>CM038625.1:10082030-12482030 GCA_021554675.1 Leuciscus idus | reverse complement strand
TTGTTAAGTTTGAGTTCAGTTTTTTCTACTATATGATCAGGTCCAGCTCCTTGCTACTCTTAACATGAAGCAGCTTGAGATGTATATTGTCATGATTCCTGTCCTGTTTCCCTTGTCTTGTGTGCACTTTTGTTATTTCCTGTTCTGTGCCATGTTTTGTAGTCTTTCTTGTTTATTAGTCTTCCCAGGTGTTTCTAATTAGCCACACCCCCTTGTTATCTTGTTTAGCTTGTTTGCCCCTGTGTATTTATAGCCCTTGTGTTTCACTTGTTACCTTGTCAGTTGTTGTTCATGTAATGGTTGCCTCTGTGATTCCCTGGTTTTGTTCCTTTGACCTTTGTGTTCTGTGTTCCTTGTTACTTTATTAAATACCCTGCGTTTAGATCCTTGTCTTCGCTAGTGGTGGGCAGATCGAGGCTTCGTGAAGCAATGAAACAGTTGAACCAAATGGGCCATATTGTTTCAAGGCTTCGAATCAATCCGACACCCGTCTCAACGGTGACACCTAGTGGTCACTTGCAGGTGTTGATCTGAAACAACCTTGACGAGCCATTAAAAAAATGTGTTGTTTTTTTATTATTGTATTTTTCTAATATGTGAAGCTTGTAACCTATAGGCTCCTCACTGTGCATAATATTATTTTGGTCCTGCAAAATGAATATTAATAAAAGAAATCAAGCCACAATGTCTCACTTTTTTTGAGATTTTTATTAAAAAATATTAATTTCTCTGCTGTGGAAGGACTTAGCCTACTTTTTTTTTACAGATAATTTCTCCAGCCTTTGAAAAAATCCTCTCACAAGAGACACTTGTTGCTGGCATGCAAAGATATTTTTTAGCTAGGACATACACATGAGGAAAGATTACTGCTCTCTCTTTCTTTTCTTAAGTTAGTGGATCATGAGTTCTGGGCAAATACGCAAATTTCAAATTCTCCTCAAATGGCGCATCATGGATGATGTATTGTTGCAGTAGGCTAGCAGCCTCACTTTATTTGGGGTTTCTAAACGGAAATGCTCCCACTTCACAGATGTACGGCATCTCTTCTGGGGAGCCTCCATTTTCTCTATCTATCCAAATCTATCTATATGAATCTATCTATGTATCTAGATATATATCTATAATCTATATATGTATCTAGATATAATCTATCTATGTATCTATATATGTATCTATCTATGTATTTATATATGTATCTATAATCTATCTATATATGTATCTATCTATTAATCTAGCTTGCTATATATATTTATATCTATGTATCTATTAATGTGTCACTATATGTATACTCTGTCTGTCTCTAGCCCATCAGTCAATGTGTTGTGTAAATTAAAATGTAAGCCTAAATAGCCTATAACTAATCAAATCGCACTATGTCACTATATCACCAAAAATCCGCTATCTCAAAATCAAACTCCTCTCACAAAAACCCACGAGGTCAATATGCGTTGATTTCACTTTTATACAGATGCGCGATTGTGTGGTCTGTTCCCGACCGTGTCAATCAAACGCTGATTCGGCGGACCACACCTGATGAAACACTTAGTGAAACACTTCGAGGCTTCGTTTGGCCATAGTCACGTGACATGGGTGTTTTGAATCACGCTTCGGATCAGTGTTTCGAAACATCTGCGCTTCGGGATCTCGCAAAGCTTCGTAACGACTGTTTCGCGTCAGCCATGCCTTGTCTTCGCTCGTCTTCCTCAGCAACGTTACAGAACAACTGACCCAATTATGGATCTAGCAGGTATCATCCGGGACCCACTGAGCAAAATTTGTTCAATTTATCAAGATGATCGCAGCATCGAAAATTATGTGGAGGAGTTCCTTTTTTATAGTCACCTCGTTCCTGGTAACGATGCTATGCTAAAGGACTGTTTCTGGCTCTGGCTCTTGCCCGACAGGGCAGGAGACTTCTGGACTCGGAACTGGACTCGGATCATCTGGGCCGACAACTGGCTCTGGCTCTTGCTCGGAGACTGGCTCTGGCTCTTGCTCGGAGACTGGCTCTTGCTCGGAGACTGGCTCTGGCTCTTGGTCGGAGACTGGCTCTGGCTCTTGCTCGGAGACTGGCTCGACAGGGCAGACGACAACTGGACTCGGAGCTGGACTGTTTCTGGAGTGGGCTAGAACAGGACATTAGCCTAAACTTACCAGAGGATGACCCCAGCTGGACCCTGGTACAGTACATTGACTTTGTCCTGCAGTTTTGTGGTTCCCCCTTCACTGTAGGGGAGGTAGAGACTGTTCACGTCACTTCTGCAGATCCAGAGACTGTTCACGTCACTTCTGCCGATCCAGAGACTGTTCACGTCACAATAAGCAATGGCCGCCCGAAAGGGTCGTCTCCGCCCTGGCCGCCTGCACTGCCTGCTCCGCCCTGGCCGCCTGCACTGCCTGCTCCGCCCTGGCCACCTGAAGGGTCGTCTCCGCCCTGGCCGCCTGCACTGCCTGCTCCGCCCTGGCCGCCTGCACTGCCTGCTCCGCCCTGGCCACCTGAAGGGTCGTCTCCGCCCTGGTCGCCTGCACTGCCTGCTCCGCCCTGGTCGCCTGCACTGCCTGTTCCGTCCTGGCCTTCCGTACTACTGCAGTCTCCAGGCCCTCTTCCGCTCCACGGGCCTGGCCCTCCATCCTGCCCCCCGGGCCCGCCTCCGCTCCACCACCCTCCTGAACTATTTCCTAAAGACCTATTTATTAGTCTTCCCAGGAGTTTCTAATTAGCCACACCCCCTTGTTATCTTGTTTAGCTTGTTTGCCCCTGTGTATTTATAGCTCGTGTTTCACTTGTTACCTTGTCAGTTGTTGTTCATGTAATGGTTGCCTCTGTGATTCCCTGGTTTTGTTCCTTTGACCTTTGTGTTCTGTGTTCCTTGTTACTTTATTAAATACCCTGCGTTTAGATCCTTGTCTTCGCTGGTCTTCCTCAGCAACGTTACATATATATATCAATACTACATTTAGACATGCAAATATTAAAAATTCTATTACAGTGGATATAAGTGACAGACTGAAGTGTTTAGAGGCTGTCAGAAATCAAATACTTATTATAATACCATATGACAGTAATACCAATTTTTAAATAATACCAATTTAAAATGTCATGAAAAATCTGTTCTGATTTGTGTTGTGTAAATGTAGCCTTATTAAAGCTAGTTCGACTATTAAAGCTAGTTTAAAAGCTAATTTGAATTTGTATTTAAAAAATAAAATAACTCTGATTCTGATTCTGTTGTCACATACGGAGAACAGCAGAGATATGTGCATTGTCACATTCATTTCCTTTTTGTCAGACAAAAAAACTTTCGGTATACACAACTCCATGAAACAGTTTTAAAGGATGTAAGTTGTGAAAATGACATGATCTAGGACCTTTACAGTGCGTGCCATTGTAAAGACTTTACTTCTATCCTTCACAGCCTCGTTTCAATCTGCATGGCATTTAACCTGACTAAGGTCTATTAGGGCTATACATAGTATTACTTGTAATAATACTTGTTTAAAACTCTTGCCTTGATCAGTTTTTCTACATTTCCTGCAGATGCAGAAGATCACGACTGCAGCCAGTGGCGTCATGCCCGCACGTGCCCCCTCAGATTTTTCCTCCCTGATAATTTTTTTGTCACAACTTTATTCCTATTATGCTCCATAATATACCAGAGCCTATAACGACTCAAATGTATTCTTCTGAATGTGTAATAAATCGGTCAGCATCAGCCCGCCCCTTTTTCCTAATATGGTGTCTGTGTATATCAAATCTAGAGCGCTACGTGGGTAACTAAATTGTACTGTCAGAATTCAGAATTAAATTTATCATGATTGAAAACTATTATCTTCCGCCATTGCTTCCCACTCGTAATTACGACTTTTTGGTGACGTTCATGTGCATTCAACTCGTAATTACAATCTTTCTGACATGACTTGAACGCATCAATAGTCAAAGTTTTTGCAATCTTCTGATACTTGCAGGAAATGGACACGAACATTTTACGGGTGAAAGGAACATGGTTAGGGTCATTCCTTCTGAGAGTGAGGACAGTGAGCTTGAGGAGAGTCAGGAAGAGTGGATCCCTTAATCAGGTTTGAGAGACAGTTAGGAGGTCAGGGGTCAGTCAGCAAAGTAACGCACGTGTGTGTGTGTGTGTGTGTGAGAGAGAGAGAGAGAGAGAGAGAGAGAGAGATAGAGAGAGATAGAGAGAGAGAGAGAGAGAGAGAGAGAGAGAGAGAGAGAGAGAGAGTATGTGTAGTGTTTGTTTGGTGTAAATGTTTATATGAATATGAACATTTATACATGAGGTGTTATGGGGTGTTAATTGTAATTAGTAGTAGTAGTTTTTTTATTTTTTTATTGTTTGATGTTTGTGATTGGTTGAAACCATTTGTGATTGATGTTTGTCAAAATAAAACTTTTTCTAATGCACATATTGCTTGTTTTCCCTATTCCACCTATGTAGAAAACCTTTGAGTTTTAGTACTCTCGTAGCACACTGTTGCCCTGAGACAACAAACCAATAGGGGACACATTTTATGATGGATATATTATCAGGGACCCCCAAGCTCCCAAAAAATGGGGTGAAAGATTTTTTTCCCCCCAAAAAAACAAAAAGTCATGCCATACAGGGTTAATGTAAATGAAGTTGCTCTTGTTGTAACAGCTGTGGTCTGTATGTTCATAAAGTTGAGACACATCACTGTCTGAGAAGGTTATCGGTGTCTCACACCCAGTGTTGGGAAAGTTCACTTTCGACATGAACTAGTTCTAAGTTCAGTTCACAAATTTTAAAATGAACTAGTTCAGGTCAATAGTTCATAGCCTACTCAAAATTTTGAACTAAGTTCACAGTTCTTTTTTTCCATGTTGCTTCGAGATATTATTTTTCAAAATGATTGCTACGGCCTATATAGAACCACAGACAATTATTTTATCAGTTTTAACACTGAAGCTATGCGTCAGATTTTTCCCATCCTCACCGACCTTAAACTCGTTAAAATGATCATACGATGCCTCCTTGCTGCTTTTTGTTTTGATTTGTAACGTAAGTGATGAGTCGTTCATGAACGATCCATTCATTGCGTCTGTCACGTGACAAATGAACGAAAGACTCGTAAGGTAAAGTAATTATAAACGATTTTTGACTGCATTATAATGATTTCTTAAAGGAGTCATGACCTGCAATTTTCACTTTTCCACGAGAATCAATGTATGTTATGATTACCTAACGATTATACACTGGCCGGGAAGCCGATATTTAAAAGTGAAGCGTTTGTTTACCCCAGGATTCGTAAACCAGCGCGCGTGCACGCGCACTCAAATACGAGATTTTAATTTCAGCCCCGACTTGACGTCATGACGGGGCAAGATACCATATATGGACACCGCAGACCTGCCGCAGGAAGCCCGCCCCTCTCCCCCTCATATTCAGTTCAGTCGAGAAAGATGCAGAAACGTAGTGCACACGTGAGTTGCTCTGTTGTTGACTGCCAGAATCAACATGTAAATGTGTTTTCTCTACCAAGAACGGACCAAGCTGTCAGGGACCAGTGGATTAAATTCATTTTTAATGACGCGGTTCCTACAACCCTTCCCACTGGCTTAACGTTAGGTGTCTGTGCTGTGCTAAACATTGTACGCCGGAATCCTTCACAAATTTGGGGCAATATCAGGGGAAGTTGGCATCGAAGCTCGGGAAAAAGGGGCCATTTTCAACAATCAGAGACTTGCCTGCAATTGAAACGGTAAGAATGTGTTTTTATTGCTCTACTGTGTGTAACAAACAGCAGCTAACTGCTAATGCGGCTATTGTATGCTAGCGGGAGTATTAGCTTCGAGGTAAACATGGGGAATGGCTGCTAACGTTACTTTGCAAACAACAAATGACTGAGATCATCATGAATTCGGCTATTGTATATTGATTGCCTAACGCTTATAAATGAGGCGCCGTCTAGTTTGTGTGTGTGTGTGCTCGCGTCTTATATGAGTATGTGCGCGAGTTTGTGTGTGTGTGCTCGCGTCTCATATGAGTATGTGCATGGAGAGTTCATATACATGTATGTGTGACTACTTAGTATATATGTATGCAAGCGTGTTTCATATATGTGTGCGTGAATGAAGTTTGATTTAAGCCCTAAACGGCGCCTCATACTTATACACTGGCCGGGAAGCCGGTCGCGGCCAGGTCGGGTTCATTCACAACTTGCGCCATGTCATTTTGGAATGATATGTAAAGCGTTACCTGCGGTGTCAACCCCCCTCCTTCCTGCCACCAATCAACGCGCCCCTCATTTGCATTATTATAATGACCGTCCACGACAGCCAAAATATCGCATCAGATCTCGCGATACAATAATGCCTTCAGAAATAAGGGTCTGAGGAGCTCTGTGTTTATTTTTTTTCCACTTTTTTTTTTTAGAAGTGCCTGAAAGACTATAATAGAGCGTTGGGTATCCAAGGTAACACGAGGTCATGACTCCTTTAATTCAGAATATGATCAAGATTGCGGAGGTGGATGTTCTGGGAATTTGCCAGTTAATAGTACAACATTTAAAGCCCCTTAAATGAACTAAATGACTCGAAAAAAGATTTGTTCATTTTGATGAACGAGATCGAACAATATAGTCAGTAGACACCGGTGGCAGGTGTTGCCAGATTGGGTGTTTTTTCCGCTACATATTAAGGCCGGTTTACGGTGTGTTTTAGCCGGGTTTTCGACTGGAAGGTTCTATAGAAATCTGGCACCCTATTCATCATCATCAACTTTTATTGACAGACTCAGGGTCCATTAGAAAACCATACAACATTACAGACACCCAACCCCTCCCTAAAAAAAAAAAAAAAAATGGCCAGTAACTTAATAATACCATTCTTAGAACGAAGTTAAACTGAGAGAGCGTGGCGTTCACACACACCAGCATGAACGAGTTCACAGTAACGTTCATCAGGCAGTAATATAGTAGCCTACGTTCAGTTCACGTTCGCCCAAAATATGATTTTGGGCGTTCAATGAACGCGTTCAGACACACAAAACTGAGTCACGCCCATTCCCATTCTACAATTGATGATCATTTTCTCAGTCAGGATGTCTCAAGAATTTATAAATTAGCCTACTTATAACTTATAAATTATAATTACTTGTGTTATATATTATATATTACACACACGCACGCACGCACACACACATACACACTAGGGGTGGGCGATATGGTAAAAATATCATATCACGATTTTTTTCAGGAAAATCACGATTAACGATTTTATCACGATTATTTTTTTATGTTGGTTTTACTATTTTGTGACTGAGCATTACAGCCAAACTAATGTCCATATTTTAAAAAACAAAGCCTTAGGTAACAAAATATAAAATAAAAAAGAATGGCAGATGGGCGAAGATAAAAAAATATTTGTCATTATTTTCTTTGTTATTAAATATTAAGATCAAAGATACACATTACACACACAACTTAATATACAAATTAAATAAACAGTGCTTTGTTTTCAGCTACAGGTGTATTTAACAGTAGCATTGACGAAAGTAATTAAATGAACAAATATGAAAATAAAACAAAACATAAACTTCACTGTATAAATTATAAATGCTACTTAAAGCTACTATTAAAGTTATCAGTCAAGAGCAGTGAGTGATTTTCTCTTTGCATTTTGTTGTTTTAACAATAAAGGGATAGTTCTCCTAAAAATTCAAATTGTCATAATTTACTCTCTCAAGTTGTTTTAAACTCGAATAAGTTTCTTTCTTCTGTTGAAAATAAAAGTTATTTGGAAGAATGTGACTTCCATAGTATATTTTTTTCCTATGGAAGTCAATGGGGACCAGCTACTGTTTGTATAGCCACATTCTTCAAAATATTAATATTAGAACAATATTAGAAGGAAATTAATACAGGCTTGGAACAACATTATAGTGCGTAAATAATGAGATCATTTTTATTTTTGGGTGAACTATCCCTTTAAGGACAAACGGCAGCGTGTTTACTATTGCTACTGTCTCTTTAAGAGCTGCATTCGACGCGTCTTTTATACACGCATTTGACAAGCAGATTTTCTCTCAATTTTCTCAAGTTTGCTTTCACTTTAGACATCACCGACTTTGTTTATGTAAACCTTGTGTGTATTTGACAGTATTAGCACAATAAGACTCGAAAGATAACTTAGACCAGTATTCAGGCGCTGGTAGACAGGCTTTTAGTGCATGTGAGCTTCACATGTAACTTATGCGCTGAGAAACGCACATGTTAGAACAGCGCATCAGCACGCGAATTAAATGTTTAACCGACAAGGCATTAAAGCACATGCAAATTATGAACTTTTGTGAACTGTAGTGTCCCGTTCCGCTGCGTTAACATTTGATCTGAATATACGTCGCGTTGTGCAGTATGTTGGGACAGAGGCGCCAGAACAGCAACTGAGAATGCGCGATACTACGATATTTCTTCAAAAGCAGATCGTGGAGACATTTTAATCGTCCACGATAAAAAATCGTCATATCGCACACCCCTAATACACACACACACAAACAAATTAGGCTAATACTAACTCTACTTTTGTGCTGCGCATAGATTATTGCACAATGCCAGGATAACAGACCTTCTGCCTGTCAGTGATCGTACGCCACTCATCATCAACATGTTTGAGTTGACCAATCAAATCAAAGTGGACGGGCTTTATGTTGTAATCGCTCAAAGTATGAGATAAACTAAACATGTTAATGAAACAAATTAATGTTTGACAGATGTTTTACAATAGAAATGTAAAACAACCAACATAAATATTTAGGGATGCGAAAAAAAAGAAAAAAAAAAGATTTTGTCGAATTTCAATTTTTTTTTATTTAAAATATAGGCTATAATTTACGTGATTTGTTGCAATTCGTAACTGTTAATGTAACGAAGCCGTTTATATCAGGCATAACTGCAGAGAGTTAACTAGCTTAATTAAATATAAGAAATCATTTAAAATTAAAATAAATCATTTTAAACTAATAAAAATGACAACAAAATGTGTTTGAAAGAATTTTTTGTTATATTTTAATTAAATGATCACTGTCCCTGGACCGGAGCAATGGAGCTCATGTAAGACAGCAGAGGTGGACAGAGTACACAGCTTCATTACTTGAGTAAAAGTACAGATACCCCTTGGTAAATTTTACTCAAGTACAAGTAAAAGTACTACAGTCAGATGTCTACTTAAGTAAAAGTACTGAAGTACTTGTTTTTAAAAGTACTTGAGTATCAAGAGTACAAGAGTACATTTTCTAAATATTGCATTACTACTGCCACAGTGCTTACATTGGTAAACACAGCAAACACTTGAAGCGAAAACTATCATTAACTTGTTCAGAAAATTGAAATAGTCTGGCGAGGTGGGGCCACGGGTTGGCACATTCCCGGGATGGACCTGCTGCGTCTTCATCCATTGTTTCGTCCATGGTTTCGTCTCTTATCTAAATCTGACCATGGAGTTGACTTTGGCGGAAAGCTGAAGGTGATTGCTGATAGGCTGTCCCAATCAGTACGTGCCTGCACAATCCAATCACGTTTGAGAGGGAAACAACAAATTGAGGGTTTCCGAGATTAAAATTTTTTCCTTTTATTAAAATTTTTTAGAAGAAGTAACGGGTACTCACAGTTATGGATAGAAATGTAGTGGAGTAAAGAGTACAATATTTGCCTCTCAAATGTACTTGAGTAAAGTCATGAGTACTCCCCAAAAATGATACTCGAGTAAAGTACAGATCCCTCAAAATTGTACTTAAGTACTGTACTCAAGTAAATGTACTCCGTTACTGTCCGGCTCTGTAAGACAGTAGTGTCTAGGACAGATTTTAAGTATCACCTCCGCTTAAAAAGATGAAATCTAATTCTGTTTCCATGAAATAATTAAGCTGCTCCAGAGCAGGTTTGAGTTTATGGACATGTTGTTGACAGCAACTCCAGGATGAGCTTTGAAGAACCACACAATCCTGGATCATGTTATCAGTGAAAACCAGATAACTGAGTAATTAACGTATGAAGAACGGGCCTCAGATTCAGTTCAGGTTCTGTTCACTGATCAATGTTTATATGTGAATAAAAGCCTAAATTCAATCGAGCGACCGAGTCTTTTCAAAAACAAAATTGAAATAATCCGCTTTATTCATATGGATTAGCTTTACGATCTCTTCATGAACTTTTTGAAGTGTCAAAGTGGTAGTTGCGTATCTGTCAATTGAGAGACAGTAATACTGTTTTGTTAAAGTGCATGAATTAATTTCCCTTTCAAAGTTATTTGTATTTAAGTCACAAATAACTTACTTGGAGCATTCGGCCTTCCTTGTAATTAGGCATTAGAAGGACGAAAACCAATTGAATCAACTGAACCAAATGTTTAGCAAAATGATTCAATGTTTTGAAGTGTTCAAAACACCACACTCTGGCAGACCCGGTCAGAACAGTGGTGCAACAAACTAATCAGGCTAAACACGGATAAAAACAGCTTTTACAACCCATTGCAAATGCTTTATTGAAAGTAAAACCTATCAAATGAAATTAACTAATCATCTGATACCATTAAATATTAAGTGTCTGAATGTGATCTTTTATCAATTTTTGTTTTGTTTGTTTCATGGATTGCTCAGCTAAACAGGACAATAAGAGACTTTTAACTAGTATTATTCCTTTTAATTACACTAATGTCTCATTAAACCTGTACGAATGTATAAAACTGATCAGAGATCATGTAAAACCATTGACATTTGTTCAATCTCAGTGAACCCAGGGTGCTTCTCAATATCCCTCCTCGTCTCCTCGCTCCTCCATACAGGACTGCCAACTTTTGAGTTTAGCTTGGAGTGAGAACGCTATAGAGCGAGCACTGTCAGCTGGTATTATTATTAAAGGTTAAAAATTACAACTCAATTAAATATAATGCGTTTTTTATTATAATAACGTTATAGTGTTTTTACATACATGAATTTGAGTAATTTGAGGAGTGTTTCAGATAAGATATGGAAAAGAGATTAAAGGTTAGAAGAGATTTGATTTCAGAATAACATTTTTGTGTAATATTGGAAAAATGTAGTAAATGTAGTTCAATCAAAGTAACTATGGAGCAGAATGAAGGTCACAGAGGTCCTTAACACAGATATAGGAGAATGAGTTTGAGCAGGGCATATCGTTCCAGCAACGGTCAGCTGTAAGGTGGAATAATGAAATAAGTTATTCTGATCATTATAGTGTTGTTAGAATCAAAATAAAATAATCGTTCAACTGAAGGCACTTTGTGAAATCCAAATGCATCATTTCATGTTACTGTATGATGTGAAATTGGATTGTAAATTATAACTGAAAGTATTATCAGACTGTATTCTTACAGGAAATGTTGATCTCCAAACAGTCCTTGAAAGGCAGGTAATTGTTAGGTTCTCCAGTGCACCAGTGGGTATACAAAAACACAGTTCCATCACTCCACAACCAGTGTCCTTCCTAAAGATCGTGAAGAGAGTGAATACAAAGAGTGCACTACTGTTGTCAGACTTCAGGAAGAAGCGGATTAAGTTCAGATTTGAAGTCAAACCATCTTCATTAGAAACTTTGACTTTACTGTTTAAAGCAGAATTTATAGTTTAGACAAACAAATAAGTATCTTTAGGACACACAATTGAACTTACTTGTACAGCATCATTAGCACCAACCCAAGTACGTGTGGAAGGAGAAGGCAACAGACTCAGCAGGAAATCATTTTCCAGTTTATTACGCATAGATGCGAGATTCGCACCAAGACTTTGACAATTTCTCTAAAGAGACAGATTTTTTTTTTTTATTGTCAATACAAAATAAAATTTTTTTAGCATAAAGCAAAAGTGACAACATTTTAGGCATTTGCAAACAAAGTCTGCTCTGATTGATCATTTGCTCAGTACCAGTTTTCTGTACTATTTATTTGCAGAAAAGACATTTTGACTATAAAAAAATAGCATTCCCACTTTATAGTAAGTGTCTTTAACAAGTATCACTGAAATAAAATGACTTGTAGGATTTACTTGATAAAATCCTCATGACAATTTACACATTTTAAGTACATTTTACTGCTTCTGCTCTGTACAACTTACCTGTTATAGTGTTGTTAGAATCAAAATAAATTCTAACTTTTATTTTTATTATCAAAAGACAGATGTAAAGACATGTATGTACACAATAAGTGCATTGTCAAATTATTCATTTAAACTGTTAGAAATGATTCTGTGGTGAAGTAAACAATATTTTACTCGTTATTATCAAGTTAAATCTACTCACTCTTGGACTTAAAATTAGTTTGACATTTAATTGACACTTAACATTTAATTGAAGTATTAAGGATATATTACCTAATAATATTAAATTTATTTAATTTCACATATAGAATTAAGTAACATCTACTTAACTAACTTTAGGAAATTTAACAAAATTAATGATTAATGAATAATGAATAATTATATATATATATATATACACACACACACACACACACACACACACACACACACACACACACACACACACACACACACACACACACACACACACACACACACACACACACACACACACATATATATATATATATATATAAGTAACATGGCACCTGAACACCTCAATACTTGGTACAAAATACACAATGACCTTAACATTCCGACAGTATGTGGATCGACGGTAACAATCTTTTTGAGTGATTGTGTCATTTTGAGTAGAAAATTAATCCAGATGTCATAAAAGGGCAAGTTACTAAACCTACCAACAAAAGCAATGATAAAACAGTGTAAATACAGCTGGAAAACAGTGGAAAATCAACATTATTAATTATTAATGCCCCAGTGCATGATGGGAATACCAGTATAATAAAAGTTGAGTAGGTTTTACTTAATTTTATATCGTTGATATTTATGGTTTAATTTCCACAAGCTTGAATTTAGTACTAATATATAATTCTTGCCTGAACTAGATTTTTCATGTAGAAATTACATTTGTTTTGTTTTTTTCTGTAGTATTTACTTCACCACAGAATCATTTTTATCAGTTTAAATGATTCATTTGACAAACAATGCACTTACTGTGTACATACATATCTTTACATCTGTCTTTACAAAAGTTAAAGACACCTAATATAAAGTGTGACCAAATCATCTTGTAACGCATTACCTCTGCTGTGATCCAGTTAGTCGGATGAGAAAAGTACTTGTAGCATCGGAGTCCAAATTTTATCCATCCAGCGGGGCATCTACTGGCTAAACCAACTGCCTCCAGCCCATTAACATTTCTTGTAACATTCACTGCAAAGAATGTTTTAATTTTTATTTATGTAGCTTATTTTATGTTTTTGTAATTATGTGCTGAAAATATGTGTACTTTATAAACTGTAAATCCCTTATTAATCATGCAAATATTAGTCAATGGAATATTGTACATTTCCAAAATGGTTTTAAATAGCAAGAGTTTTTACAAATAAATATCTTGGTTACCTTCTGTATTCCCCATGGAGAAGATGATGAAAAGAAGCAGACAACTTTTCAGCATTGCCATGATGAACCTGAAATGAATAAGCAGGAAAAGTTAAATGTCTGCATGCACTCATATATGCTGCACACTGCGATTCTCAATGCATTTAAACACAAAGCACAAAAATACTTCAGGTAGAACATTTATTCAGAACTCACTTTGGTTGTTAAATTGTTGCCGTCAGAATCTCAGAGGAAGATTTTGTGAAGAGCCAGAGCCTGTGTAACTCTCATATCTGTTGAATGAAGATGGGTCATATTTATGGGCAAAGATCAAACTTTATCATTTCTGGCATTTTAGTTATAGATTTATAGTAACAATTAAAGCAGCACTCAGTAGCTTCGGGACTTCTTCGCTGTATTCTCACTTTTTGCTCGCAGGTTTCTCTCTAGAGCTCCCCCCACAGCTTCGGAATAGATATTTGACAACACTGTCGTAAAAACTCGTTGGTGATTCTCAGACACCAGAGGCTATAGATCAACGACATCAAAGCAGATGGGACGTTCTTTAAAACGTCTTCTTCATTCGGGTTCGGACAGCGTGAGGGAGCGCAATAATGACAGCATTTTAGCAGATTTCTTTTGGCCGTAAAGCAATTGTTTACATCGCGAGACCTGATATCACGCGAGACTTCCTGACGCAGCGGCCGGCGGCCCGCCGGCTCAAAGTTGCAAGTGCGTATTTTCCGCTCACGGGCACCAGGGGGGTGTGAAACGACCACCATTCAACCCGAAATAAGTAATATAACCATTCCAATGACTCCGAAGCTGTTCAGTTAAGGTAAAAAAAGTTACTTAGTTCACCTTTAAGAGATGTCAAATGTTCAAATGTATGTGCATGTCTTGAGTTCCTGTTTGTGTGTTCAAGGTCTAGTTCTTCAGTTCTTCTGAAGTTTTTGCACTCATATTTTTTAAGTAAATGACACATGTATGGAATTAACTAAGTTAGGTCAAATTAACAAAGAGCATAAGTACATTTAACTTGGCCAGTTAGAGTTTGTGGAGTAATTTCTACTTATTTGAAGCTTACCTTGCAATACTCTGTTTCAAGTACATTTCACTCACTCTTTGTTTGTAAATTTTACTCAATGTAGCACTGATTTCCTCAAAGGGCATCACTTCGAGGAAATCCATTCTATATGTCATAAAACCACAAGTTACTGATCATAACAATGATAACATAACAACAACGATAAGATAAGTTAAGATAAGATAGACTAGATGGCCTAGATAGATAGATATCTTGAAAACTATTCTAACTATCTATTCTTTAAGAGTTCTCCTAAATGTTAGTAAAAGTTCTTATTTAAGAGTTTCCTCTTAAAACCTATTCACAAAGCTGCTGAGACCAACTTTTACTAAGGAACAGAGAGAAATCTTAAAGGTCCCATGACATGAAAATTTCACTTTATGAGGTTTTTTAACATTAATATGAGTTTCCCTATGGTCCCCCAGTGGCTGGACATTTTGATAGGTGTAAACCAAGCCCTGGGTATTTTTGAGAAAATGAAAGCTCAGACGGGCGAATCTAGAATATTCCCTTATGTCATCATAAGGGGAAAGGTCACCTACCCTTGCTCATCTTTGCCCGCAAAGAGAATTTTGCCCGCCCATGAGAAAGAAGGCAAAGAGAAGGCATTAAAAGCTGCTAGATCTGCTTATTTTTCAACCCTATTAGAAGAAAATAAACATAATCTTAGGTATTTATTTGAAACGGTGGCTAAACTAACTAAAAAAAAAAGCTTCAAGTCCAGAAGTTTCAAAGCAACACAGCAGTAATGACTTTATGAACTTCTTCACTTATAAGATTGATAATATCAGGGACAAAACTATAACTATGCAACCGTCTACTACAGTATCGCATCAGGCAGTGCATTTTAGTCTCCCTGAGGAAAAATTTTATTCATTTATTGCTATAGGAGAGGAAGAATTTTGCAAATTCGTTAATTCATCTAAATCGACAACATGTATGTTAGACCCTATACCGACTGAGCTACTGAAAGAGATGCTTCCAGAGGTCATAGATCCTCTTCTTAATATCATTAATTCGTCTTTGTCTCTAGGATACGTACCAAAAACCTTTAAGCTGGCTATGATTAAACCGCTTGTTAAAAAAACGCAACTTGATCCTACAGAATTAGTCATTTACAGGCCGATCTTGAATCTGTCTTTTCTGTCAAAGAGATTAGAAAAAACAGTATCCTCACAACTGTGTTCCTTTCTTGAAAGAAAGGATATCTGCGAAGATTTCCAGTCAGGATTTAGACCGTACCATAGTACCGAGACTGCTCTCGTTAGAGTCACAAATGATTTGCTCTTATCATCCGATCGTGGTTGTATCTCTCTACATTAGACTCGAACATTATGTTGGCATTAGTGGAATTGCACTAGCATGGTTTAAATCATACTTATCTGACCGATATCAGTTTGTAGCAGTAAATGAAGAGATGTCTTATCAATCACAAGTTCAGTATGGCGTACCACAAGGCTCAGTACTAGGACCGTTGCTGTTCACTCTGTACATGCTACCCTTAGGAGATATCATTAGGAAACATGGAATTAGCTTCCACTGTTATGCTGACGATACTCAGCTCTATATTTCTTCAAAACCTAACGAAACTTACCGATTCACAAAATTAACGGAATGCATAGCTAATATAAATAATTGGATGACTAGTAATTTCTTACTTCTAAATTCTGAAAAAAACAGAGATTCTAATTATTAAACAAAAAACTCCCACACGTAATAACCTAGAATACTGTCTAACACTTGATGGCTGCTCTGTTAAGTCTTTGTCGTCGGTTAGGAACCTGGGTGTGCTCTTTGATACCAATCTTTCATTTGAAAGTCACGTGTCTAGTATCTGTAAAACCGCATTTTTCCATCTTAACAATATATCTAAATTACGCCATATGCTCTCATTGACAAATGCGGAACAATTAGTCCATGCGTTCATGACCTCAAGGCTAGATTATTGTAATGCTCTACTGGGTGGTTGCCCTGCACGCTTAATAAACAATCTTTTACACTAATTTGTGGGGTCGCTGCATACAATTATAGCCTACAACAAAATGAAAACAGCAACATAACTAACATGAAACATAAAATGAAATATTCAAGAATACTTATCGTATCGCTTTGGCCACCAGATGGCCCAATACACCAGATTTGAGTAATAAAGCCTTTACAATCCAGTTCAGAGTAAAGCATTTCAAACACTAAACAATTAGACCACACTCATTTTAAAACAATATATGCAATATATGTCACACTATTTATAATGTTTGTTCTGTTTTCTCCTGTCATCCTCTTGAAGCTCTGACGTCATTGACCAGAAGAACAGCAGCAGCCGCAGAAGCCACGCCCATCAGCGCAGTGACGACCAATCGGAGCACAGCTTCAACAGAATCACAACAGGGGGCGTGGCCTTCTGGAGAAACTAATGAAGCAAATGATAAATTAAATTAAGATTTTCAACAAGCTGACATTAGTCTCTGTCATGATCTAAAAAATATCTTATTTTGTGCTCCACACAAGAAAAAGAAGGTAAAAACTGTTCAGAAAGACACAAGTAAATGATGACAGAAGCTCCTTCATTCTGTGCTGAGCTGTGGTACCTGCACATGTGTGACAGAGTGTGTTGATGTCCAGATGTGTGGTCTGGTTGCTGATGGGATTGTTCAGCACACAGCTGTAGGTGTTTTTATCCTGATATTCCACCTCCAGAGGTAGAGAGAGACTGATGCTGAGATCACACACACTGATGCTGGACAATACACTGATTCCTTTGTACCAGGAGAGAGTCACATCACTCACATTCAACACTGATGAACACACCAATGAACAATTTAATGATGATGATGAACAGTGTGAAGAGTTACTGATGATGACAGGAACAGGCAGACGAGCTGAGAAACATGAGAAATTTGATTTGATTGTAAGAAAAAAAAATTGTTGACGTCGAAGATCTCAAAAAGTTTATTATGCCCCCAGGAGAAAGCCTTTACAGTCAGCCCAACACTCAGTATGTGCACAAATCACAATATAAGGGTATCAGGTCCCCCTGTGTTAGGCGGCCCGTCTCAAAACATGTGTCAAACCCTAGCCACATGAGCCCTGACCTGGCAAGCCATCCCCGGTGTGTTGAGTTGGGTTATAAACACAATAAATTCCAATTCTCTCGCAGACCCCCAAAGTTTCAGGCAGTCGTCGAGACTTCGGTGAGAAGCAACGTGTAGCAAAAGGGGCGATAGAACTAGTCCGCGTTCTAAACTATTAGTGCGCGTGCTAAACTATCTCGACGATTGGCTGGTTCTAGCTCAGTCGAGAACCGAACTTTTATTACACAGAGTTTTGATTCTCAGCCATCTGGAATGTCTGGGTCTCAAAATCAATTTATCCAAGAGCAAACTGGGTCCCAGCCAGAGTGTGATCTTTCTGGGCACAGTTATCGACTCTACAACTATGAAAGCGCGGCTCACACCAGAGCGCACACTCTCTATTCAACAGCTGGCAGCCTCCTTCAAGGCAGGCGAGTGCTCACGCCTGAAAAAGTTTCAGAAACTTCTCGGTCTCATGGCAGCCACATCGTCAGTACTCTGTATGGGACTACTGCGCATGCGCCCACTGCAGCACTGGCTCAAACGCCGTGTGCCAGCCCGTGCATGGCGGTCAGGCAGCCTGCGCATCATGGTGAGTCACAGTTGTCTACAGACCCTGATTCCCTGGCGGACTCAGAACTGGTACCACGAGGGCGTGACCATGGGGGTGAATTCCACATGGAAAGTGGTTTTCACAGACACCTCTAACCGAGGTTGGGGAGCGCTGCACGAGGGCAAGCCTGTCTCCAGCCTCTGGTCGAGCACGGAGATGAGCTTACATATCAACTGTCTATCAACTGGAAATGAAAGCAGTTTGTTTGGCCCTCAAACCATTTCTGCCAAACCTCAGGGGACACCAGGTCTTAGTCCGCACGAACAACATGTCAGTGGTGTCATATATAAACCGCAAGGGCGGTGTCAGGTCGGGCAGCCTGTACGCCCTGGTGAGAGACCTCCTTATTTGGGCGCAAGCCAATCTGAGCTCTCTGAGAGCAGCACATATCCCTGGCATTTGGAATACGGGTGCGGATATGCTGTCACGGGGGAACACTCCCCAAGGCGAATGGTCCCTGAACCCTCAGAAGGTGCGTCTGATATGGAGTGTGTTTGGCGAGGCAGAAGTCGACCTCTGCGCAGTGTTCTTCTCTGTTCATCATTGGCCCAGCCTCCCCCTTTATGCATTTCCCCCCGTTTCAATGATCCCCTGCTCTCCTGTTGGCACTGGCATCTGTCAAGCGAGTGGGAGATCTGCAGGCGCTCTCTGTGAGCCCCTCCTGTTTGGAGTTTGGAATTGGTGACTCTAAAGTCCTTCAAACCCAGGCATGGCTATGTACCCAAGGTGCTCTCAACACCGTTTAGAGCACAGGTTATCACATTGTTAGCTCTTCCCCCTTCCACACAGGATGGGGAGGCTAATTTGCTCTGCCCTGTCAGAGCACTGAGAATATATCTTGAGCGTTCTGTGTCTTTTAGACATTCAGAACAGCTCTTTGTCTGCTTCGGTGGCTGATCCAAGGGATCTCCAGTCATGAAGAAAAGGCTGTCCAGGTGGATAGTGGATGCCATATCTCTGGCCTTGGGCTTTCCTCTGGGTTTTCTATTCAGGACATTTATGCGGCGGCTGGCTGGTCCTCGCCTTCCACATTTGTGAAATTCTATAACATGGAGGTACCTTCCCTGCAGGCGAAGGTCCTTTCTGTATGATTTAGACTCGACAGTTGTCTGGTCTTATCCATATGTCATGTCAATGTTCATAAGCACACCATTCATTTTTTATTATAAAATCCGCCTCTGGCCGGTTATGATATCCCTTATACATAAAAGACCCGACGGTGTCCGGTCTTATTGGTATATTAGGTTGGATATGGGTGTATGAACATACATATATATTATCAGGCCCGACGGTGTCCGGCCTTTTTCAATATGTATAATTGGGTTCTGGCTAGGGATGCACCGATACCGATACCGGTATCTGGTATCGGCCTCGATACCACATTTTCTAAAGTACTCGTACTCGTTAAAAGTCCCTCGATACTGGGGACCGATACCACGGTCTGAGAAATGTCTATGTTTGAGCGGCGTGTAAGGGGTTAATCGCAGGCGCCGAGTGCCCGCCTCCAGGCACGCCCCCGCAGCTCAGAGCGGGGAGAAGGCGAGGCGAGACGAAACATGTCAGCCGTGTGGAACTATTTCAAAGTGAATGAAGACGACAAAACAAAGGCGGACTGCAAATTGTGCTCAGCGAAATTGTCCAGAGGAGGCTCAAAAGGTAGCGCATTTAACACAAGTAATTTAATCAAGCACCTAAAATCCCAACATGACAACGAGTACAAAGAGTTTACCCACGCTTCTAAATCAACACAACCCACGCTGCAGCAAACTCTTTCAAGACAAGAGAAAATGTCCAGAGACAATCCACGTGCTGTGAAAATAACACAGGCAATTATCGAGTACATTGCATTGAGTGACCAGCCACTCTCGGAGGTAGAAAATGTGGGATTCCTGCGTCTCCTCCATGTTCTGGAGCCCAGATATGATGTCCCAAGCCGCCGCTACATGACTGACACGGAGCTGCCTAAACTACACGACTCCGTGAAAAAACATATCCACAGCCTACTGCAAGCCTCCTCTACGTTTAGTTTCACCACGGATATTTGGACAAGCAGTGTTAGCCCCGTGTCGCTAATTAGCCTAACCTCCCAGTGGATTGACGAGAGTTTCATGCCGCAACGAGCCATATTACATGCGAAACAATTCCGCGGCTCGCACACCAGCCAGGCTATAGCGCATGTGTTTGAGGAAATGCTCCAGACATGGGGTATACCTAAAACATCAGTACATGTTGTGCTTCGAGATAATGCCAAAAACATGATTAAA
Organism: Leuciscus idus; assembly: GCA_021554675.1. Classification (NCBI taxonomy): domain Eukaryota; kingdom Metazoa; phylum Chordata; class Actinopteri; order Cypriniformes; family Leuciscidae; genus Leuciscus; species Leuciscus idus. The sequence continues at coordinate 12,461,532 of CM038625.1, read as the reverse complement.
GCCATGAATGACGCAGGGCTCCCAAGTCTGCCGTGTGTCGCGCACACGCTCCAACTGGCTGTTCACGAGGGCTTATTAGCACAGAGGAGCATAGCAGATGCTATAGCAGTGGGGCGGAAAATAATTGGGCATTTTAAACATTCCGCCTTAGCCTACTCCCGCCTCGAGGACATTCAGGGACAGCTCAACCAGCCAATAAAGAGACTGCAGCAGGACGTACAGACGCGCTGGAACAGCACGTATTACATGCTCCAGTCCCTCATTGAGCAAAAGCGAGTGCTGGGGGTGTATGTGTCCGAGCATGAACTCCCTGACTATCTCACCGCTCACCAATGGGCTCTTATGGAGAAGACTGTTGCCATCCTTGCCCCCTTTGAGGAACTAACTAAAAAAGTGAGCAGCTACGACGCACTAGCCTCTGATGTCATCCCAGCTGTGACTGTGCTAGTGAGACTTCTAAACAGAGAAACAGACGAGGACCACGGCGTCAAGACAATGAAAGCAACCTTACTGGCAGCTGTCAAGAAGCGCTTCAGTGACGTCGAGACCAACCCACTGTACTTCATCTCCACCATACTTGACCCAAGGTAAAGTCTGTGTGCTATAGGTATTCAATGATAAACTACAGTACTAAATGTAAGATTAATTTCCATCTGAAATATTATATTATATTTTTGTAACTAAAATACACAAATACAAATGTATGCAATATATATATAATATGAAATATATTTCCCTTATTACTACCAGAAAGCCAAATGGCTGGCATTTGTGACAGTGGTTTAGGGGAAACTAAAATCTGTCCTATTTTTCCACATATTAATACATTCATGAATTTTGTTCAGGTATAAAGATCGCTTCTTCTCCAACAATGCTCCGGAGGCCAAGCTGCACCTGAAGCAGGAGCTGCAGATGATGTCCAGAGCTGAGGCAGAGGGGAGTCGGGCAGAAGCTGCAGAACCTCCTGCTAAACTGTTCCTCAAGGCCCAGGCCAGCACTAGCAGCAGTCTGGACACTGTATTTGAAGAAATCGCTAAGGAGCAGCCCCAGGCAGCACAGCCGCTGGCAGCAGGTGCTGCCATTGAGCTCGACACATACCTCGGAGAGGCCCCAAGCCCTCGTGAAGACAGTCCTCTGAAGTACTGGGGTGTCAACAAAATCAGGTTCCCCACTTTGGCTAAAATGGCCCATAAATACCTCTCAGCCCCATGTAGCAGTGTGGAAAGTGAAAGGCTTTTTAGCTCAGTTTCACACATTATAGATGAAAACAGAAACAGGCTGACTGCTGATAATGCAGAAAAGCTACTTTTCTTAAAAAAAAACCTGCCACTCACTTTTTCTAAATAGGCTCCATTAAGTGAGTCGTCTTAGACTTGATGTTAATACCTACCTCAGTTGCACTGACTGCCACAGTTCTATGTTGGTGGATGTTGTTAGTTTATTCAAATATTGTGCACTAAATAGCAAAGATGTTTATTAATGCCCCTTGTGTCGTCCAAAGCGGCGGAGTTTACAACAAACTGAAAAAAATACTTGAGTTGCACTGTCACTGTTTACATTTTTTTTTATAATTATTTATTCTGTAATATGTTGCATACAACATGCTTTTCATTTTAAATAAATGTTCTTAATTCCAAACTAGTCCCTTGTTTTTTTGTTAAATTATATGACTAAAGCTGTTACCTGTAAATTTAAATCATGTTTTTTTTATTAAGTACTCGGTATCGGTATCGGCGAGTACTGAAATGCAAGTACTCGTACTCGTACTCGTTTTCCAAAAAAGTGGTATCGGTGCATCCCTAGTTCTGGCTTGTTTCTGTGAGCTCAGGGATCTTGAGCCGCAGTAGGCAACCAGTTACTTAGTGCGGCATTTTACATGGCGCCCCCACTGCGTATAGCTACGCAATACGAAGTGACCGTTCTCGAAAGGGAACCGAGGTTACGATAGTAACCAAATACGTTATGGTGTTTGTGATGATGACTTGCTTTTAAATATTTTAAATGACTCACACTCACCATAAACAGCGACACTGAAGATCTTTCCCCCGTTGAAGCTGTTGATCTATATATAAACTCCAGCATGTTCAGTTGTGGTGTTTGTGATGGTCATAGATCCAGTTTGATTGTCCAGATTCAGTCTGTCTCTGAATCTCCCATCAAGAACATCATCATATACAGTGATTGTGTCGGCCCGTTTAATGATTTGAGCTATTACAGTATTTTCATTTCAATATTTTCATGAATCTCAGTGAACCCATAGTGAGCATGGATCCACACTTCGAAAACAGCCCGGAAATAGTAGACCAGTTTTTTGACATGCGTCAGCATGACATCAGAGCAAGGCGGACCACACTAGGACACATTTCTAACCGGCATGCATCTCGCGGGGATCACCGGTGATCGGTTCTGCGCAGATTTTGCTCATCTCAAACAAGCCTAATGTTGGCATGCTGACGCTAATTATTTGGTTCATGAACAAACATGTTTTTGGATCCAAGAATCGATTCACTGATTCACTTGCATGTACTAACTCATATATTTGCTCACTGAAATCACCGCAATTCAAAGATAATGAATTGGCGAAATAATTGTGCAAGTGTAAAATTAACTGACGACCATGTACAAATAAAAGGATGTTATTAAAACTAGTTGAAACAAATAAAAATAGGCCTAAACCAAAAACTAATTTGCTGCCATAAAAAAAAAAAAAAAAAAAAAAAAAAAAATTTGATGCAGATCGCTGAATTAAAATGATTTTAATCATTTAAATTTTTTTGCGATACCAGACCCTTTTTGAAATACTCACTGTGCACCAGTAAAATATTGCTGATTACATTCGAAACGAGAATATTTTTTTTATGATCATGTCTTTTTTGTGTTTTCTATCAGCGGTTTAGAATCAGAACTAGCAATGCCAGAATAGTGAATAAATCACTATTGATCTAATTAAACAGTTTTAGAAAATGGTCTGAAATTGTTTGTGATTCAGTTTGATTCATTCAAACAGTTCACTCAATCTCTGATTTGTTTGCAGAGGTTTCTCACACTGAAATATTGGTATATTATATAGCCTACGACAGAAAACAAAAAGGGCCCTGGATGAGTTGCATATTTGCTTATAATCCAGGAAACAAACATGCAAATGTCTTCTTTGCCAATGATGAAAAAAAAAATATATATATTTGCCAGTGATGAAGCATGTGTGCAGCTTAAACCCCGCCCCTGATGATGATATAATTTAATGCCATTCTAATTCATATCCTCAAACCTTGCTACACAAAATACTTATATTTTTACATACATGATTTTAATTGTCCACAATGCACAATTAGTTTTTTCAATGCTTTTATTAATTTGAGGAGTGTTTGAGAGAAGATATGGAAAAGACATTAAAGTTGAGAAGAGATTTGATTTCAGAATAACATTTTTGGAATATTGGAAAGATGTAGTAAATGTAGTTAAATCAAAGTAACTGTGGAGCAGCATGACGGTCTCACAGGTCCTTAACACAGATATAGGGCATTGCGCTTGGACAGTGCCTGTCGTTCCAGCAACGGTTAGCTGTAAGGTCGAATAATGAAATAAGTTATTCTGATCATTAAAGTGGTGTTAGAATCAAAATAAAATGGAATATTTAACTTAAGGCACTTTGTGAAATCCAAATTGAGTCATTTCATGTTACTGTAAAATTGTAGGATAGTAAATTATAACTGAAAGTATTAAAAAAACAGACTGCATTCTTACAGGAATAGTTGATCTCCAAACAGTTCTCGGGACGATTTAAATTGTTAGGTTCTCCAGAGCACCAGTTGGTATACAAAAACACAGTTCCGTCACTCCACAACCAACGTCCATCCTAAAGAGTGAAGACAGTGAATACAAAGTGCAGGGACGGACTGGGGCTAAAAAACAGCCCTGGACTTTCTCCCAAATAGGCCCATCATCCGGCCATTCGCCTCTAGCCGTGTGCGACAGACACTAGCCAGGATGTCCTGATACTATGCCACAATACTGTAGCCTATCAGGCAAGGTATTCACAGCAAGTCACATCTCAAAACCAATGATGATAATTGGTTGTGTTTATTAATGAAGCCTCAGCCTTCAAATAAAAACAAAAAAAGTACAATGCCATTAAATACAAATAATGAAATGTCACTGGCTACAGAAACCCCAAATTACACAAACTTGTAATTATAAAACATAGCCTATAGTTACTATATACCAGGGGTCTCCAACCTTTTTGTGTGCGAGGGCTACCTCAAGGGATAAAATAATCTAGAAGGGATTTTTATTTGTTATACTCCAATATTTATTATATAACATGGTGAAGCTTTTTTACTTTTCACCATCATATGGGAAATAATAAAATATCTTGATATTCTGGTTCAGACAAAAAAAAAAAACAATTCCTGAAAAATTATGAAAATATTTATAGATTTTTTGGTTGATTTTCTATAAACCTATTGTATGTGTTATCAAAAACAGTAGCCCACACATTTAGTATAAATATAAATGAATAAATAAATAAACTGCCATAACTTCTAAGCAAAACATTACAGGATTACATTTAATAAATGTATGACTATATTAATATAACAGCATTTTTAATATGAATACAGGCACATTTCTGCCAAAAAAGTTTGTTTTACTACAGTTAATTCATAAGTTGTGAAATGTCTTCTTAACTGGTTTGTTCTCGGAACAATGTTTCGCCATGTTTTTTTTGCGTCAATATGTTGAGAATATCAGCGCTGTTTCATCTAGCTTTTTACAAGCTTAAATCACATAGTCAGTTGTGGGTTTATAATAGAGATAGAGAATTCTGCGCTGAATTGAACTGCTTCTCAGTGGATCGCGCAGCTCTGTGTAATAATGTTCGCGTGATCGAGATCAGCCCGCACAGCTGTTTTGTCCACGATCTGATAATGCTCTGCGCTGCTCAGATCAAACACGTTTTGTTCCGATTTTTGAGCGTTTGCCATTTGATGTTTCTCATGCAAATGACAGCGTATAATCAAAGAGAGTTGGGTAATTTTGAAGAGGCAAAAGTTCAAATTGAAACGTTTAGTTGAAAAGGTTGCAAAATGATACCATTTATTCGAAGTCTGGAACCCCGACGGCAAGTTGGAGCTATTTATAGAATGTGTTTAGCGGGCAACTCATACGGCCACGTTGGAGACCACTGCTATACTATAACTTAACTATTCAAATATAATGTAAGCAAATTTAAAAGTGCAGCCTTATAAAACTAACTTTCTGTCAGTGGCTATAGGCCGACTCTTCTTCCTCAGTTGTTGTTTTTTACACGTAGCATATAAGTGATCATATTAGTGCCCCTGCTGTTGGCTGTTCATATTGCTTTATTAGACTTTTTTTTTTTTTGTGCCGACGGCCCTCGGTTGGTCGGCCGTTCTGGACTTTTCCAGAACGCACAGATTGTCAGTCCGTCCCTGACAAAGTGTGCACTACTGTTGTCAGACTTCAGGAAGAAGCGAAGTTCAGATTTGAAGTCAAACCATCTTCATTAGAAACTTTGCCTTTACTGTTTAAAGCAGAATTTTTAGTTTGACAAACGATAGGTCTCTTAACACTCTAAACAAAAATTGGGTTCTTTTTTTCTACCCAAATCCTGGGTTGAGCCTTTTAGGTATTTTGGGGGGGTTATTTTATCAGTATTTGGGTAGTTTTCTTGTGTTACCCAGAGCTTGGGTGTGTTATTTATTATAGGCTTATGCCACAGGTCACTTCAGGAGAGAGCACAGCACTGTCAAAATGGTGCATGTCTTCTGTAAAATACAGGTTTGTGTACATTTTATTTTATCTATAAATTCGTTATTGTGCTGTATATTGTTTACATTTTATGCAAAGCAACACAGGGGCAAATACAGGGGTGCGATGAGTCACTAATTCTACACAAGTGTCGTATGACTCACGTTAGTCATTTTCGCCTGATGGAAACGCCGGATGCCTTGCATAAAATTTTATTCAAAAATATGCAGAACATAAATACGTGTGGTGTTAAAATATGTTCTCATAACTGTACACTGATTGTTTATGGACAGGTTATTGAGTCATTCATATTTCGGCTACGAGAGAAATGCAGGGCGGCGGTCTGAAGTTAGAGGTTCCCCTGCTGAACACGACCCAAGTGCCGGCACAAGATCCATCGCCGTTACGGTGAAAACTGGACAACAGAGACTGGTCGATTACACTTGAATTACTTATAAATGTTTAATTTTTACTTCTAATATTTCTTAAACAAGCTTAAATGTTAGCAATATGTATTAAAAATTATATAAAATATACTGTACTGTAAAAGAAAAGAATCAACTCTTATGGATTAATCAACCCATTATGCTGGGTTAAATAAACAACCCAATTTGCTGTAAAATAAACCCAGCATGAGTTCTGTCCTATATTTACCCAGCTCGTGGGTTGTTTTTAACCCATTGTTTTTAGAGTGTAGTACAGACAATTGAACTTACTTTTACAGCATCATGAGCACCAATCCAAGTACGTGTGGAAGAAGAGGGCAACAGATTCAGCAGGAAATCATTTTCCTGTTGATTATGCACAGATGCGAGATTCGCACCAATACTTTGACAGTTTATCTAAAGAGACAAAAAAAAAATGAATTGTCAATACAAAATCTTTTTTTTTTTTTTTGCATAAAGCAAGTGGCAATATTTTTGACATTTGCTAATAAAGTCTGCTCTAATTGATTATTTGCTCAGTACCAGTTTTCTGTACTATTTATTTGCAATAAAGAAAGTTTTAATATAAAAAAATAACATTCCCACTTTATAGTAGGTGTCTTTAATATCACTAAAAAAATTACTTGTAGGATTTACTTTTTAAAATCCTAAATTTGCACTAAAACACATTTTAAGTCAAGTTTACTGCTACTGCTCTGGGATGCGTTTCCCAAAAGCATCGTTAGCCAACTATGTTCGCAAGTTCTGTCGTTATCAGCATAGTTCAACGAGTCGGTGTTTCCCGAAACCATCATTCTAACGAACATTCGCAAACAGCATCGCAAAGTTGTGTGGTTGGAACGACAGCTCTCGACCTGGGGTGCGTTTCCCAAAACCATAGTTGCTAATCTGTTAGCAACTTAGTTGGTTGGCAATGGGAAATTGCATTGCAACCAACAAAGTTGCTAACTTAGTTAGCAACTATGGTTTTGGGAAACGCTCCACTGTGGTTAAAGCATAGTTTCTAGTTTACGTGTGGACTCAATAAATCCTTATCTTAAGCAAAATAAGCAAGCTGACATTCAGTAGTCTACAATCTTTATCTTTTATTTAGAATACATTCAAATGTCACTTACGTCTTTTAGTTTGTCAAGAGATTTAAAGCGTCATTTTTTTAAGAGTGCGCATGTGCGAACGAGCTCTACTATAAGAACAAGCCTATGATCTAATCTGGAAATAAAGCAAAATAACTGAGAAAAATGAGAAATAGTCATCAGATGCCATGTCTGTGATTTATATCAAAACTTCTATAATTAGATCTCAAACATATTCATTCAAATAAGTTAATACTCATCCACGTGCGTGACGTCATAAACCTACGTGGTTGAACGACCACTTTGCAACAATACGGTTTCGGGAAACAGTCGTGACTAGCTACAGTAGTTAATTTCTTCAAAGATGCATCGTACTGTAGTGAAGCAGCGAGTTACGTCGTTGTATGGGAAACGCACTCCTGTAGCCTACAATACCTGCTATTATCAAGTAAAATATACTATTGAACTAAACATTCGGCCAAAAATGATATTTAACCCATGATTTACTCAACCTCAAGCCGTTCTAGATGCATATGTCAATCATTTTTCATTGACGTCCTACGTCATACGCCGGCATTCATCTGCCGTGAACGCACGTCGACCATTGCCGGAAGCAAGATATTTTCATTTATAAAGTTTTAAATATGTATATTTTTACGACAAAACCGCACGGATTACCCTCAGAAGGCCTTCATTTATCCCCCTGGAGCCAGATGGATTACTTTTGTGAAGGATGCATGCACATTTTGGGACTTGAAGGAGTGGACCCCATAACTTCACATTATAACCACTGAAAGATCTAAGACATTTTCTAAAATAACTGAAAATGTGTTCGTCTGAAAAAAGATTGACATATGCATCTCAAACGGCTTGAGGGTGAGTAAATCATGGGTTAAATATCATTTTTGGCCGAACTATCCCTTTAAGTAGATAGTTCTGTAACAGAATGATCCACTGAGGCAAGATGTAGCAAACCCAAGTGCAACTTTAATTATCAAACATAAAACAAAGGCTGGAAACTCAGAACAAGAACAATTCAAAACTCAGAACAATTCATACACTCAGAACATTCAATACTAGACACAGGGCAAAAATGAGGGCTTAAATACACAGGACTAATGACTAGACAAGGGACACCTGTGAACAATGAAACAATGAACCAATGACAACATGACACATCAGACAAGGGAACACATGGTAGGATCACATGACTAGAACAAGAGATCACATGACGTACATGAAACAGGAACAAGGAACACAACCCACAACCAGGGGGGGTAATCGAGCTCTCGATTTCCGTACCACCCCCGGCGGCCGCCATTGGCTATCAAGCCTTCACCTGCTGTTAGCATTCCATTGACTCCCATTCATTAACTTTACATATATACATCTGAGGCGTTTAAAGACTCCATTTGTCCATTATTTATTTCTAAAGAAACACGACAATGTATAAAATGCTCCATTTACCTTGTATCTTACGTTATGGCCCCGTAGAAGCAGTTTTTGTAAAAACAGGCTAACGATTGCATCATAACCACGCGACTCTCTGGAAATTACCGTAGAGACAGGAGGAGAAGCTCGCAGTCAATCGGGGGGACGTGGAGGCATAAAGTCCGATAAAGTCAAGGGAGAAGCCCATAGAGAATCATAAAGTTGCTCCTGCTCCTAGCTTATGGACAGATCCTACTCACACTCTCCGTCTCTGCAAGATTCGGAAGGGAATGATTCAGATTTTTCTTGGCACAGCTCCTAGAAGACTTACAACTGTCAGACAGGTTGCTCACATCACATCCACGTCATCAAGCTCAGTTTGAGTCTGCGCACTACGCTCGGCAATCAGGAAGTGAGTGCTTCTAATTTGCTTCACTTTTCTCCGTTGAAACCTATGGGGTCGCTGTGTCCAGTTTATATACTGTCTATGCCCACAGCGTGACAAGTACTTAATTATATTTAATTCATTTAATTTAGTTTAGTACAGAATTATAAAAGTTGAGTAGGTTTTACTTAATTTTATATCGTTGATATTTACGGTTTAATTTCTACAAGCTTGAATTGACTACTAATACAGAATTTGCTTTGTTTTGTAAATTCTTGCCTGAACTAACTTTTCCATGTAAAATTACGTTTTTTTCTGTTGCACTTACTTCACCACAGAATCATTTCTATCATTTTAAATTAATCATTTGATAATGCACTTATTGTGACATACATGTCTTTACATCTGTCTTTTTAGATGTAGTTAAAGGCACCTAATTTAGTTACACATTACCTCTGCTGTGATCCAGTCAGTCGATTGAGAAAAGTACTTGTAGCTTCGGCGTTCAAAATGTATCCATCTGGCAGGGCTTTTTTGGGCTTTATCAACTGCATCCAGTCCATTAACATTTCTTGTAACATTCACTGCAAAGAATGTTTTTATTTTTTATTTATGTAGCTTATTTTATGTTTGTGTGATTATGTGCTGAAAATATGTGTACTTTATAAACTGTAAACCCCTTATTAATCATGCAAATCCTAGTCAATGGAATATTGTACATTTCCAAAATGTTTGGGTTTTTACAAAATAAATGTCTTGGTTACCTTCTGTATTCCCCATGGAGAAGATAATGAAAAGAAGCAGACAACTTTTCAGCATTGCCATGATGAACCTGAAACTAATAAGCAGGAAAAGTTAAATGTCTGCATGCACTCATATGCTGCACACGGCGGTTCTCAATGAATTTAAACACAAAGTGCAAAAATACTTCAGGAAGAACATTTATTCAGAGGGTTTCTGTTCCAAAAACTCACCTTGGTTTTCAAATGGTTCCCTTTAGCAGATTTTGTGAAGAGCCAGAGCCTGTGCAATACAGTTATATTCTCATATCTATTGAATGAAGATGGGTCAAATTTATACAAATAATATCAGGAAGTAACATCCAAGGTGTCCTATGGGCAAAGATCAAACTTTATCATTCCTGGCATATAAATAATTATAGTAGTTATTAAGAGAGTTCAAATGTTCAAATGTCCGTCTTAGCCTCGTATTTTCCTTGTTTTGAACCATCATCTACTACAATTTCTAGTTGTTTATACTACTACTAAATACAGCTTACCCAACATCGCTAGCTTCCGTTACTACTAGCACAGCACGCTGGTAATTCGCTAGCCTGTAAACGCGCGCCACCCGTGTGCGCTCAGCTATTTTTATTTATTTATTTTCTCTCGCGCACTCGCGCCTTTGAGTTCATAAAAGCTCAGGTGAGTAAGAATCACTCAACAAACACGGTGAGTAATGTCTTGTCCTGTTATTATCATGCGTCGCGTCTGAATACGTTGTTGTTTTTGGAGCTCTATCGATTTGATTTATAATTCTTGATTTTTCTCGCTGCCTGCTGTGAGTGTGTCTGCTTCGGTGCTGTAAGCTCCGTCTTAGCCTCGTATTTCCTTGTTTTGAACCATCATTTACTACAATTTCTAGTTGTTTATATTACTACTAAATACAGCTTACCCAACCCTGACATCGCTAGCTTACGTTACTACTAGCACAACACGCTAGTAATTCGCTAGCCTGTAAATACTGTCTATGGTAAACGCGCCACCCGTGTGCGCTCAGCTATTTTTATTTATTTATTTTCTCTCGCGCGCTCGCGCCTTTGAGTTCAGAAAAGCTCAGGTGAGTAAGAAACACTCAACAAACACGGTGAGTAATGTCTTGTCCTGTTATTATCATGCGTTGCGTCTGAATGCGTTGTTGTTTTTGGAGCTCTATCGATTTGATTTATAATTCTTGATTTTTCTCTTTAAACTCGCTTACAACGAACATTTTCTACTTTTCCTCACTGAGAAGCACTAATGTTACTGCTCAAACCTCATTGTTACAACGCGGACTGTTGAGCAGACGCGTCTCAAGCCTATTAGTGATCCAACGCTGCATACTCTTAAAGGTTACGTCCGTGGATCACGGCTGAACGCGTCTTCTCCACACTCACTTATAAACAAACATTTTTTTTCGCCTATCGTGCACACCCCTACCACTAAAAAACCTAAAAAACCTCATAGTTACAACGCGGACTGTTGAGCAGACGCGTCTCAAGCCTATTAGTGATCCAACGCTGCATACTCTTAAAGGTTACGTCCATGGATCACGGCTGAACGCGTCTTCTCCACACTCACTTACAAACAAACTTATAATATAAATTAGTATTAATATTGATAGCATCACTGGTAGCTTCGTTGCTAACTCACTGTCCATCTGTTAAAATGGCGAATATATCAGATGTAAGTAGTCTACCGCTTGGTGCAGGTGAGGACACATTTGAGCTTCACGCACTGCAGTCTGAGCTGGAAGCTGTTGAGAAACAGATCCACAACCTTTTATTGAGACAGGCCGAGCTGAGAGACCGGTGTTCGGCTCTTGAAACATCACGCGCCGATGCACACAAATCAGTGTTTAACGTTACTAACCCGCTGACTCCGACCGCGTCTACTCCGTGCGTTCCTCAGCATCGGTCGAAATCAGCCATGGTCTCGTTCACTCCGGCTCCAACACGCCACCACGAAGCCTGGGTGGTTCCGCAGCGGAAGACGCGAGTCAGGTTTAGACCAAGACTTTCTCCGACCCTCCCGGTTTTCGAGTTATCGACACAAAACCGCTTCTCCCCTCTACGCGAAACAGAACGCGATGCTGTGATCATCGGCGATTCCATCGTTCGGCACGTACACGCTACGTTAGGTAAAAGTAAGGTGCAAAGTCACTGCTTTCCTGGTGCTCGTGTTTCTGAAATCGCTGTTCGCGTTCCCGAGATCCTGAACGGTGACGAGCGCGTCGGAACTGTGGTCCTGCACGCGGGAGTGAACGACATCAGGCTGCGCCAGACGGAGATTCTGAAGAAAGACTTCAGGAATCTAATCGATACGGTACGCAGCACATCGCCTGAAACAACGATCATTGTGTCAGGACCGCTTCCCACGTACCGACTAGGGCATGAAAAGTTCAGCAGATTATTTGCGCTAAATGAATGGTTAATGTCATGGTGCAATGAGCAGAAACTGCTCTTTGTAAATAATTGGAATCTGTTTTGGGAGCGTCCTAGGCTTTTCCGTGCTGATGGCTTACACCCAAGCAGATTCGGAGCGGATCTTCTGTCAGATAACATCTCCAAAATGTTAAATACCCTTTGACTAGTAACCAAAAGTCCAAATCATAGTCTCTGCTGCACCAATTCAACTGATATAAATACTAGTGTAGAACATTGCATAGAAACCGTGTCTATTCCTCGTTTAGTGAGATCAAATAATAAATCTAATGCAGGATCTAGGAAAAATCTAATTGTTATTAAAACAGAAAATGTTGCTATTAGTAAACAAAAACTATTTCTAAAGCTAGGTCTTCTAAACATTAGATCACTCACACCTAAGGCAGTTATTGTAAATGAAATAGTCACAGATAATAGCTTCGATATACTTTGCCTTACTGAAACCTGGCTTAAACCAAATGATTATTTCGGTATTAATGAGTCTACTCCTCCTGGATACTGTTATAAGCATGAGCCCCGTCTGATTGGTCGTGGCGGAGGTGTTGCAACCATTTATAAAGATATTCTAAATGTTACCCAGAAAACGGGTTATACGTTTATTTCATTTGAAGTACTTGTACTAAATGTTACGCTCTTAGATGTTAGAAAAACATCCCTATTATCTCTAGCCTTGGCTACCGTATATAGACCGCCAGGGCCTTACGCTGATTTCCTAAAAGAGTTTGCAGATTTTCTCTCAGACCTATTAGTCAATGTCGATAAAGCACTAATTGTTGGAGATTTTAACATACACGTAGATAATCCAAATGATGCGTTAGGAGCTGCGTTTACAGATTTATTCAATTCATTTGGGGTCAAGCAAAACGTCACCGGACCAACACATCGTCTTAATCATACACTCGATTTAATTATATCACATGGAACCGATCCAACCGATATAGATATCATTCCACAAAGTGATGAAGTCACTGATCACTACATGGTAACTTGCATATTACGTACTGCTGTAATATGTCATGCGGCGTCGCGTTATCAACCAGGCAGAACAATCCTCCCATCCACCATAGATAATTTCTCAAATTGCTTATCTAATCTGTCTCAGCTGCTGCCTGAACCCAAACAAACAGATGAACTAGAAGAACTAACTAGCACTATGAGCACCATTCTCTCTAGAACATTGGATGTGGTTGCACCTATTAAATTAAAAAAGGTCAGAGAGAAAAATAAAGCACCATGGTATAACAATACTACGCATGTTTTAAAGAGAGAAACGCGTATTTTAGAGCGTAAATGGAAACAAACTAATTTAGAGGTCTTTAGAATCGCGTGGAAAGACAGTATGTCACGTTATAAAAAGGCCCTAAAAGCGGCCAGGGCTGAGCACCTCCGCAAACTAATAGAAAACAACCAAAACAATCCAAGGTTTTTATTTAACACCGTGGCTAGACTAACAAATAAACAGACGTCACCCGAACAAAATATCCCGTTACAGTTCAGTAGTAATGATTTCATGAACTTCTTCACTGAGAAAATAGAAAGCATCAGAACCACAATTGTAAACGTTCAATCTTCAATCGCGCCTTATAATTCAGCTTCAATTATCACCCCGAAAGAACAATTACAGTGCTTTACAACTATAGAACAAAAAGAGTTAAATAAACTTATCACTTCATCTAAAACAACAACATGTTTATTAGATCCTATACCAACTAAACTACTGAAAGAAGTGTTACCTGTAGTGGAAGATCCTCTCCTCAATATTATTAACTCGTCTTTATCTTTAGGTCATGTTCCAAGAACATTTAAACTGGCAGTTATAAAACCTCTCATTAAGAAACCACAATTAGATCATAATAATCTAGCAAATTATAGACCCATTTCAAATCTTCCATTTATGTCTAAAATATTAGAAAAAGTGGTGTCCGCTCAACTGGGCTCTTTCTTGCAACAAAATGAGATCTATGAAAAGTTTCAGTCTGGATTCAGACCGCATCATAGCACTGAAACTGCGCTCGTTAAAATCACAAATGATTTACTTTTAGCTTCTGACCAAGGCTGTATCTCAATACTAGTTTTACTTGATCTTAGTGCTGCGTTCGATACTATAGATCATACATTACTCTTAGATCGTCTACAAAATTATACTGGTGTTCAAGGACAAGCACTAAGCTGGTTCAAATCATACCTATCTGACCGCTACCATTTTGTCTATTTAAATGGAGAAAAATCGATCATAACTCCAGTTAACTATGGAGTGCCGCAGGGATCTGTATTAGGCCCTCTGTTATTTTCAATATATATGATGCCACTTGGAAATATTATAAGGAAACATGGAATTAGTTTCCATTGTTATGCTGATGACACTCAAATATATATTTCATCACGGCCGGATGAAAACGCAAAATTTTCCAAATTGACAGAGTGTGTTAAAGATATAAAAGATTGGATGACCCGTAATTTTCTTTTATTAAATCCAGACAAGACAGAGGTAATACTTATCGGTTCAAAAAACCGCCCACAAAACCTCGCACAATACAACTTTAACATCATAGGATGTCCTGTTACTTTATCCTCTACAGTAAAAGACCTGGGTGTTATACTCGATTGCAACCTGTCTTTTGAAAATCATATTTCATATGTTACAAAAACAGCATTTTTCCACCTTAGAAACATTGCTAAGCTACGTAATATGCTATCAGTTTCTGATGCAGAAAAGTTAGTTCATGCATTCATGACCTCGAGACTGGATTACTGTAATGCTTTACTAGCTGGTTGTCCTGCATCCTCAATAAACAAGCTACAGTTAGTCCAAAATGCCGCCGCTAGAGTTCTTACTAGATCAAGAAAATATGATCATATAACACCGATTTTATCATCACTGCATTGGTTACCTATAAAGTTCCGTATTAATTACAAGGTATTGCTACTGACCTATAAAGCCCTAAACGGCTTAGCTCCAGTCTATTTAACGGATCTTTTATCACCCTATAATCCATCGCGCTCTTTAAGATCACTAAATTCAAGGCTTTTGGTCATACCTAGGATATCCAGAACCACCAAAGGAGGGAGAGCATTCTCACATTTGGCTCCAAAACTCTGGAATAGTCTTCCTGATACTGTTCGTTGCTCAGACTCGCTCTCCCAGTTTAAAACTAGATTAAAGTCGCATCTCTTCAGCCAGGCATTCATATAATCCTACAGTTCAAACTACAATCCGGCCTCTAGCTCATAAATGCCAGAGGAGAACTGGCCCCCGACTGAGCCTGGGTTCTCCCAAGGTTTTTTTTCTCCATTAGGTCACCTGATGGAGTTTTAGGACACCATTAGGTCACTTGATGAAGTTTTTCGGTTCCTTGCCACTGTTGCCTTTGGCTTGCTCAGTTGGGGATATTTTGGGGATATTTAATTTAATTTTATCAATCAATAAATTCCTCTTGAAACAAACTTTGTTGTATTATTTTAATTTAATACTGTGAAGCTGCTTTGATACAATCTGTATTGTGAAAAGCGCTATACAAATAAACTTGACTTGACTTGACTTGACATGTGTCTTGAGTTCCTGTTTGCGTGCAAGTGTGCCAGGGTTCAAGGTTCTTCACTGAAGAAAAGAAAAAGTAAAATTGGCTTATTTTTTTCTTTTGCAAGTTTTTGCATTCATATTTTTTCAAGTAAATGTCACATGTATGGAATTAACTAAGTTAGGCAAAATTAAAAAGCATAAGTAAATTTAACTTGACCAGTTAGAGTTTGTGGAGTAAGTTCTACTTACTCATTTGAAGTTTACTTTGCATTTGCAATACTCTGTTTCCAGTAATGTACATTTAACTCATTCTTTGTTTGTAAATTTTACTCAATGTACCCTGAAAAAATAACTTATATGATTTACTTGATAAAATCCTCGTAACAACATACATTCTCGGGACGGATTGGGCGTACCGCCCAAAATGGCATCCTTTTACAAATGTGTTATCTTAAAAACTATTTATGATAGTGAGATGCGGTCTTTTTTGCCGTCTTCTTCAGATTCCGCTGAAAACAATGGTATATGGTATACACACTTCCTTGTTGCGTAATACCACTGCGTATAAGGCCAATGAAATCGATGTTGTTAGGAATATTCCACACGCAAAGACCAATGGAAAAATTGCCGCTGGGAGGAATATTTTTCTTACCCAATCAGAAGAAGGTTTCCATGACTTATTCTAGCTAATCAGAGGACACTGTAGCCTTGCAAGGGGTGGTACTATAAGTGATATGATGCAAACAGCCGCGTCGAGTGGAGAAGGAGACAGAGAGCGAACGGAGCAGCGTATTACACACAGAGATTTATATGAGAGTGAGACAGAACGATTATAATATTTAGCAATATTTAATATTTATAGCATATTAGCAATTATAGCATTATTATTTTACTGTTTTAGCACTTGTATGATGGCAAGCAGTAAAAGATTTACCTCAGAACAAGCTCTGGAACAATTACTGGAAAGTGACGAGGAGAAATCCGAAGCTGACAGCTTTTTGAAAAAACGCTGTATATAAAGTTCATTATTTCATTGTTCTTTACACTTTTGATTGAACAATTACAAATATCTGTCTAGCAAAGGGTTTGAAAAATATATTTTTTGTTCAAAAACTGTTCACTATTGTTGTGTGAGGTGTGATTTTCAGTAATAAATGACAAATTAAATTTTCGTTTTTGAAATTCTCTAGTTTATTGTAAATTTTTTACTCATACTTCATTTATAAACACATCACATGCATTCTTATGTTAGCTTAGGGTCTTCTGAATCCATAGATACCAAACACATGGTGTTTCATCTCCATTACATATGGTTTATAAGCCCAAATGTAAAAATAGAGAAAACGAACCAAAAAGGGCTTAGTCCCCAGAGGGTTAAGTAAATTTTACTACTTCTCTGTACAACTTACCTGTTATTATCTAGTACAATCTACTTACTATTGAACTTAAAATTAAGAAATTGAACTTTGACATTTAATTGGCACTTAACATGTAATTGTAGTAATTAAGTAAATATTACTTAATTATTTTAAATGCATTTAATTTCACATACATAATTAAGTAACATCTACTTAACTAAGTTAAGTAAATTTAACAAAACTAACTTTTTACTCAAACAATATAACACTGAATTAAACCACACTTTTAAAGTGTATACTTTACTTAAAAACAAAGTAAATAAAACAATAGATATTGTATAGATTACTGTATCTATATAATAGAAGTAACATGGCTCCTGAACGCCTCAATAATTGATACACAATACACAATGACAGTAACATTCGATAGATCGTTTTTGAGCATAAATGTGTAATTTTGAGTACCTTTTTAGAAGAGAACTACCTTTTGATTTAGAATTTACATGTTTTTTTCCTGAAGCATTTACTACACCACAAAAAAAAAAAAAAAAAAAAAAAAAAAAAAAAATATATATATATATATATATATATATATATATATACACACACACACAGTATAATCCATGCTTTTAAATATGGTTTACTTGCAAGTAAACAACACAGTAGATTTTGTGTTACACTTTGTGAGACTACACATCTACACCAACTGAACACTGGGACCTCAATACTTGGTACACAACAGTGAAAATGACCCATTTATCGTATTTTTTGAGTAAATGGGTCATTTTTACAACGAGGGGACGCCTTTGGTCTGTTTAGGGCCGTCACTTTGAGGAAATTCATTCCATATGTCATAAAACCACAAGTTACTAAACCTAATGACGATATTATATGGCCTAGATAAATATAGATAGACATCTTAATAACTATTCTAAATAACTATATTTATTTACACCAAACATTTAATAACACACCTCTCCATGATATTATTCATTTTAAGTAAAGTGCTAGTATTTTTACTTTCCTACTGGCCAGTGACTATATACTATAGTATAATTTAGGCTATAGGACTATTTACTACTACTCAAAACATTTTATCTTATCTAACTTTGACCACAATGATTGAGTGATTGGCTGTTTGGGGTGGGCTCTGTCAATGATTTAATCATAGAAATATTGTAGAATTCAAATGAAGGTTTATTTATTTATTTTTTTTGCCATATTCAAATAAAGGTTTTAACATGTAAAATGTTTGGGTTTTAAAACTGTCGAGGTGTGTCGACCTGTGGTTAGAAGCATAGTTTCTTTAGTTTGCATAACATATGGACTCAATAAATCATTATCTTGAGCCAATAAGCAAGCTGACATTCAGTTAAATCTATATCTTTTATCTAGGCAAGGCAAGGCAAGACAAGGCA
Organism: Leuciscus idus; assembly: GCA_021554675.1. Lineage (NCBI taxonomy): Eukaryota > Metazoa > Chordata > Actinopteri > Cypriniformes > Leuciscidae > Leuciscus > Leuciscus idus. The sequence goes on along the minus strand of CM038625.1, from coordinate 12,442,930 downwards.
AGGCATGGCAAGTTTATTTATATAGCACATTTCATACACAATGGTAATTCAAAGTGCTTTACATATAAGAAATTAAAATAATCAAAAGAAATAAGAATAATTAAAACAGTTTAGAATAAAAAATGAAAGAAAATGGGTGGGAGACATGCCATGCAATTCTACCCGTCCATGATGTCATAACCTAATAAAAATGGGTATTTGTTAAAAATATATATCTTCATGTTGTTCCTCTGACAAGATATTATTACAGCATACCATAGCTGTAGTTGGTGTATAAAGTCCTCTACTTCAAATTTTTATCTAAACATCAAAATTGTCATGTGGTGTGACTGTCCGGGATATGTGTGACCTTACTAATATGACAATATATATCAGCAAAGTATAAATAATTGATAGATTTACAGTTTAAGTAACAGAATTAGGCCATTTCAACAGACACAGAAAGTGTTGATGTCCGTGGATGATTTTAAAGCAAGTTCTGGCCAAATACATTTTGTCCGTAAAATGGGCGTCATATGGTGTGACACTGCAATCTATATTTTGAACGGGCAATAATTTGGACATCATTATGATGAAGAGGTCCACACTCAACCAGGAAGTTGCAGTGTCATCTCTGGAGTGGTTTGCAAGGTCAAGAGTTGAGTTCTGGCTTTTTAATTTTTAATTAAAAAGCTCTGTATCTGATATGCTCACTAGTGGTCAATGTTTTGTGTCTTATGGTGTGACATTATTTACATAAAAATGAAACACTTTTATACAAATTTTACTTATTAATTCTTAAAAATCATTCCTGCCATGTGGCAATTTACATGCTAAGTATAAGCTAGCTGTTTTTAGTTAACCAAGAGATTAGCTTAACTGAACAAAACGTCATATGGTGTGACACTGTATCATATGGTGTGACTGTTTTTCTAAGTCACACCATATGATATATTTGTCACACAATATTACATACACCTTTTTTAATGATAAATAAATAACTATTCAAAACATATTCAATGATAATAGTATGTGTTTAATAGTGAACATTAAATTACCTATACAATTAATGTATTTCTTTTCAATTTTATACTTAATTTAATGTTCTTGAAGTGAGATGGTGTTTGATTTACTCATTTTTATGAGTTTCTTATAATTTTTAAAGTTTTAAAACAATGTTAGTATGTTTTTTGATTAATGTTAACTGAATTGAATTAATTGAATGTTGAATGCAAATAAAATACAGTTTTTTGCATTGACAAATTGTGGATTGGTGCAGTTCATCATATAGCGTGACACTATATAATTTGGTGTGACATTCAGAATTGTGCCAGTAAAAATACTTTCTTAATTATAAATCATAAAAAAGTCTACGGAACACAAGAGAAATAGTATCAGCAAGAGTCACAAGCATTTTCATAGATTTATAACCGTGTTTAACATAATTCATCTAAAATATCTGGAAAGGCTGAGGAGAGATGACTTACTTTGCATGATGATTTAGAAAAACAATACAAAATCTAATGAATCTGCACAAAATAAATGTTAAATCTTAAGATAGTAATGAAAACAATTTATGTTGAAGTTAGTTACTTAGGGAGAGTATATCCCATTTTCATTTTATATAGAATAACTTTTATGTCACACCATATGACAATTTTAGGCACGAATGCAACAAATTGGTGAATAAATCCAATTTCAAATTCAAAATCTAAAAGACCACATATATTGTGGGAAATGCAAGAGTCAGTACAACACAACTCAATCTTTTTTATGCCTAATATTTGAAGTAAAAAATAAAAACTTTTTTCAGGCTTATATGTCTCCCACCCAAATACAGTGCAAACAGTCGGACGAACAGCGGCACAGTGCTTATTCAGTAAATGCACATAAACGTGTTTTGAGTCAGGATTTGAATGTGATACTGTAGGAGCACATCTGATCTCCTCTGGAAGCTGGTTCCAGCTGCGGCTGGCATAATAGCTAAAAGCAGACTCACCATGTTTAGAGTGAACCCTTGGTATTGCTAGCTGATGTGATCCTAATGATCTGAGTGATCTGTTGGGTTTATATTCAGTGAGCATATCTGCAATGTATTGAGGTCCTAGGCCATTGAGTGATTTATATACCAGTAATAAAATCAATCCTAAATGTAACTGGGAGCCAGTGTAAAGACCTGAGGACTGGTGTGACATGTTCATATTTTATGGTTCTGCTCAGTGTTCTGTATGAGCTGCAACTGTCTTATGGTCTTTTTGGGAAGGTGAAGGGGGTGGATTGGAATCCACTGCTGCTTCAATGTATATGTAATGAGTGATTATATTCGAGGTATTAATCAATATTTTTCCTTCTAAATATCAAATGAGTTGAATGAGTTGAATGACTTCTCTGGAGATTTTACTTTGTTATAGAAGTTACCAGTGTGATTACTAAAATGTTCTTTTCATGTATTCTTTAATGTCAGTATTTGATATCTGAATGCAGTAACAGTGCTTGCTTATTTAGCCCGGCTTCAAGAAATGAAATATGGACTTGTTTTGTGTATGAGAAAGGTCTTCAACATGTTAAAACATATAGGGGTCATTGAAGCCAATGATTTAAGGGACCATTTCTTTGTTAAAGCCTTACTTTCCAGTTTGACTAAAGTGTTGCTCTCCTTCAGAGCAACTACCAACTTCGCATTATGTTTTGAGAAAACTCTCCTGTTTATAGTTAGAGCCTGGCCAAATCATTTTAAAATAATAAAAATGACAACAAAATGTGTTTGAAAGATTTTTTTGTTAAAGGTGCATTAAGCAACTTTTCATGTTAAAAATGCCCGTTTTCTAACCCATACATGCTTAAACAATTGCCTGATGGGCTGAATGAGCCCTTCTCTGATCACTGAGATTGTCTCTATAATCCTGTAAAGTAAAATAAATAAGAGGGATTCGGGCCGGAATTTTAGACTGGGAGTGACGTCATGCGCGTTCACGGCACGCTCACCTGGCTGTCTGGCAGGTTTGTGTATTCGCCGCCATTCTCCGTAGAAGATGGATTCTAAGAGACCGGCTTGTAGTTCATTTCAAACACCAACGCAAACTCCACGTAAGAAAAAAAAAAACCACACAAAAAAAACACTTTATTCATATGGATTAGCTTTATGATCTCTTTATGAACTTTTTAAAGTGTCAAAGTGGTAGTTGCGTATCTGTCAATGGAGAGACAGTAATACTGTTTTGTTAAAGTGCATTAATTAATTTCCCTTTCTAAGTTATTTGTATTTAAGTCACAAATAACTTGCTTGTAAGATTCTGCCTTTCTTGTAATTCGGCATTAGAAGGATGAAAACCCCTCAATAGGCGACTTAACAGATACAATGACTAGGCCCTAACTGGTTGCATTGTGTTCCTCCTGCTATTAGTGATGGGAGAAATGAATCTTTTCAAAGCATCGAATCAATTGAACCAAATGTTTCGCAAAATGATTCAATGTTTTGAAGTGTTCAAAACACCACACTCTGGCGGACCCGGTCAGAACAGTGGTGCAACAAACTAATCAGGCTAAACACGGATAAAAACAGCTTTTACAACCCATTGCAAATGCTTCACTGAAAGTAAAACCTATCAAATGCAATTAACTAATCATCTAATACCGTTAAATATTAAGTGTCTGAATGTGTTCTTTTATCAATTTTTGTTTTGTTTGTTTCATGGATTGCTCAGCTAAACAGGACAATAAGAGACTTTTAACTACTATTATTCCTTTTAATTATTACTAATAATTACTAATGTCTCATTAAACCTGTACAAATGTATACAACTGATCAGAGATCATGTAAAACCATAGACATTTGTTCAATCTCACTGAACCCAGGGTGCTTCTCAATATCCCTCCTCGTCTCCTCGCTCCTCCAGCCTACAGGGTTGCCAACTTTTGAGTTTAGCTTTTAGATTAAAAATTACAACTCAATTAAATATAATGCGTTTTTTATTGTAATAACAACGTTATAGTATTTTTACATACATGAATTTGAGTAATTTGAGGAGTGTTTCAGAGAAGATATGGAAAAGAGATTAAAGTTTAAAAAAGATTTGATTTCAGAATAACATTTTTGGAAAAATGTAGTAAATGTAGTTCAATCAAAGTGGAGCAGCATGGCGGTCTCACAGGTCCTTAACACAGATATGGGACATTGAGCTTGAACAGCGCTCATCGTTCCAGCAACGGTTAGCTGTAAGGTGGAATAATGAAATAAGTTATTCTGATCATTATAGTGTTGTTAGAATCAAAACAAAATAGATAATTCAACTGAAGGCACTTTGTGAAATCTAAATGAGTCATTTCATGTTACTGTATGATGTGAAATTGGATTGTAAATTATAACTGAAAGTATAAAAATAAATCAGACTGTATTCTTACAGGAAAGGTTGATCTCCAAACAGTTCTCGGCACGATTTAAATTGTTAGGTTCTCCAGCGCACCAGTGGGTATACAAAAACACAGTTCCGTCACTCCACAACCAGTGTCCTTCCTAAAGATCGTGAAGAGAGTGAATACAAAGAGTGCACTACTGTTGTCAGTCTAAATTTGAATTAAGTTCAGATTTGAAGTCACACTATCTTCATTAGAAACTTTGCCTTTACTGTTTAAAGCAGAAATTTTTGTTTAGACTAACGAATAGGTCTCTTTAGGACACACAATTGAACTTACTTGTACAGCATCATGAGCACCAATCCAAGAACGTGTGGAAGGAGAAGGCAACAGACTCAGCAGGAAATCATTTTCCAGTTTATTACGCACAGATGCGAGATTCGCACCAAGACTTTGACAATTTCTCTAAAGAGACAGATTTTTTTTTTTATTGTCAATACAAAATAATTTGTTTTAGCATAAAGCAAAAGTGACAACATTTTAGAGATTTGCAAACAAAGTCTACTCTGATTGATCATTTGCTCAGTACCAGTTTTCTGTACTATTTATTTGCAGAAAATACATTTTTACTATAAAAAATAGCATTCCCACTTTACCCCTCCTTGAACTGCCACCTTACCGTGGTGGAGGGGTTTGAGTACCCGAATGAACCTAGGAGCTATGTTGTCTGGGGCTATATGCCCCTGGTAGGGTCTCCCAAGGCAAACAGGTCCTAGGCGACGGGTCAGACTAAGAGCGGTTCAAAACCCCTTATGATGCCCAAAAAAAGGAGGACCGTGACGTTGCCCGGTATGGCGCAGCCGGGGCCCCACCCTGGAGCCAGGCCCGGGGTTGGGGCTCGTATGCGAGCGCCTGGTGGTCGGGCCTCCCCCCATGGGGTCCGGCCGGGCTCAGCCCGAAGGAGTGACGTGGGGCCACCCTCCCGTGGACCCACCACCTGCAGGAGGGACCGTAAGGGGCCGGTGCTAAGTGGATCGGGCGGCAGTCGAAGGCGGGAGCCTAGACAATCCGATCCCTGGACGCGGAATCTAGCTCTAGGGACATGGAATGTCACCTCTCTGGCGGGGAAGGAGCCTGAGCTTGTGCGTGAGGTTCAGAGATTCCGACTAGAGATAGTTGGGATCACCTCTACGCACGGCTTGGGCTCTGGAACCACACTCCTCGAGAGAGGATGGACTCTTCACCACTCTGGAGTTGCCCATGGTGAGAGGCGGCGGGCTGGTGTGGGTTTGCTTATAGCCCCCCAGCTCAGCCGCCATGTGTTGGAGTTCACCCCGGTGAACGAGAGGGTCGCTTCCCTACGCCTTCGGGTCGGGGATAGGTCTCTCACTGTCGTTTGTGCTTACGGGCCGAACGGCAGTGCAGAGTACCCGGCCTTCTTGGAGTCTCTGGGAGGGGTGCTGGAAAGTGCTCCGACTGGGGACTCCATCGTTTTACTGGGGGACTTCAACGCCCACGTGGGCAGCGACAGTGACACCTGGAGGGGCGTGATTGGGAGGAACGGCCCCCCTGATCTGAACCCGAGTGGTGTTCTGTTATTGGACTTCTGTGCTAGTTACAGCTTGTCCATAACGAACACCATGTTCAAGCATAAGGGTGTCCATCAGTGCACATGGCACCAGGACACCCTAGGCCGGAGGTCGATGATCGACTTTGTGGTTGTTTCATCCGACCTCCGGCCGTATGTCTTGGACACTCGGGCGAAGAGAGGGGCGGAGCTGTCAACTGATCACCACCTGGTGGTGAGTTGGATCCGATGGCGGGGGAGGAAGCTGGACAGACTTGGCAGACCCAAACGTACTGTGAGGGTCTGTTGGGAACGTTTGGCCGAATCTCCTGTCAGAGAGATCTTCAACTCCCACCTCCGGCAGAGCTTCGACCAGATCCCGAGGGAGTCTGGAGATATTGAGTCCGAGTGGACCATGTTCTCCACCTCCATTGTCAACGCGGCCACTCGGAGCTGTGGCCGTAAGGTCTCCGGTGCCTGTCGAGGCGGCAATCCCCGAACCCGGTGGTGGACACCGGAAGTAAGGGATGCCGTCAAGCTGAAGAAGGAGTCCTATCGGGCCTGGCTGGCTTGTGGGACTCCTGAGGCAGCTGATGGGTACCGACGGGCCAAGCGGACTGCAGCCCGGGTGGTTGCGGAGGCAAAAACTCGGGCCTGGGAGGAGTTCGGTGAGGCCATGGAGAAGGACTATCGGTCGGCCTCGAAGAGATTCTGGCAAACCGTCCGGCGCCTCAGGAGGGGGAAGCAGTGCCCTACCAACGCTGTTTACAGTGGAGGTGGGCAGCTGTTGACCTCGACTGGGGATATCACCGGACGGTGGAAGGAATACTTCGAGGATCTCCTCAATCCCGCCGTCACGTCTTCCATTGAGGAAGCAGAGGCTGAGGGCTCGGAGGCGGAATCGTCCATCACCCAAGCTGAAGTCACCGAGGTAGTCAAGAAACTCCTCGGTGGCAAGGCACCGGGGGTGGATGAGATCCGCCCTGAGTACCTCAAGTCTCTGGATGTTGTGGGGCTGTCTTGGCTGACACGCCTCTGCAACATCGCGTGGCGGTTGGGGACAGTACCTTTGGACTGGCAGACCGGGGTGGTGGTCCCTCTTTTCAAGAAGGGGGATCGGAGGGTGTGCTCCAACTATAGGGGGATCACACTTCTCAGCCTCCCTGGGAAAGTCTATGCCAGGGTACTGGAGAGGAGAATCCGGCCGATAGTAGAACCTCGGATTCAGGAGGAACAGTGTGGTTTTCGTCCCGGTCGTGGAACACTGGACCAGCTCTATACCCTCTACAGGGTGCTGGAGGGCTCATGGGAGTTTGCCCAACCAATCTACATGTGCTTTGTGGATTTGGAGAAGGCATTCGACTGTGTCCCTCGCGGCGGCCTGTGGAGGGTGCTCCGGGAGTATGGGGTCCGGGGCCCTTTGCTAAGGGCTATCCGGTCCCTGTACGACCGGAGCAAGAGCTTGGTTCGTATTGCCAGCAGTAAGTCAGACTTGTTCCCGGTGCGTGTTGGACTCCGGCAGGGCTGCCCTTTGTCGCCGGTTCTGTTCATAATTTTTATGGACAGAATTTCTAGGCGCAGCCAGGGGCCGGAGGGGGTCGGGTTTGGGGACCACACGATTTCATCTCTGCTCTTTGCGGATGATGTTGTCGTGTTGGCCTCATCAGACCAGGACCTCCAGCATGCACTGGGACGGTTTGCAGCCGAGTGTGAAGCGGCTGGGATGAAAATCAGCACCTCCAAGTCCGAGGCCATGGTTCTCAGTCGGAAAAGGGTGGCTTGCTCGCTTCAGGTTGGTGGAGAGTTCCTGCCTCAAGTGGAGGAGTTCAAGTATCTTGGGGTCTTGTTCACGAGTGAGGGAAGGATGGAACGGGAGATTGACAGGCGGATCGGTGCAGCTTCTGCAGTAATGCGGTCCCTGTACCGGTCTGTCGTGGTAAAGAAGGAGCTGAGCCGCAAGGCGAAGCTCTCGATTTACCAGTCAATCTACGTTCCTACTCTCACCTATGGTCATGAGCTGTGGGTCATGACCGAAAGGACAAGATCCCGGATACAAGCGGCCGAAACGAGCTTTCTCCGTAGGGTGGCTGGGCGATCCCTTAGAGATAGGGTGAGAAGCTCGGTCACTCGGGAGGAGCTCAGAGTAGAGCCGCTGCTCCTCCACATCGAGAGGGGTCAGTTGAGGTGGCTCGGGCATCTTTTCCGGATGCCTCCTGGACGCCTTCCCGGGAAGGTGTTCCGGGCATGTCCCACCGGGAGGAGACCCCGGGGAAGACCTAGGACACGCTGGAGAGACTATGTCTCCCGGCTGGCCTGGGAACGCCTCGGTGTCCCCCCGGAAGAGCTGGAGGAAGTGTCTAGGGAGAGGGAAGTCTGGGCATCCCTGCTTAGACTGCTGCCCCCGCGACCCGGCCCCGGATAAGCGGTAGAAGATGGATGGATGGATGGCATTCCCACTTTATAGTAAGTGTCTTTAACTAATATCACTGAAATAAAATGACTTGTAGGATTTACTTGATAAAATCCTCATGACAATTTACACATTTTAAGTACATTTTACTGCTTCTGCTCTGTACAACTTCCTTTTATAGTGTTGTTAGAATCAAAATAAATTCTAACTTTTATTTTTATTATCAAAAGACAGATGTAAAGACATGTATGTACACAATAAGTGCATTGTCAAATGATTCATTTAAACTGTTAGAAATGATACTGGGGTGAAGTAAACAATATTTTACTCGTTATTATCAAGTAAAATCTACTTACTATTGGACTTAAAATTAGTTTGACATTTAATTGACACTTAAAATTTAATTGAAGTATTACGGATATATTACCTAATAATATTAAATTTATTTAATTTCACATATAGAATTAAGTAACATCTACTTAACTAACTTTAGGAAATTTAACTAAATTAATGATTAATGAATAATGAATAATGAATAATTATATATATATATATATATATATATATATATATATATATATATATATATATATAAAATAACATGGCACCTGAACACCTCAATACTTGGTACAAAATACACAATGACCTTAACATTCCGACAGTATGTGGATCGACGGTAACAATCTTTTTGAGTAATTGTGTCATTTTGAGTAGAAAATTAATCCAGATGTCATAAAAGGGCAAGTTACTAAACCTACCAACAAAAACAAAGATAAAACAGTGTAAATACAGCTGGAAAACAGTGGAAAATCAACATTATTAATTATTAATGCCCCAGTGCATGATGGGAATACCAGTATAATAAAAGTTGAGTAGGTTTTACTTAATTTTATATTGTTGATATTTATGGTTTAATTTCCACAAGCTTGAATTTAGTACTAATATATAATTCTTGCCTGAACTAGATTTTTCATGTAGAAGTTACATTTGTTTTGTTTTTCCTGTAGTATTTACTTCACCACAGAATCATTTTTACCAGTTTAAATGAATCATTTGACAATGCACTGACTGTGTACATACATATCTTTACATCTGTCTTCACAAAATGTAAAGACACCTAATATAAAGTGTGACCAAATCATCTTGTTGTAACACATTACCTCTGCTGTGATCCAGTTAGTCGGATGAGAAAAGTACTTGTAGCATCGGAGTCCATATTTTATCCATCCTGCGGGGCATCTACTGGCTAAACCAACTGCCTCCAGCCCATTAACATTTCTTGTAACATTCACTGCAAAGAATGTTTTAATTTTCATTTATGTATCTTATGTTTTTGTGATTATGAGCTGAAAATATGTGTACTTTATACACTGTAAACCCCTTATTAATCATGCATATTAGTCAATGGAATATTGTACATTTCCAAAATGTTTTTAAATAGTAAGGGTTTTTACAAATAAATGTCTTGGTTACCTTCTGCATCCCCCATGGAGAAGATGATGAAAAGAAGCAGACAACTTTTCAGCATTGCCATGATGAACCTGAAATGAATAAGCAGGAAAAGTTAAATGTCTGCATGCACTCATATATGCTGCACACTGCCATTCTCAACGCATTTAAACACAAAGCACAAAAATACTTCAGGAAGAACATTTATTCAGAACTCACTTTGGTTGTTAAATTGTTGAGAATCTCAGAGGAAGATTTTGTGAAGAGCCAGAGCCTGTGTAACACCCTAACATTCTCATATCTATTGAATGAAGATGGGTCATATTTATACACATAATATCAGACAACAACATCCGGGTGTCCTGGGCAAAGATCAAACTTTACCATTTATGGCATATTAGTTATAGATTTATAGTAACAATTAACAGAGGTCAAATGTGCGTGTCTTGATTTCCTGTTTGCGTGCGAGTGTACCAGTGTTCAAGGTCAAGTTCTTCACTGAAAAAAAAAAAAAACATGAAGTAAAATCTACTTAATTTTTTCCTTTGCAAATTTTTGCACTCATGTTTTTTAAGTAAATGTCACATGTATGGAATTAACTAGGTCAAATTAACAAAGAGCATAAGTAAATTTAACTTGACCAGTTTGTGGAGTAATTTCTACTTGAAGTTTACTTTGCAATACTCTGTTTCAAGTACATTTCACTCACTCTTTGTTTGTCAATGCAGCACTGAAATAAGCCATGCTTTTAAAGCACATGGTTTACTTTAAAACATATAAAAACACAGTAGATTTTGTGTTACACTAAGACTACATATCTACACAATATAATGAGGTACCCAACTGAACACATAGACTCCAATACTTACACAACACACAACAGTGACAATGACAGTGAAAATTACCCATTTATCAGTACATACACTGAAAAAACAATAAGAAAAATGTACTTAATTTTTCTTTGGCATGTTTTTCAAGTAAATTTCACATGTGGAATTAAGTAAACTTTACTTAAAGGTATAGCGGAGGATCTTTCCAAATTTTAGATAAGACCCGCCCTCTCCACTTTTTGAAAAGTTTGATTGATTCACCAGAATGATTGACAATTAGGAGGACCAATAGTATAGGTTACCCACCAGGAAGTAAAACATCCTCCGCTATACCTTTAACTAAGTTAAGTGAAAGTAACAAAGAAAATAAGTAATTTTAACTTGGCAATACATTTCATTCACTCAAACAATAAAATTGAATTAAATCGCACTTTTAAAGTATATATGCTTTACTTACAAAATTAATACAATATATATTGTGTGAGACTCCATATCTACATAACAGAAGTCAAATGTGTGAATGCAGAGACCTCAATACTTGATAGATAATACACAATGACGGTAACATTTGATGGATCGTTTGAATGTGTCATTTTGAGTAGAAAATGAACTCCAAATGTCACAAAATGGCAAGTTACTATATATAACAACAAAAGCAATGAAAAAACAGTGTAAATACAGCTGGAAAACAGTGAAAAAATCAACCTCACTAATTATTCAAGGCCCAATGCATGATGGGAACACCAGTTCAAATTACATCAAATTACAGAACAACAAGTAATTTTACTTAATTTTATAACATTGATATTTACGTTTTCATTTCTACACAATTGAATTGAGTACCAATATATAATTTACTTAGTTTTCTTTCTTGCCTGAACTAACTTTTTCATGTAAATTACATTGTTTGTTTCTGTAGTATTTACTTCACCACAAAATCATTTTTATCAGTGTAGTTTTTGAGTAAATGAGTCATTTGTTCACCCAAGAGGACGTTTGACCGATATGTAACGCAACCAATCACAGTTCCCTTTGTTCCGTATCATGTTTAGGGGAAATCCAGTTTGAGGAAATCCGTCAGTTTGAGGAAATCCATTCTATATGTCATAAAACCACAAGTTACTGAACATAATGATGATATGAGATGGCCTAGATAGATGGCCTAGATAGATAGATAATTATTAACTATTCTAAATAACTATATTTATTTATTTATACCAAACATTTAATAACACACCTCTTCATAATATGAAAATCTTATTTTCACTTTAAGCAAAGTGCTACCATTTTTGATTATATCTATATACAGCCTGTATACTGTTGCTATAGTAACGGACGCAACTTTAACCTGGTGTTACGGTTTAACTCTTGCGTAGTCGTATTCACCTAACATTTTATCTTACCACTAAGAGTTCTCCTAAATGGCAGTAAAAGTTCTTATTTAAGAGTTTCCTCTTAAAACCTATTCACAAAGCTGCTGAGACCAAGTTTTACTCAGGAATAGAGAAAAATCTTAAAGGTCACATGAAAATTTCACTTCATGAGTTTTTTTTTTTACATTAATATGAGTTCCCCTAGCCTGCCTATATGGTCCCCCAGTGGCTGGACATTTTGATAGGTGTAAACCAAGCCCTGGGTATTTTTGAGAAAATGAAAGCTCAGACGGGCGAATCTTCCCTTTATGTCGTCATAAGGGGAAAGGTCACCTCCCCTTTCTCTTCTTTACCCGCAAAAAGAATTTGGCCCGCCCATGAGAAAATGAGCTGTGTGAGCACGATATTGGTTTTTCCTCGAGAGACATCACGGCTTGCAAACGAGCAAAGCATAGCAGTTGCTCAGTGTTTGGATGTACAAATGAACACAAAAGTATGTTTTTAGTTCCTTCATCCGAGCCTCTGAAGAACCAGTGGGTTATGTGAATTTCTGATGTGTAATTGTTCAAATTCAGACAGATAATCTTTCTCTCAAAGTCGTTCAATACTGTTTATGCATCAGTAAATCAAGCCAGTGACTTAAATATCAACTTCACATCGTTTCTCTTAGTAGGATGAAAATAATCTTATTTAAACTGTAATTAAAATATACACAGAAAGCGATCAAAGAACAATCCCTTTCCAATCGCCCAAGCTGTCAATCACACAGCGCGAGTTTATCTGGACACTTGCCAAAACTCGTTATGAAATCAATGACGCTGTTACGCTGCACAACGAAGCTCTTACTGTATTTACCTCATGTTTGCATTGGTGAAAGCATTAGTGAGAGAGAGTGCAGAAACTGCGTTGCAATGATAAGATCTTCATTCACGCGATCAACAGGCTATCATCTGCTCAATGCTCATCACTGCAAACTTTTATGTGATGGGAATAGATCTAAATACTTAAAAAACTTTTCACGATTCGTTAATCTCGATAGCTGTAATAGTAAAAACGTACAATAGCTGTAATAGTAAAAGTTTTCGAGAGAGTTCCACATGTAATGCTAGATATTTCATATGCAAGTGTGACCGAGTGAATAAGGATGGTGCACGGGGTGGGGCGTGTATTTAGTTTGCTAAAGTTGACTGGCCTAAATATTTGCCCCAATTGTTGTTCTCTTATAATACCACCCAGGGCCGGCTTTGCCGACAGGCGACACAGGCGGCCGCCTGGGGCACCATCTGCTGAACACTCAAAATTGCAAAATTGCAAAAAAAAGTTAATTAAATATATGTATCGTATTATGAAAGCTGCGCACACGCTGTACACTGTCCACACACTGCTTGTATTTGTCAATTTCTTTTACTAGATTATACAATCCTAAAAAACGACTGAGTCACTCTCGCCTTGGGCACCAAATAACCTAGAGCCGGCCCTGATACCACCACACATCAGACAACAGGCGTGTGCCCATCGAGGACTACGTGACGGACTTTCTGGAACTGGCTTATCAGACTCCCTTAGATGAGGTCTGTTTGATGCTGTTTTTCCGTGGAGGATTGTCTGAGCCCCTCTACTCGTCGATGCCTGAGCCTAACGGGATTCAGTATATCGAGTGGGCTCTTTCCATGAGCGGTTCGTCGTTTACAGTGGGCTTAGCGGAGGAGGTACAAGTGCTTCACGTGGGCTTCATTGAACCAGTGCTTCTCACGTGCTCTGCCGAGTTAGCGCTTCACGTGAGTCCCATTGAGCCAACGCTTCAAGAGGGTACCGCTGATTCTACTCATCGGGTCTGCACAGCCAAGCCCGCTCATCGCGTCTGCACAGCCGAGCCCGCTCATCGCGTCTGCACTGCCCAGTTGTCTGAGTCCAGCCCTGCCCAGTTGTCTGAGTCCAGCCCTGCCCAGTTGTCTGAGTCCAGCCCTGCCCAGTTGTCTGAGTCCTACTGGGGGGGGGGTCAGTAGGCACCCTGAGAGGGCCATGAAGGCGGCGCCTACATGGACCCTTGCACGGCTTTATATGCCTGAACTTCCTGTGTCGCCTGAACTTCCTATGCTGCTGATCCCGTCCAGTTCTGTGCTTCATACGCCTCGGTCCCCGTCTGAGTCTGCTCCACCCCGGTCCCCGTCTGAGTCTGCTCCACCCTGGTCTCCGTCTGAGTCTGCTCCACCCTGGTTCCTGTCTGAGTCTGTTCCACCCTGGTCTCCGTCTGAGTTTGCGCCAACAGGGTTTCTGTCTGAGTCTGCTTCGCTCTGGTCCCCGTCCAAGGGTATTCCGCCGTGGCCGCCCGCACGACCTGCTCCGCCGTGGCCGCCCGCACGACCTGCTCCGCCGTGGCCACCCGCTCCGATGCCGTCCTGGAATCTATGGTCCCTAGCTACTCTGTCTGGGACTCCAGGACGCCCGCCCTCCCCTCCCAGGTCATCGCCTTGGTCTTGAACGGCGTGAGGTCACGCCTTCCGGAAGGGGGGAATTATGTGACGACCAGGTTCTGTTTTTGTCATGTTTCTGTTTGTGTTTGGACTTTGTTTTATTTCATTCAGTCTCCTTGATTCTGCCGGTGCTTATTGTATTTAATTATCCCTAGCTTGCTTAATCATTGGTTCCCTTGTTTCAGGTGTGTTGTCTTGTTAGTTTGTATGGTCCCTCTCATTGTTCTCATTTGCCCCAGCTGTGTCTCGTTCCCTGATCCCTTTTGTGTATTTAAACCCGGTGTGCTCTCTTGTTCCTGGTCAGTTATTGTATGTAGGTTCTGTGTGCGTGTACCTGTTTCCCGTTCTGAGTTTATCCTGTTCTGAGTCAATTAAAGTCTACAGCTGCATTTAGATCCGACTACTGTCTCTGCTTCTACGAGAATCATGACAGGCGAGTGCCCACATTTTGTAATGTTTGGCCAAGAACCTAATTTGCCAGTTGATTTTCTCTTTGGAAGAGTTCCACAGCCGAAAGCAGGGAGAGTAATGGACTGGATGGAGGAACATCGGGAACGGTTGCAAGTGGTTTTTGATGGTGCGCAGGAGAGAATTCAAGTGGCAGCACGGTTGAGGAAGGAGGGGCATGATCGGAAGGGTTACAGCTGCCACTTGAAAGAAGGACAGTTAGTCTATCGAAGAGACTTCAGTTATCGAGGCAGAAATAAAATACAAGATGTTTGGAGTCCGACAAAGTACACAGTAATTCGAGCACCTACGGAAGGAGTTGTTTATTCTATAGCCCCTCCAGATAAATGTACACTGGTAAAAAGGGTACATCGTACTATGTTGAAACCTGTGCCTGATGTTTTGCCTTTGTATCCTTCTCCATGTATGGGCTCTGAGTCGTTGCGATCTGAGAATATTGGAAGTGAAGAAGAAATGGAAGATGGACAATGGATTTGTGTCCCACTGCTAGAAGAGACTCCACCTGCTATCGTGCAGGTTCCAGCTGTGTCTCCCCTGGGCCATGCAGAGTCGGTGGTTGGTCCATTACAATCTGATGATGGGCAAGGGGCATCGGGCAGTGGAGTAAATTCCGTGCCAGTTTCAGCTGTGTCTCTCCCTGGCCGTGCAGAGTCGGTGGTGGGGCTATTACCTTCTGATGGCAAGAGGCATTGGGCAGTGGAGTAAATTTCCCACGCAAGTCTGCAAGAGAAACCGCAGAGACACATTCCAATCTTCATCACTTGCCTAGGGCCGTGGGGCGTAGTGCCAATGGGGCTGCGACTTCTTCTTTACTTGGCCATAGTTAGGGAGTGACAATTGTTTTTAGACCCTGGATTTAGATCATTTTATTTATTTTGTTAGTTTTTTATTTTTAGTTTTTTGCTTTTTGCTTCTCTTCCCTTCTTTAATCTGCCGAAGGGGCGTCGACACAGAAGGTGGGCATGGATTGTGACCAAGTGAATAAGGATGGTGCACGGGGTGGGGCGTGTATTTAGTTTGCTCTATAAATAGCGCAAAGGTTTGTAGACCAGCGTAACTTCCTGACGTTTCTCTTCTGTCTCCTTCCAGTGTTGTGACCCCGAAGCGTCATAGTGAGGTGTGAGTTTGGCATCTGCTGTAATGTGTACATTGAGACGTTTAGTTTATTTATATTGTTGATTTTGTGTTGAACGCAGGGAGGAAATCCTCGATACACGTGTGTGAGCGCGTGGGTGATTAATGTGGCTAGTGTCGCGTGATGAATGCCGTGTGTAGCCTATAGCAACGAGCTGTGTCACCCAGTCTAACGTTATTCCACTCTTGGATTATGGCAGAGGTATGTGTGTGTGTGCGTGTCAGGTTGTTAGGATTGTTTCATTGATAAATGTTTATGTATTTGGTTATTTAACAATTGTGTATTTTGAATGTTTATGATGCAAATCCTATACAGCGTCATAAACAAGTAGTTTATTTGGGTTTGTATTTCAGATTTGAATATGGTTTGTTTATTTATGTTTTGTTTTTATTTGGCAGATCTTTCTTTGTAGAGTTCCATGTGGACCTCTGACGTCTAGGCCCTGCTGTTTTGCTTATGATTTATTTCTGATATGCAAATCTTAAGTTTATGGTTATACCGATTTTTCTGTTTTGAATTGATTTCTTTCTGATGTTTGTAACTGATTTTACTATGTGAGTTTGGTTTAGACCAACCGCTAAGGTTTATGTGATGTGAAAGGAGGTTTAATTCATATCCTCTGTGTTTTAGGAGCCAGTCTGTGTGGGAGTACTATCCTCTGGGGTCATATGGGACTTTTCCTCTCTTCACTGCATGTGGCGTGAGATTTCCTGCACTGCATGGGTATTGATTTGGGTGTGTAGAGTGGTTTGTATTATTCACTACACTTTTCTTTAGAAGTGGTTGGTTAATGATCTTGAGAGCCGTGCACGTGTGGTGTGTGCTCTTAGGGCTGCGGGTCCGTGGCCCAGTGACTTTCTCTTCTTCCCACAGGCTTGGTTACTCCTGACTGGTGGGTTGTGATTTTAATAATTGCCATATTTCATATTTCAAAATGTATATTTTCATATTTTTATTATGTAGATTTGATACAATTATTAATTATGTTAATTAGTTATTTCCTGTTGAATATACTTATTTACTTTATATTTGTTCTTACCGCGCATGTTCAGTAACGTCCATTTTGTAGCACATGTAAAGAAAAGTTTGAAGCTCATGCAATAAGTGCAGATGCTCGTTGGGAGAACACAAAGCTTTTGACCGTTTATTATAGCATAAATTGCCTTATAAGTATAGTATCTCTACAAACAAGTTGTTGAGAAGACATCGCTGCACAAGAGGATTATGCTGTATGTAAGAAACGTGATTCTTTGTTGATTTGGAAGAATAAACAGTGATAAACGAACTATATGGATTTCGAGTGTGAATACAAGGCAAGAAGATTCGCGTCAAAACTTGTGGAATAAATAAAAGACATTCACATGTCCCGTACATAATGTCTATATTAATTAAATTGTGATCCCTCTTTTATAGTATTCAGTTGATTATTGATTCAGAGTTTCAAGACTCCTGTTCAATAAAAGTTTTTGAGCTTGAAAGTCACGTCTTTGTTCTTTCATTTAGTACTGTCTATTTGAACTTGTGTTGCTGTTAAGATATTTCCGTGGGTATTCAACCCCGGTGGTGTAGTCGGGATCAAGTGTGACCTCACGCCACGGTTACACAAGCATGTCAGCCAATCACAGCAGTGGGCGTTTACCCTGAAGTCTCTCAGCAGACACGCCCCTTCAAACAGAGTGTTCAAATCAGAGGCAAAAATCAGGCTAGGAAATATGCCTTTTATTTCTAAATTATAAAAAATGTTGATCTTAAAAACATACTAACATTATAAGGGCACCCCAGGAAACATTATGAAATAATAAAATAATCCATGTCATGGGAACTTAAAACTATGAGATTGACCTTGTTGCTATGGATGACCTTGTTGCTATGGATGATGTCATCACTCTTACTAATTATGACCACAGTGATTGGCTGATGGGGAGGAGTTTCTGTGAGTGATTTAATCATAGAATTATTGTAGAATTCAAATAAAGGTTTTAAAATAAAAATAGTACCATATTCAAATAAAGTTTTTAAAATGTAAAATGTTTTGGTTTTTAAACTGTCGAAGGTAACTTGGTGAGTTGGCTCTCGGCTGTGCATATATGCCTCCTCTCGAGCTGATTAGACCGTTTGAACATGCTCCTCCTGAAATTTGCTTATAAATTATAATTTTTTGCTTGAATTCTGCAATCTCTCAAGATGCAGACATTTAAGAGGCACTCAGCCTATACATTATTAAACCTTTATTTGAATATGGATTTTTTTTTATTTTTAAATATTAATTTGAATATGAAAATACATTTTTTGTTTGTCTTGATGTAAGTAATCAACTCAGTAATTTTCATGGTGATATCTAAAGGTTAAATTTTTTACCCTATTCACGTGAGTAAAAGAATGAATAGGCGTATGAATAGGCTATATTTGGGTCTTTTTCGAAAGTTTCCCCTAATGGGATTCTTCTGGGCTTTTTTTTTTCCTCACTCAGGACATATTGAGGATACATTTTGGCTTAAAATGACTGGACTATATAAGATCACAGCAAACTGACTAGCCTATTACTTAGAAAACAGCTGGTAACACTTTATTTTGATAGTCCACTTTAGACATTCTAATAACTACAAGTAACTTTAAAACTACATGTCAACTAATTGTCATTAGAGTATAGTAGACTGTCTGCTTAATATCTGCAAACACTTTATTGAGACAATGATGGTCCTCCAACAGACATTCTGCTGATTATAAGTAACTACATGTCATCTTATTCTACTAACCCGAACCTAACAGTCTACTGATACTCTAATGAGAGTTAGGCCCTGTCCCAAATGGCACCCTAACCACCTCATCTTTCGTCGTGTCTTTACATTGACTTAACGGACATGTGCACACGGCAGTCCACAAGACCAAAAGTGCATATGAAGTGTGCCATTTGGGACAGGGCCTTAGTCGACGTAGTTGCAAAGTTACTTAAAGTTAGTAGAATGTCTAAAGTGGACAATTGAAATAAAGTGTTACCAAACATCTAAATGACATAACACAAATAGGGCCTAATGGAAATTTAGGAATTGATTAAAGAATCTATTAATTCTCTAAAACAGAGGTTTTCACAATGGACTCCGAAGAAACTATTATAACAGTGTCATTTTAATGGACCTCATCTGTCAACTTGATGTCGTTGAATAACGTTCAGCTTTGTCCAAGGCTCGCTTGCGTCACAATGGAGTGTGTGCACGAAAAAAAATCATTCAAGTCTCAAAAAAATATATTTTTTTTTTTTACTTATTGACTACAGAGCTGTCATTCTCATGTCTGTGGTCATGAAATATTACATTTAAATGTTATTGTTTATTCTTTATTACTGTGTTATATTTCTTTTTGCTGCCTTATCCGTATATATTGAAGGGTTAAAATTTAAGAATCTATTTCAAATATGCTTCCTTACATAACATCACGGTAAAGAATATTGTATTTAGTGTTTAAGGGTAAGATAATGATTCTGCTCAGCAAAGTTGCCTTTCCTGTTTTCTCCTCATTGTCTTTAATGGCTCTTCGAGCCCCAGTTTCACTCAGACTGATGGGATTAGCTCACGAATGATTCACTGAGAATCTCACCTTTTGTTCTGCAAATGGCCTTCGGACCCAAATCAGCCTTATGCTGATTGAATTAGGATTGGCCAGACCTTCACAGTCTAGGGTGTTACCTTAACCTGTATATACTCATTTACATGCTTTGTTTGAATTTGTCTCCACCTTCAAAAGTCCCTCCTCCTAAAATGCCTATAAAGACACCATGTAAATGTATATACTTTAGATTATGTTGGACGAAACCGCAGCCGCGCTCAAATAAAGAAACTCTTCTGTTTGAACGTGATCCCAACTGTCTCCTGGTCTCTGCTTCGATAAAAGAAAACTTTACAACAATATGTTTGTAATTTTTCTGCTCTGGATGCTCTTGTCACCAAGAGATATATTTGTAATATCACATAATATTTTTCTCACAGAGAATAAATGAGTAAAAGATGGTCTTTTGCAAAGGGATCATCATATTTTGTGAAAATCTTGCAAAAACATTGCGAAACTCAGCACTACAGGGACATAGGAACATCATTATTGAAAAAAGAAGAGAACTACAATGAGTTTGATCAACAACTCATGGTGACGCCTGCATACACCACCTCATCCTTCTCTTTAAACCTCTGTAAGAAATAATAAAGACAGAAGATGTTTGATTATTATTTTCCTCATCTATTTACACTCATCTATTTAAAAATGCTGGGTTGTTTCAATCCAACTTTGGGTCAAATATGGACCAACCCAAACGTTTGGGTTGACCCAAAATTGGGTTGAAACAATCCAGCATTTTGACACTGAACTTGAGACAACAAAATGGAAAGGCACATCTGTAAATAATATTTACTGTTCGTATTACTCAAACAATTGTTGCATTTGTTGCATCAGCACAAAAAAGGCTAATGAAATGAAATGTAGTCTTATTGAATCATATATAGATTGATATACAATATGTAAGATATTTGCATACGTTTCAAGTTCAACTGGCCTGTTTCCTATCTCATATACACTGAGATATTTGCAACATTTTGACACTTTAGGTTCCAAAAACACATCTAAATGTGATCATACAGAGACACAACACACAGTCATTAGTTATCGCACCCTTTTATGTGAATTTTGCTTGCGGTGTGTTGGATCAGCATATATTACCTCTTCTTTGTGGGTTTGAACTGTTAAAACAATAATAAAAAATAAAAAAATCATTGGGAAATGCATTAATGCACCATGGTATCAACTATCACTCTTTATTAGAGATATAAATGATTGTTCACAAAATGTAGATTTTTTATTAACTATTTTTTCACTGCAGCAATAGGTACTTGCCCACTTCGGCTGTTTTTCTCAGTCTCTTGCAGATGCAGAAGATCCCAAACACAGCAACAATCAACAGAGACCCAGAAGCAGCAGTCGAGATCAACACTGGATTTACACGCGTAATGCCTGCAGAGATACATTAATGTAAGTCAAGAGTGATCGATGTATAGGAGGCTATACGTGTCAAGGAAAAAAAAAACTATCAAGGGATCCTTTCAGTTGGCACATTATTATATTAAAGTTGAATTTCTTTGTTTCAAACTTGGTTTATTCAAACAGGCCTACATTAAATAGGCCTATTAAAGAACAGGTTAAATTCAAATATGATAAATATGTAATAAATCACCAGATTCCATATTTTCTAGCTATCTTAAATATGGTCATTGAATGGCTTTTCTGAGGTAGATGTAACATTACATGACGCATTGTTCGCAAGCTGTTTTATTGACTTCTTTCTGCGGTTGAAGTAATTAACGAACGATTACACAACATACAGACTGCGGTAATTTGTACTGTATCTTTAACATACCTTCTGATGTTCATTCATGTTTAATTTTGTGCATAATTTTCTGCAAAAGGCCTAAAACGAAATTAACTCCTCAACTCTGGATAAATTGCTTGTCAAGTTTACAGTGGTGGAAAGATCAGTGCTAGTTTTAGTTATGACAGCACAGCAAGCATCACGCCGTAACAAATCTCATGAACTAGCATGCAAACAGCTCAAACAAAGCTCAAGCTGAAACTGATTGTTTTAATTTATTTCTTCTATGTAAAGCACTAAAGCAATGAATTACCATTGTGTATGAAATGTGTTATGTAAATAAACTTGCCTTGCCTAACTTGCTTAACTCCAGCGTAGTGTGGTTATAGAAAAAATTGAAAATGAAGGCTGGAATACATGACGCGACTTTCAAAATCGGAACATTTTAAAACGCTATAGTTATCATACACTTGCTGACTTTGTAAATGCTTACAGAGAATATCGGAACATCAAACACTAATCAACTGAGGACCATAATCTACCAGTCTCAAGCAGAAATGGACATATATGGATGTAAACATCTAAAATTGGCTCAAAATATCCTACGTTTATCCTCCAGCTGGATATAAAAATCTGAAAAGTCTGAAGATAAAAAAAAAATCTCAGTTTGTGTACATTATACACTGATTTTCTACAACTAATGTTGACTCCTGCAGACTGCAAATGACGGCAAACATTTAGACAAAAGTTGTTTAGTGTATTCCAGCCTTTAGAATGCCCATTGCCCAATCAGAATCATGAAATCAACATCATTATGGTTCAAATACACTGTAAAAAATTTCTAACCCCCCCAAATCCAAAATTTCAAGTGACCGATAACATCTACATTTTTCAATTGGCCCAAGTGAAATTCTGTAAATTTCAATTGGCCTAAATGAAAATCTGTAAATTTAATTTTATAATTTACAGAATTTCACTTGGGCCAATTGAAAAATTTAGATGTTATCGGTCACTTGAAATTTTGGATTTGGGAGGGTTAGAAATTTTTTACAGTGTAATATAATCAAGAGAACTGCATTAGTTTGAGTTTTTACAGAGTCCCTAAAGGGATATGAGATGGGAGAAAAAAAAAATTTTCAAAGCTTTTACGTTCTCTTGCAAAACCTGTTTAATTTCCCGCTGGCAGTGTTTCAGAGCTCCTTAGGTAAATATTTCATAGATACGTTACATAGATAAAATATCGCAATGATCGCACTGTCAAAGAGTTTGGGAATATTCACACATAATTTATACTACATATAAAACATGATATCAGAGTTTTGTAAGCCCAACTCGATCGGCCCAATGGAGGCATCCGGTCAGTGGGTGAAGGTTTTTGCGCGTTACTGTCTTTGCTCGTGGCAAAGTAATTTGATTAAATGAAATACATTTTTTCATGTCCATTACCTCGTTATTTCATCTGACTCCATAAATGAAAGGTTTTAATGATATCTGTGCATCATTAAATGTGAGTGAATGTTTGACTATTCTTTTTAACTCTCATTTAGAAAAAAATCAGATGTTTCCAATTTATTATGTCAGGTAAATGTATCATGCCAATTACATAATCAGTTTAAAGATAATAAATACAAAACAAATGCTCTGGAATTAAGAGAAAATATGTACCTGACTCAAGAAACACATAATGATGAGTGTCTGGAAGACACTCAACATTATGGGCAGATCTCATTATAAATCGTCCTGAGCCTTCTTCAGCATCTCCCTAAATACTCAGACCAAGGCAGAAACCTCTTTTCAAATGTAAACATGAGTTCACAGTGGGAATTTACGTTAATCACCGTCCCAGACTTACTGGAGGCAGATGTTGATTAACATGGAAACATTTGCTAACAATGGGAATTTGCATTCAGAGGTTACACCTTTTAAGAGCAGGATGCCATTTGCCTGGAAGACACACCCTCCTCTATGTGCGAATGATCTATAAACTCTTAAAAACTTTATTACCTTTTGTTTTACTTCTTTGGGAATGATACCTTTGTACCAGTCGCACTGAGACATTTCAAATGATACCAAACATGTGTAATACTGTATGATAATTATTCACATAAGGGACGGGGGAAGAGGGAAAGAAATGTAGATTAGGATGATTCTGAGGTGAGACTTGCATCTCAAATGGTGCACAAGAGTGAGTTCAAATGTTAATTTCCTTTGTTCTCTTAGCGAGTTGCCCTCTCTTCCAGTTTTTCCAGCCTTACAGTTTTAAAATCAAACATTTTAAAAGAGATCAATACGTCACGATTGTTTAAACCAATGAGCATTAAGCTGTGTTGTCAGCAAGTCGTTTCCCATCGTGCTGTTGATCAGTGCAGTCGGTGGAGAGGAGAGCGACTGCGCGCGACTACAGAATCTGACACTTCCACCTTGCGCTCGCAAGAGTTTTTTGACATACAGCATGACATCAGAGCAAGGCACGCCACACTCTGACACATTTCTAACCGGCATGCAACCGCGGTGATCACCGGTGATCGGTTCTGCGCAGATTTTGCTCATCTCAAACAAGCCTAATTATGGTGTAATGAAACCTTGTTTACTGAAAGCACGTGACTTTGGCAGTTTGATACAAGCTCTGAATCACTGATTCGAAAAACAAGAGATTTGTAAAGGTTTCGAAGCTTCATGAAGCAGTGTTTCGAAATCGCCCATCACATGCAGATTAATGAATGTGGTTATTCTGTATCATCAAAAAAAGGATGCTTCCAGGAAAAAAAAAAAAAAATCCAGAGCTTCCCACTTGTATTTACGACTTTGTGGTATTGTTTATGTGCGTTTGACTCCTAAATAGGATATTTTTGACATGAGTTGAAAGCACCAATAGATGCCGTGACGCCAAACCCACTCATGGAAGAACAATGCGGTCGTGTTTTACAAATGTAACTGAGTGCTTATCAGCATCAACTAAACACTGGATTTTCAAAAGTATGTGAAATATGTAAAGTTTGCATCATAGATTGTTTAAAATACGTCCAAGAGTTTTACACACCGGTCTGTTGACATTGACGTTACATTTTCATGTCCCTAAACATGATGTGGAACAAAACGAAGTGTGATTGTATGCTTTCCATGTCTGGGTGGTCCTTGGCCAATTAAATATGCTATGGAGTCCAGACCTTCTGCCTTCAGTTCTAGCTATGCAAGACATGTAGCGCATCCTTTGGACAGTTGTAATGTTGGCATGCTGAAGCCAATTATTTGGTTCGTGAACGAACTTGTTTTTGGATCCAAGAATCGATTCACTGATTCACTTGTACTAACTCATATGTTTGCTCACTGAAATCCCTCACATTTCGAAGATAATAAATTGGCAAAATAATTGTGCAAGTGCAAGATTAACTGATGACCATGTACAAATAAAATGAAGTATGTTATTAAAACTAGCTGAATCAAATAAAAATAGGCCTAAACCAAAACCAATTTGCTGCCTTGAAAATACCATTTTGATGCAGATCGCTGAATTAAAATGATTTTCATCAGTTTAAAATTGTGATACCATATAGATTTGGGGGCGTCGCTGGACCCTTTTTGAAATACACACTGTGCCCCAGTAAAATATTGCTGATAAATCCTTCTCTGATATTGATATACTTTCGACCAGAGAATATATTGTTCTGCACATGTCCTATGTGTTTTCTATCAGCTGTTTAGAATCAAAACTAGCAATGCCAGAATAGTTAATAAATCACTATTGATCTAATTAAACAGTTTTAGAAAATGGTCTGAAACTGTGTGTGTATTTCAGTTTGATTCGTTCAAACAGTTCACTCAATCTCTGATTTGTTTGCAGAGGTTTCTCACACCAAAATATTGGGATATTTATAAGACAGAAATCATATTTGCTTATAATCCAGGGAATAAAAATGCAAATGTATTCTTTGCCAATGATGAAGCATGTGTGCAGCTGCAGCATGCTTAAACCCTGCCTGTCAGAAAGCCTGTCCTGGGAACAATGTTTTTTTTTGTTTTTTTTACCGCACGTTCCGTTATTAGCGACAAACACTGGTAGAAGATGACAGTAAATCATGTTTATGCTGTTGGGTTTGTTCTGTGTAAATGCGTTCATGCAATAAAGTTAATGTAAGTTCATATTTATATATATATATATATATATATATATATATACTTTATTAGTATGTGTTGTGCATGCGATCGGTAATTTCCTATGTTTATATTGCTTGGATTTTCAAACTCCATTGCTTGGAGTCATCACCAGACAAGCTATTGTGTTTTGCTCCGATACAGCGCGAGTGTTTGTTTACAGGAGTGTAAACTCCTTAATATTGACATTTAAGTGGACTATATTTATTGTATTATGGTTGCTGATTTTCTGAGTGGAATTAGTGCAATGAGACATACATATTAGACGAATATTCTTGTAAATTATTTCTCTTTATTTCTTTATGTAGACCACATACAATCACAGATGCATACCCCAGATCAATATTGTAAATAAATGCCTCATTATCAAGAATCTCCTCATACACTCCTGATTCTCGAATCGGAATCTGATCCATATTTGGCATGCCTCAACCAGCTGAACTTTTGATTGTAGTGGGACTTCGCTACACCGCCCCTGATGATGACATAATTTAATGCCATTCTAACAACCATATCCTCAAACCCTGCAACACAATATACTTATATTTTTACATACATGAATTTTATTGTCCACAATGCCCAATTTGGTTTTTCAATGTTTTTATTAATTTGTGGAGTGTTTCAGAGAAGATATTGAAAAGAGATTAAAGTTTAGAAGAGATTTTATTTCAGAATAACATTTTTGAAAAGATAATATCGGAAAGATGTAGTAAATATAGTTCAATCAAAGTAACTGTGGCGCAGCATGGCGGTCTCACAGGTTCTTAACACAAATATGGGACATTGAGTTTGAACAGGGCGTGTCGTTCCAGCAACGTCTAGCTGTAAGGTGGAATAATGAAATAAGTTATTCTGATCATTATAGTGTTGTTAGAATCAAAATAAAATAGATCGTTCAACTGAAGGCACTTTGTGAGTCATTTCATGTTACTGTATGATGTGAAATTGGATTTTAAATTATAACTGAAAGTCTTAAAAAAACAGACTGCATTCTTACAATAAAGGTTGATCTCCAAACAGTTCTCAGGAACACCAGCATTGTTTGGTTCTCCAGCGCACCAGTGGGTATACAAAAACACAGTTCCATCACTCCATAACCAATGCCCATCCTAAAGAGTGAAGAGAGTGAGTACAAAGAGTGCACTACTGTTGTCAGACTTCGGGAAGAAGCTAATTAAGTTCAGATTTGAAGTCACACTATCTTCATTAGAAACTTTGCCTTTACTGTTTAAAGCAGACATTTTATTTTAGACTAACAAATACGTCTCTTTAGGACACACAATTGAACTTACTTGTATAGCATCATGAGCACCAATCCAAGAATGTGTTGAAGGAGAAGGCAACAGACTCAGCAGGAAATCATTTTCCAGTTTATTACGCACAGATGCGAGATTCGCACCAAGACTGTGACAGTTTCTCTAAAGAGACAGATTTTTCATTGTCAATACAAAACCAATTCTTTATTAGCATAAAGCAAAGTCTGCTCTCAGTACCAGTTTATTTTCCAGTTGGAGAAAATAAAGTTCTACTATAAAAAATAGCATTCCCACTTTAAAGTAAGTGTCTTTAACTAATATCACTGAAAAAAATTATTTGTGTGATTTACTTGATAAAACTCTCGTAACAATTTGCACTGACACATTTTAAGTTAATTTTACTGTTACTGCTCTGTACAACTGTTATTATCAAGTAACATCTACTTACTATATTGGGCTTAAAATTACTTTGACATTTAAATTACACTTAACATTTAATTGAAGTACTTACGTAAATATTACTTAATAATATTTAATTTCACATATAGAATTAAGTAACATCTACTTAAACTTTTTTAAATTTAACAAAATTAACTTTTTACTCAGACAACATAACACTGAATTAAACCACACGTTTAAAGTGTATACTTTACTTAGAAACATCTTAATAAATAATACAATAGATATTGAATAGATTACACATTGAATCTACAAAAAAAGAAGTATCATGGCACCCGAACACCTCAATACTTGGTACACAATACACAATGACGGTAACATTCGATAGATAAAAAGCGATGATAAAAAGGTGTAAATACAGCTGGAAAACAGTGAAAAGTCAAATTTATGAATTATTCATGCCCCAGTGCATGATGGGAACACTAGTATTATAAAAGTTGAATAGGTTTTACTTAATTTTATATCGTTGATATTTACAATTTTTTATTTCTACACGCTTGAATTGAGTACTTATATAGAATTGACTTTGTTTTGTCTTGCCTGAACTAACTTTTCCATGTAGAAATTACATTAGTTTTTTTCTGCAGCATTTACTTCACCAGAGAATCATTTTTATCAGTTTAAATTAATAATTTGATACAATGCACTTATTGTGTACATACATGTCTTTACATCTGTCTTTTAGATGTAATTAAAGACACCTAATATAAAGTGTGACCAAATCATCTTGTTGTAACACATTAACTCTGCTGTGATCCAGTTAGTCGATTGAGAAAAGTACTTGTAACATCGGAGTCCAAATTTTATCCATCCTGCGGGGCATCTACTGGCTAAACCAACTGTGTCCAGTCCATTAACATTTCATTAACACCACCAAAACCAAGGAGTTAATAATAGACTACAGGAAAAATAAAACCGATATTCAGCCCCTTTTCATCAGCGGGGAATGTGTGGAAAGGGTCCCGGACTTCCGGTTCTTGGGCGTGTACATAGAGGAGGACCTAACCTGGAGCACTAACATCACAGTATTGGGTAAGAAGGCACAGCAGAGACTTTACTTCCTGAGGATTCTTAGGAAGAACCACCTGACCCAAAAAGTGCTTCTGTCCTTCTACCGCTGCTGCATAGAGAGCATACTGACTTATTGTATCTGTGTGTGGTTCGCGAGCTGCACAGAGACAGAGAGGAAAGCACTTCAGAGGGTCGTCACCACCGCCCAGAAGATTATTGGCTGCCCTCTCCCCTCCCTAAAGGATCTTTATAGTTTGCGCTGCCTCAAAAAAGCACAGAACATACTAAAGGATACATCCCACCCCGGACATTCCCTGTTTGAATTGCTGCCCTCTGGGAGACGTTACAGGACAATGAGGACACGAACAAATAGATTAAAAAACTGTTTTTTATCCTAAAGCAATAGCAGCACTAAACACAATTTGAAATACAGTATTAGGAGATGCATTATTTATTATAAAATGTATTGATCTGTTATGTTTTTGGGAGATATGTGTTTTTAGTCTTTTATTCTATTTAGAATTTTATTTTTATTTTATTAATTAATTTATATTATATTTGTATATTATATTTGTACTTTGTTTAATGTTGCACTGATTAGATTGCATCCAATCTCGTTGTACGTGTATAATGACAATAAAATTATATTCTATTCTATTCTTCTATTCTAAACCAACTGTGTCCAGTCCATTAACATTTCTTGTAACATTCACTGCAAATAATGTTTTAATTTGTATTTATGTAGCTTATTTTATGTTTTTTGTGATTATGCATATGTGTACTTTATACACTGTTAACCCCTTATTAATCATGCAGATATTAGTCAATGGAATATTGTACATTTCCAAAATGTTTTTAAATAGCAAGGGTTTTTACAAATAAATGTCTTGGCCTTCTGCATCCCCCATGGAGAATATGATGAAAAGAATCACACAACTTTTCAGCATTGCCATGATGAACCTGAAATGAATAAGCAGGAAAAGTTAAATGTCTGCATGCACTCATATATGCTGCACACTGCCATTCTCAACGCATTTAAACACAAAGCACACAAATCCTTCAGGAAGAACATTTATTCAGAACTCACTTTGGTTTTTAAATTGTTGCCGTCAGAATCTCTGAGGAAGATTTTGTGAAGAGCCAGAGCCTGTGTAACACCATCATTCTCATATCTATTGAATTAAGATGGGTCATATTTATACACATAATATCAGGCAATAACATCCGGGTGTCCTGGGCAAAGATCAAACTTTACCATTTCTGGCATATTAGTTATAGATTTATAGTAACAATTAAGAGATGTCAAATGTTCAAATGTATGTGCGTGTCTTGAGTTCCTGTTTGTGTGCGAGACCAGTGTTCAAGGTCTAGTTCTTCACTGAAAATTTCTTTGCACTCATATTTTTTAAGGAAATGTCACATGTATGGAATTAACTAAGTTAGGTCAAATTAACAAAGTAAATTTAACTTGGCCAGTTAGAGTTTGTGGAGTAATTTCTACTTATTTGAAGTTTACTTTGCAATACACTGTTTCAAGTACATTTCACTCACTCTTTGTTTGTAAATTTTACTCAATGTAGCACTGATTTCCTCAAAGGGCGTCACTTCGAGGAAATCCATTCTATATGTCATAAAACCACAAGTTACTGATCATAACAATGATAACATAACAACAACAATAAGGTAAGATAGACTAGATGGCCTAGATAGATAGATTTCTCGAAAACTATTCTATCTGTTCTTTAAGAGTTCTCCTAAATGGCAATAAAAGTTATTTTTTAAGAGTTTCCTCTTAAAATCTATTCACAAAGCTGCTGAGACCAACTTTTACTCAGGAATACCATATTCAAATAAAGTTTTTAAAATGTAAAATGTTTTGGTTTTTAAACTGTCGAAGGTAACTTGGTGAGTTGGCTCTCGGCTGTGTATATATGCCTCGTCTCGAGCTGATTAGACCGTTTGAACATGCTCCTCCTGCAATTTGCTTATATGTTTTATTTGTTTGCTTGAATTCTGCAATCTCTCAAGATGCAGACATTTAACAGGAACTTAGCCTACATTATTAAACCTTTATTTGAATATGGAAACATTTTATTTTAAAATATTAATTTGAATATGGCAACATGATACCTCGTTCTACAATATTTCTATCACTGAGAGACTCCTCCCCCATCAGCCAATCACTGTGGTCATAGTTAGTTATTCACCCACAAGTTGTTTCAAACCTGTATGAATTTCTTTCTTCTGTTGAACACAAAGGCAAATATTTTGAAGAATGTTGGTAACCAGAGAGTTGATGAACCCCATTAACTTCCATAGTAGGAAAACAAATACTATGGAAGTCAATGGGTTCCATCAACTATATATCAGCTTGTGAGCGTGAGGCACAAACATGAGCCCAGCACTTCCCATAATGAAATAAAGACTTTTGAATGTTTTGTTCATCAGTAACTTCACGCATTCAGTCGCTATGTGATAGCTCAACATGAAAAACTGTGTTAATGATAAATCGGCTGATTTTCTGACGCAGTTTGAGTCCTGTGACAAGCATTTTATTGCTGTTTTTGTTCAACAAACTTTTGCCATTGCAAGTAATGATATCTCTTATGTTTTCATCTTTACATTAATACCAGCATCATGTAGTGCAAATGTTTAAATAATGGACATATTGCACAGGCTTTTTGATTAGACGAACAGCTGTTTATTTGGCAGTATAAAACTTCAGGTCGGGTTTAAAAAAAAAAAAAAGATATTAGAGGTGCAGAAGGCCAAGCAAAACTCATAATCATTACAAAGAGTAAAGATCAAGCGCCTAACAAGGTATATGTGCGTTGATTCGAATAGTGTCCCCTAGGGCATAAATGGATATGACGTTTTTGTGGGCGTTCCCATTAATCCCGACCAGCTGTGTCCGAAATACCTTTAAATAGGGTATGGATCGGTATGGATTGCCACTGCTTTCACTACTAGCAGTTCAGCTAATCCCGCCTTTTTGCCCATTTTCGTTTATCCCGGAAAGACGCGATAACAAGATGGCGACGGCTGGCTCCTCCCACTTTCGGCTTAAAAAATGCTCTTCAGAAACCTACGGCTGACGTCACGGACACTATACGTCCATATTTTCTTACTGTCTATGGCTCCGAACCACTGATTCAAAACAAGATTCGTTTCGATTGTTTCGAAGCTTCATGAAGCAGTGTTTCGAAAATGCCCATCACCATACAGATTGATGAATGTGGTTACTCTGTATCATCAAAACAAGGTCAAAAGTCTCAGAAGTTGAAATGCTCTTCCAGCCTTTGATCCGGTCTTATCTGTAATGTTTATGATGAACAATTTTGACTCTTTTATTATACCCTAAAATTATCATTTAGTCCTATGTATGATTCATAGCTGTTTATCAGTTCAATAAGCAATATTCAGTTTTCTGTTCAATTCTACAGGGATTTATTGGTGTGACAGTTTTACACTTGTGGGGTCGCTGCATACAATTATAGCCTACAACAAAATGAAAACAGCAACATAACATAAATTGCTTAACATAAAAAAAAACACTGCAGTTAAGAAAGAAATGTAAAATGGATGACATTAAAGAATAAAATGAAATATTCAAGAATACTTATCGAATCGTTTTGGCCACCAGATGGCCCAATACACCAGATTTGAGTAATAAACCCTTTACAATCCAGTTCAGAGTAAAGCATTTCAAACACTAAACAATTAGACCACACTCATTTTAAAACAATATGCAATAACCTATATATTACAATATTTATAATGTATGTTCTGTTTTCTCCTGTTATCCTCTTGAAGCTCTGACTTCATTGACCAGAAGAACAGCAGCAGCCGCAGAAGCCACGCCCATCAGCGCAGTGACGACCAATCGCAGCACAGCTTCAACTGAATCACAACAGGGGGCGTGGCCTTCTGGAGAAACTAATGAAAGAAATGATAAATTAAATAGAGATTTTCAACAAGCTGATAGTCTCTGTCATGACCTAAAAAAGATCTTGTTTTGTGCTCCACACAAGAAAAAGAAGGTAAAAACTGTTTAGAAAAAGTAAATGATGACAGAAGCTCCTTCATTCTTTAAATTAATTCAGTGAATAAATGCTATATGATATCAGGGTTGATATCAACTACTATCATCAGTGCTGTGGTACCTGCACATCTGTGACAGAGTGTGTTGATGTCCAGATGTGTGGTCTGGTTGCTGATGGGATTGTTCAGCACACAGCTGTAGGTGTTTTTATCCTGATATTCCACCTCCAGAGGTAGAGAGAGACTGATGCTGAGATCACACACACTGATGCTGGACAATACACTGATTCCTGCGTACCAGGAGAGAGTCACATGACTCACATTCAATACACATCAATGAAAATGATGATGATGAAGAAGAACAGTGTGAAGAGTCTCCGATGATGACAGGAACAGGCAGACGAGCTCGAAAAGAGAAAAAGGTGAATAGTTTAGAAAGTGTTATTGCAGCAGCAGCGTCAGTCAGTGTCTCGTGTGATCTTCATTCCTCTCCATTATAAAAGATTATTATTTACACATATTGAGAAATATCAGAGAGGAAAATGATGCTTAATTGAAATGATTTTGTCATTTTAATAATTCAGATACACCCACTTTGATGCTAAAACCAGATATTTAACTCACCAAAGACAGTGAGACTGAAACTCTTGAACACACCTCTCATCTGTAGTGTATAATCTCCAGCATGTTCAGTTGTGGTGTTTGTGATGGTCAGAGATCCAGTTTGATCGTCGAGCTTCAGTCTGTCTCTGAATCTCCCATCAAGAACATCATCATATACAGTCATGCTGTCGTCCTGTACATTAATTTGAACTATTAAAGTGTTTTCATTTCCAAACCTCCACAGAATCAGATCTTCATCCATCATTTCAGTAAGATCAGAGTTTAGAGTGACTGAATCTCCCTCCATCACTGACACTGACTTCACTGCACCTGTGTTAGCAAACACACCGAACAGAGTCACAGATTAATAACTGATTTTCTTAAATAGACCAATTTTTCTAACGGTAATGAAGAACAGCAGACACAGAAGTAGCCAGTGATTAAATTATTTTGTGATGTTATTTTTAGTTATCAATACACTGTAATCACAATACAGGTGATCTGTGGGAGGAGCCACACGGGTGATTGTGTCTCATCTTAAATCTGATTGGCTCCTTCAGTGCCTCTGCTCTGGAGAATGAAGGGTTATGGGAATCCACATAGTGCAAATCAGGAAAAGCAGATGAAAAACACTCCACTAATGTTTCACAGAGAAACATACTTGAACTAAAAGGCCCAAATGAACAGTCCTTAAAGCCCTTGACTTTACTTAGTACTTGCACATATGAAAATATATAGTTCTCTCTTAGTTTCAAAATTTAGTATTAATGTTCATGTCATTTTTTTTTTATTAAGAAACCAGAAAATACACAACAAACAGTAAAATAAACTTCAGAGTAGCAAGATTAACCAGTAATCATTTGATGTTATTGTTTACAAACTGATTTTACTGTTTTTGCACCTGCCCCCCCCATACGGAAATGTAATATATGTACACATATGAAATTTACATATATTAAATATATCCACATATAAAATGTAAACATATATGTACATATATATCTGCCCATATATAAAACCTATTAGAAAATGGAACAATTTCATATATTAACATATAAAACTAGCCCATATATTTTATGTATGTATAATACAGGTTTTTTAATATATGTCACATATATAATTATCAATATACATGACATATATTTCATTGTATATATGTTCAATATACAAACTACACATATATGCATAGCATATTGCTTACATGTGGCATATATATGTAAATAAATAATAAAACACATACAATAAAATGTATGTTTGCAAGTAGAATTTGTGTAGTATTTGTTTTGTTTTTATGAGCCAGTTAAGATGAGGTAAAAAATTATAAAATAAATCAATTTTATTTATAAAAAATGGTGCTAATTCTAAAATGGGATAGAAATTGAAATGAAATGTGGATTGTGTAGACTTGTTAAAAGTTCAAGCTGTTCAAATAAGGAAAACACGGAATGAATTAATAAGGAAACCATACACTGTAAGTAAAATTCTGGCAGCTGTGGTTCCAGCCCTTTACCGTAATTTTACGGTATCAACAATGCTTCAATTTCACAGTAAAGTACTGGCAGCTGTGGTTCCAGCCATTTACCATAATTCTACCATTTCAATAGAGTTTTAAATTGTACTTGCAGCAATGGTTACAGCAATAATTCTACAATACATAAAAAAATAATACATAATACATAATTAACATTTCTAGTATATGTAGTATACCGACATAAAACTATTTTTCACAAGATGGAGAGAAAATAAATACAGAAGAACTAGATTATGGTACATCATTGTCTATTTATTAAAACACAAGCAAAAAAATAGGCATTTACAAATTGGCTGAAACTGACCCAAACTGAATCTCAGCATAAATACAAATAGTAAATTAAAAAGGAAAATAGCACTTTGCTTTAACACAGTGGTTCTCAACTCCAGTCCTCGGGACCCGCTGCTCTGCACATTTTGTATGTCTCTCTTATCTGACACACTCAAATCAGTTCATGGAGTCTCTCCTGACGAGCAGATGATCTGGTACAGGTGTGTTAAATAAGGGAGACATACAAAATCTGCAGAGCAGCGGGTCCCGAGGACTGGAGTTGAGAACCACAAATCCCCCCCCCCCCCCCACACACATATATATATATACAGAATCTGAATTAATATGTGTTTGACTTAAGCCTACATTTCAAAATGTTGTGTCATAAAATTATATCGAGCATTCAGCTCAACTAACGCGATCGTTATAAAGGTGTTTAAACAACAATACACTTCCACTTGCATGTATTTGACAATCGGAATATCAGATATTTCATGCCATATAGCTAACACATTTGTGAATATTCTGAATAAAAAAGGAAAAATGACATAAAAACAGATCATCATTCATTCAGCGCTGTTGCTGCTGCTGCGGTGTGTCACGTGACAAGCAATGACGCGTCACCATGGAAACCATAAAATAACGGTCGCCTTGAAAAACTCATGCTGGTTGGTCAGCCAGATTATTTTAAATTTACGTGTGAAAGGGTTAGCTAGTTGTTGTGTGCGCAGCCGCAGCGGCAGTGCCGGCCCTAGCCTTTTGGGGGCCCTAAGCAGAATTTGATTTGGGGGCCCCCTCCCACCACGCAGAGTCACCTGTGCTTGACGATTATTAACACAATGTCACGCTATAATGTTACATTATAAATTAATACAATGAGGTTATGTATTAATACAAAATAAATACTTAATAAAAAATAGATACTTAAAAAAGTTTTAACTTTTTCTGTACTCTTTTACTAACTCTTGGAAACTTCTAAAAACAAACTGTCACAAAACATATTAAAAAAATTATTTGCAAAATATCCTCCAACGTTTTGCAACACTTTGCAGTTTGAATGATGTCTTGTATGAACATGACGGAGTATGTTTTTATGTTTTTATGTTTCTACTGTTCGATCGCGCCCGCGACTCACACACACACACACACACAAACACACACACACACACACACACACAACATATTCCAGCTTTGTAATCTTCCACTGTGATGTTTCCAAGCACATTTTTGCGTGTGTGAAGAGGAAGATTTTTTCCGTCGATATTGGAACGTGAGTGAAGTACAAAGCCTATGATAAAGAATAGTTTACCATCCAAATCCATCGCGAATGTTGACACATTTTGATTCTGAGAGAGATACGTGAGCCCAACACCGCTTACTTTCACTTTCGCTTTAAATTATTTCGTTTTGGCTTGTTTATAGTTATTTTTTTAAATTCTTGTTCTGTTCTGAATATCATTACATTTAAAGGATAAATCATTGATCAAATCCAATTTTTGTGACATGGCTTAACATTACCGTGACTTTTAACCACGACGCCACGCGAGGTTATGCGCATGACTCAAACACTGGCAGACACAACAGCAGTTGTAGGCAGGTATATTGATCATGAAATCAGAATTTTCTTGTCTTGAATTATTAATCCTTTCATTCATTTATGTCACTTGTTTAAGTTAATTAATATGTAAAAAAAAAAAAAAAAAAAAAAAAAAACTCGATTGGGGGCCCCCTGGTGGCGAGGGGGCCCCAAGCAGCCGCTTAGTTCGCTTATGCCTCGGGCCGGCCCTGCGCAGCGGAGACATATTTTAAGGGCGCGAGTCCCGCAAGAATAAGACACAAAATGACACAAAAAAGGATTTCAAATTTCTTTTCAAAAGCTCCCACAGTAAAGCGAATAAGAGAAGGGGGGGCAACATCACTGGATTTGACATCCGATTCATCATTATGTGCAGCACCACCGGCAGAAAGCCACCGGGATGAGCAGCGACAGCTGACCCAAGTGAGTGAACCCACCACCGCCACCCTCACTACGAGCCACCCTCATCCCTCGTCGCCACACGCGGATCAAAAAGCAGATGCAGGTGCACAGTCCTTCAGGCCTCCGCCTGATTATAATTTTCCAGTCAAAAAAAAAAGTGGGGAGAGCTTCGCACGCAGCTGTAGGGCATCCTGGTTCCGAGAGTGGAAGTGGCTGGAATATATTTCGGACAGTGATGGCATCGTGTGTGGGGTATGTAGATCGGCTGTCAAAAGTAAACTGCTGTGCCCAACCACCGACAGTTTGTTTTTAAAAGATAAGGGATTTTCAAATTGGAAAAAAGCAACAGAGAAAATCAGAGACCATGAGAAATCTAAGACTCATTTAGATGCAACCCAAAGATTGGCAGCGTTGAAAAACACTCCAATAAATGCACTACTCTCTGACGCCAAGGCAAAGGAGCAGAGAACAGCGCGGACAATCCTCGAACTTATTTTCAGCTGCGTAAGATTCTTAGGGCGCCAGGGGCTTCCACTGAGAGGGGATGCCAATCGGGATGGAGTTTTATGGCAGCTAATGCAGGAGCGAGTGCGCGATGATCCTGACCTTGATAAGTGGCTGAAAAGGAGAGACAACTGGATGTCAAACAACATCCAAAATGAGATTCTGGAATTATTTGCGCATGACATATTGAGAACAATTGGAGCAACAGCATCAAAAACTGACTTTTTTGGGTTAACTGCAGATGGGACAACAGATATCAGTGGCAAAGAACAATTTTCAATCAGTCTGCAGTTTAGCAATGACCACCTAGAAGTTCAAAATTTCTATCTTGGCTTTTACAACGCACCTGACACAACGGCTGAAATATTATTTCTGTGCATAAAGGATGTCCTGGTGCGCCTCCATTTGCCACTGGAGCGACTGAAGGGCTACTGCTTTGATGGAGCCAGTAACATGTCAGGGAGGTTCAATGGGGTGCAAGCTAAACTGAAGGAAGTATGTCCCGACTCTGTTTTTGTCCACTGCGCAAATCACTCACTGGATCTGGTGCTGCAAGAAGTGGCTCGTGAAGTGCGTCTTGTTGCTGATACGCTAAACTTTGTGCGTGAAGTCACTGTTATAATCAACGATTCAGCAAAGAGAAAAGCGTTGTATCAGTCCCTATTTGGAGCCGGAGACGTTGTGAACTTGCTTGGCCTCTGCCCAACTCGGTGGTGCGTCAGAGTTGTGTCACTGTCACGCTTGCTGGCCTGCTACGGAGAGATGATACAGACTTTCAGATCCTTGGAGAGTGACAAAGCTGTGAAAGGGGACACCCGTGCCAAAATTGCAGGATTGCTAACAAAGGCCACAAATATGCGCACAGTGTTTGGTTTGTTTGCTTGCTTAACCCTATTTACCCCCTGTGAAGCAGTGGCACGATCACTTCAAGGAACCAAAGTCACAGCTCTAGGATCCATGGAAGCTGGTAAACTCCTTTGCAAACAACTGGGCACACTGCGACAGGATGAAACCATCACTGACCTTGCGGCCAAGACCAAGCAATATGCAGAGTGTTATGGCCTGAAGCCGCCACATCCAGTGCGCAGCAGCAAGACACCTGCACGCTTTCGCTATACACAAGAGGAGGAGGCCAATGACCAAGAGTACAGCGAAGTTGAGGGTAAATGTTTGTAATAAAAATACACAATTGGTCTTTTCAGTTGTAGTAGGCTGAGGTTATTTATGTTATATTTCTGTATTCAGTGTATCCGAACGTGTGGAAAAGGGAGATGTTTGAGGCGCTGGACCTGGTGCGCTCAGAGGTGGAGAGGCGTTTTGACCAGGTCGGAATCCAAGTTGCTGCAGGGCGAGAGCAGGCGATCATTGAGGCAGCTCAAGGAAAAAAAGTTGATGTGACTTCTCTGAAACTCACCGGTTTTACAAGAGAGCGACTAAGTCATGAGTTGGACATACTGCGGGATATCTGTACAGGGCGTGAAGTTAACACAATACGGGATGTTGTGTCCATTCTCCAAACCATGCAACCACAAACCCGTTCCATGCTGTCAGAGGTGGAAAAACTCATCAAACTATGCCTGTGCCTGCCCATATCTGTCGCTGCATCAGAGCGCTCCTTCTCGGCTTTGCGCAGGTTGAAAACCTGGCTGCGCAACACCATGTCACAGGAGAGACTAACGCACTTGGCCATTATGAATGCCCACAGTGATCTCCTGGATGAAATCGATGTCTCGACTCTGATAAAAAAATGTATAAGTCGAACAACTGAAAGAAGATCCACCTTTGCAAATGCATGAATTAATTTTTTTGGTTTAATGCACTTTTTGAGTAGCGTATGTGTCTACTAGCATGTTCATAGCTTTAAATGGTTTGACTGACAATGCTATTTCAATATAGGGCTCTATATGTTCGTTCAGTAGCTTGATATTACCGGTATGAATTTTCATGTTCCAAACAATATGAAATGTTGTGAAAATAAAACAGCTCGCCCTCGTTCATTTTAGGGGTTCTATTTAATTACCATTTGTGCATTTCATTCATTGCGCCTTGACACCAGTTACTCCATGTAGGCCTATGATTCGCTCTTTTGTTGTTCTGTTTTCTTTCAGGATCAAAAATAAAAACAATGAAAGCGTTTATCTGTATTGCCGACTGATGAGAACTATGCATATGCACTCATAAATCAGTCAATTTTGTATTTTATTATGAGATATTTTATTCTAATGTGATCAGTGACTCAAGCACTGATGGACCAAAGAGCGCGCATTTCGACATTTGCAGTAAAAACTTGAAATATAAATTCTCAGAAAATGCATTTAATACCAATATATTGAAACGTCTGTTTATATACTCCATTAATAAAGGAGTCCAGACATTGGAAAAATATCAGTCCACATGCGTTTTATATTTAATATGAGGGAAATAGACATGCATGCATGCGTGACACAAAAAATCTTTAACTTTTAGGTAGCAAAATATTTTTTAGTAATTCTGTCAATTACACTAAGGTTTTTAAATTGTCTGCTATAAATATGCATCTTATTTATTAAATACGGGTAATTGATTGATAAAACAATTATCAAAATTAAGATACAATTTATACAAAACGAATATATTTTTAAAAAAGTTCTCTATAAAACAAAACTTAATGAAGAAGTCGTCAAAATCATGTTTTACCAAAAACAGCGCCGTTGCTAGGAGGGCGCCAGCGCCTCTGCCTTTCAGCGCCTCTGCCTCGCGAGTGGATGATAGCCCTGAAGACGCCTAGCAATGATATACCTTTAGTGGTAGTATACCTTTAGTTAAGTTATACCTATGAGTCTTCGTAGCGCGCTAACAGACAATTTTATCGGGAAACGCAGCCCAGGTATGATGCATATGATGCGTAACGGAGATTCCAAAGCGCTCTTCTTTGGTCAGAACCATGGAGAGCGATCGCGGATAGGTCTGTCCTACGCACCGAAACTTTTAACAATGCAACAAAATATTTAAAGAGCATCAAGCTATTAAAATCTATATGTATATGCACAGATAATATAACAGTAGGCTATATGAATCAATATTTTTTTATTAGGTTAAGCAGTGATTGGAGAGTGATCGTGGGTCCGACCCCCAATTGGTTTGGCCCATCCAAAACTGGAATCCTGGGGCCGTGCCTGGGCCACACTGAGCTGTGCGTAACGCCCACAGACGTGAAGTGAACGAGACAGAGGCTTTCCTGCATGTATTTGACAATCTGAATATCAGATATTTCATGCCATAGCTAACACATTTGTGAATATTCTGAATAAAAAAGGAAAAATTACATAAAAGCAGATCATCATTCATTCAGCGCTGTTAAGCGCTCCGTGGATAGACTGAAGGAGTGCTCCGTGGAGCTCGCTGAACTTCAGACACACACGCGTTTATGACCCTGCTCTGCGTAAACGCATTTTGACATAGATTTCATTGAAGGTAAATTGGAGCGGCCACAGCTGTGCGTAACGGCCACACACGTGAAGTGAACGAGACAGGCTGCTGTCCGGTACTGTCTGAAATGGTTAACTCTGTGGCGATGCATGTGCAAAACAGATTAAATTAATCATAAAGTCAATATGTACTATTGACTATAATATAGTCATTACATAACACAGCCTACTAGGCCTACACTACCCAACCCCCCCCCCGAATCCCGCCCCCCCCTCTCACAATATAGTTCCCACGTCCCTGGGAGCTAGCTGGTATGCAGAGATACCTTTTTAAGTGTACATGATGCTTCCTCCACCAGTCCAGTGGATTTGCCTCACTATCCAGCATGGGGGACACCAAATAGCTGCTCATCTCTGCTTCTAGCGATTGCTGAAGTGACAGAGTGGGTGTAGCTGAAGGTATTGCCTCACTCCCTTTAAAAAAGCTTCCTAATGACCTCTTTTGCTTTTTTGCTACTGCTGATGAAGTAGTTGGTTCTGCAGTCTCTGTAATCTGACTTTCTCTGCAGACTTCAGCTTCTGACATCTTCTCCATCTCTGTTTTCACTTTCTCCTGAATGGTGCACTCTCAGAAAAAAAGGTACAAAAGCTGTCACTGTGGCGGTACCTTTTCAAAAGGTACACTTTTGTACCTAAAGAGTACACATTAGTCCCTCAAAGGTACATATATGTGCCTTTGAGGTACATATATGTACCTTTGAGGGACTAATATGTACTCTTTAGGTACAAAAGTGTACCTTTTGAAAAGGTACCACCACAGTGACAGCTTTTGTACCTTTTTTTCTGAGAGTGGGGACATTGTGAGCAGAAATATAGGTAGCTTTAAATCTGGGATCAACAAAACTGGCTGTGTCCAGTAGCTCTTCTGTGATAGGATCTGAGTACTTCTCCTTAAGGTACCTGAGGATGCTGGTTTTGATCGTTTTAGTCAGCTCCACATCATCTTCCTCCTCAGCAAGCACTCGTGAATTGAGGATGTGCAGTACAGGCTTTACAAATGAAATGGTCACATACTCTTCCCCTGATAGGGCGTCTGTGAACTCCAGCAAGGGGGAGAGAGCCTTGCTGACAGCCTCCAAGACATCCAGGTCAGCCCACGATGGAACAAGGTGCCTGGATTTTTTGTCTTCAGAAAGGACCTGTGTAATAGCTTTCCTTTGTTCGAGGACTCTTGCAATCATCATTTGCATCGATCCCCATCTGGTAACACATGCTGTTTTTAGCTTGTGTTGTGGCAGGTTCAGTTCTTGTTGCACCTTCATTAACGCCTTCTTTTTTTCCCAGCTATAGGAAAAAGCACTGACTATGTTTTTGCACACCCTCACTGCACGTGTCACACGTTGATCTTTCAATCCATTTTCTGAAACGCACAAAAATAAATATTTTTTTTTATTATTATTGACGATATTTTATTTATACCTAAAGCTTTAACAGTACCAAAATTAATGAGCCTCTTATATTTCTTAAATAATATCAGATTAACAACACATTTTTACAACACAATGATTTTTACTTTAATGATGTAGTTTTTTGTTACATTGTAATGTGAACTTAACATTGTAACACTGTAATATCAAGCATATTGTAACATTTATAAAGGTGCTTTATAAACAAATTTAGCTTAGCCAGAATATAGTAAACGCCAGATATGCCCAATTAGATAACATCCCAATGCTATTATATTTAATTAAGCTGACGTGTACTTACCAATTGCAAGGTGTAGTCGGTGTCCAAAACACTGCTGCCGTATCCATCCATTAAGAGCGGCAGCTTTGACAACATTTGCACCGTTGTCTGTCGTAATGGCTGAAAGTTTTTCTTCCGCGAGGTCCCATTCAGAAAGCATATCTTTCAGACCTTGCGCAATCATATCTGCCGTGTGATCGCCTGGAAAATATGCCGTCTCAAGGCATCTCTGGCGCAGCTTCCAATCGTCGTCAATGTAGAGCAAAGTAAGGCTCAAGAATGGGTCCATCGTCCTACTTGACCAGAGATCAGATGTGGCAGCAAAGTGTTGAACATTTTTCAGTTCAGCAGCTACATTTTTACAACATGTCTTGTACATGTCTGGCAGCGCAGTTTTAGAAAAATGTTATCGCGATGGCACAGTGTATCTTCTGTCGAGAGTTTTAACGAGGTGTTTAAACCCGCTTCGCTCCACTGTAGCCAAGGGAGTCATATCCTTTGCGATGTAATAACAAATAGCGTCAGTTATTTCTTTCCATCTTCTTGAACTCTTCTCATACTGTGTGGCATTTGTGAACACTTGTGTTAAAGACATCTGCTTTGCGGAGGCACTTGTTGCTGGGCGCTTGTCAGTCTTTTTGATTTTTTTGAGCCATGCACTGTTCATATTTAGTAACGTGATTGTGCTCCAAGTGCTGAAACAAATTGGTGGTGTTACCTTTGGACGTCGAAACTGTTTTTCTACAGTGTCTACATCTGACTTCATTTTGTTCGATGTCATCCTTACTGAAGCCAAAATGTGTCCAAATGACAGAGACTGCGTTTTTCTTTGGTACAAGCTGCTCTTGTTGCTCAGTTGTCTCAGTGATTAAGCTCTCCATGCTCGACATGTCGGCGGAATAACGTAATGTAAGGGAGCGGGGTCACGTGACTCCACACGCGGTAGTGTTTTAAAGGGAAAGTAATCGAAATAATCAACCTGGGAAAATTTGATCGATTATAGGTTCTGAATGTCGATTTCGATTACTTTTCGATTAATTGCCCAGCCCTACTGTGTGCTAT
This sequence comes from Leuciscus idus, assembly GCA_021554675.1. Classification (NCBI taxonomy): domain Eukaryota; kingdom Metazoa; phylum Chordata; class Actinopteri; order Cypriniformes; family Leuciscidae; genus Leuciscus; species Leuciscus idus. Next base: position 12,399,522 of record CM038625.1, on the reverse strand, counting down.
GCTGAGAAAAGTCTCCCAACGCCTGCTTTCCTTCTTGTGAAATGATCTACTTGTCTCCATCCAAATTCCAGAACGAAACAACTTAACTGGTGAAGTAATGCTTTGTATTATCTTCTCTTCCACTGAGTATTGTCGTGGAGTAATTCCTCATTGAAGGCTCTTGTTAACCCTCTCTTTTTCTCTGAAATTACAAGTCTCGGGAAAAACCGTATGGCTGTGGAAAAGTCCGAACCATTATACTTACTGACTGAGCTCTGAAGAGGTACAACCTCGCTGGTAAAGCTGCCTATTGAGTCTCTCGCGAATGTCTGATGAAAGTGTTTGATGCTGGGAGAAGAATCCCGAAGACTGCAGCAACGCTGTGAAGTGAGTTTTTTAAAGTCACAATTTCCCCTTCATGTCATGATAAGAGAATCTGCTGTTGAGAGAAGAAACATTACCTGTTACTTACCGTCTGAGTCCTGCAGATGTGCAGCAACGCTGTGAAGTGAGTTTTAAAGTCACAATTTCCCCTTCATGTCATGATGAGAGAATCTGCTGTTGAGAGAAGAAACATTACCTGTTACTTACCGTCTGAGTCCTGCAGATGTGCAGCAACGCTGTGAAGTGAGTTTTAAAGTCACAATTTCCCCTTCATGTTCTGATAAGAGAATCTGCTGTTGAGAGAGGAAATTTTACCTGTTCCTTACCGTCTGAGTCCTGCAGATGTGCAGCAACGCTGTGAAGTAAGCTTTTAGAGTCACTGTCCCACCATTGTGCCCGATGACGTATCTGATACTGAGAAGAATATATTACCTGTTACTTACCATCTGAGTCCTGCAGATGTGCAGCAACGCTGTGAAGTAAGCTTTTAGAGTCACTATCGCACTATTGTGTCCCGAAGACAGTGAAGAATCGATCCAGCGGCTACTCCGGTCAAATAGCCCTAGAAGAAAAGAGTTGCTTATTCTTTTCTCAAGTTGATTGTTATTCAATAAAGATTGTTACTTTTGAACTCAATTACTTGCCTCCTCCTTTGTCCATCTGTTGCGTGCCTGTGGTGTCGGCTCCTCACGGTGGTGTCTGGAGTCAGGGGCGGCTGGTCATCCGAGTCCGCCCCGGCCTGCACCGGTGACACATACCAACTGAAAGACTAATTTGGAAAGTCCAAAAGTAATGCATGAACCTGATCAATTAATATCTTATGTAGCAAAACAATGGGTGTAAACAAAACAAATAAAGATTTAACAAAAAAGCTCTTCCTGTCTGCACTAAATTCATTGCGTAGCTGTGCAACGCAAGTATGTTGGCATGTTCATGTGAGTAAAACGATGCTTTGATTGCAAACAGAAGAATGAACTTCATATGAAAATTCTGATATTTCAAACGGTATCAGAAGCACTAGTTTAAAGTAGAGAATGTTTTACTTATTGATTTGTTTCTTACATTAATCATAATGCTGGAACCCATTTTCTTGTATTGTATGCATCCTACAGAGCTTGAATTTCCTCCAGATTAAATATATGCATTTCTGTTCTGATGAAGAAAGTCATATACACCTTGGAAGGCATCTGGGTAAATAAATAATGAGAATCTTTATTTTTGAAATGATGCTGCATTATATTTTTAAACATTATGATAACAGTTTTAAGAGGATAAAACAATGTCTAAGAGAAAAGTGTAAATTGCCCAGCCCAATGAGAGGATCTAGTGAGTGAATTAACCTTAAGAGACCAAAAAAACAAATATGTTACACCCAATTTGGATTGATCTGGCAAGACGTCTGTCGAAACTGGTCAACACACCCAGGTCTGAGAAGAAAAAATAAATGTTAGTGATTATATATAGCACATGGCAAACGATACTTATAAATAACATTGCACACACTTAATTAAACATAGAATTAACTGTTTAGTAAGTAGATGAACGAAATTAGAAACTTAAAGGGATAGTTCACCCAAAAATGAAAATTCTGTCATTAATTACTCACCCTCATGTCGGTCCAAACCCTTAAGACCTTTGTTCATCTTCGTAACACAAATAAAAATATTTTTGATTAAATGAAATGAACAGCTACACTGTTAGACCTTACCGGGTTTTTTTACAGTAAAATACTGGCAACACTGTTGCCAGTAAAATACTGTTAATTGTACAGTTCTTTACTGTAGTCTAGTTTGTTTCTGTAAAAATGCACTAAATTCTAATTCAAATGAACTAATTACACTTGCAGAAACCGACTGCCTTAAATTGACCAACTGTAATTTTAGTATTAACTAAAATTTATAATGCATTAATAATGTGAGCAAAGTAAAACTGTGAACTTCTTTCATTTGAGACCACTAAAAAACTATTGTACATAAAAAGATTTCCACTGGACCAGCAACTACACAGTCACTGTCTGTTAAATAAAGCAACATGCAGCATATCATCAATGTTTGTAGATCTTCTCCTGGACTGAAGCACAGGCTCTACTCTTCTGCACAATGGTGACCCAAAAAATTAATTTTACAGTAAACTACTGGCAACAGTGTTGCCAGTATAAACCTGTTTTATAACTTACAGTTTATTACTGTTAAAATACATTTTGTGGGTGTGTCTTTTTATCTTACACTGTTAACCCTTTCAACCCCACAGGAAATCCACACTACAATGAGTAAAAAGTAACATTGAGACAGTGTTGCAGTGAGATAATTAAGGGAATATGTAAGTGATTGTTGAGCATTAGTGATGAACACCTGCTGTTAATAAGCAGAATCACTGAAGAAAAGAGAAACACAAGAACAGAAAATAGAGAAACACAATAACTACGACTGACTTCCAGCCATTACACATTATTACACTTATTATTAACCAGTATGACTTTATTTCTGTCATACAGAAGTTGTTATTGAAAATGTTTGTTTGAAGTTACCATTATAGAGATCAGTGCTTGCTTTAGTTGGGATGTTGATGCTAAAACATTAATTTTTCTTTTGCTGCTTGAGCTGTGTTTTTGCAAGTCACACTTGTGCGCACACAGTTTATGAATGATTGTGGTTGTAATGCTTATGATGACAAAATCATTATATTGCTTGTTCATTCACTAAGGAATTAGTTCTTATTCATTCAGAGTTTTATCCTCGATCAAAAGTGTTACATTAGCACCACTGTGAAACTACAGCAATAAATTGCTATGACTCTTTTTTTTAACACATCATGCATAAACCAAAAAAAACAGAGCTACACTATGTTTTAGAAACACAGAGATATCACAATTTAGCACATTAATCTCAACAATGGTGGCAATATTTCTTTCTTTTTTTTTATTCATGCAGCAGTGCATGCTGGGAGTTTTATATTATCCTGGAACCCAGCATGCATTGCGACATGAAACTTTTCACCATTGTTGAGATTCATATGCTGATTGTTGATGTCTGTGTGTGTCTGAGTCTAGCTGGAATAAAACAAAATTGAATGCACTATATGATTGTTATTTTTCAGAAGACCTGATAGCAGAAATATTGATTTCATTTTGTAGATACACAGATTTATGCTAAACATGACATACCCATAATTTCAATGAATATATACAGGAATAATCTGAAAATCAGATAGTCCAAGATGATTGTGACATCATCACAAAATAATAAAAACACCTGATCATCTTCCTCTTGACTTTTTCTTGCCATAACAAATGTGTTTTATAAACTCACTGTTACAGCAGCCAGAGAGAGATGAAAGGTAAGAAGTTAAGGGACAAGAGACCAACTAAAGCAAATACTGATCTTCATCATGGTGACAACAAATTTTATTATTAACTAAATCTTTGTTAATTCTCAACAAGAACTTTTGTACATGTATGAAAGAAATAATCGTAAACTGGTTTGTAAACTGGTTTCACACTCAGTATTGCTGGAAGTCAGTTGTAGTTTTTGTGTTTCTCTTTTTTCTGTTCTTGTTTGTCTCTCTCCTTCAGTAATTCTGCTTATCAGGTGTTCATCAGTTTCTCAATTCACTCACTTCTTTTCATTCACTCTGTCAAGTGGACTATATTAGTGAACTAATGTAGGGAATAGTGAATGAGGGTATAGGGTGTGATTGGGAAAACAGCCTCTGAGTGTCGATTTTGAGCACTGTTCATTCACAGTATATTCCTGTAGGCTAGTTTTGTTTTCTACGGTATATTACTGTTTTAATGGAAAATGGTATGATATTGTCAGAATTTGGCCTTTTTTTACAGCAAGGGTTAACAGTGTATTTAATAAACACTTTGAAGGCCCAGAATGGTAAGACATCGTTAAAATAGTCCATGTGACTACAATGGTTCAACCTTAATTTTATGAAGCGACGAGAATACTTTTTGTGCACAACAAAAACAAAATAACGACTTTATTCAACAATTTCTTCTCTTTTGTATCAGTCTCCGACCCACGTTCACGAGAGCACACATGGCACATGCATGACCTTGTAGTCACATGGACTATTTTAATGATGTCTTTCCTACATTTCTGGGCCTTCAAAGTGTTAATTAAATAGCTGTCAATGGAGCCCCCGCCCTGAGTTATCGGATTTCATCAAAAATATCTTAATTTGTGTTCCGAAGATGAACGAAGGTCGTACTGGTTTGGAATGACATGAGGTTGAGTAATTAATGACAGAATTTAAATTTTTGAGTGAACTATCCCTTTAAGTAAATAAATGAGGGAGTAGGTTTGTTACCGTAGAGAAAACAACAAAATATCATCCTAACAGAAACGGGGGCCAAGACATGACAGTTTAGCTGTGTGTAAAAGGAATTGATTTTCCAGTTAGCCAGAGAGGATTGAATAATTAGATGATTGAGTGTGTGTCTGTAAACTATGGGTGTATTCTGTATGCTACTGGAAACATGCATGTGAATTTGCATGTGCCTCACAAATGCATAAATGGTACTGCATGTGCGCACAAATTTTGTACAGGACTCTGATCATACAAAATCGGAAATACATCCTATAAAAGAAAACCAAACCACTTGCAATATTACTTCTTTGTAATATTGTTCCAGCTGTTCCAGGCAGGTCCAAGTAGTTCCAGGCATCTTTGACCGCATTACAGTTCCATATCACGCCGCCAAACGATTTCAGTTATCTCAAAGGTCCTTAGGGCCTAGAACAGCAAAATACCCAAAACCCACAAAAAATGTATCAAGCAAATAAATATAACTAACAACAGGATAGAAATTACAAACCTTTTTCATGTTTTATCATCTATGGAACACATACTCTCTTTATCCCACTCTTTATCCCATACAAACGCACAAAGATATAGTGCAAGCACACACTGCACTGTCGCACATAGACCGTAAACGGGAAATTTATTAATAAAATAGTTTTAAAATTAAAAATCGTACCATTTCCTAGTAATGTCGCTTTTCTTGAATCACTTCTCTGTTAGCTCTAATAACATTTTGAAATGAGGCTTGGTATCTGATAATAAGAAATACCTTGAGGTGTGGTCACCGATGAGGAATAACTGATGAGAGCTGTTGAATTGCACTTCGAGTCGTGGCTGCCTGCATTACAACCTCGGATGTGCATTATTTTTTCAAATAATTCAGCAGCCCTTCATCAATTATTCCCAAACCTAGAGTTATAATCTGATGGAGAACACTGACTAGTGAAATGCCTCACCCAAGAATGATCTATCTGGCTGCAAACACGCGATTCGCCGCCAAGTAACTTAACGTTGGTACAGTCAAAAAAAAAAAAAAAAAAAGGCGAAGTTGAGTGCAACATATTAAAATAACAACAAAGAAAAAAACTTACCTTGAACAATTGCCGTCTTTAGTAGACGCAGATCGGTAAGAGTTTTGAAGAGATGCCGTTGACCGTTGAAGAGATGCCTCTTTCTGCAGACGAGACGAGAGAGCTCGTGCCTCGTGTGGTGTTGAAGTAGCCCCGCCCCCATGTGCTGCTTTTTTACAGCGCGCGACCGTTTTTCACAGAAACAAACCGGTTTACTGTTAAATGCTGTAAATTTACTGCAAGTGCTTAATTTAACAACCATTAGCTGTAAATTTACACAATTTAGCTGTTAATTGAAATAACAGTATTTTACTGTTGGAAATTGTCTGTATTTTTTCAGCAATTTTTAACAGTATAGGGCAGGCATGTAAAATGTATGTTGTTTCAATAAATTGGCATATATAAATTAAACATATCGGTGACATATATGGTCATAACATACAATATTATATAAATAATAATCATATACATCATATTAATATATGACAATATACTCATTTAATATGAAAAATGTATATATGTTATAAACTTATATCAACATATATCTAGAGATATGTATATATGTGATAGCAATATATAGTCATATATTTAGCATATATGACGGCATCACTTGCGATATAGGGACATATATGTCATATATTACATTTCCGCATGATTTAAATTAGATTTTTGGTTAGTTTCATCAAAAGTACTTATGGCTCTTTATTACATGCACTGTTAGACTTTTCTGTAATTTCTACAGTTATTTACTTTAAATCCCCCAGTATTATACTGCTATATCTCTTTACAGTAAATAACTGTGATTCCCATTGCATCATGGGAATTTTCTGTGACGTCTGACACCACATACAGAGACTTACTGTATTTTTTTAATTTGCTGTATACTACTGTATTTGTCTAACACCACATACAGAGACTTACTGTATTTTTTAAATTTGCTGTATACTACTGTATTTGACGTAAACGGCCTCTCTGGCTGGCACCATTCCATCGTGCTTTTTATTTCCTAATTTTTGCCTAACACCGCGTGTCTACAATAGCCAGAGGCTGTCTATATTGGACACATTGAAGCGACCGGACCTTTAATACAAAATGCAAACCTGTTTGTCCCTTGTCAGAAATAGCGCGAGCGCTTGGACTCGGAGTACGTCAGAAATATAACGGCCGCGGCGCATCACTTTACACTGTCTGGGATTTGTCGTGACTCGTGTCGCGCCAGAGCATTCAGTGTAATATCAGTGGGGTCTGTCTTTTGTTGGATCGCGCCGTTCGTGTCTGGCCCGGGGAAGAGACGGAATTCACTTCACCTAGAGAGAGACCAGCAAGCAAGGTAAAAAAAAAAAAAACCTTTCTGTGTGTGTTGACAGGATTGTGCCCAGTTTAACCTATGTTAACGTTAGCCAACTCGTCAACATGGCGGTAACGAACTTTACCAGGGTAAACTGAGCTAACGTTTCATTTTACACACTTTGTTAGATTATTGAATTGTCGAGTTAAAATATGCCAACGAGCAACGCGTTCACATTAACAATAAATGTGAATAAACTAATGTGAAATTCTGTTTTGGTTGTAGATAATGTTGGCCTACTGATGAGAACCTTTATAGTTTCAGCATTAGTTTGCAAACTATAACATATTATAGTTTTTTTTTTTTTTTTTATGTAATTTAATATTTACTTCCATTTTTATATGTGTTTAAAGGCAACTGCAACAAAAGCGCCAATTCGCGCCAGTGACGTCTAGCAAGATTCCAGAGGTAGGCCATTTGTGATATATTTTGAGATAAGTTTGCTGAAATGATTAGCAATATGTGAAAATTGCTATGGAGCCACTGGTGCAGACTAGGTAGCTTACAATATCTTATAAAATCTCTATAAAATTGCCTAACTTTATTTCAAATAAGTGACCTTTGCATCATGTCTAACTTTATATTTATTACACAGCAAATGAACCAATCAGAAGATGGACCATTGTCTTTGTTCTGTCTCGCCAGATTAAATGTATCCAGGTAAGCACTGCAGTAAAACTCTCACTAATGCATTCATACCAAATCTAGCATTCTAAACAACTTAAGTTATATATTTGCATTATTTTTATATTTTATTAGGCAGAAGACTCTACCATTGCAGTCCCACCTGACCAGGAAGGTCCTAACATCAGTGCACAGGTGGGTTAACTACTGTAGGAAGGAGAACAATCATCACACAGTGATTTCTTGCATGTGTTTTACGTATTTGTCTCAAACAGGAACCCCTTCACTGCAGACAAGCTGAAATGGGCTAAAATCATCGATTTTAGTCTTTCTTTCTATGGATCTCAGCATTTTTGGACAGAATTTAGGATTTGTATGTATTAAAATTTAATCTGGCATAATTTAATTTAGTTCTTTTGTATGCTATTTATTGACAAAAGCTGTTTACAAATATATATTCTTAAGTTTTTGTGAAAATAATAATAAAAATTAACAAAAAAGGAGGTTAAAAATAATGTGACACTAATATTCTCTCTCTCTCTCTCTCTCTCTCTCTCTCTCTCTCTCTCTCTCTCTCTCTCTCATATAGTGTTGGAACCGGGATCTCCTCTGAAGGACTGAGTGCATTAGTGTTTGTGGACAAGCATGCAGACCAGGGAACATTCTGATGTTGTCAATCAAGTTCTGAACAGGAACCAATCTTTGGAGAAGTTCATTTATTCGCAAAGGTGGACAAAAACATTGTGTTGGCTTTTTAAAGATTATTTTGATGATGACCTTTACTCCTATGCTGTAGAAAAGATGGAGGAGCAGACAGTCAGACATTGATAATGATAAGAAATGTTTCTTGAGCATCAAATAGACTTCTTTCAAAAACATTAAGACACTTAAATACTTCTTTTGGCCAGTGTACATGAATCCAACACATTTTTGTAAATAAGTGAAATTATTTTTAAGGTGGGGTTATGTGTCATGTATTGTGAAAAAAATTGTGTTTTGCCCTGTGTTTTACATTTCCTTTTTGACTGCTTAAAAATTTATTTATATTCTGCAGTTTTATGAACGTAATGGTTGATATTTCATTATAATACTTGTATAAGCTAAACAACCAATGACTCTACATTCATTTAGTCAAATGCTAATGTTTTGTTTATGGTTTTATGTATGTTTTTAAAAATGTGTGCAGTGAAGGACAGCACATATTGTGTTAATTTAACACGTTTACACATCTTTGTGCTAACCTTTCTGACATATTTACTTTGTTAAAATCTTTAACACCATGAATGAGTTAAAATTAACACAAAAAATGTTATCCCTGAACTCACCCATTAATGTGTAAACATTTCACACATCATTTCCAGCATTGGCATGTTTATTTTGTGATATATCTTAAATGTTTTAAATAAAAAATGGGTATTTTGTGATAACTTTGTCTAATTGGTTTGTATGTCAGTAGTACTTATGTAGGATAAAAATTAAATTAATCATATCAAAATTATGAAATCTAATTTATATTTAGTACAAATAAAAATAATTACAGTAGTGTACTGATTAGCTTCGTTTTTACAGTAATGCACTGTATTACACAATTACAGTACCATGTACTGTAAAACTGAAACACGGTTTGGTACTGTAACTCTTACTGTAAAAAACCCTTAAAGTCTAACAGTGTGGCTTGGTTGAATTCTAATGTCGAATGCGGTCTGTTATTTCTTGATAACAGACGCTGCTAAGGATAACACACCGTTGCCATGAAAAACAGAGCGTTGCTATGGACGCAGGATTCTAACCGTAGAGACGGAACAGACTATTTTCTTTAGCGGAAGCAATACTATCGTTTTTAAATCAATAAACTCCTTTTTAAATCAATATTTTGTATCAAATTATTGATTTATTTGGTAGGTAGACATGTAAGCGGGATAATGTAGATCGAGGCGGTTGTTATAGCGAATACAACCCCTTCAGGCTGATTCAAGCTCCGCTTCACGTCGGGGTCCCGTTCAGCCTGTCGGGGTTGTATCCGCTATAACAACCACCTCGCTCTACATTATCCCTAACGTATTAAATCTGTCAATATAATGCATTAAAACTAAAGTCTTAAACTGAATATGATTATAACTCACCGACCAGACGGCACACGCAGAACAACACAAACATGTGAAGCATTTTCAGATAATAGCACTATATGTGAACGCTTCAGAGACAGAGAGACTGTGAACTAACAGGACAGTGTTAAACTGTGAGATAGTGTTACTGCGTCTGATTCCTCCACCAATAATATTTGAGACCGCCCTCTTACTGTACATGTACTGCTACTCTTCCACTGGTTATTAATATTCATCTGTATTAGTATTGCACTGTTGTAGGTGGCGGACCGGAAGTATTACCTTTTAAGATTTTTGTTTGTTTGTTTGTTTATTTTGCAAGCAGCCATACATTTCTTCTGTAGGCCTTTAATCAATATTTTGCTGTTAAAAGTGTGGAATGGTCGGATGGTCACTAAGGGTTTAAAACCACGAGAAGTTCCATCAGCAGATCACACGCACACAAACCACACGTCTGAAGACACACTGATGCGGAAGCTGTTTATTTTCATCAACAGATCAAACCACATCTCTGTACTGAAGTCAGTAGAGGTTTACTTTGAGCTGCTCGAGTCTGCAGTGAATCACATTCACGTACGGTCTGTGCTTCTTGTGTAAATTGCTATATTATAATATATGTGTTTTTGCATAAATTAAATATCAATTTTCTTTGAATCCTTCTGCTCATGATCAAATTCAATGATTATAAACTTGAATCCACATGCAGTTTAATCTAAAAACATTCTGTTCTGTCATTTCTTCTGCATGATAACTAAGAAAATCATGTTTTCATGAAAACTGTGCACATTTTCTGTTTTTACAGGACGGATCAATAAAACAAAAATATATATAAATTACAAACACTTTTTGGTTATTTGTATAGCGCTTTTAACAATACACATCACTTCACTTTTTAAATTCTGTGATTATTGATTTACTTATTGTTTATAACATTTTTATTCTGACATGTCTGTAAAAACACAAGAGCTTTCAGAACAACTGAACATCCTCGTGCCGACTGCACTAGTCCTGTAGGAGGCAGTAAACTCCATCTGTCATAGAACACACAAACAGAAGAAGAAGAAGTATTGCTGACACGTCACGCATAGAGCATCATCGCCAAGGGGGTAATCCATCAGCTGGAAACCGAAGCTTCCCCGGGCGCCGCCATTGATTAGCAGACCATCACCTGCTGTTAGCATTCCATTGACTCCCATTCATTTTGGCGTCACTTTGACAGCGAATAACTTTACATCTGAGGCGTTTAAAGACTCCATTTGTCCATTGTTTATTTCTAAAGAAACACGACAATGTATAAAAGGCTCCATTACCTTTTATCTTACATTATGGCCCCGTAGAAGCAGTTTTTGTAAAAATAGGCTAACGATTGCGTCATAATGCGACTCTCAGTCGCACAAAGAGAAGCTCGCAGTCAATCTTATAAGACTTTATACTTTAAGGCATAAAGTCCGATAAAGTCAAGGGAGAAGCCCATAGAGAGTCATAAAGTTGCTCCTGCTCCTAACTCATGGACAGCTCCTACTCACGCTCTCCGTCTCTGCAAGATTCGGAAGGGAATGATTCAGATTTCTCTCGGCACAGCTCCTAGAAGACAGACGGGTTGCTCACGTCACATCTACATCATCAAGCTCAGTTTGAGTCTGCACTACGCTCGGCCATCAGGAACTGAGTGCTTCTAATTGACTTCACTTTTCTCCCTTGAAGTCTATGGGATCGCTGCCTGTGTCCATTTCTTTTACTATCTATGATCATCGCTTACTTGCTAGTGAAAGTAGTAAAGGGAAAGCAACACACACATTTTTCTTTTTCTTCTTTTTTTAGCAACACGCGCCTTTCCTTCCTTTTCTGTTTTAGCTCCTCCTGTCAAGAATGTGAGGAAAAGACACATTAGAGCGTTTTGATCTGGATATTAATAACAATTAGGCCTATCTGTTTTTTGTAATTGGGAAAGAGAGTCAGTTGTGCATTTATTTTTTGAATGTCCCTGTTCATTTTTTTGTTTGTTTGTTGTGAGATGTCTCAATTTCTAGGTGTTAAAATTAACCTCAACCTAGTCTTAAATGTAGCCTATCTGTTACTTTATTCAAATGAATATGACAAAAATATATATTATCAATCTGTTTTTGTTATTAGGAAAATTTTGGATTCATCAAACTAAATGGAGAAACTCAAAACCCAATTTTCGCTAATTTTCAAACCGCTTTTACAGTTTCACGAGTTCACATCTACATATAATTAGTACAATAAGTTTATGCATATTTGGCGTGCTGTCCAGGGGGAGGGCTCCGAGCTCGGAGTTAGGCCCGAACCCAGAGTACTCCCCCCAGTTGGTAAGTGTAGATGGAACTGGAAGTGAGGAGATGGGGTGGAGGAGGGATGCTGACAAACTTTCAATGAACAGAGATAGGTCTGCTGTGAATTTATACTCTGTCATTAATCATGATTACTGATTAATCTCCAGCTGTGCATAATTTGGTTAATTATCTGAACCTGCTCCTCCCGAACTTTGTTAATAAAACATCATTTCACGAGTTCACATCTACATATAATTAGTACAATAAGTTTATGCATATTTGGCGTGCTGTCCAGGGGGAGGGCTCCGAGCTCGGAGTTAGGCCCGAACCCAGAGTACTCCCCCCATAAAAGCCAGGTGAGCGCAGGACAGCAATCGTAAAATGATGTGAAATTAATCCCCCCAAAAAGTGCAGGGCATGAGAAGGTATTTACTAAAAACGAGCTTGACTGTTCGACCGGGAGGGCTCTCGCGACATCCGACGGGAACTTGGATGCTCACGGCATCGGACGGATAAGCCCATTCGGCAGTTGAACTGTCAACTCGATGACGCAAGATTTTTACGAGCGTGATTTGAGAAAGAGTTTAGCCATTCAACTGGGAGGGCCCTCGCAGCGTCCGACGGGAACTTGGATGCTCACGGCATCGGATGGGTAGGCCTCGCCAGCGGAAGGGAGGGCGTCCGCTGGACTCTGTCGGGGGGCTCGACCAGCGCTTCGAAGGGGGCTGGGACACGGGAACAGAACCCTCGCGGCCCGACGAATGGGGAGCCCACACAGCGACACGAGCACGGACGTCCCACGGCGACTAAGATGGGCAGACTCTCACTGCGATTCGAACGGGAGCGCTCGATCAGAGCTTCGGAAGGGGGACAGAGCCCGGCCCTTGAACGAGGAGCCGTTACGTGTGCGAACGGGAGAGCCTGCCATTGTTTGTAAAAATACGCTGTATGGTAGATGTTTATTGTATCGAGCTTGAACGCAGCGAACCAAATGATACTGGAAGTGGGTTGGAACTTGGTACTGGTACTGAGAGTGACAATGGATGGAGCGCAGCAGGTGATGGAAATGAATGATTTAATTATGGCTTGGTGAGCGTTTGATGTGGAAGCGGCTGGATCTGATATAGGTTTTGAACGCTTCTGATGTGGGCCGAGTAGGGATTTGAACATTGAACGTTTATACTGCAGTAAATCAAACGAGAGTGGTACAGTTGGATGGGGTTGGCGGATTGAAAATATAAACAAAGTGAACTTTTTGCTCGATCAGTTTACTACTTGTTTAATGAAGAAAATATGGTTTCGATATCTACGATCTGTAAATATGAGATTGAAGTATGGGTATTTGAGTCGACGTTAGATGTGATAGTCAATTCGGAGCGGTGGAGAAAACCGAAGACAGCTAAGACAGACGTGCTTCCAGTGCGCAGACCGAGTTGGTGGAATGGTATGCGAGACAGTGTTGGAATACATTTGGTGAGTATGTCAATTGCAATAGATTAACTGGTATCCAGACGAGTGGGATAAGTTCTTGAATCCTTTAATGAGCAGGAATGTTTGAGATTTATTTATGGCGGGGGGCAGGCTTACCGTAGACTAATTTATTGAAAACTGAATGCTGGTTAGATAGCTCTTTTAAGCTTTTTATGCTTCTGGCACCAACGTCCTGAATTTCTGCAAAGAGTAATGGGAGAGTCAGCGATTTGATTTTGTGCTCCTGGAACGCGTTTGGCAGTTACTGTATTACAAACTGATCAAGCGGAGTTCCAGATGAGGCATCTGAGGAGTGGCAATTAACGCGGGTGAGTAAGAACGACCTTTGTTGATGCAGTGCGTTTAGTTTGTCGCGATGGACCAGGATTCTGTTAGTTGACCACTTTCCCCTCTGGGAAAGCCGTGACGACTATTGGAAGGAGCTGTCAACGGCTTAATCGAGGGGGAGAGAGATGTAATCGTAGAAAAAGGTTAAGCCATTCCACTGATTAGAGTAAGTTATCCATAAACTTAGGGCGAGGAGGTGCGTGATGAAAGGGCGGCCTTGCGGAATTATGTGTATAGCATCGTTTAGGTGGCCGAGCGGCGAGAAGAATTCGTGTTTGGAATTATTTGGGCAGTCCATGAGGTTGGACGGAAGGACTGCCTCCGCTGTGAGATCGATGCTTGCAGAGAAGAGAAAACAGATACATGCAGTGTCCGCTGTGAGACCAATGCTCGCTGGACAGAGAAGAGAGAAAAATGTATGCAGTGTCCGCTGGGAGACCAATGCTCGCTGGAAAGAGAAGAGAGTAAAATGGATGCATGCAGTGTCCGCTGGGAGACCAGTTCTCCTGCTGGAGCAGACCCATCCCTGCTAGCAGTAGAGAAAATGAACTGGAGTAACAAATCCTGTGGGAGCAAAGGAAACCTCACTGCTGTGGCAGTAGAGAATTAGCCAGAGAAACAGAGCTTGCGGGAGCATAGGAGACATCACTACTGCGGCAGGGGAGAAAGTAGTTAGAGTAACAGAAATCCTGAGGGAGCAAAGGAACCTCATTGCTGTGGCAGTAGAGAATTAGCCGGAGAAACAGTTCCTGCAGGAGCAGAGGAGACATTGCTGCTGCGGCAGGAGAGAAAATAGCCAGTAACAGAAAACCCATGAGAGCGAAGGAAAACCTTACTGCTGTGGCAATAGAGAATTAGCCAGAGAAACAGAGCTCTTGCGAGAGCAGGAGACAGCCTTGTTACAGCAGCATAGAAAATTAGTTGGGGAAATAGAGTTCCTGCGGGAGCAGAGGAGACATCAATGCAGTGGCATTAAACAAGATTAGCTAAAGAAACAGGGCTCCTGCGGGAGCAGAGGAGACATCAGTGCGGTGGCAGTGGAGAAAATAGCCGAAGTAACGGAAAACCTGTGGGAGCAGAGGAGACATAACTGCTGTGGCAGTCGAGAAAATAGCCAGAGTAACAGAAAACCTGTGGGAGCAGAGGAAACATCACTGCAGTGGCATTAAACAAGATTAGCTAAAGAAACAGGGCTCCTGCAGGAGCAGAGGAAACATCACTGCTGTGACAGTGGAGAATTAGCTGGAGTAACAAAACCTGCGGGAGCAGAGGAAAACATCACTGCTGTGGCAGTGGAGAATTAGCCGGAGTATACAGAAAACCTGCGGGAGCAGAGGAGAATTAGCCGGAGAAACAGTTCCTGCAGGAGCAGAGGAGACATCACTGCTGTGGCAGGGGAGAAAATTAGCGAGAGAAACGGAAATCCTGTGGGAGCAGAGAAGACACTGCAGTGGCAGTAAACAAGATTAGCTAAGGGAACAGAGCTCCTGCGGGAGCAGAGGAGACACTGTTGCGGCAATGGAGAAAAAGCCGGAGTAAGATAAAACCTGTGGTAGCAGAAGAAAACATCACTGCTGCGGCAATGGAGCAAATAGCCAGAGTTACAGAGAACCGATGATTAACAACGTCAAGTACACTCTGATTTTTGATAACGATTGTTCGTTTATCTGTTGCTGGTTTCTAAGGAGACAGCTTACGTAAAAGACAACTCTTTGCCTGAATTTAGTTTAGGCACTTTGTGTTTGTTTCATTTGTTTCATTTAAGGATCATTGAACTATTGGTGTAAAGCACATTGCTTGTAACCATGCATAAAAACATTTATGCTATAACTAAGTTTCTACGCGATTTATGCAGATAAATTGCAGGACATGGTTAATGATACAAGTTAGGTTAAAGATTCTGAGCGCATGCGTTCAGCACGTAATGCACGAGGCCGCGAGCTACTGTAGGCCTACTTGTGAGTTTTAGTCACAAGAAAGCAGCGCGTTAATGACAGAATATAATTTGGACCGACACCATTTAAAACGTGTCCCCCTCGTTATAACTGAACAACTGAATGCGATGCGAAATTTAACCACGGAGCGGAGCGCTCGCGGAGTTCAGCCAACGGGGTTGAGAGTGAGGCTGGTCGACCGGTACTGAATCTGCGGCGCTGGTCTTTGAGGGCCTGCGGCTTCGGCCTGGAGCTGTTGGAGAAGCCCGTTCTTTCGCGTGAAGAGGGCGGCATTGCCCGAAACGCGAGCGTGGTGCTTGCAGGCCATATGACCATTCTCCATGGCAGGGAAAAACGTTACTTGAATGATCTGGTTTAGAAAAATTTTTTTAAAAAATAAATGCGGAAGAAGATCGCTGGTATTTCGCCCGTGGTGGCAAAGACCCGTTTATTTGGCTTGACGCCCGCAATATAACACCCGAGGATTCTGGCAAATATTCCAAAAGGACGGAAAATTCCTTCATCGGATGGGAGAGCTTGATTCGGACATCTTGGCAAGATAGGGCGCAGCCAAATGCTGACAAACTTTCAATGAACAGAGATAGGTCTGCTGTGAATTTATACTCTGTCATTGAGTTGATTACTGATTAATCTCCAGCTGTGCATAATTTGGTTAATTATCTGAACCTGCTCCTCCCGAACTTTGTTAATAAAACATCATTTATTTAGAATCTGTAAAGTTTTTTTAAAAAAAATCGAAAAGCCCAAAGAACTGAATCTCTGCTAAATGAATTTAACATGTTTGTGATGCCCTTGAGTATGTTTGGAACTTCATAACATGAGCCCTGCACAAACTTAAACGAATTAGGATGCATTTCATGGAGTAACTTTAGCCTGTGAATGTAGGTGATGATGAATTTACCCCCATGCATACACCCCCAAAAAATTGCATTCAAGTTGCACATTTTCAGTTCATGCTTTCATGTATGTATTTGCTATAGAAAGCATGTACATCCAGCTTCAGTGAGAAAGACAAATCATGTTCACAACTGATGTGCAAACAGGCTTGAATATGTCGGACTAGATCTAATTACAAGGTAAACAAATCACCCAAACATTTTCAAAAACATTTTTTTTGTCTTTTCTTTTTTAAAAACCACATTCTATTTAAACAGAGAAACCACAGCACATGTTATTTTCTAGCTCAGAGAATGAACGCGATTCAGTGACACCAGAAGCTCAGTTTGTGTGTCAAAGCGAAACCTCTGCGGTCTCATTTATTTACAGAGAACTTCGACCTGATGTGTGGAAAACCTGTGTGTGTTATTGTTAGGCACATTGATGTGTGTGTCAGTTGTTTGTGGGTAAAGAGTGTCTTTATTTCCTATTTCCTTTTATTTCCTTTATATTCTAAGAAAGACTGCATAAGAAATATAAAATAAAATTCTGCAAATGTATCATTTTAATACTGCCTGTTACACAATGTTGTATTAAGTGAGTCTTAATAAATGCTGTATTGAGACAGTAATATCTAGTGTGTGGTCTCTGATAGGTGGTCCTTGATGGGGGAGGATCCACACACACACACACACACACACACACACACACACACACACACACACACACACACACACACACACACACACACACACACACACACACACACACACACACACACACACAATATTAATATCACACTTCTGTCAGAGATTTACATTACAGTGTTACAGTGCTCAATGAAAATGGTTCATGTTGGCGTTTTGTTCAGCTTGTGTTTGTGGCAACGGTTCAGTAAGTGTTTTTATATCATTGTTTTACTGATTTAAAATCAGTTTTTACCTGCTTTTCATAAAGGGTAATATGATGGATTTGTATTAGTTTTTTCCAAATAAAAGATACTCTGAAGAAGAGCAGATAAATTACTGTAAGATCTCGTTTGGATTCAAATCTTTCATCATAGATCATCACATTATGAACAGATTCAATCAGAAACACACTCTTCATATCTGAATATCCCAGTAAAATATCTGAAGCAAATATACAACTAGATTTACAGTCTTGAAAAATCACAGGCAGAAAAATCTTCTAAATTGTTATTTCTGTAGTGCAACATCAGCAAACAAATAATTCATAATCTCTAAATAAAAACGCCAGGAGTTTTGTACTGAATATAAATATTGTTTTTATTAACAAGTTTTGTACTGAATATAAATATTGTTTTCATTAACGGTAATCACCAGTAATTCCCATTTCTTCTTCTGTCTGTTGATTTTTCTTTTCATTTATTTATTTATTTTTGTCTGTGCTACTCGTCTGTTTGTTCTTCACTTCTCTTTGAAATAGTTACAAACTACTGACATAAATTTAACTTTAATCTACAAACTCTCTGTTCTCCAGGAGTGTTTGCTGACACAGATACAGTGAAGTCAGTGTCAGTGATGGAGGGAGATTCAGTCTCTCTAAACTCTGATCTTACTGAAATAATGGATGATGATCTGATTCTGTGGAGGTTTGGAGATGAAAACACTTTAATAGCTGAAATCAGTGTACTGGACGACAGAATCACTGTATATGATGATGTTCCTGATGGGAGATTCAGAGACAGACTGAAGCTGGATCATCAAACTGGATCTCTGACCATCACAAACACCACAACTAATCATACTGGAGTTTATAAACTAGAGATGAGCCGTGTGAGAAAGAGTTTCAGTCTCACAGTCTACGGTGAGTTTAATATTTGTTTCTTTAACTTGTTACATTGTAAAACAAATCTAATTTTACAGAAAAAAAAAACAGTAATTTTCTTTCATTTTAAGTTATATTCAAAACTCTCTGTAAAATGAACAATTCAGCTGTTATTTTTAAGTATTATGTAATTAATGACAAATTACAGTAATTCTCTTTTTTTACTGACTGTATTATTTTTTCTGTTTTCTTAAACATACAAATGTAGCTTATGTAAAATTACAAAAATAATCGTGATAATAATTTGTGAATTCACCACCAGATAGTGTGGTGCCTTTAAAGGGACTTGGTAGAAGAAAACAAATATTAGATGGGAGGAAAAATAATAAGTCAATGCTTTTGCGTTCTCTCCTAAATGTTTAACAATCCACCAAGAAACTTTGCATTAACTAGAAAGTTTTGATCTCTTTGTGAACGAATGCAAAGATTCTCAGTGGAACGCAAAAATATTTGTGAGGGAACGCAATATTTTTCCTCCATCTCACTATTTCCTTCACTATAATTATTTATTTTTTATGAATTTTCCTCACGTAGAATATTTGATTTTAAATTTACAGTTTTTGTTTGGCCAGTCATTTGACAAAGATTTTTTTTATTTTTTTTTTTTATACAATTTTGTTTTACAGTGTATACTGTAGCTCTAAAGTAGATAGTCTTTGTAGGGATAGTGATTTGTTCTGTCATGTTTCTCAGCTCGTCTGCCTGTTCCTGTCATCATCAGTAACTCTTCACACTGTTCTTCATCATCATGTTCATTGGTGTGTTCATCAGTGTTGAATGTGTGTGATGCGACTCTCTCCTGGTACGCAGGAATCAGTGTATTGTCCAGCATCAGTGTGTGTGATCTCAGCATCAGTCTCTCTCTACCTCTGGAGGTGGAATATCAGGATAAAAACACCTACAGCTGTGTGCTGAACAATCCCATCAGCAACCAGACCACACATCTGGACATCAACACACTCTGTCACACATGTGCAGGTACCACAGCACTAATGATATGTGATGTTTCTTTTTTTTCTCTCTCTCTCTCTCTCTTTCATAAAATGAAAGTTGCTGTTGATTCACATTTTGTGTGCCCCAAATAAATCCACGATATTTTTCTTTTTTTTCTTTCAATATCGCTGTTTTTAACATATTTACAGAACCTGTGATTGTGCAGATTTCGAGTTCCTGAAACAGACTACTATCGGCTCACTAAAATCACTATTTTATCATTGGTTATTTAGAAGTCCACTGCTGTGGATCTACTGAAGCTGTGATCCGATTGGTCATCTCTGCTGTGGTGGGCGTGGCTACTGTCATTCTTCTGGTTTATGACATCAGATCCACAAGAGGAGGAGATTAATGGAAGATCAGTTGAAGAATCAACAGCTTATGATAGTTTATCATGAATGAGAGAACTCAGTGTGTCACAGATATATCTTTAAATAACCACATTTGCGTAAAGAACCAAACAACATGTTCGTACGTTGCTAGAATTATCTGTACTGTTGATCTATTAGAACCTGTAGAAATGACATCAACTGATCATCCATGTTCATGTAATACTGTGTGTTTATTTTTAGTGTCCTTAGTTAGTTCAAGCTGGGTCTTCATTTTCTACAGCCGCTGGAAGTATAGAAGATCTCTTCAGTAAACTGTGAACTAACTGAACTTCAAAGAGGACCTATTATGCTTTTTTTACATGATCAGCTTTCATTCAGCTTACATTTTTGGGGGATTTTACTATTTTAAACTACAATTTTTAAATTGTTGGCATAAGAATTTCTTTAATAATCCTTCTGATTTAACAATATCCTCTTCACAGTATTATCCCTAATCACATTTTTCTACAGTTCGTTACAGTTGAATTTTCTCTTTGTTATTACAGTCACAAAGAAAAAAAGCAAACTGAGTAAAAACTAAGTAAAGCGAAATAGAAATAGTATGTTGTACTGACAAATGCTTAGTTAGTGGAGTTTACTTTCATTAGAGTTCAAGTAACTAAAAAATACAGATAGCCTACTTGATCATTTATATTCCTATAGGATTTCTTGATAGGCTATAGCTACTCAGAATTACTATTTTCAACAACTAAATAATTTAAAGTAAAATGATAACCTAGTAAAACAACAAATGTGTACTACTGTGTATTATGCTGACTACCAGAGTGCACATCGACATGCATAAATTAAGCAATTGCTTTGTTTTACAATTTTTTGGCAATTTTTTTTACATGTCTTGTGTCAGTAGCCTATTAGTAGCCTACAACAAAGACAGACATTTGTTTTATTGAAATTAATTTAGTCTTATTAAAATTAATTTAATTGTTACTATTTGTTGTGTTTTGCATACAGATATCAACATTCAGGTTTGAAACAAATCATTTGCAAAGGTTTCGTAACTTCACGACTGTCAGTTGCCTTCTATCCAACAATGTCAATAAAGAGTCATTTCTGAATAATCAACCAATTTACTTTTTAAACCGAATTCTGTTTCATATTTTCCATAATGTAAATTGGAGCAAATCTTGAAACATTTAATTTACTGGTTTGGACACTAGGTGGCGCTTTAGTAGTGTACAATTACAATATGCGTACTCATCCCTCTAGTGGTCAAATGCTGTTACCGGTATTATAGTTTCATTTGTTTATAGTTTCACATCATCTGCTTTCTTTGGGCTCCACTACACGAAGCAGAGGAAACGAGGTAGTAGACAAAATATATCGCGTATGAACCTATGTTTAAGATACAGAAGCATAAGTTGGAAACATAAAGTTGTATGTTGAATATTTCCACTTGATAAGACCGTCATCCTTCCGTTCAGACCAAAAAGGCGGTCCGTTGCTCGATGACGTGTAAGGAAAAACATTACCGCTTTACAGTTGTTCAGTTGTTCAACGCAAAAGTCTCCTAGCAGCCGAGTCACAGGGGATAAACACTTGTATTGTGCTAATAATACTGTAATATACAGTTATAAACAAAGAAGGTAATTATGCGCGTTTCATCCATCTGCTGCTTGTTGTACATCTCCCTGGTAACAGCGCCATGTTCGCGTGGTGTCGTCCAATGATTTTCAACGTTGTAAATTTGACTTCAACTGATTTTATATTACACTTTTCTTAGTAGATGTAGGAAATTACGATCCCGAATAGTGTTCTGAGGAGCTATCAGGTTGTAAATAGCATTGCAAAGAAAGTCATAGTCCTGTGGTCCAGACACGATTGATTCCTGCTCATTTGGACAAGTAGCCTAAACATCCACCGAGTGTTAAACACCACACCGAACTCCTTATCCGCACTAAAGTCACTAAAACAGCTCAGAATACATTGGCAGGTGAAGCTCTGTCTACACCAACCTGTCTCTCACAAGTCTGTGTCCAGAGTTTGACGCAAACGGGATTATAACGGTAAGATTTGTGTTTCCATACATTGTTTATTTAGTGAGCACTTGCACATTCATGCGGCTCAGAAATGATGAATCTGCAATATATCTGTCATAAATACTAAATTTATAAATACAAATTATAAAGACACATTTTGGTTAAATTGTTTATTTTATTTGAGTTTTACTTTCACTTTCGATAAATGTTTTCAAGCTGGTAAACTGAAAAATGTGCTTCATTCGAGATATGTTTTGCGTTGGAGCAGTTATGACAGTTCATAACACAGTGTTCACCAATAATGTGTTTGTGGATTATGAGCATGTGCTTTGAAAAGCAAATGCATGGCTTATAAGTAATTATTAAAAATAAAATAAATGTAACTATTACTGTTCTTATAATGCAGTATAGGTCTTAATGACTATTTATAAATATATTTATAGAATAGTAATACTTATATAAATAAGTATAAATGGAGCTATAATTCATTATAAGCATGGACTTCACAGAAGTGTTACCATGTGTTTTTAACTGTAAACTACAAGTTTTAACATCTACCTCCATTAATACTCAGTCTATAATAGTCATAAAGTCCCAGAATGCATTGTGTTGCTGACGTCACACCGAACACAGTGAGATTGTTTAGAAATCAGGAACGGTGATAAAGTTTAAATCCAGACTGGCTGGCACACTTCCCATAAGGTTTACGCATTAGGTCACATTCAACTACATGAGCGTTTACTGTTCACACCTGTATTTAGTGTCAGCCACTTGTAATCCGAACGATCAAAATGCATGTTAATAGGTGTAAACAGGGCCTGAGATGAAGTGAAGCTTTACTGTCCTGGAGTAATTTAAATCAAACCTAGAAATATACTCTATTGTATGTGAGCTATAAAACAAAAAGTCTAGTTAAGTTGATATACTACTCTACAGCAACTGCAGATGAAACCATTTTTAGACCATTTGTTCAGATTTTTTTTATTTATTTTTTTATCAACCCATTTTTTAAAGATTTGATTTTAAGATTGAAGGCCGCTAAAATAGAGTATTGTTTTTTGGAGGCATGAGTGTATAAGGTCATATAGAGATGCAAATGCCCTCTAATATCAATCTCAATACTTCAATCACAAATTACATATTTTTATGTAGTTGTTTTGTGTAGAGTAGAAGACGGATTGTGAACTTCAACTGAGCAGGAACTGAGAAAAAAACCCACCTTTCAACCACATCCAATTCCCGCAAACTCACAAAAAGACAAAATTCACACCTCACATATTTGCTAATGCGCCTCTAACATTAACGTCCAGTAACAGACACACTCTTGCGAAAGTTGTTTGTGACCATCACATCAAACCACATTTCTTTCCGATCTGAAGAAAGAAGCCCACCACCACAGTTTTCAGTCTGACTCACACGTTGAGCTGCTGGAGTGTTTTAATTGCATGCATTTACTGAGTTGCATTCAAGACAAAAACATTGTAATATGAGATTTAAGTATAATCATACAAGAGCATATTATTCTATTTTGATATTCAGACATGTGACTAATGTTGTGCGCTTGACAAAATTACCATGAATTACAGTAATAAAATGCATTTAATGCCGCATGATCAGTTCTGTGTATGATGATGCTTGCCCTTTTGAATTGTATTTGAATGAACAAATCACACATTAATAAGATCACAGTAAACTGACTATTACTTACTAAGAAAACAGCTGGTAACACTTTATTTTGATAGTCCTGTAATGGGAGATTTTTGATTTTCATTACTTACTTTGATTTTCATTAACATACACAGGATTGACTTCTATGTGTGCTGCTGACCATGTGATATAATGATTGATGTGGAACTTCTGTGAGGCAGGAGAAGAGGGGGAGACGCTGAGGCCCTGACCCCTAAGGTCAAAGGGTGTCCAATTTAGGACTTGCAGACTGTAAGTTAAGCTAAACTAAAGTTCAGTGTATAATAGGATCACTGGTGGAGTGTCTTATCCATCTATGGAGTGTTTAAATAACCTTGAAGATAACAGTATAAAGACTGGCCTGCCTCTCTCTCCTGGTCGCACTTGTTCCACAGACTGTACTTGTGACTTCTGTGTGGCAACTGGGCCTTCTTGCAAGAATAAATTACTTTTTAATGATCATTTGATTCCAGACTATCTCTTACGCCAAAGATGATTGTTTAGTGAATTAAACTGCCACAACAGTCCACTTTAGACATAACTATAAGTAACTTTACAACTACATGTTAACTAACTGTCATTAGAGTATAGTAGACTCTCTGCTTAATATCTGCTATCACTTTAATTGAGATGATGATGGTCCTCTAACTAACAGACATTCAACTGACTGTAAGTAACTACATGTCATCTTATTTTACTAACCCGAACAGTCTACTGATACTCTGAGAGTTAGGCCCTGTCCCAAATGGCACCCTAACCAGTGGCACAAAAAGTGGGTATGCGCTATATGCGGCGCAGCACCAGGGGGGCGCCAAAGCGATGGTAAATTTAAACAAAATAATAATAATCTATACGTAGCTGCTGTTGTACGTTTCTAAATCATTTCTGCATTTCCTCAATGTTATATAACTTTTTAGAGGACTAACAGGCTAGAGTAGGATTTTCATAAGATTCCATCATAGAATTTTGACAGAGAGGGGGGGATAATATCGCGAGCAGGCAGGGGCGCCATGAGCGAGCAGGTACGAGTCGAAAAAGATGGATAAAGCAAAAAAGCTGTCGGGACTAAAAATAGAAAAAGAAAGAGTCTTTTTCTCATTTTCATTAAACACGTAGATCAGCGGCCCATTGGTTCTTTTCTTGATTGACACTGGGCTGGCCCAATCACATCTTTAATGTGAAGTAGCCTATAGAAATTAGTACAAAACGAATTATGAAAGTTTCCTTTATTTTTCAGTGCATTTGTTTTACAATATATGGCTATTATATCATGGGATTAATATTATAACTATTATTATGTAGTAGTGTAATGTAGACAGACACTGTTACTAAAAAAGGTTTGAAAAATTGTTGCTGCATAGAGACAGAGCGTAACGCGTCATAATCTGAAGACCACGCCCACCAAGGGGGAAAACAAACGAACTGTCTCCATTGACTTTGCATTGCGAGAGGCTGCCTCCTTGTCATTTCTTGCTTCTAACAAAAGACAGAATAATGCCTAAAAGCTGCTGTGTGACAAGGTGTACAGCAAACAAGCTAAGAAACCCAGAAATAAGTTTTCATAAGCTGTCGACCCCAAAAAACGAGCGTTTGAGGACATAAAAGTGGATACAGACTGGAACGAATGGGTCAATTGTGGGATCCTGACACTCAGTATGCACTAAAAATACACCACGTGTGCAGTAAGTTAAACATTTGGTCACTGGTGAGTCAAATATACAAATGCCAGTTTTATATATTATATTTCTGTAAGATAATCTATCCTGTGTTGTCGATTACGGTTTCCTCCAGCGGGTGTACGTTAGTTCTCATAGTAATGAGACACGTGACGCTCTGTCTCAACTGCCTGTATCCACTTTTATGTCCTAAAAACACTCGTTTTTTGGAGTCGAGAGCTAATAAAAACTTATTTCTGGGTTTTTTAGCTTGTTTGCTGTACACCTTGTCACACAGCAGCTTTTAGGCATTTGTCTGTCTTTTGTTAGAAGCAAGAAATGACAAGGAGGCAGCCTCTCGCAATGCAAAGTCAATGGAGACGGTTTGATTGTTTTCCCCCGGGGTGTGGGCGTGGCCCAAATACGCTCTGTCTCTATACCCCTCTGACACTGGGTAGTTGCGCCCCTGACCCTAACCAATCAATATTTTGTCATGGGGTGTCCTACGGTCTCATTGACCTAACGGGCACGTGCACACGGCAGCCGTTGTAAGTCCACAAGTCTGAAAGTGCGTATGAAGTGTGTCAATTGGGACAGGGCCTTAGTTGACTTAGCTGCAAAGTTACTTAAAGTTAGCAGAATGTCTAAAGTGGACAACAGAGCTGTCATTCTCATGTCTGTGGTCATGAAGTATTACATTTAAATGTTATTGTTTTATCTTTATTACTGTGTTATATTTATTTTTGCTGCCTTATCCGTATATGTTTGCAATTTTTCTGCTCTGGATGCTTCTGTAACCAAGAGATATATTTGTAATATCACATAATATTTTTCTCACAGAGAATAAATGAGTAAACGAGTAAAAGATGGTCTTTTGCAATGGGATCATCATATTTTGTGAAAATCTTGCAAAAACATTGCGAAACTCAGAACTACAGTGACATAGGAACAATATTATTGAAAAAAGAAGAGAACTACAATGAGTTTGATCAACAACTCATGGTGACGCCTGCATACACCACCTCATCCTTCTCTTTAAACCTCTGTAAGAAATAATAAAGATGTTTGATTATTATTTTCCTCATCTATTTACACTCTTAAACATGCTGGCTGGGTTGTTTCAATCCAACTTTGGGTCAAATATGGACCAACCCAAAAGCTTGGTTTGACCCAAGGTTGGGTTGAAACAATCCAGCATTTTTTTTTTTTTACAGTCTATCTGGTTTTTATTCATTAACATTCTACGCTCTCTTATAAATGCATATAATGACACTGAACTTGATACAACAAAATGGAAAGCCACATCTGTAAATAATATTTACTGTTCGTATTACTTAAACAATTGTTGCATCAGCACAAAAAAGGCTAATGAAATAAAATGTAGTCTTATTGAATCATATATAGATTGATACACAATATATAAGATATTTGCATACGTTTCAAGTTCAACTGGCCTGTTTCCTATCTCATTTACACTGAGATATTTGCAACATTTAGACACTTTAGGTTCCAAAAACACATCTAAATGTGATGATGCAGAGACACAACACACAGTCATTAGTTATCTTACCCTTTTATGTGAATTTTGTTTGCGGTGTGTTGGATCAGCATATATTACTTCTTCTTTGTGGGTTTGAACTGTTAAAACAATTGAGAAAGCATCATTGGGAAATGTATGCATGCACCGTGTTATCAACGATCAGTCTTTATTAGAAATATATATGATTTTTCACAAAATGTAGATGTTTTGTCTATTTCTTCACTGCAACAATAGGTAACTTGCCCT
This sequence comes from Leuciscus idus, assembly GCA_021554675.1. Classification (NCBI taxonomy): domain Eukaryota; kingdom Metazoa; phylum Chordata; class Actinopteri; order Cypriniformes; family Leuciscidae; genus Leuciscus; species Leuciscus idus. The sequence goes on along the minus strand of CM038625.1, from coordinate 12,372,425 downwards.
CTTCGGCTGTTTTTCTCAGTCTCTTGCAGATGCAGAAGATCCCAAACACAGCAACAATCAACAGAGACCCAGAAGCAGCAGTCGAGATCAACACTGGATTTACACGCGTAATGCCTGCAGAGATACATTAATGTAAGTCAAGTCTGATCGATGTATAGTAGGCTATACGTGTCAAGGACAAAAAACTATCAAGGGATCCTTTCAGTTGGCACATTATTATATTAAAGGTTAATTTCTTTGTTTCAAACTTGGTTTATTCAAACATTAAATAGGCCTATTAAAGATATTGATACTTGCGTTTCAAATCATTAAAATAGGGCCCTTTATATCACTTTCTTCAACAGTTTATCAAGCTTTACGGAATAGGAATTTATTAAGGGCAGATATTGTAATCTCACTGAGGTCACACACCTGCACAAAGATGGTGGCTTAGAAGTGAGGCAGTATTTTCTGATTTACAAAAACATCTTCCTCAAGGAAATCTGCCCTTGTGTTGAGGTTTGATTATTTAAGTAATTCATATCAACACTTAATAAAGCAAGATGCCCTTGTGGAATGTAAAAATCTATGGATTATTTAAACTGTTAATGCAAATCGTGACAGTGGGAGGTTAATTTATGCTTGCCTCCGGTGGTAAAAAAAAAAAAAAAAAAAAAAGGAATAGGATGCGCTGTTGTATGCATGCTCACAAACTTTTGCACCCTCTTTTACTTATCAACCACATAAACAGTGAAAAGTTTAAGAAGTCTCACGTCGCTATTTTCTCAAAATTTGCTATTTTTTTTATTAACAGTTTGGGTTAAACATTTTGTGTTTACAGTTTTGAAATGTGAAAGCAGCTGAAATGCATTTGTCACTCCCAAGACTTTACAGTGTGAATGTGGTATTCAAAGTACTTTTAATTTGAAATGATAGCATGCTAGCATTGAAAGCATATGAACCCTCCCTGCAAATCGCCCTCCAAAGCCACACTTCCTCCAAAACACATGAATGCACGCAGACCGGAAGCGAGACCACCAGAGACCTGCTAACTAACTTGCTTAACTTCAGTGTAGTGCAGTTATAGAAATAATAAGGCTGGAATACGTGACACAATCTGCAAAACAGATTTTAAAACACTATAGTTATCATACACTTGCTGACTTTGTAAATGCTTACAGAGAATATCGGAACATCAAACACTAATCAACTGAGGACCATAATCTACCAGTCTCAAGCAGAAATGGACATATACGGATGTAAACATCTAAAATTGGCTCAAAATATCCTACATGTTTATCCTTCAGCTGGATATAAAAATCTGAAAGGTCTGAAGATAAAAAAAAAAAATCTCAATTTGTGTACATTATACACTGTGATTTTCTACAACTAATGTTGACTCCTGCAGACTGCAAACATTTAGACAAAAGTTGTTTAGTGTATTTTTAGTTTAGTGCCCAATCAGAATCATGAAATCAACAGCATTATGGTTCAAATAATATTAACATGAGAACTGCATTAGTTTGAGTTTTTATGGAGCCCCTAAAGGGATATGGTGATGAAAAAATGAAAAAATTAGGTGGAAGGAAAACATTTTTCAAAGCTTTTGCATTCTCTTGCAAAACCTGTTATTAGTTCGGACAAACACTTCCTGTTTAATGTCCCGCTGGCAGTGTTTCAGAGCTCCGTAGGTTAATGTTCCATAGATATGATCCATAGATACTATAGCGTTTCATAGCGTTTCAATATAAAGAAATGCGGTCAGTGCTTACCTCAAGGAGTTCAGTGAAGTTGTTAATATATTCACAGATTCAAAGTTCCCGAATCAATAACTCGTGAACTAAACGTTGTTAAAACACAAATGAAACAGTTTCCCAATCCTTAGATAATGAACCCAATTTGAAGTACAAATAAATGTTCAGTGATATCTTCCAAAGTTTTTTTAATTTTGGTGCAACATTTTCTCTATATAGTGTTGATATGGCAACTAGTAAATACATCAAGTTTCATCATGCTGGCATGTGTGGGAAGTTTTAAACCATGAGTGTTACAACTAGTCCCGCATTAGTTTGTGTCCCGCTCTCCCCTATAGTACACAGGGTGAATTACGCTTCTCTACTCACCAAAGACAGTAACATTGTATCTGTATTCTTTCTCTGTTTTGTCACTGATGGTTATCAGATAAAGTCCAGAGTCTGTTGTTCTGGTGTTTGTGATGGTCAGAGATCCAGTCTGATGATCCAGCTTCAGTCTGTCTCTGAATCTCCCATCAGGACCATCATGTGTTTTGAAGCTTCCAGCCTCTGCGTTGATTTCAGCTATCAGAGACTTCTGATCTCCAAACTCCCATTTTATAAGATCGTCTTTCTGTATTTCAGTAAGATTAGTGTGTAAAGTGACAGAATTTCCCTCAGTTATGGATACCGTCTTCATGGCACCACAGAACACTGGGAAACAGAAACATTTTACATTACCGTCAGATATTCAGTGTGTCAAAACAAGTTGGTTTAACCAAGCTTAAACTAAAACATATTTTGAAATTACAAACTTTGAAAATACACTTGTGGCTTTGCACAAAATTTAAACATTGAAGTTAATTAATTAGCTATTGAAATAAAAAAAAGTCAAGTTTAATAGGAAATAATGCATCTTCTGATGATTTTAGGAAAGCATAAGTAGAATTATAATGTAATACAATTGGTTAGAACTACTAGATCTCTCTGATATAAGTCTGCTAGAAGTGAAGTTAAAATCATGTTTTTAACTTACCGATCAGACGCCAAAAGCACAAAGTGCAAAAAACAAATGAGTGAGACATTTTCTTTCACAGATCAGGGGTCTGAAATAGTATCACTCAAGACGTGTGATGAACCTGAGAACATCTGTGGTCTGCTTTACTGCAAAGAAAGGAAAGTGTGAAGAATCTCTTTGAAATCTGTACTTGTGTGTGTATGTGTTGAGGCTGTTGTCCAATTCCGGAGTGTTTTTTTTCCTTTCTGTAAACCACAGGTCTGTGTGCCATTGCTTAAATGAGACAACATTATACACTCTTTCTTAGAATGGATGAATTTAGTAATTTAGTCTAGGAAGAAATGCTATAGCTTATTTGTTTATCTCCAAACAAGGAAGTTCCAGATGTGCCAGTTATATTTACTTCTACCTGGATTACTGCATAAATCTTCTTCTGTCACAACAATGACCAACACACAGTTACAAAACACACTCTCTCAATAATTTCATAATTTCCATCTGGTCTGAATATTTTGCTTATGGAAACATCCAGGTGCCGTTTTTCAGAAAAACGTTTCTTTTTTTCTCTTTGCAGGACATCCATTTTTAGGGCAGTTTAGATCTTTCTATATATAGCAGACTGTGACAAACATTCATCTGAAGACTTCTTTCTTACTTACACTGATTAGCATTTACTACACTACATTTTCAACCCTTTGTAAGATGATTGTAAGTAGTGGTAGTAGTATTGACAGATTGAAATTTGGGAGAACTGTTGGAGATCTCTGACCTGCAGCTACACTAGTCAGCCACTTGAAGGGGTGGGCGTGCCAAAGTTAGGGGGCGTGCCGAAAGGTTGTTCATTGGTGAAAAGAGCTTCTTGTTGACAACTGCATTGGCCAATCAGTGTTAAACATTCATATACGTCATTCCTTTAAACTGAAACTTGATGGTAATCAGAGTTTCCTTTAAACTGAATTCCTTAAAACTGAAACTTGATGGCAATCAGACGTGGGGTGATGTTGTGTGTGATGATTCAAATTTTGGCTGTCAATTTTACGCATTAATTTGGTGAAATGAATTAGCCTATCAAAAAAAAAAAAAAAAAAAAAAAAACCTTATAATGATTAATGTATAAAATGTTCTTTAACGCAAGTGAGCCAATGATGAATATTTTTTAATTACAATATTAATGTATTATTTTGTTTGGTTTATATCTTGCAGCTTTAGTCATTATTATATTGTTGATGCACATGTTACAGTGAGACAAAAAACAGACTTTGTATTTGTAAAGTTTATTCTTTATAGTTGTCCTTTTTGTGAATGAATGAATGAATGAATGAATAGAGTATGGGTTACATGAACATAAGCCCTTGGCAAATTAATCAATGTTTTATTGGATAGAATTGTGCATAAACAGTTCTTTATTACTCATATCTACAAATAGCAACCTATATAACCTATTTGTAAATCTCTGCATGGTTTATGATCAACCAAATCTATTTGTCCTTATCAGGCAAAACTTTGATGATTTTAGTTTACGTGCACTTTTACTGAGAAAACCATACAATTGTAAATCATTGTTGTATTATAAGTGAAAATTACTGCTTCTATAACATATTTTTGCTATCATGTGATATCAAATATCATGTGCAATCAAAGGCAGACATTACAATTTAAATTCAAACTTATAGAAAGCTAATGAGACTCTAACAGAGTCATTTTAAGAGACATTTGTATGCTTTCAAATAATAATAGATTTTTTTTTGTTTGTTTGATGATTTGATCATTTATATTTGTGGTGTTATGGTAGTTTACTGCCCCCTAGTGAGGGATAAATAGTACCGGCATCACACTTTGAATGAGATGCTTCAGAGCTGACCGGTTAGAAGACTACGATCTCTCATTCCAGTCACCTTCTGTTTGAGCAAAAGACAGAACAAAAAGCAATTTTCATTGCTATTAGGAGTGATCTTGGAGTGAATTTTAATTGCTTTGTTGCTATTTTGCAAAGAATGTGCAGCATTTGGCGATGAGAGCAAGTTCCCAGCACGGTGCTTTTCGTCCGTGTGTTCCTGCATGCTGTCGTTTACTGACTTCATCTGATGGCCATGATCGCTGTCTCACATGCCTGGGAAAACAGCATGCTGAGAGAGCGTTCGTGGATGGTGAATGCCCTCACTGCGAGAGCATGTCCATGTTGTGGTCTGGTTAGTCTTGCGTAGCCAGAACTTCAGACTGACGGCAGAAGGTCTGGACTCTATCTCAGATTTTCTTGGCCAAGGAGGAAGAGGAAAGTTTGACTGTAACGCAACAAGTCACAGTGTAACAGCTTTCCATTAAGCCGCTGTGGTATTGGTAATAGGAGTGAGCAAGTAATTAACGCGTATAAACTCCATGAACACAGATTTAAGATGCAACCAATGTCTTTTATTTATTGTGCTCTAATTCATAAACATTGCTTCTAATTAGCTTCTTGTGGTGTCTCATTCTTTGTTGTTCAAAGTCCATACCTTTCAAAAACAGTGCATGGACATTGTCCATATTCCATATGTCCTTGAACATCACTCTTTATCAGTCAAGCACCCTTAAACTCAATCCACATTACAATCTTATAAGCATGGTCAGCATGATATTCCACATATACATGGCTTAACACAGTCAAAAACTGTGTGCTTCCCCACTACCAATACACCTGTTGTCTAATTACCCATGTGCTCATAATATGCCAATGTCAGAGCGCCCCCAATGGACAAATATTCAATTGCCTTAAAATGACTCCTACACACAGTTCATTCATCACTCCGCTCCCACAAACCACCCACTCCTCAGTCATGCCATGTGCCATCAAGCTGCTGAATGTTAGTGTGGATCCCTCACGTAAGTCCCTCACCTAATATAAAATCAGCATCGAGATAGGATATTTTAAGTGAAATTTACAGAATTTATATAGATTTAATCAAACAGAAGTAAGAGTAGAATTTGTATGGATATGTGCTTTCCACTTTGTGAAGAAAAGAAAAGATTGACATAGAAATTCCATCAAGTAAAACAGAAGTAAAAGGTATTATTAAAACAGCTGTTGGAAATATGTGGCTAGAAGAATGGAATAAACAGTCAAAGGGGAGACACCTATTTAGCATTCAACCTAAAGTGGGGATTGAAAGAAGGGTAAATGGAAACAGAAGAGAAAAAGAAGAGAATATGCTGTTATAACCAGGTAAACTCAAACTTTAATTATTCACTGCATATTATTGGAAAGTGTGAGTCAGAAAGCTGCAATTTCTGTGAAAAATCAGTTGAACATGTGCTTTTACACTGTGATGCATATAAAGGAGGAAGAAATCAGCTTGTTGAAAAACTATGAGATATGGAAATGAATTGCATTAGAGTTAAGAATATATTTCAGAATTCACAGAAACAGTTAAGGGTGTATGATATTGTTGATAAAATATTTAAGAGATACAGATTTGATTAGAAGGATTTCGTTTTTTCCTTTCGTTCATCAAGGCTTCACACTCCATCTCAGTAGGTGGAGAAAATGCAGCTTAAGCTGGTTTACCGACTGCCATAAAACACAAAAGAAGACGTTCTGCTGAAGTTCAAACTGAGCATCATAATGGGGAATAATTGTGATTTAAGTGACTTTGAACATGGAATTACTGTGCATAGATTGTGTTAGGCACTTGATCTTTCCTCTTTGTCGTGATTATGATTTATTTTTGCTTGGTGCAATGCCGGAAAGTTGCTGTATGGCGTTCTGCAACTCTAATATCTTTTCTTTTTTTTTTACTAATCTGAAGTATTATAAGTTGCAGAATAAACAGACAGAGCCGTCAGTCAATTCCGAAGCCCTGTACAATACGTCCATTACAATTAAGAATTTGCTGGTTGTGGTTTTGGCCATTTTGCAGACCTGAAAAGCTCTGAGTTTGGTGTGATCTTTATACTTTTGTGACAGTATAATTCTTTGGTTTTGTCTATAAAGTGTATGGTTCTGTTCTTTTTTAAATTTATTTTTAAGGATATTGTAATTTGTGTTCTTGTTTTGTTTTGTTACTTTTGATTATTTAGTTTGATTTATTTTCTTTCTAATGTGATCTTTCTTTGTCTTTTTTTTGTTTTTGTTTTTTTTGTGTAGTGCCTCCTGAAGCAGACTGGTCCTTTGCTGCATATTGGGCTGACCTTCACCAAAGGTTGTCATTATTGCTGTTTCAGTATTTGTAGTGAACTTTGTGGGTGAGATTCTGTAACTGGTACTGTCAAACTCTCCCAATCTTTACACGGGAAACGCCTGCAACAATTAGTAATTAAAGGTGCAACACCATGTGGGGTGTGTGAGTGTGACACAGTGTGTGTTTTCCAGGAAATTACAGCTTTTCGCAAAACAAAGTCAATTTCCCCATGGTGTGTAGGCTTGGCCTAAATGCTCTATAAAGTGTCGATCTCTAGTGTTTTTTTTTTTTTTAATGATTTTTTTTCATGTACGATCGACACAGGCAACGGATACAATATAGATGAACCACCAATAATGTTCATTAAAATACAATTTTGAAGAGCTCCACAGCAATATGGAGACCTTTTCCGTGTTCATTGTGTTTTCGTTCTACGGTAAGACTTTTGATTCATGTAGGATATACTAGCTTAATTTTGGTTTCCCTTAAAAAAAAAAAAAATAAAAAAAATAATATATATATATATATATATATATATATGTATGTATTTTCATTCTAACTGTGATAATGTAATGGCCACTATAATATGTACGGTGATCCTGTTTGGTTGGCTGAGTATGGTAGTTTCCGGTCACATGTTCCCTTTATGAATGGAGTAGCGTTAGTTCAGTAGAAATGGCGGCATGCACACTGAATAGACAACGTTTTACTCATCCATTGTTTTGTTAAAAATACTTATTTTTTTTAACCACTGCTACTCTCTTCATCATCTAATGGACTACCCGTGAGTCTTCATCTTTGTGCTTGTCAGTAATCACAGCAACATGTGACTCTTACAGTGTTTTATATCTAATTTCAGGTGTGTTTGGTGATACAGTTGGTGAAACAGTGTCAGTGATGGAGGGAGATAATGTCACTCTACATACTGGTCTCACTGAAGTACAGACTGGAGATGTGATAGACTGGAGGTTTGGACCAAATGCCATTCTCATAGCTAGAGTCAATAGAGCAGCAGGTACAACTAAATTATATGATGATGTTTTTGATGGGAGAGACAGACTGTACATAAACCAGAAGGTTGGAGATCTCATCATCACAAACATCAGAACTGAACATTCTGGACTTTATAAACTAAGCATCCATGGCAGAAACAAAGAGATGATATACAATGTCAGTGGTGAGTATGTCAGGGATTTCAGTGTAATAATTAGCTTATTTAATTATTATTATTATTTTTCTACAACTTGTCAGATATTAACTAGAAAGGGAACATGACGTGGGGAATAACATTTGTTTGATCTTTTGATTGGTTAAAAATTTGGTTGAATTCCACACATCTCTGGATGGTGAAAACGACATCTCCCATCGTTCCATTCTCCTTCGTAGCGTCATCAAGATTCGGCTTTGATATTTTGAAAATGCGACCTCTGGCGGCGAAAACATACATATTGTGCCTTTAATAGACCTAAAATGTGGATTTGAATAGTAATAAAATGTTGAATCAAATTTTGACTGTTGAAGGAGGGGTGTTTTGTCTGTTATTACACAATATTATATTATTATCTCTGAGTAACTCTTTTTGTTTTTCCTCCAGTTTTGTCTGATAAAACTGATGGAGTGAAGACTGTGCCAGTGATGGAGGGAGATTCTGTCACTCTACACACTGATGTTACTGAAATACAGAAATATCATCTCATTCAGTGGATATTCGAAAACATTGTGATAAGTTCAATCGATAAAACGTCCAAAGTTAAGGCCATAAAAAAACATAATACTAAGCCATTCTTAAACAAATTGGAGGTGGATCATGAAACTGGATCTCTTAAAATCAGGAGCATAAGGACAGAACAGTGTGGAATTTATATCCTACAGATGACCAGCAGCACTCATACCATACATAAGAGATTCAATATAACTATTTTTGGTGAGTACTGTACTTTAAGAATACAAATTCATTATCTCCTGTTGTGTAAATGAAATCATCCACTATGGATGATTTGTCTATTAATGGGGGGCCATGTGTAACCTGACTAATTTTATGGACTGACAAAATAACAGGGCACGGAATGCAGTATTTCATGACAAAATATTCTTACAATTCATGGATATAAAAGGGAATGTACTTTTCTTTTTGTAGATAATACATCACCTTTTATAAAAATGCACCCAGAAATGTTTTCTGTTTGTTCTCCATTTGTGTGTGCTGATACAGATGCAGTGAAGTCAGTGTCATTGATGAAGGGAGATTCGGTCACTCTACACACTGATCTTACTGATATATATGATGAGATATTGTGGATGTTTGAATATGAAGACTCTCTCATAGCTGCATTTAATAGAATTGACCAAAACGTCTCCATCTATGATGATGTTCCTGATGGGAGATTCAGAGACAGACTGAAGCTGGACGATCAAACTGGATCTCTGACCATCACAAACACCACAACTGAACATACTGGACTCTATCATCTAGAGATCATCAGCAGCAGTCACACCTTACACAAGAGTTTCATCGTTAATGTGTGCAGTATGTAGTCTTTAATTTATTTCAGTTGTTTCATTTTTTACAGTATTTTTATATATTCTAATGATGTAGATCATCTTGAAATTACTGTAAATAAAATTGGATATTATTGGTTAAAAACGATAAACTGAAAACAATATCAAGAGCTTTAACACAATTGGAACACTGCAATAGCCCCTTAGTGTTTACTGTTAAATTACCGGTGAATTACCAGTGAGAAATATGTGTAAACAGGACCTTTTTCAAAAATACCGGTAATCAGTTCTGGGAATTTACCAATGAGGGGAGTTTTAATACTAGTAAATTACCCGTATGAGGCTGTGTGTTATTACAAAATGATGACTGATATGATCACGTACGAAGTCAGAACGCACTGATGTAAGTAGTCTGCTTTGTCGTTATAGCCTTTTGCGCCGCGTCTTAAAGCTTTTCAACGTGTCGCGCTCGAGACCCAGCCTTATTCCATTCATCAGTGCTGCGGCTCTGCGGTTGGATACTATTATTCATGTCTTTTGTTTTTAAGAGCATTCTGGCTGTAAGTAAGTCATAAATTAATGTTGTCATATTAAACAGATAGTAAAACTGAAGCAATTCTCATTATGCGGGCGAAAGAAGATAACGGCTCCTGAATGTTGTCTCCAAACCAGAAAAAAACACGCTTCAGCTGATGCCTTCGATGTCTTCTATATTTAATGTCTTCCTCTCAAGAATCAGGATAATCAACATCACAAAAATAAAATGGACACCGTGAAAAAAATGAAAATAAACCAAAATTACAATCAAATTCGTGATGACGTGATTTTGCCATGACGTCGTTCTATAGGCTATATAGCCTAGCTTATTAAACTGAAATAAATACACACAGTACCTTAAATTATAAATAAACGATAACCAAGATATGCAAACATATACCGTGTGCTTTCCAATCAGGATTCAGGAGACATTTTCTGATCAAACACCCTTCTCAATATTACACCTCTCAATTTGTGTGCGACAACTTGTGTTTCTCTGTTTTTTCTTTTCCGGTGTTCACGCAAATCACATGACCAGTACGTCTTATGTCACTTATTTTCTCCAGTAGGTGTCATTATTCCCAATCATGCAAATCAAATATAGGCTACAATTCCCAAATAAATATTAAAGTAGGCCTATTGCACAACATTTATAAAACAAAACAAACCAACCAAACAAAAACTTTCAAAGGTGAAAAATATTCAGCAAGAAAATTCACAATCTGCGACAGCTACACAGAGCGTTTAAAGATAATTTCCAATGATGACTGCCATCACAGATTTTTGGTTCTGATGTGTGAACGATCTATACCGGTAAAAACGCTGCTTTTCATGTGAGTTTCACAGCGCTCTTCGTCAAGCTTCACGGTGCGCTTCACAACGTGTTTACATAAATGTCAAACGTGAATTCGACTCTCAGGCAGCGCTGGTGACAGTTGGTCAGAAGTGTAAAGATGAGTAAATCATGAGAACTTTTCTGGGTATACAGTAGGCCATTTCTTTTTAGTACATAATACAGAATAGCAAGAGACGGATTCCTTCTGAAGATTCATCAGTGGAATATGAATAACAAGAGGAGGAAGAAGCCAAGCAAGAAAAAAACAAGAAAAAAACAAACGTGATACTTTGTCAGGTCTTTAGTATTTGAAATGGAAAATTTGTGTATTTTTTTCATGTAAATGAATAAGAAGTGGAGTTTGTAGTGGGTGCTTTTGGATCATGCATCACAATGCCAGTCATGTGATTTCATTAAACAAGCTTAGTTAAGTCATAATTGTTTTGAAAAGTAATAAAACATTTGTAAAAGGTGTTTTTATGACCAGCAGGGTTTGCCAGCATGTGGTGTTTCGTTTCAAAACAGTGAATCATTTTTGGAAAGCAACGGACCAAATAATATATATATATATATATATATATATATATATATATATATATATATATATATATATATATATATATTTATTATGTTCCCATTTGTTCAAATAGCAAAAGAAAACTGTGTTTCACACTGGATAAAAATAGAAGAGAGATTGATAACGGCAGTCAGAAGAGACACTTGCACTGTGTGAGGCAAATGGTGGTCACATCAGATACTGACTGTTTTTTGTTTTTGTTTTTTATACAGACAGCACCTGTTTTAGGCTGCTGTCACTTTAAGATCTAATGCATGTATCTAATATACTGACATTTCCGATATTCTCTCAACTGTTGACGTTTACATAAGACATGTGAGTAGGGCCTACTCACAGAGACAGGCATTTTGACAACTTTGTGTGTATTTAGGTGTGGAGAAGCACAATAAATTAAGTCGAAAGAGAATTCAAGTCCGAGTAAAAATGCATCCGAATCCAGTACCACAAAGAGTTGTACTCAAGTCCGAGATTGAGAACCCCAACACTAATATAGTGTTATAAATGTACATGCAAAAAAAAAAAAAAAAAAAAAACATACAAAAATTGTATGTATTTACAATGCTGATGACCGTTAAAAAGCCCCATTACAGTTTGTGAAAAAGGTCCATTGTTTCAATTGGTGTCTGAAATCGCCCCCTATATCCTCATTCACTATTCCCTACATTACATCACTAAGATAGTGCACTTGAAGGAGTGAGTGAATTCGGACACTGAGTGTGCCAGAAGGGCTGCCGCTTTTGCATAGTTTGTGTTTGCGGTTTAATAATTATTTGAAACGTAGCAAACTGGCAGCTCCATTAGTGATGAAAAGATTTGTCCTGAACTCTGTCATGAAAACTATGTTTAACCCTTAATTAAACAATTTAAAAATCAATTAAAAAGGAATTTAAACCTGTATGATATTATGCTGTAGCCACATTGGACCAGTGGTTTGGAAAATGGGTGTGATAGATATGAGTTCACTCGATAATGTCCACTATGGTTTCAGACAAAGGCATATTTAAGTGTATAGGGGGCCATTTCAGACACAGCCAAAGTTTCAGAAAGTTTTGTTTCTCCTGTCACTATATGTGGAGTGAGTCAATACTCAGGGAAAGGCTCACTCTGGAGGGCGGATGAATGATTGTGTTGGTGAGATGTTATGGAGTATATGTTGATCTTTGTCATTCACATGTGTTTGAACAGATGCAGTGAGAACCATAAGAGTGAATATGGGAAAACCTGTTACTCTAGACAGTGGTGTTACTAAAATACCGAAATATGTCCAACTGCTGTGGAGGTTTGGAGATGAAGATACTCTCATAGAATTCAATGGAACAAATCTAGTCTTTTCACGTGATGGGAAATTCAAAGACAAAATCCTGCATGAAAATGGATCTCTTACCATCAATGATATTGGAATTGAACACTCTGGATTTTATCATCTAGAAATCATCAGTAGCAGACACACCTTAGTCAAGAGATTCAGTGTAATTGTCACTGGTGAGTATCGTACAACTTTCAATGAAATAATGATTTATATTACAATTGAATTTGGGCCTCTTACTCTCTTTGTAAGATGTTCTGAAAATAACACATTTGCACTATTAAATGGTACTTTAATAGATGGATACCAAACTCTCTCAATACACTTTGTGCAAAGCAATATTTATAAAGACGATTATACATTTTCTTTTTGATCATTTACACATTTAAAGACAATTACTTTGTGATATTGGATGCATGCACTCCTTTATTAGAAAGTACAGCAAAAGACTTCAATTGATGTAACTTTCTAATAAAACGATTGATCATTTTGGTGAATTTATTTTCCTATAGTGATCACAGTCTGAAAAGGTTATTTATGTGTTTCTGTCAATGAATGAAGTTCTATTCATAATTAATGTTTGCTTTTAATAAACATGTCAAACAGATCATTTATTTAACTCCTAAAATTGATGTAGTTTTAGTCAAAGTTCACAGTGTTTGTTATAGATCAGATATGCTCACACTAAAGCCTCTGTCTCTCTTTACAGTCGCTGCAGATCTTGAACACCCAGGCTATATATCACTGATCTGTGTTGCTGTTCTGCTTCTGGCTGTAACTGTTGGTTGGATCATCTATTGTCGCAGGATCAGGGGTGCCGCCAGAAATTCTGGGCCCTATGGAAACCAAAATTTCTGGGCCCCCTACATTTTTTACAGATAAAATGTAACCCAATAAACATGCCCTGCATACTTTAAAAAAGATACTTGGCACATTGCATAGTTAAAATGTCTAAAGATGAGTACAAAGCCTACAAAAACAAGAAAAAAATATATATTTGTATAAGTCAAACACACGTAATAACCATATTATTTCTATTGGCCTATTTAGTTTTCATAATATAAAATATTAAAATATCTATTTTGTAAACTCCTTATAGCCAATGGTTACTACAGACATGTTTTATTCAGTTTTTTATATTATTTTTTTCTGGGGCATTTTATTCATATAGCCTATTAAGAACGTCAAGTTTGACATAATCGATCGTAGCAGCAGCACTGTCACTTCACAGAACACACGACACACACCGCAAACTGATTTTGTGATTTTTGAAGCGTATAGATTACTTTTTGTTTTGTAAAGTTATCATCATGTGGCGAACACAGTAGATAAGACGTGTTGAGAGGCTTCAATCTTCGTGAAGTTTCGCGCTCAGGCTCACCTTGTTCAGCTGAAGGTCCTTGCACACTGAATCCGAAATTTTCGCATGCGTTTTTTCGTATCCGTCATTCTGTGGCTCCAAACTGTCAAAACACCATTCAAACCCTTGTTACGGATGCGAAAAACGCAGAAAATCGAACCTGATCCGAATTTTTTTTTTTTTTTTTTTGACGGACGAAAGTTTCGGAGGCAGTGTGCAAGTGTGATTGACATAACGTGAGGTTGTATTTATTTTTTAACGTGCTAAAATATCGGACGCGAATTTCGCACGGGGGGAGAAGGAGGACGTGGGTGTGCAGCAGCCGTTGAATCTGTGTAGAGCTATTTTTGTGTAGAGAGACATGATAACCCAGAGATGTTATTATTGTTGGATGTAAATCATAATTCAGTAATTATTTTACTAAGCTAGTGTAACCGGCCTAAATCTGCCCACTGTTATGATCTGCGTTGTGTTGGTTTATTCAGAGAAGACACCGGACACTGGAACTGCTGCTCATGGAGAATTTATTTTCATCGAGGAAGTAGATGGTACTCTCCTCAGCATGCTCAAAGGAGTCTGGATGGATTAAACAAAATACAGCAACAATGTGTTCACTCTGTGATTCAATCACCGCTCCTCAGCGCGCTCAAAACAGACTGAGCACACATCACAATGATAATGACATCAAAAATACTGTGTGTGAAACATGTTACATACAATGGCAAAATTAATTGTCACAAGCATTTATACCAAACATACATTACATTCTCCTGCAGCTATTTTTAAGTCAATCACAAATTAGTAAAGAAACAAACTGATACGAAATGAATACATTAGGAAATTTAACAGAAATAAAACATACCTGGATGGATTAAACAAAATACAGCAACAATGTGTTCACTCTGTGATTCAATCACCTGCACGAATCAAATACCAGTAAATGAATCAGTAAAATTCACCGCGTTCTATTGACGCACACACATACTCAATCACCACGTTCTATTTACGCACACACATACTCAAATTGCTGTTTTCAGTAATAAAACTATCAAATCCTATCCATCCATTCATAAAACACTTCCTACAACACTTATAACAGTCTTAACAATAATATTACAGCATATTATAAACTTAATCACATTTAGGATAACTTTTATACTCCTATATAAGAGGAGCACCTCTAATTGCTTACCTCTCCTCAGCGCGCTCAAAACAGACTGAGGACGCAGCACGAGGTGAGCGGCAATGACGTCACGACATCAACAAAAAAACGCAAAACTCTTTAACCAAATGAATACTAATGATGTCAAAAACCAAATTATAGCCTTTTCTTGGACACAGTAATATAAAGTAAATAAACTAAAATTGACAGGAAGGATTATTGGTGAAATACATGTATTCAGTGAATATTCACTCATGAATATTAACATCCGTCACATTAGCTAGATAAAAGCAGGTCATGTAGCAACAAAAATAAGTAACTCTGAAAGTTTTGGAATACAGGAATAGGGCAAGCTACCTTTCTTTTTGAAAAACTGTGTGACATACTGTCGACTTCGGCGTTCTCTGTCTTCTCTTTCCTTTCCTTTTTTGATGCCCTAACTTTTGATGTGACATGCCTGCGTGTGTCACTGTCTACGCTGCATCATAGCAAGTGCAATAAGCAAGAGACGTTACACTAGCGATCGTAGCTCGGACAGCGCAGGTGGAATGAACCATTGTGAGGGGGAGGGGTGTGACTGAAACAGTAAATACATTATTTGTTTTTTAAATATTACATCTATGGTCAAAACGGACAAAATACACATTTAGTGCATGAGGGGCCCTAGCACATTTAATGTATGTATAAAAAAGAGAAAAGAAATAAGAAAAGAAAAAGGGGGTCTGCTCTTCTGGGCCCTAAATCAGCCTGGGCCCTTAGAATCGTCCTAACCTTCCACCCCTTTACGGCGCCCTTGCGCAGGATGTCTGGAAGAGGCAAGCACACCCTACAGACACTGTAGCGAAAGGTAAACATCTTTATTTTTGCTAAATCAGCATTTAATTGCATGTGTGATTATTTTTCAATGCAGACAGGAAAATAATCAGACGATGGACTAAAAAGTCCAACAATGAGGTTTCTCATTCTCTCGTTTCTTTGTAGAACACTCTGAATTTCACATTTCTCTGATTCACTGTACTGGCAAAAGCATTTCAGACAGAACTTGTTCAATGACAGATGTGCTGATGTTCTGTAACTTTAAATTATAATGTTCATTTCACTCTCTTTACATTCTGTGATTCATTGTTTTCTTACAGGAAAAAATAGGTGATCTGAGAGGATCCCAACAAGATGCAGCTACCACAACACCATTTTTTCATGTATCTGTTGTGTTCGTCGTAACGAGACTGTCATCTGACAAACAAATACACAGTAGAAGTCAAATAAAGACTTCATTTTCATTTTAGGGTGAAGTATCCCTTTATGTGCTTTGTCCTCAGCTGTTTCTTGAAGGTTGGAAGCACATGACAACCACAAAACACAAACAGAAAAGACAGAACGAGTCCTGACCAGTTCAGCTTGCTGATAAATGAATGCAGTGACTGGTTGTACATGACAAGGACATAACATGTTCTGAACTTCCACCTTCACTGACCCTCAGAAGTTGCAGAAGTGCTCTTGTAATGAACACAAGGTCTAAAGATGCAGAAAAGGCGCTTATTTTTTAAAACTCTGTAATATTTTTGCACAGTTACACACACATCTCTGAACTACCTCGAAACTTACTGCAACTCAAATAGAACTATTGCAGCACTTCTAATGTCACAGAGCACCAAAAGTTATTTTTTCCTTTTTTACAAAGTAAAAAAAAAAAAATATTCTTGCATCACTGTAAGTGTATTGTGATTGTCAAAACATTTTAGTAATTAAACAGAATTGTATTAGGTTTAGTGACAACATGTTACAACGTTTACATGGTTCAATTTCTGGTAAGCTACAATTTTTATTATCTATTTATACACATCTTAAGAAATATGATGGACATTCATATTAAATTCAAAAATCCTATGTTTTTACATCATGGAAATATATATGGCTTTAGTTGTATGTAGGACATATATTATTAAAAATCCATTAATATTATATTATGTGGTTTTTGCAGCATGTATGTCCCTTACACTATTCTGTTGGAACATATAAGAATCACAGGTGTTTTTAGCAAACCTTTTCCATATGGCTACTGAGAAGTGTAAACCAAAATGGGTGTATACCAATCAGTAGCCAATTTCAAACTACAATAAATATTTTTCAACCATTTTTCAACAGACTTGCTAAAATCATGAATGCCCATCCCTAAACTAAGCCCCCAGTGGATTAGAGCAAACCAATACTGATCCAACACACTTTAAACAATGAAATGTAAATCTCAACCAAAATGATGGTTTGGATCAAATCTCAACATTGTATCAATGTCTAGGCTACCATCTGACTTGTTTTACAATTTTCAATGATTAATTGTAAGTTTGAATTTTGTCTTTGTTTCTCTGATATGTTATATGATTGCTGGATATTATACCATCTGTTTTCTTTTAACTTTGTCATTGGTCATTTGGAAGTTTAAATCTCATCTGTGTTTGTATGTAAATGAGTTTCGGTTTAACCCGGGGTATTCCAGAAAGCCGGTAATGCGACATTCCCGTGAATGTTTACTCAGAGCAAGCAGATCGGTTTCGGTTCCAACTTCGAGATTCGGGACAACCCAAGGAAAAAAAGAAAACGAATAGGGGGGTCCCCTACGTGTTATAGGGATTCTTAATAGCTAGTTGTGTGGCTCCAAGAGAGCAAACGTAAATCTGAAGTTACGCTTTTTATCTCTTTTATATTGCTTTTTATTTTTGCTCATCTCATTTTATATGATTTTATATTTTATATTTTTCTACTGTCAAATCTTATGTTGTGTAGGCCTACATGCTTTGCTGTGATATAATAATTCTTGTTTCATCTGCTAAAAGCCTGTATGTATTTAAGGCAAGTTTTAGTTTGACATTTCATCAAATTTTTTATATAAATAGGCTACTTTGCTGCCCATTTTTCTGAAACAAATGCCAACAAAAACAGATTTTATAATGACTGTGAATTTATCATGGAATTATTGAGTTTGTAATCAGAAGTATAGTCTAATCAACTGTTTTTTTTTTTTTTGTTGTTGTTGTTGTTTTATTTATTAAATAGTTGGATGGTGGCGCTAATCTTGGAATGGTGAGTTCCTAGTTAGGACACTAGATGGCGCACTAGTAGTATACTATGCAAACTGCTACTGTTTATAAATGCAGTCAGTCACAAAAGCACACTGTGTGGGATGCTGTTCCTCATCTAAGGAAAAATCTTACACTCTGAACGTCCCATATTAAATAATGATTTTAAAGTGAGTACAATAACTGTACTTGAAGTAACTTTGTTTTGGGTAAAACTATACTATTGTCTTTGCTACTATTTTTGTTTCTATTGAAACTATTGTCTTTGTGGTGAATTGGTGGACATTTTCCAGCAGGATTTGCTCCTGCCCACACTGCCAAAAGAACCAAAACCTGGTTCAATGACCATGGTATTACTGTGTAATTACTGTGTGATTTCATGTAATATTCAAATTTTCTGGGATTTTGATTCCGTGGGTTTCATAAGCTGTAAGCCATAATCATCAAAATTATAACAAATAAAGGCTTGAAATATCTCACTTTGCATGTAATGAGTCTACTGTATATAATATATTAGTTTCACCTGTTAAGTTGAATTCTTGAAATAAATCAACTTTTTGATGATATTCTAATTTTATGACCAGCACCTGTATTTATAAATGTGAATAAATATATGTCTGAAAATAAATATGAAAAAAAAAAAACATTTACAAATTAATAAAGTAATTGTTTTAATTGAGTAAACTTACTCAATTCCTTAAGTGTGTGTTAAAGATTAATAATATTGATTTCAATTAAGTAATATGTGTGTGGTTCTTGAAACAAATCAGTTTAAATCTCCATTCTCAAACATTTTGATAGAAATTTCACAAATATAAAAAACGAATTGGTTAGTCTAATACTAAATTATTTTAGTGAAAATAAATTGATATATAAGTGTAATTTTTTGACAAAATGAACTGTTGGATTTTTAGTCAATTATTTTGGTATGCTCAACTCAAACCAAGTAGGTTAAATGAAATTCAGAGAACTTAATAAGTTAATAAAGTTAATTATTGCTGTGATATTTACTAAGCCTCTGAATTATTTTTCAGAGTGCATGTGCAGGTATGGTAGCGCTGATATAAGTAGATAATATGTCGTTTTGTTTCCATACAATGAAAGTTGCTGGTGATTCAAACTATTTTTTTTTTTTTTTTTAAACATTGCTGTTATCATCATATTTACAGTTCCTGTGATTGTGCAGATTTTGAGTTCCTGAAACAGACTAATGTTGTCTAGTTGAAAATCACAATTTTATCATTGGTTATTTAGAAGTCCACTGCTGTGGATCTACTGAAGCTGTGATCCGATTGGTCGTCTCTGCTGTGGTGGGCGTGGCTATTGTCATTCTTCTGGTTTATGACATCAGATCCACAAGAGGAGACTAATGGAAGATCATCAGAACAGCTTATGATAGTTTCTTAAGAGAATTCAGTGTCAGAGATGTGTCTTTAAATAACCACAACAACATGTTTGTACGTTGCTAGAATTATCTGTACTGTTGATCTATTAGAACCTGTAGAAATGACAAACAAAGTATTGTTTGTGTTAGTCCCTTTCAAAACTTGCCCCTTTTGTTATAACATTACAAAAGTGATATTTGTTTGAACAAATGCAACTGAAGGGTATATCACAGATATATCACCTGACCCACAATGCACTTTTTTTTTTTTTTTTAAGTTGGAGATTATGACTTTCGGAGTTGAAATGACCACATATATCCATCATATATCCAAGTGTGTAAACAGTCCTGCACAGTCTCAGCCTTATTCTACAGGTGTAAGTTATTCCTCAATCACTCTTTTGACTAGTAAACAACCACCCAGAGCACCCTAACCACATAGTAAGGTACAGTAGCCTACTAAAAACAGCTTATATTATCAACATCTTATCTGACAGAAGTAGAGCTGCTATTGTTCCAGTCGTGTTTTTCCCGTCTACTGAGGGAGTTTTAATATTGAGTCATCAGTCATGAGACATTACAGCTCAGATGACACACTTACAAACACAAAAACACTGCAACTGCAAATGAGAAAACGGCATTCAAGTTGTTTAAATCTATTACTTTGACAAAAGGTCTAGTTTGTTAGTGTTGCTACTTGTAGTTAGTTATAATCCGCATTAAACCATAAATATCACAACAGAAAACACATTGCATTTATTCTTAAAATGACTCAGACATAAAAATAAAATAAAAACAGGGTGTGTTCTTTATAAAACAAAGGTGTGATATAACTTTTAAAAAATGACTGCACAACTTATCTTCAGGTTCACAGCTTGTGGATAAAGTCATGACGCATATGCAAAACAGCATTGTTACGACCACTAGGGGTCAGCAGGAAAAGGAAGAAAAAGTCTCACTACCGGAGATGCAAAAAAAAAAGAAAAAAAAAAAGAAAAAAAAAAGGATTATGTTCAATGTTCAATTTAAAGCACATATTAAAACAACGAAGGTTGACCACAGTGCTGTACATAGAAAAAAGTAAAATAATCACAAAATCACATTCAAATTCTATAACATTACCTCAAACAATCACAAAATAAAACCTCAAATTCAATGCAGCATTAATAGTAACCCGTTACACCACTAACACAGCACTCATGAATGATCAAATGCCAATATGAAAAAATATGCTTTTAAATGTTGTTTAAACTCTCTAAGAGAGGAACATTGCCGGATATAATGAGGTTAACTATTCCACAGCCTGGGAGCAACGGCCGCAAAGGAGCGGTCTCCTCTCATTTTCCGGTACGTCCGCGGGACCACCAAGAGATTGAATGACTCGGAGCGCAATACTCTATTTGGTTTCTTCACCTGGATCAGATCAGCTATAGGGGGAGAGTGGGGTGATTTGTGCCAGGGGGGGAAGTAGTTCCACCCTTGTTTCTGGAAAACCATAGAAGAAATTGGTCATGTGACCACATAATTTTGAAAAGCAATAACTTTTACTCGTCCTCCAAAGAAGAGAGACACATGGCATGAGAGTTAAGCATATTTTAGTGCAAAAAACTGTTTTTTTCCCTTTTAAAGTAAAATTTCTATGATTAAGGTTTTTTGATTGTAGTGTCTGAACAATTATAGACAAGTTTGAAAACATTTCACACATGTTTTAGTGCTTTAGTAGGCTACACAATGAGTCTATACAGTTAGCATGATGTTAGCTCTTAACTGCTGGATCATGCTAGTTTTTCAAACTTGTGGGTCTGGGGTGATTTGTGCCAAAGGGCCTGGGTTAAGTTGTGCCAGATCCAGACAACCTAGACCTACACACTCACAGGGGATAATCTTGAGAAGTGAGGAGATGGGCATGCCTCATCATTGTTTGACTTAGGCCTGCCTGCTATTTGTTTAATTTAGCTAACACTGATTTCAGTTTTGAGTTTGCACTATGTTATTAAAGAGAAGTTTTATTCCGTTTTTAAGTGGCCTATGTCACAATAGGATGTTTAGAAATTAGCCTAGTCACTTTCTTATATGTTACATAATTGACAGACAGCGCTATGTCAAGAGGCATCTATTGCCAAAGCCTTTTTGCCTGAAATGATTCACAAATATCATATATTGTGTTGCTATGGTGCTCTAAATGGTTGCTAGGGCGTAGCCTGATAGCTTCACAATGATCCTGAGAGACTGATTGGTCGTCTGAGTAAAATGAGCCCGCCCCCTTGTCTCTATGACACTGTGATCCAGAGTTATGTTCAATACAAAATTCCTATGCAATTGACCATAGTAGGAAAAATGCATGCTATGGTATTCCAGGGTGACAATATCTAAATAAACCTTAAATGAGTAATTTTGTATTGAATTTATCTTGCTTTCATATAGCATTATGGTTCATAACATTAAAATGTTCTGTTTTACTTCAGAAATCACTGGCACAATTTACCCCCAATGTATACCCCCAAAGGCACAACTTCCCCCGCACCAGGGGCAAGTTGTGCCATGAGACCACTTTTTTCCCAAGAGCTATATTTCTGAAACAATTTATTTCAGATCCAAAGTTATTGGTCTCAGGGATGCACCACATCCTGAAATATATGTACATCCTTAAGTTGAAGGCATTACTGCCATGGCCTCACTTTAAAGTCACTTTGAGTAAAAACTGGCACAACTCACCCCACTCTCCCTATGTTGGAGCAGTGCTATTTAGTGCTTTAAAAACAAATAAAAGTATCTTAAAATTAATCCTGTAGGAAACCGGCAGCTGGGGTAGCCTAATATGTTCATTTTTCCGAGTGCCTGTCAGGAGGCTTGCGGCCGCATTTTGGACCAGCTGTAATCTATTTAAGCTTTTGTGTTGAACACCATAGTACAGTGCATTACCATAGTCCAATCTTGAAAAAATAAACGCATGAATTACCTTTTCCAGGTCCTTCCGTGTTACAAAGGGCTTAATTTTAGCGATTAGTCCCAACTGGAAAAAACTAATTTTGGCTACTTAATTTATCTGTTTATCAAATGTCAGTGCACTATCGCAAATTATACCTACGTTTTTTACATGATGCATACGAAAAGGGGAAAGTGTACCCAATTAAATTTTGGATGTATCAGCACACTCAGAAGGGCCAAATAGAATCAGTTCAGTCTTCGATTCATTTAGACACAGAAAATTAGCAGCCATCCACCTCTTAATCTCCTCAAAACACTCTACCAGCCTTTCTACAGCACTATAGGGACAGCTGGTTAAGGGTAGATAAAGCTGGATGTCATCTGCGTAATAATGAAAAAACACGTCATATTTACTCATGATCTGACCTAAAGGAAACATATAAAGTGAAAAAAAGACTGGCGCTAAAATAGATCCTTGTGGAATTCCACACGATAAAGGCGCTGAGGTCGACGTACATTCTCCCATCTGAACTGAAAAACTTCTGTTTTGGAAATAAAACTTGATCCAATTTAGGGCATTTCCTCGAATACCTACATCATTTTCTAAGCGCGAGATTAAAATATCATGGTCAATTATCAAACGCTGCTGTAAGATCCAATAGTAGAAGTAAGGTCACATCACCAGTATCTGTGGCCATAAAAATGTCATTAAACACCCTAAACAGTGCAGACTCTGTACTATGTTGCTTTTTGAACCCCGTCTGAAAAACTTCACCAATAGTATTGTCAGTTAAGGAAGGACTCAAGTTGAATAAAGACCGTTTTCTCCAAGATCTTTGCTAGATAAGGACGCTTTGAGATTGGTCTATAATTGCATAGCACACTCTTATCTAGGTTTGATTTCTTCAGCAAAGAATGTACTATGGCATGTTTACAATAAGTTGGAACAATTCCAGACAGTAAACTCTTATTAATTATTGATAATACAAATGGACCAATCAACTCAAAAACTTCCCTAAATAGCGTTATAGGCACAATATCTTGAGGATTATTTTTAAAAGGGTTTAGCATCAGGGTCAGACAAGGCCAAAATAAAAATCTTTTTTTCTTTTTTTCCCCCTCTACAATTCCTAACACACACACACACACACACACACACACACACACACACACACACACACACACACACACACACACACACACACACACACACACACACACACACACAAAACCTCCCTTAACCAAAAACAATGTGAACAGATATTGTTATTAAAGATATTCAAAATAAAATGGCATCAAACCCCATACCTCCCTTTATTTTTTGCAAAAATACAAGAATATTTACAGAAGATAAATACAAGTTATAAGCAAACAAATGCCAAATCAGAATCTTAAATTGTAGTCAGTCAGTCGTGGGTCAAGTTAACAAGAATAATCACAGGTCCAAAATCACAATCGCACTCACAATCTCTCTGGTACGACACTCTAAGCTAGACAAAACAACGATTCAAAGTACTAGCAAAACAGTCTACAATCAATCACACAATGGCACGATAATGGCAGAGGTCGAGTGTTTCGGCGGCCTTATATCTGGATCAGCAACAAATTATCTCAAGAAGCCGTCCACATGTAACACAAACATGCACATACACAGAGACAATATACACAAGACAGAATGGAATAAATGGAAAAATTACTCACGCTCATATCAGT
Organism: Leuciscus idus; assembly: GCA_021554675.1. Classification (NCBI taxonomy): domain Eukaryota; kingdom Metazoa; phylum Chordata; class Actinopteri; order Cypriniformes; family Leuciscidae; genus Leuciscus; species Leuciscus idus. Next base: position 12,348,166 of record CM038625.1, on the reverse strand, counting down.
ATGATTTTCCATATTTTACAGTGTGACTTGAGACCACCTTAGTCAAAGCAGTTAAACTGTTAAATGAATGGCAGAAGTTAAACTTCGTGTGGGCAGAGATGGAAAAACACCCTTCAACCGCGTGCTATTGAAACATCAAGATATATGTGCATGAACACACCACAAACCTCCGACACACACTCATGCAAAAGATGTTTGTCTATCAAACCAATCTCTAAACTAATGCAATTTTATAAAGTCCCATTAATTTGATCTAGTCCTGCTTATTATATTTTTTTTGATTATGAGAAAGCTAAGTGTTTGCTTGTTGTTGTGTTTAGACTTTTTCTAATAGAAAACAAAATAGTTTTGAGGCTTTAAGAGTCAAACATGAAAATGCTCCAATGTGCCACTAGATTTAGATAGTTTGCTAGAAGACATTGAATTACAAATCAAAGTCTTTAGGAGAGCGCTTCATTCGTCCATCTCTCAACATCACACTTCAAACCCCTCAGAGTCATCCTTATCATCTCTGCTGGGATTTTATGAAATTTCTTTCTTTCAGAATTCATCAGAGGTGTGAAGAGTACCTGAAAACCGTACAGATACCTTACAGTGAAAATGACTCCATTACAAGTTACACTTGAGTAAAAGTCTTAGAGTATCTGATTTTAACAGTACTTCTTTACACATACTGAAAGTAGTCCTCAACACCAAAGAGACATTTCAGTGAAAAACAAGAAACAGTCGATCTGTGAGGAGAGCGATCACATTTATTTTCTAAAATCAAAATAAAACTGAACACCTCAATATTGCAATAAATCAAGGCCGCTTAAACATCTACAAATACTCAAGTCTCGGTTAAGCTCAGGTGCTCAAAAAGAGCATAAGTAAAAAAGTCAAAGCTTACTTGCACTGGACGTCCTGGCTTCAGCCTCATCTCAGATATGAAACACGTGCGATTCAGCAACTGCTAATGCACTCGCATTCGTGTAAAGCAGGCTTGTTGACAAGTTTGTGCGAGTAAGGGCAAAATGCACAAGTTATAGTACCTTCAATGCCCTGTAGATGGCGATATCACTTGCAAACAGGGATGTAGTGGAGGCTAAACGCACGTAAACGCCGTTTACGCACCTCCCAAAATTCGGAAATAGCGTTTGCCCACCTCCAAAGTGCGTTTATCCACCTCAAATTGCGTTTATCCACCTCTAAATTTCACGTTATTTGAGCGGACTTTGCTTTTCCAGTGCGTGATCGCCGATCGGTACATGATTCGAGCATTTGGGCCGTTAATGACAGAGCAGAACGTTGAGCAGAGAGCGCAGCGCGCCGACACACACACACACACACACACACACACACACACACACACACACGGAACAAAGAGAACGGCACACACGGAGCAGAAAACACACGCTCGTTACTATAGCCTACAAGCTGCGCGAGAATTAAACTTGATCGCAGCCGCAACAGAAAATCATACATTTTTTTTTTTTTTTTTTAGCTTTTTTTAAACAATTCATTACATGCAGCTGGTTTAATGTAGGGAGCATGTCAAAACCCAACTGTACAAGACATTCAGAGGGAATCAAGCCTGCACCAGGTTAAAGACTTTTCCCTCTACAGGGAAACACTGATCCACATTTTTCTGATAGACCAAACAACTAATCAATTAATCGAGGAAATATTCAACAGATTAATCGACTATGAAAATAACCCCAAATCCCTATCATTATGTTCAAGTGCATTGCATTGGAAGCCCTGGGTATAAGCCTCCCTCTCTATCTCTCTTAAATATTTTTGTTCTCTCTGTTTTGTCATTTAGTAAACTTTATAGATTTCAACCATATTATTCCTTCTTGAGTCTCTTTAACAAGAACTTCGATTAATGTATGAATTGAATAGTGATTTTGTGACCTATGATGAGGGAACAACCAGTGATACCCTTGGTAGTACCATCAAATGATAGCCTATAGCGATGTCATCAGGATACACATACACCGGTAGGCAGTGGCCCACCTTACCGGGTGATCAAGTTGTGGTCCACCAGAATTTATAGTTTACCCACCTCTTTTTTTACCACTACACCACTGCTTGCAAAATGTAACGAGTAATTGCATTACTTTTCACAAATGTATTGGAGTAAAGAGTACATATAGCTACTTGTTCAAAAAGGTACTCATGCAGAAAGCAAAAGTTGCTAATATCTTTGATACTCAGTAGAACTATAAAAAGTAACCAAAAAGATACTTGAGGACAGTAACTAATTACATTTACTCCAATACTTTACACCACTGGAATTTGTGCTGAATTCTCTTGCTACATGTGGTGATTCTGAATCCCAAAACTCAACCACAGACTAAAGGTTCGTAGAGCAAGCTGGATCTGGTATTCAGAAAAAGGTTTTTGATCATCATCTCATGGCGACAGAAACGTACACCACATCATCCTCTTCCACATGATCTTCCGCTTTTATTTTCTGTATAAAAACAGAACAACAACAAAAAAAAAAAAACGTTTTATCTCACTTTTTTTTTTGTACGGTATCTCACATTTTCGGACTTTTCTTCTAAAAATTGGCCGCTTGTTTTTTGTTTTGTTTTTCACTGCGGAGTAAAAAAAAAATGGACATTTTATCATACAATTTTGATTTTTTTTCAAAATTGAAAAAAGAAAAAAAGAAAAGAAAACACATGTGTAACAGTATAATGGATCTGTGCGTCAGGTCTTAAAGTGACAGCAGCCTAATATACCTGATGCCAAGTATACCGGACTCAACACTGAAACGATACACACACACACAACATAAATTAGGAATAAATTATCTTACCGATTTATGTGCTTTTCTTTTGTAGAATGTTGGCTCTGCGTAAGTGATCTTTTCTGCATAACAGTAATAATAGATTCGTTAGAACAACAAAACTATATCTTTGCTAGATGAGTTTACAACTTAGGACAGTGAAGTTGATTTATTATTGAATTAATGCAGATTTATAATTTTGTTTTCATGTGAGAAATGTACGAGACATTCAGTGATATTATTCAGACATGGACATGTATTTTGAAAAGTAATAATTGCCAAATTTAATAACATTACAATTTTACACAATAGTATAACACTATATTAATTTGGTTTTAATATAGGGCATTATCTAGAAAATGTATGATAATAACTGCGATTAAATGATAATAAGAGCTTGTTTACAATATTTAGACTGTACATTTATTTATTATAATACTTGTTTAAAATTATAGGTTACACTTGCCTTCTTGATCCGTTTTTCTACATTTCTTGCAGATGCAGAAGATCCCAACGACTGCAGCAACAATCATCAGAGATCCGGCAGAGATCAACACTATCAGAGACACTGGAGAGGGTGAAGAAGACTGTGTGTCCGGTGCTGTAATGATAAAGAAAGAAGTGAACGCATCAGTGTGATCTACAACAGAAGACAGAGATCAGGTCAGTAAATACACACATATATCATGAGTGCTGTGGTACCTGCACATGTGTGACAGAGTGTGTTGATGTCCAGATGTGTGGTCTGGTTGCTGATGGGATTGTTCAGCACACAGCTGTAGGTGTTTTTATCCTGATATTCCACCTCCAGAGGTAGAGAGAGACTGATGCTGAGATCACACACACTGATGCTGGACAATACACTGATTCCTGCGTACCAGGAGAGAGTCGCATCACTCACATTCAACACTGAACACAGCAGTGAACATGATGATGATGATGAAGAACAATCTCTGGTAATGTTAGGAGTGGGCAGATGAGCTGGAAAACATGAGAGAATAAACAGAAATATGGATAAATTTAATCAATCTTATTTTTTAGTTCAGTGTGATTAGAGAGTGTTTGTACATTCTGTCTACTCAAACTGTAAAATCATTCAACAATTCAATATGTAAAACTAAAACAAGAACATGTGAATGTTTGGACAAATTCTCTCTACTCACCATAGACAGAAACACTGAATGTTTTTGATGTTATTTTCCCTCCACTTATCACTAGTTGATAAACTCCAGTATGTTCAGTTGTGGTGTTTGTGATGGTCAGAGATCCAGTTTGATCGTCCAGCTTCAGTCTGTCTCTGAATCTCCCATCAGGAACATCATATATGGAGGATATTTCATCAGCTCTGCTGATTTGAGCAATCAGAGAGTTTTCAGCTCCATATTTCCACAGTATGTAGTCGTCTTCATGTATTTCAGTAACATTAGAGTTTAGAGTGACAGAATCTCCCTCCATCACTGACACTGACTCACCAAACACACCTGATGAACAAACATATAATCAGATGAATCGCAGATTAAGGTTCATGCTGTTAATAAGGCCTGAATGTAGCTGTAATTTGTAACCTTTAAATGTAAGTTGTAGAACAGCAGCAGACACACATAAGGAAATTAAAGATGATTTAAATGAACAAACAGATATTAGTGAACCAATAACTTAATATTTATTTAACCAAAAAAAAAACCTGACATTTGAAAGCAACCGAGAATTACAAACCCTCCAATAGTTTTAGTTTACATTCTTAAGAAATCTCCATTACTTTTCTGATTTTTAATGAGAAGTGTTAATAGTCATGGCAAATTATTACAATTCTACACATTTCCAAGACTTTTCAAAATTCCCTGATTTCTACCCAAACAGAGATCATGAACCGAGACCTGAATCCAAAGTAGATCTCACAATAATGTCTCATGAAAACAGTGTAATTTGAACAGTATCAGAAGCTTATTGCTCTTAAACTGAAAAAAATGAAGCCGTAAAATGTTTTTATAACTTACCATTCAGACGCCAACCGCACAAACAGAACAAAACAAACACGTCAAACATTGTCTTTGTCCGTGTCTGAACTACGTACCAAAAACACTGGAACTGTTAATCTGATGTGTGAATCTGAATCGTCCCCTGACAGACTTCGCCCCTCCTATAGTTCACACACACACTCTCTGAACACATGATGTTACATGATATATAAAGTATGGTTATATAAGTGTTCTTCTGGCCCTTATTATGATTATAACTGTTTGATGACTTTAGAAAACATACATTCCTAATTCTTTATCATTTAACACTGATAGTTTTTGAAATGGCCTGGCTGTATTTAACATGTAATCCCTCGAAAGAAGAAGAATATTGAGTGAATCTCCCTGAATTTAATCACAACAGAACTTATAATATTTATAAGAACTCGATTGTCAATTGTTGTGTTTGGCAAAACAAAAAAGTTGAAAACCACACATTATCATTTTTATATGACACTATATATAGCTATAGCTATTCAGCAGTCAAACGGAAACCTGCTGTGGTTTGATTTCTTCAGAAATGTATTTTGAAGTTTTAGACAAAACGTGTGCATGTAACTTGTAGGTGGAGAGCTTCTTCCTGTCCTATAGTAGTTATTAACCTCACAGTCTGACTTCCTCTCCAGATAGAACTGATGTACAATTAAATAAAATACTGAAGCCAAACTTATGTTTGAAAAAGAAGTGTCACAGGTCAGAAGTCAAACATGATTCTTACCCATAATGCATTATTGATAACATACACAGACTGATAGCTGATCATCTTACAGTTCTTGGAACCTTCAACAATCTGTAAGATCTCATTCGTACAGCATGTTTATAATTTTGAGTGACAGATGTCATGTTTAATTTTATTTTTTCTATTGGGTTGACAGTGAAGAATTGTGTATCTTGATCAAATAAATGAAAATAGCTAATTCAATTATTGTGTAGCCAACATTCTATATATTTGTAATTAACAATCTCTCTATATGTATATGTATGAAGCGGGATCGGAACGGATCGGCAGATCTGTAGGCCAGCCTACTCACATCAGTACCAAAGTTTACTTTCAGTTATAGGCGTCATTAATGCGGAAGAACCAGACATTTTTATTTCCGGACAAAAAGTGGTGAAAATGAAGCTTTTCTTTATTTTCCTGTCAGTAGGCCTACCTTTGTTTTTTCCTGACCAAGGTAAGACATTTATTTGTTACAATCTCTTTTACCGCCGATAAAACGAACAAAGAACGCGACGCAGTTTCTTTTGTGTCAGCTCTTGCTTTACATTCGATGGAAATGTATTTTATTAGGCTATTTTTATTTCTCTGGTGTGTGTGTGTGTGTGTGTGTGTGTGTGTGTGTGTGTGTGTGCTTGTGTATAGTAAAACATTTATTAGTCACAATCACTCTTTCGAACGACGAATTTTGACCTAGTTTCATTTTGTGTCAGCTGACTGAGCTCTAATCACTTTATATTCGAAAGAGATTAATTATTTATTAATTATTGTCGTTTTACTTCGAGGATAAATTTAGGTGAAATGTGTTTGTGATGTGGTCACATATATATTTTTCAACACATTTCTGAGGTTGCTGGCACATAAAAAGAGCAATTTCAGATCGTGAATGATGGAAAAACATTGAAAAGGGGTGGGACCTGCTTAGGTTACATGACAAAAACATCTCATCCATCTTGCTGATATTTTTGTTGATATTGATATTATATTATAGCTTCTGTCAAATGCATACACTACACATTAACCTATTTGGGTCTTAATGTTGTTAAAATTAGCAATAAACACATTTTCTGATGTATTCATATGTAGGGCACAAAAGGGGTAAAAGAAAATGTTTGCAGAAAAAAAAAATGTTTTATTGAACATTGATGGAGCAACACATTTTGTGGGGAAATATATCATAAAAGTGGTTTGGTTTGGTTTTAAAAATCTTATAAATGTGTGGGGTAGTGAGGGTAGAAGAAAATCCCCATTCAGATACATGTCTATTGTAATATTTTCCACAACCATTCTCCTTTATAATTTTGACTTTTGTCGAGTACCATAACTATTTTCTTGTGATACGTGGATTCTCAGAGTGCTGAAGAGTCTAATATTAATTAACTGAAAGTTATTTCAGTTTGAAAGACAAAGTTTATTGGTTTGAAAAGGTTGTCTAGTTTAAATATAAAATGATTCAAAATTTGAAGGTCAGGATATACAGATACAGTAGGCGGTTGCTAGGGTGTTGCTAAATGGTTGCTAGGGTGTTCTGGGTGACCTTCCATAATGTCCACATACAGTAGTCTTCTGTTTATGATGATAGACCTACTCTTACAAGCTCGAAGACATTTAGAATCGGTTGATGTGTTTAGATAGGGCTTGGTGCCCTGGATATTAATATGTTGTAATTCATTAAAATTATTTTAAACAGTATGGATGATTACTGCAACTGTTTCTCAAAGTCAAAGAGACAAATGTGTAAGTCAGGCCATAAATCCACAAGGCCATTTTCTTTTATGTTGCCACCTCTTGTCATAAATAATTTTGAAGATCCACCCTTAGTCATTTTATTACTACATAAACCTATAACATTTAAAAAGCATTAAATATTAGATCAAATTTGCATTGCTGGCCTCAATGTACAAAGTGAAATGCAGATATTTAGGAAAGTGCTGCGGTGAGTTTTTGTGCAATCTGGTGAATTTCTCGGATATATGAATGCCCAAATGTATAGGGAAGGGAGGTAAAATATGGATCAGGATGTCGGTTTTATGATGTTCATTAAGTTGTTAATTATAGATGAGACTCCCGTATGTTTGTCTGATGAGTGAATATGTCATGCATTACATTTTTAATCCAGGCTCTTTTTTTATCCACAATTTTTATGATATGTTTTCTGTTTTATGTAAATTCACAGCACTTTTTTTTGCTATTGTATATTATTTCCACATTATCACAAATTAATTTCTTCTTCAGGTGTGTCTGGTGTTGGTTCAGATGAAGTGTCAGTGTTTGTGATGGAGGGAGATTCAGTCACTCTAAACACTGGTGTTGTAAAAACCCAACAAGACAGAATTAGATGGTATTATAATGACACTCGCATCGCTCAAATCAATGGAGATCTCAGTAAAACTTGTACAGATGTTCAGTGTAATGAAGGCACTGAGAGATTCAGAGGCAGACTGAAGCTGGATCATCAGACTGGATCTCTGACCATCACAAACATTCAAAACACCAACTCTGGAGTTTATCAACTAAAGATCTTCAGCATCAGCAGCATCAGTGAAAAGATCTTCAGTGTTTCTGTTACTGGTAAGTCATGTAACAAATGTTTAAATGCAGATTATATGTTTAAATCACATTTTTTGAAACAGTGACAATTAGAACTGTTTTTTTTTTTTTTTTTTTTTTTTAAGTTTCTTAGATTATAGCACCACTTACCTTTGGAAATAGATACATTTTGTCAATAAATTAGTCATTGTAGGCCAAAAAAATAAAATTGACTGAAGAGTCCCTTGTGTCACCTTTATTTATATAGCGCTTTTTACAATACCGATTGTTTCAAAGCAACTTTACAGTGATAACAGGAAAAGAATGCAACAAAGTTTGTTTCGGCTGTGCAGCAGATCTAGAAGAAAATAGTGTCATAGACCAGCTTAAGTTCATTTCATTTTTGTTGTAAGAAAGTTATTAATTTAGCTGCTCTGGAGAGAACAGTGATGTCATCGTCCAGCTCAATTCAGTTCTCATATAATGGTGTCAATGCAAGCAGATCAATGATATTGTTGAATATTAAATGTCCCCAACTAAGCAAGCCAAAAGCCAAAGGGCGACAACCACTCACGGTTTAAGTAGGGGTGGGGCCAGGGAGAAAAGGGTGAAGCCAGTCTGCTCTGACTGAGGACCAAAGTGAAGCTGGAGGGAAGGCGGAGCCTGATGGGTGGAGGGGCGAGTCGCAGATGAAGGCCTGGAAGTCCATGGCGAGTGACAAGCAATGGCTGACCAAAGTGGAGCCGGAGGGATGAGGAAGGAGCTTTAGGGACGGCCATCTCAGGTGGAGCCGAGGTAGTGAGTAGCCAAGGTGGAGCCGGAGGGATGAGGAAGGAGCTTTTAGGGACGGCCATCTCAGGTGGAGCCGAGGTAGTGAGTAGCCAAGGTGGAGCCGGAGGGATGAGGAAGGAGCTTTAGGGATGGCCGTCTCAGGTGGAGCTGACTGGTCGGCAGGCTGAGGTGGAGTTACGGGCTTGGAGGTGAAGAGTTGACACTCCAGGGCTGACCTGGTGAACTAGAAGCCCCAGGTGGATCCAGGATACAAGGAGCAGACAGTTTAGGAAGAGCCATAGGCCTGGCAGGAGCCAGCGAAGACAGGGCTGAAGAACTGGGTAGCATGGGCAGAGGGTTACAAAACGGCCTCTTTTGCCAATTCAAGATGGACAGAAAGATTAAAAGTGGCCTCCTTGGCTGACATGGGACAGACAGACACTTCGGGATCAGCCTTCTTGGCTGACACGGGACAGACATACATTTCAGGAATGGCCTTCTTGGCCGACACTAAACAGGGAGAGACCATCGGAACGGAATGGAACATCACAGACAACATTAACTCAGCTCAGGCTCAATGTCTGCGGTAGGCTTAGGCTTTAATTATGCCGGGGGCTTGGCTGAAGTAGTGATGCTTACAGCGTGGACCATGGTTTTGTGAACCTCCTCCATCTTACTGATGGTAAAGGGAGATCCGCAGCAAAAAAAGGACCCAGTCCACAAACTCCATGAATATGCGTTGAGGGCCATCTCCAGGCATGTGTGCTTTGGTTTTTGCAGATTCAAACCTGCCAGGAAAAACAGGCAGAAGCCGGAGTCATCATAGTGGACGAGATGTTGAAGCTCCAAAAAACGTGTGTGCGCAATATGTATACATATACATACACATATATATTCGCTGTGAAGCGCTGTCAAGAGCATGCCAAACCAACAGGTGTTGATATAACCCTAACTGTAAAGCCTCGTTGGCCAATCAGAAGCCTGAAAAAAAGGTTATAACTGGTTCTGGTAGGCTAACAACATGTTGTCATAAGCAGTGAGCTGTGTAGTATTGCAAACTGATGCCTCTGTTCCACAATATAATGGGAGAACTGTGCATGTAACTGTATATGTATGTTATAAGCCCTGTTTGCACAGCTATTAGGAGGAATATTTTGGCTATGTCAGATGTCTGCCAATGCACAGACTCGCCTCACTTAAACAAAGGAGATAGTGGCGCACAGTCTGGCATCAAACAAAGGAGATAACAGTGTGCACTCCGACGTCACAAGCCAAAATCTCCGGGTTCTACTGGTTTCTCCGGTTTCACCGTCTACATGACAACACAACTGTAGTTTCTAAGAATCTTCACCCTGGCAGGAGTTTTCAAAAAAAAAAAAAAATGATTTCAGTGACCGGATACTGCATTTGCTTGTGGACGAACGGCCAAACTGCATAGAAAAAGCTGTGGTTTTGAAAATACCCGTGGACAGGGCTTAAGACTGATAAACCATGAGCAGAAAAACCAGTATGTCTGAGAACAGACAATGGACTGAGAGAAACACAAGGCTGAAATATCCAAACAAACTAATTAACAAAACGATCACCAGGTGTCCAACGTATTCAATCAAAAGAAAAACCATGGAAACAAACACAACCACATGAAACTGAACCAAAACCCATTCACCCCAAAACAAACACAAGAACAGATGACCCATGACACCTAGGTGATATATGCCAAATTTTGTGTAAATTGGACAAATTGCCTGGGACAGGTTCGAAAAAATAACTCATCGAATTTGGTAGAATATTGTTTTGTTGAAATTCCTCTGGTCATGTGTTGGATCTGAAGCATTGCATAAATGCAGTTTTTATAGCCTGTACCATTCTAGAGTTGCTTTACAGACTGAAGGTCAAAAAAGAATGTGCAGTTTGCACAAATATATTTTTTTCTCATTGTGGTGTTTCTTTCCCCCAAAAGATCCTTCAATAAGCTGTTGGTTTGTGTTTCAGGTGTTTCTGCTGCTGAACAAGATCAAATGAAGATAAAATCTGTGAAGCAGGGAGAACCTGTCACTTTAGATCCTGGTGTAAGAAACAACCCAAAAGATGTGATGACATGGTATTTTGATGACACTTTCATCGCTGAAATCACTGGAGATCCCAATAAGACATGCACAGATTTTCATTGTCTTGAGAGATTCAGAGACAGACTGAAGCTGGATCATCAGACTGGATCTCTGACCATCACAGACACCAAAACAACAGACTCTGGACTCTATAAACTACAGATCAGCAGAAGCAGCCTCCGTCGCCGTCGTCGCAGCGTCAGCAGTGTAAAGAGCTTTGACGTTATTGTCATTGGTGAGTGTAATTTAGACATTCAGGCAATTGTCCATCTGGCAGTGAAAACACCCTCACTGTGGAATTTAAAGAAACATGATATTGGTACTTTTTAATGTAACAATATCATGTCTCTTTATATTCCACAGTGAGGGTGTGTATATACTATCTTGATGACTTGGAACTGTAGCAGCCCAAGCTAACAGGGAAAATAACTTTGGCTAATGTTCTGGCAAGGTTCTCTCAAAGTTACGAACAAACGTACTTCCAGTTATGTTAATAGAATGTTTGTTCAATGTTGTCTGGTCCTCAATAATGTTCTCAAAAGGTTCGCACAAAAACGTATTTATACATCGTTTGTTGAAGGTTTTTAAAATGTCCTCATGTTGGGAGAAAACATTCTTAGAACATCCTTTAAACATTAGAATAACAATAACTTCAAATGAATAAGGTTGTGTGGTTGTTTTAAAAGATCATCCTTGGAACATGGGAAAGTTTAGCCTGTCCTATAGTTCTCTTACGAGAGGTCTCTCGTACTGCGTAAGATATCTTACGCTAGGGGAAAATCCTTTTCCGCGAGATATTGAAGCCAAAAATTATCCTTAATTTTGTAATAATGCAAAACGCGTTGCAGCAGCAATGCAGACATAGGCGAGACAGCTCGCGCGCCTATTGGCTGCTCTGCGGCAACTGCAGCAGCCTATCGAGCGAGGCCTGGCGTGACGTCAGACCCAATCAGGGCACTTCGCGCCCGCTGCGTCACGTCCCGCCGAAATGGGCATGGTCTAGGCCTATAAATATCGCTCGCAGGCAGCTATTATCTGATTTTTCATCCTTCAAGCGAAGCACACGCATCGCTGGAGCTGGATTAGAAGCCGCGCCGTCGAGAGAGAGCACCTTCAGCGGGACGAGTCACTGAAGTCGCTGGCCGCGCCGCCTTCCTGCCTTCCTGCTGCGCTTTCCGGCGCTTATATCCTTCTCTTTATAACACTGTATTTCTGTGTGTGTGTGTCGCCGCCGCGACACACATTCTAAAAGAGCTAGCGTCTTTTTAAAGATGCCTTCCTGCGGCTCGTGCAGAGCCACACTCAGCGACGGGGACCACCACGTGATCTGCGTTTCCTGCCTGGGTGAGGAACATGCAGCTCTCGCGCTCGCTGACGGCGGATGCCCTCACTGCGAGCTGATGGCAATGGCGACTCTGAGGACTCGCCTAGCTGTCTTCACCGAGACTGCTCCGCCCGCCGCGGCGTCGCGCGGTAAAAAGCGCCGTGCCCAGCGGGCCCCGGAACCCTCCCTCAGCCGCCAAAGCTCGCCGGTTCGCCCGCTTGCTTCCCCGGCTTCTTCTGTTTCGCTTCCTGACGGACAGCGGCCGCCGTCTGCCGCCGCTTCCGTTGATATCGCGGATGAGGAAGCCCTGCTGGGAGAGGATGATTCCTGCTCTATCCTGGCGTCAGGCAGTGAGGATTGGGCGGGCTCTGAGGACCCCGCACCCCCTGCCCGCAAGTCGTCAGGCAAGAGAGCTTCCATTGAGACGGAACTCATGCGAGTACTCGCACAGGCCGCGGCGAGCCTCGGCCTCGAGTGGTCTTCGCCTGAGCAGCCCGCTCACAACCGGCTGGATGGATTTTTCCTGCCTGGGGAGCGCGCTTCGCCTGCGTCCAGACCGGCGCCCTTTCTTCCTGAGTTACACGAAGAAGTCTCCAAGTCCTGGAGCGCCCCCTATTCTGCTAGAGTGCGTCCTGCTGTTTCTTTGGCATTCTCCGCCGTTGACGATGCCAAGAACAAAGGATACCTCTCGCTGCCGCCGGTTGAAGAGGCGATAGCGGCCCACTTATGCCCGCCCTCCGCTGGACGGCGCGCTAAGCCGGCCCTACCCTCTAAAGCTTGCCGCACGACGTCAAGCCTGCTCCACCGCGCTTTCTCCGCCGCCGGGCAAGCTGCGTCAACGTTGCACACCATGGCAACGCTCCAGATCTTCCAGGCCGATCTCCTCCGTAAGCTGGATGAGGAAGGACCTGACGCGATCTGCGTGCCGGACTTAAGGAGTGCCACGGACCTCGCTCTTCGTGCTACTAAGTCCGCAGCACAAGCCATTGGACGGACTATGGCTTCTCTCACCGTGTCTGAGAGACATCTCTGGCTGACGCTCTCGGAAATGGCCGAGTCTGAACGCACCGCGTTCCTCGACGCCCCGCTTTCCGCCACAGGCCTCTTTGGATCCTCCGTCAAGGATTTCGCGGAGAGATTCGCAGAGGTACAGAAAGCGTCTCAGGCTATGAAGCACTTCCTCCCGAAGCGCTCCAGCTCTGCAGCAGGCCGTGCGAAACCGTCTGCTCAGAGCTCACAGCCACAGCCACCGTCCACTGCCTCCACTTCACAGCGCCGCCAGGCCAGAAGCGCGAGACCGCGCTCCCGCTCATCCGGTCGCCGCCCCGCAGGACGTGGCCCGCGACCTAGGATCACGGTGAAGCCCGAGGCCCCGAAGTCGTCCTAGCACAGCTAGGAAAACGACGGTGTTCCAGTCCCGCTGCGGCCGGACTCACACCAAAGCTATTCGCTCGTCCAGTTCCAGAAAATGTGACTGTTCCAGTGTTTTCTGCAGCCAACAAGTCGGTTCTGTCACCCGCTTGCCTGCACACAAATGCCGTTTTCACGGCTACCCAGATAAATCCCCAAAAGAGTGTATTTTCTGGTGTCCCGGCCACGGCCGATGGTGTTTCATGTGTAGTAAGAATGCCCACTGCCCAGTGCCCATCCCTACACACAAGCACAGCCTGTCACACAGGGCTCGCGCACATAAAACCGACTCAGATCGGTTGCGCTTCAAACATGGTGAACGTGCCCACTACCCAGTGCCCACTAACACCACGTTATGCATGTCTCACGGTTTCTGTAAAAACGAAACCAACGTGCACTCGCTTCACGCAAGCGAACGATGCTTTCGGTGTGATAAATGTGCCCGCTGTCCCGCGCCCACATCCACACATAGACATGACAGTTCCCACGGGAACCGCCCAGCCCTCCCCCTCGCGGTTAACCATCGCAGAGGAGTCGAGCGCGGGCAATCTGCCCGCTGTCACCAGCGCGCCCCATGCCTCAAATGTCACGAGCGACACGCTTGTGTTACAGCACACCGAAGCTTCTCCATCGCTGAGCGAGCGGAGCGCGCTTCGTATTCAACCCCTAGCTATCCATGCAGACGCATGGGCAAAGCTACCCGGGGTTTCGAAGTGGGTGCTGAACATTATAGAAAGAGGCTATTCGCTGCAGTTTCGCCGACGCCCTCGCCGCTATGTGGCGCGCATCGAGACCACGGTAAAAACAGAAGTAGCACATCTACTTCGAGCCGAAGTGACGAAACTATTGAGCAAAGGGGCCATAGAGCCTCTCTCTCAAGATCAGAGCGAAGGAGGGCTATACAGCAGATACTTCCTGGTACCGAAAAAAGACGGGGGTCTCAGACCCATACTAGATCTAAGGCAACTGAACAAAGTGCTTGTGAAGCGACAGTTCAGGATGCTCACGACCAGGCAAATCCTTGTGCAGATTCGCCAAGGAGATTGGTTTGTGTCAATAGATCTGAAAGACGCGTATTTTCAAATACAGATAGCGTCACGTCACAGGCGATATTTGAGATTCGCCTTCGAGGGCCAGGCATATCAGTACACAGTCCTACCGTTCGGTTTGTCCCTAGCACCCCGTACATTTACGAAGTGCATGGATGCGGCGCTCGCACCCCTCAGAATGAGAGGCATGCGAGTGCTGAACTATTTGGACGATTGGCTGATTCTAGCGCAATCTCGCGCAGTGCTCATAGAACACACGACCATTTTACTCGATCACCTCGAGGATTTGGGTCTGAGTGTCAACTGGGCGAAGAGCTCCCTGTCACCCAGTCAGAAAATATCTTTCCTGGGCACAGAACTGGACTCACTATCCATGATAGCGCGACTATCACAACAGCGCGCGGTAGACATTCGACGCACAGCGAACTCTTTTCGCTGCGGCGCGTCTGTCCCGCTCAAGAAATTTCAGAAGATGCTAGGTCTCATGGCCTCAGCATCGTCAGTGCTCCAGCTGGGTCTGCTCCGCATGCGCCCGCTGCAGTTTTGGCTGAAAGCGCGAGTCCCACGCGAAGCGTGGGCACCCGGTTTGCTTCGCCTCAGGGTCAATCAGAAATGCGTTACAGCCCTGAAACCCTGGAAAGCGAACGACTGGTACCGATCAGGTGTAAGCCTGGGGACTTCCTCGAGGGTGAAAGTGGTGTCCACGGACGCGTCCACCTCGGGATGGGGAGCGCTGCTCGAGGGCAGACCGTTCTTCGGTCAGTGGTCAGAACGGGAGAAGCTCCTGCACATAAACTGCCTCGAAATGCTGGCAGTAGACAACGCGCTGACGCGTTTTTGTCCCCAAATAAAAGGTCACCACGTCTTGGTCCGTTCGGACAACATGTCTGTGGTGTCCTACATAAATCGCCAGGGCGGCATCAGATCCGAGAAACTGTACAGGCTGGCAGAACGCCTCCTGGTATGGGCTCAGTGCAACCTGCGCTCGCTCAGAGCAGCGCACGTGCCAGGGATCTTGAATATAGGACCGGACAGACTGTCCAGGAACAATGTTCCGGCAGGCGAGTGGTCTCTACACCCACAGACAGTCCAACTGCTGTGGAAGAAATTCGGCAGAGCGGAAGTGGACCTGTTTGCGTCTCAAGAAAACGCTCACTGTCAAGAATTTTTCTCCAAGAGCAGGAGCGCGCTGGCCCATGTGTGGCCCCGCCGCCCGCTCTATGCTTTTCCCCCGTCTCTCTCCTGCCTCAGGTGATAGAACGGATCAGGGAAGAAGGATGCTCAGTACTGCTGGTAGCACCGTTCTGGAAAAACCAACCTTGGTTCCCAGCCGTGATGCAGTTAGCAAGTACTGCCCCGTGGCCAGTACCGATGAGGAGAGATCTCCTCTCACAGGCCCGCGGCTCGATCTGGCATCCTCACCCGGAACTATGGTCCCTTCATGTCTGGGCCATCAACGGGTACATGTTGGACTCCCTAAAGGAGTATTAAACACGATCACACAGGCTACAAGACGACTCTATTCTTCGAAATGGTCAGTGTTTTCGGGCTGGTGCACAGCCCGTGGTGTGTCACCCACAAACTGTGATGTGACGGAGGTGCTTTCCTTCCTACAAGAGCTGTTGGATGGGGGCAGGGCCCCCTCCACGCTCAAAGTTTATGTGGCGGCTATAGCAGCGTTCTCAGAAACAACGCTTGGCCAGTCAATAGGAAGGAACGATTTAGTCATCCGCTTCCTTAGAGGAGCTAAGAGACTGAATCCTCCCAGACCTCCCTCAGTCCCCGTATGGGACCTTTCTACGGTTCTGGAAGCCATGAAAGGTGCGCCATTTGAGCCTTTACAGTCAATCGATTTGAAACACCTGTCTTTCAAGACGGTGTTTTTGCTGGCTCTCGCTTCAGTGAAGCGCATAGGGGATCTGCACGCGCTCTCTGTCAGCGCGTCGTGCATGGAGTTTGGGCCCAATGACTCAAAAGTTATACTCAAACCTAAGCACGGTTATGTTCCAAAATCCCTCAACACACCGTTTAGGGCGCAGGTTATCTCCCTGTCAGCCCTACCGGTCCCTGATGAGGAAAGAGACGCGAGCCTCCTTTGCCCAGTCAGGGCATTACGAGCTTATGTGTCTCGCTCGTCTGTTTTCAGACAGACGGAGCAGCTCTTTGTTTCGTTTAGCGGACGTTCTAAGGGACTAGCCGCGTCGAAACAGAGCCTATCCAGATAGATAGTTGATGCTATAGCGCTGGCATACGCCTCCAAGGGCATGCAGTGCCCTTTGGGTGTCAGAGCGCACTCCACGAGAGGCATGGCCTCTTCGTGGGCCTGGTCAAGTGGGATTGCCTTGCAAGATATTTGTATGGCGGCAGGCTGGGCCTCCCCGTCTACATTTATAAGGTTTTATAACCTAGAGGTTCCCGCCCTGCAGGCCAGGCTGCTGTCGGTCTAAACTACCAGTATTATCTGACCTGATGCGATCAGCTCAGAATGCTGCGTCTGCTGAGCACAGCTCAGTGTTCGACAGTATAAAGCTGGGCAAACTGTGTAAGACCCACATTTTCCCCATCAGTTCAGGCCGTACCCCGCCCTGTCTGTATGATGAAATTCGCGTCCCATCGACGCTACTTTATGTGGAAAAGTGAGGCTGCACCCCTCCCTCTTCCCGGACTCCCTGTGAGTTCCCTGAGTGATTGTGCACTATATGTACCCCGGGCCTTCGCCCTTGGGTCTTTGGTGTCAGATCTCAGCATACACGGCGTTTTACATTGGGTCCCCTAGCGTAAGATATCTTACGCAGTACGAGAGACCTCTCGTAAGAGAACGTACTCGGTTACTAACGTAACCTCGGTTCTCTCTAGAAGAGGGAACGAGTACTGCGTATCTTGCCGTGCATGCACACGCTCTGGTTGCTTCGATGATGAAAAACCAGATAATAGCTGCCTGCGAGCGATATTTATAGGCCTAGACCACGCCCATTTCGGCGGGACGTGACGCAGCGGGCGCGAAGTGCCCTGATTGGGTCTGACGTCACGCCAGGCCTCGCTCGAT
Organism: Leuciscus idus; assembly: GCA_021554675.1. Classification (NCBI taxonomy): domain Eukaryota; kingdom Metazoa; phylum Chordata; class Actinopteri; order Cypriniformes; family Leuciscidae; genus Leuciscus; species Leuciscus idus. Next base: position 12,330,414 of record CM038625.1, on the reverse strand, counting down.
AGGCTGCTGCAGTTGCCGCAGAGCAGCCAATAGGCGCGCGAGCTGTCTCGCCTATGTCTGCATTGCTGCTGCAACGCGTTTTGCATTATTACAAAATTAATGATAATTTTTGGCTTCAATATCTCGCGGAAAAGGATTTTCCCCTAGCGTAAGATATCTTACGCAGTACTCGTTCCCTCTTCTAGAGAGAACCGAGGTTACGTTAGTAACCGAGTACGTTATTCCCCTAGCTAACTTTTCTCTTAAATTTATGTAAAAGTTATGCAAGTGTTAGAATGAAACGCTTTCAAAACAATCTTCATGAAATCACCACATTTTGTCGTTAGTATTTGATGAATGTTCTCATAATGCTGACAGAAAACATTCTGTGAACCATCATTCCTCGAACGTCCTTTAAATATTAAGGAACACTAACTTTCTGGCTTAAACAATGCAGAATCCCCGGTGATTCATCAACACCACTCAGTGTTCATATGTGTCCACACTACAAAGAGTTAAAATAACACTGAAGCAGGAACAAACATTTGACAGTACCAGGAAACAGTGTTTCCTGTAGTTGGGCTGATGGTGACTTCAAATGAAATATTTTCAAAAAAATCATCAACATCTAAACCTCTAATTCTCAACAAGAGCCACTGTAGATGTATGACAGAAATAAAGTCTATAATAAGTAAAGTTGGTAATTGTGTTTGTGGAGTTGTTTAATCATCTTCTGCTGAGATCTTCAGAGATTTAATGTCTTTTATCTTCAGTTGATTTCATCTATAAGGCAGTGGCTTAAGTTGTAGTTCTTGTGTTTCTCTTTCCTTCAGTGAGGTGCAGGTGTTTGAATGTTTAAAAGAGTGTTTTCAGGAACATCATACTAACCTTTAAATGATGTTCTATTAATATTAAGGAAACTGGAGTTTTATGTTCTTGGAATGTTACAAATCAACATTTCTATAATGTTGAGTTGTTAATAACAATCAAGTTGAAAGAACATTTCAGGAACATCATAGTAACCTTAAACATTCCACTACAGTTTGGAGAAAACTGGACATTTTAATGTTTCCATAACCAAAACATTGTAGAACAAAAATGTGTTAGCTGGGATGGTACTTCTGCATGAAATAGTTTTCCACTTTAAACTGAACGAGATTCACATGTACTCTCTCAGACCTTCTGATATCTCATTGTGTTTGTTCTAGATCAATCTGACAGATTCACTGACTGTCTGTCTTTCGCTGATCTAGGTTCAGGTCCTTCTTCAGCTGTTGTAGCAGGAATATCTGTTGCTGTTCTGCTGGTGTTTGTAGCTGCAGTTGCTGGTGTGATCTACTATCGACACAGGAGCTCGGCAAGTATCACTTACAGATACTGTAGTGAGAGGAAAAAAACAATCTTTATTGTGCAAAATTAGTATTTAATTATGTGTGTTATTATTTTTCAGGTCTTTCAGACTGTGGCGACCCAACAAGATTAGCGGGTAGTCACTACAACATGATTCCCACTGAAGCATGTTTCCAGTTGATCTATTGTTATCCAAAAATACAGTGATAAAGCACTTTTAAAAGCAGATTTTAATGACCTGCTACTGGATGTTTACAATGGCTATAAAAAGTGTACACACCCCTGTTACAATTGCAGGCTATTGAGAAGAATAAAAAAAAAAAAATAAAAAAAAAATCATGTAAGACCTTTTTCCTCCTTTAATGTGGTATTAAACCAACAAAATTCATGTAACAAACAAATAGAAACTTTTAAGAAAAAAAGTACAAATAAAAGACACAGTAACCTGGTTGCAGAAGTATGCACACCCTTTAACTTAACTTGGTTGAAACACCTTTTGCTTTTAATTCAGCAGCCAGTCTTTTTGAAAATGACCATCAACTTAGCACATCTTGATTTGTCAATGTTTACCACGGCACTCTTCCTTGCAAAAGAGCTTTAGATTGATCATATTGCGCGGGATCTCCTGTCTGTCTACAGCCCTGTTCAAAACATTCTTTAAGTTTTTTGATTGGATTTAGGTCTTGCTTCAGAATGTGCCTTTCCAAATCATTCTTCTTCCTAATCTGAAACCATTCTTTTAATGACTTATTCAACCTTAGGTTTTTAATGGAGGCCTACAGTTTTGTGCCAAATGTTCTGATATTAGGAACTATCCGTGTGGTTGGTAATTAGGTTTAATCAGACCATAAAACGTTAAGTCAAAATTTAGGTGGGCTTAGATTTTTGGTTTGAATGTTGTTTTCACATGCAGCAAATGACCAGTACTTTCCAAACATTCATGCAGCTCTTTTAATGTTACTGTAAGTCTCTTGGCAGCCTCCTTGATACATTTTGTCGTCGTTACCCTACCCAGACAGCAACATAATGTCTTCCCAGATCCAGGCCACATCTACTGTCTGGTACTGTACGTATGGATTCAACACGTACCAGATGTGGGCCGGATCTGGGCCGACGTTGCTGTTTGGGTATTGTCTCCACTGGTTGATGACTTACTTCATGGTATTCCATGGCACATCTAATGGTTTGTAAATACTTTTGCACCCTTCTCCTGAGTGTTACCTCTTCACAACGAGATCCCAACAAATAATTTTTAAGCTTATTGCAGGCCATGGCTAAGAAAATCCTACAGAAACGGCTTATTTTATATCATGGATAATTAGCATCACTTAAATGATAACCGGGGGATTTTAATTACGGTACTTTTCAGTAAGAGTTTGGATGTGGTTGGTTAATTTCTTAACATCCCCCATTATTACATCCCTCAAATATAAATAATTATATTTCACACTTATGCAACCAGGTGATTTTATTATTATTTTTAAGATTTTTATTTTTGATCGTTTCATTAATTTTTAATATTGCATTAAAATGTAGAAAAAGATCTGGTATCATCTGCAATTTTAACAGTCACTGTAGACAATTTTAGCTGTTTGGCGTGGCAATATTTTATTTTATTGTGCAATTTGCTGAAATGTGCCTTCAACCCTCATGTTGTGTTCTGGACATTTTGGTCCTGGAGATTTTCTTTTTCCTGAATGTGTTCGTTAATATTACTGCATTAGACTAAAACTGAATGTTTTTGTTTACACAGGGTAGACTGACTGCTGATTTTTTTTCTTACCTTTTTACACTTGTGGTATTCAATGCCAAAAATGTCCAACCTCTGAAAAATTGCTTATAATATGCTATATTATTACCAAATATTGGATTCAAACTTTTTTATCAACTTGATTTCTTTCAAATAGCACAGGTTTTGTATTTCTTTTTCATAGGCCTTGTAGGTCTGATTGATCTGAGGTACCTCAGTTTTGCAGGGCAGTTATTTCAACTCTATTATAGTAGATATGTTTATGGTATTAGACAAAAACAATGGTAAGTGCTTTTGTTAATGACTGTGCTTTTGTTAATCTACATTGTTAATTCATCTATATTGTTAATCTACATATCTGTAGACTGTACTCGATATACTGTATAACTTTGAAACTTGTATTGAAGCACTTTTACTGTTAAAGACAAAGCATTTTTCTGGAAGATACAATCCCATTCATTTTCGCCATAGAGAAACGAATGCTGTATAATTCATATTTGAGGTTCATGATTTGATTCAGGCTTAAAACTACTTCTGTGAACTCTCTATTGTCAAAATAAATGGGAAAAATATTTACAAATATATACAAACAAACCACTGGAAAATTGTTCTTTGACAGTTGCACTATTTAAAGAACAAATAAATCATATAATATTTAGAACTAATTTTTGTGTTATGATGTGTACATTATTTACACTATGTGGGCAAATGCTGTAAATGTGATTTAATTCACACAATTAATTTTAACTAATGAAAGTTTAAAGAAGACCATTGGGGTAAGATGTACTCACAATTAGTACAGAAATATTTCAATAATAATTATAATTGATTAAATAATTAGTTAAATAATAATAACATTTTTAAACATCTGGTAACATCAGGTCAAATTAATCATTCATTCAATTTGAATTTGTAACTTGTTATTGTGACACTCCTTCAATTATAAATATAGGCCTACGTATGGCGTATGATGTATGATTCATAGATGTATATCAGTTTAGCAGTTGCTATTTAATTTTCAGTTTTGAATCATGGAGTTTTATTACCATGACAAATGTTGTTGTTGCCAAAGCAAATGCAGTTTTGCTGCATACAGTTAAAATGGTGCTAAAGGAAAGTGCAAAGCAACATAAAATACATTTTTAAAACATATCATTGACAAATATATATAAAATGCATGGCATTTAAGACATTATTAAATGTATTAATATTGAAGAAATATTAAAGAATACTTTGGCCACCAGATGGCTATATATTGAGGAAAGCATTTGTGAGAAAATCTTCATTTTGCATTACTAACATTTACCTTTAGACCACATTATATTTTGAATGCCATGTTTCTTTCCTTATATAGTGTGGTTTACTTTTCCATATAATTTGAAAAAGCATTTATAATTTTTTAGTACATTTGCACCAACACATTAAACCTCTTGTTGATTTTATTGATAACTTGAATTTAAAACTTTATCATACGTCACAATATTTGTATTATCCGTCCTCTCTTCTTCCATTCTTGAGGAGATCTGATGTCATAAACCAGAACAGACATGGTAGCCACGCCCACTAGAGCAGAGACAACCAATCGGATCATAGCTTCCATAGTATTACTACAGTGATTTTCAACAAGCTGACCTTAGTCTCTGCCAGGAACTCAAAATTGAGAAAAAAAAAAAAAAAAAAAAACAAACAAAAAAAACAGGTAGTTTCAATATCAAAAAAATCCCAGGCAGCAGTGTTAGCCAAGATCTGGCCCACATCTGGTACACGTGAATTCCACACGTACCCAGACATGGTCTGGATCTGGGCCGACACATTTTAGCTGTTTGGGATGATACCAATTTTTTGAAACAGAAAGATATGAGGGACTTATTTGGGAGCTTTATTTTAATTTTATTTTTTTGGCCCGCCACCACCCCCCCTCTTCGGAGGACAACTTTATTGTTTAATAAAGCAAAATATATACACAATATATTACAATACAGACGACAGATTTATATACAGTGCGTAACCATTCAACCAGTTTAGTGAGACCCTGGGTACATGAGGGGAGGGAGGATTATAACACCATGAACAGTGTAACACGTAATATAAGAAATGACAAGGTGACAGACAGACAACAGAGGGACAAGACAGTTGACAAACACAAGAACGTATTATTATTGATTAAGTAGAATGATCTTAAGCAATTTCTATTTGTTAATCTGAGATTTATATTAGTTGGTCATGGCTAGGGGGTTTGAGGGGAAATGGGGTTGGAAACATGGGAGCTTTATAATAAATCACCATGAACTTTCATTGTATGGAAACAAAATAACTGCTATCATCAGTGCTGTGGTACCTGCACATGTGTGACAGAGTGTGTTGATGTCCAGATGTGTGGTCTGGTTGCTGATGGGATTGTTCAGCACACAGCTGTAGGTGTTTTTATCCTGATATTCCACCTCCAGAGGTAGAGAGAGACTGATGCTGAGATCACACACACTGATGCTGGACAATACACTGATTCCTGCGTAACATGACACAGGGGATTTTGCTGTGTAACTTATACTGGCAAGAAACTCTAGATGGTGCAGGCTAATAGGTCCTTTAACTCACCGGTTCATAATCACATCGTCATCTATAGGGTGCAGCTGATTGGTTCCTGCCATATCAGCAGCCAATGAGCTCACTGCTCAACCTTCAAACTTAGGTAGCATTTGCCTTAGCAGTGCAGCGCGCTTCAGAAACCCTCCACCTGTATAGATCCGCTACGGGTAATTCATGTACGCCATATTGTACAGCAGCAGCATGTCTTGCTCACAGCAGAGTGTTGTGTACTGTATGTGTTGGCAGTCTCAGGACTCAGGAAGTCCCATACTTGCTCTGCAGCAGCACCAGTGTAGCAGATCTATTCCACCAAGACCAAACATACAACATTGTCATACCCATTTCCATGCCAATCACTCCGAGAGTTGTCATGAAAGAATTAACTTTAAGCCAGAAAGTTAGTGATTTTTAATATTTAAAATGCGTTCGAAGAATCTTGTTCAAAGAATGTTTTTGCCAACATTATGAGAACGTTCATCAAATACTAATGACAATATGTGGTGATTTCATGAACAGTGTTTTGAAAGTGTTTCATTCTAACACTTTGCATAACCTTTACATAAATTTAAGAGAAAAGTTAGGAAGAATAACTAATGGGACAGCTACAAAACTTTCCTACTTTCAGAGGATGAACTTTTAAAACAGACACACAACCTTATTCATTTGAAGTTAGTTGTCATTCTAATGTTTAAAGGATGTTCAAGAATGCTGTTCTGAGAATGTTTTCTCCCAACATGAGGACATTTTAAAAACCTTCTACAAACAATGTATAAATAACGTTTTTATGCAAATCCTTTGAGAACATTATTAAGGCATTTGGACAATTACAAAGAAATCCGTTTTGCTCCTGTCTTTTAGTGTTCATAAACTGGACTCCAGTGTTTGGAAATCAGTCATAAAGTATATGAAAAACAACACTTTCATGTTTATTACTGGGGCTTTGGCTCCTTAACTGTTAGATGTATTTATAGCTCACCCTATCTGACTAATCCGGAGTTGTTATTGTTCCAGATGTGAAGTCTAATTTTGGACTTTAGATGGCGCTCTAATTAACAATGAAAGCCTGTCTTTCTAATTAATTAACCCCTTAAAAAGTGTCAAGGTTTTTTCTGGCTAACATGGCCCAATAACCTTAACTATTGTACACCGAGAATCATCTCTCCACATTGACAGGTTTTTTCCCTGTAAAGGTTTTAATAGAGTGATCAGTCACAACGCATTATGACTCAGTATCATGTTACACCCCCGCAAAGACAAAACTTGTCTAATGTGGAGTTACTGCTTCTTGCCTTTGGACAGCAGCGCTGAAAATTGTCTGCCAAATTTATACATTTAGTTACTCTCGAGACTGATGAAAACATCAGAATTATAATTTCAACATTGCAACAATAAATTATAAATTGTGTTTATTCTTAAAAAAGTTCCCAGACATTGACAGAAAAAACAACAACAAAAAACAGGAAATGAACTTTATAAAAAAAGTGTGATGTCAAGAATAGATCTGCTTAGAACTAACTTCGGTTTCTCGTATACTGGAGTTAGAAATAACCACTGAAACTAGCACTGCTTATCTGCCATGACTATATGTGAGGTCATGGAGGGGAGCGTGTACATGAGTACACTGTCAGAAATAGGGGTACAGTAGGAGTCCATTTCTGTCCCCCACGGTACAATCTACACTAACGTACATAGGGCTTATTATTGGACCTCAAGGTACATATATGTACCTTTTTAAGGGTCAGAAAGCATTAAAAGGTACATATATGTACCGTTTCTTTTAAAGGTGTAGGCACAATATTGAACCCTTGAAGGTACAGCCCCAGTGACAAGCCATTGTACCCCTAAAGGTACAATTATTTACTTTATTTTCTGAGAGTGTATTGATAAGTAATAAGTATTGATTGCACATGATATTTACACAACATATCACTGTCTTAGAGAATCTTTTATCTGTCAGACTTGATTGATGGGTTCAGCATTTTGTAGTGTAGCTGTTTTGTGTCGACTGTGAGCTTCATATGGGCAGGAATGGAAAAGCCCTTCAACCACAAGCTGTTCACACCTCCGACACACACTCACAAACAGACGTCAAGCACACAAATCCAGCGGTACACACATTCTCATGAACAAGCTGTTTATCCACCCAACAAGTCAAACCACAATTTTTGTACAGCTCAGCAGTAAATATATCCAGCCACAGGTTTCAATGTGACTCTAATACTGAGCTGTTAGTGGACCAGATCCTCAAACTCCAGGAGTCATCTGACCGCAACTAAGTCACAAGTTTCCTCATTGTTTTAGCCAAATCAACATTAAGTGTGTTCGACTCCTGCGGGATTCAACCGGCAAGATTTGCCATTTCATTTGGGGAGGAATTGAAAACAGAGAGTAGAAGTCAAACACCTTCTGCTTCCTGTAGAGACGTTTTGCGTAGGCTATTATCACAGATGGAGTTGATTAGATGCAAAAGCCTGTTTGTCAAATACACAGACATCTCAGATGTTTTCTATGACACTTTTCATTTAGTACTTTGTGTATTGGTTAATACAGCGCTTGTATGTACAAAAATAAAGTTCAACATAAGACTATACTATTTAAATACCAATAAAGTGGAACTATATCTTTTATCGGTTTTATTTTGATAAACATTACTCAATATTACATTAAGATTAGGCTACATGAAAAGAGTTTTTACTGTTGTAAAAAAGTGGCTGTGTCCGAAATGACATATTTCCCAATTCTATACTAGGCAAAACAACAGTATGTGATAAAAGTAGTATGTCTGAATTCACAGTACTCATATAAGAGTAGGCACAAAGTCCCCGGATGACTTGCTTGTTCCGGTGAGAATGTGAAGAGTGCATACTATCCCATGAGGCCACAGGAGAGGATTTATGAATGGCAGTGAAGCGATGCAACTGACGCTGGTAGATCACATGATAATGACAACATGGCAAATGTAGTGCGTACTGCATACATACTATAGGCTACATAATGTACTTTTTCCATTTTTTTTGTTTATGTAAATGCACTGTAGACGGATGTGTTTGACCATTGCGCTCCTGTCTCTGCAGGGTCTCACGCACGAGACCGGGATCTAAAAAAGTGGCGCTCAAGATAAAATAAGTTAAACTTTTAAAAATAGCATCTTTAGAATTTGCGACTGTAAGAGTTAAACATGAAAAGGCTCTAAATAATTATTTAACCATTTTTTACAAAATTATTCATAGCCATCCATTTTACATAAATAGTGTTTGAAGAATAAAATATAATTTTAGTGGAAAAATACTGGTAATTCTCGCCTCGCACTATGGCGGTCCATTACGGTCTAGGTGCAGAAGTGAACATTTTCTATGCACCTGAAGCTCAAATGGATCTGACAATTTCCGTTTGTTGTTTGTCGGAGATAGTAGGCGGCTGTATTCGCTGCCGGTGTGAACGGGGCTTTAGGTGTGAACGGGGCTTTAGGTGTGAACGGGGCTTTAGGTGCTACATGCAGTGATTGTCAACAATCCCAAAACTCTTCTACAAGTTTTAAAGAACTTGTCAGCAGGAGTTGTGAAGGTTGTTGCAGGAGAACAATTATCTTCTCATGGCGATTGGTGCATACTCCACTTGATCTTCCTCTATAAAACTCTGTAAAAAAAACAAAACAAAAACAAAAAAACAATAAAATAAAATAAAAATAATAATAATATATATATATATATATATATATATATATATATAATTTTTTTTCTTTTTTCTGATGATAGATTTTGGGATTGTGGGATATATCTAGCATTGAATGATGATCTTACGGCTTTTATTTATATGATATGGTGCTATTGTGTTTTCTTTTGTATCATGATACTGTACAAGCATACATACATTTGACTGCCTGTTAAATTTATACAGAGATGTACAACATAACTTAGGAATAAATTATCTTACCGTTTTATGTGCATTTCTTTCGATGAACGTTGGCTCAGAGTATATGATCTCTTTTTCAAGAGTCTGATCTGTTATAATAAACAATAATAAAAGATACGTTAAACAAATATATATGTTTTTTCAAAACATGAAAATGTGTTATCATGGCTGTCAAAGTTACAGCGTTAAAAGGGCCATATATACGATTTTTAATATAGGCCTATTTATCACTTTTTATTGCCAATGTGTGAATAGCTTGTAACGAAACTTAAAAAAAACAAATCTTTCCCTGACTTCCTGTTTGTCTATAAAAGCCTGTATGTGAAGAAATTGAAACCTTGTTTGCGGGAAAATGAAAAGGATGTGATGATTACATGCGCTCCTGAGAGCCTCTTGTCCGTTCAATGACACATTACATGAATGCTTATACAATGTTCAGGATAATGCTGAAAGAGCCGTCCTGTACTGTAATGTCAATGTGTCATGCAAAGAAAAGGGATTCATTCAAGCTATAGTCTCACATAACCAAGATCTATATAGTCACTGCTATTCTAGAAATTAATTTAAACATCTTTTACACATGTAGTATTGTTATTGTATCACTACAGTAATGCAGATTTGCATGTCTGTCTTCAAATCACTTTTATTGTCACACCACTTACATGTGCCATGGTAAGTGAAATTCTTGTTTTGATGCAGTTTGAGAAATGCAGAAAGTGTATTTCTGAGTGAGACGAGTAAAGAGCGCTGACCAGGGTCATTTTATAGATAAATGCCAAACACTTGCCTTCTTGATCCGTTTTTCTACATTTCTTGCAGATGCAGAAGATCCCAACGACTGCAACAATCATCAGAGATCCAGCAGAGATCAACCCTATCAGAGACACTGGAGAGTGTGAAGAAGACTGTGTGTCCGGTGCTGTAATGATTCAGAAAGAAGTGAACGCATCAGTCTGATCTTCAACAGAAGACAGAGATCAGGTCAGTAAATACACACATATATCATCAGTGCTGTGGTACCTGCACATGTGTGACAGAGTGTGTTGATGTCCAGATGTGTGGTCTGGTTGCTGATGGGATTGTTCAGCACACAGCTGTAGGTGTTTTTATCCTGATATTCCACCTCCAGAGGTAGAGAGAGACTGATGCTGAGATCACACACACTGATGCTGGACAATACACTGATTCCTGCGTACCAGGAGAGAGTCGCATCACACACATTCAACACTGATGAACACACCAATGAACAATTTGATGAAGAACAGTGTGAAGAGTTACTGATGATGACAGGAACAGGCAGACGAGCTGAGAAAGATAAGAATAAATCAGAATAAATCATGTAGAATAAATCATACTTTTTTACAGTGTTTTAATGTGTTGAGAGAGATAGAGTCTGTGATGTCAGTCATAAACAATAGACTGCTCAGAATGAAAGTATTCAGTGGGCTGAAAAGGAAAGTCAAAAATAAGTGTGTAAAAATTATTTAACTCACCATAGACAGTGAGACTGAAACTCTTGATCACACTGCTCATCTGTAGTTGATAAACTCCAGTATGTTCAGTTGTGGTGTTTGTGATGGTCAGAGATCCAGTTTGATCATCCAGCTTCAGTCTGTCTCTGAATCTCCCATCAAGAACATCATCATATACAGTGATTCTGTCTTCCAGTACACTGATTTCAGCTATTAATGTGCTTTCATTTCCAAACCTCCACAGAAACAGATCATCATCCATCATTTCAGTGAGATCAGAGTTTAGAGTGACTGAATCTCCCTCCATCACTGACACTGACTTCACTGCATCTGTGTCAGCAAACACTCCTGAAGAACAGAGTTTATCACAGATTAAGGGTCCTAAATAACTTTGTTGGTTTACTTAGGATCAGTACTATGTAAAAGTAAAATGAAGAACAGAAGAAGCCAAACGAAAGAACAAATAAATGAACATAAAAGCTAAAAATGAGAAAAGTTGAAGGAATCTTAATTTGTCCCTAAACTTATTCAGATGATAGTCCTGAATCCAAACCAGAATAAGTAATACTTGTTCAATTTCAAAATACCTGAAAATAATATCAAATGCATCTCAATGTTATTACTCTGTATAAAAACTAAAGCATGAACTAAATCAGTATATACAAACATATAAAACACATTTTTACTTACCAGCCAGTTTGCACAACCACAAGCAGAACAGAACGACAACATGAACCATTTCTTTGAGCACTATAAGATGTGAACGCTGGAAGTCTGAAAACAGACTGCTTCGACACAGCAGAAGTGAGATATAATCTAGTGTGTGTGTGTGTGTCTGTGTGAATCCTCATATCCTCCCCCAACACAACCTGACCACCTATTACTGAAAGACCACGTATATTAACGATACATTTTTTAAGGTGGAAAACTATCTTCAGCTTTTCAAAGGCCTTACCTGAATTTTGAATTATACATTGCGCTGCATTGTGTGTATGGTTGAAAAGAAGCGTCCATAAGTTTAAACTTAAAAGTTCACAAATAAGGAATATTTAGAATGTTTCCCTAAAATCAGTGATGGGTTCATCTTATTTCAATTGAAATTGTGCTTTGCGTGGAGTGAGTCAAATAGCGAAGTTAGTGTATGTTAGTTCAGTTCTATAAATAGGGGAGACCGGGGACAGTTGCAACACTTTTTGCATTTCTCTCAATTACTCAGAGACTATTTGGACTAGACCAACCAAATTTGTATATATTAAACTTGCATCTGTCTGCTAATTACCCATACCATTTAAAGATGATTATATATGACATATCGTTCACAGTATTTATTTGAATGGAAGAAGTCAGATGTTGCAACTGACCCCGACCCAGGGGACAGTTGCAACACAACCCAGGGACGGTTGCAACATGTTAAAAATACCTTAAATTTCATTCATTAACTTAAGCTTTTTGTCTCAATGAGCAAAGAATTCTGAAAATATTAACTGTTTTAGGCCTACTATAATATTATAGTATTATTTATTTCAATAATATTATTGTAGCCTATTATTTATTTATTTAGTCATATTTATCAAATAACAGTCATTGAGTTTTGTTTGTTTATGTGTAGAACATAGGCCTACATAGATTCAGTGTGCAGGTGTTACAGATGCTATTCAATCTCTCCATATTTCAGTGTCAGACAGGAAGAATTTAACAATTTGCAATGCAACAAACTTTTATTAAACATGCAATTTATAATTTGTTGCAACCGTCCCCAACCCTATCAGCCATGACAGAACATCATGTGCCTGCTAGACACACTGACTTTGATACATGCTAACCATGGCACTTAGAAGTCAACAAAACAATAATTCAAACGAAGTAAGTTTTGATTAAATCATACAAAATTTCAGGACAGTATGACAAAAATATATCTCATGAAAAAATGTACTTTCATACCTCCAAAACAAGTTTTGTTCAATAAATGCAGCAGCAGATGTTGAATATGTCTACTGTCTTCTTGGTGGGTGAAGGGTCTAACCGTGCATGTGCAGTATGAGTGTCATCACTCTAGCTTGTTTCTGATTGGAGAAAAATAACATGTTGCAACCATCCCCGGTCTCCCCTACCTATGACTACTGCAGTTCCACTATGAATACTGCGTCACAGGCATTCAGTGATTCACATTCATTTTCTGCTAAGGAAAAACACGTGGCTTTTTGTGGGTCTGTTTAAATGGAACGTGTAGCTTATTCAAAGAGACTTCCTGATTACGCCTCACTTGATGTTTTGTAGCCAACTGTGGGCGATATCCTGCCCATGGGCTGCACGGGGATTTACGCGGATTTCCTTTCGCTTTCTCCTTCGCCTGACAGTAGGCTATTTCATTTGGTCTATAGTGATTATTGTAATTTGATGTGAATAAATATTAAATAGGTCGTGTATTTATTATCCGAAATTTATATTTACACTAAATATCATATTATTGAGGGCATCTTTGTGAGGCAGTAAGAAAGACAGACTCCATAGCAACAGAGAAACACCGCAGATGAAATGATGGGACGCTGGTTTGTGCTCACTCTGTGCGTTTTGCTCGATGGTAAGACATGTTTGGTTTTGTAGTTTAATGCTTTCCCTTTTCATCGATGAATGTTATTTTAAAATAATATCTAAAACCTTATATTGTATTGTACTTGTCGCTGTTTTAAATAATTTACTATATTTCCTTGTTCTTTAGCGTTTTGTGGGCGGTAGTTCTTCCTGTTCTGGACTAGGAAACGGAGAAAGTAGGGATGCACCGTAATTAAAATGTTGGGCCCGAAATTCTGGATGCACTTGGCCGAAAGCCGAAACCGAAAATGACCTTTAAAAAATGACTATTCATTTCATTTTTGTAACATTCTATCATTATTAGACTTTTTAAATTCAATAATTTTACTGAATCTGAATTAAAAATAAATAAATAAAAGCTACTAAAATAGCCACACATTTGTTTAAAATAACAAACAATGGACATAAAATAGGCCTATATTAAAATATTAAATATCAATATTTTCATATCTATATATCAATATATTATTCTTCATTCAGTTCTATGCAACATAATCAGATTTAACATGTAGTTAATTATATTTTTTAATTGATTACAATTGAAACATTTAATTGATTATTTTTTGACCAATTATCAAAATAATGCACAGTTCCACAAAGCTATTATTATAAGAGCATGTGAGCAGATAGCAGGGAGTGGATCAGTGAACGAGATATCCCATTTTACTAGCGTTGCCCAGCACTGCTATACACACCCTGTTACATCACAGTAGGGCTATTGCTAGTCTCGAGTAGCCAGATCTTCAGATTGACGGCAGAAGGTCTGGACTCTATCGCAGCTTTCCTTGGCCAAGGATCGTCCAAGAGGACGCTTGACTGACATGTAACGCAACCAATCACAGTTTGTTTTGGTTCTGTGTCATGTTTAGGGGCATGACAATATAATGTTGATGTCCCTACAATAAAAGGCTGGCGTGCAAATAAATTAATTCAAGAATGTTGTGCAAGTTTACTGCAACAATGGAGCCGCGATATTCACATCTTTTGAAAATCCAGCGTATAGTTGATCCAGATAAGCACTCATTGTCACGGTTGTAAACACAATGGCTTTCTTGTTCCACGGGGGGTTTTGGCGTCACGGTATTTGTTTCCAGGCGGACCGTTAAAGAACGCGACACACACGTCTCCCGGACATCCAGCAGAATTCAACCAATCAGATCGGGACTTCGAAACTCCTGAAGTGTTTCCAGAAAAGTGTGCCATATGCATCAGACGTTCAGCCAACGGTCCGTGGGCGCTTTTCCACTGCATGGTTCGGCTCGGCGCGGCACGGTTCGGCTCACTTCGTTTTTCCACTGCGTGGTATGGCTCGGCGTGGCACGGCTCGCTTTAGCTTGGTTTGCTTTTCCACTGCAGTTAGTGCCGCTTCAAAGTGGGCGGGATTATAGACTGATTGTTATAGTTGCGGCAACCAACGAGAATAACGTCTGCTCTTCGTCCTCTGACCACGATTCAGCCATTTCTTTTTTTTTTTTTTTTAAGCAAGTCAAGCAAGTAGTTTAAAAACAGGTGCTACAGCGGTGGCTGTTACTGGCTATTTAAATCTAGCAGGTTTGGTGCCTCGTGTTGCAAATGCAATGACACTGGTAGTGACGATTCTGTCTGACCAATCAGTGATCTGCAGTGTTTTCACATCACAATTTAGTATCAGTACGGTACGCTTGGAACCTCAACAGAGGTGGTACCATTTAAAGCGAGCCGTACCGTACCATGCAGTGGAAAAGCGCCATAAGCTATTGCAAACAGAAACAAGTCCAGAGAACTTGTGCAGCGCACACACGGACCGGAAAGCACAGCACACACACAGTGAAACACTGCAGTCACTTTGAAGATGTGCATCTTTGGAAGTGGAGCCGCTCGCAAAACATGCTTAGCCAGAGTGAAACCTGATCGCTGAACACGGAGGGGCGGCGAGGCATATTTCTGGCTTATATTTTCAGGCTTTTTTTTCTTTCGGCCAAAAAAATTATTTTCGCCAGCCGAAATTTCGGTGGATCCCTACTACAAAGCTGTTACTCATCTCGATCTCACAAGTTCCGTTATAACCAATGAAGCTGTCTACACTGCACAATGAATCTCTTATTTACATCGTGTCTACACTTCGTTTATTATAATGAGAGAATTTGCTGTGCATGCATAGTAATGAACAAAAACTCTGCCGTTTTTGAGTGGTACTGACATTTTGACTAAATTAAACAGCTCTGATTGGCCACTGCGTTCAAGAGATCAACAAACATGTCTGTGATTGGCTACATTGCTCACCGCTGCAAAAACAAACTGTAAATAGAAACATTTGACATTCTGTTTAGCATTTGGCAAATCTGTTTAGTTAATATGAGGTTTTTACAATATTAACTGAGGGTGCTCATGCTTTGTTTGTTTTATTATGTTTATTGATCTGTTGTCCTCATGGGGTGGTTAGCTGGTCTACACAATGTAGCTGATTTCAGGTTTATATTTGTATGTGGTGAAACCTGTACACACACACAGACACAAGTAGCCTGATTGTTTATTTGTGTCCTCAGGTGTGTTTGGTGATGAAGTGATTACAGTGTCTGTGATGGAGGGAGATTCTGTCACTCTAAAGACTGGTGTTACCAAACAACAACGTGACAAGATGCTGTGGTATTTTGAAGATACTCGCATAGCTCTGATCAATGGACATCGCAACACAAGCTGTTTATATGATGGAGAAGACAGGAGATTCAGAGACAGACTGGAGGTGGACTATGAGACCGGATCTCTGACCATCAGAGACATCAGATCTGAACATGCTGGACGTTATGAAGCAGAGCTGATCAGAAGCGAAAGTTCAGGCAAAAGGCAAAGCTTAAACAGAAACCGCAAGTGTGACAGTACAAAAATTACCAGAAAAATCAGCAGCACTCATGATGACACCATCAAAATATTCAGTGTGACCGTCAGCGGTGAGTCACTCAATGTTATTTACATCAATAAGTCACTCAATACATTTTTTTTTTTTAAGAAATAATATGATTATTAGAAAAATAGATGATATAAAACCACAATCAATGCCATTGGCATGATGTTGTCACATTTCTGTTTAGTTTCATTTTCATTGACTTTTAGTTTTGTTTTCACCTTCAACGCGTTTCTTTTTTCTTTATATCCCGCGACTCATGAGTTTCTATAGACACTGATTATTCCTATAGTTTGATTCCTCTGTGTATTTAAGTTCCTCCCCATTCATTCTCTGTGGTCGGTGTTGAATGTGTTAGTGTGCGTACAAGAGCGTGTGTGTGTGTGTGTGTGTGTGTGTGTGTGTGTGTGTGTGTTCGAGCACACCGCCGCTCCGCCTGGACTGCTCTGCGTTTATTCTTGGATTAAAAACCTTCGTTCTGGAAATCTCTGCACTTTCTTCATCTTCTCCCTGCCATAATGTGACACATAGAGGATGTGTTAAAGTCTCTTAAATATATCAGAGAGAATGGCATGCAGAACTGTTTGTTATGGTGTATTTGTCATAAGAGATGTTGAAACCGTTATTTTTATATTCTGAATATTTAATATTACACATCTATTCAAATTGTCCATCTTCCATGATGTAGCCTATTATAAAGTTTCACGTACAAAAACACTAAGATTCCATGAAAATGAAACTAAATAAACAGAACTGTGACAGCTGTAAATTGAATAGTTCATCAACATAAAAACTGTATTTTTGATGACTGACTCATTTTCAGGAGAAATATTTTGTGAATAATTAAATATGACATTACTGAAATCCTGTGATCCTACAAACAATCCAACATTCATATGTCTTTGTAATCTTTAATCAAAAGATTACATGAAAAACATCAAGTCATGTGTTCTTTCGTATTGCTTTGTGTTTTCCAGCTTCTCTGTCTGATCAAGACGAAACCACTGCAGAACCCCGTTTGGAGAAGCAGGAGTTTAACTTGAGTATGTTTTCTTTTTTTTCTTTTTTTCTTTTCTTTTTTTTTTATCTATGCACTGTTCTTAAGGGAGCTTGACTTTATAGTTCACTTAAAACGATATTGCTGTTGTTCTTTTAAACACATTTCAAATATCTATAAATATTGTTTGTCAAAATGTATCTTAAAAACCTATTTATAATAAAGATGTCAGAATTAATTAATAACGCTGATGGACACATGCTACTGGAAAGGCAAACAGAAACATGCGGCTGATCAAACGGATGTAAAGTTCATGATGACAGATGTTAGGGTCGGGTCACATACAGTTAAAAGGCATCTCTCGACATTTCTGGAGGGTTATTAGATCTTCCATGTGTATATTTGAAGCACAGATAGTTTAGTTGTAAACGGGAAGTTAATCTCTAATTCTCCTTTGGAAAAATTATTTGGTAACAAACAAATTTCATAAAATGTTATGGGATTATTTCACATTGGAATAGAGGAGTAAGCCTTTCACATTACAATGTAAAAGTGTCCATCGAGATATAATGCCCATAGAGAATATATCCAAAGCATATTGTATAAACACACAGTCATATTCTCTCACACTAATGGCTGTTTGTCTTCAGATTCAGGTGTGTATTCAGGTGTGTTTCCAGCCGTTATCACAGGAATAAGTGCTGCTGTTCTGCTGCTGGTGTCTGCAGTTGCTGGTGTGATTTACTATCTCCACAGGAGCTCTAGAAAGGGTAAGTGTTATCTACCGATACTATAGTGAGAGGAAAACATTATGGGGCCAGATTAACTAAACAGGGCAAATTAGCGTGTGAGCGCAATTCCAGAAAAGTGCAGATGTGAGTGGAAAGTTCGACACACAAATAAAAGAACACAGACGCAGCCGGATCATTTCCATAATGACCAATGCAATCCACCAAGATCTGCGCAAATTAGAGTCTGGTTTTTTTTTGGGTGGTAAATAATGGTGCAAATACCAGTACATTGACGACCGCAAACCTTAGTAAATCACCTTGCATGATTCATTTAAATACTCTCCTCCCATAAATTTGCGTCTGAAAGAGAAACTCCTTCAAATGTATGTGCAATAAGGTCAGCTGGAAAAATAAAAAGCCCTTTCCACGCTTTTTCAGCGCTCATTTTTCACTGCGTGTCTTTTGTAAATCCTGACAGAAGTTTTTAACGCCAAAAGGTTTGCACTGCCGCAAACTGTTAGTAAACCTAGCCCCATGTGTTTTACACACAATTATTACACTGCTCTCTGGAATACTTGATTCTGATTGGTCAGTCGCGACATTCCAAGGTCATCAATAGCAACATTCTTTGGACAAATTTCAAACAGTGTTTTTGCGCCCTTGAGGGGACTTCTGGACGGGGCGCCCAAAAGTGAACAACTGAATGAAAAATGTGGTGATTGTTTTGTTTGTGATGTATTAAACACATGTTCGTCGTGCATTTCTAATGTTGGTAAGAAATGTGTTTAATAGTAGATATATGCAGTGTTGGGGCAAGTTACTTTTAAAAGTTATGCGTTACTCCATTAAAAAGTAACTGATTGCATTATTTAGTTACTTTTTCTGGGCTTGCTGGGTTTGTTTTGTAATTTTTGCCAAATGCAAAGGCCCTTTCACATCAAAAGTGAAATGAATAATCCTCAGGCTGTAAATGCAAATACAAATTCACACCTGTACAGTAGAGGGCGCCGCTCAAACAAACCTCACAGCTGTGCTGCCATTCTGGATTACTGAAGAATTGGAGGCAGGAGAAGAAAGTCTGTTAAGCTGCACCAGTGCGTCGGCGCACTGAAGCGTTTTTTTTATTTATTTAGTTCAAAGTTACTATCAGATTAAATGTTATACTTTGACAAACTATACATCATTAAAAAGATATAAGACTCAAGTTTCAATATTTGACCACTATTGTATTCTGAGAAACTTATAGTGACAGTTATGTCTTAATTTGTGTCAGGAGTTATGAAATGAAAAAATGCATCGATCCCTTTAATATGAATTATGAGCGTCAGCTGGTCCATTCAAAAAAAAACTCCGTGCTGTTGTCATGACAGTGCTATACAAAACAACGTCCCTCAGGACTTTTAGCTCAAAAATGTGCAGACTTGGAGAAATATTGATATATTCTCATAGATTCACATCATATTTCTATAGACAGGAATAATATTTATTGAATTTATACCCAAATGCGTCGATGTAATCATTATGAGCGCTTCTTACTGAGATGTGCTGTGTTTTCAATTCATACCAATAGCCTGAGGGCGCTATATGCACAAAAATACTCCATATATGGAACATGAAGAAGAGACATAATCATGTGACCTTCAAGGACGTCACTGATAGCAGCTACACACAAAGCTAACACAGAGATCGCTGTAATATGCAGATATAGACGTTTTGAAAACAATAAAAATTATTGCAATGATATTTGATTTGCCTGTGTTCTTCAAGCAATGCCAGGTATTTTTATAATAATAGATTATATTTATAATGTATTGCTAATCGATATAGACTTTATCATTGTACATAATTCTATAAATATATTTTCTGTCTGATTTTTTTTTTTTATCTGAAGCCAAATTAGATCACAGAAGATAATTTAAAACACTCGAATTGCGTTATAAAGTACGTTTGGAGCACAAACATGGTTTTAATCTCATAAATGGTCGTGTATTGATGGTGTGCTAAGCTAACATGCTAGCTAGGCCCAAAATAAAGTAATTTGACATGATCTTGAAAAACGTTTAACTAAATACAGAGTTTTAGACTTATTATTTTCAGATTTTAAATATAACATGGTCACACATATGGCTTTAGCTGCAGTGCATTTCTAGATTGCTACAGGGCCCACTTCAATTTTATTTTCATGAATATGTTTAATAAAAATACATTTCTAATAACTTTACAAAACTTTGAAGCTATTTAAAAAATGTTTTTTCATTATGACAATAATTAATTCTACATTTACAATAAACTACCAGGTGTCAGCTTTCAAATGAGATCATACTTGTGCTTTTAGTGCAAAGGGTTCATGAACTGTATGTGTTTCAGTTTGGGTGTGTCATTTCTGGGGATTTTTCAAAAGTGGCGTTGCAGCTTAACAGGTTAATAATAGAAATGAAACACAAATGTGATGTTTATCTAAAGTCATTGTTGCTTGTTAGTATGATTGATTTGGATCATAGAAGGTCAAAGACGCCTCTTCATTACTGCTGTCTGTCAATAAATGGTAAAAAAAAAGTTACTTGCAAAAGTAATCTGATTATTTAACTCATGTTACATGTGATATTACCCCAACACTGGATATGTTTTGTGACTTGGGGAGAGCGGGGCACACATTTTTGTTACTGTGTGTGTGTGTGTGTGTGTGTGTGTGTGTGTGTGTGTGTGTACACATTATCCCATTCTGAGTGTTTCATTTTGTGTATGTGATTGTTTTTTTTTAAAGCAGACAAAGGATCTTACGGAGAACTGGAAAAAGATGAGGTAAGATACTGTACTGAACTACTTTACTTCAGAGATCTGTGTTTGATTTCATCTGCACTGACAAACTCATCCTAATGGCAAATCAACTCATTTACCAGAATCGAATTCACTGATAGATGACAGATTTGTGCTGATTGTGTCTAAACGGCAATGTTCATTTTTCTCTCTCTCTCCTTACAGAATAAAAATACAGAATGTGTGATTTGAGAGGTTCCCAGCAGGATCAGTGTCCGGAGCATTATAACCATTGAATATATATATATATATATATATATATATATATATATATATATATATATATATATCATGTTAACTGTGACAGTCACTCAGTGCACGTTTACATGTAGTCATTTAACAGAAGTTTTTATTCACATCAACAGATGAGCATCACATGCACTTTATCACAGGAGTTATTATAATTGTGTCAGATGAATATTAATGCATGTGGTCACTAGTTATACCATCAGAAAAAGACATTAAGTCACTGTTCAGAAATGTTACTTTCTTCGGGCCTCAGAGGGTGAAATGATCTTTCAAGCTTATAAAAATTATAATGTCTATAATGTTACTGAACATTTGGAAATCAGTTATGAATGTAAAAAATCCATTCATTTTCTCCATAAAGAAACTTGTTATTTGTAATTATTCTGTATAAATCTACCATAGATCTATCAGAAACAAAATGTGTTTAATTGACAAATTCCACATGAAGAACTACAATATCTATAATCCTGAAGAAAAATCAGTCAGAGAATCATGTGCTCATTGCCTCATATGTGGCCTTTTACCTCAGTCTTACCTCAGTCTTTACCTCTATTTTGCTTCAAATCATAGTTTGTAATGTGATTCATGAAGACGGCTGCTGCTAGAGACTGTGAAATATGAAGAAGATGAATGGGAAAAACACTACTGACACTGTTTACA
Organism: Leuciscus idus; assembly: GCA_021554675.1. Classification (NCBI taxonomy): domain Eukaryota; kingdom Metazoa; phylum Chordata; class Actinopteri; order Cypriniformes; family Leuciscidae; genus Leuciscus; species Leuciscus idus. The sequence continues at coordinate 12,308,438 of CM038625.1, read as the reverse complement.
CTTTACTATCATATTTATTCTGCATGAGGAAACACTACAATGTAATAAATGTAATATCTATAATAAAAAAAAACCTCGTCAGATTTCCTGTGGCATTTTGTTGCTCGTGTTTTTATTATTGAATTGTGTTTAGTGTATTTCTATTTAATTCAATAATTAAAATAAATCAAGCCATTATGTAATAATAGTTGTACATTTTAAACATCTTCATTCCTCATGGATTGCATTAGTTGGTCCAGACAAACTTAGCAGAATCATTCAGTCTGAATATTTTATTGTTGTATGACTTCAATTAAAAAGAAAGGCTGTTGTTTTATTGGCATGACAGATATTTCTACATTTGTGTTTATAAAGCATTTAGAGCTTTTTTACGTACAATTAAAACAAAGAAAAGTGAAAATGTGCAAACCAACGAAACGTAAAATAAGAAACATAGCAAAGAAATATAAAATGGATAGCAATTAAATGAAATATTGATCAATTCTAGTTTTGTCCACTAGATGGACCCAACATACACAATACAGTCACTTTGAAGAAAAGCATCTAAAATGCATACATGTAAATCACTATTATAGATTAAAACTCACGATATTTATGAAATATGATGAATGTTTTTTTTTTATTCGATGCCACAAGATAATCATATTATTTACATTAGCTGCCAAAAAAAACTAAACAAAAAAAACAAAAACATAAAGCACATCAAATGCACACATTTCTATCATTAATGCAGATTTCTAAATCTTTCCAGGATAGTCTTATAGTAGACTAATAGACTTACAGTAGACAAAATAAAACAGATTCAAAATAACTGGACAAATTCAGTGTTATCTGCTGTTATTGATCATCATTGACCAGAAGAACAGCGGCTGGTTATCGCTCTGTTACCAGTGTTGATGTGATTTTGCAGGACAATGTGGGACACGTGTGAGAGAGATACATTAAATTTTAAATATTGAAAATATAAAAAGAATATGTAAAGCAGTCGTTAACCTGTCTTTTCTCCTTATTTTCATAAACTTATGTGATTCATAAACAATATGTGATTCAAATTGAAGGTTGATGGTTTGGTTAATGGCTTTTAGTGAAATCCTTATAGAGAAAAAAATAAAAAGCAAAAATATATCCAGAATTAAGTCTGCTGAAAACATGATCTCTTACACTGTATTTCCTCCATGTGTTACGATGTGTACATTTACACTGTGTGTGTTTTAAATAAACTGTTTAATGCTTCAAATGTGTTTTCATTCAACCGTCATTCAATCTGAATCTGAATTCATAGTTTATTCTTATTATGACTCCCCTTCAGTTATAATAAGCATATTTATGATCATAGCTGTATATCAGTTCGGTAGGTAATATTCTCTTAAACTCTACAGTGATCTATTGGTGTGACAAAATATGTTTACATTTGTATTTGTGGAGTTGCTGCATACACATTTATTAAAGGAAATTAAAATAGCAACATAACATACATTAAGAACATTTTAAAACAGTGTAATTAACAAAAATGAGTTGCAGAATAAAATGAAATATTCAAGAATATTCAGAGTTTTAGCCTCAGATGGAGAGAATAGGAAAGCAAAGCTTCATTTCGCCATCACTAAACAATTAGACCACACATATTTTCATCTTTACGATTAAAAATCCACTATATGCCACAATATTCATGACATCTCTGATGTCATTGACCAGAAGAACAGCAGCAGCCACAGAAGCCACGCCCATCAGTGCAGTGACGACCAATCGCAGCACAGCTTAAACAGAATCACAACAGGGGGCGTGGCCTTCTGGAGAAACTAATGAAACAAATGATAAATGAAATTAAGATTTTAAAAAAGTTAACTTTAGTAGGCTATTTCATTAATTTAAAAAGATCTAATTGTCTGCTCCACACAAGAAAAAATAAATAAAGAACAGTTTAAAAAAAAAAAAAAAAACAAGATGACAGAAGCTCATTCATCATGTCTGGCATCTTAGTCTCGATAAAATCAACACATTAGTGAATATCATCATCAGTGCTGTGGTACCTGCGCATGTGTGACAGAGTGTGTTGATGTCCAGATGTGTGGTCTGGTTGCTGATGGGATTGTTCAGCACACAGCTGTAGGTGTTTTTATCCTGATATTCCACCTCCAGAGGTAGAGAGAGACTGATGCTGAGATCACACACACTGATGCTGGACAATACACTGATTCCTGCGTACCAGGAGAGAGTCGCATCACACACATTCAACACTGATGAACACACCAATGAACATGATGTTATCCAGAATAAATCACATCAGTGAATAAAAGGGCAGCTTTTTTTTTCTTTTTTTTTATTGATTTAATGTCTTGAGAGAGAGAGAGTTTGTGATGTCATTCATAAACAATAGACTGGCGGAGCTAGGGGGTGGCTAGGTCTAAGCTTGGCCACCCCTTTGGCCACCCCTCTCACAACTGCTGTTTCTGTCTCTTTTTTTTATTGCTGTAGCAGTCACTGCTCAAAACGAAAGTATTCAATAGGCTGTAAAGGAAAGTCAAAAATAAGTGTGTAAAAATGATTTAGCTCACCATAGACTGTGAGACTGAAACTCTTGCTCACATGATCTTTGATCTCTAGTCTATAAACTCCAGTATGTTCAGTTGTGGTGTTTGTGATGGTCAGAGATCCAGTTTGATCGTCCAGCTTCAGTCTGTCTCTGAATCTCCCATCAGGAACATCATCATACAGTGATGCTGCTGTTGTCCTGTACATTGATTGCAGCTAATAAAGTGTTTTCATTTCCAAACCTCCAGATCATCATCCATCATTTCAGTAAGATCACTGACATTGACTTTAGTTCATCTGTATCAGCAAACACTCCTGGAGAACAGTTTATCACAGATTAAGTGTCCCAAATATCATTACGTTGCTTTACTTTATAGGCTCAGTACTAGGTAAAACTGAAATGAAGAACTTGCATGACAGCAGCACAGAGAGGAAACTCAAGCCCACTGTGATCACATTACACAATATTCAAAATACATTCTTACTGTTCTTATAGGTGGAAAACATCTTCAGCATATGGAGTTCTGGAGCATACGGAAATATGTTTTTTCTATACAAGTATAAACATTATTACTCTAAGAAAAGTCTGTAAAAATATGGCACAATATAATGTTAAGGAATTTTCTTCAGGTTTCACCTGTATTTTAAATTATACATTGTATTGTGTTGTGTTTAAAGTTTAAATGAAACATCCATTGAGTATAAGAATAGGTGAATGCATTAAAGGTAAAAATCTAGCCAGTGAATTATTTGACATTTCCACAAAATCATTCATCATGGATTCACCTTTGTGAAAGGTGCTTTTTGTGGAGATAGTCAGATTGCAATGTTACTGTATTCATGTCAGTACAGTTATACCTAAGGTATGTCTAACTGCGTCACAGTGCGACTCATTCATTTCCTGCTAAGGAAAAACCCTGTGGGCAGGTGTTTAACTCTCATCTTTCCCTCGCACTTCTGACACATCTTTCCCTCTCGGGTCAAAATGCTTTGAAGGCCAGAAATTATACTTTATTATTATTATTATTATTATTATTATTATTTTTGTCTAGAAAGCTTATAAGTCAGTTACAAAACAACGTAGATTGGTCTTATTTGAAACCGAAAGTCACTGCTATATTTCATATTTCTTAAGTCACAATCTTAACTTAATAGAGCTCTATATCTATGCAAACTGCCCCCTGATTTGTAATTCGCTCCACCGCTCTTCAAGGTGGGGAATCTGGGGGTTTACATCATGCTGGTTTCAATTTCTCATTCGCAACCAAAACGCGATATACGCATACGTTTTTTTATTCGTCCGGCTAAGACATTAGACGTTATTTATATTTCATCTGGATCAGGCAGAAAGAGATTGAACAGATCAATGGAGCAACACTGGCTATTTAAATCAAACACAGCTGATGAAAGAAAAGGACGCTGTTTTCTGCTTACTCTGTTTTTGCTCCTTGATGGTAAGACGTTTTTGAATTTATGGTTATAACGCATATATTCTAGTTTCATTTAACATCATATTCTAACAGCGCATCTTCTATTGGTCGCTGTTTAAGTCATTTTGTAGCTTGTAGTTTAGGAATATAGGCTAATGGTGCCACACAATGTTTCTTGTTGTTATACATTTTTAGACGGCGTTTATTTCGTGTCTCCTGTTCTGGAAAAGTCAATCATGTGACTAGACTACAGCTATAGGCTAAACCACAATACGATCGTTTTATTCCTCCAAAAATCTCTTCTTAAGCATCATTGGTTGATAATTCTTTCTCCAACACAGCAAAAACAAACAAAAACCGGCTTGAATAAAACCCTATTCGGACGGGACTAGTTTAACATGGAGAGGTGGGATAAAGTAATTATTCTACCAGAGCTTCTCAGTGATTTTAGTCCCATCCGAATGTGCCATTTCAGTGATCACGGACAATGTCAGTAAAGATTACGGCGACTTTTAGGCTACCTTCAGTAAAAAGATCCGGAAAAATTACCTCAGTAATCCCCTATGCCTGGTTTAGATTATACTGTGTCAGATTACACGATTTTGACTCCTAAAATCTTGTCGTGTCGTTGCTTTCCGACCAGTCATCGCGTGCCCCCCCCCCCCCCCCCCCCCCCCCCCCCCCCCCTCTCTCTCTCTCTCTCTCTCTCTCTCTCTCTCTCTCTCTCTCACACACACACACACACACTCTCTTGACAGAACCGTCATGGAAGACCGGAATTATTATTTTTTTTAAACATGCTAGTCTTTTTATCATGATGTCGTGAAGTAGGTTGTCGCCCACTATGACACAAAGAAGATAAAACAATCGAATCTTGCGTCCTGACGCCCCCGACGTTTACGAATCGTGCCAAAATTGTGCTAAAATCGTGTAATCTGAACCAGGCATTAGACCCGTTGTAAATATGTATGTAAATATTCCGTAATTTCCTGTTTAAAAGTAGTTTTCTGCGGTTTCTCAAGTATGGAGGAGCTTGAAAAAGCATTCAGTTGCGTGTAATGTGTTGAGAACTCAAGTGAACTAAATCACTAATTCACAGTCTGTGGCAGAACTCAAGTGTTTTCCACACACCATTCATATCAAAAAGGTCAAAATCATTTTTAGAGGCACGATACTTCTTTTAGCGTTAGATAGCCTAAGTGCCTATTACCAACATAATACAATCTGAATATGTTTAATACATCCGACCAGACCTATTTTATATATACAAATTTAGGTTATAGCCTATATACAGTATAGGTTATATATGTGTTTGCACACATGATGATATCAGGAAGCAACGAAATACACGCATGACGACAGGAGTGACGGCGGTGCGTAAATCGAGTTTCCCTTTCCACTTCTGATAGTTTTACTGAGATCTCTTATCCCGTGCGAATTGATCATAGACAGTATATATTGGACACAAAATAAATTGGATTCAACGGAGACAAGTGAAGTCAATTAGAAGCTCTTACTTCCTGATGGCTGAGCGTACTGCGCAGACTCAAACTGAGCTTGACGACGTAGATGTGACGTGAGCAACCCGTCTGTCTTCTAGTGGCTGTGCCAAGAGAAATCTGAATCATTCCCTTCCGAATCTTGCAGAGACGGAGAGTGTGAGGTGTCCATGAGCTAGGAGCAGGAGCAACTTTTGCTATGTATTCTGATTAATTATTTTGTCACTTTGCCTCCACGTCCCCCCGATTGCCCGCGAGCTTCTCCTCCTGCCATACGGTAATCTCTCTACTGTGTGACAGAGTCGCGTGGTTATGACGCAATCGTTAGCCTATTTTTACAAAATGGCTTCTACGCGTAAGATACAAGGTAATGGAGCCTTTTATACATTTTCGTGTTTCTTTAGAAATAAATAATGGACAAATGGAATGCTAACAGCAGGTGATGGTCCGCTAATCAATGGCGGCGCCCGGGGAAGCTTCAATATTTTATGAAACCCTGCCCCCCTGGAATTGATGGCCATTATTATTACAGACGTCCTGTGGTAAAATTACATGACTCCACCTCTCCATGTTAAACTAGTCCCGTCTGAATAGGGCTTTAGTGGAGACTTTCAATTCTGTAGTTTTTAATCAAAGCTAATAATATTTGTTTTCTAACCCCACCTTCAATCGTAACCTTTTGCATTTAGATATTAAATATTTATGTTTATTTATCCATTTTTCTCATGGGAACAGTTAGCTAGTCGCCACAAAATCTGATTTCAGGCTATCTTTAGTCTATGTATGTGAAATCTGTACACACACCCACACATATAATTGTTTATTTGTGTCCTCAGGTGTATTTGGCGATGAAGTGATTACAGTGTCAGTGATGGAGGGAGATTCTGTTACTCTAAACACTAATATTACTAAAAAACATCATGACAAGATGCTGTGGTATTTTGAAGACACTCGCATAGCTCTGATCAACGGACATCGCAATACGAGCTGTTTATATGATGGAGAAGACAGGAGATTCAGAGACAGACTGGAGGTGGACTATGAGACCGGATCTCTGACCATCACAAACATCACATCTGAACATGCTGGACGTTATGAAGCAGAGCTGATCAGAAGCGAAAGTTCAGGCAAAAGGCAAAGCTTGAACAGAAACCGCAAGTGTGACAGTACAAAAATTACCAGAAAAATCAGCAGCACTCATGATGACACCATCAAAATATTCAGTGTAATCATCATTGGTGAGTCACTCAATGTTATTTACCCTTATGTATTTTTTTTGTTGTTGAAGGAATTAAATATTTAATTAAATTATTTTTCTATTTTCTATTATAATAAACATTCAATTTCATTGGTATGCTGTAAATTTAATAAACTGCATTTCCGATCACTCTGCTCAGTCATTTTTCAATTAAATTTGCAATACTGAAATCCTGTGATCCTACATACAATCCTGCATCCACGTGTCTTTGTAACATTGAATCAAAAGATTGTCAAAAACGTCAATTCTTGTGTTCTTTCGTATTTCTTTATTTTCATTGGCTTGTGTTTTCCAGCTTCTCTGTCTGATCAAGATGAAACCAATAAAGAACCTCATATGGAGAAGCATGCGGCTGACTTGAGTATGTTTTCTACTCTACTTTTTATAAAATGTATTATATCATCATAACATGTATTACAGTTTATTTAATAACTACACTGTTCTTATGGGGAACTTCACTTTATAATTCACCTAAATAATTCTGATGTTGTTCATTTGAACACAAAATATTAATTAAAAAATATATATATAAATAATGTTTGTCAAACTCCTAAACACTTGCTATGTATAATTGAATAAAGATGTCAGATACAATAATGCTGTAGCCTTGGGAAGCCCATAACATGCTCCTTCCAAAAGTTTCTGGAAAAGCAAACTGAAACAGATTTAAAGTTCATGATGAGAGATGTTAGGGGGGAAATGCTCTCTCGACACTTCTGGAGGCCAACCTCATAGGTTATAGATCTAATTGAAGCACAGACAGTTTAGTTGTAAACAGGGGGAGTTAATCTCTAATTCTCCTTTGGAAAGATGATGTGGTAACATACCCAAATTTCATAAACTGTTGAAGACTATTGAGGAACTAGCCTTTCACACCTCCAATTTGGACATACAGTACATTGTCCAGAGAGAATCTAATGAATATGTTATAAACTCAATCAGATTCGCTCACACTAATGCCTGTTTCTCTTTAGCTGATCCAGGATCAGGTCTATCTTCAGGTGCTGTTGCAGGAATATCTATTGCTGTTCTGCTGGTGTCTGCTGCTTCAGCTGTTGGTGTGATTTACTATCGCCACAGGAGCTCTGAAAAGGGTAAGCATCACCTACAAATACTATAGGAAAACTTTTATGCAAAAGTATTACCTGGCTCTCCGAAATACTTGATTCTGATTGGTCAGTCGGGACATTCCACGGTCAGATATTTCCTGATAATGACGTCATAACTAAAATTCGGTTGAAGGGGCGCCACCTGTAGGGGTTTTCCAAACGAAAGTGAACAACTGCATCTCTTCACGAAGGGGGCTTCCACAAGTCTGTTAGTGAAGGGTACATGTGATGGTCATGGAAGTCATTTTATTGCTTATGGTCATGTGACTGCGAGTCCTGGCGATTCAACTTAAAGCTAGATGGCAGGAGAATTCAGTTAAAGTATAAACAAAATAAGTTTTTGTTGTGTAGATGACATACATTTGTGTTATACATTTCATATGACGTTTGCATGTTTTGTTGGTAAGAAATGTTTAAAAGTAGAAATGTTTTGCAACTAGGGGACAGTGGGGCACAACCTTACACTTTCTGACTTTCTCAGTTTGTGTAAATTCACTTGAGGTTCAGAGTATTTTTTCCCCCTCGGTAATTTCACAAATCTAGAACAAATATGTTGTCTTGTTTTATTTTCTTTAAAAATTGGAATTGAAATGTAAAACAACCATACAATAGCTTGAAGTGTTATCTGAATTTTGATGCTATTTTTATTCAATACATTATTGATATGGCAACTAGTAAATACACTATACACACACACAAACACTCATACTGTGATACTGTACTGACCTAAACTGTAGATGACAGCTCTAGTGACATATGTACCATAAAAAAGTGTTTTTTTCAAAAATTTCAAATAACAGGCATAAAAATGGTTGACTTTTGTTCTACTAACTCAGTGTAAGATACCAAGTTTTCAGCAGACTTAATTCTAGATGCATTTTTGTTGTTTATGTTGTTTCAAAATTTTCAATTGGAATCAGAATTTATGTGACAATTTGTTGTATTAGTGCGTACAATCGTCATATGGTGTGACATGAAAATAATTGTATATAAACTGAAAATGGATTATACCTTTCTAAAGTTACTCACTTTATCAAAGTCATTTATCATAACTAAACTGTGATCCATTATAGTTTTGTGAAAATTAATTAAATTTGTGTATTATTTTCTAAAACATTGCTCAATGTGAGACCTATGCCGTCGGTCTTTCAACATATTTTCTATTTATTGTGACAAACCTTGCTAGAAAATTATAAAAATATTTGTGACTCTTGCTGATACTATTTTCTATGTATTCCATGAACATTTTCAGGTTTTATCATTAATAAAGGTATGTTATTTTCACAATTTGGAATGTCACACCAAATGATATAGTGTCACACCATATGATAATGTCGTCATGTGTCAATGCAAACCATGTATTATCCTACTTATTGGTGGGTACTGATCACTCATATGGCAGGAAATATTTAACCACTCTTAAATGCTGGAAGGCAATATTCAAATTTTATTGATTTATTTTATATTTAACAATAAAAAAAATTTTTTTTATATTGTATGAACCATATGAACCATATGTGGATAATTACAGCTTTTATGTGATGATGGACCCAAATAAATGTTTAAAAGGACAAAACATACATTGGACTTTGTTATTTATTGTTATATATGCAGGGAATTACAATTCATATCATATGGTGTGACAATCAAATCATATGGCGTGACAGGCAGACATGTCACACCATATGATAAAGTGTCACACCATGTGATGTTTTCTGCACTTAGCACAACCTTGAGTCTTGTAGCTACACATTAGCATACTAACAACATGCTAGCTATAACAAAGCAGTATAGATTTACATATAATTATGACAAAATAATAACATTTCTTTTGCATTTTTATAAAAAAATGTGTCACACCAAAAGACATCTGGAAGTGGGACTTTTGTCAGAGTGCCAACAAGATCTGATTTATTGTAAAAATAAAAATGATGACTCAACCTCAGGTTGAACAGTAGCAATACACTGCTAGTTCTGTACAACATTGCTGAAGAAGGTCCTCTCCTTCCCAAGGGTGTCAAAACAGTTGCCCGTTCAAATATCCCAAAATAGTGTCACACCATATGATTTTGATTTGTGTGACAAAATCTTTTTGATTAGAACTGACTCAAAACATTATGCTTGGACTTTGAAAAGAGTAGGCTCACAAATAGACATCTGTATTATTTTTCTGTATTTTTTGAGAATTTTTGCATTTATTTATTTTTGTTTTATTCAAGTTCTCACTTTGAGAAACAAGTGCCGGACAGTCACACCATATGAGTTTTGTTATGTTTGGTTGAAAATTCTGAAAAAATGAGTGATGGACTGTTTTAATGTTGAATATGTTCACATAAAGCATAATGTTCTGCACAATATTGAGAAGGTTTTTGGCAAATATATTTTGTATTCATACATGTTTGACACTGAAGACAGCAAAACTGCCATGTCACGTCACCCACCCATCTACAGATCTGTAGATGCTGATTTCTTTTTTTTTTCTTTAGGTTTCTGTAACTCTAAACAGCACTGTTCATTTCTCTTTCTCTTCTTACAGAAATATTACATACAGATTGTGTGATCTGAGAGGATCCCAGCAGGATCAGTGTGCAGCTTCAACATTACCATTGAATTGAATATACTGTATAAAACATATTTAAGTTTCGAAAATACTTTTTGTGAAATGTTTTTGTTTAAATTACCCTTAGCTTCATTCCTCTGTTCTATTCCATTTTTTTTTTTAGCCACTATGTGAATGTGTGTATGTGTTTTGTTTAGGTTCGTGATTTAGTTCATAAAACTTGTGCACAATAAATATTTGGTTCAGATTCTCTGCTTGTGGCAAAGTAAAGTTAACGCATTCTGGTCTTGTGACACGCTGTGAGCGCTGTACATGCTATATTATTTTCTGTGGCCATGAAAAATGCCCCTTTCTTAGAATGAATAAATAATCAGTGTTTGCTGGACGAACTGATTAAGGCCACATTTACACATAGCTGTACCACAGATCTACCAGTAACAAAGTGTATTTAATTGACAAATTCCACATGAAGAGCTACAATATCCATAATCCTGAAGAGTCAGAGGTTAATTCCCTCGTATGGCCTTTTACCTCTGTCTTATTTTTCTGTTTTCTTTTGCTTCAAATAGTTTGTAATTTTGTGATTCATGAAGACGGCTGCTGCTAGAGAATGTGAAATATGGAGAAGATGAATGTGATAAATACTTCCAAAAACAGAAATTGCACTGTCCCTGTTTACACTGTATTATCATATTTGTTCATGAGGAAACACTACAATGTTATGTCTATAATAAAAAAGACTCTTCAGATTTCCTGTGGCATTTTGTTGCTTGTGTTTTTATTATTGAATTGTGTTTAGTGTTACTTCTATTTAATTCAATAATTAAAATAATTATGTAATAATAGTTGTATATTTTAAACATCTTCATTCCTCATGGACTGCATTTGTTGGTACACAAACTTTCAGTTTGAATTAATATTTTATTGTTATAAAACCCTTCAATTAAAAACAGGCTTATTTATGATTCATAGATGTGTATCAGATGGGTGCTACTCCGTTCTCAGTTTAAATTTTATGTTTTATTGGCATGACAGATATTTCTACATTTGTGTGTAAAGCGTTTGCAGCTTTGTTCCGTACAATTAAAACAAAGCAAAGTGAAAATGTGCAAAGCAATGAAACACAAATTAAGAAACTGTAATTGGAAAATAAATATACTCAAATGAATGGCAATTAAAGGGGTGGTATAATGCCCTTTTCACAAGATGTAAAATAAGTCTTTGATGTCCCCAGAGTGTGTGTGTGTGTGTGTGTGTGTGTGTGTGTGTGTGTGTGTGTGTGTGTGTGTGTGTGTGTGTGTGTGTGTGAAGTTTTAGCTCAAAATACCCCACAGATATTTTTATATAGCATGTTAAAGTTGTCACTTTTTGAGGGTGAGCAAAAACGCACCGTTTTGTGTCTGTCCTTTTAAATGCAAATGAGCTGCTGCTCCCGGCACAGAGGGCGGAGCTTCAAGAGCTTGTGTCCTTTTACCTCACACAGACATGCACTGAAAATTTCTAAAACTTTTAGCCTTTTATGTTCAAACCGGAGTCAGACAATGATGGAGAGACTCAAGAAGTGACATGTAGACAACATTTCTGAATGGTTAGTTGATGAATTTATGTAGCTTATGTATAGTTATCTTCTAGTCATTGATTAGCATATTCTGTCTTGATCATCTATAAATCTTGTTCTGGGGGCGGGGTTTATGTAAATTTTAGGGTTAGTGATGTCACTAAACCGGGAGGAATGTCGTGTAGTTCCTACCAGCAGTTTGTTGTAGTCCTTAAAAAACGATTTCTTTAAAAGAAAATATCTCCCTTTGCTTTAAACTTTGAGCGTTGTAACTATGCAGATGTTGTTTATGCTCAAACAGCAACAGTTAGAAAAGTTAAATCATAATCAACCACCCCTTTAAATGAAATATTGATGAATGTTCTAGGTTTGGCCACCAGATGGACCCACCATACACCATATGGAGAAAAGCATTTTTTTATTCAATGCCACAAAATAACAATCATTGACATTAGCTGCCAGAAAGAGATAAAAAAATATATACACAAATCACATCAAATGCACACATTTCTATCATGAATATGAATATCATTAATATAGATTTCTAAATCATTCCAGAATGGCCTTATAGTAGACTAATAGACTTACAGTAGACAAAATAAAACATTCAAAATAACTGGACGAATTCAATGTTATCTGCTCTGTTATTGCAGAATCCCTGACAACGTTCAAAAGACAACTGAAAACTCATCTCTACGGTGAGCACTTAACCTCATAATAAAAAAAAGTAAATAAAACTTTTCCTTTAATTCTCCTTTGTCTGGCTTATGCTACTCTGAGCAATGCCTGGACTTTGTATTTTGAGGTTTTTTTTTTTTTTTTTTTTTTGTCTCTTCCTAATGGAGAAAAATAAATAGGAAAAATGCATCTAGAATTAAGTCTGCTGAAAACTTGGTATCTTACACTGTTAAGATGTGTACATTTACACTGTTTAATTCTGTAAATGTGTTTTTATTCAACCGTCATACAATCTGAATTCATTGGTTATTCTTATTAAGATGCCCCTTCAATTAAAACATAAGCATATATTTGATTCATATCAGTTCGGAAGGAAATATTCAGTTAAACTATTGCATAAATCACTGAAATATGTTTACATTGTAATTTTGGAGTTTCTGCATACATTTATGAAAGGAAATTAAAATAGCATTAGCAACATAACATACATTGATAAAAAAATGTAAACAGTGTAATTAATGCATGGATTGTATTAAAGAATCCAATTAAATATTAAAGATTATTAATAGTTTTAGCCTCAGATGGAGAGAATAGGAAAGCAAAGCTTAATTTTGCCATCACTAAACAATTAGACCAGACATACTTTCATCTTTACGATTAAAAATCCAATATATGCCACAATATTTATGACATCGCTTCTGGTTTCTTCATTTGACCTCTTGAAGCTCTGACGTCATTGACCAGAAGAACAGCAGCGGCCGCAGAAGCCACGCCCATCAGCACAGTGGCGACCAATCGCAGCACAGCTTCAACTGAATCACAACAGGGGGCGTGGCCTTCTGGAGAAACAAATGAAACAAATGATAAAATTAAATTTCAAGATTTTCAACAAGCTGTCTTTCATTTCTTAGTCTTTCATGAATTTAGATCAAATGATCAAATGTTCATCTCCACACAAGAAAATTAATAATTAAAAACAGTTTTAAAAACATGATGACAGAAGCGCATTCATCATGTCTGGCATCTTAAGTTATAAGTCTCAATAAAATCAACACAGTGAATGAATGTGAATAATATCATCAGTGCTGTGGTACCTGCACATGTGTGACAGAGTGTGTTGATGTCCAGATGTGTGGTCTGGTTGCTGATGGGATTGTTCAGCACACAGCTGTAGGTGTTTTTATCCTGATATTCCACCTCCAGAGGTAGAGAGAGACTGATGCTGAGATCACACACACTGATGCTGGACAATACACTGATTCCTTTGTACCAGGAGAGAGTTGCATCACACACTTTCAACACTGATGAACACACTAATGAACATGATGACGATGATGATGATGATGAAGAACAGCGTGAAGAGTTACTGCTGATGACAGGAACAGGCAGACGGGCTGAAATAAAGGGAATTAATAATATGTAGGGAATAACTGACAAGACACTGTTGACTTCTTGATATTTTGTTCTGTAATTTGTCTCTCTTGTCTCTCATCAGCCATTTTGTATTTATAGCTAAATCTCAATAATCATAATACTTCTTTAAATCCCCAAAAGTTATCTTTACATGGGCCTAATACATTGTATAATATATCAAGTATATCAGATATCTAAAACTTATGGAAATACTAATTTAAACAATATGAAACTAGATTTTCATATATTTTTTAAAGGAAATATGAGTAGTGTCTGTGCAGAACTCACTCTCTCAGTGTTATGCAGTGGTTGTCAAGTAAATGGATTTAAACATTAAACAAAACTGATTAATATTTAAATCTCTTAAGTATTTGACTGCTTAAGTGTGTGTCCGAGACACTGCAAACATTCATTACATGATAGTACGCAATCACATGCTTCTCTAAAGCTATTTTGAAACAATGGGTATTGTGCAAAATTCTCTCTTGTGTTGAATTTAGGGGAAGTTAGGGTTGGGGTCAGGGTTATGGGATCTACAGTTTTCCCCACATCAAACATTATTTGTAGCGCCTCTCATCCAATAAATCACAATGAGCTTTGTTCTCTGTTACTTCTGTTAAGAAACAAAGTCTCAGCTTTAAAGTTATGCCCATTTTATCAGCAAATTCAAACAATAAATGTCGTTTTGACGATCTTAAATGTGACGACCCAGATCGCTGTAGCGCCTCAGTTCAAGCAGCAGTGCTAGGCTTTTCTCCCACTTTAATACAAGTTATGTCTCAAAAAACATGCATGAACATCAGAAGGTATGTTGAAAGATACAGTTCAACTTTCCGAAAATCCGCATCATGACTCATGTAATCACTTAAACTGTGTTTCATCCGCAGAAAGACATCAATAAAACAGCTTGTGAACAATATCAGTTAATGTTGCATTTACCTCAGGAAAGTTCACAGCTCTTTTAGTTAGCTATAAAAACACTATAAGAGCTTATTTATTGTTAATTATATGTTTGAATAAATTTCTCATGAAGAAGTATTACCAGAGTTCAAACATTTTAGCTTTTATTTGTGTAAATAGGCCATTATATCTGGAAATAAATAGCAGTTGAATATAGCTCTGTTGTTAATTTTAACCTCTTATATTATAGTGTACCAAATGAGAGGGTTTCCCTATATAGTTTGCAGCATTATTTGGGCAATAATTATTTCCTTATATAAAAAAAAAAAACTATCGGCATCGGTGCATCTCAGTCTAAACAGAATTCAACATTTCATTATGAGTAAACAGAATTAGGCATTTTGTGAAATTCCTTTAGAGATAGTATTATATAAGGACAAACACATTTAACTTTTCATATTTTGTGAAAAGATGTCTTCGAGACCACCAGCTTGGGATTGTTAAGAGAAATGTGTTATATTATCATCTATTTCCTTTCGATCTTGTAAGATGTGGAAGTGAAGAAGTTCCATCAAGTGTTTTTGAACTAAAGCCAAATCATCACAGTAAAACTACTGGTAAGAAGCCAATCTTAAAAGAACCGTGTGTAAGATTGTGGCCAAAACTGGTACTGCAATCACTTTCAAATTACTGTAGAGCGGTGTATCCCCTCCCCCTGACTCGAGGTTGCCAGCTAGGCTGCAGGATCCAGCAGGATCGTAGGCTGCTACAAGGAGCTTCCAATGGTGACGAGTCCTACACAGTAAGTTTTTTTTTTTTTCTGTTAATTATGTTTATGCTTCATGAGAGATGTTTTGCGAAAGTAATTATGTATCGCAAAAATGTACTAATGGCGATTAGCCAAATATAATCGTAAAGATGTACGCTCATATGTGACAGTATTGTTAGAACAGTAGCTGTTAGTCTAACTTGTAACGGTAGGTATCTGTCATTAACGTAAGTACAATCACAAGCCTATGTCACTATGTGTAACATATCAAAGATACAGCTATTCATTTTTTATCCGACACGTGTGTAGCTGCAGCTGTGGTAACTAGAGCAGAGCTGGCAACCCGGATGCCGAAACACTACTGACTTCGTGATTAGTAGATAGGTGGAGGGTGGAGCATCAGGCCAAAACACAACATGACAACATCAACATCAGTTGAGGGCTGCAACTTCACTTTTAAATGACAATATCCTGGCCGGACTACTGTTGTCAGTGATATAAGTATTTGAAATGAACATGATTTCTTAGGGGCGGTTTCCCGGACCGAGATTAAGCCTAATCCTAGACTAAAATTGCCCTTTAAACCAGATTAACACAAATCTGCTTTCTCAGTCAAGGCTTTAAATAGTCCTAGATTTAGTTTAGTCCAGAGTTTAATAAGCTGATTTCCTGGAGAACTCCAAGACTAAATCGAGGCTTAAATTTAACCTGAAGAGCATGGATTGGACACCGTCTGTGAGATCTCTCCTGCTCTGGTGTTGTAAATGACGGAGGTCAGAAGGCCTCAAGGGTGACTGGATGTATGGTTGAGAAAGGAACCTTAGGCAGGTAGTCAGGATGAGGATGCAAATTCGCTTTTACCATACCTGGGGCCAAGACTAAGCAGGATGATGAGATTGACAGAGCCTGCATATCCCCATTTCTTTTTAAAGAAGTTATAGCCAATAGAAAAAAAAAACATTTTTAGGTTCAGAAGTTTGTCAGACGCTGACTCTAGAGGTTCAAAGGGGGTCTCAACCACACCCTCGAGGACTATAGCTAAGTCCCATGAAGGGATATTGGTTCTTACAGTCGTCTGGCCCCACGAATGAAGCGAGCGAGCAGAGGATGTCTCCTGAGTAGCACCCCTTCCACCAAGGCATGGCAAGCTGAAAGAGCGGCCACATAAACCCTGAAAGTAGAGGGGCATGTGCCTGTCGATAACTTTTCCTGCAGGAAGTCCATAACTGAACCAATCTGACAGTTGACGTGATCTGCATTATATGCTGTGAACCTCCTTTCAAAGACACCCCATTTACTGGCATAATTCTTTCTAGTGGAGGAGGCCCTAGCACTTAGAATGGTCTCAATAATGTTAGGCGAAAGCCCAGTGTCCCTCAGTTGGTACCCATCAGCGACCAAGCATGAAGGTTCCACAGGTAGAGCCTGGGATGGAATATAGTGCCCTCCACCTGAGACAGAAGGTCCCTCCTCTCCGGAATCACCCACGGTGAGCAGTCAAGAAGAGATATTATCTCCGAGAACCATACTCTGTTCGGCCAACGCGGTACTATCAGTAAGTAGTAAGACCCTTGTTGGTGAACTCTGGCTAGAACTCCTGGGAGCAGAGATACTGGAGGAAACGCATACAGGCACATTTGGGCCATGTGTGCACCATCGCGTCCAGACCCAGGGGGCTGGGTATCTCAGAGAGAAGTAGAGTGGACATTGCACTGTCTGGGAGGCGAAGAGGTCCACCTCCTTTTTGTGAATGACAGGAACATCTCCTGAGCCCAGAGAAAAATCTGCATCGCTGTTCTGTTCAGATTGCGTGAGTGCAGACCTCTCTGGTGATTTATTTAAGAGACTGCTGCTGTGACACCTGCACTAGGACATGAAAGTATTTCAGGGCCAGAAATACTGCCATCAGCTCAGGGCAGTTGATGTGCCAATCGAGCTGATGACTCTCCCATTCCCCTTGAGCTGAACGACCACTTAAGACCGCTCCCCAGCCCATCAGGGAGGCGTCTGTCATTTGCATTCTGCGACGGCAAGATGCACCTAGAGTGGGACCCGAAGCAAGGAACCAGGGTCTGAACCACGTAGAAAGGGAACAAAGCCACAGCGCGTAACCCTTACCATAAACCTGGATTATAGAAAGTCCGTGAAGCATTCAACTCGTGATTCACCAAAAACATGGATTTTTCGAAAGGACACAAAGCACTCAGTGCGTGCTCTTGCCTTTATTTGCCCTTGGGGATTGTATAGATGAAATCCCCCAGTTTTGAGCCACAACTGAAGTAGTCTCATGTGCAAAAGGCCCAGAGGGATCACTGTGGATGCAGCTGCCATGAGACCCATGTAATGTCCTGACCTAGCCAGATGTTGCTTAGGGTGTTTAAAATTGGTCTTAGCACGAGCGGGAGACAGTTGTGCCCCCGATGGTGATAGAGTCCCATTTAACCCCCAAGCATGTTACCCTCTGGGTGGGAGAGAGAACGCTCTTCTTGGCTGGACTCTGGAGGAGAATGGTATACCACTCCACAATCCACGTCTGTTATACCGGCAAATACGTGGCACTTGGTTGGGCGTCATAGAAGGAACCGTCACAGCAGCAGGAGCATGGGAAACGAGCCGGTCTGCGGGTCCGAGCGAGAAGTGGTCTGGGTCCTGGCAATAATAACCAGCAATTCCATCTAGAGGATCTTGGATTGGAGTTAAGGAGCTCCTATCTACAGTATGTCTGCCCTGCCCTGCGTGTGCAGACGTCACAAATCGCCTTGGCCAGATCGCAGAGATGCGGCAGAGGAATACAGTTCAATAGTTTATGGAATGTGGATACACCTACACCAGTGAAGGTCAGTACTCAACACGATACTTCTGATGTTATTAGCAACTATAGCATTGGTTAATGCTAGATCTGTTGCAAACAAAACATCCATTCTGAATGATTTCTTTGTATCATGAAAATGAAACATGGCTTACTGACGGGGATATAAGCCCCTTCTCCAAACTTTTACCTATGAACTGCAACTTTTTTAATACCCCGAGAACTGGTATAGGTGGCGGAATAGCGGCTATTTTTAGTTATCCTTGCTGAGAGAGTTACCAGAGTTTTGAGGTGCAGTAATTTTTAATTGCTCTTCCTAGTCCTGTATTACGTGTTCTTGTATATATACCTCCTAAATATAATGCAGACTTTATACAGGAGTTTTCAGACTTTTTATCTGTGATTGCAACTTCTTTGGACAACATTGTACTTCTTGGTGATTTTAACATTCATGTTTGCGGTCAATTGAAGCCTTTAGTCACAGAGTTTTTAAACATTGATTCATTTAATTTTCACAATGTGTAACTGGCCCTACTCATCAGCAGGGTCACACTCTTGATTTGGTCCTTTGCATGGGTATTTCTGTGTGCAATGTACAGATCTTTGATAATTATTTCTCTGACCATAAGCCTATTGTTTTTAATATTAGCCTCTAATGTGGTCTCCAAGAAAAACAGCCTGTTGCTTATTACTCTCATGCGATTACATCTAATACAGTCAGTGATTTTTACTTGATTCATTGATCATTAATTTATACTATTTAATCTCCATCTGTTTTAGTTGGTCCAGAAGAATTGATTAATCTGTTCAATGATGCTTGTTCTGATATCCTTGACCATGTTGCCCCATACAAATTAAGGAGATATAAGGCAAAAACCCAGCCATGGTTAAATGAAAATACTCGGTTACTTAAACAGGAGTGTAGGAGCGCAGAACGGAAATGGCAAAAAGATAAGCTTCAGGTATCTTACGAGGTTCTAAGAGAGTGTCTATGCAAATATGAAAAAGCAGTGAAAACATCAAGAGCAGAATTTTTTATTTTTTATGTTTATATTAGTATTATTTTTTATTTTTCCATTTTTATACTGTATTATTTCTTTGTATTTTACTGTGTTTCATCTAATCCATTTGAAATTGTACAGCACTTTGGTGCACACTGTGTTTTTAAGGTGCTTTATAAATAAACTTTGATTTGGCATTGCATCTCAGCCCCATAGAGAGAAGATGAGCGGGGATCGATCTCGATGTCGAAACGCAAGTTATTGAGACTAGGCCGGTATCAGCCAATCGTCTATGTAACATGGTCGAATGGAGGGACCCGATATTGGTAAGCGTCGCCCCCAAAAGCAAACCTTATGGCAAAATTTATATATGAAAGTATGCGTCCTTTAGATCGATCGTGACGAACCAATTGTGATGTTGAATTTGCGACACGATCATCTTTACAGTTAACATCTTAAACTTGAGCGCTTTGACAGTACGGTTTAAGCCTCGAAGATTTAAGATTGGGCGCAACCCCCCCATCCTTCTTGGAATCCTTCTATTAATAGTGGTATCAATTTTAACACTTCCTTTTGAGGGGATGTTAGATGTTCCGTGTCCTGGATGACAGCAGAAAGCAATGGAACATCTAACACTTCCCTAGAAACCGCTGCCCCCTGAATAACCAGATGTGGTGGGGATGTTAGTGGTTTCGTGAGGGTGTCAGGTAGAAGCTGATTGATTTGCATGCCTCGTCCCTGAAGGGGCACACCCCCACAGACCTGGGACAAAAAAACAAACAAAAAAAAACTCAGGATTTTTGTTTTAGGTCTATTATGAGACTGATGAGTGCGACGAGCAGGTCCCCAGTCTTTTGAATTCCTCAAAATTAAATGTGGCCAAAGAACAACCAGACAATATATTATCATTGAATTTCTCAGCAATAAATACAGCCAAATATAGATAAGACAAAAAAACATGGTCTGGGTGACAGGCTGTTTAAAACTTTCATAAGATCAGCCTTACGTTCTCTTACGAGAGGTCTCTCGTACTGCGTAAGATATCTTACGCTAGGGGACCCAATGTAAAACGCCGTGCATGCTGAGATCTGACACCAAAGACCCAAGGGCGAAAGCCCGAGGTACATATAGATCAGCCTGGTATTCTTGTAACAGCCATGGTGTGCAGCGCAGTACCAGCCTGACCCAAATGCATCTGATAATGCGATCGCCCACGAGCGTCTCTCCGATCTGAGGCAGCATAATCACGTGCCTTCGCACCCGCGATAGTCGAATGGGTCGACGTCGAGGGCACAAAGACACGCGATGTATACACATGTATACAATATATAATTATATATTTACAATCTTTATTTATAAAATGAGTGTTTATGGGACTATTTTGCTGTGATCACAGTAATCCGGCCACTGCACGAGCGATCGCCAGAGCTGTTCTCCTTTTGTCATCACGGGAGGAACGCTCGGAGGCGGCGAATTCACGAGATTCAGTCTCCTCTGCCCGAGCTGAAGAAGCGCAAAAGGACATCGCGAACTGCTGCACCGTCTCTCTCGCTCCTTAAGGCCAATTTATACTTCTGCGTCGGGTGCGCGTAGAAGGTACGGCTTAGCATACGCATTGACGTGTACCATACGTCGTACCCTTCGCCGTACCCTGACGCGCACCTCCTCAAAAATGTAACTACGCGTCGCGGCGACGCGGACCGCAAGATCTGTGATTGGTCGGCTGGATAGCATCGCGTTTCCTCCTACGCATTTCCGGAATGATCTTCTGCACTCTGCACCGCCCGCCCGCCATTTTTAAATTCCGAAGATCAGTGAAGAGCCATGGAAATAGACCAAGTGACCGAGAGATTGCTTGAAGAAGTGCAGAAATACAGCCATCTGTATGACTCCTTCAGTCGCCATTGCTCGTAGAAACCTAAACTCAAAACAGCCGCGAGGAATGTAAACACAGTGGAACTGGAACATTAAAACCCACCCGCGCCAACTAGCGTTTCGGCGGTGTAACTGCAGAGCAACACAGACATTCGCAGAAGTATAAATGCTCACGACGGCGTCGCCTACGTGCGTAGCCTACGACGTACACTACGGCGTACACTCGACGCAGAAGTATAAATTGGCCTTTAGCCAGAACGACACGCGAGCCCCACAATCACATTGTGGGCGCTATACCCCTTTGAAATAAGCAAAGCGAACGCGAAGCACTTTAACTGTGAACATTCCACTGTGCTCGCAATCACCATGCTCAAACGCAAGGGCAGCATATTCCCCAATCAAACAAAACAGCACTGGTGTGTGTCTGATTCAGCCATAGGATGTGAACACAGTGGCACACACCGTTTGCTTTGTAAATCACTCATTTTCTTTTTGTTTCACTTGTCAGACAGCATATAGAGGAAAAAGAGAGATTTTTCTGCACACTGCCTAGCAAAAACTAACTCCTAGCAAGATCTGTAGCAGATATAAAGATGTAAGAGAAGTTTTCTTGATGCACAAACACACAAAATGGTCTCTGAAGACAAAAGACCTGACGATACACCTGTGGCTCATCTATTTATAGCCTCGTGTCTCGGGTGCGCGCCGGTGACGTCATCGACCGAGGCTATTAAAGGGATACTTCACCTCTGTAAAGATGAATGTGTATTTAAAATAGGTAATTTATGTTTAAGAAATGTGAAATTATTTTTGAATTTGGAGCTTTCTAGACTGAGAAAAGCCAGAAAATGTATTTTTGGCTTATGTGGATGAAAGACAACAACTCCCAGAATGCACTTGCTTCGCTGGCTTAGGAGGCCACTCCCAAGCCACGCCTACCGGTAAGAGAGCGCAGTAAACAACAAGGCTAGGCTACTAGTGAGACTCCGTGACTAGTTTGCCCGGGATTTCGAGATCGCCCAAAATGTCCGGAATTCGGCTTTTGCGTTCTACAGTCGCCATTCATTATGTTTACTGTGGCGAGCAGGACGAGGCTGAGGGCCGTGGGAGAACGGCGCGAGGCCGGTGGCATGATTACTGATGAGCGGTACCTGTGAGATGCACCAGTCTTGTATCTCTCACGGAGGAGTAATTTTGCAATTTTCTTAGCAATGTTAAAACGCACATCAACCGATCACTTGTTTAGCGTTCATGTAAACACTACATTCAGATTCACCAATCAGAATGATTTCAGTTAGATTGAAACAAAAGGTGTGCATGTAAACAATGAATGGCGACTGCAGAAAGCAAAAGCCGAATCCCGGACATTTTGGACGATCTCGACGGCCGGACATGTCCGGGAAAAAGAGGATGGTAACCCCTACTACTCAGCTTTCTCCTACTACTCAGCTTTCTCCACAGAACAAGAGCCTGCTAGCTTAGCTTCCAAAAAAAAAGACGGCTGACACTATGTGTACATTCTGTGAGTGAGATCCCACCCTCTATGGGCGGGTTGAAAACATGCGGAACAGCCCCTCCTACTGGCTGTAGTCTTTAGCCTCTGGCCCAAAAATCCTCCGATGACGCAAAATGACGATTTTTGCGTCATTGAAGGATTTTTTCCAGACAAAAAATACATAAATCTCTCATCTCAGGGGGATATGAGGGTAGAAAGCACGATAATTCGAAAATACTACAGGTTTTCTACTAATACAAAGCTTAATGCTAAATCCTGAAGTATCCCTTTAATACCTCCGGGTCAAATCTATTGACGTGTTTACACACTATATTCACAGCTGGTCACGATTAAAGACGTTCCCAATGCGCTAAGCAGCGCAGCATTGATTGTAGCTTTTTAAAGGGAACACTTATTTCGATAGCAAATAAAGACACTCGTTTCAAAGCAGAGGTGCTGAATGACATTGCGATTCATTACCTGACCAAACTGATATAAATCAATAAAACAAGTTATTCTGCATACATATGTACATTCAGCTTTTGGAAAGCAGAATTTTTTTAACATTTTTTTTACATGTTTAAGTAAGTTTTATGCCCTTTCTAGTTTGAAATTCTTTATTTCGCTTTATTTATAATGCCAATATTTTTTACCTTCAGATGGAAACAGCAGAGGGACGTTTATAACACAAAGACTTCAGATTTCACCATTTAAGATGCCAATAAAAAAACTAAGCAAACGCAGTGATATGTTAGTTTGATACATGATTTTGGTATGAAACTATAAAAAAAAAAAAAAAATTCTTACCAAAGAAACTTACCAACCAGACGCCAAAAACACAAACAGCAAAAAACAAACGAGCAAAACATTTTCTTCATCAGTTCATCACTGATGTGAAAATTGCTTCAGTCTGTGTCAGTCTGTGTCTGTTGGGGGTTGCACTTCAGTTCTACTGAGTTTTTTTCTCCTAACCCATATGGAAAAGGTTTGCTAAAAACGTACTCGGTTACTAACGTAACCTCGGTTCTCTCTAGAAGAGGGAACGAGTACTGCGTAAGATATCTTACGCTAGGGGAAAATCCTTTTCCGCGAGATATTGAAGCCAAAAATTATCCTTAATTTTGTAATAATGCAAAACGCGTTGCAGCAGCAATGCAGACATAGGCGAGACAGCTCGCGCGCCTATTGGCTGCTCTGCGGCAACTGCAGCAGCCTATCGAGCGAGGCCTGGCGTGACGTCAGACCCAATCAGGGCACTTCGCGCCCGCTGCGTCACGTCCCGCCGAAATGGGCGTGGTCTAGGCCTATAAATATCGCTCGCAGGCAGCTATTATCTGGTTTTTCATCATCGAAGCAACCAGAGCGTGTGCATGCACGGCAAGATACGCAGTACTCGTTCCCTCTTCTAGAGAGAACCGAGGTTACGTTAGTAACCGAGTACGTTCTCTTACGAGAGGTCTCTCGTACTGCGTAAGATATCTTACGCTAGGGGACCCAATGTAAAACGCCGTGCATGCTGAGATCTGACACCAAAGACCCAAGGGCGAAAGCCCGGGGTACATATAGTGCACAATCACTCAGTGAACTCACAGAGAGTCCGGGAAGAAGGAGGGGTGCAGCCTCACTTTTCCACATAAAGTAGCGTCGAAGGGACGCGAATTTCATCATACAGACAGGGCGGGGTACGGCCTGAACTGATGGGAAAAAATGTGGGTCTTACACAGTTTGCCCAGCTTTAAACTGTCGAACATTGAGCTGTGCTCAGCAAACGCAGCATTCTGAGCTGAACGCATCAGGTCAGATAATACTGGTAGTTTAGACCGACAGCAGCCTGGCCTGCAGGGCGGGAACCTCTAGGTTATAAAACCTTATAAATGTAGACGGGGAGGCCCAGCCTGCCGCCATACAAATATCTTGCAAGGCAATCCCACTTGACCAGGCCCACGAAGAGGCCATGCCTCTCGTGGAATGCGCTCTGACACCCAAAGGGCACTGCATGCCCTTGGAGGCGTATGCCAGCGCTATAGCATCAACTATCCATCTGGATAGGCTCTGTTTCGACGCGGCTAGTCCCTTAGAACGTCCGCTAAACGAAACAAAGAGCTGTTCCGTCTGTCTGAAAACAGACGAGCGAGACACATAAGCTCGTAATGCCCTGACTGGGCAAAGGAGGCTCGCGTCTCTTTCCTCATCAGGGACCGGTAGGGCTGACAGAGAGATAATCTGCGCCCTAAACGGTGTGTTGAGGGATTTTGGAACATAACCGTGCTTAGGTTTGAGTATAACTTTTGAGTCATTGGGCCCAAACTCCATGCACGCCGCGCTCACGGAGAGCGCGTGCAGATCCCCTATGCGCTTCACTGAAGCGAGAGCCAGCAAAAACACCGTTTTGAAAGACAGGTGTTTCAAATCGATTGACTGTAAAGGCTCAAATGGCGCACCTTTCATGGCTTCCAGAACCGTAGAAAGGTCCCATACGGGGACTGAGGGAGGTCTGGGAGGATTCAGTCTCTTAGCTCCTCTAAGGAAGCGGATGACTAAATCGTTCCTTCCTATTGACTGACCAAGCGTTGTTTCTGAGAACGCTGCTATAGCCGCCACATAAACTTTGAGCGTGGAGGGGGCCCTGCCCCCATCCAACAGCTCTTGTAGGAAGGAAAGCACCTCCGTCACATCACAGTTTGTGGGTGACACACCACGGGCTGTGCACCAGCCCGAAAACACTGACCATTTCGAAGAATAGAGTCGTCTTGTAGACGGAGCTCTAGCCTGCGTGATCGTGTTTAATACTCCTTTAGGGAGTCCAACATGTACCCGTTGATGGCCCAGACATGAAGGGACCATAGTTCCGGGTGAGGATGCCAGATCGAGCCGCGGGCCTGTGAGAGGAGATCTCTCCTCACTGGTACTGGCCACGGGGCAGTACTTGCTAACTGCATCACGGCTGGGAACCAAGGTTGGTTTTTCCAGAACGGTGCTACCAGCAGTACTGAGCATCCTTCTTCCCTGATCCGTTCTATCACCTGAGGCAGGAGAGAGACGGGGGGAAAAGCATAGAGCGGGCGGCGGGGCCACACATGGGACAGCGCGCTCCTGCTCTTGGAAAAAAATTCTTGACAGTGAGCGTTTTCTTGAGACGCAAACAGGTCCACTTTCGCTCTGCCGAATTTCTTCCACAGCAGTTGGACTGTCTGTGGGTGTAGGGACCATTCGCCTGCCGGAACATTGTTCCTGGACAGTCTGTCTGGTCCTATATTCATGATCCCTGGCACATGCGCTGCTCTGAGCGAGCGCAGGTTGCACTGAGCCCATACCAGGAGGCGTTCTGCCAGCCTGTACAGTTTCTCGGATCTGATGCCGCCCTGGCGATTTATGTAGGACACCACAGACATGTTGTCCGAACGGACCAAGACGTGGTGACCTTTTATTTGGGGACAAAAACGCGTCAGCGCGTTGTCTACTGCCAGCATTTCGAGGCAGTTTATGTGCAGGAGCTTCTCCCGTTCTGACCACTGGCCGAAGAACGGTCTGCCCTCGAGCAGCGCTCCCCATCCCGAGGTGGACGCGTCCGTGGACACCACTTTCACCCTCGAGGAAGTCCCCAGGCTTACACCTGATTGGTACCAGTCGTTCGCTTTCCAGGGTTTCAGAGCTGTAACGCATTTCTGATTGACCCTGAGGCGAAGCAAACCGGGTGCCCACGCTTCGCGTGGGACTCGCGCTTTCAGCCAAAACTGCAGCGG
This sequence comes from Leuciscus idus, assembly GCA_021554675.1. NCBI lineage: Eukaryota > Metazoa > Chordata > Actinopteri > Cypriniformes > Leuciscidae > Leuciscus > Leuciscus idus. The sequence goes on along the minus strand of CM038625.1, from coordinate 12,281,809 downwards.
GCGCATGCGTAGCAGACCCAGCTGGAGCACTGACGATGCTGAGGCCATGAGACCTAGCATCTTCTGAAATCTCTTGAGCGGGACAGACGCGCCGCAGCGAAAAGAGTTCGCTGTGCGTCGAATGTCTACCGCGCGCTGTTGTGATAGTCGCGCTATCATGGATAGTGAGTCCAGTTCTGTGCCCAGGAAAGATATTTTCTGACTGGGTGACAGGGAGCTCTTCGCCCAATTGACACTCAGACCCAAATCCTCGAGGTGATCGAGTAAAATGGTCGTGTGTTCTATGAGCACTGCGCGAGATTGCGTTAGAATCAGCCAATCGTCCAAATAGTTCAGCACTCGCATGCCTCTCATTCTGAGGGGTGCGAGCGCCGCGTCCATGCACTTCGTAAATGTACGGGGTGCTAGGGACAAACCGAACGGCAGGACTGTGTACTGATATGCCTGGCCCTCGAAGGCGAATCTCAAATATCGCCTGTGACGTGACGCTATCTGTATTTGAAAATACGCGTCTTTCAGATCTATTGACACAAACCAATCTCCTTGGCGAATCTGCACAAGGATTTGCTTGGTCGTGAGCATCCTGAACTGTCGCTTCACAAGCACTTTGTTCAGTTGCCTTAGATCTAGTATGGGTCTGAGACCCCCGTCTTTTTTCGGTACCAGGAAGTATCTGCTGTATAGCCCTCCCTCGCTCTGATCTTGAGAGAGAGGTTCTATGGCCCCTTTGCTCAATAGTTTCGTCACTTCGGCTCGAAGTAGATGTGCTACTTCTGTTTTTACCGTGGTCTCGACGCGCGCCACATAGCGGCGAGGGCGTCGGCGAAACTGCAGCGAATAGCCTCTTTCTATAATGTTCAGCACCCACTTCGAAACCCCGGGTAGCTTTGCCCATGCGTCTGCATGGATAGCTAGGGGTCGAATACGAAGCGCGCTCCGCTCGCTCAGCGATGGAGAAGCTTCGGTGTGCTGTAACACAAGCGTGTCGCTCGTGGCATTTGAGGCGTGGGGCGCGCTGATGACAGCGGGCAGATTGCCCGCGCTCGACTCCTCTACGGTGGTTAACCGCGAGGGGGAGGGCTGGGCGGTTCCCGTGGGAACTGTCATGTCTATGAGTGGATGTGGGCGCGGGACAGCGGGCACATTTATCACACCGAAAGCATCGTTCGCTTGCGTGAAGCGAGTGCACGTTGGTTTCGTTTTTACAGAAACCGTGAGACATGCATAACGTGGTGTTAGTGGGCACTGGGTAGTGGGCACGTTCACCATGTTTGAAGCGCAACCGATCTGAGTCGGTTTTATGTGCGCGAGCCCTGTGTGACAGGCTGTGCTTATGTGTAGGGATGGGCACTGGGCAGTGGGCATTCTTACTACACACGAAACACCATCGGCCGTGGCCGGGACACCAGAAAATACACTCTTTTGGGGATTTATCTGGGTAGCCGTGAAAACGGCATTTGTGTGCAGGCAAGCGGGTGACAGAACCGACTTGTTGGCTGCAGAAAACACTGGAACAGTCACATTTTCTGGAACTGGACGAGCGAATAGCTTTGGTGTGAGTCCGGCCGCAGCGGGACTGGAACACCGTCGTTTTCCTAGCTGTGCTAGGACGACTTCGGGGCCTCGGGCTTCACCGTGATCCTAGGTCGCGAGCCGCGTCCTGCGGGGCGGCGACCGGATGAGCGGGAGCGCGGTCTCGCGCTTCTGGCCTGGCGGCGCTGTGAAGTGGAGGCAGTGGACGGTGGCTGTGGCTGTGAGCTCTGAGCAGACGGTTTCGCACGGCCTGCTGCAGAGCTGGAGCGCTTCGGGAGGAAGTGCTTCATAGCCTGAGATGCTTTCTGTACCTCTGCGAATCTCTCCGCGAAATCTTTGACGGAGGATCCAAAGAGGCCTGTGGCGGAAAGCGGGGCGTCGAGGAACGCGGTGCGTTCAGACTCGGCCATTTCCGAGAGCGTCAGCCAGAGATGTCTCTCAGACACGGTGAGAGAAGCCATAGTCCGTCCAATGGCTTGCGCTGCGGACTTAGTAGCACGAAGAGCGAGGTCCGTGGCACTCCTTAAGTCCGGCACACAGATCGCGTCAGGTCCTTCCTCATCCAGCTTACGGAGGAGATCGGCCTGGAAGATCTGGAGCGTTGCCATGGTGTGCAACGCTGACGCAGCTTGCCCGGCGGCGGAGAAAGCGCGGTGGAGCAAGCTCGACGTCGTGCGGCAAGCTTTAGAGGGTAGGGCCGGCTTAGCGCGCCGTCCAGCGGAGGGCGGGCATAAGTGGGCCGCTATCGCCTCTTCAACCGGCGGCAGCGAGAGGTATCCTCTGTTCTTGGCATCGTCAACGGCGGAGAATGCCAAAGAAACAGCAGGACGCACTCTAGCAGAATAGGGGGCGCTCCAGGACTTGGCGACTTCTTCGTGTAACTCAGGAAGAAAAGGCGCCGGTCTGGACACAGGCGAAGCGCGCTCCCCAGGCAGGAAAAATCCATCCAGCCGGTTGTGAGCGGGCTGCTCAGGCGAAGACCACTCGAGGCCGAGGCTCGCCGCGGCCTGTGCGAGTACTCGCATGAGTTCCGTCTCAATGGAAGCTCTCTTGCCTGACGAAGTGCGGGCAGGGGGTGCGGGGTCCTCAGAGCCCGCCCAATCCTCACTGCCTGACGCCAGGATAGAGCAGGAATCATCCTCTCCCAGCAGGGCTTCCTCATCCGCGATATCAACGGAAGCGGCGGCAGACGGCGGCCGCTGTCCGTCAGGAAGCGAAACAGAAGAAGCCGGGGAAGCAAGCGGGCGAACCGGCGAGCTTTGGCGGCTGAGGGAGGGTTCCGGGGCCCGCTGGGCACGGCGCTTTTTACGGCGCGACGCCGCGGCGGGCGGGGGAGCAGTCTCGGTGAAGACGGCTAGGCGAGTCCTCAGAGTCGCCATTGCCATCAGCTCGCAGTGAGGGCATCCGCCGTCAGCGAGCGCGAGAGCTGCATGTTCCTCACCCAGGCAGGAAACGCAGATCACGTGGCGGTCCCCGTCGCTGAGTGTGGCTCTGCACGAGCCGCAGGAAGGCATCTTTAAAAAGACGCTAGCTCTTTTAGAAATGTGTGTCGCGGCGGCGACACACACACACAGAAATACAGTGCAAATAAAAGAGAAGGATATAAGCGCCGGAAAGCGCAGCAGGAAGGCAGGAAGGCGGCGCGGCCAGCGACTTCAGTGACTCGTCCCGCTGAAGGTGCTCTCTCTCGACGGCGCGGCTTCTAATCCAGCTCCAGCGATGCGTGTGCTTCGCTTGAAGGATGAAAAATCAGATAATAGCTGCCTGCGAGCGATATTTATAGGCCTAGACCACGCCCATTTCGGCGGGACGTGACGCAGCGGGCGCGAAGTGCCCTGATTGGGTCTGACGTCACGCCAGGCCTCGCTCGATAGGCTGCTGCAGTTGCCGCAGAGCAGCCAATAGGCGCGCGAGCTGTCTCGCCTATGTCTGCATTGCTGCTGCAACGCGTTTTGCATTATTACAAAATTAAGGATAATTTTTGGCTTCAATATCTCGCGGAAAAGGATTTTCCCCTAGCGTAAGATATCTTACGCAGTACGAGAGACCTCTCGTAAGAGAACTCCCGTGATTCTTATATGTTCCAACAGAATATTGTAAGGGACATATATGCTGCAAAAACCACATATATAAATTGTATAATATTAGTATATTTTTAATCATATTATGTCATATATGTCCTACATACAACTGAAGCCATATAGATTTTCATGATGTAAAAACATAGGAAAATAATGCTAATTTAATATGAATGTCCAGCATGGACGTGTATAAAACACAGTGCAGTTTATCAGTATAAGGCTTTACTTCACTCATGCTTGTTCTTATCTTGTCCTAAGTCCAGCCCTATGCCTGTTGTCAATCATGGTTACTGTATATACTGTATAATCAGCCTTAGATGAAACACAACATTTAAACTACACACACAAGCACACATTTATTAGAGTGTGTTCTACAAGATACAGTTGCATATTTCACATATAAATAGTTTTCATTTTAAATCCTGCATCACCTGTTTTCATTTTCATTTGTGACAATTTCTCTAAACTTTATCACAGTAGGCCTACTATGGTATACAACAGTTCTATTCTTAACCTACAAACATAAAACTTTCCTAAATGTCGAAGTGATTCTTATGGGTAAAATAAATAAAAAAATCTAAAAAAAATTATTCAGTGGCTTAGTAAATATCACAGAAATAATTTACTTTATTCACTTAATAAAATCTCTGAATATCATTTACTTGATAGTTTGAGTTGAACATACCGAAATAATTGACTAAAACTCCAACAATTAATTTTGTCTGAAATTTACAGTTAATAAAAATAAGTTTTTCACAAAAATAATTTAGTATTTGACTAACCAATTATTTATTTAAAATACACTGAGCTAATATATTTGTGAAATTTCCATCACCATATTTGAGAATGGATAATTAAACTGATCTGTTTCAAGAACCACAAATATTACTTAAATAAAATCAATATTATTAATATTTAACACGCATAAGAAATTGATTAAGTTTACTCAATTAAAACAATGCACACCCTCCCCCACCCTCTGACGTGACGACGACAGCTCAACGGTTGAGTGAGCGCGCGCAGTATGAACTCTCTTCAGTCTCCAAAGCAACAGTTCTCCTCTTTTCTTCTCAGCGGCGCAGAATTGGTGCATTTCCTCTGTGAAATTCAGGTGTGTGTATGTTTTATTTGATCTGTATAATCATTAATGTGCTTTAAATCATTTTATTTAATGCGAAAGAACATACAGAGACACAATGTTACTCACCAGTTAAACGAGTGTCGACTCGCGCCTGCCTTTTCGCATGATTGTAACGCCTTGCATATAAAACACACGACTATATTCCTAAAGATAATGAATATAACTAATTTGGATGATAAAATGTCCTCAGAACTGTGCACTGTGTGTTTATTGGCAGGTTATGGAGTCAGTCGCGTCGCAGCATCTTTGGGCCGTGAGTGACGCAGGACGGCGGTGTAAAGTTAGAGGTTCCCCCGCAGTGGCGAGTCTATCTCCGGGATGGGACTCAGCGCTGATCCGGTGGATACTGGATAACAGACCGGTTGATTACACTTGAATGTTTAGGCCTAAATGTTTAATTTTTACTTAGAAAATGTTTCTTACATGAGTTTAAATGTAGGCAATATTGTATACGTGTTAAAAATAGTATAAAATATGCTGTATTGCTGTAGGCTACTCATCGACAATAAAGGCCTATGTCATGTAGTTATACCGGTGGTTGTATGGAATATTTTTACAAAGGTTTAGAGGAAATAAAAAAAAGTTTATATTACTGGCATATAAACACAGTTAATATTACTCATAAATATTTGTTTTTAAATGTTTCCCCCCCCAATTATTTCTATTAAATTTTATTTGTTAATGTACCAAATGCAGTTACTCAGATCTATTTAATTTGTTTCACTTACATTTACTCAGTTAATACAGTGTATGTAATTGATTTCACTGCTTAAAAATCTAATCAATTCTAAGTGTAAAAATGTTTAACCAAAAAATTGAGTAAATCATATTAAAAGTTTTTAGAGTGCATCACCACCAGAGTTCATGTCACATATACAAAAACATATTCCAGCCAATTTTCAACATTTGAATCACTGTTCTAGAAACATATTTGACTCAACTTTGTTCATTTGCAATAATATGTTATGATTTGTTCACAAACAACAGGCCCAGACAGTTCACAAATAATGTAAATACACGGTCTTACAATGTCATTGCTTTATAACTGCTCTTTCAAATCCTGTAGGAAAATGAACAGTCTTCATAAAGGTTTGTCATCATATATTCACCCTCATGTTGTTTCAAACCTGTATGAATTTCTTTCTTCTGCTGAACAGAAAGGAAGATATTTAGAAGAATGTCATTAACCAGACAGTTTCTGGTCCCATTGACTTCCATAGTAGGAAAAAAATATACTATGGAAGTCAATGAGACCAGAAACTGTCTGGTTACTGACATTCTTCTAAATATCTTCCTTTCTGTTCAGCAGAAGAAAGAAATTCATACAGGATTGAAACAACATGAGGGTGAGTATATGATGACAGAATTCTCATTTTAAAGTGGAGTATCCCTTTAAAAATTTGCCAACTGCATATAAGTGAATCAGATGTTGGTCATCAAAACATGAAATCTGTATGAAACACATAAACAAATTACACAAAATGTGTATAAATTCTATATGACTTTAATTTGAATAGCATATGATTCAATATAAGAACTTTAAATGATTTATATATGAATTTTATATATTTCTACTAATACCATACACATTTGCATACTTTTTTCATGTAAAACTCATATAAGTCTTTTAACAGTATTCATATATGAAGCAAAAATCCCCTATAAGTTTTATGTGTGCTATTTAGTATGAAATGGGCCATAATCGGTCTGATTTTGTATAGGACATATATTGGCCTTATATGAAACACAGAAGGTAATTCTGGCTGATTTAAGTAAGGAAGATATATGGTTGCTATATATGAACCATGCAGGTTTTTTTCATATGGGAAACCACAGTCTGTCATGTTTTTGTTGAACTGTGTGTCATCGCATTGATGATACTGGATTGACTTATGACCTCTCATTTGAGACAAGTTTAAATTAGTAATGTAGTCTAGAAAAAAATACTATGGCTTACTATATTATGTGCAAACAAAAAATATTAAACAACGAGACGATTGCTGGCCAAAGAAAGGGAACATCGAATGGGAATTTCATTTACTTTTAAATTTCAGCATAAACTGGTAAAATCATTTATTCTGATCTGCGGTCACAACAACAAATACATGCTCAAATTAAACGCATCAGTGTATCTGTTTTCATGACTTAACTAAACACATTGTGTAAATGTTTACAGCACATGGTGGTATAAGTAGCATGACTTAAAAGCTAACTGGATCAGGAATCTGCTAACAATGAGTCCAAACAATGTGACAAAATTGGAGAAGTAGCTGAGTTAATTTTCCTATTTACAATATGTTTGTTCATTTGAATAAAGCTGGAAATAATTGTATTGAAAAACAAGTTCTAGATAGATAGATATATAGATAGATAGATAGCACTTTATTGTCCGTGTACACAGAAATTTGTCTTGCAATACAAACTCCAATTACAACACAACAACCTAAAAAAGCTAAAAACATAGAAGTTACAGCAACGTACAGCATCTTCTCTAGAAGTTACTGTAAAAGCCTTGTCTATAAATGGAGGAAGTTCAGCACTGCTTCTGCTCTTATGATGAAATAGTGGCGAATGCTCAATGTTAAGAAGAATCTTGGTGTTTCTATAAGAAAATATATAAATATTCCGTTTTATTGTTTACCAACTTCCCAACCATTGTGCGCTCCACACTCCTTTCCAGTGGGTGGTGGGAATACACCATTTATGTTGGTCTGACAACCGCCATTAAACACCAGAAGAAGAAACCTGAGTTGACAGAGAATGTTTATACTGAGCTTTGTGAGACCGCTAAACCTGGATATAAAGTTATATTATATAAACCAGGTGGGCTTTATCTGGATTTGTCAAGTCTAAGCCTACTCTGAAACTCAGAGTTTGTTCAGCTAGCTTCGTGCAACAGGCCACAGCTTGTGATTTTCAAGCAATCCTGAAGAGCTTGATGAGCTGGTTTAGTTGTGTTTGATTAGAGTTGGAGCTGAACTCTGCGGGACAGTGTGTCGTTGAAGACCTACACTTTAGTGTTCTGTTGTTTCTCTTCCAGCTTTCTCCACTCTTAACAAAAGATTCTGCAGGGTTCTATATAGAACCCTAGGGTTTTTGACTTAATTCTAAAGAACGATTTATACCAAAAAAAAGGTTCTATAGAAAAATGTCTTGATAATTTCATACACTCTTAAAAAAACAGGGTTGTTTTAACCCAAATGTCAAATTTGAGTTCATATTTGAACCCCAGATATTGTTCATATCTGTTTCACGATTGACCAAATCCACCACACGACAAAATCAAACGGATAAAAAACGTAGACCACACTTTATTGATATTTAAATAGTATATGGCTTATGTTAAACTTTCTTCTTGTTCAAACAGATGCTGTATTAAGCAGTACATAAAGTATTAAATGAAAACATCTCTGAAACATCTGTGTATTTGACAAATATTGCATTTATTTCACTTCAGCTGTGATAAAGTATCCGGAGTCGTGTTCTGCCATGCAGCAACTGTGGTGAGGGGACATAACTTCTCCGTTCCCTCCTTCAGAGAATGAGGGTTACATGTACATATATGTAACCGAGACTTTCCTTTTCAGTCGGTCATGTTCGACGTTACGTCGACGTCACGACATATTTGGAGTCCCTTTGGAAAATGCCACGGTTGCTGCCAAATCCAGTTTTCCCTACGTAAGTCAAGTCAAGTCAAGTATATTTGTATAGTGCTTTTCACAATACAGATTGTATCAAAGCAGCTTCACAGTATTAAATTAAAATAATACAACAAGGTTTGTTTCAAGTGGAATTTATTGATTGATAAAATTAAATTAAATATCCCCAAAATATCCCCAACTGAGCAAGCCAAAGGCAACAGTGGCAAGGAACCGAAAAACTCCATCAAGTGACCTAATGGTGTCCTAAAACTCCATCAGGTGACCTAATGGAGAAAAAAAAACCTTGGGAGAACCCAGGCTCAGTCGGGGGCCAGTTCTCCTCTGGCATTTATGAGCTAGAGACCGGATTGTATTTTGAACTGTAAGATTAAAAATATTATATGAATGCCTGGCTGAAGAGATGCGACTTTAATCTAGTTTTAAACTGGGAGAGCGAGTCTGAGCAACGAACAGTATCAGGAAGACTATTCCAGAGTTTTGGAGCCAAATGTGAAAATGCTCTTCCTCCTTTAGTGGTTCTGGATATCCTAGGTATGACCAAAAGCCTTGAATTTATTGATCTTAAAGAGCGCGATGGATTATAGGGCGATAGAAGATCCATTAAATAGACTGGAGCTAAGCCGTTTAGGGCTTTATAAGTCAATAGCAATACCTTGTAATTAATACAGAACTTTATAGGTAACCAATGCAATGATGATAAAATCGGTGTTATATGATCATATTTTCTTGATCTCGTAAGAACTCTAGCGGCGGCATTTTGGACTAACTGTAGCTTGTTTATTGAGGATGCAGGACAACCAGCTAATAAAGCATTACAGTAATCTAGTCTCGGGGTCATGAATGCATGAACTAACTTTTCTGCATCAGAAACTGATAGCATATTACATAGCTTAGCAATGTTTCTAAGGTGGAAAAAGGCAGTTTTTGGAACATATGAAATATGATTTTCAAAAGACAGGTTGCAATCAAGTATAACACCCAGGTCTTTTACTGTGGATAAAGTAACAGGACATCCTATGATGTTAAAGTTGTATTGTGTGAGGTTTTGTGGGCGGTTTTTTGAACCGATAAGTATTACCTCTGTCTTGTCTGGATTTAATAAAAGAAAATTACGCGTCATCCAATCTTTTATATCTTTAACACACTCTGTCAATTTGGAAAATTTAGCGTTTTCATCCGGCCGTGATGAAATATATATTTGAGTGTCATCAGCATAACAATGGAAACTAATTCCATGTTTCCTTATAATATTTCCAAGTGGCATCATACATATTGAGAATAACAGAGGGCCTAACACAGATCCCTGCGGCACTACATAGTTTACTGGAGTTATGATCGATTTTTCTCCATTTAAATAGACAAAATGGTAGCGGTCAGATAGGTATGATTTGAACCAGCTTAATGCTTGTCCTTGAACACCAGTATAATTTTGTAGTCGATCTAAGAGTATTGTGTGATCTATAGTATCGAACGCAGCACTAAGATCAAGTAAAACTAGTATTGAGATACAGCCTTGGTCAGAAGCTAAAAGTAAATCATTTGTGATTTTAACGAGCGCAGTTTCAGTGCTATGATGCGGTCTGAATCCAGACTGAAACTTTTCATAGATATCATTTTGTTGCAAGAAAGAGCCCAGTTGAGCGGACACCACTTTTTCTAATATTTTAGACATAAATGGAAGATTTGAAACGGGTCTATAATTTGCTAGGTTATTATGATCTAATTGTGGTTTCTTAATGAGAGGTTTTATAACTGCCAGTTTAAATGTTCTTGGAACATGACCAAAAGATAAAGACGAGTTAATAATATTGAGGAGAGGCTTTTCCACTACAGGTAACACTTCTTTCAATAGTTTAGTTGGTATAGGATCTAATAAACATGTTGTTGTTTTAGATGAAGTGATAAGTTTATTTAACTCTTTTTGTTCTATAGTTGTAAAGCACTGTAATTGTTCTTTCGGGGTGATAATTGAAGCTGAATTATAAGGCGCAATTGAAGATTGAACGTTTACAATTGTGGTTCTGATGCTTTCTATTTTCTCAGTGAAGAAGTTCATGAAATCATTACTACTGAACTGTAACGGGATATTTTGTTCGGGTGACGTCTGTTTATTTGTTAGTCTAGCCACGGTGTTAAATAAAAACTTGGATTGTTTTGGTTGTTTTCTATTAGTTTGCGGAGGTGCTCAGCCCTGGCCGCTTTTAGGGCCTTTTTATAACGTGACATACTGTCTTTCCACGCGATTCTAAAGACCTCTAAATTAGTTTGTTTCCATTTACGCTCTAAAATACGGGTTTCTCTCTTTAAAACGTGTAGTATTGTTGTACCATGGTGCTTTAATTTTCTCTCTGACCTTTTTTAATTTAATAGGTGCAACCACATCCAATGTTCTAGAGAGAATGGTGCTCATAGTGCTAGTTAGTTCTTCTAGTTCATCTGTTTGTTTGGGTTCAGGCAGCAGCTGAGACAGATTAGATAAGCAATTTGAGAAATTATCTATGGTGGATGGGAGGATTGTTCTGCCTGGTTGATAACGCGGCGCCGCATGACATATTACAGCAGTACGTAATATGCAAGTTACCATGTAGTGATCAGTGACATCATCACTTTGTGGAATGATATCTATATCGGTTGGATCGGTTCCATGTGATATAATTAAATCGAGTGTATGATTAAGACGATGAGTTGGTCCGGTGACGTTTTGCTTGACCCCAAATGAATTTAATAAATCTGTAAACGCAGCCCCTAACGCATCATTTGGATTATCTACGTGTATGTTAAAATCTCCAACAATTAATGCTTTATCGACATTGACTAATAGGTCTGAGAGAAAATCTGCAAACTCTTTTAGGAAATCAGCGTAAGGCCCTGGCGGTCTATATACGGTAGCCAAGGCTAGAGATAATAGGGATGTTTTTCTAATATCTAAGAGCGTAACATTTAGTACAAGTACTTCAAATGAAATAAACTTATAACCCGTTTTCTGAGTAACATTGAGAATATCTCTATAGATTGTTGCAACACCGCCGCCACGGCCAATCAGACGGGGCTCATGCTTATAACAGTATCCAAATGAAGTAGACTCATTTAGACCGAAATAATCATTTGGTTTAAGCCAGGTTTCAGTAAGGCAAAGTACATTGAAGCTATTATCTGTGAGTATTTCATTTACAATAACTGCCTTAGGTGTGAGTGATCTAATGTTTAGAAGACCTAGCTTTAGAAATTGTTTTTGTTTACTAATAGCAACATTTTCTGTTTTAATAACAATTACATTTTTCCTAGGTCCTGCAGTAGATGTATTATTTGATCTCACTAAACGAGGAATAGACACGGTTTCTATGCAATGTTCTACACTAGTATTTATATCAGTTAAGTTGGTGCAGCAGAGACTATGATTTGGACTTTTGGTTATAGTCAAAGGGTATTTAACATTTTGGAGATGTTATCCGACAGACGATCCGCTCCGAATCTGCTTGGGTGTAAGCCATCAGCACGGAAAAGCCTAGGACGCTCCCAAAACAGATTCCAATTATTTACAAAGAGCAGTTTCTGCTCATTGCACCATGACATTAACCATTCATTTAGCGCAAATAACGAACTGCTGAACTTTTCATGCCCTAGTCGGTACGTGGGAAGCGGTCCTGACACAATGATCGTTGTTTCAGGCGATGTGCTGCGTACCGTATCGATCAGATTCCTGAAGTCTTTCTTCAGAATCTCCGTCTGGCGCAGCCTGATGTCGTTCACTCCCGCGTGCAGGACCACAGTTCCGACGCGCTCGTCACCGTTCAGGATCTCGGGAACGCGAGCAGCGATTTCAGAAACACGAGCACCAGGAAAGCAGTGACTGTGCACCTTACTTTTACCTAACGTAGTGTGTACGTGCCGAACGATGGAATCGGCGATGATCACAGCATCGCGTTCTGTTTCGCGAAGAGGGGAGAAGCGGTTTTGTGTGGATAACTCGAAAACCGGGAGGGTCGGAGAGAGTCTTGGTCTAAACCTGACTCGCGTCTTCCGCTGCGGAACCACCCAGGCTTCGTGGTGGCGTGTTGGAGCCGGAGTGAACGAGACCATGGCTGATCGCGACCGATGCTGAGGAACGCACGGAGTAGACGCGGTCGGAGTCAGCGGGTTAGTAACGTTAAACACTGATTTGTGTGCATCGGCGCGTGATGTTTCAAGAGCTAAACACCGGTCTCTCAGCTCGGCCTGTCTCAATAAAAGGTCGTGGATCTGTTTCTCAACAGCTTCCAGCTCAGACTGCAGTGCGTGCAGCTCAAATGTGTCCTCACCTGCACCAAAAGGTAGACTACTTACATCTGATATATTCGCCATTTTAACAGATGGACAGTGAGTTAGCAACGAAGCTACCAGTGATGCTATCAATATTAATACTAATTTATGACTGAAGTCTTGGATATAATCCGTCTTTTTAGTGGTAAGGGTGTAGAGTAGACGCACGATAGGTGAAAAAATGTTTGTTTGTAAATGAGTGTGGAGAAGACGCGTTCAGCCGTGATCCACTAGAGTAACCTATAAGAGTATCTAGAGTAACCTATAAGAGAGTTGGATCACTAAGGCTTGAGACGCGTCTGCTCAACAGTCCGCGTTGTAACTATGAGGTTTGAGCAGTAGTGCTTCTCAGTGAGGAAAAGTAGAAAATGTTCGTTGTAAGTGAGTTTAAAGAGAAAAATCAAGAATTATAAATCAAATCGATAGAGCTCCAAAAACAACAACGCGTTCAGACGCGACGCATGCGCATTGGTACGAGTCAATCGTACCTGTAAGTCTCTCAGACCCCCAATTTTCTGGGCGAAATACTTACGTAGAGAGAGTTCATACTGCTGTTCTGCATGACCCATACAGTAAGACTCTTGGATAAAGTGTGCCCTTTCCAGGGGAGAGAAACGCTGCGGACTCTGCCAAGTGAAAGACACAGGCTCACCGCAGGGAGCCGTACCATGGAAGAATACACACATAATATGGCATCACCGCAGGGACCACAACATATGGGACCCAGCCTAGCACAGATTACACAAACGTACAAGTGCTTAGTATATATGTAGCTCCGCTATGTCCGACTGCCGGAGGAACTCCACAGGGCTCGACGTGTGGGGAATTCACTGGAGCAAATAAGCGCACGCATCCGTTCCATGTGGAGGGGAATGGCGCAGCAAGCCGACACTAGAGCCGGTACTCTAAGCTGGTAATGCTATTTGTGGAGTTGTTTAATCAGATCTTGAGAGATTTAATGTCGTCTTTTATGTTCAGTTGATTTCATCTAAGGACTTGTCTGAAGTCAGTTGTAGTTCTTGTGTTTTGGGTTTTTTTTCCTGTTCTTTTTGTTCCTCTGTCATTGATTCTGCTTGTTAACACTTAATTATCTCATTAATTCCAACACTGCTTCAATGTTAAATTTAACAGCATGTAGTGTTCACACTGAGCAGTGTTCATTTCATCTGGACTAACCCATGTGGGGCCAACATGGAAACTGAGAACAAAACTTGCTGGGGCCGTCTAGTTCTATTCACACCATTCCAAGCAGGATTCAAACTGGTGTTTCCAGCATGGGAAGCGGGTGTGCTAACAAGAATGCTAAAGCCTCTAGCATTAGTCGCTAGTGCTGATCTTGAGGTCAGGAGGTTGAGCTTTACCTGATCAACTCTTACTACTGTAGCTTGCCTCTGTTACACTTGCCTGTAAGAACTGATTTTCCTGCTAAGACAAAAACTCACCCTGCAATAAAGCCATAAAATGCACCCTGGACAGAAGATAGCAAAGACAGAGCACAGGACGTTGTCTGTCCAAACTTGTCTTCTTCCTTATCTCTGCATCCCCCTCTCTCCCTCCTCTTCTCCCTCCTCAAGTCACTGAAAGTTCATTAAGAATGTCTATATAACACATATGATGTATCTGGTGAGTATGTTTTTTTTTTTTCATGTTTGGTACAGTGTTGTTTTTGGCTGCCCTTTTAGTTTTAGTCTTAGTCTTTTGGACGAACATGCTTTTTAGTTTTAGTCACATTTTAGTCACTTATAAACTTGATAGTTTTAGTCAAGTTTTAGTCGACGAAAACGCAAAAAGGTTTTAGTCAAGTTTTAGTCAATTTTTGTAAAAAAAAAAAAAAAAAAAAAGTAGTCTTTTTTATATAATTAGTTTATTATATAATTAGTTAAATAATAATTTATGTTATAATTAATGTTATAATCTAAGTTATATAATAATTATATATTACTTTGTACCAATTAGCCTACTAAACTAATGCTTGGACACACTCGGTCTCTCTCGCGCGCAGACACACTCGGTCTCTCTCGCGCACTGTCGCTCGCTCGCGCAGTTCGTTTCACTTTTGTCCAGTCCGGCGCCTCATATCGAAGATGTGTGGCGAGTGACTAGCCGCAGATGCAGGTGTGTTGTTGTTGTGTGGATTCTGGTGCACGGCATGGCGGCAGCCGGGTGGTGGGCGTACCCAAAACAAGGATAGGAAGCGGCAGCATTGCTGATACTTTTTTTAAGCTCAAAACAGACAGATTTCACGCAAAATAGGCAGAAATGACATGCATTGTGAACGTCAGACTTATAATCATTTTCGTTTCGTCTCGTCAACGAAAACTCGAAAACGTCTCGTCATGTTTTAGTCATCTTAGAGCTATTTTTAGCTAGTCATCTTCGCGTTATCGTCATTAAAAAAAGGTGCGTCAACGAAATAATTTCGTTACCGTCATCGTTGACGAAAACAACATTGGTTTGGTATCATTTTAAGTGTCTCAGTGCGATTGGTAAAGTGGTCTTAATTTCATTACAGTCATTGGTTTAATGAGAAAGATTGAGAACTTCGGAGAATCCTGTCTCTCCTCTCTGGGTGATATCTCTTTAAGATATCTCAAGAAACCAGGTGCTACCCCCCTGGGGTACATGGATTGGCCCAAACAACTCTAAACAATATTTGTATAACCCTTTTTGTTCTGGTCTAGGTATTTAAGGCGAGGTGACAGAGCAGTCTTTGGGACTCTTTACCAGGATCATCCCCCATACAGTGCTGTTTCAGTGTTTTCCTGTTGGAGAGCACTGACACACCACTGTGTGTCTCTGTCAGGGAAACATTACTTACTTTTAGAGTCATCTTTGAGTAAATTATGTCATGTATTTCTCTGAATTGGCTTTTAATCATTTACTTCTTTAATTGGCATGATACATTTTTACCTGACAAATAATGTTACATCTTGATTTATTCAGAAGTTTCAGAAATCATTAATTTTAGTAGATTAAAAGTGCAGTCTGGTGTTTCCGCAAATCTTTGTCCAGGATAGATCAAACTGAAGGCACTTTGAATGGAGCATGGGGCACATCTTAGGAAGACCTTCTGATTTCTGACTATTCCCTGACTTAGCATGTTGTATGCTGCAACTATTATAAAAAATTACACCTATGGGTCAGTAGTGAGCGGCCGCTTAGGGTAAAATACTTGCACTGCACCCTCTGACTATTTCAGAACTGGCTAGTTTGTGATCGTGAGCGCACATTCGCAACGTGACGTCTCAAAGTGACACTAGGTCCATAATGAACGAATATTTGAAATTATGAGATGCCCAGAATAATCAAAGATCTAAATTAATTCATAATCAATATTTATGATTATTTTCTAATCAGAAACACGATCTAAATTTGATTATCATTTGAAATTGGAGTCAGATTATGCATAGAGCTAAAGTAATATTAAAACTAAATTCCAATAAATTAAGTGAACTTCACTGGAGCGCTGAAAAGACATACACGCATTAAACCTTCGCCAGGCCGTTGGATTCCGTCGTTGGGCCAATGGATGGTCCTTACATGCCTCAACTGCATATTACATGTAGCCGGCAGCAAAATTAATACATTCTAACTAGGCTTTTTGATTTAATTAACTTTGACTGAGGTCACATCATAAATGTTTTCTGTGATTGTATTGACTAGACCCTGAGCTCAGTAAAGGTATACGCACAAGAAACTGTTCTCAAGTGCTTGTGGAAGAGGTTTGTCTTCAGCTGCTTGGTGAAAGTTGTGATGATCTCAGCAGATCAGGAGAAGATTACGAGATTAACATTCGTTTCACAATCATCTTTTATGGTTCACACTGAGTTTGGGTGGAGTTCCTGTTTAACTGTTAAAGACATGTGCTGCACGATCTTTTCTCAGAAATAACCACGCATCCACAGCCGTGGAGACCCGATCGGTCTCAAATAGTCTGAATATAAACACTTATTATGTGTGTACCGTAGTGTTTCATAAGACAAAAACACGGTTTGGAAAATGGTTTCATGATGGACTCTCTCATTATATAAAATTTGAACAACAAAAAAAGCTATGGACTGCTGATGGAAACACAAGATACTGATGCTACTTTTGATGCTTAACTGTGTCAATAAATAAGCAAAATCTGTAATATATAGTGAGCTGTATTTCTCTACTCACCATAGACAGTAACATTGAATCTGTATGTAGACGCTGAGCTGCTGCGGCTGATCTCAACTACATAAACTCCAGCATCTTCAGTTCTGATGTTCATGATGGTCAGAGATCTAGTCTTCTCATCCAGCTTCAGTCTGTCTCTGAATCTCTCATCAGAAACATCAAGGATCGCATTGTTCACTCCATCAGTTTTAGCTATAAGAGGCCCGTTAGTTCCAAATGTCCACAGTATCTTTTCACCTTTCTGTATTTCAGTAACATTAATCTTTAGGGTGACAGAATCTCCATCCATCACTGACACTGACTTCAGTTCATCAGCAAACACACCTGGAGAACACACAGAAACAGTCTCTCAGACACACGTTAACGTTAAGTTTAATGACGATTTAACTGAAGTTTGAAGTAGTTTTGAAATTATTACAAAGTTTGAAACAACAGTGTGGAAAATACAGATATCTGAATTTATAAGTCTTGGTTTAATGTCTCAGCTAGTAAATACGACAGTGGAAAAATCTCATTTTTTTATTGATGGTGGAACTGAAGTTCATTACAGCTCCACAAAAATAACATCTTACTGGAAAATATAAACACTTTGTACCTTAAAATGAGGATAACTGACTGAAAGTACAGATGTTCTGTTTCATATCCTAATTTAACAGGAAAACGACCAGAATATAATTGATAAATAAATGAATAATGTTGATGAGACTAATGCACTAAATCTGTGAATGATGTGAAATGAATCTGACTGCATTTCATAGTAATATCTGGGAATAAAAGCAAGATCACATCTGATCTGATTTTAATAGAGTTAGATTGATCTTTACTAACTAGTGCATAAACAAAGTTTTGTGACTCACCAACCAGATGACAAAAGCACAGACATAAAAAAAAGAATGTTTTTTCCTTAACCATTTTCTTCCTTCAGCTCTGGCGTTTGAATGAGCTTTAGTGAACAGTAGTAAAGTCTACTTCTGTCTCTGTGTCTCGGCTGAGTGAGAATGAGTGTAGTCAGTGTGTTGACACTGTAGTTCAGTTTCACAACAGTGATCTTTTTTTTTTTTCATTGGGCTGTGCCTTGTGTTGCCTTCCTCTTCATGTTCATGACTTTAGGATGTTTTTCACCTTGCCTGTTTTGGGGTGTTCTGTCTGTTCTCATTCCTGGATGGTTTGCTCTTACTGTGACATTACTGTAAAGGACTTAGGGCTAGGCGATATGGCAAAACATTTTATCAAATTGTGTATATATAAAGAGCTCTTTTCCAATACGCGATAAACGCCATTTAAAAAAAAAAAAAATTAGTTTGTCATGTCATTTTGCTGTGTACTGAACCTATTCACTGCTCCATCAACGTTTCATGTCAAATCGCTATATTTCCTTGTTTAAAATGTACTGCAAGATGCAGTTTTTTTTCCCAAACCGTGATAAGCGCCAAAACTATTTTTAGCCTAAACGCGATACATCCTCCGGACTAATCAGAATTCTCTCTCGCGCGCGTATCGTGATGCTCAATCCGCCTCATTCGCGCCGCAGGACCTCCAGACGCGCGAAAACGCGTCTTTACATTGACTTAACATTAAAATCACTTGCGCCAGATGCTCTATTCGCGTTTGGTGTGAACGCCACTCACTCACTCTCTCACTCACACAAGGTCATGTCGTGATTTGTTCAGAGGTGGGTAGAGTATCCAAAAACTGTACTCAAGTAAAAGTACAAGTACTTATAGAAATATTTACTCAAAGTAAAAGTAAAAGTAATAATCTTAATAGTTACTTGAGTAAGAGTAAAAAAGTATCCAATGAAAAAACTACTCAAGTAGCGAGTAACTAGTTACTTCGGATCATATAGGCCTATATATATATATATATATATATGAAGACTTGATGCAAAAGCCTCTGAGTGCCATCTGAAATTTTCTTCTAAAACAATCATTTTTATCAAGCTCGTATATTTAAATTCAGTAATTTCACTTTAATGACAATTAATAGGTAGGCTACTTTTCATTGCCATTTAAGTGTGAACATAAACATACAAGCTTGATAAAAATGCTCTTTTAGAAGAAAATTTCAGATGGTACTTAGAGGCTTTTGCCTCTTAAGTCGTCATATATATAAAATGATATTATTTAGATTTTGTTTATTTAAATTACTATTATTATCAGCTATCTTTGCAACAAAAACAGAGAGAGACGTAAGCAATATTTCTGCCATATGTATGGCTCGAAAATCATTGCCTGTCCTCTGGTTTGTATAATAGTAACTTATACAACTACATTTGGATTATTAGACAATGTCGAAATAAAGTGAATCTGCAGAGTGTTGCATTCAAAGGCATGTATTGACAGAGAAGAGTTAAGAACTCTTCACATGTGCTCGCGCTCATGACTGCTACTGAACCTGAACACACACACAAAAAAAAAAAAAAAAAAAAAAAAAAGAAGTACATCGACGAATCTTCTTCTGACTGTTCTCCAAAATATAATCAAATGTATATTTCTGCAAGCATGTTTTAACTGGTTAACTATCTACGGCAGGCAAAGGCATTCGTTTTCAAGTCGAGTTCGCACGCCACTGCGCAATACACACACATACCGCGGGATGGCGGGTGTTCATAAACTGTGAACAATGGGAGCTTTATTTAATGTAAATTAATGTATATGTCCAAAAAACGGGTAATGTCATACTTTCTAGTATCGTGGCGTAATAATCTGTTTGGTTGTAAAATGTATTACCTGAGTGAAATGAAATCGAATATATCGTCCTGACTCCTGTGGAATCATTCATTCACAGACAGCTTACGAAGATGTTCAACTAATAAAGATCTTCATCGCTGCCAAAAATATGATGCATTTGAAGATTTGCTCTCACTTGACTGTACTGTAGGTCCACTGCCACTTCATCTAACGGTCTTGATGTGCTTAAATCTTCCTGTTACGACTCCGAGTCGAGTGTGAATTGAAATCGCTTTAGATGATTCAGCGCGTGCAGGAAACTGAACAGAATCAGGAACTGAATCATTCAAACTGATTCGCGAACCGACTTAGACAGATCTGAACTTGTTTGATGAAGTCTTTGAACAGAATCGACTCAAAAGAGTGATTCATTTGTGAATTGAGCATCGCTCAAGTCCAGAAAAAAAGATACAGCGCGCTTGGAATAAACTACGCATTTAACAACACATATTGCATTAAAATAAAGTAACGAGAGGAACGTCGCCCAATGTAACGAAGTAAAAGTACAGTTTTTTCATTAGAAATGTACTCGAGTTAAAGTAAAAAGTACCCACATTCAAATCTACTCTTAAAAGTAAAATTTTTCTAAAAAAGTACTCAAGTAGGCTAAATGTAACGAAGTAGGCTAAATGTACTTCGTTACTACCCACCTCTGGATTTGTTTTATGTAAAGTGGACAACGGTTCTACTTTTTATGGGTTCGACACTCTGAATGCCAATGTATTTATTACTGACTTTTTCTTTCTTTTTTTTTAAGACAAACCATCAATTTTTGCAAAGAATTTATGGATTTATAGCGTTTTGGAAAAAAAAAAAGATGGATTTATAGCGTTTTGAAAAAAAAACTTTTCTTCAACTTATTATAATTCTGACTCTGGGTCTTCTTTCAAACATCTGGTCCTTGGGTGCTAAACTGTTACCCCCTAACAATACAATGTAAATACTTAAGATATTCATTTAATAGGGGAAAATAAATGCTTCCCACATGTTTGTTATGTCTTGAGAATAAATGTAAACAATTTGTTTGTTCACAAAACTCCACAGAGTAAGATAAGCTTTAATTTAGGGCCCCATGAAATCCATATGACTTTTTCCTGAAATCTGTTTTCTCCAATACATTTTTTTCTGAATTCTGTTTTTTTTTATATTTTTATTTATTTATTTTTAATAGCAAAATAATTTGGAATCAAAATAGATGTCTATTGAAATTAATAAATACAACTTTAACAATTGAATTAAACATTTCAAATGTAATCAAATTAAAATAGGCCTATAACATTTTACAACAAAACATTGCACAAAAGAACTATAAAATCAATGGAAACAGATGGTTTTTGCCTGCATGCAAGATTGTATAATTAATATCTAACAACAGAGCCTAACTAGGCTATGCTAACCAACTAAACTCTACAATAATAGCTCTACAGTTTACAGATGGGGGCCATGGGGCAATATAAATAAATCTCAAAGTAGATCAGCAAATCCAGTTTGAATCTAACTATATCACAGACAGAGAAGGCATTTGTTTGGTTTCAAAAGACTGTCTGTAAAGATTCACTTCATCCAGGGCTCTTGGTTCTCTGTATGGTGTTGCTAGTGGAAAGCTGCTCTAAACACTCATGGCTTCAGACCTTAAAGGGATAGTTCACCCAAAAATGTAAATTCTGCCATCATTTACTCACCCTTGTGTTGTTCCAAACCTGTATGACTTTCTTTCTTCTGCTGAACACAAAAGAAGATATTTTAAAGAAGGTTGGTAATTAAACAGTTGCTGGTCCCCATTGACTTCCATAGTATTTTTTTTTTCTTCCTACTATGGAAGTCAATGGGGTCCATCAGTTGTTTGGTTACAGACTTTCTTCAAAATATCTTCTTTTGTGTTCAGCAGAAGAAAGAAAGTCATACAGGTTTGGAACAACTTGAGGATGAGTAAATGATGACAGCATTTTCATTTTTGGGTGAACTATCCCTTTAATGCATCAATTCAGGCTGAATCGTGAATCAACTCAAAACATTCTGCTAACTCGTTTGGCTAATTGATTGCAAAGAACCGACTCAAAGCGATTCATTTATGAATATGATTGGTTCTAATTCTAAACAGCCGGCAGAAAATCCCAGACACATTCCTCTGGTTTTACTGGCAAGGCTTAAGTCTAGTTCAAGACTACAATGCATGTTTGAGCTGTTTTAACTGAATGCAACTTGTCATGGTCTGGGTTGATGAAAGGAGCGAGGACTCAAGTGCAGGAACAATGGGTATTTATTAAGTGGCAAAACAAAATAAAAAATACAACAACAAAAAAAACTCCCCATGGGGAAAAGAAGGCAGTAGTGATGTTACATTTGACACATTTACAAAAAAATTGTGTAATATATATAAATAAGCCTACAGCCTATATGTTACATGATCATATATTCTGACACATGAACAGCATAGAAACCATAAAATAATTAGACCAACATTTACTTGCATCAAGCAACTCTGCTGGTATTTTTATTTCTGTAGTAGGGGCCTATTAATATAATTGTTACATTTATTTTATTGTCACACTTTAATATGTGAATCATATTATCAGAAAACTGAACATTTAGCGTTGTCAGGCTTTTATTTGTCAAGTCAAGTTTATATGTATAGCGCTTTTCACAATACAGATTGTATCAAAGCAGCTTCACAGTATTAAATTAAAATAATACAACAAAGTTTGTTTCAAGGGGAATTTATTGATTGATCAAATTAAATTAAATATCCCCAAAATATCCCCAACTGAGCAAGCCAAAGGCAACAGTGGCAAGGAACCGAAAAACTCCATCAAGTGACCTAATGGTGTCCTAAAACTCCATCAGGTGACCTAATGGAGAAAAAAAAACCTTGGGAGAACCCAGGCTCAGTCGGGGGCCAGTTCTCCTCTGGCATTTATGAGCTAGAGGCCGGATTAGTTTGAACTGTAGGATTATATGAATGCCTGGCTGAAGAGATACGACTTTAATCTAGTTTTAAACTGGGAGAGCGAGTCTGAGCAACGAACAGTATCAGGAAGACCAGGGCCTGAAATTAACACCCGACCACACGCCAACTGCGGGTGAATTCTGCAATTGGCGTGTAACACTGTCAATCTACCTGCCACATTGGCAGGTAGCCAATGAGAATCGACCCTTCGCGG
This sequence comes from Leuciscus idus, assembly GCA_021554675.1. Taxonomy (NCBI): domain Eukaryota; kingdom Metazoa; phylum Chordata; class Actinopteri; order Cypriniformes; family Leuciscidae; genus Leuciscus; species Leuciscus idus. Next base: position 12,259,042 of record CM038625.1, on the reverse strand, counting down.
GGAGTTTGATTGACAGGCGATCTGGCCAATCATAATCCGCCTTTTTTGTCCGACAAAGCAGTCAGGAGAGTTCAACGTTGGAGGATTCGAACTTGAAAAGTAGTGTACTGAGTAGACCTACTGACATCTTTCCACAGTTAAAACTACATTCCTTCATGTGTTCATTCATGTTTATTTGATGCTATAAATTAACTAGAAGGAAGTCTTCCGAAGAGATGATCGGTTCACGAGCAGCTTTAACTGAGGCACCACAGCGATCTGTCAAGACATATTACAGAGCCACAAAACGGTATTGTCTAAATTTCTTTTAAAATGACCAAATTTTAACGTTGAGACTTTGTTTAATATCAAAAGTAACCTCTGTCTTGTCTGTCAGCGTGTTGTCAGTGTCCGCTCTGCTGCGCGATGTGTTTTTCACTGCGTACGAGATTATGGTTTGGCCAGAGTTTGGCGTAAAAAATGTGGCGGCAGGCACATTACTGGAGTAAAGAAAGCATCTGTGAAAGCAGCGCAGTTTGAGTGTTTCGGAACGTATAACGTTATGTGATCGGAGAGAAAGATGAGGCCCTTCTCTGACTACGTTTGAATGTGTGAGTTAAGTATTAAACTGTTGGTGAGATGAGATGAGATGAGATAATGCAACGCTGACATAGGCTACATTACAATGACAGTTGCACAGATGTTGGGAGTTGGGAACCGGTGAGAAAATGTCCGGTAGCCTACCCGGTAACTTTACCAGTAATAACAATATTAATTTAGTTCTGCTTAACGGTTCCTGAACGCTGTAACTAACAGCTGCCCAGCCATCAACACAGCCGCGTGTGATTTGTTTACTATATCTGTATTCTAAGAGTTATTATTACTTGTATGGATCTCATCTCGTTAATAACTTGACAGCACTTAAATGTGTAGCAGCTATTCTTACAAGTTAAAGAACAAATGTTTGTGCAATTCTTTTTTTTCACCTTTTATGAGGCCAAAAAAAAACAAAAACTGGCTGGTAAAAAGTCACTGTGGCGGGTGGATTTTTAAAGCCACCCGCCACAGTGGCTGGTGGTCAAAAAAGTTAACTTCAGGCCCTGAGGAAGACTATTCCAGAGTTTATTTGTGCTTAATGGATAAAACAATGGCGCTGCGCACAGCATAAACATGGCTGCTATAAATATTACCTGCCACAAGATGGCGCTGTTTTCGGCACTCTTGCTTTAAATCTTTTGAAACATTCAAGGGAAAGCCTCAGTGCTAGTGATGTTACCTATGACACTGAAGCTTCGATATGCGTATCGCACATGCGACACAATAGGTGTGTTCGACATCGGCTGCGGCTGGATGTAACCGATCGTCGAGAGTAGCCGAGTGCAGGCGGGGAGGAGCTGCAAACGGGGACGTGAAGTCGGACACTTTCTGGTTCCCGTAGTGACCGCTCACGTGGTGTTCGCGTACTTTACCACAGCTGAAGTGAAATAAATGTAATATTGGCCAAATAATACACAGATGTTTCAGAGACATTTTCATTCAATAGGCCTACTTTATGTACTGCTTCATACAGCGTCTGTTTGAACAAGAATAAAGTTCAACATAATTGCTACTATTAATGAAGTGGAGTCTATACGTTTTTTAATCAGTTTTAATTTGATAAACATGACACAATCTAACATACGACATGAAAAGAGTGTTTACTGTTATAAAAAACTGATTTGTGAGCTTTAGAGTAACTAAAGGTGTTCGAATAAACACGAAACACACGTGATCGTTGTCATGCGGTGAATCCGGCCAATCGTGGGACAGCTGTGTCGTCATCAGCCCTCCTGCAGCCCAGTGCAGCCGCTCTTGAGAAGTTGCGCTGGCTGAGTTCTCCGGCTACTCTCAAATCGCTCTCGCGGTACTTTGATGGCATATGTCACAGTCACGTGGCGTCAGCGCTGTATCAAGTCGGACAAAATTTCTAACCGACATGCACTGCTTCAAGTCAGCCGCCGATCGGTCTGCGCAGAGCCGTATGAAGTCGAACAAGCCTATTTTTTAGTGAAGCCCTGTATCAGGGACAGTGTGTATTGGTTTACTAGAGTCACGTGATCGACAACAAATGAAGCCTCACTTTCTGTCCAATCACGTGCGCATTTCGCTTTGGGTGTCCGAAGGCTGGAACCCCAGATCTTATTTAACGAGTCTATTGTTGCCTCAGTCTGGTTGATGGGTTTGTGAGGAGAGAAAATTAATTAATTTAATGAACAAATCAAAGGCCGTTTCTCAATATACGTTCTTGTCTGTACTTGTGTTTTGTTGTATTATTTAAATTTAATACTGTGAAGCTGCTTTGATACAATCTGTATTGTGAAAAGCGCTATACAAATAAACTTGACTTGACTTGACTTGACTTCTTGTGGACTTGTGAAACGTCATCAGTCGGTGCCCAAGTAGTGTTCTTCCCGGAACATCCCGGAAGTGTTCTTGACACGCCCATTTTACCGAGGATGCATCGGTTGGTAACTTGTGTGAACTTGACGGCAGAAATATCCCACCCAGCATTCATTTCGGCATTCGAGGAAGGAGAGGCAGGTCAATACAGTAAGTAGTTTTTCTACAATTTCGTACGCTATTTCATCACTAAATTCACTTCTGAGAACATTTGATGTGAGAAATCAACTGTGTAGATTTCAAATTTTGGCCTTTTTACGAAAATTTATGGCGAATCGAAAATGTGCTCAAATGTTTTCGGAAGTGAGAATCTCCAAAAGCGTTGCTTTATTGTGAATATACATTACATTGTAGTGTACAGTTGTAGAGTAATCCCTTGAGCTGAGGGTAGGCTTGGGCGATAAAGCCTGGCTGTTATCGTCAATAATTCTCGTTATGTACTGCAGATGGCGTCTGTGCGGGGGGGTATTATTGCGCAATACCAGCAAGAACACATCGTCTCAAACTGTCAAGAGCGTTCTGTGCGCTCGTCACCTTGTGAGTTCATTCTTCCAAGAACAACTAGCAAGAGCGTTCTCCCCAAGAACACAAGTCCGTTCTTTGCATTCTTGGTTTTTAGGAACACCCAAACACAAACATGTAAGGCTTTTATTTGTACACATAACATGAAACTATGGAGTGTGTTGTGGTTGCTTCATCTGCCAGAGCTTCTAACACAGGCTTCTGGCTGCTTTATTTTAAATAAGCACCAGATGGCGCTGTTCTCGAATCTCTAAGCTTTGAATCTTTTCCTGGAACAGTGATTCATGAGGCTTCATTTGCCCATCCCTTCAAGGCAGGCATCAAGATCAACAGAATTATGGCAGAGAACATAGATGACTAACCAGCACAGGACTGCAAACACAGGGAGACTAAATAAGGAAGCAGATAAAAGAGGGTAACGAGGAAAGGCAGGTGGGGCAAATGAATCAATAATCAGGTAACAAGATGGGAGGGGCTAGACAATCCACAGGAGCACATGGCACAAGGAAACACAAGACAAGCCATGTGCTCACAATAAACAGGACTATAACACAAGCGCATAACAAACCGGGACTAGCTTTGCAATAATTCGCAGCACATTTCAGATGATAAAAAACGTAAATAATATTCAGGAAAATATCGGTAATTAAAAATGTTTTTGAATAATTTTTGATTGATCCTGCATGTTAATGCATTTTCCAGTTACTGTATATAATGGTTTAGTTTTAATATAGTTTTATTGATTTATATAGTACATTTAATAACAACCAAAGTGCTGGTCAAAAGGTCAAACATAATTTCATATGGAGAAAGCTGAGCATCATGGGACATTAAGTGGATTTTATGATAAAAGAGTTTATGTAAAGATTCTGTGCATTTCACGAGTTCACATCTACATATAATTAGTACAATAAGTTTATGCATATTTGGCGTGCTGTCCGGGGGGAGGGCTCCGAGCTCGGAGTTAGGCCCGAACCCAGAGTACTCCCCCCAGTTGGTAAGTGTAGATGGAACTGGAAGTGAGGACTGAGGAGATGGGGTGGAGGAGGGATGCTGACAAACTTTCAATGAACAGAGATAGGTCTGCTGTGAATTTATCCTCTGTCATTGAGTTGATTACTGATTAATCTCCAGCTGTGCATAATTTGGTTAATTATCTGAACCTGCTCCTCCCGAACTTTAATAAAACATCATTTAGTTTTAGTTGGTGAGTCCAGAGTTTCATCAGAGCTCTTCAACAATTCTCCACAAACTCATCTATATGTAACAGATATTTACCGTACATGGACTGAATTTAGGACACATTCTGATAAAATGAACAAAGTTACATATAAAAACGAAACTTTACACCATCTCTATGGTTCTGTGGTTAAAGCTCACATGGAACGGCTCAGATATTTGTTCACAAGTATTTTTTTTTTAGCTGGATGTTTTTTAGTTTTGTTTGTTAGTTTCATATTCTTTATTCTCCTCGATGCATGCAGATCAAATGTCCTTATTTAACATGATGATGGCCATTATTCTGATGGTGTGAGTTCAAATTAAACTTCACTTAAAACTTGAGCATTAAAATCAGTTATAGATCTGGGGAAAAAAAGTTTAATCTGTTGAGAGTGTGTGCAAGACAAGGTGTCTGTACTGGACGTTTGTGGTTAATGTGCATCAGTGTTTGCATGTCTTGAGGCGTGAGTGTGTGTTCTTGATAATCTTGTGGGGTTGAAGAACTTCCACAGTTTTACTTCCTCTTTTTTACAGTCTTATCTCAAAATAAAGAATGCAAACTGTTTGAGAAAAATATATTCTCTGTGAGATCTTACTGTGTGAATAAGTAATATTAAAATGTATCATAAAGCCTACTATGTGTATGTGAAATATAAGATTAACATTCAGCAGCGTATGAATCTCTCTCTATATCCATGATCTTATACTCATATACTCGTACTGTGATCCTACATATAAGAAGTGTTAGTTTCAGCAAGTTGCAGGTCAAGCAACACTTCATTATTTCTGAGAAGTTTCCACTATTCTTGTTATCACACCTGGGTCCAAATATCTTTTCTGTGAAGAACATATCATGTTAGCCCTATTCGGACGGGATTAGTTTTACCAGGGTAGATGGAGTAAAGTAATTTTACCACATGACGTCTGTAATAATAATGGCCATCAATTCTCACAGGATAAGAGATCTCAGTAAGACTAGCAGAAGTGTGAGGGGTAACTCGATTTACACACCGCCGTCATCTTTCTGTTGTCATGTGTGTATTACGTTGCTTCCTGATATAACATGCACAAACACAAATAACCTATATGAAACACATTAAAACCCGTGAAACTGCTGATGATGATCAGGGACAAAAATCTCCAGAGCAAGTTAGTCATCACTGTTTGTTTTCACAAATGTTTCATGTAATAATAATAATAATAATCATTTGAAAAACAATAATAATACATAGATTTTTTACAATATTTATATAAAAAAAAAATTTTATGTTAGAATTACAATATGGGGAAACAAAGTATTTTACTACTAATGCTGAAACATTAGTTTTAAATAACATGTTTTGTAAGGAATATAGTTTGGTACCATAAATTTGCTTCCAAATACAAATTTACAAAAATATATACAAAAATATAAACAGTCCAAATGTGACCCCCCAAATAAACCGCACCAGAGAAATAAATCAGTTGTTACAGTACTGTCACGATTCACCTTTACAATCATACACATCCGCAAACATTCACCCTCATCAGCTCCACTCCATTTAGTCTTGCTCCACACACTCATCTTGGTCTGGTCTAAGACTATAACCCTCTGATGAACTGGATGAATAACTTACCTGACCTACTTACCTGTGCTTTGTAGTGTCCATGAGGAAAAAATCAATTAATTCATTGTTATAGGAGAAGAAGGATTGACTAAACTCGTTAAATCATCTAAATCAACAACATGTGCAATCTTGGTGTGTGTGGTGCAATCTTACCTGGCCTTGGACAGTTCTTCAACATCTTCTCAGCTGGTGTTTTCTGATATTCTCACCGTGTGTGAATGAACTGTTTGTTTGTGAAATAATCATCCGTCTACATGTCGGTTTCCCTGACAAGTACACCGTCTAATTTCACACATAACATGGAATTAGTTTAGTGTAAAAAACATCTTTACAGGACAGATGTTGCAGTAACATTGTATTTTTTCATTGGGGGTCCATTAGTTGTCCCTCTGATGAAGATGGATTTATCAAAATCCGCTTACCAAAGAACCCATTATTCTTTTTCATTGAAAGGAATGAGTGTGAAAAACTAAAGCAACATAGAAAATAAAAAAATAAAAACCTATAAAGGACTACAATGCACCACTGTAATTGCAAAAGTACTTAGGACCATACATCCATACTGCTCCATCGCTTTTAAAAGGCACAGACTGAAGGGTTTGGGTTTGATGCGAGCAAGTCCTGAATTTTCCAGTCTTGGATACTGTAGATGTGAGGATTGCCCTGTCACCGTAACAGTTACTGTGGATACTGAAGAGAACCTCAAGGCTACAGTAGAGTACCAAAGGGAACAGGGCATTCACAATTTCACAGAATTAAAAAGAAGGCCTGGAAGAGCAAATGACAGAAACACACTGGGCCAAGACTTACAAAGGCAAATCCCACGAGCCATGTTTCTTGACAAGCTATACAAAATCCCTGAAGATGTAATGGAGTCTGGCTGTAGGGATGAGGCTCCAAGACGCGATGTCTTCAAAACGATATCGTGGGAAGCGTGTCAGAGAAGCCAGCAGCATAGCAATGAAATAACAAGTCTTCAGATAATGGTCGAAAAGAAAAAAGACAGTCCTGATGAAAAAAAAATCATGCTTCACCCAAAAGGGGTTCTGCTTTGGTCACAAAGGGGGAATTGAAATTTATCAGGAGGAGCGATGCCGGGAAGACATTGTGTATCTCGATGCAACAGGCAGCATCATGCGGAAAGAGAAGGGCTCTCCTCCTTTCTATGTTTACGAGTGAAAACTCATCCCCTTTACCTGTTGTTACGTATCTGACCTGTGACCACACCACAGCCTCAGTTACTTATTTTCTAGAGGCGTTTCAAACTGATGTGGCAAGGTGCTTTAGAAGGAAAAGTTTGCGGTCACCCATCATGATCCTCTGCGATGGGTCGATGGTGTTAAAGGGATGGTTCGGATGTAAAATCAACCTAGGGTCCTTTGCACCATGACCTCGAGCCAAACATCCCCCCAGAAGCCTTTTTTTTCCCTTGGTTGAACATTATTAAAGTTACAGCTTATTTAGAGATATCAGCCGAATGGCTTAGTGCAGGCGCTAATGGATCCTATGATATGTCTTGTAAATTACCCCACTAATAATGCCCAGAATGGTACCAAACTTCTACAGTAGTAAAAATAGGTTCTGTACTCATAAAACGAGGCATTGGAAAGTTAAGTACATCAGGAGTTTATTTAAATAACACTTGCCTGATGGCTTGTGCTACCGCTAACCCGGACGTCGACGTCACTTCCTTGATTTGGGAAAAGCACGTAAAAGTCCTGGAAGAAAGCGATGCATAAGGATGTAGTGTAACGACGCCCAGTTCCAGGAATTCAGTAATATTTTGTTGGTTTATAGCAAAACATCTAGTGTTAATTCGATCTCAAACAGATTCATTAAAATAAGTTATTACTCCACCACGTGTGTGACGTCATAAACCAACGTAGTTGAACGGCCACTTTGCGACAATACAGTTTCGGGAAACAGTCGTGACTAGCTAGTTGATTTCTTCCACGATGCATCGTACTATGGTAGTTAAGCAGCAAGTTACGTCGTTGTTCGGGAAACGCACTCCTGTATGCTTAATGGTTAATCATATCACTATTTATGGAGACATTGCAAAATTGTAAAGACTTTGTATTACAATAAAGTAATACATTTATTTACATTCCATACCTTGTAGAATATAGCTGATTGCTTATGAGTGTTGTGTTGGGAAAGGCGATGGAAATAATTTGTTTTGGGATGGACTCATGAATGAAATTAAGATTTAAAGAAAGTTATTTGGGTGTACTTAGACTTTCCACGATAATAAGAGTTAAATGTTTAGAATATAGTTACAATTTGAAACCAAACTTTTCTGTACTCTTTTCCTAATTTATACATATTCCCATAATACCTCACATACCTAGAAATGAGGAAAATGTGCCATGGAAAAAAGGAGTGGGTGGACATAAAATGGATGCCAGTAGCTGTGGGGTCATTGTCATCAGTGTTGTAATACCTGTTAGAATATTTTATCTCTATTTATTGTTCCTCGTGCCTCATTCTCAGCCTTTTTTTTTTTTTTTTTTTTATGGATTGAAAAGAATTACAGGTCTGGGAGAGTCAGGAACATGAAGCCAATTGGTGTTCACCGACCTTCATGCTTTCAGCATTTATACAGGGTTCAAGGGGGTGTAACAGCCAACCAATGAGAATCTACATTACATTCTCAGATGTCCATTTATGGCCACTTTCCGGCTGAAGGCAGCCCTTTCGGACCCTCTCTCCTAAACAAAGAAAGAGGGCCCCTTTCTAGGTTGCTGTCCAAGAAACACACTTTAGAGTGTACATTACAACAGATGTGTGCAGAGAAGCAAGAACTTCTCTCCAGTCCAACCACTGTAGCCTCAAAGACCAAAAATGAAGAAAACAGGGTGAAACAAAGACAGAAAAGTCAGGCTGATTAGATTGATCTTGCACTAATTGATTGTTTTCTTCTGTTAATTAAGTTAATGTTTGTGTTTCAACATTTTATACACATTGACAGTACAAAATGACAGAATACAAAATAATTGGGGTATTTTAAATGCTAACATATGCTGGAGTCTGACACAGTCCACATGATGTTTTTAAATATTATTGTTAGTTTAGATGGCTAAGGAAATAACGAGGGCATAACACAGACATAAAAGCAACAATTAAGATTAAAAAAGATTATCAGGAGCCCCTCACCTCTCCAGTGCAAAGAGGAAGAGGAGGAGACAGAACAGGAAATGATATTGACTCATTATGTCATCACCACAATTAAAGGGGAAGGCACTCACACTTCAATTAGGCAGTCATATCAGGTGTATGTAAACAAACAATTTTGTGTGAATTCTAATAAGCAATATATGCATTTAACAGGAAACTTTCTGTACCGGGTACATAGGCCTACATGAAACAAAAATCTTTTTAAATCACTGTCGATAAATTCCACGTTCAGGATTGAGTTTAACAGCTCGTCAAAGCGAGTAAAGGTCAAATGTTGAATTCTAACGTGTCAGAGGTGAAAGTTTAGTGCATCAATGTTGATTGTTGAATGTAGAATCACTGATTCACAAAAGGTAAAAAAGAAAGGAACAGGATTGATGAAATAATACTATAAACAATACAATAAGTAGGCCTAATACTACAAAATATTATAAACTAGAGACAAACTGACAATTGATTTTACTGATGTACTGATATTTACATCTTTCTACTCTGTGGGTTTCCGTGCAACGATGTAACTCGCTGCTTTACTACCATAGTATGATGCATCGTTGAAGAAATCAACTAGCTAGTTACGACTGTTTCTCGAAACCATAGTGTCGCAAATTGGTCGTTCAACCACGTTAGGTTATGATGTCACGCAGGTGGTGGAATGATAACTACTTTTAATGAATCGGTTTGAGGACAAATTAATGCTAGATGTTTTGCTATAAATCACACACATGGCATCTGATGACTATTTCTCATTTTTCTCAGTTATTTTGCTTTATTTCCGACTCAATCATAAGCTCGTTCTTACGTGGTAGAGCACGTTCGCACATGCACACTCTTCAAAACGACGCTTAATCTCTTGACAAACTGAAATATATAAATTACATTTGTATGTAGGCTATTCTAAATAAAAGATACCGATTGTACTGAACGTCATCTTGCTTATTTGGCTCAAGATAAAGATTTATTGAGTCCACATGTCATGCAAACAAGAAACTATGCTTCTAACCACAGGTCGAGAGCTGTCGTTCCAACCACACAACTTTGCGATGCTGTTTGCGAATGTTCGTTGGAACGATAGTTTCGGTAAACGGGTGATTCTCCAACTAGGAACACTTTTGGCACTGTGAGTTTATGGAAAATTCACTCTCTTAAAACACTCTTAAAACAATTTTCCTAGCTTCATTCATTTGTCTTCTAACACAATATAACAGTGGGCAGTTTTAGAATTCCATGGATTATTATTATTTTTAACAGTTTTTCTGTAGAGCGCTTATAAAGATGTCATTTCCACCACTTTTCAATTTATGTATTTTATTACAATATAATATTGTAAAACTGTTATATAAGAATATGTATCTGTCAACAACATCAGTGGCTACCTAATCATGTAACAAAATAAATCTTAATACTTCATGAACTTAATGCATTTTTATTTAAAGTTGCTAAATGCCACGAGTTGGGATTTTTGCCTAAAGTATCTCAATTTTGCTCAGGTCTATGTTTATTATAAGTCACTCACACATATATTGTAAGTAATGAACTATTACTACTTGATTTAAAATACTTTTAGATCCACATCATTGGTTATTCTTATTTTTTTTCTTAAAAACTGTAGTGGTGGAAAGTGGTGGAAATTACGGTTTATGGTGGAAAGATTGTTTCTGTTTATTTTTACTTAAATTGCCAGTCCAAAATATTTTTAACCATGTATTTTATTATTTAACATATATGAGTTGAACAGTATACCTAATAGTTTTAAAAATAATGATTACAAATGATATGCAAATTATATAAACCTGCTCAAAACATTCATATAAATATAGATAAATAAAAATACATTTAGAGTGTACTGGAATGGTGATATAAAAAGTTCTCAGTCCAAAAGCACAAATATGTCATGAGAACATGCAAATAGCGCACAAAAACAGCATATATCATGTCCAAAACTACGCCTCTAATTTCTCAGTGGTGGAAATGATGGAGGTGGAAATGACATTTTAGCAGTTTTTCTGCAATATTAGCAGTCCCTCATGTCAGGCTTAGCTACTTTTGGACTTAGCATGTTGTTTACTCGTAATAAACATACATACATTATTTTCATATTTGTTGTACATAATTCAACTGAACTACAGCCAAGGTGGAAATGATGCGTCCTTTTCACTATTATTTCCATGATTACCAAGTAAATAAAATATTTAAGGTGGATCTATTAAAGTGGATTTTGTTGATGGAGGTGGAAATGACGGAAAACCTGAGGACAGACTTATTTCATTCCAAAAATAGTTTAAAATTATGATATACATATGGAATTTCGATGGTATGATATTATTTTATTTGTCCTTAAGACAAACATGTTAAAAAATATTTTTAAATCGATCCTTTAATATAATTTTCTAACATTCAAAGAGGGCCAGTCTGGGTTGGGGACAAGCATAAAACTGCAAAATCTGCTAATAAACAGCCATGCAAAAGCATTTTTAAAAGAAAAAAGGGGAAATATTTGGTGGTTACTAGGATGTTGGAGCATGAACTTCATAATGACAGTTTATTTTTGCACTTGTTTGTTTATTTATTTACAAAAAAAGGCCAAGGACACAAAAGTGCCTGTAGTTGGAGAATCACCCAAACACCGACTCGTTGAACTACGGTGATAACGACAGAACTTGTGACCATAGTTGGCTGGGCTAGCGATGCTTTCAGGAAACACACCCCTGATCGTCAGTGGTGTGATATTGATTTATCTGATAAATGATTTAACTGTTTTTTTTTTTTTTTTTTTTTTACAGCATTATAGTAGTGTCAGCTCAGCACCTGCTACTAACATGTTTAATTAACTGCATCTCAACACTTGGTAAAATGAGTTGGTCATGGAAAATTAACAGTATTCTTTGATTTTCACATTACTAGAACGTTCCCATCCCATCAGCGCTTTAACGGGACTGAGCTCTCATGTTAATCTGTCGTGTTTAGTAAATGTGTCTCTAGAGCAAGAGTTGAATCTAGCAGGGCGTTGGACATTGCTCTGTTTGTCAGAAGTCCACATCCATTACCTCATATTACTGAAGCTGTTGGCCGTCTCTGCTCTGGTCGTCTCATTTTTACAGACTGAACAAACCAGACAATAGCAACAAACAAATTTATGTTTTGGTTTTTTTATTTTTTTATTATTTTATTCAGTGAAGTGAAGCAAATGTTTTAATAATAATAATAATAATAATAATTCATTACATTTATATAGCGCTTTTCTCGACACTCAAAGTGCTTTACATAGAAGGGGGGAATCTCCTCAACCACCACCAATGTGCAGCACCCACTTGGATGATGCGACGGCAGCCATATTGCGCCAGAACGCCCACCACACACCAGCTTACTGGTGGAGAGGAGACAGAGCGATGAAGCCAATCAGTATATGGGGATGATTAGGATGCCATGATGGACAGAGGCCAAGGGGCAAATTTGGCCAGGACACCGGGGTTACACCCCTACTCTTTCGAAAGACATCCTGGGATTTTTAATGACCACAGAGAGTCAGGACCTCGGTTTAACGTCTCATCCGAAGGACGGCATTAAGTTTTGCATTAAGCTTAAAACAGCAATACACAAAATACAGAGCTGAACATTCTCTAATAAAATATGTTTTTTTTTTGTTTTTTTTACCAATCAAAAAAAAAAAAAAAACCAATAAGCTCACACAACTATGATAAATCATCACCCATTTCAGATTATTTAAATTTGCATTCACAATCAGAGAGTAATATGGGCAGATTTACTTCAGATAACACAAAACAGAGATGAAATTAAGGGGAAATTAAGTGTTGTATAGCATAAAAATAAGGCACAGTGTATAATGTAAGCAAATAGAAATAAAAGTGCAGATGATTACTGGAATAAAAGAGTCACATCAAATTTGGTACACAGAGCAAAACTGTCAGTGTGGCACAAACACACGTTTCTAGAAACTTATAGAAAGTGTTAAAACTAAAGTGACATGTCATTCCTATATAGTCCATACATGACATTTCTCATCAGATATTTTGTATAATAATTGCAGAAACAGTAAGTGTTTATCCAGTATTCATTATATGCACTATTCATTAGTGACAGGTATGAAATGTGAATTTTGATAATGAAAATGTCACATTGGTTTTGTACCGAAGCTGTTGGGAGAGTTTTACTTTATCAAAGGCTGGTCTTCTTGATCAAAGGCTGATTCCGCATTTCTTCTGTATTTAGTGGAATCTGACAAAAACAAGATATGAAGAGACAGACCGATTAAAAATAAACAACATATGACACAAAAGAGCAGTGTTTTCGGATGTAAAGTCAGGAGTGAAGAGTTTTGACCAATTAAATGTGTGTCACACAAAAGTGTTTGTTCATAACAGTGAAGAATCCACTCAAATGGAAAGATCAGATATATTAGACATAAATACCATATCAATACAATATTACTTATGTTAAGAACACTTTCTAAATATCTCAAGTTAGTGTCTTTTTTAGGAAACAGATTTTGATCTTCAAGATCAAATAATTTCATTTAGATTATTTAAAACAATTTAAAATGAGCAGATGATTTAAAATAAATCCGATCTCTTCAAATGAAGGCTGTTTTTGAAAACTTCACCGATGTGTGATTTCACAGCATCACGAAGATTGAGATTTATATATATGATAAAAGATTTCTGGCACTCAAGACACTCATAAACAGCTCATTACAGTAAAACATGTTTCATTATATAACACACAATTCAAAACAATTCACACATTGCTAAAATTAGAATAAATGTTAATAATGATAAGTGAATGTATTAAAGGGATAGTTCACCCAAAAATGAAAATTAGCCCATAATTTACTCATCCTTAAAGGGATACTTCACCTCTGGAAAGATGAATGTGTATTTAAAATGGGTCATTTATGTAGAAGAAATGTGAAAATATTTTTGAATTTGGAGCTTTCTAGACTGAGAAAAGCCAGAAAATGTATTTTTGGCTTATGTGGATGAAAGACAACAACTCCCAGAATGCACTTGCTTCGCTGCCCTAGGAGGCCACTCCCAAGCCACGCCTACCGGTAAGAGAGCGCAGTAAACAACAAGGCTAGGCTACTAGTGAGTCTCCCCAGGATTTTGAGATCGCCCAAAATGTCCGGGATTCGGCTTTTGCGTTCTACAGTCGCCATTCATTATGTTTGTTTACTGTGGCGAGCAGGACGAGGCTGAGGGCCGCGGGAGAACGGCGCAAGGCCGGTGGCGTGATAACTGATGAGCTGGTCTCGTATCTCTCCCGGAAGAGTGGGAATTTTCTTAGCAATGTTAAAACGCACATCAACCGATCACTTGTTTAGCGTTCATATAAACACTACATTCAGATTCACCAATCGAAATGAATTCAGTTAGAATGAAACAAAAGGTGTGCATGTAAACAATGAATGGCGACTGCAGAAAGCAAAAGCCGAATCCCGGACATTTTGGGCGATCTCGACGGCCAGACATGTCCGGGAAAAAGAGTATGGTAACCCCTACTACTCAGCTTTCTCCTACTACTCAGCTTTGTCCACAGAACAAGAGCCTTTTAGCTTAGCTTCCAAAGAAAGACGGCTGATACTATGTATACATTCTGTGAGTGAGATCCCACCTCCTATGGGCGGGCTGAAAACATGCGGGACAGCTCTGAGGGGTTAATAAAGGCCTTCTGAAGTGAAGACATGCGTTGGTGTAAGAAAAATATCCAAATATCCGGCTAAAACAACTAGCTTCCGGCAGACGGCCGTACACAAGTCGAGTCGACTTACGCCACAAGACTAAAGGCCATTGCACACTGAGTCCGAAATTCGCATCCGAAAATTTCGCATGTTAAAAAAAAAAAAATCGACCTCACGTTATGTCAATCACGCTTGCACACTGTCTACGAAACTTTCGTCCGTAATAAAAAAAATCGGATCGGGTTCGATTTTCTGCGTTTTTCGCATCCACAGCCAGTATTTTGAGAGGTTTTTTGACAATTGACAATTTGACAATCAAGTGTTTACATGTTCTCTCGATCGGCTTAGAAAAGGAATAAACCTCCCCTTTCAATCAGATCGAAATTTCGGATCGATTAAGGTGTGATTGAGCAGCCAATTCGATTACTAATCATGTATTATTTGGGTATAAAATATAACCTGTATACAGCTGTTCTGTCTTCCCAGCGCTTCCGCCGGCCGTGTGTGTGTCTGTCCATACCAGACTAGTCTCTGTTCAGGATCGATTGGTTCACGGAAATTGGTGGTCTTCTTTTTAATATGTGGCTCCAGTATCGCTAGCAAAGCATCAAACTGTTCCACTGACATTCTGAGGTAAATTTTGAATCGCTCGGGATAATTTCGCAACTCCTTGATAAGGAGGTGAAACTCTCCTTCCTCTCGGCACAATCTCAGAATTGGATGGACCCAATATTTCCTCTTTCTTTTTCTCTTTTTAAGAAGAAAGAGGGCAACAAAATCATCCTCACTGCTTGACGAATCCATTTTGTATTTTTTGCGTTTTTCCCCGCAAAGGTTTAATAAATACGCATCGGACTCAGTGTGCAAGGTTTCTGTGCGTGATGAATTTTAAGGCTGACGAACACGAAAAAACGCATACGAAAATTTCGGACTCAGTGTGCAATGGCCTTAACACTTGATGATGTGTGACGTAGGATGTAGGAGTAGCGTGAGCTTTGACTCCTCTCGCGGTTCAAACAAACAGGGCTGGGCAACCGCATTCGCCATTACGTTGTAAGTCAAGTTCAAGTGTTACTCTTTTGGCGTAAATTGATGCGTACGGCCGGAAGCTAGTGATTTTAGTCGATAAGTTTTAAATATGGATATTTTTCTTACACGAACGCATCGCTTCACTTCAGAAGGCCTTTATTAACCCCCCGGAGCCGTGGAAGAGCCAAGACATTTTTTTTTATATAACTCTGGTTGTATTCGTCTGAAATAAGAATGTCATATACACACAGGATGACTTGAGGGTGAGTACATGCTAATTTTCATTTTTGGGTGAACTATCCCTTTAAGTAAAATAATGCTGCTGGATAAAGAACAACCTGATCAAAAACCACATACAATCACAAACACAAAGGCACAAAAAGGTTTAAACCTGAATGAACATCACTACATTTTTACAATCTACAGCACAGTATTTATTTCTCGCTATAATACTTACCAACACTATCTCACGACCAATTCGTACGAATTCGTACGAATGATAAAAAGATGGCTAAATCGTACGAATTCGTACGACCTCACTCGTACGAATTTGTACGATTTGTCTAAACCCACGTGATGGGTAGGTTTAGGGGCGGGGTCAGGGATAGGTCATTCGTATGAATTCATACGAATTGGGCAATTCGTAAAATATGTAAGATTTTGCAAAAAATCGTACGAATTCGTACGAGTGAGGTCGTATGAATTCGTACGAATTAGCCACCTCGTAGAATTTGTACGTTTTCCCGTGAGATCGGGTTGTACTTACCCATTTGTCCCGCTTTACTGTTGACATAGGCAATGCCACCACCAACAGCTACAGTCCCGAGTACAACACCCAAAACAATCCCTGCTATCGCACCTGAAGACAGACCTGATTTTTGAACTGGTTCTGCAACTGATTCTGAACCTGGTTCTGGAACTGGTTTTGGAACCACTGAAGAGAGACAGACATTAATGTTAAACCACAATAGCAATCCCTGCTATCGCACCTGGAGCACCTGTAGCAATACATTACTGTAAAGCCACAGTGAAGGAGATCACAGAGCTGTTGGTTTGTAGCAGAAGATTCTAAACTGTAAAAAAAAAAATATATATATATATATATATATTTTTTTTTTTTTTTTTTTTTTTATAAAACAAAGATTACTGAAGTGCGTTTTTACAAGAAAATTAAATTTCAGATTTTCTACCACAAAATTTCACACCTAATTCTACGTGTTCCTTGCCATTTCATTTATGAAATTACAAGGAATTTCTGAGTGAAGAATGTATATTTTTTTGTTTGTTTTTTAATGTGGTCAAGTGACGGATTGGCTCCATGGATAACTTAATTAGCTGGATTTCATTTGACATGATCCAGGATTGTTGGGTTCTGTCATATAGCAACAGGTCCGTAAACTCAAACCTGCTCTGGAGCAGCTTAATTATTTCACGGAAACAGGATTAGATTTCATCTTTTTAAGCGGAGGTGATACTTGAAGTCTGTCCCAGACACTGCTACTGTCTTACAAGAGATCTATCACAGGCTCAGCTCCCCCCTACTTTCACTCACTCCTACAAGTCTACATCCCTACCAGAAGCCTTCGATCGGTCAACGAGCGACGTCTCGTGGTTCCATCACAGAAAGCCACAAAATCACTTTCCAGAACATTCTCATTCACAGTTCCATGCTGGTGGAATGCTCTCCCCAGCCTCATCCGGAATGCAGAATCCCTGGCAACATTCAAAAGACAACTGAAAACCCTTCTCTTCCGTGAGCACTTATCCTCATAAAAAAAATAAAAAATTATAATATATATAAACTTTCCTTTTCCTTTATAACCTACCTTTCCTTTTCCCGTATGTCCTCGCTTAAGCTACTCTGAACAATGACTGAACTTCGTATTTTTAACACTTTTGTTTTTTGCCTCTTCACGATGACTCGCTTAATTTAGTCCTAATTTGTAAGTCGCTTTGGACAAAAGCGTCTGCTAAATGACTAAATGTAAATGTAAATGAGTATCTTAATAATAATGAACCAGGGACGATAATCATTTTGTGGCAGCTGTGCTGTCAAACTTTAATTATTGCTGTCACGTAACAAATCTGCTTCAGATTTAAAATTAAATGTAACATAAAATTAAATGAATCAGTCATGTTTTATCAATCTTATTTGTGAGTCCCCTGGGGTGTTTGGGGCTTATTTACAGTTAAAAGTCTGGTACTATACACATAATCTTTTTTTTACTGATTATTATTAAGATGTTTGTTTGCTAAATAAACTGCACCTGAGATGTCATATACAAGTTTGACTCCCAGCTGCTTTGTCTGGGCCACTGATCTCATAAAAAAAGAACTTTAACAAGCTCACTGTTGAAAAACAACTGAATGACTATTATGTGGAAACCTGATTTTTCTCCATCTTAGGTCAGATTCAACTGTATTGTACAGAGTGCATCACAGAGCCAATGAAATACAGACATTCTCAGTTGTCTATATAGGTCAGATTCAATAGGATAACCTCTACACCCATGTCTAAATTCATTCCAACAACACAACACAAACAGTCTCGCAGTTGTTTTGAGGGACACCATTCACTGATTGATGAATCATTTACCAACAAACCAAAAATCATGTATCTCTTTTTTTTTTTTTTTTACCACAGAATATAAATCTGACATTTTTTGATTTTTCCTATAATAATGAAGCAGTTTAAATAAATATCAAATGATCGATTTGTCCATTTTCTTGACAAACAGATGATGATAACATCATTATTTTAATTAAATGTTGGATTTTTTACTGAAATATGTTGTAAAACTTTGCTGACAAACTATAAATGACACAGCCTGACCGTACAGATTTTGCATCTGTAAAAATGCACATTTCAGATCATTTAAATTGTTCATAGAGATAACTATATAAATAACATTATTAAAAACACTAACCACTGACATTGAACGTCTTCTCAGAGGACTCTCTGGTGTTTCTGATCTTCAGTATATATTCTCCAGAGTCAGTGGTTTTGATGTTTGTGATCTTGAGATCTCCAGTCTGATTGTTCAGCTGCAGTCTGCCTCCGTATGCCCCTTCAGTATTATTAAATACTGTGATCTTATTGTTGCGGTCACTACTGATTCTGAATAAAAGAGTAGTATTTAACCTCCACGCCATCTCATCACTACGCTGTATTTCAGTAACACCAGAGTTTAGAGTGACAGAATCTCCCTCATTCACTGTCTTCACTTCATCGGCACCATACACACCTGAAGAACAAACACAGTTACTGAAACTTATAAAACACTCAGAAATCACGAGTTTTGTTTATTGATCAGTGGAAATCTCTTGTGGTTTTCTGTAGACTATTAAAATGAATGAATGTTATATGATACAATTACAAAATAGCCTAAAGCAAATAATATAGGGTTAAATCTGGCTTCAACAACTGTGACCTATGCAACAGTGTTGAAAACATGTCCACTGTCTACATTAATGACCGTGACGTAGCCTACATATAGATATTTGTTGTTGAACAATACAAAAAGATGCAGTAGCCTACATCTTGATAAAAGTGATCACGGTTATTATATGTATAAACTCGGCAGTATGGAAAAGAAAACGCAAGTTCAACTATGTAAAAAAAAAAAAAAAAAAACGACTTACCAATCGCGAATAACGGGAAAAGAACAAGTTTAAGTGCGCTCTTCATCTTGATGTAGAGTCGCGTGAATATAGATGATCCGTAGAGTTATTAAAGTCCTCAGAGTGCTCGTCAGAGACCCGTTTCTGAGCCGCGCACTCAAACTGCGGTCAAGCCAGCACCGCAGTGAAATACTGCGGTCAAGCCAGCACCACCCCGAAATGCACTGTCAATCCCATAGGTCAATCCAGCCGTCACTATTATTTCGTGGTTCGCGCATACACTAGCTAGTACGGTAAGACCGTCAGACCGTTGACCGCAGAACAATTGATCATCCAGCGAAGGCGATTTCACATTCAGTTATTCGGTCTGTCGGTCGGTCTATATATCTATCTATCTATCTATCTATCTAAAAATAAGAGCCCTCCAAAATTCATAAATAAGCTGTTTTGGCTATAGGCTACTGTAGCTACATTCAGAAAATCATTTTAAAAAAAATCCACAGGCCAGATTCACCTCAGCTGGAGAGTAGCCTACACCTTCTCACAGTGTCACCTGGCTGCACCGTTTCAGCACATTCTGATGTTGTATTACAAAACAAATGGCCTTTAAAGACTTAAGTGCATGTGTATTCTGTCGTTGATGAATAATACAAATTTCCTTGTTAGTTTTATTGTTTGAGTCACAACAATGCCTAAGAGGCAGTGGAAATGGCAGATGTTGCACCATGTCGAACTATCGTAGGCCTACTCGGTTACTGACGTAACCTCGGTTCCCTGAGAGAAAAGGGAATGCCTTTTCTCGAGAATATTGAAGCCTTTATTTTATAACTCATGATTCATTTAAATACTCTCCTCCCATAAAGTTTGCGTCTGAAAGGGAAACTCCTTCAAATGTATGTAAAAAGGTCAGCTGGAAAAATAACCCCGCGTCTTTTCAGCGCTCATTTTTCACTGCGTGTCTTTAGTAAATCCTGACAGAAGTTTTAACGCCAAAAGGTTTGCACTGACGCAGGCTGTTAGTAAATCTGGCCCTATGTGTTTTACACACAATTATTTTGTTAAAATTATTTATTTGGACACAATTATAAACAGCACTGTTCATCTCTCTCTCTCTCTCTCTCTCTCTCTCTCTCTCTCTCTCTCTCTCTCTCTCTCTCTCTGTTTTCAAGAATAAAAATACAGATCGTGTGATTTGAGAGGATCCCAGCAGCATCAGTGTCCGACTAACATTATTACCATTAAAAATACTAAATATGAAATGTATATTATGTTTTTGAGCTGGAACTTCATGAATAAAAGGAAGGATTTTTTTCAAGAGAGTGTCTGTGTTTTGTTTTAATTTTTTGGATTTTAAAATTATTTATAAATTTTTATGATATATATATATATATATATATATATATATATATATATATATATATATATTAATTATTTGTCTCTCTCTAATTTAAATGCTTTTAACATCGGGATGATGTTTTGAGCAGTAATTTTCCATTGTTTTACTTGATCACTGGAGTTATAATAATAAGTGTCAGATGAATATTAATGAATGCAGTTACTGCTTACCATCAGAAAAAGACTTCGGATCTGAGAGGGTGAAATGATCTTTCAAGCTTATAAAAATTTTAATGTTTATAATGTTACTGAATGTTTGGAAATCAGTTCTGAAAGTAAAAATCCCATTTATTTTCTCCATAAAGAAACTTGTTATTTGTAATAATTCTTTATAAAACTAACACAGATCTACCAGTAACAAAATGTATTTAATTGACAAATTCCACATGAAGAACTACAATATCTATAATCCTGAAGAAAAACCAGTCAGAGAATCATGGGTTCATTCCCTCGTATGTGGCCTTTTACCTGTCTTATTTTTCTGTTTTCTTTTGCTTCAAATCATAGTTTGTAATGTTGTGATTCATTAAGACGGTGAAGACAGTTTAAATTTGATGGTGTTTTATTGGCATGACAGATATTTCTACATTTGTGTTTATAAAGCATTTTCAGATTTGTTCCGTATAATTAAAACAAAGCAAAGTGAAAATGTGCAAACCAAAGAAACATAAATTAAGAAACTGTGTAATGGCAAAGAAATACAAAATGGATTCATTCAATTAAATGAAATATTGATGAAAATTCTAGTTTTGTCCACCAGATGGACCCAACATACACAATACAGTCACTTTGGAGAAAAGCATCTAAAATTCATACATGTAAATCACTATTATAGATTAAAACTCACAATATTGTGATATCTGATGGATGTTATTTTTTATTATTATTATTATTATTATTATTATAATTCAATGCCACAAGATAACATAATCACATTATTTACATTAGCTGCCAGAAAGAGAGAAAAAATACATAAAGCACATCAAATGCACACATTTCTATCATGAATATGAATATCATTATTCCAGGATATTCTTATAGTAGACTAATAGACTTACAGTAGACAAAATAAAACAGATTCAAAATAACTGGACACATTCAGTGTTATCTGCTGTTATTGATCATCATTGACCAGAAGAACAGCGGCTGGTTATCGCTCTGTTACCAGTGTTAATGTGATTTTGCAGGACAATGTGGGACACGTGTGAGAGATACATTTACTAATATTATGTAAATATTGAAAAAATACGTCAAGCAGTCGTTAACCTGTCTTTTTCCCTTATTTTCATAAATGTATGTGATTTATAAAGAATATGTGATTCATATTTAATGTTTGTGGTTTGTTTAATGGCTTATAACTATTTGAGTGAAATGCTTAGAGAGAAAAAAATTATATATCTATGTATGTATGTATGTATATATATGTATCCAGAATTAAGTCTGCTCAAAACTTGGTCTCTTACACTGTATTTCCTCCATGTGTTACGATGTGTACATTTACACTGTGTGTGTGTTTGAAATAAACTGTTTAATGCTGTAAATGTGTTTTCATTCAACCGTCATTCAGTCTGAATCTGAATTCATAGTTTATTCTTATTATGACTCACCTTCATTTATAATGCAGGCATATTTATGATCATAGCTGTATATCAGTTCGGTAGGTAATGTACAGTGATTTATTGGTGTGACAAAATATTTGTACATTTGTATTTGTGGAGTTGCTGCATACATTTATGAAAGGAAATTAAAATAGCAACATAAAAGTAAAACAATGTAATTTACACAAAAAAAAAATGAAATGGGATGCATTAAAGAATAAAATTAAATATTAAATAATATTCATAGTTTTAGCCTCAGATGGAGAGAATAGGAAAGTAAAGCTTCGTTTTGCCATCACTAAACAATTAGACCACACATTTTCATCTTTACGGTTAGAAATACAATATATGCCACAATTTTTATATCTCTTCTGGTTTCTTCATTTGACCTCTTGAAGCTCTGACGTCATTGACCAGAAGAACAACAGCAGCCGCTGAAGCCACGCCCATCAGCGCAGTGACGACCAATCGCAGCACAGCTTCAACTGAATCACAACAGGGGGCGTGGCCTTCTGGAGAAACTAATGAAACAAATGATAAATTAAATTTCAAGATTTTCGACAAGCTGACTTTAGTCTTTCATGTTTTAAAAAATATCAAATTGTCTGCTCCACACAAGAAATAAAAAATAAAAAACAGTTTTAAAAACATGAGATGACAGAAGCTCATTCATCATGTCTGGCATCTTAAGTTATAAGTCTCGATAAAATCCACACATTAGTGAATGAATGTGAATAATATCAGTGCTGTCGTACCTGCATATGTGTGGCCGAGTTGAGTTGAGTCTGGGTGTGAAGTGATGAACTGACCGTCCAGTTCTGTAATGATAAAGAAAGAAGTGAACACATCAGTCTGATCTTCAACAGAAGACAGAGATCAGGTCAGTAAATACACACATATATCATCAGCGCTGCCGTACCTGCACATGTGTGACAGAGTGTGTTGATGTCCAGATGTGTGGTCTGGTTGCTGATGGGATTGTTCAGCACACAGCTGTAGGTGTTTTTATCCTGATATTCCACCTCCAGAGGTAGAGAGAGACTGATGCTGAGATCACACACACTGATGCTGGACAATACACTGATTCCTGCGTACCAGGAGAGAGTCGCATCACACACATTCAACACTGATGAACACACTAATGAACAATTTGATGATGATGATGAACATTGTGAATTACTGATGACTGGAACAGGCAGACGAGCTGGAATAAAGAGGGAATATTTAGCAAAAAATATTTGATTTTGTTCAGTAATTTGAGTCTGTGTGATCAGTTCTCCCTCTATGATGCAAATGTTTTTGGAGTTTGACAGCAGTATAGTAACTAATAGCAGTGCAGGCTGACCTCTCAGGCCTGTAGATCTCATCATATAAAAACTGTTAGAGTGCTATGACATGGTTCCCAAGTAAATCAAGTTAAGTACATCTGACTGCTCAAGACACTGCAAACAGTACACACTCTGACTTTCTGTAAAGCTACTTTGAAACGATATTTTGACAAACGCTATGCAAATAAATTGGAAATATGAAATGGTATAATTAATAAATTTCAATTTTAGCTTTCATAAACACACTGAACTTTTCATAGTTTGTGAAAAGATGCCTTGAGACCACCAGCTTTGGGATTGTAAACCCAAAATTACTGTGATATTTTCATGTATTTGCATTTTTCTTGTAAGTTGTGAGAGTGATCAAGTGCCTGTCAAGTGTTTTTGAACTAAAGGCCAAATCATCATAGTAATACCACTGGTAAAAAAAAAAAAAAAAACATCTTAACATTAGTTTTACTAATAAACAGTTGACAGAACAAGAAAACTTGTAATTGTTGACTCACCATAGACTGTGACTTTGAAGTTGTATGTGGCCGGATTTGATATGCGTTTGATGATTATTTGATAATCTCCAGAGTCTGTGATTCTGGTGTTTGTGATGGTCAGATATCCAGTCTGATGATCCAGCTTCAGTCTGCCTCTGAATCTCCCATCAGGAACATCATCATATGTGGAGGAGATTCCAGCATCTTTATCGATTTGAGCTATTTTAGTCTTTGAAAGTCCAACCGTCCATGTTATTATATCATGTGCCTTTATTTCAGTAAGACCAGAGTTTAGAGTGACTGAATCTCCCTCCATCGCTGAAACGGTCTTTACTGCATCTGTACCAGCAAACACTCCTGCATGGAGAAGAGAGAGTTTCTCAGTCACACATTCAAGGTAAAAATAAATATTTTAGCATTGGATTAATCCATCTTTAACTGTAAGCTTAGTGAAATGATCACAAACTTTAATTTTGGCTTTGACATTAAAGTAAGACTCTGAACACTGTGGTGGAGTGAGATCCTTTTTTTTATTTTTTTATTTTTTTTATTAAAGGCCAGCTCAGGCCAGACTGTAAAGGATCTTTAGCACCGGCTCTTATTGAACTTCAACATCAGATGTGAAATAAAGCCACAGGCAGCCGTTACAAAGAACAACATGACAGATGACAGATCTGTTTTGAGTACTTTTAACTGGACATCAGCATCTCTTGTGATGATTTTAGACCGCAAGTAGAATTACTGACAGTAAAACTTTTGACCATTAGGCCTTGGCATCATGAAAAACTGCAAAACTATCATCATCAGGCGTGATCTAATATATATATGAAAACCGTTTGTGTTTGGTACCCAAACTCATGAACTGAACCCAAACATGCTGATCTCTGAATTTACACAAGGGCCAACATTTCAAAACTCTCAAATGACAACAAACTTTGTTGTCATTTGAGAGTTTTGAAATGTAAACTACTTCTTCAACATAATGATCTTTCACACTGGCATTTATAATGATCACTCATTAAAGTAAGACACTCATTTCAAAGCATCTCTAGAGGTGCTGAATGAACAGTTTTTTTAATGTTTAATTTATATTTATATTATATTTTTTATTTACATTTAACACTATTTTGTCCTTAAAACTTTAAACAAGGTGTGCAATAATATTTTTTTTTTCTTTTGCCAATTTGTTTATTTATTATATGTGTATGTCGGTTTGTGTGTACTCTTACTGTCTGCATGTATTGCTGATAATGCACTTTAATTTCCCAACTGGGATCAATAAAGTACTACTACTATACCTGACCAAACATATCAATCAATAAAGCTGCTTGTACGGCATTATCTGCATATGAACATTCAGCTTTTGGAAAGTAGAAAAGTAAATTTTTGTTTTACATGTTTAATTAAGATTTAGGCTCGTCCCAGTTTGAAATTCTGATGGGACATAAGCTTTATTTATAGTGCAGATATTTTGTACCTTCAGATGGAAAAAGCAGACAAACATTTAGATTAAGACTTCAGCTTTCAGATGTAGGATGGCAATAGAAAACTAATGCACTGAGACAAAACACAGTTTGATTTATGATTCTGGTACAATTGAAACTATAAAAAAAAAAATCTAACTTACCAACCAGACGCCAAAAGCACAAACAGCAAAAAACAACCGGGCAAAACATTTTCTTCATCAGTTCAGAAGAGGGGAAATGTTTAATAGTCCTGTAGAGAGTCTACTGGTGTGAAAACTGCTTCAGTCTGTGTCAGTGTGTGTCTGTTGGGGGTTGTACTTCAGTTCTGCTGAGTTTTTTTCTCCTAAACCACAGTCTGTCATGTTTTTGTTGAGTTGTGTGTCATCGCATTGATGATACTGTATTGGTTTATGACCACTCACACTATTGTTTGGACTAAATTAATTTAGTAATCTCATTTACTTCTCAATTTCAGCATAAACCAGAAACAGAATTTAATCTGATCTGCAGTTACAACAACAAATAAATACATTTATTTCATGACTTCGCTGAAAATATTGTGTAAATGTGTACAGCACATCATGGTAAAAGTATCATGACTTTAAAGTTAACTGGATCAGAAATCTGTCCTAACAAGAATGGAGAAGTAACAGTTCAGTTTTCTATTCAAAATAAATAAAGCTGGAGTTTTAAAGAAGTTCTCGAGACGTTTCTTTAAAAACCTTGATGTTGATCAGTCCACTGTAATATGTCTATAAATGGAGGAAGTTCAGCACTGCTTCTGCTCTTATGATGAAATAGTGGTGAATGTTAAGAAGAATCTTCAGCTAAAGTGTCAGTGAAAGGCTTAATCTCTGACGGAAAATCTGGTTATTTCTAAACTAAAACATCATGGACACCACAAAAGAAGCCGATGATATTCTGTGGATGGACGAAGCACGAGAGTAAATTTACTTTTACATTAAACAGAAAAAAAATCACCTTCTGAAGTTGCCTATTTTAGCCAATATATGAATATACCTGAAAGTTTTTCATAGAAAAATGGTGCAATATTCCTCCTGACCACTGTGTTACAAATACAGGAAACATTTGGTGGAAGTTACTGCCAGAGAACAAGCATTTACAAAATCATGATCTGAAAATCTTTCTTTTTTGTGTGTGTTTGTCTATTGTGTGTTTGATCGTTGACTGTTATTTCTTAGATTAGTACAATACCTCTTTGGCATTTTAAAGACAAACATACTACTTTTTGCTTCCTCAAGCTGTTTGTAACTATCATTAAACTGTCAGTTGTTCTTCATTTGCAGAAATTTAAGCATATCTCAACTTTCTCACATCTCTGGACACGCTTACATCCTGTTGCTCGTCTAGCCAGAAATCGACCGCTCTCCACTGAAATGAATGAGATCATGTTGCTTTGTCGCTGCGTGTCGCTGGCGGTGTGAGCGGGGCTGATGAGCACATTAGTGTTGTCTCAATTCAAAGGCTACATCCTGAAGTGTTATTAAAAGCAAATATTGTGCAAACATCCCCTCCAGACATCACTTTTAATCACAACTGTATCAGTCCCTGAGCAGGGCTCAAAGAACCGTCCATATCAACAGACGCTCACGGTTTAGCTGGTTAGCAGAGCCTTAAAAAAGACTGTAATTATAAACTTTTGCAGGAAAAAAGCAACTCTTTACATTAATGACTATATAAAAGTGGTAAAGTTTCTCGGAGGCTTTTAATAGTGTCAGATAATCATGTGTTTCTCACAGTCTCCTGAAGGAAGTTTGAATATAGAGCATCAGTCACATGACATGATGATGGCGGTTAGCTTTTGTCATGATACACGCTAGCGGATGCAACAAAGCTTGTTACTCTTATGCTAATAAAAAAGGTTATTAATTAAACCATCACTTGTGCATACATAAATTCTTAATTATTCACTTGTTTTTGTCATTGACAGCCCAACATATTATGTTTTTCAACTTCTTAGAAATAACTTCTAACAGTCGCTAGAGCTGGAAATAACTTCAGCTGAAACTTGCTTATCTGCAAGCTCACAGCATTAATATGCAAATCATGGAAATATAGAGATGCATATGCAGCTGAACATCAATATTTTCTTTTCACATACTCATAGTATACTGTATGATATACAGTATATTAATATTTCTCATTCACAGATATCACAGAGAGTTTTTTTGTCAGACATTAGCATTCACTGATTCTGTACTTTTTTCACAGTAAAACTGTTTCTCATAAAGATGAAGTTAAACTGTGGAAGTCCCTTCAACCCCACCCGATTCACAGAAACACACACACACACTATTCACGCCTCAAGACATGCAAACACAAAAGCACATTAACCACAAACGTCCGGTGATGAAACACATTCTCATGCACACACTCTCTAACCAACAGATGAAACTACATTCATATTCCAGATCTGAAAATGAGGCCTTCTGCAGTTTGAGCTGTAGAATACAATACTGTAAAAATACATTAAAAATGTCATGAAATTAAATGTGCTGTCATTCTGCAGATTTTGTAAAGTGCCCCATTATGCTATTTTAAAGGTTTCTATAGGTTTGTTTTGGAGTCTACAACAATAGATTTATATGCATCCAATGTCAAAAAACAAAACAAAAAAAACTTACATTTTCTCATCATAAACATTGAACATTACATAATTTCTCAAAGAGGCTGAAAACTTTTTGTTCAAAGATTCATTCTCTCTAAACCCACTCTGCTCTGATTGGTCAGATGGCCCAGTCTGTTGTGATTGGTTTACTCTGCTCTGATTGGTCAGATGGCCCAGTCTGTTGTGATTGGTCTACTCTGCTCTGATTGGTCAGATGGCCCAGTCTGTTGTGATTGGTCTACTCTGCTCTGATTGGTCAGACGGCCCAGTCTGTTGTGATTGGTTTTACTCTGCTCTGATTGGTCAGATGGCTCAGTCTGTTGTGATTGGTCTACTCTGCTCTGATTGGTCAGATGGCTCAGTCTGTTGTGATTGGTCTACTCTGCTTAAGTTTGAAATTAAATGTATTAACTAAATTAAAGTTTAATCTCTAATCTTTAAATCCCCCAAAAAGTCTGTTGGCGCCTCAGTGAATACTTCGCTCAGAGAAGCTGTCAATCACAGCTGTCAATCATGACGTCACACCCCCGTTTTTATAACATCAAATAACTAACTAAAACTAAACTTATTTAAAAGACAAACATTTGAAATTACATAAGTGTGATAAAAGCTATCTAAAATGACAGTTTTTCGTGTCTGTGTAAACTACAAAAACATGAATTAGTGAAAACGGTGATGTCATCTGCATGTGTATTATGTGTTCAGTCTATATGTGTTTCTTTACAAACATTGCCAACTACTGGCCTGGCAGCAGAATACTGTATTTTTAATCGTTTTCGCCGATCCGTGTGAACGGGGATCGCTTTGACAATGGTGTCATCTATACGTGAAAAACGCAAAGGAAAACTATTCCGATTTTATTATATCGTTGATGTGTAACGTATCCTCAGTGTGCAAAAATAAAAAGCTTTTGTGTGGAGATACAGTAGTTCATCATATTTGCACCTGGCCATTGCTTGCATGACTTTCATTTCTGAGTGAGCTTTATGAGTTTTAAAACACTATGACAGTATGACAGGTGTGAAAGAGACAAATTATCCACACTACAAAAGTTAGAGGCTTTTCTCATGGTCAGTTTTCACTGTTTTTAGAAACCTATATGGATTAATATTTAAAATGGAAATACAGTGTCATAGAGAAATTTCAAAGATCACAAATAATAAAAAATAATAAAAAACTTCTGTAATATATAATAGAGTGAGCTGTAATTCTCTACTCACCATAGACAGTAACAGTGAATGTGGTCTTGCTTCCTCTGATGGTCACTTCATAAAGTCCAGAGTCTGTGGTTCTGGTGTTCATGATGGTCAGAGATCCAGTCTGATTATCCACCTTCAGTCTGCCTCTGAATCTCCCATCAGTGCCGTCAGGAATGAAGATCTCATCAAGCTCTCTATTGATTCTAGCTATTAGAGTCTCGTTAGTTCCAAACCTCCAGTCAATCAGATCATCATCCTTTAGTTCAGTATCAGAGTTTAGAGTGACTGAATCTCCCTCCATCACTGACACTGACTTCACTGCATCACCAGCAAACACTCCTGGAGAACAGACAGTTTCCAATTTAGTTACATTTTCCCCAATTTAAGTTGGTTTAATAAAGCTTTATTTGAAGTTTGAAGTTGGTTTGAAGTGACTACAGACTTTGGAACAATAGAAAGACTTGCATAGAAAAAAAAAAAAACAGAAAAAAAAAAGTGTGGAAAATAAATGTCAGTATACAAAATATCTGAATTTACACATCTTCATATATTGTATTTTAAGTTTTGGTCCACACAAATAACATGCAACTATACATATATTCTATCACTTACCAACCAGACAGCAACAGCACAAACAGCAAAAAGCAAATGTGTGAAACATTGTCTTCAACAGTTCAGTGGTCTGAAATAGTTCCAGTCAAGTCTGATAAACCAGTGAGAGCCTGTAGACAGTAAAGTTGTGGGGGTGGGAGTGGCGCAATGGATAAGACACATGCCTTTGGTGTGAGAGACCCGGGTTCGAATCCACTGTGAGACACCAATGTGTCCCTGAGCAAGACACTTAATCCCTAGTTGCTCCAGAGGCGTGCGACCTCTGACATATATAGCAATTGTAAGTCGCTTTGTATAAAAGCGTCAGCTAAATGAATAAATGTAAATGTAAATGTAAAAGTTGTGCAGACTGAATTAGGCCACGCCCCATATCTTCAGCCACACCTTCTCTCTTCAAACCCCGCCCCCAAGACGTGTCGATCCAAAATGATTGACAGGTAAAAGAGCTCTCATGTTTTAAACCTCCTACACAACACAGTTGTCAGGACTCCATGTCAGTGCTATCTGGATAGCAGGTTTATATGTGTTATTCCAAAGAAATAATAAAGCTTTTGTTTCTGGAAGAAAATCTTATTCTGCCGTTGTATCAGTTGGCCACTTCAAGTGGTTGGAAGAAAATGTTTAAAGAATTCTATTTATTTTATTTTATTTTTTTTTGTCTGTGCTTTTGCCTTCTGATTGGTAAGTTTTTTTTTTAGTTTTTTTTTTATGGTAACAGTTAGTAAATAAAATTAATAAAACTATTAAATCAGTCAGAAGATTTGCTGTTGCTGTTATATTTCTTGAATAATCATTAGCTGATTTGAAACAATCTGTATTGTATAATGTTAATAAAGGTGGCTTAATTTATTTACCAATTATTTACATATTCATCTAAATGTCCTGTTAAATCATGAATTATAGGATCTTTGCTCAAATACAGGACAGGCAACCGTATTCTGTTGCTGTGTGAACGAGGCTTATGATACCAAACAGAACATCTGTACTGTCAGTCTCATTTGAAGGTTCAAGGTGTTTATTTTTATTTATTATTAAATATGTTATTTTTGTGGATTTGTAATGAACTTTATCAATAAATAATTTTTTTAAAAATCCAGAACTTCCAATTTTCTATTTACATGTTTAACTCTTCTTAACACTTACAAACTTATAATATATGAATATGTGAATTCAGATTATGGTTTTGCTTTCTGCCATTTACCTTCCACAATTCTTTTTTTTCTTCAGATGGTCTGCCTTTTCAAAGTTTGTAATAATTTCAAAACTTGATTAAAAGATCAAATCTTTGTTAAACTAAGCTAGATTGTACCTATATTATGTGTGACTGAGAAAGTGACCATCAGAGGAAGCAAGACCACATTCACTGTTACTGTCTATGGTGAGTAGAGAATTACAGCTCACTCTATTATATATCACAGCCTTTGCATATTTATTTTCATAATTATTCTTAATACTGCAACAACAACAAAAAATGATTAAGGATAATTGTTTTAATGTCTTTTACACATTTTTTTCAATGACGCTGTAATTCCATTTCAAATATTAATTTAAGTCTAGAGGGATTGAAAACTGACCAGTTTCATGGGTAGAGTCAATGTTTCATTGTTTCATATCAAACCAATATTGCTAATTCCAAATATATATGGCATGCAAACATGGACAGGTACAGATAGGACCGGGCCTCAGAGCCGATAGATGAAGCGATAAGAGCAGGACAGCCACTATTCCCACACAGTACACACCGAATATTACTGTTTCGCGTTGTTCAAACAAGACACATTCGCTCCATTTTCTATCAGTACAATTGTTAGTCTATGTTTAATACACAATCTTTGGGGACACATCTCACTGTTTTATTTGCCATGCTGTGCCTTATACGGCTGTATTTGACATGATGCTATTATTCACATTTACTTTGAAGAACTAAAACCAAGCATTTTATTTGAATTATGCAATTCTTGTTGAAAGACCGCTAGGGGTCAGCCGTAACAGGAAAAGGCAAGAGAGTCACACTACCAGAGAGATGACAAATAACAGGCGTTTTATTCATAGATATCATATAATAAAGGCTAGATGTCTCGTCCGTGCTGCTGGCCAATGGAGGTCGACGTCCGCACACGGCGGCCATCTTATCACAGGGCGCTCGCTCACTCGTAACATGTACTTTTAAATAACCATAACTTGCTCAATTTTCTACCGATTTTCAAACGGTTTGGTTTGTTATAAACGTCAGAGATGTAGTTATGACACTGCATACATATGAATAATTATAACAATGGACTTCCATATGAAAGAATTATAGCCACGTTAATAACGTTTGTAAGAAACCAAACCGTTTGTAAATCCGTCAAGATTTCAGCGAGATAAGAGGATTTGTGTGCGTGCTGATCACTCACCTTAATTCACAGCTTCACTGTTAAGATGGCCGCCGGTGATGCCGGAAGTGACTCTGCCGTAAGACATCTAGTCTTTATTATATGATATCTATGGTTTTATTTCCAATAAAGGGTTAGCGTCAGCAATTACAATCAACAAACACACACTCACAGTTTCACTAAACATTAACAATCTTTCTGGCACAACACTCTTACTCAAATGATGATGAAACGAACAAAGGTGAAGAGAAACACAATCAATTAGAACGAACACGAATGCGAAGCACAATGACATAAAGCACAAAGTCGACAAGGCTCAAGGAGCCTCCACTGAGTGTTAGGGTGGTCCTTATATCCGGGTCAGGTGCTTAACAGGACCAATCAGAGTCTTTCACAGGTTATCAGCGCTGAAACTCAAACCTGTCTCTAGATATTCAAGGCCCCGATATACTCGTGGCAAATTTCTTTAAATCTCTTTGCAGTGATATAGCCTATGAACATCCGACGCAGTCCATGCTGCTGAAAGTGATGTAGATGAATGTGTAAATATGTGCTGCACGCTTTCCTCTAAATAACTAAATAATCATGCAACAAAAATGAAAGCATCTGATCGTACACTGTAAAAACTAAAGGAGCCTCAAATATCCTGTCGGATACTCAAGGAACTTCAAAATGTAATTTAAGTGCCTCAAAGCTCTTTCTCCTATAGTAGGGTTACTGGAGGAGCATTGACAATCTTTGAGGTTCTTGCTGGAACTTATGGGATCCTTTAAGCACTTTGTATTTAGTTCAGAGGTTCTGGAGTCACCTTTTCATTACCATGAGACCTCGAAGTGCTTTGAGGGAAAATAGAGGAACTTGAATGCGATAAAAGGGTTATTGGAAGATCTTTTAACATTTAAGTGGTTCCTGGAAGATCTCTTATGTTAAAGCCAGCATCTGGAGGAACCCAATGGTTCAGTGAGGCCAGAATAAGATTATTATTATCCTATTATTATTATTATAGGCTACTTAAGCTTGATTCAGTATACATGCCCAGGTGAAAAAGACGTACTATTAAAAATGTACTTGAGTGTGTTTTTAGTAGGCCTACAATACAAATATACTTTAATACATTTTTAATACATTTAACAGTAGCCTACGTCTTTTTCACCTAGGTAGCTTACATTTATTTAGTATCTATAGGCCTATTTTATTGATTAATTTAAACCTTAAACAATAACACTAAATTATAATAATATTAATAATAAGAATTCATTAATTATTATTGAATAAATAATAGTAATAAATTAATAATTTTACCTACTTCTTAATAAATTATTATTTGAAGAAGAAGAACCAGGAGGAGAAAAGTTTTATTCTGTCACGAAACTGCTGCTATTCCTCTACTGTCGTCGCTTCAGTTCCTCGCGCTGCTCGCGCGCAACAAAGCTCAGCTGATCGACGTCATCGGATTTGAAGTAACGGCTCCTCTCATCAAAGCTTCCGCCGTTTGTTCGGCTCTCCGTTACAAGGTTTGTAAACTCGCCAAATAAATAAAAATACAGAGTCTACTCACTATATATTCAAACACACACATATAAACTAAATTTATTATACATTACTACTTTTTTACAGTGTTTACCACTCGTTTATTGCACAGTATCTGGTATGAAGGTTTTAGCCGCGATGCTACGTTGATCTAACGTAAGTTAATGAACAAATGGAAATTATTGACTTACTGTCTTAGATTGATTTAGTCATTCAATTCAACATATTCTGTACAACTGTGTCTTCAAATTGCTGATATAGCCTAACTAATTTAGCTGATTCCTGCTGTCGTCATTGACGTTTGTTATGAATAACAAAAGCCGGAATAGTTTGGTCTGTTTTTGTTTAGCCTAACTTTACTTACTACAGAAAGCCATTTACTGGTCAATAAATATTATGTTGTGAATAATCAGCTTTGTTCTTTTGTTTCCCCAGAACAACCAGTAACGTTACATTTCTAAAATAATCTGAACATTTCAGAGGCAACATTGAATTACAGTAAGTTACCTATACACGGGTTTCTTGTATACAAACAATACCGGATGCGCGCGCATCCAGGAGGCAAAAAAAACGCTATCTGTTATGCCGAGTTCTGTAATAAAAGAATAAAAGGACATTGTAATTAACGTAGATTTCGCATTGTTTGTAATTTTTTGTTGACTCAATAATAAACTGCAATTTCAGAGTTGGATCTGTTTGTTTGTGTTTCATATTAATATAACATTATGTAAAAAGTCCAACTGTTTACGAATCAAAATCCGGACATACTGTGATGCATGTATGAATTATCATGTTAGACTAAGTTAGTAATGTAATAGTCAATGTTAGCAGTGCAGCATCTAGAGCCCGAATTTGCTTTTATATAAGTTAACCTTGTTTACGTTACTTTACGACCTGCAACATTTCATGACTGCACACATATAACGTTACTTACTGTAAATCAAAGATTTGACGGTGGATTATGTGCTGTCATGAGCACATACTAGTTTAACTGCTCAACCAGTTATGAACAGTGAAAAAAATACATGTTTATTTTTTCAAACAGCTATTTAGATCGCAAATTTGACATTTAGTATACCAAGTGTGTAGTATACTGTTCTTTAGAATTTTCTATTCATCAAAGAATCCTAAATAAAATATGTCACAAAAATAAGAAGCAGCAAAACTGTTTTCAACATTGATAATTATCAGAAATGTTTCTTGAGCATCAAATCATCATATTAGAATGATTTGTGAAGGATCATGTGACACTGAAGACTGGAGTAATGATGCTGAAAATTCAGCTTTGATAAATTACACGTTTTCCTTTTGAATGCATTTTAAAATGTATGTTCCAATAATATTTCATAATATTCCTGTTTTACAAAATTTTTTAGCACAAGAGACTGCTTTCAAAAACATAAAAATCTTACCAACCCCAAACTTTTGAACAGTAGTGTATACATGGATTTCGAATAAAATAAATTATAATTATATATATCAGGCCATACAATTGCTGGCCACTTGTCATCCACAATCCAAAGATCGTCATGTATTGCGTAGGGATCCGGCAAGATCTCACCATTGCTGAGAGTACGTTTTTTAATATTATCGCCACGTACATGTGTGAAGTCATGAAATGTTGCAGGTCGTAAAGTAACGTAAACAAGGTTAACTTATATAAAAGCAAATTCGGGCTCTATAGATGCTGCACTGCTAACATTGGCTGTTACATTACTAACTTAGTCTAACATGATAATTAGCATTTTGACTTAGCGACAACACCACCACTATGCTACTAGCCTACCCTAAACCCTTTTAACGTTAGGGGAGACCGGGGATGGTTGTAACACGGGTCAGTTGTAACAACTCCAATATGTCCAATCAGGAACTAGTTACAAATCACCTGATTCACTTCGCACATGCTCAGTTTAGTTCTTATTCCACATGTGAAAAAGTAGAGCCCTGTTGGAGACACAGCACATGTTAGAGTGGAAAAAACAAATTTGAGGTATGAAAGTAACTTTTTTTACTTTTTTTGTTTTTGTTATGGGAATTTCTGCTTTGTAGTTAAACTCCTCAAACTCTTATTATGTTTATTGTGTGTCTGTGTAGATATTTCCCATGCAAGTTGTCAGTGCTAATGTTTTGCCTGTTAGCTGTAAGGTGAGCTAGTTCATGGCTACATGACTCTGGGTTAGTTGTAACAACAAGACTCTGGGTTAGTTGTAACAACAATGAAACGTTATAACCTACCCCAAGAAAAGTGCTTACACTTACACATACACAATGTTCAAGTGTTCAAGTTTAATTATGGTCAATTACTATGACTGAGAGTAACACACATACGTTTAATTCTTTAATTTAGTTCTTATGGTCAATTACTTTAACAGACACACACACACACACACACACACACACACACACAATGTTCAAGTGTTCAATTTTATTATGGCCAATACTAACACTTACAAACAAACAATTTTTTGAGTTCAAGTTCAATTTATAATGGTAATTACTATGACTAGTTATATTGAAAAGTCAGTGTTGAATAAAAACCTTTCAAAATATTTTTTTTGTCAAAATCCTTATTTCATGATGTTACATATCACCCCGGTGGATATCATAATGTTACATCTCACCCCAGGGTATGTTACAACTAACCCTGACTATGGGGTGAATTGTAACATTTCACTCCTCGTGTTTGAAACTAAACCATGCATTTTCTGTTTGTGTTGCAAAGATAATAGCTATGTCATTTAATAGCAGACACTTGTAACTAGTTTGGATCACATTTTGAACACACTGACTTCAAAGTACTACAAGCTATAGACAGAAAGGTCAAAATTGTTACAACCATCCCCGGTCTCCCCTACTCTGGTACGAAGGCCGCGGGTCTTTTCTGCCTCCTGGTTGCGTGCGCATGCCGTGATGACGTCGCCGAGAAATCCATGTATACACCACATGCAAGTACTTTATTACTATGAACTTTCTCTGTGTGAAATTGTATTGTTTGACTATGTACTTTTTTAATCAGTTATTCTCTGAAAATCTTCCCTCATGCTCTCAAATCTCATTCATGTTACTCATAAAAATAATATCACAGGTTTGGAGCCAATAATGCTATGCATTTTTTATAGGCTATACCTTAATCATATGCATTTGAATATAAGACATTTGAACCCTGAATTATAACTTCAAGTTTAGTCTTTTTCGAAAAGAAAAAAAAGGAAAAAGCTATTATATGGCTTCATAAGACTTACAACACAACCCATTACACATGAGTTGTGAACTCATTGATTATTTTTAGGATCTTTTCTGGGACATTTTTGGAGCTTAACCATTTTTACATAAATTGTTGCATTGAATTGAACTAGACAAGTGTACATAAGAATAGTTTCATGAATGAATTACACAATTTTTTTATACTTGTGTTTCATGCAGTGATATTGAATGGTGACGGGTTGCATTATGCCTGAGATCTGCTTTTGGGTTCCACAGACAGAAAGTCAAACAGGTTTGGAACGTCACAAGGCTGAGGAAATTATTTAAAATTCCCAACTATCACTTTAATAACCTTACTAACAGTAAATGTTGTACTTTGCAGGGATCTCGGTAAGCTGAAATACAAGTTTGATCAAGAATAAAAATCCTCCTGTAGACCTGAAAATCACTGAAGTGCCTGGACCATTCACCACAAAAGAGGAAAAACAAACAGAAAATGAAGCTGATGCACCTTTTCACTTTTCTAACTCGTTAAGTACCTCACGTGTCCCTTGTGAAGATTTTATAATTGATTGCATTTTATGTTGCAGTGAGTAAAGGTGCATCACATTTGTGAATTTCGTAAAATTACGCAGGCAAAAATGTCCATTGACCGTTGTCAGCAG
The DNA here is from genome assembly GCA_021554675.1 of Leuciscus idus. Lineage (NCBI taxonomy): Eukaryota > Metazoa > Chordata > Actinopteri > Cypriniformes > Leuciscidae > Leuciscus > Leuciscus idus. Next base: position 12,221,263 of record CM038625.1, on the reverse strand, counting down.
TGTAGCGATGTAATGTATGAAGCACCACACAAAATTGCTGATCGTGTGGATTCTTATTGAAATGAGTGAATTGACCAGTGAACATTCACAGAACAACAGATCATTTTACTGCACCTTAACTCTGTTAAAATGGAAAATGTTTTCTGCTTGTTGTGACATAAGGAATTCTGTTTCCGGGTCGAAACCTCTACTTCTACTTCCTCTATCTTGTTTCTAGATATTGAGAATACTCAACAACCATTTATGGGAACTGTTGATTCAAGTCACACATTTAAGCTTTTCAAAAGCCATAGTGTACATAACAGTCTCCAGTCTATCAGCATCCCAGACTTAAACATTTTATGATTCAAAATAGCTGAATAACTAAACCATCTGAGATTCGGAATAGAGATAAAGGTTAGGATCATAATTTTCAGGAATATTACAGCACAATGAGTGCATATTAGCACTGTTTGTTGTTTGTTTTTGGCATCTGATAGAGCTTTTGGACTTGGAAATGGAAACAGTGATGTCAGACTTAACAAGCGGACTGAAACATGTTTTAAAATTAAGTGAAGATGGACATTTTTAATTAGTCAAAATTGTTATTTTTTACATTGATTTATTACTTGGAACATGTTTTTTCCATGCATTTTGTTGAGATGTCTTTTCTTGTGTAGCATATTGTATACACATGGTTGATTATTCATGTTACTTATGTATTATACTATTTTTTTTGTGTGTGTGTATTCATTGATATTCATCTATTACTAGCTTTTTTTTTCAAGTGCATGGAAGTGTATTAAAATGGATCTAAAATATGTAATAAACAATTCTTATTTTGTATTTTGTTCAGTTTGTTTATTATAATAGAAGTTAATGGTGGTAACCATAGTAACAACATGAAATTAATTTAATACAAATAAAATAAAATTGAAATTTGGTTCCTGGAGGCACCACACAGTGCCTAATATAAGAGTTCCTCAGGAAACCTGTGTGGTTCCTCAGAGAACCGCCCCTTTTTAAAGGGTGCCTAGAGGATCTACAGACGGTTCCGCCGGTGTGGCAAAGTGAAGAACCCCAAAAGGTTCCTCCAGGCACCTTTTATTTTTACAGTGTAGTGTTAGCAGAAGCTGCTTATAGGCACAGGTATACTAACATGATCATTTCACTCAACAGCATATAAGGGTCATTCCGTGCCAACTCAACCAGAGGTCACTGGCTAAAATTTTTGATTTTTATAATTTCTTTTATGGTGAAAGATAAAGGAATAAAGACAAAACATTAAATGTGACAGATGTAGGCTATTACTGAGTAATCCTGTTTTGTTTAGAGGGTCAAAATGACAATTTTATTCTGAGATTTGGAGTCAGATAACAGGGGTAAAAATGACTTTAGAACAGCATCATTATTTAATTTTTACACAGAGATTGGGTTACACAGTTAACAAATGAGCCCACTCTTAGTCATCAAACACCCCCCTAAAAGAGACAGGAGAGCAGAAAAGGCCTCAGTAACCATGGCGACATCAGATAAGACGGTTTTATTGCTGTGAAAGATGTGGTCATGTGGGAAAACACTAAACAGAGGCCATAGAAACACGCATAAAGCCATAAAGCATTTACATATATGTTTAAATTATTCTTTTGATCTTGTTACACGCTCTAAGCATGGAAGGCCTACATGGTAAGAAAGATTTTTTTTTTTCTTCAGTGGCCATGAAAAATACCCTTTTCAACAAATTAATAAATAAAATGTTTGCTGGACGAACTGATTCATTTATATTTTATTTTTTTATAAAAACCCTTCAATTACAAAGACAGGCTTATATATGATTCATAGATGTGTATCAGATGGGTGGGTGTTGTATGGTATTTTATTGGCATGACAGATATTTCTATACAATTATGTTTCTAAAGCATTTGCAGCTTTATTCTGTAATTAAAACAAAGCAAAGTGAAAATTTGCAAAGCAATGAAACATAAATTTAGAAACTGCAACTGGCAAAGAAATATAAAATGGATGCATTCAATTAAATGAAATATTGATGCATATTCTAGATTTGGCCACCAGATGGACACAACATACAACATATATTGGCTCTGGAGAAAAGCGTCTGAAAATGCAAACATGTAAATCACTAATATAGAAGAAAAAGTTTACAATATTTATGATATCTGATGAATGTTTTTATTTTATTTTTTTTATTCAATGCCACAAGATAATCACTTTATTTACATTAGCTGCCAGAAAGAGAGAGAGAAAAAAAAAAACATAAATCACATCAAATACATATATTTCTATCATACACCCCATTTTTCTATTAATATTGATTGCTAAATATTTCCAAAATAATCTTGAGTAGATACAGAGATAAACAGATGCAAAATAGTTCAAAATTCACAGGCATATGAAATGTTGAGTTGAAATCCTTTTTCAAAACATAAATGGATAAACTCAGTGATATCTGCTCTATTTCTCTGTTATTGATCATCATTGACCAGAAGAACAGCGGCTGGTTATCGCTCTGTTACTGCATGTTGATGTGATTTTGCAGGACAGTGCGGGACATGTGTGAGAGATACATTTACCACACTTTATTATAACATAAATCTAAATATCAAATTTAAATCGTGATTTTTTTTTTTAAAAGAAGTATTATGGCAAATGTTGCATCATGGGATTGCAGTTCATTCCATCATAAAAGATGAAGCAGTCTTAAACCAGTGTTTTTTCCTCATTTTTATCAACTTTTTTTTTCTTTTTCAAAGTTTGTTCTGTGATTCATATTGGAGGTTGGTGGTTTAATTAATGGCTTATAAATATTTGAGTGATATCCTAATGGAGAAAATGAATAGGAAAAATGCATCCAGAATTAAGTCTACAAGTCTACTTGTCTCTTACACTGTATTTCCTCCATGTGTTATGATGTGTACATTTACACTGTGTGTGTTTGAAATAAACTGCTTCATGCTGTAAATGTGTTTTTATTCAACCGTCATTCAATCTGAATCTGAATCCATAGTTTATTCTTATTATGACGTCCATTCAATTATATACGCATATAACGCTTCATAGATGTATATCAGGTCATATTCAGTTCAATTCTACAGTGATTTATTGGGGTTACAAATATTTTTACTTTTGTATTTGTGGAGTTGCTGCATTCAATATGAAACAGAATGAAAAAAAGATTGCATTAAAGAGTAATAAAATTAAATATTAAAGAATTTTCACTGTTTTGGCATCAGATAGAGAGCATTGTTAAGCAAAGCTTTGTTTCACATCACTAAACAATTAGACATATTTTCATCTTTACGATTACAAATCCAATATATGCCACAATTGTTATGACATCTCTTCTGTTTTCTCCGTTTTACGTCTTGAAGCTCTGACGTCATTGACCAGAAGAACAGCAGCAGCCGCAGAAGCCACGCCCATCAGCGCAGTGGCGACCAATCGGAGCACAGCTTCAACAGAATCACAACAGGGGGCGTGGACTTCTGAAAAAAAAAAAAAAAAAGCAATGATAAAACAGAATTGAGATTTTTAACAAGATGATTTTAATTCTCTGTCAGGAACTCGGATATCAGCAAAAACCTCAAAACAGTTTAGAATGACATGAGTAAATTAGATTAATGTTTATTTAATGCATTCCTGGCACTATCAGTAAAAAAAGCTCATATGACCTCTGAGGTACCTGCACATGTTTGACAGAGTTCAGTGATGTGTTCACATTTTGACAATCCTGATGATGAGGAGTCTCTGCTGGTGACAGGATCAGGCGTAGTAACAGCTAAAACATGAGAAAAATCAAAACATTTGTTATTGCTCTGTCAATCACAGTCATTCAAAGTGGACAGTCCTGATCTTCTTAAGGAGACATTGTCTAAATGTTAAAGTGGATTGTGGGCTTTTACAATGGGACACCGCGTGTGTGCAAAGACATTTCCTCACATACATACACAATAGTTATTATAGGTGACTTTGAGCTTGTCTTTTTAAGTCAGTTAAAAATTTGGGCAGTCTTATTATGCATACAGTGATGGGAGAAACAAAGCATTTCAAAACTTTGAATCCATTGAACCAGTTGTACAGACCACTGAAGGTGTGTATCTGGCACCAAGATGTTCGCAGCAGATCCTGTAAGTCCTGTAAGATGCGAGTCGGGCTCCATGGATCGGAATTGTTTGTTCAGCACATCCAACAGATGCTCGATTGGATTGAGATCTGGGGAATTTGAAGGCCTAGTCAACACCTCAAACTTGTTGTTGTGCTCCTCAAACCATTCCTGCTTTGTGGAATGGCGCATTATCCTGCTGAAGAGGCCACAATCCACCAGGGAATACCGTTTCCATGAAAGGCTGTACATGGTCTTCATCAATGCTTAGGTAGGTGATACGTGTCAAAGTAACACCCACATGGATGGCAGGACCCAAGGTTTCCCAGCAGAACATTGCCCAAAGCATCACACTGCCTCCGCTGGCTTGCCTTCTTCCCATAGTGCATACTGGTTTCATGTGTTCCCCAGGTAAGCGACGCACACGCACCCGGCCATCCACGTGATGTAAAAGAAAATGTGATTCATCAGACCAGGCCACCTTCTTCCATTGCTCCGTGGTCCAGTTCTGATGGTCACGTGTCAGCATGGACACCCTGACTGGTCTCCACAGCCCCATACACAACAAACTGAGATGAAGTGTGTATTATCACACCGTATATCAGAACCAGCATTAACTTCTTGAGCAGTTTGAGCTACAGTAGTTTGTCTGTTGGATCGGACCACACGGGCCAGCCTTCGCTCCACACGTGCATCAATGAGTCTTGAGCCTTTCTCCAGTTCACCACTATTCCTTCCTTGGACCACTTTTGCTCTGGCCCGTCTTGCCATCACAATTTGGCCGTTGTCAAACTCACTCAAATTCCTACGCTTACCCATTTTTCCTGCTTCTAACACATCATTTGAGGACCAAATGTTCACTTGCTGCCTAATATATCCCACCCACTAACAGGTGCCGTGAGGAAGAGATAACGTCTCGGTTACGTATGTAACCCTCGTTCCCTGAGTAGGGAACGGAGACGTTACGTCGGATGACGACGAATGGGGTTTCGCTTAGAAAGCCTGTCATCTTCGAGTATATAAAACGAGCCTATGGCAATGAAATGCCATGGGTCTGCGGAATTTGCATTGCGTAACTCCGCCCCACCCTGGGGGTATATAAGGAAGTACGCTGCAACATGCAGATATGTCTTCGCTGAGGAGCCGAGACTGAACTCAGGCGTTCCAGCGGTACAGCGGAAGTGGCAGGGAGACGTAACGGATGACGACGAATGGGGTTCCCAGTGAAATCACGCCACCTCTCGACTGTCTTCCAGTGCCCTGCGTAAGTCTGAGCTCCCTGTCGTGAGACTGGCACGGACGAAGGACTCCTACTTAACACAGGAATACCAAGGTACACTGGGAAGCATATCTCAGTGGAAATATGCCATCATGCCCAACCCTAAGGGGGGGGACTTGGAATACACATATGACCCCGGAGAGCTGCATACGGAGAAACACTGGGGTGTCCAACCGCAGGTGGAATATTTCAACCCCAGGGGTGGCAAGGTGGCTTGCCAAGGGAAAGACACATGCTCGAAGAGGCTTACAGTGGAAATACACATGTGGGGGTCGCCCAGAGGGGGAACCATGCACATGGAGGCACCTAGCCAAGCGCGAAAGCTGCCGGTGGCATGACTCTGGCGTTGACGTCGTCAGTGCTGGAGGAGACTCAGGGCTTATTAGGCTCACCTGAGAAAACATCGCACGAATCCCGTCCGTGGAGAGGAATGGCGAGCAAGCGAAGACACCTGAGCAGAATCTATACCGGCTAGTTGAAGCGAGTACATGAGAAGAAACTGGCTCCACTCGGAGATTATAGAATCTCGCGAATGTGTTAGGTGTCGCCCAGCCTGCAGCTCTGCAGATGTCTGTTAGCGAGGCGCCATGCGCTAGAGCCCAAGAGGATGCCACACTCCGAGTGGAGTGGGCCGTCACACCAAGGGGGCATGGTCGACCTTGCTGCTGGTAAGCCAAAGCAATGGCGTCCACTATCCAGTGAGACAACCTTTGCTTGGAGAGAGCCTTTCCCTTCAGCTTCCCACCATGACAGACAAAGAGCTGGTCAGAGGTCCTGAAACACTGCGTTCTGCCTACGTAAGCACAAAGGGCGCGTACTGGACAGAGCAGTGCCAAGGCTGGGTCTGCCTCCTCCAAAGGCAGCGCTTGCAGGTTCACCACCTGGTCTCGAAAGGGTGTGGTGGGAACCTTGGGCACATATCCAGGCCGGGGTCTCAGGATCACGTGAGAGTTAGCCGGCCCGAACTCCAGGCACGCTTCGTCAACCGAGAATGCCTGCAGGTCCCCTACCCTCTTGATGGAGGCCAATGCAACCAGGAGCGCTGTCTTCATCGACAGGAACTTAAGCTCCACTGATTGCAGAGGCTCGAAGGGAGCACTCTGCAGGGCAGTTAAAACCACTGAGAGGTCCCAAGAGGGAACGAGAGGAGGGCGAGGAGGATTCAGTCTCCTCGCTCCTCTCAGGAACCTGATGATCAGGTCGTGCTTTCCAACGGACTTACCTTCGACTGCGTTGTGATGTGCGGCAATGGCGGCAACATACACTTTCAGGGTGGAGGGAGACAGCCTTCGCTCCAACCCTTCTGCAGGAAGGAAAGCACGACACTGATCGGGCATTTCGTGGGTTCTTGATGTTTAGAAGAACACCAGTTGACGAAGAGGTTCCACTTCAACGCATAGGCATGTCTCGTGGACAATGCTCTAGCGGAAGTGATGGTAGCCACCACCGCTGGTGGTAGGGTACTCAAACCTACCTCGTCCCGTCCAGGAGCCACACGTGGAGGTTCCAAAGATCGGGATGAGGGTGCCACAGGGTGCCCCGTCCCTGAGAAAGCAGGTCCTTCCTCAGAGGAATAGGCCAGGGAGGTGCTGTCGCGAGGAGTACTAGTTCTGGGAACCAGGTGCGGTTGGGCCAATACAGGGCAACCACTCCCTGATCTTGCGCAAGGTCTGCGCAAGAAGGCTCACTGGGGGAAACGCATACTTGCGTAGGCCCCGCGGCCAGCTGTGCGCCAGTGCATCCGTGCCGAGCGTGCCCTCGGTCAGGGAATAAAACAGGTCGCAATGGGACGAGTCGTGGGAGGCAAACAGATCTATCTGAGTGTCCCCGAACTGATCCCAAATCAGCTGGACCGACTGGGGATGGAGTCTCCATTCTCCAGCGAGAGGCCGAAGCCGAGACAGCTCGTCGGCCGCACGGTTCAGCTCTCCCGGGATATAAATGGCTCGAAGCGACCTCAGATGCTTCTGGCTCCATATGAGGAGGTGGCGGGCGAGTTGCGACATACGGCGGGAGCGTAGACCACCTTGACGGCTGATGTACGCTACTGTGGCGGTATTGTCTGATCGGACTAGTACGTGTTGACCCCTGAGCAACGCCCGGAAGCGGTGCAGGGCAAGGCGTACAGCCAGCAACTCGAGGCAATTGACATGCCAAAGGCGTTGGGGACCTGTCCAGGAGCCCGCGGCAGCATGTCCATTGCACATGGCGCCCCAGCCCGTGGTGGAGGCATCTGTTGATACAACAACATGCCTGGAAGCTCGTTCTAAGGGCACACCAGCCCGAAGAAAACTGAGGTTCAACCACGGGGTGAAGGTCTGACGGCAGGTCGGAGTCACTGGGACTCGGAGCGTGCCGTGTTGCCATGCCCACCTCGGGACTCGATCGCGAAGCCAAAGCTGAAGCGGTCTCATATGAAGCAATCCGAGCGGCGTTACTGCGGCTGCGGATGCCATATGCCCCAGGAGCCTCTGAAAAAGTTTCAGTGGGACCGCACTCTTGCCCTCGAATTGACGAAGGCAAGTCAGCAGTGACTGCGCGCGCTCGCTCGTAAGCTGCGCGCACATGGCGACCGAGTCGATATCCATACCGAGAAAAGAGATCCTCTGCACGGGGCAGAGTTTGCTCTTCTCCCAGTTGACCCGAAGGCCCAGACGAGCTAGGTGCCGGAGCACTAGGTCCCTGTGTTCGCAAACCTGGTCTCGAGAGTGAGCTAGGATCAGCCAGTCGACGAGACAGTTCAGGATGCGAACCCCGTGTTCCCGTAGAGGAACAAGGGCTGCCTCGACGACCTTCGTGAAGACACGAGGAGACAGGGCTAGCCCGAAAGGGAAAACCGCGTACTGGTATGCCTGCCCCTCGAAAGCAAACCGTAGGAACGGTCTGTGTCGAGGAAGAATGGAGACATGGAAGTAGGCGTCCTTCAGGTCGATCGCTGCCTTCGGTACAATGAAGTAGGGGCTGTAAAAGCCGGACTTCATTTCGGCTGGAGGGACAATCTCGATCGCACCCTTCGCCAGTAGGGTGGCGACCTCCACTCTCATGACAGGGGCATCGCCACCGACCATAGTGAAGCGGACTCCCCTGAAGCGGGGAGGAGACCGTGCGAACTGAATCGCGTAGCCGAGCCTGATGGTTCTCGCGACCCAACGGGACAGTCTGGGAAGCTCCCAAAAGCTGTACCAGCGGGGTCAAGCGAGCCAGACGTACACTGGTGGTGCAGCGAAGCGGAATGACCGGCCCAGACGTGGGTGGCATAGCGGCCCAGTGTGGGGGCACGGTCATTAGCCGCGCCCTGCCAGAGGAGGCCAGGGGAGGGCCAGCGTCCCATGGGGGCGTACTCTGGCAGGGGTCTGGCGACAGAAGGGGACGAGAGTGGCGAGGCACGTGAGCGGCGCGCACTGTCATCCACAGCCTCTTGGGGCTCGGAGGAAGGGGGCATCAGTTCTTGAAATAAGAGATTCTCCCGCGGCCCTCCACCGGGGGACGGAGTGGCCCTGCTACCAACTCCTGAAAAGAACTGAGCCCTAACTCCAAGCTGCCCATCTCGAAAGTGCTGCTTAGCCTGGTGTCTGGCCAGCTAAGGGGCGGAGACGGGCAGTGCCGCCCTCCTGCATCCCCCTCCAGCCCGGGGCCGGTGAAGGCTCGAGGGGAGGAGCCGCAGGGAGGCGGCCTCGGCGGGAAGCAGACTAAGGAGACCGCACGGAAGGATGACCATTGGTGCAGAAGGCCTCAGTCCACTTCAGGGGATGATCGAAGACTGTTGGGCGCAGTCCTCAATCACACCGCCAAGCAAGCCACCCGTCTCGAAAATGCTGCTTAGCCTGGCGTTTGGCCGGCTAAGGGGCAGAGACGGGCGGTGCCGCCCTCCTGCAACCCTCTCCTGCTCGGGGCCAGTGAAGGCTCGAGGGGAGGAGTCGCAGGGAGGCGGCCTCGGCGGGAAGCAGACTAAGGAGACCGCACGGACGGATGACCGTCAGTGCAGAAGACCTCAGTCTGCTTCTGGGGGGGTCAAAGACTGTAGGGTACAGTCCTCAACCACACCGCCGAGGAGCCCAGCCTGGGACATGGGGGAGCTGAGAAAATGAATTCTCAGACCCCCTCACATCAACCTGGCTGAGCCCATTCCTGGACCACAGCTGTGGACATCACCTGGCCCCGGGATCACGCGGGTACCGATGTCGCCCGTAGAGCGAGGTCAGTAGTGTGCGTGGCGGATCGACCAGCCCAGACATGGGAGGCATAGCGTCCCTGCGTGGGGGCGTGGTCGTGTTTCCGCGTTCTGTCAGTGTAGGCCAGGGAAGGACCAGCGTTCCACGGCGGCCTGGTCTGACAGAACTCCCGAGTCAGCACTGCCTCGAGGGCGAAGGCGACACACAGTACTGCATTCCTGTGCCACGATAGTGACAGAGAACATACAGCCCATGATCACCACGCGATCGAGTGCAGCGAAGGCGGAGGACGCCCGCGGGCCGCGAAAAGTCACGTGGACTCCCGCGGGCCGGAAGCGTCCTGATGCACATCCGGGAAGCCTACAGCGCTCGGGGGGAGGGCGGCGCCACTCCTGCCGATGCTTTCAGCTGCCCGGGAAAGCATGGCCATCAGCTCTGGATCTGACCCGACTAACGCTGACACTCCAGAGGGAGGCAACGCAGTCAAATCCTCATTTCCAGAGGAATCAAGCCCGCCTTGTGATGCTGTGAGTGACATGACACCACCTGCTGGAGCCCCGAATGAAAACACTGGGTCCCCGAGAGAAACCAGGCACACACGGAAGCCCCACGGTTTGCGATGTGGAGGGGGGCGTGGCCCGAGGAATGCTCGTCGGTATTATGCCACACTGTAACCCTCAGATCACCCTGGCCACCAGCCAAAGTATCCCCTCTCGAGGAAGAGATAGATTGGGGTGTGGCAGAGGGGACTCTACCCACACGGAGATCATTGAGTCTCGATCTATAAACATCGCGATGGTCACGTTCCCGCAAAGAAAACGTGACTCATCCACGAGCGCTGCCGAGCGTGAATAAGCCCAACACGCGAAACAGCGCTCGTGACCGTTAGGCAGATGAATCACACGCCCACATCCAGTAAATACACGGGCGAACCGTCTTGAAAAAGACGTGCCGCGTGCAGCTCTTTTAGAGAGAGGAAAAGCTCAGCAGAGTGCTGAAGCGCCCAGGGAGAAACACACACACTGTCGGCAGATCACTGCACAGATCAGCAGCAGGCAATGCGATCTCGCTGGAACACGCCGTCACACAAACACACTGAAGAGCCGCTCGTCTCGTAGAGTGAAGATGATACAGAATGGCTTGTAGGAGTGAAGAAAACTCTTGGCTCCGAAGCGAAAACATATCTGCATGTTGCAGCGTACTTCCTTATATACCCCCAGGGTGGGGCGGAGTTACGCAATGCAAATTCCGCAGACCCATGGCATTTCATTGCCATAGGCTCGTTTTATATACTCGAAGATGACAGGCTTTCTAAGCGAAACCCCATTCGTCGTCATCCGACGTAACTCGGAGTGACAACGAAAGGGAACCAGTGTTATTCACTTCACCTGAAAGTGGTCATAATTTTATGCCTGATCGGTGTATACACACCCAAATAAAATATGACTTCATTAAAAGTTTTAAGTACTCCTTTACAATTTTACTTGAGTATAAATAGTACAAAAGTACTTGATTGAAGAAGTACTGATCAGTTCATGTTTATTTTGTCATTTTGAATACGTATATACTTATATTATATATTTTATATATTACTACTGTTCAAAATACCTGGGGAGGGGGAATTGCAGGATCTAACATCACTATGAATTATGAATTGTCAAGTAGCCAGCACTAGTCAGTAAGATTAGTGGATGGATGCAGATACATAATATGTAATGTAAATAAATACAAACGTCACAGGACTAAATGCATAACATTTTAAAATGAACGCTATAATGTATACATAGTTTTATATAATTTGTAATGGCAGGGAATAATGCAAGTGCAATAATTTACACTATTTTAATGTTGTGTTATGTTGTGTTTTTTTTTATTATATAAAATTCATGTTATATATACATTTACTATTATACTATGCAAATGTTGATTTTCTTGATGCAAATGTTGCATCATGGGATTGTAGTTCATCCCTTCATGCGTATTTTCCATGACAAATATTTTTACATTTTTATTTGCAGCATTTAGTTGCTACATACAATTATGAAACAAAATAGAATATCAACATCACATTATTTAATTTTTTAAAAATAAAATGAAGAAAATACTAAAATGAAGTATTATCGTTGTGGCCACTAGATGGCCCAATACACCAGATTAATCTAATAAACCTTTTCTGATCCAGTTCAGAGAGAGCATTGGTAAGCAAAGCTTTGTTTCACCATCACTAAATTTACATCACATTTATGCTTTTAGTAGATGTTTTTATCCAAAGCGGATTACAAAAGAGGAACAAATGCATTCATCAAAGAGCCAACAATTGTTGGCAGTTCACAATGCCTGGTTTATTAGATAACTACAGTAGATAAACAAGAAGAGAAGTTTGGGCAAGCCTGTGTCCCATGTGCTCTTTCATGAAATCCTGTTGGAGCTTTTCTCCAGATTAGTTATAGTTATATTGTTTTATTGCAGGGTGTTTGATCTCATGTTCTGTCTTAGCAGAAAATACAATACAATCACATACTCCTCATATTTTGATAGTTTAATCAAACCTGAAGTGTTATTAAAAGCAAATATTGTGCAAACATCTCCTCCAGACATCACTTTTAACCACAACTGTATCATTTACATTTACATTTAGTCATTTAGCAGACGCCTTTATCCAAAGCGACTTACAAATTAGGACAAAAATTCAGCGAGTCATCATAAAGAGGCAAAAACAACAACAACGCAAGAAGTGCTCAAAATACGAAGTTCAGGTATTATTCAGAGTAGCATAAGCCTGATAAGTGATGTTTCAAAGGGAAAGGATATTTTTTTTTTTATAAGGTTAAGTGCTCACGGAAGAGATTGGTTTTCAGCTGTCTTTTGAATGTTGTCAGGGATTCTGCATTCCGGATGAGGGTGGGGAGAGCGTTCCACCAGCATGGAACTGTGAATGAGAATGTTCTGGAAAGTGATTTTGTGGCTTTCTGTGATGGAACCACGAGACGTCGCTCGTTGACCGATCGTAGGTGTCTGGTAGGGATGTAGACTCGTAGGAGTGAGTGAAAGTAGGAGGGAGCTGAGCCTGTGATGGATCTGTAAGCAAGCGTCAGTGCCTTGAACTTGATGCGAGCAGCGAGAGGTAGCCAGTGCAGAGAGGTGAACAGAGGAGTGACGTGGGCCCTCTTGGGCTCGTTGAAGACAAGACGAGCTGCAATCCCTGAGCAGGGCTCAAAGAACCGTCCATATCAACAGACGCTCACGGTTTAGCTGGTTAGCATAGCCTTAAAAAAGAACATTTTTGTGCAAAAAGCATCTCTTTCCATTAATGACTATAAAACGTTTCTTGGAGGCTTTTAATAGTGTCAGATAATCATGTGTTTTTCACAGTCTGCTGAAGGAAGTTTTAATATAGAGCAGTCACATGACATGATGATGGTGGTTAGTATTTGTCATGATACATGCTAGCGGATGCAACTATTTTAGAAAACAAAATATGCTAAAAGAAAATGTTATTACATTTAGTTAGAAACCCCTCAAAATGGATGAAAAAAACATCTTCACTTGTATAAATTCTTAAAATTATTCATGTTTTTGTCGTTGACAGACCAACATATACACACACACACATACATACATATATATATATATATATATATATAGACAGCAAGAATAGGGGAATCTTCTTAGAAATAACTTCTAACAGTCGCTAGAGCTGGAAATAACTTCTACTGAAACTTGCTTATCTGCAAGCTCACAGCATTAATATGCAAATCATGGAAAACAATCTTATACTTCACATACACATAGTAAATGATATACAGTATATTAATATTTCACATTCACAGATCTCACAGAGAGAATTATTATTTTTTTTATTTTTTTTGGTCAAACATTAGCATTCACTGATTCTGTACTTTTTTTCACAGTAAAACTGTTTCTCACAAAGATGAAGTTAAATTGTGGAAGTCCCTTCAACCCCACACAATTCGAGACATGCAAACACAAAAGCACATTAACCACAAACGTCCAGTGGTAAAACACATTCTCATGCACACACTCTCTAACCAACAGATGAAACTACATTCATATTCCATATCTGAAAATGAGGCCTTTTTCAGTTTGAGCTGTAGAATAAAATACTGTAAAATACATAAAAAATGTCATGAAATTAAATGTGCTGTCATTATGCAAATTGTATTTCTTAAAGTGCCCTGTTATGTACGCTATTTTTAACGTTCCAAATTTTGTTTGAGTTTCACTCACACACAGACATCAAGTATCAGCACGGTGACATGCTTCATGCCGCAATGCATTCTGGGAGCCATCATCTTGAGAGATTTAATGTCTTCTTTTATCTTCAGCTGATTTCTAAGATCAAGATCTAAGGCTGTGGCTGGAAGTCAATTTTAGTTTTTTTTCTGTTCTTGTCTTCTTCTGATTCTCCTTGTTATCATCAGCAATCTTCAATAATGCTCAGTCATGACTCAAGTAATCACTTAATTATCTCATTAACTCCAACATTGATTAAATGTTACATTTAACAGCCTGTAGTAGTCAAACCCGTCTGGGCTGACTGGGTCCAGTTCTATTCGCACCATTCCAAGCAGGATTCAAACTGGTGTTTCCAGCATGGGAAGCGGGCGTGCTAACAACAATGCTAAAGCCTCTAGCATTAGTCGCTAGTGCTGATCTTGAGGTCAGGAGGTTGAGCTTTACCTGATCAACTCTTACTACTGTAGCTTGCCTCCGTTGCCTCAACTGCATATTACATGTAGCCGACAGCAAAATCAATACATTCTAACTAGGCTTTTTGATTTAGTTAACTTTGACTGAGGTCACATCATAAATGTTTTCTGTGATTATATTGACTAGATCCTGAGCTCAGTAAAGGTATATACACACAAGAAACTGTTCTCAAGTGCTTGTGGAAGAGGTTTGTCTTCAGCTGCTTGGTGAAAGTTGTGATGATCTCAGCAGATCAGGAGAAGATTGAGAGATTAACATATACTTCACACTCACTTTTTTCAATCGGAGTTTGGGTGGACTTCCTGTTTAACTGTTATAGACATGTGCTGCACGATCTATTCTCAGAACTAACTTTTTTTTTTCTTTGTAAAAACAAAGAACCACTACTCCGCAGCCGTGGAGACCTGACCAGTATAAAATAGTCTGTATATAAACACTTATTATAGGTGTACCGTAGTGATGCAAGATAAGACAAAAACGCGGTTTGGAAAATGGATTCATGATGTACTCGCCCATTATATAAATTCTGAAACCGAAAAACTTTTATGGACCCCTTGTCACACGCAGAGTGGATGCAGGATTGATATGCAGTAGTGTTTAAACAAACTTAAAAACTCCAGAACAGGATCAAAGAAACAGAACAACCTATGAAAATTCAATGTCTACAGATAAGGAACAGACTGAAACAGGCCTTAAATACACGGAGAAAAGATCAGGGAAACGAGACACAGCTGACAAGTGTCACAAGACTAATGAGTAATTAACAAAACAACAGGTGAAAGGGATCAAATTAACAACCAAAAACAAGCCGTTTCTCAATATGCGTTCTTGTCTGTACTTGTGTTCTTGTGGACTTGTGAAACGTCATCAGTCGCTGCCCAAGTACTGTTCCAATTCAAAGTTCACATCTAGCCAAGTCCAGTTCAAATCCCCGGATGTGTTCTTGATCCGCCCCTTTTACCGAGGATGCATCGAGAGGTGACTTGTGCCATAGATATCATATAGAGGCTAGTTGTCTCGTGCGCACTGCTGGCCAATGAAGGTCGACGTCCGCACGTGGCGGCCATCATACCACAGTGTGCTCGCTCACTCCTAACATGGTGCATGTACTTTTAAATAACCATAACTTGCTCAATTTTCTACCGATTTTCAAACGGTTTGGTTTGTTATAAACGTCAGAGATGTAGCTATGACACTGCATACATATGAATAATTATAACATACATGTTCAAGCATTCGGAATTATAGCCACGTTAATAACGTTTGTAAGAAACCAAACCGTTTGTAAATCCGTCAAGATTTCAGCGAGATAAGAGGATTTGTGTGCGTGCTGATCACACACCTTAATTCACAGCTTCACTGTTAAGATGGCCGCCGGTGATGCCGGAAGTGACTCCGCCTTAAGACATCTAGCCTTTATATGATATCTATCATAGATATCCATATAAGGCTAGATGTCTTAAGGCGGAGTCTCGAACGGCATCACACTGGCGGCCATCTTTTCACAGGTAAGCTTTCTGGCGAGGTCTGTGGTATCTGAAGTAAGGTGAGTGATCAGCACGAACACAAATCCTCTTATCTCGCTGAAATCTTGACGGATTTACAAATGGTTTGGTTTTTTACAAACGTTATTAATGTGGCTATAATTCTGGATGCTTGAACATGTTTAAATATATAATATTATATTTATTGATAAGTATGCAGTGTCATAACTACATCTCTGACGTTTATAACAAACCAAACCATTTGATAATCGGTAGAAAATTGAGCAAGTTATGGTTATTTAAAAAGTACATGCACCATTAACACAATGTTACGGGTGAGCGAGCTCCCTGTGGCAAGATGGCCGCCGTATGCGGACGTCGACCTCCATTGGCCAGCAGCGTGGACGAGACATCTAGCCTTTATTATATGATATCTATGACTTGTGCGGACTTGAGACAGCCAGGTATCCCAGAATGCATCTCACACCAACCAGCAAGCGTCAATAGCGGAGGAGAAACCCTGCGTAATTTAAAAATACGGCTGTAATTGTGTCACAAAATGTAGTTTTAAGAGTATTTCAGGCGAGAATGTAGTTGTTTAAAGCTCAAATCTTTGGTTTATTTATAAAGATAGCGCCTATTTGAAAATTTGATCTGACGTTTTCGGAGTTGTGAGAACCAGGCAATCGGACGCTCGGCGCTCATGTACCCCGCCGAGAACAGCCTTTCCTCGGTTAGTGTTGCTGACATTTGCCGCTGGCTCGGATGTCTCCAGTCTAGTGGTTTAACATGAGATATAAATCGTCTTGTGTAGTATATCTAATGGACGATTTATTTATTTATTTATTTTATTTGTCTCATTAATCTATAATTTGATCCCTGGCAAAATGTTAAGCTGAGGGCAAAGTGAAGTTTTATAGCTTTATTTAGTCTATTTAACTTTAACGTTGTAGCCTAGAGAGCTGACTTATGCTTGACTGAATCGTTTGCTTTATTATTGTTTAGCTTCTTACACCTTTTAGGCTACTTATACTTTTATAATGGCTATTATATTAAAACTGACATTTAACAAAAAAGGTTATGTCATTTTATTTTATATATTTAAAACATATAAAATATTTTATTATACATGTTGCCTACATTCTCTTCACTGTATGTAACGTTACATATATAATAAAATAAAATGACACAACCCTGTCTCTTTTTGCTAAATGTTAGTTTTAATGATCAATATTATGTTTTTTATTTATCATATTTTTAAAATGAAAACAAAAAGAGTCAGGGTTGTGCTTTATATTTCGTGTTATAAATATGCAGTGAAGATAATCAATTGCGTTGCCTGAGCCACATTTGTGTGGCCATTATGTTTAAGATTTTTTTTTATGAAAATGAAAAGAGTGGTGGTTTATAACATATTTTGTTTTATTTGTAGCCTAGATATACATAAAGAGATAACCGGAGTAGCCAGAGCGAGCTGAGTCACGCTATCAAGTACGCCGCTGTTCCATTTGCAGAATTATCGAGTAGGGTATAAACGGAGGTCGGAGCCAGCTGCAAATGGGTGGGTTAGCAGCAAGTGGGTGGAGCTTTAGCCGCAAGTGGGCTGTACAAGCTTCCAGAGGATTTTGATTGGTTTGATTGGTTTATTTATATATCACCTGTGTGTTGTAGTAGCTATTGGTTTATGCTCCACAGTTGGTGGCGGTAATGTGTAAGTTTTGTTGCGATCCATCAGAAAACAAAGAAGAAAACCGCTTTCACATGTCAGCGTGCCGTTGAGATGAAGGGGTAAGCTTGTTGTACAGTTTTTAGTTTTGTAAAAAAGCATTATACGTTCTGAAAAAGGCCATTTCATAATGGCGTTTGTACACTGTTTTTAGTCTAGATGTATTAAAAAAGAATAAGGGTAAAGTGTATCCAAATACATTTCTGTAGTTTTTTTTAGTAGCACACAAATTACAACATCTGTAACGTGCATGACAAGATCTTTTCTGCATTCCATTTCTACAATTTGCCCTCCAGATTATGGATTCTGAAGACCATAATAAGGTATTGTGGCAGTGTAATTTTTGTACGTTTTAGGACTGCATTGATTTTCAAATTGTAAATGTCTTAAACGTTTTGTAAATGGATTTGATATTAGAATACAACTCCTAACTTAATTGTACAATGCATGCAATTCTTTTAAAACTTGTTTTCATTGTAGTTATGCTTTTTATGCGTAATCCACAGTGTAATGTAATTGAAACATTTGTTTTAATATCATAATTATTTTATCAAATGTATTACTCATAACAATCAGTGAAACGCATGTTATTGTGTTTTAGGTTCACTTATCAGTGAAAGATGTGCACGAGCTGTTGTAGCTGGTATTGTCAGCTTTTTATATTTTTTTGTCAAATTAAAAATTAATGGATAATTTTATCACTTTTTTTTTTTTTATTCTAATCCCCTTTCAAAAGAAGAAGAGTGCTCTGCGCTCCCTGAAACCTATGGGAAGAAAAAAACTGAACTTGCATATGAAAGTAAGAACTTTGATATGAAACAAAATACATATACTATGCTGGGTTTCAAATTATGTAACTATAATATTGGTCAGCTAATTTTAAATTACTTCATTTTAGCAGACCAAACCCCAGTTGTGCCCTCTGTTTTTAGCAAGGTATGCATAATTAATTTTAATGATGATTTAAAATGTGTATCATAGAACAATTTTAATCCACTTATATTTTTCTTTAAGGATGAGCTGTTAAAAGACGATGACCCTCCATCATGCTTCATCTTCAAGGTAGTTGAATAATGTTATATAATGTGCTTTTTAAAAAAATTTTAACGACCTGTGCTAACTGTTGCTATCTTTTCCATTATCAGGAGCGTTGCTGAAGAACATACTACTTGAAGTTGTTCTTCAAGAAGGAGATGCTGCCTACATGCCCCTGTCATTGGCTTGCTCAAGGTTCAGGGACATAGTTGGGGATGACAATTTCAAGAATCAGGCACACTTCTTATGGCTAGAAAGTAAATATTGACATTAAAAAAGAAAACGCATAACAAGAACATCATTGATAATGTTATGTTAATTTTTTTTTTTCACCTCAGGTGTTGCATGCTGGAAAAATAAATCGTCTCACTACAAACAGCTCTTCTGGAGGATGTACTCAATCTCCACTTGTTTGGAGTGTGGGTTTGAGTACAAATGCTGCACACCTGGTACGTTTTGTGTAAATTGGTGATGAATAAACTAGTTGTTAGTCTAAAGGAAAACTAAAAACCTAATTTACTTACGTCATCGCTTGGAGTTTAAAAGTTCTGGACACCATTCACTTGCATGTGAATACAGAGCTGAGAAATTATTCTTAATGTTTGTAAATGTTCAATGTCAACTATAAACCCTAGTTCTTTTTGTACTGCTTGTGTATCCACCAGGTTATGCTGGGAAGGGAAAGCGAGGCGAGCTCCAGGGCATTTATTCAGAAACCTTCCACCCTGGATTTACTGCATGCAGATCAGTTCTAATGAGCTCATATAGTGTCCTTACAAATAACAAAAAAGACTAAAAATAATAAAATAAAATAAACACTTTTGCAATCAATTTTGAGTGACTTGTACATGATTTTATTCATTGAAAAAAAAAGTATTTATCCACCCTGAGATTTAAATGTAATATATGTGTAACATGTTCAGAAGAACATTAGTCTGCTATTTAAAAAAAATTATGCAGTAAAGATGGATGGTAACTTTTTTTTCTTTTTTTTACATTAGCCAAATGTTCATGTATTTACACATTCACTTCACCGAGTCCAATTGCATCACATTTTAATATGTTCATTTACTTGGTACTGTAGAATTGTAGAATATGTAGCTAATATTCAGAAATTTGAATAAGGCCTACAGCCTGATGAATTTAAAACACCATCACTTTAAGTATGGTAAAAGGTGTAAAGACGTGACTTCATCATTGACAGTGAGTGGTATTGGACACACACAATAACAACAAAGCGCTAAGAAATCAGACCATGATGAGGAATGTAATATTTGATCGTTTATTTTCATTAGCTTACTGTCGCTACTTCCTGCCTGCCATAAACGTTTTAAATGTTGTGCCTGTTGACAGCACAAGTAGAAGTTCAGTTGAAGATGTTTTTAATAGTTTTCATAATAGAATACTCATTCACCGCTCTCCTCGGCAATGACAGCTTGGGGATTTCCGCATAAGCTCCTCCCACTTGCGGCGTAAACTCCTCCTACTTGCACATTTGTGAAATCCCTCCTACTTGCGGCATAAGCTCCTCCCACTTGGCCTGTGGAAAGAAACTGTTCCTGTGCCTGGATGTTCTTGTGGCCAGTGATCTGTGTCGCCGTCCTGACGGTAACAGTTCAAACAGGGGGTGTCCAGGGTGAGTGGAGTCTGTGATGATTTTACCTGCTCTCTTCCTCACTCTGGAAGAGTACAGGTCCTGGAGGGTTGGCAGGGGGGCACCAATAAACCCCTCTGCTGTCCGGACTGTCCGTTGTAGTCTCCTGATGTCCGATTTGGTAGCTGAACCAAACCAGACAGTGATGGAAGTGCTTAAAACAGAATTATCGGAATTATCGGAATTATCGGACTTGCGTCCTCCCGTCCTCGGGAGTTCGTTCTCCTGAGTCGAACTTGTCAAGTCCGAACTACCAAGGACTCAAGTCCGAACTTTGCGTACTTGGTATTGAGAAACAGCTACACACACGACAGTTAACATAGAAACAATGGAGTGGCAGGAAACAGGACAAATGAACACAGGAACTGATCAAACACAAACAGAAGGTCCACACACAAACTCCTGATGGAAAGACAGATACTCGATGCTACTTTTGACATGGACCCTCGCTCTGTTCAGGGACTCATTATTATATTACTGTTCGTAAAATGTCTGTGAAATTTGTTCAGCTTTTTTCTCAGTTGTTGTACTTTTTATGTAAATACAAATATTTACACATTAAGAAATTTGCTGGAAATAAAAGCAATTGAATGTGAGAGGACGTTTCTTTCTCTTTCTTTCTTTCCTTTTTTATTTAAATTTTTTTGTGCTGAACCAAGCGCAATCTGAATTGTCCTGTCATGACCCCCTTAAGGATAAATTCTGACCATAAGCCCCATCAGCTGATCTTCCAGAGTGACCAGAAGTATTTCTGTTGGAATGGAAGTCAATGGAGGAGAAGCTTCAGTGTGCAGAAACTCTTTTGTGTGGAGATGGTTTATCATAAATGCAGCTCGCCATTATTGCAATGCAGGTTCATTTAGAGTGAGCTTAATTTGATATAAAAATTTGTTTGATATACAAATTATGACAGTATGAAAAAAGTAACATGAATTTTGTGAGGAATTATTAATGACACTTCCAGAAGTAAGAGGTATTTCTTGTCAGGCATTTTGAGATGGAATTACAGTGTCAGGAATAAACTTGTTTAGATTTTTTTTTGCAGTATTAAAAAGAATTGTGTCAATAAATATAGCCTACATAACCTGTAATATATAATAGAGTGAAATGTAATTCTTTACTCACCATAGACAGTAACAGTGAATCTGTGTGTAGACGGTGAGCTGCTGCGGCTGATCTTAACTTCATAAACTCCAGCATCTTCAGTTCTGATGTTCATGATGGTCAGAGATCTAGTCTTCTTGTCCAGCTTCAGTCTGTCTCTGAATCTCTCATCAGAAACATCAAGGATCGTATTGTTCACTCCATCAGTTTTAGCTATAAGAGGCCCGTTAGTTCCAAATGTCCACAGTATCTTTTCACCTCTCTGTATTCCAGTAACATTAATCTGTAGGGTGACAGATTGTCCCTCCATCACTGACACTGACTTCAGTTCATCAGCAAACACACCTGGAGAACACACAGAAACAGTCTCTCAGACACACGTTAACGTTAAGTTTAATGACGATTTAACTGAAGTTTGAAGTAGTTTTGAAATGATTGCAAACTTTGGAAAGATAGAAACAGTAAAAGAATGAAACAACAGTGTGGAAAATATATGGTCAAAATACAGATATCTGAATTCAATCTTCATATACAGTATTTCACATTTTAAGTTTAGTTTCAGTAAGATTAGGAAAGTACAACAGAGTCAATCTCCATTTATTTTTTTAATTGATGGTGGAACTGAAGTTCATTAGAGATCCAACATTTTACTTCAATTATATAAACATAATTGTTCCTTCAAACAGGAATAACTGACTGAAAGAACAGATGTCATGTTTGATATCCTATAGCTTAGATTTGATCAATACAAATAATTGATAAACAAATGAATTATGTTAATGATACTAATGCACTAAATCTGTATCTGAAACATGAATCCAGTCCACATCTCATAGTAATATCTGGGAATAAAAAGGAGAGCACTTCTTCTGACTGTGTGTACTGATATTAAACTTCTACCAGAACACAAAATAATGTTTGTAACTCACCATCCAGACAGCAAAAGCAAAGCCAGAAAAAAACGAATGGTTTTCCTTTAAACATTTTCTTCCAACAGCTCTGAGGTTTGAAATGTGTGTTTAGAAATATTATCTGAGAGTGATATGGACTCTAGTTAAGTTATGTAAAAAAAAAAAATCTACATCCACTTCTGTCTTTGTGTCTCGGCTGAGTGAGCATGTTCTCTTTTGCAACAGTGATCTTTTTTGGTGGTGGTTGTTTTAAAGGGATAGTAGCCCATGATTTACTCATGATTTACTTACTTCCATCCTGGGTGTATATGACATTCTTCTTTCAGACGAATACAATCAGAGTTATATAAAAAAATGTCCTGGCTCTGCCAAGCTTTATAATGGCAGTGAATGGCAGTTTCTGTTTTGAAGTCCATAAAAGTGCATCTATCCATCATAAAAGTGCATCTATCCATCATAAAAGTGCATCTATCTATCATAAAAGTGCATCTATCTATCTATCTATCATAAAAGTGCATCTATTCATCATAAAAGTGAATTTATCCATCATAAAAGTGCATCTATCCATCATAAAAGTGCATCTATCTATCTATCTATCTATCTATCTATCTATCTATCTATCTATCTATCTATCATAAAAGTGCATCTATCCATCATAAAAGTGCATCTATCCATCATAAAAGTGCATCTATCTATCTATCTATCATAAAAGTGCATCTATCCATCATAAAAGTGCATCTATCTATCTATCTATCATAAAAGTGCATCTATCCATCATAAAAGTGCATCTATCCATCATAAAAGTGCATCTATCTATCTATCTATCATAAAAGTGCATCTATCCATCATAAAAGTGCATCTATCTATCTATCTATCATAAAAGTGCATCTATCCATCATAAAAGTGAATTTATCCATCATAAAAGTGCTCCACACAGCTCCGGGGGGTTAATAAAGGTCTTTTGAAGTGAAGCGATGCTTTCGTTAAATACGTTTTTCAGGAATTGTTGAGTTTTTAAAAACGCTTGTAAGTCTGAACCAGAATATCAAGATATTTTATTATTTTGCATATGATGGTGAAAAGCATTAAAGTTAAAAGTAAAGGTAAAAAAAAAAAAAAAAAAAAAGGTTTGACCAACACAAAAAGGTTGGAGACCGCTGCTCTGTAGTGTCGACACATATACATGTCCATAAAACACTGAGGATTTTGTTGTGGGGTTGAAAAACTGAGTGAAATGTAATTTAACAGTAATTTAAAGTAATTTACAGCAACAAACCATAGAAACAGTAATTTACTGGTTGTGATGTAATGACCTCAAATTTTTTTTTTTTTTTTTTTATGTTCTTGTTTATTGTAAAGATAATTTGCACTAATATAATGTAAAGGGGATTAATATTGAGGGCCTTGGAGAATATGTATACTGTTGGGGGCGCTGTGAGAAGAAAAGACTAGTGGTTAAAAAGGAGAGAAGAAGTGCAGTTGTTGTTCATGTTAAAACTTTCAGCCCCAAAATCTGTCACAGAAAACAAAAGAGAAAAACAACGGGGCAAATAAATCTACAGAAAAGAAAAGGTTGTTGTTGTTATTGTCCAAAATTGCTTTTGCTTTGGTATTATAAAACTTAACAACTAAGATTATTTAATAAACCACGTTAACTGTGTGACACTCACTCCACATTGTCTTTAGCTGGTTATACCATCAGAAAAAAACATGAAATCACTGTTCAGAAATATTACTGTCTTCAGGCCTCAGAGGGTGAAATGATCTTTCAAGTTTATAAAAATTGTAATGTCTATAATGTTACTGAATGTTTGGAAGTCAGTTCTGGAAGTTAAAATCCCATTCATTTTCTCCATAAAGAAACTTGTTATTTGTAATGATTCTGTATAAAACTAACACAGATCTATCAGTTACAAAATGTATTTAATTGACAAATTTCACATGAAGAACTACAATATCCATAATCCTGAAGAAAAATCAGTCAGAATCATGGGTTCATTCCCTCATATGTGGCCGTTTACCTCTGTATTGATTTTCTGTTTTATTTTGCTTCAAATCATAGTTATTTTAATGTTATGATTCATGAAGACGGCTGCTGCTAGAGATTGTGAAATATGATGAAAATTAATGGGACAAACACTTCCAGAACAAAAGTGACTCTATCTCTTTTTTACACTGTATTATCATATTTATCCATGAGGAAAAACCTCAATGTAATGTCTATAATAAAAAGACTCTTCAGATTTCCTGTGGCATGTTGTTGATCGTATTTTTATTATTGAATTGTGTTTAGTGTATTTCTATTTAATTCAGTAATTAAAATTCATGGAGCTATTATGTAATAGTTGTACATTTTAAAAATCTCCATTCATAACTGTCAGTTGGTACAGGCAAACTTCCGTCTGAATTTATATTTTATTTTTTATAAAAACTCTTCAATTAAAAACATAGGCTTATATGATGTGTATCAGATGGGTGCTACTCAGTTCTCAGTTTAAATGTGATGGTGTTTTATTGGCATGACAGATATTTCTACATTTGTGTTTATAAAGCGTTTGCAGATTTGTTCCGTACAATTAAAACCAAGCAAAGTGAAAATGTGCAAAGCAACGAAACATAAATTAAGAAACTGTGTAACTGGCAAAGACATGGATGCATTCAATTAAATGAAATATTGATGAAGATTAGGTTTTGGCCACCAGATGGACTTGAATGTGATTCATCCAAAATCACATACTTTCTTGCGGTCCGTATTTTGAATAAGTAATTACTTCACAACCACTAATAAAAGTATGTTCTAGTCTAGATAGCATGAATTCGTGTAGTATGAATGTAATCCTGATGTACTACAGTCATCATGTTGTCAGTTTCGTCGCTTCACTGTCATTCATAAATCCTCTCCTGTGGCCTCATGTGATATTAAAGTGTCCATCACATGCACACGTCAAATCTCATCAGAAGAAGTAGATCATGCCGGTACTTTTTGCCTAATGTTTAATGAGTACTGAGTGAAAACAGACACACTTCTTTTGTCAAATATGTTTTTTGTTTTTTTTTTTGTTGTTTTTTGCCTATGGGGAAGTATACGATTCCGGATGCAGCCTATATAGTCGCTTTGGAGAAAAGCATGTGAAAATGAATGGCGCCAAGTTTATACATGTTATGCATGTCCTTTTTGGACATGTATAAGTTAATATTGTTTAGTTTTGTCTTTGTTTTCGTCTGTTAACTTTTATTATATTATTTATATATGTTTGAAATAAAGCCATTCATTCAATCAAAATGCATACATTAATATAGATTAAAACTCACAATATTTATGATATCTGATCTATTTTATTATTCAATCCCACAAGATAACATAATCACATTATTTACATTAGCTTTCAGAAAGAGAAAAATACATGAAGAACATCAAATACACACATTTATATCATAAATATGAATATCATGAACATAGATTTCTAAATCTTCCCAGAATAGTCTTGAGTTTACAGAGATAAACAAATTCAAAACAGTTCAAAATTCACAGGTATATGAAATGTTGAGTTTAAATCTATCCAAACATAAATGGATAAACTCTGATGTTATTGATCATCATTGATCAGAAGAACAGCGGCTGGTTATCGCTCTGTTGATGTAGATGTGATTTTGCAGGACAATGTGAGAGAGATCAATGTTCTACTATTATACTATGTAAATATTGATTTTCTTGAGAAAAAAAAACAGAATCATTGCAAATTTTGCATCATGGGATTGTAGTTCACTACATCATAAAAGACAAGCAGTCTTTTTTTCTTTTTTTTTTTGCTTTAGACCAAACTTTGTACTGCTGTGATTCATATTGAAGGTTGGTGGTTTGGTGAATGGCTTATAACTATTGGTGAAATACTTGTGGAAAAACAAAAAACAAAAAATATCCAGAATTAAGTCTGCTGAAAACATGATCTCTTACTCTGTATTTCCTCTCATGCGTACATTTACACTGTGTGTGTTTTAAATAAACTGTTTAATGCTGTAAATGTGTTTTTATTCAACCGTCATTCAGTCTGAATCTAAATTCATAGTTTATTCTTATAATGACACACCTTCAGTTATAATATAAGCATATATAGGATATATCAGTCCGGTAATATTCAGTTTTTAGTTCAATTCTACGGGGATTTATTGGTGTGACAAATATTACATTCATATTTGTGGGGTTCCTGCATACAATTAAGAAACAAAATAAAAATAGCAACATAATTTAAGAAAGAATGAAAACAATGTAATTCACTAAAATTGCTAAATTGATTGCATTAAAGAATAAAATGAAATATTAGAATAGGCCTATTTATCGTTTTGGCCTCCAGATGGCCCCAATACACCAGTTCTGAAGAGACACTAGGTAAGCAAAGCAACATTTTACCATCACTAAACAATTATACCACACATAGTTTCATCTTTACATATTAAAACCAATATCTGCCACAATATTTATGACATCTGTTCTGTTTTCTCCGTTTTACCTCTTGAAGCTCTGACGTCATTGATCAGCAGAACAGCAGCAGCCGCAGAAGCCACGCCCATCAGCGCAGTGACGACCAATCGCAGCACAGCTTCAACTGAATCACAACAGGGGGCGTGGCCTTCTGGAGAAACTAATGAGCAATGATAAAACAGAGTTGAGATTTTCAACAAGCTGATTTTATTCTCTGTCAGGAACTCAGATATCAGCAAAAACTCAAACCTGTTGTTTAGAATGACATGAGCAAGTTAGTTTCATTTTTAGATTAATATTTCTTTAATGCATTCCTGGCATTAAATCAGCAAAAAAGCTCATATGACCATTGATGTACCTGCACATGTCTGACAGAGTTCAGTGATATTAACATGTTCACATTTTGGCAATCCTGATGATGATGATGATGATGATGATGATGATGATGATGATGATGATGCGTCTCTGCTGGTGACAGGATCAGGTGTAGTAGCAGCTAAAACATGAGAAAAATCAAAACATTTTTTATTGCAATATTAGTCACAGTTATTCAAAGCGGACAGTCCTGATGTTCTTGAGGAGACAGTGTCTAAATGTGGATTGTGGGATTTCACAATGGGACACAGAGTGTGTGTGCAGAGACATTTGTTCACACACATGCATACATAGAAGTCTACTTATTATAGGTGACTTTGAGCTTGTCTTTTTAAGAAGTCACTTATACATTTGGGCAGTCTTGTTAGTGATGAGAGAAACAAAGCCTTTTTAAAACTTTGAATCCACTAAACCAGTTGTTTTGCAAAATGATTCCCTGTTTCCAAGAGCTTGAAGAATGTGAAGAATGGCGTGTATTGAATCCAAGCTTAAAAGAGCTGTATGTAAATAATGAATACACAAGTCAAGTACTTACTGGGTCTGACATCATTATGAAAGTCAGTAGTGATGGATGCAGATACATATATATGTAATGTGTGTTAACAAACAATAAAACAGACGTCACACGGCTAAATACATAACATCGTAAAATGAACACGCATACATAGTTTTATATCATTTGAAATGGAAGTGAAGAATCCAAGTGGAAAAACTGCATTATTTTAATGTTATATTGTGTGTGTTTTTCCTTAAACTCTTTGAGATGATGATATGAACATGCCCACATTCAAGCATTTACAGCTCAGCTTTTACAGCAGATTTAGTTTAAGTCATGACCTAAATATTAATAAATCCTAAAATTCATCATTTGTTTTTGAGATTTCAACTCAAATGAAATACTTGATAAAAAACACTAATAAAAACGAATGCTTTGGCATAATAACTCTTGTTAGATTTGTGTTGGTCAGATGAAGTTCAGGAGAAGTCTGAGCACTGAAACATCTGCAACTAAGATCAAATTTTGTGTCATTTATTCATATTATTATTATTATTATTATTATTAAAATACTGTACATATGTTAATTATCTGCAAATGTTTATTCTGACTAAACCTATCTGTGTCTTTATGCTTTTTTTATATATATATTTGTTATTCTTAAATGTTATTATGTGTCTTGTTATATTTATATGTGTGGACTGGAAGCTTCAATACCAAGATCAATCATTGTGTGTTCAAACACACCTGGCAATAAAACTCTTTCTGATTATTCAATAAACCTCATGTTAACTGTGTGAAACTCACTCCACATTTACATTTAGTCATTTAGCAGATGTGTTTATCCACATCAACAGATGAGCATCACAAGCACTTTATCACAGGAGTTATTATAATAAGTGTCAGATGAAGACTCTTGCTCCAACACAGCTCAACAGAGCAGGTTAAGATTCTGGAAAATTACTTTTCATATTTTTAAATATTTGAATAAACCAGCTATTTTAAGACGAGCTACCTAACACTGTGCAGGACAATATTAGCACTATCCTCCAGACAATGTGTGAGAGAGATACATTTACTACTATTATACTATACAATTATTGATTTTCTTGAAGAAAAACAACAATATCAAAGAATCTTGGCAAATGTTGCATCATGGGATTGTAGTTCATTCCTTCATAAATATATTACATGACACATATTTTTATTTGCAGCATTTAGTTGCTGCATACAATTATGAAACGAAATAGAATAGCAATATCACACAAATTAATAATAAAAAATGAAAAGAGTG
Source organism: Leuciscus idus (assembly GCA_021554675.1). Lineage (NCBI taxonomy): Eukaryota > Metazoa > Chordata > Actinopteri > Cypriniformes > Leuciscidae > Leuciscus > Leuciscus idus. The sequence goes on along the minus strand of CM038625.1, from coordinate 12,192,423 downwards.
AAATTAACAAAGAAATGTAAAATGGATTTTATTAAAGAATAAAATGAAGTATTATCGTTGTGGCCACTAGATGGCGCAATACACCAGATTAATCTAATAAACCTTTTCAGGTCCAGTTCAGAGAGAGCATTGGTAAGCAAAGCTTTGTTTCACCAACACTTACATTACATTAATGTTTTTAGTAGATGTTTTTATCCAAAGCGGATTACAAAAGAGGAACAAATGCATTCATCTACAATCGTTGCAGTTCACAATGCCTGGTTTATTAGATAACTACAGTAGATACAGAAGAAGAGAAGTTTGAGCAAGTCTGTGTCCCATGTGCTCTTTCTTTGAGATATTCTCTCCAGATTAGTTATAGTTTTATAGTTTTATTGCAGGGTGTTTGATCTCTTGTTCTGTCTTAGCAGGAAAACCAATCTTACAATCACATACTCCTTATATTTTGATTGTTTAATCAAACCTGAAGTGTTATTAAAAGCAAATATTGTGCAAACATCCCCTCCAGACATCACTTTTAACCACAACTGTATCAATCCCTGAGCAGGGCTCAAAGAACCGTCCATATCAACAGACGCTCACGGTTTAGCTGGTTAGCATAGCCTTAAAAAATACTGTAATTATAAACTTTTTTGGGCAAAAAGCAACTCTTTCCAATAATGACTTATAAAAGTGGTAAAGTTTCTTGGAGGGTTTTAATAGTGTCAGATAATCATGTGTTTTTCACAGTCTGCTGAAGGACGTTTTGGTTAGTATTTGTCATGATACACGCTAGCTGTTGCAACAAAGCTTGTTATTCTTATGCTAATGGAAACTTGTGCATACATAAATTCTTAATTATTCACTTGTTTTTTTCATTGACAGACCAACATATGATATATTTAAAAAAATAAAAAAATAAAAAAAACACGAATAGGGGAAACTTCTTAGAAATAACTTGTAACAGTTGCTAGAGCTGGAAATAACTTCTACTGAAACTTGCTTATCTGCAAGCTCACAGCATTAATATGCAAATCATGGAAATATAGAGATGCATATGCAGCTGAACATCAATCTTTTCTTTTCACGTACATATAATATACTGTATGATGTACAGTATATCAATATTTCACAGATATCACAGAGAGTTTCTTTGTCAGACATTAGCATTCACTGATTCTGTACTTTTTTCACAGTAAGACTCATAAAGATGAAGTTAAACTGTGGAAGTCACTTCAACCCCACCCGATTCACAGAAACACACACACACACTATTCACGCCTCAACACATGCAAACACAAAAGCACATTAACCACAAACGTCCAGTGGTAAAACACATTATCATGCACACACTCTCTAACCAACAGATGAAACTACATTCATATTCCATATCTGAAAATGAGGCCTTCTGTAGTTTGAGCTGTAGAATACAATACTGTAAAAATACATGAAAAATGTCATGAAATTAAATGTGCTGTCATTCTGCAGATTGTGTAAAGTGCCCCATTATGCTATTTTAAAGGTTTCTATATAGATTTGTTTTGGAGTCTACAACAATAGATTTACAAGCATCCAATGTCAAAAAATAAAATAAAATAAAAAACTTATATTTTCTCATCATAAACATTGAACATTACATAATTTCTCAAAGAGGCTGAAAACTTTTTGTTCAAAGATTAATTCTCTCTAAACCCACTCTGCTCTGATTGGTCAGATGGCTCAGTCTGTTGTGATTGGTTTACTCTGCTCTGATTGGTCAGATGGCTCAGTCTGTTGTGATTGGTCCACTCTGCTTAAGTTTTAAATTAAATGTATTTACTAAATTAAAGTTTAATCTCCAATCTCCTCCCGAAAATCCCCCAAAAAGTCTGTTGGCGCCTCAGTGACTACTTCGCTCAGAGAAGCTGTCAATCATGACGTCACACCCCATACTCGTACATGAAAAACGCAAAGGAAAAATTATTCCGATTTTATTATATCGTTGATGTATAAACGTATCCTCAGTGTGCAAAAATAAAAAGCTTTTGTGTGGAGATACAGTAGTTCATCATATTTGCACCTGGCCATTGCTTGCATGACTTTCATTTCTGAGTGAGCTTTATGAGTTTTAAAACACTCTGACAGTATGACAGGTGTGAAAGAGACAAATTATCCACACTACAAAAGTTAGAGGCTTTTCTCATGGTCAGTTTTCACTGTTTTTAGAAACCTATATGGATGAATATTTAAAATGGAAATACAGTGTCATAGAGAAATTTCAAAGATCAGAAATAATAAAAAAAATAAAATAAAATAAAAACTTCTGTAATATATAATAGAGTGAGCTGTTATTCTCTACTCACCATAGACAGTAACATTGAATGTGGTCTTGCTTCCTCTGATGGTCACTTCATAAAGTCCAGAGTCTGTGGTTCTGGTGTTCATGATGGTCAGAGATCCAGTCTGATCATCCGCCTTCAGTCTGTCTCTGAATCTCCCATCAGTGCCGTTAGATATGAAGATCTCATCAAGCTCTCTATTGATTTTAGCTATTAGAGGCCCGTTAGTTCCAAACCTCCACTCAATCAGATCATCATCCTTTAGTTCAGTATCAGAGTTTAGAGTGACTGAATCTCCCTCCATCACTGACACTGACTTCACTGCATCTGTGTCAGCAAACACTCCTGGAGAACAGACAGTTTATAATTTAGTTACATTTTCCCCAATTTAAGGTGGTTTAATAAAGCTTTATTTGAAGTTTGAAGTGACTACAGACTTTGGAACAATAGAAAGACTGGCATAGAAAAAAAAAAAAAAACAGAAAAAAAGTGTGGAAAATAAATGTCAGTATACAAAATATCTGAATTTACACATCTTCATATATTGTATTTTAAGTTTTGGTCCACAGAAATAACTGCAACTATACATATATTCTGTCACTTACCAACCAGACAGCAACAGCACAAACAGCAAAAAGCAAATGTGTGAAACATTTTCTTCAACAGTTCAGTGGTCTGAAATAGTTCCAGTCAAGTCTGATAAACCAGTGAGAGTCTGTAGACAGTTAGGCCACGCCCCATATCTTCAGCCACACCTTCTCTCTTCAAAGCTCCGCCCCCAAGACGTGTCGATCCAAAATGATTGACAGGTAAAAGAGCTCTCATGTTTTAAACCTCCTACACAACACAGTTGTCAGGACTCCATGTCAGTGCTATCTTATAGCAGGTTTATGTGTGTTAGTCCAAAGAAAATAATAAAGCTTTTGTTTCTGGAAGGAAATCATATTCTGCTGTTGTATTAGTTGGCCACTTCAAGTGGTTGGAAGAATTTATTTTTATTTATTTTTATTTTTATGGTAACAGTTAGTATAGCTTTTTATAGAACTATCAAATCAGTCAGAAGATTTGCTGTTATATTATTTGAATAATAATTTGCTGATTTGAAACAATATGTATTGTATAAAGCACTATGTTAACAAAGGCTTAATTTATTTACCAATTATTTACATATTTATGTAAATATCCTGTTAAATCAGGAATTTGAGGCTCTTTGCTCAAATACAGGACAGACAACCGTATTCTGTTGCTGTGTGAACGAGGCTTATGATACCAAACAGAACATCTGTACTGTCAGTCTCATTTGAAGGTTCAAGGTGTTTATGTTTTTCCAGTAAGGTGTTATTTTTGTGGATTCATAATGAATTTTATCAATAAATAAATTTAAAAAATGCAGAACTTCCACTCTTCTATTTACATGTTTAACTCTTAACACTTACAAACTTGAATATGTGAATTCAGATTACTGTTTTGCTTTCTGCCATTAACCTTCCACACATCTGATCGTAGTGTTACCAGAAGCTGCTTATAGGCACAAGTATACTAACATGATCATATTACTCAACAGCATATAAGGGTCATTCCGTGCCAACTCAACCAGAGGTTTGATCATTTCTTTTATGGTGAAAGATAAAGGAATAAAGCCAAAATATTAAATGTGACAGATGTATTACTGAGTAATCCTGTTTTGTTTAGGGGGTCAAAATGACAATTTTATCCTGAGATTTGGAGTCAGATAACAGGGGTAAAAATGACTTTAGAACAGCATCATTATTTAATTTTTACACAGAGATTGGGTTACACAGTTAACAAATGAGTCCACTCTTAGTCATCAAACACCCCCCGAAAAGAGACAGGAGAGCAGAAAAGGCCTCAGTAACCATGGCGACATCAGATAAGACGGTTTTATTGCTGTGAAAAATGTGGTCATGTGGGAAAACAGAGGCCATAGAAACATCCATAAAGCCATAAAGCATTTACATATGTTTAAATTATTCTTTTGATCTTGTTACACGCTCTAAGCATGGAAGGCCTACATGGTAAGAAAAACATTTTTCAGTGGCCATGAAAAATACCCTTTTCAACGAATTAATAAATAAAGTGTTTGCTGGACGAACTGATTCATTTATATTTAATTTTTTATAAAAACCCTTCAATTACAAAGACAGGCTTATATATGATTCATAGATGTGTATCAGATGGGTGGGTGTTGTATGGTATTTTATTGACATGACAAATATTTCTATACAATTATGTTTCTAAAGCATTTGCAGCTTTGTTCTGTAATTAAAACAAAGCAAAGTGAAAATGTGCAAAGCAATGAAACATAAATTTAGATTAATTAACACACAACATATATTGGCTCTGGAGAAAAGCTTCTGAAAATGCAAACATGTAAATCACTAATATAGAAGAAAAAGTTTACAATATTTATGATATCTGATGAATGTTTTTTTTTTATTATTATTATTATTTAATGCCAAGATAATCACTTTATTTACATTAGCTGCCAGAAAGAGAAAAAAAATACATAAACCACATCAAATACACATATTTCTATCATACACCCCATTTTTCTATTAATATTGATTGCTAAATATTTCCAAAATAATCTTGAGTAGATACAGAGATAAACAGATGCAAATTAATTCACAGACATATGAAATGTTGAGTTGAAATCCTTTTTCAAATGTTGCATCATGGGATTGCAGTTCATTCCATCATAAAAGATGTCAAGCAGTCTTAAACCAGCATTTTTTCCTCATTTTTATAAACTTTTTTTTTTCTTTTTCTTTTTTTCCTTCAGACCAAAGTTTGTTCTGTGATTCATATTGGAGGTTGGTGGTTTGATTAATGGCTTATAAATATTTTAGTGAAATCCTAATGGAGAAAATTAATTAAGTGAAAACTTGTCTCTTACACTGTATTTCTTCCCGTGTGTTATAATGTGTATATTTACACTGTGTGTTTGAAATAAACTGCTTCATGCTGTAAATGTGTTTTTATCCAACCGTCATTTAATCTGAATCTGAATTCTTAGTTTATTCTTATTATGACGTCCATTTAATTATATACGCATATAATGCTTCAGATGTATATCAGTTCAGGTCATATTCAGTTCAATTCTACAGTGATTTATTGGGGTGACAAATATTTTTATTTTTGTATTTGTGGAGTTGCTGCATTCAATATGAAACAGAATGAAAAAAAGATTGCATTAAAGAGTAAAATTAAATAGTAAAGAATATTCACCGTTTTGGCATCAGATAAAGAGCATCGTTAAGCAAAGCTTTGTTTCACATCACTAAACAATTAGACATATTTTCATCTTTACAATTACAAATCCAATATATGCCACAATATTCATGACATCTCTTCTGTTTTCTCCGTTTTACGTCTTGAAGCTCTGACGTCATTGACCAGAAGAACAGCAGCAGCCGCAGAAGCCACGCCCATCAGCGCAGTGGCGACCAATCGCAGCACAGCTTCAACTGAATCACAACAGGGGGCGTGGCCTTCTGAAAAACAAAACAAATGAGCAATGATAAAACAGAATTGAGATTTTTAACAAGCTGATTTTATTTCTCTGTCAGGAACTCGGATATCGTCAAAAACCTCAAACCTGTTTAGAATGACACGAGCAAGTTAGTTTAATTTTTAGATTAATATTTAGTTAATGCATTCCTGGCACTAAATCAGTAAAAAAAAAGCTCTTATGACATATACCTGCACATGTTTTGCAAAATTAGTCACTGTTTCCAAGCGCTCGAAGAATGTGAAGAATTGTTTCATGTACTCAATCCAAGCTGAAAGCAGCTGAATGTGACTTGAGAAATTAGAAAATGCCAGACAGTCTGGTTAAGGAGCGACCAGACCCTGAGAAGACAGGATCTTGCTGGAAATTTCCATTTGAAATCACCATTTGAGACAAAAGTCTCACCTCCGAGTCATCCTAAACTACATTTCATTCCCTAATCCCTCACCCTCTCTCTTAATGCTCAGATCACCTGAATTCACCCAAGAAAATACATAGTTTTAATGTGAATGATTATCATCGAGTATTGTACATTTTGGTAACATTTGAAATGTCACAATGTTGACATTATGTCTCAATAATGTCAACATTTGCAACATTATGGCAAATGTTGCATCATGGGATTGCAGTTCATTCCATCATAAAAGATGTCAAGCAGTCTTAAACAAGTGTTTTTTCCTCTTTTTTTTATAAACTTTTTTTCTTTTTCTTTTTTTTCCTTCAGACCAAAGTTTGTTCTGTGATTTATATTGGAAGTTGGTGGTTTGATTAATGGCTTATAAATATTTTAGTGAAATCCTAATGGAAAGCTTTGTTTCATCAACACTTCATTACATTTATGCTTTTAGCAGATATTTTTATCCAAAGCGGATTACAAAAGAGGAACAAATGCCTGGTTTATTAGATAACTACAGTAGATAAACAAAAATGGAAGTTTGGGCAAGTCTGTGTCCTATGTGCTCTTTCAAGAGATTGTGTTGGAGCTTCTCTCCAGATTAGTTATAGTTTTATTGTTTTATTGCAGGGTGTTTGATCTCATGTTCTGTCTTAGCAGGAAAACCAATCTTACAATCACATACTCCTCATATTTTGATAGTTTAATCAAACCTGAAGTGTTATTAAAAGCAAATATTGTTCAAACATCCCCTCCAGACATCACTTTTAACCACAACTGTATCAATCCCTGAGCAGGGCTCAAAGAACCGTCCATATCAACAGACGCTCACGGTTTAGCTGGTTAGCATAGCCTTAAAAAATACTGTAATTATAAACTTTTGCAGGCAAAAAGCAACTCTTTCCATTAATGACTATATGAAAGTGGTAAAGTTTCTCGGAGGCTTTTAATAGTGTCAGATAATCATGTGTTTTTCACAGTCTGCTGAAGGAAGTTTTAATATAGAGCATCAGTCACATGACATGATGATGGTGGTTAGCTTTTGTCATGATACACGCTAGCGGTTGCAACAAAGCTTGTTACTAGAAAAAGTGTCACTGTTTGAAAAAAAATATGCTAAAAGAAAATGTTATGACATTTAGTTAGAAACCCCTCAAAATGGATGAAAAAAATCTTCACATGTGTATAAATAAATTCTGAAGATTATTCATTTGTTTTTGTCGTTGACAGACCAACATATGTTTTTTTTTTTTAACAAGAATAGTGGAAACTTCTTAGAAATAACTTTTAACTGTCGCTAGAGCTGGAAATAACTTCTGAAACTTGCTTATCTGCAAGCTCACAGCATTAATATGCAAATCATGGAAAACATCAATCTTATACTTCACATACACATAGTAAATGATGTACAGTATATTCATATTTCACATTCACAGATCTCACAGAGATCATTTATTTTATTTTTTTATTTGTCAAACATTAGCATTCACTGATTCTGTACTTTTTTTCACAGTAAAACTGTTTCTCATAAAGATGAAGTTAAATTGTGGAAGTCACTTCAACCCCACACACAATTCGAGACATGCAAACACAAAAGCACATTAACCACAAACGTCCAGTGGTAAAACACATTCTCATGCACACACTCTCTAACCAACAGATGAAACTACATTCATATTCCATATCTGAAAATGAAGCCTTCTGTAGTTTGAGCTGTAGAATAAAATACTGTAAAAATACATTTAAAATGTCATGAAATTAATTGTGTCATTCTGCAGATTGTATTGCTTAAAGTGCCCTGTTATGCTATTTTAAACGTTCCAAATTTTGTTTTAATCTTCTACAATAGATTCACATGCATCCAAAGTCAAAAACACTTTACTTTTCTCATAATATACATTGAAAATTACATCAGTTTGTTAAAAAAATTCAGTCTCTTTAAACCCATCCTTACAGTGACCCAACTGGTCCAGTCTGTTGTGATTGGTCTACTCTGCTCTGATTGGTCAGATGGTCCAGTCTGTTGTGATTGGTCTACTCTGCTCTGATTGGTCAGATGGTCCAGTCTGTTGTGATTGGTCTACTCTGCTCTGATTGGTCAGATGGTCCAGTCTGTTGTGATTGGTCTACTCTGCTCTGATTGGTCATATGGTCCAGTCTGTTGTGATTGGTGTAGTGTTGTGGCTAGTTTTGTCCATGTCATACACAGTTATTTTTTCCTTAGTTTCAAAAGTCTTAGTTTCACATGTCTAGTTTAGTTGCTTTCTAATCTCATGTATTTGTAGCCCTGTAGTTTTTTGGTTATTTTTTTTGTACACAAAGCTAGGTTGTGTCTGAATTTGTCTTCAATTATTGTCATTTCTCGGGCTCCCTTCTTTGTTTATTAATAAATCCTGCTGCACTTAGATTATTCCCCAGCCAGTGCAGCCCTATGGGGCCTGGATGGGTTTGACCAGGGTTATCAAACTCGGTCCCTGACAGTTTTGTCCTCAGTTTCCATGTTGGCCCCACATGGGTTAGTCCAGATGAAATGAACACTGCTCAGTGTGAACACTACAGGCTGTTAAATGTAACATTGAAGCAGTGTTGGAGTTAATGTGATAATTAAGTGTTAACAAGCAGAATCAATGACAGAGGAAGAAAAAGAACAGAAAAAAAATAAAACCACAAGAACTACAACTGATTTCAGACACAGCCTTAGATGAAATCAACTGAAGATAAAAGAAGACATTAAATCTCTCAAGATCTGAGTAAACAACTCCACAAACAGCATTACCAGCTTCACTTACTAACCAGACTGACTTTATTTCTCTCATACATCTGCAGTTCTTATTGAGAATTAACTGAGGTTTTGATGTTGATGTTTTATTGAAAATAATAGTTTGTTTTGATGTCACCATGTGATCAGTGTTTGCTTTAGTTGGGCAGTTTGACTCTTGACTATTTAATGTTATTTTCGGCTGCTGTAATGGAGTTTGTTATGTGAGAACAGCAATAGAATCAATGTGGTCTCAGAGAACCCAAACAGAACATAAGGGTTTAATTTTTAAATTTTTTTATTTACTCACGTCAATTATTAGTGTAATTATGATCAAATATACTTGTATATTTAAAATTATTGATCAAAATGTGAATCCATTGACCAAGCAATGACAGGAGTCGTGGTCTCATTGACACATTAATGTAGATCATATTAGATATAACTGTATTGATCTTAGATTGATTCTACTCTTCAGAAGCTTTGTTTGGTCACATGCTTTTCCAAACCATATATCCTCTGCTTAACGATGATTAGATATGGTGGAGAAAACAAGTTTGACAACCAGATATCGCTAACGCGCATTGTGTTAAAAGCTTAGAGTAATGAATATTCGGCACAATTTGATGAAAGCCTCAAACGCTTCAGAAAGCCTCGGTTTCCCATCACTAACAGCAAGAGATTGTCATGATTCTGCCTTCTAGTCTTTGATTTTCCCTGGTCTTGAGGCAGGATCATGACAGACCCATGTTTTATGTTCACACACATGGCCTTTTGCTGGGCTGTGTGCTTGTGTTGTCTCGTTCCTCGCCCCGCCCTCTTGTTATCCTCGTTTAGTCTTCATTGCTTTACTCTTGTCACCTGTTTCCCTCATTAGTTTCTCCCTATTTAATCCCCCTGTGTTTGCTGTCCTGTGCCGGTTCATTGTCATTCATTGTGTGAATCTATCCGTCAGTAACCTGTTGAAAGTCTTGTCTAGAAAGAAGAGTTTGATCCTGTCTTAGCTGTTAGTTTATTGTCTTGTTTTTTTGTCTGAGTCTTAGTCTAGTCTTGTTAGTCTAAAATAGTCCATCCTGTCTTGTTTTGCCTCCTCGTGGGTTTTGTTTTCTGTTTTTGTCATCAATAAACCTTGTGTGTAGTGCATACTGTCTGCGCTTGGGTTCATCTCTGTATCCACATAACAGAGATCCAACATAGTTAAAAGGGCTGGTATAATGCCCTGTTCACAAGATGTAAAATAAGTCTTTGATGTGCCCAGAGTGTGTATGTGAAGTTTTAGTTCAAAATAACCCACAGATATTTTTATATAGCATGTTAAAGCTGTCACTTTTTGAGGGTGAGCAAAAACGCACCATTTTTGTGTCTGTCCCTTTAAATGCAAATGAGCTGCTGCTCCCGGCACAGAGGGCGGAGCTTCAACAGCTTGTGTCCTTTTACATTACGCAGACTTGCACTGGAAATTTCAAAAACTTTTAGCCTTTTATGTTCAAAACCAGAGTCGGACAATGATGGAGAGACTCAAGAAGAAGTTGTAACTTTGCAGATGTTGTTTATGCTCAAACTGCAACATTACACACTAACTAAAGTTAGAAAAGTAAAATCATAATCAACCACCCCTTTAAACAGAAAATCTGAAAGAGTTTTAAAATCCAATTTACATGAACCTCTGTGAGTTTCACTCACACACAGACATCAAGTATCAGCACGGTGACATGCTTCATGCCGCAATGCATTCTGGGAGCCATGGATGAGTTTTGTATTATGCACACAGAATGCATTGCGTCATGAAGCATGTCACCGTTCTTTTTTATGTCTGTGTGTGACAGGAGTTTAAAAGTGTTTCGTGTAAAATGTGTTTTAAAACAGAAGCGCAAAACTGTTTTGAAATCATTCAGTTTTTCTTATTAAAACGCTGCTGGATCTCATGCTGCAGAGTCAGAGTGTAGATCATTCTGGTGAATGATCATTCATTGCGTACTGTATGGACACTACAAGACTGGTGAATGATCATTCATTGCGTGCTGTATGGACACTACAAGACACCATACCTGAGGAAGTGCGCAGCCGCATTAGTTTTGCCCGTCATGTGTGCACATCCCCTGCCAAGTTGAGAGTTTTAGTTTTGCTGCCTGTGGCTGTGTAAGTTTAAGTAATAAACAAGTTGGCTTGGACTCAAACCACGGACTCCTCACTCATTTCTACACAGAGTGTTCCTATAATCAATGATTCTCATGAGATCAGCAAATAAAGCCACAATATGATGATTACATCTGTATCAAGAACAAGAAGCCAACATCATCTGATCATGTTTTTTCTTGCTGTTCTTGCCATAAACAGTTTGTAATGTCTGTCAGAGAGTTTGAAGTCTGCCCAGATGAAGAATACAAGACTTAGATGTTTCCTCTCAGTTAAACATACTCTTCACATACATGTCGAAGAGCGAATGTTAGAAGGGAAAGGAAAACACTCTAAAACATGCTACAAATCAAAGTGGAAGTAAACACATAGCTAATATAAATAAATAAATAAAACAACGGTCAGCAGTAGAGCGGCCATCTTCATCTTTGCGCAAGCAATCTCACTCTCACTGTGCATGCTCACATAAAAACAGCATGCATACAATAACGTACGCCACAGAAGAAGTCATCTTAAAGGCACATCAACATTCATGTCAAGAACACTACTTAACACTAGGTGGCTGTTGCAAGTTACAGCAGAAAACTTATGTTAAAAAGTCAAGGGTCAAGAGCCCAATGAAAGCAAAAAAAAAAAAAAAAAAAAGATCTCCATATTAGCGCCATCAAATCAACTATTATTTTCAATAACATGTCAACATCTAAACCTCTGTTAATTCTTAATAAGAACGTCTGTAGATGTCTGATAAATAAAGTCAGTCTGGTTAGTAATAAGTAAAGTTAGTAATAAGTGAAGCTGGTAATGCTGTTTGTGGAGTAGTTTAATCCTCCTCTGCTGAGATCTTGAGGGATGTAATGTCTTCTTTAATCTTCAGTTGATTTCTAAGATCAAGATCTAAGGCTGTGGCTGGAAGTCAGTTTTAGTTCTTGTGTTTCACTTTTTTTTCTGTTCTTGTCTGACTATGTCTGTTCTGATTCTTCTTGTTATCATCAGCTATCTTCAATAATGCTCAGTCATCACTCAAGTAATCACTTAATTATCTCATTAACTCCACCACAGTTTCAATGTTACATTTTGTTAGCCTCATAGCATAATTGCCTATAAGTCATTTATTTTAAATGGGACGTAGGCAATTAACAGCCTGTAGTGTTCACACTGAGCAGTGTTCATTTCATCTGGACTAACCCATGAGGGGCCAACATGGAAACTGAGGACAAAACTGTCAGGGACAGAGTTTGATAACCCAAGTCAAACCCGTCTAGCTGACTGGGTCCAGTTCTACTCACACCATTCCAAGCAGGATTCAAACTGGTGTTTCCAGCATGGGAAGCGGGTGTGCTAACAACAATGCTAAAGCCTCTAGCATTAGTCGCTAGTGCTGATCTTGAGGTCAAGGGAGTGAGGTTTACACTCACAGCTCTTCCGTTACACTTGCCTCAAATGCATATTGCATGTAGCCGGCAGCAAAATTAATACATTCTAACTAGGCTTTTTGATTAAGTTAACTTTGACTGAGGTCCAGAGCCGTCGCATAGACTGTGCGAACTGTGCAACCGCACAGGGCCTCGTGCCACTAGGGGGCCTCGCAATCCTACTGTTTTTTTTTTTTTTTTTTGTCCCCACCACTTTTTAAAACATCACGCGGCACGAATGTACCAATTCTACAAATAAATAAAACATCTCCAGTTAACTGGCAGAGCATTCATTTCGTCGTTTTTTTTAAATAAGAGATGATCTAGCGCTGAAATGTGTTTTTTTAAATCAAGTGATGAAAGTGCTCGTTGCCGCTGCGATCAGTGGCGCGGATACAGTGATTATCACATTATTTTTTTTATTTTTTTTAGTCAAAACTGAAAAGTGATTTTCAAAAATATAGACCTATCAATCCTGCCAACGTTGTCTAAAGTATTAGAAAGGGTGGTTTATTCAAGACTTGTAGATTACTTAAATAAAGATAACATACTAGAATCTTCACAATATGGCTTTAGGAAGAATAGCAGCACAAGTATGGCCATTTTAGATCTTGTAGAGAAAATAAATGATGCTTTTGAAAGAAAAGAAGCCGGTATTGGGGTCTTTCTCGACCTCTCAAAAGCATTCGACACGATTGACTTTCAAATCTTACTTGGAAAACTGTTGCACTACGGGGTCAGGGGTGTGGCTCTCCAGTGGTTCAGGGACTGTGTTTATGGAAGATGGCAATATGTGATCTTAAATGGTATTGACTCTGGATTGGAAAATATAGTATTTGGGGTTCCCCAGGGATCTATTCTGGGGCCTCTTTTGTTCATTGTTTACATTAACGATTTTGTCCATTGTTCCAGTGATGTTCATAAAATACTCTTCGCTGATGACACAAATCTGTTTGTATCCCACAAACACTTGAATCATCTTGAAAAACTCTTAAATGACAGACTAGCAGAAATAGATACCTGGTTTAAATGTAACAAACTATCGCTAAACATTAGTAAAACCTTTTATATTGTTTTTCGATCAAGTAGTCATAAGTACAGTGATTGTGATATTAATTTAAACATAGATGGTAGAGCTATTCAAAGAGTGGATGCAATAACATTTCTTGGAATCCATATAGATCAATTCATAAACTTTAAGGAACATATTAATGAGCTGGTTAAAAAAAACTATCTAAAATTGTGGGTTTGTTCTTTAAAGTGAGACATGTGCTCCCATTAGACATGCTCTTGTCCCTGTATAGGACTCTGTTTGAGCCTCATTTGAGTTATTGTAATATTATTTGGAATAATACTTACCCTACTTATACTGAGAAACTCTTGATATTACAAAAGAAAGCCATAAGAGCTATTTTATGGTCCACACGTAACTCTCATACAAATGCTCTCTTCCATAGACATGGCCTGCTAAAGCTTCCTGAATGCAACTTTTATCACAATGCATGTACAATGTACAATGTTGTCAACAGGTTAAAAATTAGATTGTGTGAGCTCATTTCATTATACACACCTTCTCACACACATCACACTAGACATAAGCTGCTCCTAAAAGGTAAATGTAGGAACCTAACAAGTGCTTTAGTGTATGTTACAGTGGTCCACAATTATGGAATGAGCTGGATACTAATTTAAAACAATCTGCCTCATTATCTATATTTAAAAAGAAACTAAAGCAACAACTACTGGAGAGATAAAAACCCGAGGGATTTGCGACTGAGGGTTAAACCGCTTTCTTTTGGTACAAGGATCAATTCAAATTGAGGTACAAAGGTACAGTTGACTGTCAATTTTTGTCTGTTTAAGGTAACTGTATTCTAAATACTCACAATTTAAAGATTGGTTATTCTGGCATCCAAAGTTGGACCGCTCATATAATCCTTGCCAGGTGGGTGGGGTGGTGCTGGTGGTGGGATGGACCCCTATTCATAAGCTGTTGTTTTTTGGGAGTCAATTTTTCACAATAGAACACAATTGTTTTTCCTGATCAGTTGCTGGGCAGGATACTTTGAACTGTGGTGTGTACTACAGTAGTAGCTGCAGCTTTGAAATGTAATGTGTTATATACTGCATAATTTATACTGCTTCGAAAATGTAGCTGTGTAACTATTTTCAATTGCTTAACACCTTTGGCAAGATATGGACTGAAATGGTAGTGATGCCACCGAGCTGGGGTGCAGTCAAAGATTTACTTTTACCCATTCTCTCGTGTTTTGTTTTGATGTTGGCTATAAGCTCCTGCAGATCTTGTACACCAGTATCCAGCTTGAGTTGGCATGCTGCATCTTATTTGATTGTAACTCGAGTTACTTGAATTGTGATGACTGATATATTACCATATTTGGTGTAAGTAATGTGTTGTAGTCCCCATGGCTGCTGAAAAAGTCATATATTTTGTAACTTGTTACTTTTGTAATATGCTGCCCCTAACAACTGCTTCTGATGTAGCAACAAATGCAATGTGTGAAATTGTGGAAATAAACTAAACTAAACTAAACTAAACAGTGTTTTCTCGTGTGGCTCGCACACACGCCGCACACACGCTGTCGTCTTCACTCGGACGCGCGCTTCAATCCATTGCGGATACTCTCTATTCGTTCTGGTGAAATCACAAAACATAATGCACACAAACGTGTCCCTGCTTGATATACAACCACTGATGAACATAATCGGTTTTGATGAGAGAAAAAAACTATACGAGAAAAAAAACTACACGAGTGCGGATTAGAACCCAGAACCTCTGACACACTAGGCGAAAGTTCTACCACCGGACCATTCAGAAACACGCTATTTAAGTAGGCGGATCTATATATGTATTCATACGAAAATTCTCGAGAAAGCCACTCGTTGTTGCACAGTTGATTTTTTTCCCTCTGAAATAAATAGCAAAAAGTCATAGCTGAGACTGTGCATGATTATGCTGTATTATTCTACTTGATAAAAACGTATTGCAGCGAGATTATGCGTGCAATAGAACTAGAACAGCCTCGTCCGTGTGACTTATTCATGCACAATTAAACATCCACATCAAAGAGCATCCACATCAAAGAGCAGGGCCTCGCATTTCAAGTAGTGTTGCTTTCGTCAACGAAAATTATGACGAAATATTGTCGTCAACGAACCTTTATCACCTGACGAAAACGAGACGAGACGCAACGTAAATGCTGGTCATGTGACGATGACTAAAATAAATGTATAATGCAATATCGTTGACGAATAAAAACGAGACTAAATGTGGTTTAACAAAATAAAAACTATGCTAAAATGTCTCTTCATTTTCGTTGACCAAAACGAGACGAGACGAAATGTTATAACGTCACGACGAATGAGAGAGTTGTGCGTGAACCCGTTTATATAGCTACTGTCTATGGCGTGAACCCTTAGCTTTGTCGGTTTTAAATTCTGGTTTGCGATCTGGTCACCCGATTATCAGCAAATTTAACAATATTATTCCATTAGTTATTCCATTAAAATGTCTCATTGATATATTTGACATTCATAATCGTCACCCTCTGCCCAGCAAACACAGAACGTTCCCCTAACGTTCCCGTTTGGTTCCCATTTGGTTATTTTTTTGGGAACCAAACAAGAACGTTCTGGGAACGTTCCCTGTAGGTTATTTTTAGGATCTATGTTTATAACATTAAGGGAACGTTCCCAGAACGTTCCCTGTAGGTTATTTTTAGGTTTAAATTTATAACCTAAAGAGAACGTTCTGGGAACATTCCCTGTAGGTTATTTTTAGGATCTATTTTTATAACTTTAAGGGAACGTTCCCAGAACGTTCCCTGTAGGTTATTTTTAGGTTTAATTTTATAACCTAAAGAGAACGTTCTGGGAACGTTCCCTGTAGGTTATTTTTAGGTTCTATCTGCATAACTTTAAGAGAACGTTCCCAGAACGTTCCCTGTAGGTTATTTTTAGGTTTAATTTTATAACCTAAAGAGAACGTTCTGGGAACGTTCCCTGCAGGTTATTTTTAAGTTCTATTTTTATAACTTTTTATAACCTCCAAATCCGAGACCATGGTCCTCAGTCGGAAAAGGGTGGTTTGCCCACGCAGGTTGGTTCAGTTCCTGCCTCAAGTGGAGGAGTTTAAGTATCTTGGGGTCTTGTTCGCGAGTGAGGGAAGGATGGAACGGGAGATTGACAGACGGATCGGTGCAGCTTCTGCAGTAATGCGGTCGATGTACCGGTCTGTCGTGGTGATGTCCAACCAAGTTTTATAACAAGAACGTTCCAAGAACGTTCCCTGTAGGTTATTTTTAGGTTTAATTTATAACCTAAAGAGAACATTCCCTGTAAGTTATTTTTAGGTTCTATTTTTCTTAAACCAATTGAATGGTTTGCAATGTTTTGTGCTTTAACACCATTTATCAAATGCTTAATTACATGACCATTATCAGGCAGTAGATAATGCCTAAGTAATCAATAACTTTGCTCATTGGTAGGCAGTCTTTTTTAGTTAATTATTATTAGGTTTTATTTTTATAACCTAAAGAGAACGTTCTGGGAACGTTCTCTGCAGGTTATTATTTTAATATCACTTAACAGGCAGATTACCAACTGATAACGTCGTCAGTACGGTCCCCTAAGGTTATAAGATAACCAACAACGTTCAGATCTATTCGCAATAACTTTTTATTAATGATATTTTAAATTATGTTATACATTTTAATTCTATATGTTTATTTAAATGCTGCGTGACTTTGAAGTGTTTTAATGCGCATGCGCGGAATCAAACACTGGAGCGCGTAATCAAACACTGGAGCGCGCACGTGCGCTCCTCGAGAGCAGATGGAAACCAGAAACGTCATCAACAACTGACAAACAACAAAACTCCCGTCTGTCGCTGTTGGTTTCACTGCTTTCAGGTAAGTTTAGTCAACAAAATCTCACAAATAATACACACAAACGTCCCTGACACATTTCTTACGTGTAATTGACACGCTTCTGTTGAATATTTACTTGAAACCATGGTTACATGAACGCGTCACCACCGCATCAGCACAGAAAACATGGAGTTTATTTTAAAGAATAATCGCACAACCTATTCGATATTCTATAATTAAATAAACTAATCGAATATTCAAAAAACGTGACTCATCCCTGCATGGAATCTCTTTCTTTTCCCAAATCTTCACTCACGTCTCACCCATTTTCTAAGGGGATTAGGCTATAAACGTTTCTTCATTGGTTCGCTTTAATAAGGCCTATTATATTCGTATTCTTTACTGTGGTAAAGTAGAAAATGCTGTAGGACAGATAGCCTACATTTGTACTTGCATGTCAAATTCTACAGTTTGTGCTTGTTATAGACATGGTAAGGCGCGTCAAGTTTAGTTGTAAAGCGCGTTTCACACGCGCGGGTGATTTTTTGTTTCACTTTCTCTGGCAGCGCAATCTCAAACATAGCTTAAATATCTCGCCCTTGTGGAGGATAAAATTCGCTCTTCAGACCATTTTACATCAAGTTGAAAACATGAAGATATCAGAAAAGAGATCGATGGACTCTTTCCTGCTCATGTCCCACATCCCTCTCAAAGCGCATTGTGGTAGGCTATATCACGCGTCTTTGTGTGGAAATATAAAACGAGTTTTTATGTTTTATTTTTTTAAACAACCCCCGCTGGTAGTTGGTCCATTACCAACAAACTGCCACCGACACAGCCCTAAATATAATAAGATAACCTTGTTTGAAATACTATATTGACTGGGTTAAATAGAATTGCATTACTAAATAAAATACAATTTTCATTGACTAAAACTAGACTAAAATGTCATCAGTTTTCGTCGACTAAAACTAGACTAGACTAAAAAGAGTATGAACGTGACTAAAACTAATAAAAACTAAAACGACAGCTTGACACAAAGACTAGACTAAAACTAAAAGTAAAACAGGCCGCCAAAAACAACACTAATTTCAAGTTCGCACAGGGCGAACGGCGACGGCACTGCTGAGGTCACATCATAAACGTTTTCTGTGATTATATTGACTAGACCCTGAGCTCAGTAAAGGTATACGCACAAGAAACTGTTCTCAAGTGCTTGTGGAAGAGGTTTGTCTTCAGCTGCTTGGTGTAAGTTGTGATGATCTCAGCAGATCAGGAGAAGATTGCGAGATAAACATTCGTTTCACACTCATTTTTTTCAATCTGAGTTTGGGTGGACTTCCTGTTTAACTGTTAAAGACATGTGCTGCACAATCTTTTCTCAGAACTAACTTTGTTTTTCTTTGTAATTATAAAAACAAAGAACCACTACTAAGACAAAAACGCGGTTTGGAAAATGGATTCATGATGTAGGGGAGACCGGGGACAGTTGCAACAGGGGAATGGTTGCAACATGTCATTTTTCTCCAATCAGAAACAAGCTAGAGCGATACCAGCAAACACAGAACGTTCCCCTAACGCAGGGGTTCCCAAACTTTTTCGTTCTAGGACCCACCTAGACAAGTATAATCAATCTCAAGACCCACTTGCACTGGTGCTACCAACTTTCTCAGTTGGTCGCACCAGCATGATTTGGTCGCACATTTTTCTTTTTTTTTGCTACATGCCATGGGATTAATCAATGCATGCTGATGGTCTTAATCTGCATTCCCTAGTTTTGCACTGATGTAAAAAGACTGACAGTGACAAGCCTTCATGTTAGCAAAATATTATAAACTTTTAACTCTTAAAAAAACTTTTAAAAACATGTGTGTTCTTTAATGTTTGATTATAATTTTACCGTCTTCACATAGGGATGGGAAATGATAAGATTTTATCAATAATAATAATGCCACTGACGATTCTGATTATCGATCCGATTCTTTAACGATTCTCTTATCGATTCTTGATGGCACTGTGTGGAAAAATGTAGTCATATGCTTTAAAAAAAACAAAAAAACAAGGGGTTTTATTTATTTTAAAGCAGGGGTCACCAAACTTTTTTCTCTGGGGGCCACATTATCGTTCCTGACTGTGATGGGGGGGGGGCCGGGTCAGCTATATTACATAGAATTGTATGACCCAGACCAAAATGACCACCAGCAGGCCTCATTGTGTAGTAGAGATTACTAGCCTGGCACAGCCATCCCCACTACTATATCAACACTTGATTCCTGGCACATATTTGTTTATCTTTACTAGTGGTTTGCAAAAGTAGTAATCGAGTCTTCACACTTTGTTTTAATTAAAGTTATTCTTCACTTTAAAAATAATCATTGGTCCACTATTCTTTGAAAACTCTGCACTCTCTATTAGGGGTGGAACGGTACACAGAAGTCACGGTTCGGTTCATACCTCGGTTCAGACATCACGGTTCGGTACGAGTTCGGTACAATGGAGGGAAAAGCAAAACAAAAATGCAGAAGGCTTGTGCATGTCTCAGGCTGTCCCACCAAAGGAAAATAAATTACTTAAGCCTTGTATTTTTTTAAATAAGTTTTATTAATAAAGTAAAGGCATAGAACCAGTTTATTTGTAGTGCACTGACAGTAGTTTTATATAATTAGTTTATTAATTAAATTAATAAAAAGACAAAAAGACCTTGAGATATGTTTGGTAATTGTACCTGAATGAATTGAAAATGAATTTGCTACATTTCAGAATAATATATTTGTTTTCTTTAAAATTTTAATTAACAGTAACTTAAACACTTTGCAGTTTGAATGATGTCCTGTAAAAACGAAATGACGGAGTATGTTTTTATGTTTCTACTGTTCGATCACACCCGCGCCTCACTCACACACACACACAAATATAAGTAAACACTTTGCGACTTTTCGATCGCGCCCACACCTCTCTCTCAACATATTCAAGCATTGCAATCTTTACATCGCATTCGCAGCCTGCTTCAGAGCTTCAGAGCTAAGGCGGACCTACAGATTAGGTGTCCCTAAAGAACCCGCGTATCTAACAGTAGTTCCGCATTGCATTCATTAATTTGCACGCAAGTTTTATTTATATTTATATAATAGGCCATGACGACTTTTGGGGATTGCCTCATAGGGCCGGTTAAAGTAGTGGGGGGCAGAGGGGCTTGGGGGCCAGTCAAAAGGGGGTGGCGGGCCTGAGTCGGCCCGCGGGCCTTAGTTTGGTGACCCATGTTTTAAAGCTTAAGCTTGAGTAAGCAAACTGTACTTTTTATGTAATTTATGTAATCAATAGAACTTTATTGTAAAGTGTTACTGATTCAAACGTCTCCTGAGTTCACTGTTGGAAAGATCAGTTGTCCATTCATTAAAATGAATCGTTCAAAGGAGTCATTAGTTTGCGAATTGGACGTGTCATGCGCGTTGTGTGATTATCCCAGCAGTTAGGACATAGACATCCAAGATTTGTGTCAACACAGAAAACATTTCATCACTGGATAGTTTTTTTCGTTTAATTAAAGTGTTGTTTTATGTCAGCTGAATGTCTGGGACGCTTTTCAGAGAAGATAAGGCAACAACTTATTTAGCACAATTCACACCCAGCGGTAATTGAGGAAGAAAAAAAAAAATCTCCGAATGCTCCACATGAAACTTTGGTCTTCCGACCTTTTACCACCGTGTCGATTTATTTTGATTAATATGTGCGAGGGAGAGAGAGCAAGACAGCGCTTAATTTGGAGACGGTGAAGTATTTTTTACACTTTCGCCTGGCTCCGAAGAGAGAGAGTGTGCGCGCGCGCGCGCGACCGAGTACTCTCTCTGCTCGTTCTTTCAGTTAAACATGCACTGTGACTCTGTCACAAGCGCAGCAGTTCATCTACATTACTCAGCGATCAAATAACACTTTGGCGGGCGCTAAAACTCATAGTCGTTTGGTCATTAATCGGACTGGTTTTGTTTCACTCATCGTAACGTAAATTTAGCTGCAGCTAAGTGCCTTTGTGCGACCCACCTTTTCTCACTGTGTGACCCACAAGTGGGTCGCGACCCACAGTTTGAAAACCACTGGCCTAACGTACCCGCAGCTGTTTGTGTCGCCAGTGGTGATCAAACATCAAAAGAGAAAATGACTTGTAGCTTTAGCAAAGATACATTTAATTAATTTATAGTTATTTTATTTTTACAGTGAAGACTTATTTTACATTTTGATAATTCAGTTTCTGTACCTGATGTTTTCAGATTTAACTGAAAAACATAATGCACTGCTTATTTCAACTGTGTTTTTCTTCTATTGTATTTATCTATGCTTGTTATCTATTGTAATTTTCTATGCAGGTTCACTACTCTACAAAATCCCCCCAATAGGGGTTATGCGGAGCGCCCAGCGGTCGAACCGGAAGAGGTCTAAGCATTTCCGCTTTTCACTTCTGTACACATCTGCAGCGGTAGGTGATCTCGGTTTACTGTTCATTTTCGCTTATTACACTAAAATTCTTATTTCTGTTTTAATTAAAATGTCACGAATGCTAAAATATCAGAAAAGGGAACATCCGAACAGCAGTTTTTGTTGTGTGCCGATCTGCTCTATGTCGGAGAAAATGAGTAGTACAGAAGTACAAATGGGTTCTGTACTCATAAAGTGACATCAACATTCACGTCAGCAGTAGCATTCGCCATCAGGCAAATGTTATTTGAATAAACTCCTGATGTACTTACAAACTTTCCAATGCCTGGTTTAATGAGTACAGAACCTATTTGTACTACTGTAGAAGTTTGGTACCATTCTGGGCATTATTAGTGGGGTAATTTACGAGATACAAACCTGGAGCCGCGCATGCACTAAACCATACGGCTGATATCTCTAAATAAACTCTACATTTTTCAATATTGTGCAGCCCTAATATTGAGCATATCTTAAAGTGAACTTGGAATGATAATTTGTGATACCAGATGAGATGTTGAAACTAATGATAGTTTCTGTAAATTCAATTTATTGTAATAATATATTCATAGGATTTTTAAGTGTTTGAACAATAAACAATGTAGAATATGTTGTTTGTAGACCTATAATTTGTGTACAGGCATATCAGGATGTGTAGACGTTAGGAGAACCTTCCGGGAACGTTCCGAGAACCTTCCGGGAACGTTCCGAGAACCTTCCGGGAACGTTCCGAGAACCTACCGGGAACGTTCCGAGAACCTTCCGGGAACGTTCCGAGAACCTTCCGGGAACGTTCCGAGAACCTACCGGGAACGTTCTGGGAACGTTCCCCTAACCTATAGGGAACGTTCTATTAACGTAAAGAAAACTTTCCTGGCTAACCAATAGGGAACGTTCTGGGAACCAAAAACTAACGTTCCCAGAACGTAAAATTGTTAGCTGGGATGACACTCATACTGCACATGCACAGTTAGACCCTCCCCCCACCAAGAAGACAGCTAGTAGACATATTCAACATCTGCTGCATTTATTGAACAAAACTTGTTTTGGAGGAATGAACGTAAATTTTTTTCATGAGATGTATTTTTGTCATACTGTCCTGACATTTTGTATGATTTAATCAAAACTTACTTAGTTTGAATTATTGTTTTGTTGACTTCTAAGTGACATGGTTAGCATGTGTCAAAGTCAGTGTGTCTAGCAGGCGTATGATGTTCTGTCATGGCTGATAGGGTCGGGGACGGTTGCAACAAGTTATAAATTGCATGTTTAATAAAAGTTTGTTGCATTGCAAATTGTTAAATTAATTCTGTTTGACACTGAAATATGGAGAGATTGAATAGCATCTGTAATTAGGCCTATGTTCTACACATGAACAAACAAAACTCAATAACTGTTATTTGATAAATATCACTAAATAAATAAATAATAGGCTACAATAATATTAT
The DNA here is from genome assembly GCA_021554675.1 of Leuciscus idus. NCBI lineage: Eukaryota > Metazoa > Chordata > Actinopteri > Cypriniformes > Leuciscidae > Leuciscus > Leuciscus idus. The sequence continues at coordinate 12,169,090 of CM038625.1, read as the reverse complement.
TGTATAAATAAATAATACTATCACTGATTCTTGAGAGTTGGGACAAAACATGTCCCACATAGAAAAGTCTAATTTATAGCAAAAATTAAGAAATTCATCATGATTGACATACTTACAAAGTTAAATCTAAAGGAATTCTATATACCTATCTGATTTTTAGAATAACCCTTTTTATCTTTTTTCGGAAAATTTGTTTAAATGTATGGTCTGTGGTTAGAAGGTCCATGTTATTGCACTTGTCCTCAGCAAGAGGTCACAATATTAACCATCCCAAAAAACTTTTAAAAAGCTCTACAATTATGAAAACATATATATCAAATAAAAAATAAGGGGTATAAATATAAAAAACAATGCATGAAGTGAACATCAAACAATATTTTCTACAAAAATCTGCCTATTAAAGTTGTGTCCTCAGTTTCTGTCAACTCCGTCAGATTTTTTCATAAAGCTCTTTAAATCAGGAAATAGCATGGTCAGCTATATCCCTGAGGACCCCTTTTCATCTCCCTGCCTGTGGTGAATGCAGCACTACCACACATGCTCTGGTGTGTTTGACATGTTTTTATATTTTAGACAAACAATGTCAATATTCCTATGGTCACAGCTGCACCATGTCAATACCATCTTTCTGTTAAGATACTTTTTTTTAAACCATAGTGGATTGAATTTAAGCATTTTAGTGAGGTTATTGGGACATCTAGCAACTGAGGATAAACTACCTAGCTGCAGTGTACAATACATGTTTTGGCAGGAAAATACATGCCCTTACGTCAACTCCGTCAGACGTCAACTCCGTCAGGTTCTATGTCTGACGGAGTTGACCTGTAAGCTGACGGAGTTGACAAATCCACCAATAACCTCTTAATGTGCGAATATAATATTATTTGTGAATATAATATTATTTGTGAATATAGTGAAGGGTTAAACTGTTATTTCAGGGTTTTATTTACACATAAATGCACATACATAGCATGCATTACATTATTTAACCATACGTATCTGACTTGTAGATAATGGGCAGGCAGTGGTCTACTTATTATTGTGTAACGTGTAACTTTGCCAGCACTTTAATATATATATTTATATATGTAGAGACAGAGATAGAGAAATGAGAAGCCAGTGTAGGGCTGGGCGATATGGCCAAAAAAAATTATCACGATCTTTTTTTTATATCAGTCGATATCGATAATTATCACGATAAATGTCTTTCAAGTTTAAAGGCAGATTTTTGCTCCTAAGTGAAAGTTGTTGAAAACAGAGCGTTAATTGTGGTTTTAAACTACTCTTTATTGTCAGAACATATCATGACAAACAGGTGAACACTTCACAAATCTGAGGTAAAACATTTAAACATTTTCCGTCAACACCGTCAGTTTTTCCGTCAACACCGTCAGATCTTCGTCAACACCGTCAGTTTTTCCGTCAACACTGTCAGTTTTTCTGTCAACACCGTCAGTTTTTCCGTCAACACCGTCAGTTTTTCGTCAACACCGTCAGATCTTCGTCAACAGCGTTGGATGTTTGTATGTTTTTGTTAATTTTTTGGGGAAAAAAAATATTCTTCCTTCAATTTATGTTGTTTTTGTAATAAAGGACCATCTGATCTACATCCTCTTATGTTTTATTTATTTAAGGAATTTGTTTTTACAATATTGAAATTAAAATCAAAGTTTGAAAATGCAAAAATTTTGAAATCTGAGTTTTCAGAATAGTGTGAAATCACAACTTAAGTTTATATATTGAATTTTTTTTACATATCAGAGTAACTAAACACTATTACAATATACCAGAACTTTAGATTCTTGTTGGATTTGAAGAATTAAAATTGTATACTTTTTAGTGTGTCTGACGGAGTTGACACAAATCCAGTTCTGAAGGGAAACATGTTTATTTGTTAAAAATGTGTTTTTATTTAGAACCTGTTCCTTTACATGGTTAAATAACTAAGACCTTTCTCTGCAGAAACATATAACTCTAATTGATATAGTGTGTGTTAGGGTGTACCGTCGGTGAAGGTGTAAAATCAGTGACGATGGAGAAGAATTTTCAATCCAGGGCGTTTATTTTGGTGCAAAAGTGATTCCCAAGCAAAAATATATACAGTAACAAAAACTAAGGCAAAATAAATGTATATATATAAATCCATAAGAGGTTCACATGTATTCTGGCTACGCCAATATCCAGGCCCAAAAATACAAGGAGTGATCCCACACTCCAAACACTCTCCTAAAAATGGCTACCAGGAGCCCTTTTATAGAGTTAGGCTCCTCCCACTTCTGGAACATACCATGTATAAATGATCATTTTAAAGCAAGATAAAACTACACAAATATTTTAAACAAATGGTATTAACATGCAACCTATGCATCACACTATTAATTACAAAATGATGTCTCAACATTGCAAAGAAAAATGTCTGAGAAATGATAATTTCCCTGATTTCCCCCTGTGATGTCACTGACAATGAAAGTGCCCTTCCAATTGGGCAATTAGAAGCTTTAAAATGGCAGCCGTCGCTGCACATGGGTTTGCCAGTAGAGAGGTGACCCACAATGTGAGTAACAGTATTTTATGTGTATATGTTAGTTTGTTACAGGAGAAATAAACTGTTAACATTTGTAAATGAGTTTGATGTGATTTCTTTGAATGTTAAATCATATAACAAAACAAAACATTTAGCATTGAGACAAAACAAACAACCAACAAAAGAAAAGAAAATTATATTAAAAAAACCATGGAACTAAGCAGAGAGCCTATCACACCACCTAAACAGAAAAATAACCACACATCTAGTATACGATGTTATTTTGCCGGCATGTAGATTGTGTGTGTGTATTGGTGTAAACTGTTTATGGGTGTACATGCACTTCAGCAGTCCTTTCAAAATAAAAGTCCTTTTAGCCTTAGGTCACAGGCTCTCTGTGACAGTGTGTATTTAAAAAAAAAAAGTTTTTTAAAACGTGTTTTGTCCTGACTCTCAAGAATCAGTGACTATAATATTATAGTAGGCCTAAAACAGTTAATATTTTCAGAATTCTATGATCATTGAGACAAAAAGCTAAAGTTAATTAGTGAGATTTAAGGTATTTTTAACATGTTGCAACTGACCCTGGGGACCGTTGCAACACAACCCAGGGACGGTTGCAACATCTGACTTCTTCCATTCAAATAAATACTGTGAACGATATGTCATATGTAATCATCTTTAAATGGTATGGGTAAATAGCAGACAGATGCAAGTTTAATATATACAAATTTGGTTGGTCTAATCCAAATAGTCTCTGAGTAACTGAGATAAATGCAAAAAGACTCCTTGTCACACGCAGAGCAGATGCAGGATTGATATGCATTAATATTTATCTAAACAAACTTTAAAAACTCCAGAACAGGATCAAAGAAACAGAACAACCTATGAAAACGCAATGTCTACAGATAAGGAACAGACTGAAACAGGCCTTAAATACACGGAGAAAAGATCAGGGAAACGAGACACAGCTGACAAGAGTCACAAGACTAACGAGTAATTAACAAAACAACAGGTGAAAGGGATCAAATTAACAACCAAACACACACAACAGTAGGGGAGAGCGGGGCACAAAGTAACGCTTTTTGACTTTCTCAGTTTGTGTAAATCTACTTATGGTTCAGAGTATTTATTTTTTCCCACATGTCTAGTACAATTATGTGGTTTTGTTTTATTAATACAGTATATACTTTTTTTCTGGATATACCCCGAAAGAATGGAAGTGAAATGTGACAACATGCCCCATAGGTGGGGTACATTGTAACATAACATATGACAGCTTAAAATGTTATCTGATCTAATAAAAAAAAAATATACAAGACAAACTAAAATAAAATACAATTAAAAAACTTTTTCATATAAAATAATGGCAATTTTTAATAATTAAATATAAACTCATTTTTGAGTTTTGACTACAAACACAGGAAAACACAGCTATACAACATAGTTCAAAACAAATAAATAATGAGTAATTTCTGAACATTGACTCTCAGTCTTTATTCACCCTTTTCTCACGTTTTCTCAATAAAATTAATAAAAGTATAGAATATAATAGCATATTTCTAATAGGGGCACATTGTAACGCAGTGTTACAACATGCCCCGCCTGCACAACTGGGGTTTAAACCCTGCTAGTGTCTTCTGCTAGTTAGCGAAGCATTAAAGAACTATCTTAACTGTTAAATAACATCTTGGAGATTAAAATAATATCAGATTTGTCTAATTTTAAATAAACACAAAAAAATAGAGATGAAAAATTAACTTAAGTAAGAAATTTACTTTTGCTATGGTTTAATAAATGTCTATGGATATCTTCCCAAAAAAAAAAAAATGTTGGTGCATTTTTTCCTCTATATAGTGTTGATATGGCAACTAGTAAACACACTAAGTTTCGTCATCCTAGCATGTGTGGAAGTATTTAAAACAAGTGTGTTACAACTAGCCCCGCGTTAGGTTGTGCCCCGCGCTCCCCTAACCATAGAAACAAAGGAGTGGCAGGAAACAGGACAAAAGGTGGCGATATGCACTAAGAATGCAACGCAAGAAGAATATATTCCATTTCTGTTCATCAAATGTTTGTGAAATTTGTTCAGCTTTTTTCTCAGTTGTTTTACTTTTTATGTAAATGCAAATATTAACACATTAAGAAATTTGCTGGAAATAAAGCAATTGAATGTGAGAGGATGTTTCTTTCTTTCTTTCTTTCTTTCTTTCTTTCTTTCTTTCTTTCTTTCTTTCTTTCCTTTTTTTTTTTTTTTTTTTGCTGAATCAAGCGCATTCTGATTTGTCCTGTCATGACCCCTCTTAAGGATAAATTCTGCCCATAACCCACGTCAGCTGATCTTCCAGAGTGACCAGAAATCAAGCGAAGCGTTAGTTCTGGCAGGTCACGTTAGTCAAGCTCGCATCAGCTGACTCTCAGCTGATCCACATCTACCTATAGGAATATGACGCCTATCACCTTATACATATATAAGCTCCTTCAGTATTATCAGCAGCTATCGCGTTTCTCAGGAGCTAATTACCCTCCTCCATCCCCAGCTCCACCTCTCGCCCAGTCAGGATTTGACATTCTTGAATCAGAATAATTATCGAATAATGTTGTACTTTAAAATCTTGAATTAAATATATTTGCAAATTTTCATGTTGGTTCTGTTCTGTTTACCCCAAGGGGGGTTATTGCTGCTCTCCCTGCTCTTATCCATGCTAGGCTGCATGAAGCGCAGGGAGTTCTCGCCCAGAACGGAACCATACCGCCAATCCAAACTGTATGCTAATTGTCAATCATATTTGACGGTAGAGGTCCTGACAGAAGTATTTCTGTTTGAATGGAAGTCAATGGAGGAGATGCTTCAGTATGCAGAAACTCTTTTGTGTGGAGATGGTTTATCATAAATGCACCTCACCATTATTGCAATGCAGGTTCATTTAGAGTGAGCTTAACTTGATATAAAAATTTGTTTGATAAAATTATGACAGTATGAAAAAAGTAACATGAATTATTAATGACACTTCCAGAAGTAAGAGGTATTTCTCATTGTCAGGCATTTTGAGATGGAATTACAGTGTCAGAATTAACTTACAACTTTTTTTGCAATATTAAGAAGAATTGTGTCAATAAATATGCATAACCTGTAATATATAACAGAGTGAAATGTAATTTTTAACTCACCATAGACAGTAACATTGAATCTGTATGTAGACGATGAGCTGCTGCGGCTGATCTCAACTACATAAACTCCAGCATCTTCAGTTCTGATGTTCATGATGGTCAGAGATCCAGTCTTCTTGTCCAGCTTCAGTCTGTCTCTGAATCTCTCATCAGAAACATCAAGGATCGTATTGTTCACTCCACTGGTTTTAGCTATAAGAGCCCCGTTAGTTCCAAATGTCCACGTTATTGGATAATTTCCCTGTATTTCATAAGCATTTATCTGTAAAGTGACTGAATGTCCCTCCATCACTGACACTGACTTCAGTTCATCAGCAAACACACCTGGAGAACACAGAAACAGTCTCTCAGACACACATATTAACGTTAGGTTTAATAACTATTTAACTAAAGTTTGAAGTAGTTTTGAAATGATTACAAACTTTAGAAAGATAGAAAGATAGAAACAGTAAAAGTTTGAAACAACAGTGTGGAAAATATATGGTCGGGTGCAAAATACAGATATCTCAATTAATCTTCATATACAGTATTTTACATTTTAAGTTTAGTTTCAGTAAGATTAGGAAAGTACAACAGTGTCAATCTCCATTTATTTTTTGATTGATGGTGGAACTGAAGTTCATTAGAGATCCAACATTTTACATCAATTATATAAACATAATTGTTCCTTCAAACAGGAATAACTGACTGAAAGAACAGATGTCGTGTTTGGTATCCTATAGCTTAGATTTGATCAATACAAATAATTGATAAACAAATGAATAATGTTAATGATACTAATGTACTAAATCTGTATCTGAAACACAGACATGAATCCAGTCCACATCTCATAGTAATATCTGGGAATAAAAAGGAGAGCACTTCTTCTGACTGTGTGTACTGATGTACTATTAAACTTCTACCAGAACACAAAATAATGTTTGTAACTCACCATCCAGACGGCAAAAGCAAAGCCAGAAAAAAACGAATGGTTTTCCTTTAAACATTGTCTTCCAACAGCTCTGGGGTTTGAAATGTGTGTTTAGAAATAGTATCTAGTGATGTGGACTCTAGTTAAGTTATGTAGAAAAAATCCACATCTACTTCTGTCTTTGTGTCTCGGCTGAGTGAGCATGTGTGTAATGTGTTGATGGTGTAGTCCAGTTTTGCAACAGTGATCTTTTTTTGGTGGTGGTGGGAGGGGGAGTGGGTGTTAAAGGCAAAGTTCACCCAAAAATGAAAATTAGCCCATTATTTACTCACCCTTAAGTCATCCTAGGTGTATATGACATTCTTCTTTCAGACGAATATAACCAGAGTTATATAAAAAAATGTCCTGGCTGTTTATAATGGCAGTGAATGGCCGTTTCTGTTTTGAAGTGCATCTATCCATCATACAAGTGCTCCACACGGCTCCGGGGGTTAAAGGAACACGCCGACTTTTTGGGACTTTAGCTTATTCACCGTATCCCCCAGAGTTAGATAAGTCCATACATACCCTTCTCATCTCCGTGTGTGCCGTAACTCTGTCTGACGCACCCACCGCTAGCCTAGCTTAGCACAAAGACTGGAGGTAAACGTAGGGTTGCCACCTTTGATTTGTGAAATTTTTTTTTTTATTTATTTATTTTTTTTGCATGATTTTCCAGCGCTGTTTTTCCTTCATATTTAACTGAAATTTTTTAACTGTAAAAAAAAGAATCTTGCATCACAATAAGTGTATTGTGATTGTCAAAACATTTTAGTAACTAAACTGAATTGTATTAGGTTTAGTGACAACATGTTACAATGTTTATATCTGGTACAATTTCTGGTAAGCCACGTTTTTTTATTATTGCTTGAAACAAATTTCAGGATTTCTATTCAGTTCAATTCTTGTGATTTGATTTAATTGACTAATTTGGATAAATATTAGGTACACAAGATAGGCATTAATTTTACTTGGTAATTTTTCTCAAGAAAAAAAATCTCACCTAATGCTGTAAACATACAGAGAGCCCTATCAGCTGGTAGTATTATTTAAGGTTAAAAATAGCTCAAATTAAATATAATGTGTTTTTTATTGTAATAACAACTTTATTTAATAATAAGTAAAAATATAATAAATATATGTAATATAGTAGCCTACACATGTTTAGCAAAATACTCTCTTATTTGACCTTTATTATGTGATCCTATATTATGTGTGTGTGATGAATATAATATAATATCATTAAATAAAATAAAATAAAAACAATATATATATATATATATATATATATATATATATATATATATATACATATATACATACACACACACACACACACACACACACACAAATCCAGTTATTTATTCCATTCCAACATTTTTTGTGTGTTTGTGACATCTGAATAAATACAGTTTAACACAATGACAGACACCAATGAAAACATGAAAGAAAAAAATAGAATTGCTGTGAAACTTGACGACAGCACCACACGCCACACGCATGCTCAGTGGAATTTAACTCTTATCACTTACAAACTTATAGCAAGACGGGCATTTGTGGTTAAAAAGTATATATATTTTTTTTTTTTTTTTGAAAATGACAGATTGTTTTGCAAGATAAGACCCTATTCCTCAGCTGGGATTTGGACTTCAACAATTTGGTTACCGTTGAAGTCCATTGCTGAGCGTACTGCACAGACTCCAACTGAGCTTGATGACGTAGATGTGACGTGAGCAACCTTTCTGACAGTTGTAAGTCTACTAGTAGCTGTGCCAAGAGAAATCTGAATAATTCCCTTATGAATCCTGCAGAGACGGAGAGCGTGAGTAGGAGCTATCCATGAGCTAGGAGCAGGAGAAACTTTATGACTCTCTATGGGCTTCTCCCTTGACTTTATTGGACTTTATGCCTCCACGTCCCCCCGATTGACTGCGAGCTTCTCCTCCTGTCTATACGGTAATTTCCAGAGAGTCGAGTGGTTATGACCAATCGTTAGCCTATTTTTACAAAAATTGCTTCTACGCTCATAACGTAAGATACAAGGTAATGGAGCCTTTTATACATTGTCGTGTTTCTTTAGAAATAAACAATGGAAAAATAGAGTCTTTAAACGCCTCAGATGTAAAGTTATTCGCTGTCAAAGTGACGCCAAAATAAATGGGAGTCAATGGATTGCTAACAGCAGGTGATGGCTTGTTAGCCAATGGCGGCCCTTGGGGATGGTACGCTTTCCAGATGCTGGATTACCCCCCTGGAAAAAATTAGTGTGCCAGATGAAGCCGCGATTCGAGGCTTGTGTTGTTAACGTGAAAATCACGTGACTAATGACAAACGAGGCCTCAGTTTGTGTGGATACGTCATCGGTTCGGTCTGAGTGTCGCTTCCGGAAAAAGGGGGTTCGAAACTCGCGCCACCCTGTGGGTGTTGTCAGGAGTAGTAGAACCAGTTGTAGTAGTGTCAGAGAGTCAGAGAGTAATGGCGCTTTTCCATTACCAGTACCAGTACCAGCTCAACTCGACTCGCCTCGTCTCGGCTCGCTTTTCGCTCCGTTTTCCATTGCAGATAGTACCTCCACAATAGTACCTGGTCATCATAGCGACTCCGCAGGAAACTGCCGTGACTTCTTCTACGCGACACACACCCGCTACCCACACACGCAGGACAATGGAGGAAATCGAGTGTATGCTGTTTTTGGATGTTTTTGTTTTTGCTGTTTTTTATTCAGGATACTCCTTCTGGCGCGTGCAATGATGACGCAGTGAATAGTGACGATTCTCTCTGACCAATCAGCAGTCTGTCGTGTTTTCACGTCACATTTTAGTATCGCCTCAGCTCGCTCAGAACCTCGCCGGAGGTGGTACGAAAAAAATGACCTGGAAGCAGGTATAGGTACAACTTTTACACAGTGGAAATCCAAACAAAGGTGAGTCGGAACTGTGTAGTGGAAAAGAGCCATTAGATAACTATCATTGTCATTATTGTTTCATATATGTATTAGGACTGTATATTATTACATTATCAGATTAGAATAGTTATAGTATATTGTTATTATTAATTATAGTAGCTATAGTATAGTCTTGTTATATTAATTGGATAAGATTTTTTGGATTGCTTTGGATTTTTGGATCCAACACTGGTTCAGAATGAATGAATTTGTCTGCTATTTCTTTGCACAGTAGCTAGGTGTCACTAGTGAGCAATGCTGAATGAAGCTTTGAGTAATGAACCTTTGGCTGAAGCAATGGGCTGTGAGGTCTCAGTGGTTCAGGAAGCCTCATTTTGCCATCACTAGTCATCATGCTTGTACTATGACCACAGTGATTGGCTGATGGGGAGGGGTCTCTGTCAGTGATTTAATCAAAGAAATATTGTAGAACGAGGTATCATGTTGACATATTCAAATGAAGATTTTAAAATAACATTTTTGGCATATTCAAATAAAGATTTTAAAATGTAGACTTAGGTGTCATTAATTAAACACGTATATGTTCAGCTAATTGTCAGCCTTTTACATATCTTCGTTTTTGCCTTTTTATTATGATAGGACAGCGAGTAGACAGTGGAAGAAAGAAAGGGGGGATGGGATCGGAAAAAGGTCCATGAGCTGGAACTGAACTCGGGTCACCCAAGCTGCCCACAAGGCCATCAGCGCCAATGATAGGGCATTACATCAACATGACCGCAATTTTTTATTCTCCATTATTCAATACATATTGCCTGTACATAAATTAATTTATGCTATGTCATTGCAGATTAAAATCTATAACTGCAAATATTTAGGCCTATTGCATTTATGAAGGCTATTGCCTCAATCGTGTACAGTGGTGGATTTTAGGATTGTTTGTGATTTTCTTTTAGTCACTTAGCTAACTTTTCACAGATTTAGGAGCTGCTTTTAGCTCTCAAATGCTTTGTGAAATACTCTTAGGCTACAGACTATCAGTCCAAATTTGTGCATATTCGATTGAAATCTGATCAGATTTAGCAAGTGTGAACGGCCAAGAAAATCACACGAAATGGGACTTTTACAAATCCGTTTCAAACTGCATCCATATGTGGTTTGAAATCCTTTTCAGATCGCATTTCTGGAAAAGCATTTCAGTCTGACTGCTCTGATCGGATATGCTAAAAGTCACTGCAGAAACAAGGTTGTGTTTTTGCAAAGTGCTGGACGAGTAATGTAGAAAATAGTGAACGAGAGTATAGGAGGGCGGAAGATAACTTAAAATGTATTTAAATATATAATTCATTAATTTCAAATAAAAAAAATCAACAAAGCACCACCACTCTTGTACGTATTCTGTGATTGTTTTGGAGCAGCCCAAGCAGTTCGAGGAGAAACGTTCTGTGTGAAGCTACAGACTGAATGGCGGCTCAAAACACCCAACAGCTTCATGAACAGATACACAAACTACATCTCTCAGTTGGATAAAGAAAACCAGATTCACTAATAAAGTTGATGGATGTAGATTGTAATGAAGGTAAAGACGATTACAGGAGTCGTAGTACATTAAGGCCACAATATACTTCAAGCAAAATTGAAGAATGAACAAGTTCCGGACAAGTTCACTCCGGCTTGTTAACACCTTTGTACTGCCATTGGTCCATGGAAATTACTTCACCGTTTGGAGGAACACTCCACCGTTTTTTGAAATAGGGCTTATTCACCGTCTTTCCTACATTTAGGTGGGCAAACGCATTTTTGTCTCAGTGTATGCATTGTTTTAGTCTGGCAGCGCTGCCGCTAGCTTAGCTTAGCATAATGAATGGAATCCTTTGTTTCAGCTACAATGTCGTGAGTAAAAGTGATTAAAAAATGTTTTACTTCTTGTGGCCTGCGTATTCACAACGAGTACAAATAGCAATGCAGATTAACACTAGGCGATTTCCTAGGCAGATATTGACATGGGACTATATTGGGGTGAAGCACTTGGGTGCAGAGATACCACGCAACACCCGAAATCCCCCAACTTCCGTCAACATACCGACGTAAAGTTATGGATTTCGTGTCGATAGATGAAACCATTTTCATATACCGCTGCAGCAAAGTTGAGGAATGATGCAAGAAGGACTATTCAGGCTTTATCTCTGCAATGCCTTGGCTTGACATATTGACACCAAACTTTTAAAAGAAATTTGGATTACTTATGAATCTGGGGCAAATAATAGATAATGTGTCGTGTTGGCACAATAATTTGACAAAGTTTTGGAATTTTCACACAGCTGAATAGATTAATCTGAACTTACACTGACCAAATTCTACTGATGATTAAAATTCAATAGAATTACATATATTTGATTTATTCTGTGAATTTTATCTGAAATATTACAGTTATATTACAAAATATTACATAATATTGTTCCAGTTAATTCTGACTGCTTAATAATAAAAGTATAACACACTGTGTTACACACCTCTGACGACTCTTTAACTGTTGACAGATTGATTCAGTTTTATGATTATCTACTGAGGAAGTCAGACTGTGAGGTTCATAATGGCAGAACAGGAAGAAGCTCTTCACCTACAAACTAAACACACATCAAACAAATGCCCGCAGTCAAGCAAAAGCTGTTTGTCCATCCAGCCAACCACAGCAGGTTTCAGTTTGACTCAGATGAGCTGCTAGTATCACACCTCAACAAGACTGGAAGGTTTTTGTTTTGCCATTCACAATCACAACCACAACCACTGAATGATTATAAAACCATTTTAAAATACATGAATTTATTTACCATTAAATTTAAGTTGACTAATCCACTATTCACACAAGTTGTCACTCTTATACACTGAACAAAATTTTAAATGCAATACTTTTTAGTTGCCCCCATTTTTTCATGAGCTGAACTCAAAGATCTAAGACTTAAAACCAGACAATATGTGGTATGACCACCATTTGCCTCACGCAGTGCAACACATCTCCTTCGCATAGAGTTGATCAGGTTGTTGATTGTGGCCTGTGGTATGTTGGTCTACTCCTCTTCAAAGGCTGTGCGAAGTTGCTGGATATTGGCAGGACCTGGAACACACCGTCGTACACGCCAATCCAGAGCATCCCAAACATGCTCAATGGGTGACACGTCCGGTGAGTATGCCGGCCATGCAAGAACTGGGACGTTTTAAGGCGAAAGAATAGTTTTTACAGTATAAAAACAATTCCGTCCCCACGAAGGAATGGATTAATAAACATACAAAATTATGGTTATTTGAAAATATAAAAATGCAGAAAGTTTTCTGTAATGATAGGTTTAGAGATAGGATTATATATAGTTTGTATAGTATAACAATAATGTCTATGGAGAGTCCCCACAAACCGAGAGTGTGAGTGAGAGTATGAGTGTGAGTGTGAGTGTGAGTGTTGTGTGTGTGTGTGTGTGTGTGTGTGTGTGTGTGTGTGTGTGTGTGTGTGTGTGTGTGTGTGTGTGTGTGTGTGTGTGTGTGTGTGTGTGTGTGTGTGTGTGTGTGTGTGTGTGTGTGTGTGTGTGTAAGGTCAAACTCTGTTGTGGGAGGGATTTACACATCAGAAGAACAAAGTGTTTTCAGCAGATGGTTTTAGATCAGACTGTTCACTGAACTATTGAAGAAAATGTTTCACATGTTTGTTCTGTTCTGTTTGTGCTGGTGGAGACTGATAGGTAAGTTATAAAAGCAATTCAATTTCTTTCCATATCACTGTAACAATTAGTTAGAGGACTTTAATTTAATGTTCTTAACAGATCAAATAAAACAGAACAAGATAAACAAAACAGAACAAACGTCTTTAAAATATGTAACACGTATTTGTTCTCCAGGTGTGTTTGGTGAGTCAGTGTCAGTGATGGAGGGAGATTCTGTCACTCTAAACTCTGATGTTACTGAAATACATGAAGATGACGAGATACTGTGGAAATCTGGAGTAGAAAACTCTCTGATAGCTGAAATCAATAGACCTGCTGGAAAATTCTCCACATATGATGGTATTGATGGGAGATTCAGAGACAGACTGAAGCTGGACAATCAAACTGGATCTCTGATCATCACAAACATCACAACTGCACATGAGGGACATTATGAAGTAGAGATAAATGGAGCTATGTGGTCATCAAAAACATTCAGTGTTTCTGTCTATGGTCAGTCAACAATTCTTGTTTTATTAAAGAAATAGTTGAAGTTGAATACAAATGAAGCTTAATTCACAGCATTTATGGCAAATGGCTGATTACTACAAAAAAATATATATTTTGGCTCGTCCCTCGTTTTAGTTTTTAGTTTTTAAAAGAAGAAATGTGACATTTTATAAATAAATATATTAACTTACATTCATTTTATATTTTTCACTCAGAGAGGTATGTTGTATGTAAGTGAAAAGATAGCATAGAGGAAAATAAGATAAATATCTAGTTTCAACATAATTTTTTTATACATTCCCCTTTAAATGCAATAAGTATCAGCTGTGTGCAAAGTGACCCACATTCGGTTTTCGATCACTGAAAATGGATTAAATTCAACAAACTGAACATTGAGATCCCCATGATTAAACCATAATGATTTCAAAACAATAGTTAATAACCAGCATCTAAAATCATATTGAGATCATTTCAATCCGTTTTGAGTGACAGGCACACAAACTTTGGAAAAAAGTATTTATGGCACTAAATTCTATGCAATTGTGTTGATAGAAAAATAACGAGATGCGTTTCTAGTTTCAATATTATTTGTTCTTCAGATATACCACAAAAATTGAATCATATGGGTCCTTTAAAATTAAGATACCAAAATAAATGTTTGTTAAATCAAAATCTTAAGGAATATTAAGATACTGTATCTTGAATCATTTTTGAGTTACAGTCATGCAAACTTGGGTAAAAAACAAAACAAACCTACATAATTGCTTTTTGCCATTTCTGAACTGTCACCGTTGGCATATAATGCCACAAAGATTGCTAAAGTAAACAGATTTTTACAGACCTACTAATCTCTGTGTATAAAATAATCATGTGAAAATTGTCATCTTGACCCCCTCTATAAAACAGTGGATTACTCAGTAAATATACATCCATAACATTTCATATTTTGACTTTCTTCTTCATTTAGGTATTTCTTTAATAAATTATTTTAGCCGGGGACCTCTAATTGAGTTGACACGGAATGACCCTACAGCGGTTTTAGGGTTTATACAGGGTCACTCAATGCGACAAAGTTATAAACATAAATATAGCACAGAAAAGGTTAGTAAGTGATTTTATCACGCTAAAACGATGTTAACATGCATATTGTCCAAATCTTGTGGCTGTACTACAGTTGTTAGTGTAATGTTTACAGATCAGAACCATTCACTGCCATTGTCACTGCCAAAGTGTCTCACTATATAGCACTCATTTTTTGCTTTTGTGCTGGAAATAAATCTGTGGTAATCAACATTATGCCTCAAATGCTTTAGATTGAGCTGTACTGAACTCTGGATATTCCTTTAACTTTAGATATTGAAGGTTTGATTATATTATAGTTTGAGATGACTTTCACTAACCATCAACACACTAAACACTAACGCAGCACAAAATTTACTACGATTCACTAGAACATACTACACTAAAAATAGAGATTGCTGTAGATTTAACCATATTTCTTTTTATTGTCATATTTTTTAGCTCATCTGCCTGTTCCTGTCATTATCAGAGATTATTCACAAAATCTTACATCGTCATCAAGCCAGAACTGTTCATTGTTGTGTTCAGTGGTGAATGTGTGTGATGCGACTCTCTCCTGGTACAAAGGAATCAGTGTATTGTCCAGCATCAGTGTGTGTGATCTCAGCATCAGTCTCTCTCTACCTCTGGAGGTGGAATATCAGGATAAAAACACCTACAGCTGTGTGCTGAACAATCCCATCAGCAAGCAGATGAAACATCTCAACATCACACAACTCTGTCAGCATAGGCGGAGCGTGAACCAACTCCAGGGTAAGGCTAGATGCACTTCCTTCTTAAAAACACATTTAAATAGAATGTCATGAAATAGTTTCAAAAATAGGGCTCAATCCCTTTGCAAAGCACCAAGCTACATTGCATCAGAATCTTTCGAATGAAAATGAGCATAAACTCACAAAGAAAAACTGAGTAATAGTAACACTGCATGAAATGCAATGTCTCATTCCCTCATCTCAGGGAACCAAACTTACGTTTAATAACCGGAGACATTCCCTTATCAATTTGGGTTCTCTTGACATTGCTTCTTCTGACGCTATGGGGAATTATAAAATACTACTGCGTTACTTGCGAAGGGTTGCTTAGTATAAGCAAAGCTAATGGCCAATATGAATTGCTTTACAAACCTTTTAATTTATTTAAGTTGCACAAGCAGTACATATCTTGAACAATTGTTGTGTCACTTTTATATAAAAGCCCCATATATCCTGGTAGGGCCCCTACCAGACCTAGTTCAAAACAGCTGCTTCATAGTCAGGAAAGCATCACATTTAGCTCAAATAAGTTATATGGACAGAATCCATATTCAGGCGATATTTTGTACAGGTGCTGGTCATAAAATTTGAATATCATCAAAAAGTTGATTTATTTCAAGAATTAAATTTAATAGGTGAAACTAATATATTATATAGACTCATTACATGCAAAGTGAGATATTTCAAGCCTTTATTTGTTATAATTTTGATGATTGTGGCGTACAGCTTATGAAACCCACAAAATCAAAATCCCAGAAAATTTGAATATTACATGAAATCACACAGTAATTACACAGTAATACCAACCAGGTTTTGGTTCTTTTGGCAGTGTGGGCAGGTGCAAATCCTGCTGGAAAATGAAGGAAGCATGAAGTGCTCTGAAAATGTCCTGGTAGACGGCTGAGTTGACTCTGGATTTAATAAAGCATGTGGACCAAAGTCCTCTTTTCTGATGAGAGCAAATTTTGCATCTCATTTGGAAACCAAGGTCCCAGAGTCTGGAGGAAGAATGGAGAGGCACACAATCCAAGATGCTTGAAGTCCAGTGTGAAGTTTCCACAGTCTGTGTTGGTTTGGGGAGCCATGTCATCGGCTGGTGTTGGTCCACTGTGCTGTCCACTCAACGCAGCCGTCTACCAGGACATTACCAGAGCACTTCATGCTTCCTTAATTTTCCAGCAGGATTTGCACCTGCCCACACTGCCAAAAGGACCAAAACCCGGTTCAATGACCTGTGTAATTATTACTGTGTAATTACTGTGTGATTTCATGTAATATTCACATTTTCTGGGTATTTGATTTCGTGGGTTTTCATAAGCTGTAAGCCATAATCATCAAAATCATAACAAATAAAGGCTTGAAATATCTCACTTTGCATGTAATGAGTCAATATAATATATTAGTTTCACCTGTTAAGTTGAATTCTTGAAATAAATCAACTTTTTGATGATATTCTAATTTTATGACCAGCACTTGTGTATCTTTGAAATAGGGCCTAATGTAGGTATTTTCATAAACAGACATGGCATTATGTTATAAATGAGTCGTATAGACAGAGCTCTTTCCTAGGCGACCATAGTTTCACTGATGTAAGCAGTGAGGCCTATTGAAGGCCTGTCAGAGGTTCAACAATGAGGTCTGTGAGGCTCCGGTAGCTCTGTTGTGACAAAAGTCTAGCGGACCTACCGAAGAGGGGTCGGTGCGTGCCTGGAAACTATGGGTGTTCTCTTTTAAGTTAAAAGAGTGATAGGGAAGCATCAAAAGCCAGCATTTAAACAATACATACTTCACTTTTGGAGAAGGGAAGCAATGTTAATAGAGTATACACTGCTTAAACGGGAAACCTGTCAAAGCTTTTAACACCAAAGCCAGATCTCTGGGGCAGTATAAGGACACGGCAGGTTACGATTTTCCTCGCACCACATAGAAATTTAATCACCAGGGCTGCGTTTACACTGGCACAACAAATCCGATCTTTTACTCACATCTGACACAGATCAGAATTGGTTGCACACGTGTAAACACTAAAATCCGCATGAGATCCGATTTTTTCGTATCCGATCTGAGCCACTTCCAAAAGTGGTTTTAAATTAGATACAAATCTGATATCTGGACATCCGACCTACGTCTAAACACGCATATCCGATTCCCCTTTGAATTCCAAGCCACCACAAGGCAAGGACGACACGTTTAGTCACAAAGATAGCTTTTTAATGTTGTATTATGAGGCAGACGTCCCTGTATGCACTCGCTCACAGCTTTTTATTGAGGTGGGAACTTTATATTAATTTGAATTCATTAATATATATATATATATATATATATATATATATTAATAAATATATATACAGTGAGGAAAATAAGTATTTGAACACCCTGCTATTTTGCAAGTTCTCCCACTTGGAAATCATGGAGGGGTCTGAAATTGTCATCGTAGGTGCATGTCCACTGTGAGAGACATAATCTAAAAAAAAAAAATCCAGAAATCACAATGTATAATTTTTATAATTTTTACAATCTGGTCAAAAGATCGGATCTGTGCATTAAGACCTGCAGTGTAAATGCAGCCCAAGTAATTTGTAATTTGGAGATTATCTATTTCAATATAGCCAGTAGCCATATCACCCTGTAGCCCAAGACTGGTTGCCCACTGAAGCTAAGCAGGGATGAGCCTGGTTAGTACCTGGATGGGAGACCTCCTGAGAAAACCAGGTTGCTGCTGGAAGAGGTGCTAGTGAGGCCAGCAGGGGGTGCTCACCCTGTGGTCTGTGTGGGACCTAACGCCCCAGTGTAGTGATCGGGACACTATACTGTCAAAGAGCACCGTCCTTCGGATGAGACGTTAAACCGAGGTCCTGACTCTCTGTGGTCATTAAAAATCCCAGGATGTCCTTCGAAAAAGAGTAGGGGTGTAACCCCGGCATCCTGGCCAAATTTAGCCTTGGCCTCTGTCCATCATGGCCTCCTAATCATCCCCATATACTGATTGGCTTCAACACTGTCTCCTCTCCACCAGTAAGCTGGTGTGTGGTGGGCGTTCTGGTGCAATATGGCTGCCGTCACATCATCCAGGTGGATGCTGCACATTGGTGGTGGTTGAGGAGATTCCCTCTTCCATGTAAAGCGCTTTGAGTACCTAGAAAAGTGCTATGTAAATGTAACGAATTATGGAAGAACAATAAAGCGGCAAAATACTTTGAGCATGGAGGGCGTCCAAATGCTCCTGCAAGAAAGATGCGACAATTCACAGGATACACACTCTGTGAGATACATAAGCTCTCAAAGACTTACATTTATGAGCATAAAGTCGTCTAGTAAAAGGGGCTCTTGCTTCAGGAATAGTCTAACTTGTGCTGTGTTAACGTGACTGATGCCGGCGCTATCTGTCCAGCGACCAAACATGCAGATTCTACAGCTCAGGGTTGGGATGCCAGATTGAACCCCCCAGCTGAGAGAGGAAGCCCTTGGGATGGTCCAGCTATCATCATTCCCACTAGGTCAATGACTAAATGGCCATTTCGGTGCAACTAACAGCACTATCTCCCTAATTTTGCATTTCCTGATGCAAAATCTAATATTCAGTTGGTAGTAGGGCTGGACGATTTTGGAAAATAATCTAATTGCGATTTTTTTTACCAATATTGCGATTGCGATTTAATATGCGATAATTTTTTAAGCTCTTTATCTTTTCTATTTTTCAACAAAAACAAGCAATAAATCATTGTAAAATAGGGAAGGGAATCTTTAGGCACCTCATGAGCCGATACATTTTTTTTCTTTAATTGATCTTATTAATAAAACTTAAAATATTTAATTACATAATTATAATTAGGCCTACTTATAATAATTACACATTAAAAAACTAAATTAATGACATTACATGTTAATAATTTTAACAAATATAGCTTCAAAACAAATAACAAAGAGGGAAAAAAATATTACAAGCAATAAACAAAGAGTGCTTTCAGTATTTAAGAGTAGGCTGTCTGAACGTGTTCATCTCTTTTGAAATTATAAGATGTGGTTTGTCCTGTTTGTTTAATAACTGACTGTGTCACATTACCGGTAAATTCGCGTCATAAAAGCATTTTGAGATGTAAACGTACATTTAACCACGTAGACTCGCTCACAGCCGCATGCTCAAATGCTCTTCGCAAAACGCACGTGAGTATTTGAAATTGAAAGCAGCTTCTGTCGGTGATTTTCATATTTTTAATATATAAGCCAACTGCATTCCAAGACATATGATGCCTTCGTAGAACATTTGTTAGTAAAATACCGGCGGGCGAGACCGCGCACTAACTTACTGAAGTAACATCACGCAGACCGCGCGTATCTCATATCTTGCGCAATGAAGCCTGAATGTCCTTGTAACTCGCTTCAACTTTTCCGAACTTTATTAAAGATTATTTCTCGTAAGGTTCGAGTGGTGTCGTGTGTGTGTGAGAGAGAGACAGAGGAATTAGAAGCAAGCAGAATACGGTTGTTTATAAAGCACGCGCGTCGTACACGTCTGTGTTTAAAACTAAGCTCAGACATATACAATACAGAATCGTTGGAGAGAATCTATAACACAATATAACATAAATTAAACATAAACTGTTATTTCATGTAGCCAGGTCTATATGTGTCCATAGACTGTAAAAAATAGTATATGTCGCGTGCCAAGTTGATGCTTCATCTGTAAATCAGACTGGTTTACTCTCGCGTGTCACGTGACCAGACTATAATCGCAGCTTTGCGGTTTAAAAAATCGCATTTCATCATATCGCGATATTATCGCAAATGCAATTAATCGTTCAGCCCTAGTTGGTAGTCATACAATTTCACCGCTAGATGGGAGAAAATCTTACACAATGTAGCTTTAAGACTAGATTTGGGTGGAGTCCGCCATCCTTAATGGGGACCTGAAAATAACAGCTGTAAAACCCTATTTTGTGCTCCATGATAGGCAATACAGAGGTATTTTATGATAGGCAAAACAGCTCACTTTGTGAAGACATTTTGTGAATGTGCGTGACAGACCGGAGGGCAGAACTGCAAATCAATATACTTTCTCAGTTTAAAGGCAAACCTTGGGAAGAGCCTGTGATGAGGGGATTTCTGATTATGCCATTTACAGTAAGACGGCGGACTCCCCAGTGTCTCTAACACACACAGAGAGCGGGGTTATATGGGTTCCATGTCAACATATGAAATCCCTTGCTGTAACTTTCTCGCTTTGCTCACAGCTCTAATACCAGGAGGGGAGCATAAGAATCCAGGTTTGTTACTTAAGTTGAGCGTTGCCTATGATGAGGGCTATCTGAAGGTAGGAAATCCACATGCTCAGACCGCCACAGTGTGGTCAGCTTGAGCTGCATATATTATACATTATATACTGCATTATATTATATTCTTGCATATATTCTCTTGAAGGAGTAAGATTCTGAGGCAATGTCGCTCAACGAGGCTTAGGGTTCGAGCCCACGGCTATTTTGCACAGTTGAACACCATTGGCTGTTGTGGAACAATGGCATTATTGAATCAGGCTTCACTGTATTTCTCTGTGAAAGGTGTTTCCCCATAGCCCCAGAAGACGCAATGTAGAGAGAACCGAAATCGATAGGAAACAAACGTTTTATTAAAATTCTGAATGGATTCTGTATTGTCTCGAAAGAAGAGTGCTTCCTTTTTAATTCCTAAAAACCAGTCACTCATCTCATTCTCAATTCAACGCTATCTCACAAATTTCTGCTATAGTCAATGAAGCTGACTGCAAAATTAATCTCTAATTTAGCCTACATAAACAGCCTATACTTGGTTTATTACTTAGTTAACTTATAACGAGAAGATTTGCGGGCATACAGAACTCAGCACTAGACAAAAACTCTAGAGTTTTGAGCAGTGAGTGTATTCTAACTTTATCATTTCTGATTGGCCATTGCATTCAAGAAATCAGCGGATATGTTTGTGATTGGCTACACTGCTCAACGCCACAAAACACATTGTAAAGAGAAGCTTTGACACTCTCAAGAGCACAAACACCAAATCTGTTTCGCCAATATGCAATTATTACGGAGCATAATGGGCAGCTCTTCGTTCTATTCTAAAAGCAATCAGACGCAGATGTTTGAGTAAGAACATTTCATGTTAGTCTCAAGTGTGTGTGCCAGGAGAAGGCTAAGCCTGCTCCATCCTTACACACTCCGCCTATGTCTGCCAGAATCACTCAGGTATGATTATTTATTAAGCTGATCTCTGTTTTTGACTCAAAAATAAAACATCACTGAGATCTCAATCTTGTTGGTGGTAAGACTGACATTAATTTTGTCTATTACAGATCTGGGCCTACCTTTATTGTACATAGTGTTGATCTCTACTGCTGCTGCTGGATCTCTGATGATTGTTGCTGTAGTCGTGATGTGCTGCATCTGCAAGAAATGTAGAAAAACAGGTCAGTCAGGAATTTTAAACATTAACTACAATTAATGTATTTGAATCAGATATACAGATAACAGATTAAAAGCTTTATCCTTTTAATACATCTTTGTTTATTAATGCAGTCCAGACACAGGAAAACAACAGGATGGATCCGGCGTTGTGTAAACCAAAATCACGAAAAACGGTAAGATACTTCATGACTGAGTTGTTGCACTGGAGTAGTCTGATTGGAGCACTCATGCACGGTGTTGCTAATAAACTGTAATTAAGGGTGCTTTCACACTGGCAGTTTAGTTCGGAACGGAGCACGGTTCGCATGAAAAATCACGAATGTGAACGCTGTCATGCGGAGCCGGGTGCGCACTGGGGTACCGAACCCGAGACTACCTGGAGGAGGTGCTCAGAGTTCAGTTGCACTCAAACCGTGCAACGGTTCACGTGAATGTGAAAGCAACACAGACTCGGGTGTGCACTTGTTCAGGAAGTAAAGTAACCTGCACATACGTTTTAGCTGATTATGATGTATTTAGTTAAATTAAGGGATGATAGTGTTGATGATTTACCTTGGATACAAGTGAGAGTGAGTCTGCAGTGTATTCGCTCACACCACGTGTAATCAGGGCAACACGTTAATGGAAATCCACTGTCTCCTCAAAAGAGTTTGTTTGCAAGCAGCAGAAAGCCACCTTATGCAACACACACAGTAAACCTGTGTTGTTCACTCAGCTGCGCATTATAGCACCAAATTAATAAAAACACAACATATTGATCCGCGTTCTGTTTGCTATCATGTGCCGTGCACCTTTGCAATTACATAAGATGCACGCAATAGCTCCATGCACGATCTGTCTCAGCCCCCCCCCCCCCCTTTTATGAAAGTTTTGCCGCTAGTACACTTCGCTATAGAACGTGCTATGCGGAAGTAAAGACGCTGGCTGAGATTCTACCGGAAATACGTCAGAAGCGTTCGTGCATAGAGCGTCGCATTGTGCTGCGTTCCATGCTGCGTTCCAGTCCAAAATTGTCATGCCCTTCACTCGCTAACTTCCCTCCGTCTCGTTCACTCGGATGTACGTCATTGCGAGTGCCCACTACTGGCGGAAACTGCAATGGGCTGAATTGGAACGTCCTAAGCCCTTGATCACTTGGAATCAGCCATTGAGTTTATTTATTAGTTAATTTCCCTTTAAGAATTTGTTTAATGCAGCATCCAAATGTATAGGCGTGTTTGGGTTGTTTTAAATAAAAAAAATATATAACTAATATATCATAAAGTTGTCTGTTGTGGTTGTGATTAGACGAGATATGTGTTGACGTCACAATCATACTGCATTGTGGGACATATAGGTGCCTGAAGTGTACATTTGAAGCAGACTCGCTCCCTCGGTCAAAATCGAGGGAGCGAGGGTCTGTCCATATAAACTTCCCTCGTCCACTTCATGAAGTGGAACGCACTTCAAAATGGTGGCAGGGATTCCCCCGAGGGGAAGTGCTTAGGGAAGTTCGCAAGTGCGTGTCTAAAAGTGGACTGGAACGCAGCACCAGTCCAAAATTGTCATGCCCTTCACTCGCTAACTTCCCTCCGTCTCGTTCACTCGGATGTACGTCATTGCTTACGTTGCACGAGTGCCCACTACTGGCAGAAACTGCAATGGGCTGAATTGGAATCTAAGCCCTGATCACTTGGAATCAGCTATGGAGTTGATTTATTATTTATTAATTTTTTCCCCTTTAGGAATTTGTTTAATGCAGCATCCAAATGTATATAGGTGTGTTTGTGTTGTTTTAAATAAAAAATATATATAATTCATAATCATAGAGTTGTTTGTTGTGGGGGTGATGACGAGATATGTGGCGACGTCACAATCGTAGCCTACTGCATTGTGGGACATATAGCTGCCTGTAGGCTATGAAGTAGACTCTCTCCCTCGGTCAAAATCGAGGGAACGAGGGTCTGTCCATAAACTTCCCTCGTCCACTTCGCGAAGTGGAACGCACTTCAAAATGGCAGCAGGGATTCCCCCGAGGGGAAGTGCTTAGGGAAGTTCGCAAGTGCGTGTCTAAAAGTGGACTGGAACGCAGCCAAGTTGAGTATGAAACCAGACCAACGCCTCTGGGGGCACCGGGGACATTCGCGCTCGGGCTCGGGCCGCAGCAAGCAAACGAGCCCAGTGTGAAAGCACCCTTAATTTCTGTTGATTTTATATGAAAGTAAATATGATGAACAAGACATTTTTGATCAGCGCACTCGGTGGAGAGCAACTACAGAATCCGACATATGTCCGCAGTTGAAAGCACGATGAGAAACGACAAGCATTGCTCATTGGTTCAAACAACCGTGATGTATTTGTTCTCTTTTAAAATGTTTGTTTTTGAAACTCTGATATTATGTTTTTATGTGTAGGCTATAAATTGAATGTGAATATCCTCAAACTCTGACAGTAGGACTACGATCTCTATATGTGTCATGTGATTGTTGTAATATAAAACATGTTGTAATATAACATGCCTGAAAGTAAAAATTATTGATAAACACGTCTTTCGAATGGAAATAAATAGGTACAAACAGTAAACAGTAGGCTACTTTAGGTTTTTTTTTTTCATTATACTTATTTTCATATAAAAGCAACAGAACTTAAATAAATTACATCCAGTTTATCCTTCAGTGACGGTCAACGCTAGCCTGACGTCGTCATACTCAATTCTAGTCAGAATGTGAGTCTGATACTTCTCCATTGAGCTTTGATTATGGGGCGTGTTTCAACCGAACCAGGAAAAAAAAATCCTCTGCACTCAATTGGATAGACCTACAACCAATCAGAGCAACCGAGTAAGTGACGTATGTTTTTCATTTCCGATCGCGGTTCTCTGTTCCTCTTTTAAAATTAATGCGCTGTCGATATCTTCTATAACAGACGCGATGGCGGAATCTACACATGATGTTTTATAAACAAATTTCAGGAGGAGCACATTCAAATAATCAATCCAATCAACCGTCTATCAGCATGAGAGGAAAGCATATATTTATTCACTCGGTCAACTCACCTAACATGACAGTTTTCAGCATCCCTGCACTCACTCTTGGCTTGTTCTTCCACAGCCAGGAATACGGGGGGAGTACTTTGGGTTCGGGCCGAATACCGAGCCCGAAGCCTCTCCTCAGACAGCACGCCAAATATGCATTTATTCTATCTGACTTATTTGTAAGCGTGAACTCGTGAAATCTCAATTCTTCAGCGGCAGTCATTTGAATTCAACCCAAGCGCTCGTTGATGACGTGGATGATGACGTTACCGTTGCTTATCTGTCCATCATCGTATAAAGCCCGCCCTGACAATTTGATTGGTCCGAACAATTTTTGTTCGGGCATAATAGCTCCTCAACGGAGCGAGTCCAGACCGAACTTCCCGACCAAAAAATATTGTGGGCGGGGTTCGGGCTGGCACCCAGGCTAGGTCAACGCAGCAAGAGTAAATAAACGTCGCCATATTTGAAAACAGAAAGAACGGCTACTATGAAAAAAACAATATTAGCCTACAACAGACAGCAGCAATCATTAAACAATACATTGAAACTATTATTTTTTGTTATTCTAAAAACGTCAGTTTCGTACCATTAGATTTTCATTGGAAGGAAAGTAGGACACAAAGTTGTTAAGCCATGCCATGCCACTTGTTCTGAAGCCTATAGCAGCAGCTGCTCTGCGGTTCATGATTATTCTGAGTTGAAATGTTTGTTGTTGTTTTTTCAGCTTGTTTGCTTTGTGCTGCCTGCAACTAGTGACGCTTCATAACGTGAGCGAATCATTTGTTGCAAATAAGTGGTTTGGAGCGCGTATCAAAGTGACTCACGTGATTTCAGTTTATGAAAACAATTTATGGTGTATTACCGCCACCAACTGGACTGCAGTGTGAAGCATCAATGCGAAGGAAAGACAAAAAGAAAAAAAGAAAAAAAAATTTTTTTTTATATATAATCCCGTTATTTTGAGAAAGTATTTATCTCTGTATTCTTGACTGTCATGAGGCACAATTTAACAGATTGATAGACTGAAATTGATTACACCTTTATCTTTCAATTTCTTAACTAACTCCTTTCTTTTCTTGGTTAACACAATGTAGAAGTACGCTCTATAGTCTCTGCTTCACTACATGATAAACCATTTTGATGTTTTCCTATAGTGAACAATAATTTAAACCAGAATGTCTCATTCAGAGTCATGGAATAATTAAATCATCTTTCCTACAATTGAAGCATATACTCTCCCTTTTTCCAACTAGATTTTGGATATTGTAGAGGTGTCTGTCCTTTGTTTCCGACTTGGAAAACAACCATATATTATTACAATAGTGCATGGGACTGACTGAAATCATAGCACCTTTAGTTGCTGTCCAACCAAAAACTGTTGATGTTATCGTTCCCATACTCACTCTTTTAGTATTTCCTTGACTAGATTGTTTCTCTGAATGCCCTTTCATATTAATCCAATAATTCATTGTTAATTTCAATTAATTTATACTTTTGTGCATCTACCTGTAACGCTGATATTGGAGAGGATCTCAAAGCCCCACAACATATTCTTAATGATTGTGCCTGAACTGTTTCAACTTTCTTAATTAAGGATTTCAATGCAGATCCATAAATAAAACATCCATAATCAATTACTGACCTGATCAATGCACAATATATTAGTTGCATTCCATTCCTGATAAACATCTTAATATAATATTTCTTTTTTACACTTATCTAACAATTTATGTGTGTCTTGAACGTCATCCAGAAATCCATCCGTATATCTTATAGCTTTAACTCGTTTAAGTATACCCTCTATTTAACTTTTTATTTCGTGGATATGATTTCTCTTTGCAAAACAGTAGTTGAGTTTTAGTAGTCGGAAACTTCATTTGTTGGGCCATTTTTCCACTGTTTGTATGTGACATTACAGCCCCTCCTCCATATCGCTCCATCATCAGCATAGAGAGATTCTTATATCTTGTTTGACATTTTGGAAAACATAATTTATCATGATATTAAACAATATTGGACTGCTCACACTTCCTTGAGATTTTATATATCTTGGAATATGATGATCCAGCCCTTACCTGGAGTGTTTTATCAAGCAAAAAAAAAAAATTTTTATCCAGTTAAAAAGTCTGCCTTCAATCCCTAGTTGTTCCAACTTCATTTACAGCCCCTCCTTCCAAAGCATGTCATGCTGTTTCAGTATCCAAAAATATGCCTTGCCTACCCCCTCTGTTTGTCAGCTTCCTTTCAAACATGTAGTTCAATCTACACACAACCATATAAGAAAGAATGAAGTCCGTTCCACAAAGAATGAAGTCTTGTTTTACACTGTAACAAAAAAAAAAAAAAAAAATGAAATATAACATTCAAAGACAAATCAGATGTATTTTGACATCACATTAAACCTTCAGAACTTAATCTGTCTGATTATTTACCGGCTTAAAAAGTGTGATAAACTGATGTCATTTTTATGTTGCTGCTCCATGTTCGCATCTGTTAATTCTTCAACAAACAAAAGTCTCAGTACTTGTAGATTCAGCTTTTAGAGAGAAACAGTTGGTCTGTTATTAATTATCTGTTGCACCAGCATGTTCCTGATTGAGTTTGTTTCCTTGCAGAAATCAAAGATGGAGGCTGTGTATGAAAATGTCCCCAAAAGACCATGATCAAAAACTGTATCTATATGACCTTTTGGTTTTGTTCACATTTATTCTCTGCAAGATGTCTATATTTGTTTTTGCTCTTTGTTTGGGACACACACTCCCATGCACATATTGCAATGTTTGAAAATGTTGTTGCTCTGTATAGTTTAATTAAGTGGTTGATAGATAGAATCCAAAAACTAAACTGCAATGTTCTATTATTAGCTTAAAGGTACAATATGTAAGATTTTTTGTAATAAAATATTCAAAAACCACTTGCACAGTGTGATATATGTCATGCAGTTGTGTACGTTATCCCAAAAGTTCCCAAGGATTTTGTAAATCCAAATTAATTCCAGTTTAAAATAATGGCTCGTCCCTTTTCACTGTCGCATATCAATTATGTAATATCCGGAGGTCTACACGGAGCACCCGGGACCCGTAGGGTTCAGGTCTATATTTTAAATGGTCAGTCGGGTCCAGGTCGGGTCCCCCCAATCTATTACTTCGGGTCCCGGGTCTGTTTAACATCGTGTGTAAATGTAATACATACCCTAGTCGATCGGACCCGTGATCAGTCAGTCAGCACTGCTTGTGTATTTTTTGTAACTGGTAAAATTAGGTTAAGAAAAGAGTGAGCTGGGAAATAAGGTTTAAACAAAAAACAAACAAAAACACGAGCGTCCTCTCTCTCTCGTAAAAACGAACTGTTGTCCCTCCCCACTCGCCACGAGCAACCCATCTGATCAGCTGTCAACCCAGCTGAGCAGAGGAACCGGCTATTTCAAAACCAGTTATATCTACCAAGGCAAGTAAAGCAATACTTTCTTTCCATCTGATGGCGACTTTTTTTTTTTTATTATTGTGTTGTCATGCATACTAGTATTTTTAACCGGGAACGAACGAAATGAACGAGGCGAACTACTGCTTTCGTGTTTGTTTGTTTTTGGGAGAATGGGCATGAGCATAAAAAAAAAAAATATATATATATATATATATATATATATATATATATATATCGGAGGCTAATATTTGTCTAAAGTTATATTAGCAAGGTCTATAAGTTCATCTGGTAGAATGATGGTTTACCTTTGCTTGTCTAAGAAAACATCAGAACGTTTTTTCTAGCTCGATCATGTGCAACATTTTTGCGCGTCTGATATTGCCTATTATCAGACGCGTTGACTTAGTGACATAAAATAAAAGTGTAAGTTACACATATAAAACCGACAGAGGAACGGCCAAACAACTACAGAAATCAAACGTGTTTGCTAATGACAATCAAACCAACATCAAAGTTATAGTATCTAGCGTACTAGTAAGCCCGTAACAGACAGCGATCATAATAAAAACCTGAGGTCGCAATTACTTGAAATTTAAATATTAAACACAGTTTATTCCAAAGATACTTATAAGTGCAACAGCAAGAAGGCCAGGTCAGCATCCGTTTTGCAGGCTTCTGTTTCTCTCAGTTCTCACCATTCTGAAAAAGTCGGTCCGATATATTTACTCGAGTCTGACTTCTTGCTCGGTCAGTCTCCCGTTTCCTCTTTCGTTGGTCCTCCGACAAAGATTTCCTAGCTTTCTGCTTCTTTTTTTACAGGCTCAGCCATAACTCAATCTATCGTTGCCCTTTGCTTAACGTTATACATAGCCGGTGCTTGAATGGGGGCGTGTACGTGTGCAGTGCCGGTGTTACAATATATTCGGTTCCTGAAATATTTGGTTCCAAAGGGTGGAGCTATCATGAATATTCACGAGACCAAATCGTGGGCGGGGGCGACGTACCAACAGGCGAGTGGAACAGAAATTATTAGCGTGAGCGCCTCAGATCGCGATTTGTTTTATGGATTATTTATTTCAAACAGGTAATAAAGTTGAACGAAGTTAAGCGTGAACTATATATTTTATAAATAATTCATGTAGCATGTGTTTCTCAGTACTGTGTTTACCTGAACTAGTAGCTACAGACCTTGGAAGACCTACATTGGAAGTCCTACAATAAAGACATATTTTTCCAAATTTCTCCCAGATTAGTTGTTGTTGACATTCTATGCTATAGAACTGTTCGTTTCTCATGAATGACTGAGATTAATCTTTTTAATTTTGCATGTTTAAATACATTTTTACAATTATATTATTGTGTTTTTATTCTGTCTCCCAAAGTTGTCTGCATATTTTTAAAATAGCCTTTAAATTATAGGCTGATCAAGACAACATACGAACTTGGAGTTGCATGTTGCATGCTTTGAATCTTGCTTTACCTTTAACTGGAAATCTTTTTGATACCGTCATACTTTATAATTTTTTTATATCACAACCATCATTATCAAAGGTTATCATAAATGTTAAGATTCAGATGAATTAATAGTTGTTTTTTTCTAGCAATGCTTTAGAACGTTGGTCAAATTAAGTGAAAATAATGACTTACCATTAATCATAGAAATTAGGCCTACATCTTATCAGTTATCATTCTTATGTATTTGTTTTTGTAAACACAAAAACACACTGGTGAAGTAGGCATGGGTCTACTAAAAATGAAGGAAAGGTATAGTTATAAATTCTTATTTGAAAAATAATATTATAGTAAATATTTTATTGGTCTTGCTGTAGTAATTTTGTCCTTGATCCCATGCTTTTCTATTGTCTAACATTCTCATTTTTACAGATGATGAATATGAATAAAATATTTAATTTTAAGACACTAATTTTGAGTTATTGAATTCTTTAAAAATTCATTTAAAAAACTTTTAAGGCTTTAAAAAACCTCAATAAATTTTACACAGAAATATGTTGAGGCAGATGTTTTTGTTTTCAAGTTTAAACAGTCTAGATAGTATTAAGGATAGGTAGATAATTTTATATATATTATATTATAAACATATATGCTCTTCTTTAAATGATAATACTTTTTAATTATATGTCCATGACCCACCACACCCGAGAAACTTCTTTTCTGACCTGCAATTAACTATTGTACACACCTCTGGCCAATAAATAATTGGTTCATTACATAGTTTGTGGAGCATTCAACATCCACATTCAATTGGCTATGGTGATGTTTTAAAAGAATTGTGGGTGTGTGAGTCTCAACCACAATTCATCAAAATAAACCTACCGATACTTATTGAATTTGTCATATTGGCTGTCAATATAGATATATATAATATAGTAAATATAAAAAAAAAGTCCTTCTTAGAAGGGCACAGAACTTCACAATCAAAGGTGAGTTAAGTAACACTTAGTGATTTCTCTGATAGTATCTTCATGATCAAAACATACTACTTTTAGATGAGGTCTTATACTATATTATACAGTGAGGTTTTTATTTGCCCTGGGTGCCTTATGGCCTACAACATAAAAGTGGGCTCTTCTTTGTTTTCGATTGCTGTTCAATGCACAGAGCATGCCTTCAAGGAACATCTCTAATTTTCATTGTCAACCACAACGTCCTATATAGCCTATGGGAAAATACGTACAGCTCAGTTTGAATTCAGAGCTACATTAATGGAGCATATCCTAACCCATTATGTAATATAGTAACCATTGTGTCACCAAACTTTGCTGTGACTACTGAGGTCAGAAAAGGGAAATATTACTACAGTAGGAAAGGCAAACAATAAACTACTATCAAGACTACAAATTGCACAAACTAAGTAGCTACAACATTACTTTAGTTGGACCTTGCTTTGTATAAATACAATTTAAATAATTATCACTTAATTTGACCAACGTTCTAAAACATTGCTGAAAACAACTGAAGCAACTGAAGCGGTGGTAGAAGAGTGACAACACTTCTGATAATCCTGCAAGGAATGATAAGCACAAATCAATCAGAGGCAAAACTAATAATAAAAAAAACCTAACTCACATTATCAACACCTTTTTAGGAGAATTTTTTTTTCCTATGGTATTCACTTTATTTTTCACGGAAGAGTGGGCACGGCCATTTATATATGAAATGTGTCTGCGCTTGAAATGCACTTGATTGGGGCTAACAGTAGCTGCTGATCATTTCTGTTCGATTCTCGATTTTGAATCAAATTTCATTTAGATATATGCATAGATTTGATTTTAGATTTGATCATAGATTTTAAATCTATTCTATGCATATATCAAAATGAAATTTGATTCAAAAGAGAATTCCCAATTTCAAAAGTACCGCCTCTTTTGAATCAAATCGTGACCCAAAGAATCGATTTGAATCGAATCGTTGAATCAAAAAGATTCCCACCCCTATTACATTTCATTATATTTTAACTTTACCTGTTGTCTTCATTATATAATGTATGTTTGAGAACATTTAAAACTTAAAATAAATAAATATTTGACATTGATTGTGATAATTATCAATACTGACTGATATGAAACATTTTATCAAGATGATTTTTTACCATATCACTCAACCCTATTTTTTACCATTTCATGTTTTAATTAAAACTTATTTAAAGAGGTGTAAAAATTATAATATAAAAATACAAATTATTTGACTTATACAAGGCATATTTGTTAAATGGAAACTGTGAAGGGAACATAATTACATTATAAAACAGACTATCAATTTGAAAAATGTATGGTTTAAGTCATTTCCACCCTTTTTGGATTTTTCTAAATACAGATTCAGACACAAATCATTTCTAAAGATATGGGCTCCGCTGCACATCCCTAATATTACTCTTACCTTAATGATTTTGCCAATCATATTCTGCAAAGTCCCTGATTCACGGCCATGGTCTTCCTCTGAACAACCTTCGCACTCTTTCTGCTCACCTGGAACTGTGATGTTCATTTCGAATTTTCAGGATTTATCCTGACAAGAAACCTGTAAACACAAAAAAAATATATAGCCTATATATTTTCCAACTGAATCAAGAGTGATCACAATATGTAGCATCTGTAATAAGTCACATCACAATAAGCTCTAAGTCAAAGCTCTAA
This sequence comes from Leuciscus idus, assembly GCA_021554675.1. Taxonomy (NCBI): domain Eukaryota; kingdom Metazoa; phylum Chordata; class Actinopteri; order Cypriniformes; family Leuciscidae; genus Leuciscus; species Leuciscus idus. The sequence goes on along the minus strand of CM038625.1, from coordinate 12,136,483 downwards.
ACCATCACTTGTGCAAAATAAAAAGCCATTGGTGTTACTAATAGAGATCAATTTGTAACAAAAGTGTATGAATGAACATAGACTGAGGTAACTGCACAAGGTCCTGGCAGATCGCCAGGTCAGGTCCTCATAGACGTGTAAAAGAATATTCTGATTTAGACAAAAATAAGCGCGAATAAATCAATAAGAGGAATCGAAAATTAAATTTTATAACAAGAATCCGAATCCTAACCTTGGGTATCCGATTTCAGGATATCGATTTTCAATTCCCAACGGTATGATATATATATCTATAATGAACGCGCAGGCGCTTCCACCGACTTAAAATGGTAAATAACACAATTATTAGATCATTCTGACCTTATAAGAGGCTACATATGCAATCTATGTTTATAAAATTACATTTAGGGTAGAGTGGGGGGAAACGCCCCCCTTAAGGAAAATGTGACATTACAGTGAAACAAAACATAAATGTGACTAGAATTGCCATCCCGGTTTTGAGTGACTATGGCAGGAGTTATTCACCAAATATAAAAATTGCTTAGCCTTCATAATTAATTAGCATTTTGACTGAAAATATTTTTGTACAAAGGGGGCGTTTTGCCCCAGCGGTGGGGTAAAACGCCCCCCAAGGTGGGGTAAAATGCCCCCTTTCTTACAAACCAGGGCCCGGTTTCCCAAAGCGTTCTTATCTCTAAGTAGTTCTTAACCTATTCCTTAACCTCTCTCTTAACCTTATGGGACGGTTCCCGAAACGTTCGTACGCTAAGTATATCTTTTGTAAGTCACACTTTCGTAAGGTTGGTCTGGACCACTCTTAGCTTTACCTTATCACTGTTGCAGGTCTAAATGAATATAATTCTGAAGTTTTAATACACCCAGACAGTATTAAATTAGGCTAATTCAAGTGTTTTCATGCAAAGAATAAAATTGTCATTACACTGATTTTTGTTAGATTTTTAATTATATTATTATACAATATTATGAATTGAATTAAAACGCTCTTTTAAAGGCCAGTGAAAGCATAGGCTACTGTCAGTTAAGTCCTATTCGGACGCTAATATTGTTTCTCATGGGCTCGTCCGGTATTTTAAACATTTATAGGGGTAAGTCGGTGATTTTAGTGCCGCCCGAATCCATAATATCAGTGTTTTTCTCACCCAATCCGCGTAAAAATCCCTGGCCAAATTAGTACCTTCTGTTTTTTGACAAACAGGTCGTGTGGTAATTTAATTGCCGCCTGAATCCATATCTCCGAGTTTACAAGAGATTCAAAATTCACGGTTTAAATCCTTTTTGATCACTGCCGAGCACCGTACGCAAGATGTAAACTTTTATTACTGAAATGCTGGAAAGTATTTACACAAGAACAATATTTCATCGCAGCTCCACCTCAGCGAACAAAAATGGGAAAGAAAAGGCGGCACGTAAATTTTTGAAAAGGTTATTGTGGCAGCAATAGGCTATATGTTACAATTTTAAAATATGTAGGCTACGCTTTTATAGGCTATTATAGTTTGAATTATTTTTTATAATATCCAATAATCATAATAAATTGAAATTTCAACTATTTCTGAAGTGCTTCTTTTATAAAGATGACCGCTTTTTCACATAAACAGCCCCTGCACGAGAGAATAATTGATTCTCGAGCAATCGATTTCAAACAATTCAGCACCATTGGCACGGACAGCGCCTGGTCACGTCCCACGTAAGAAGGTATATCTTAAGCGGCTTCCTAAGGTATAGTTCGGGGAACACACTTAGGAAAATAAACAAATTTGGTAAGATATATCTTTCGAGTCTTCTTAGCAGGCTAAGAGTGAGCGTTATCGGGAAACCGGGCCCAGTTTGCTTGATAGATCAACAGCAAAACTAACAGACAATAGTTTTTAATCTCTAAAAGTAAAAGGCAAGTAATGTATCAACATGTATAGGCTATATATTAATATTTATTTCAGCAATGTCCAAAATAGCCAAATTTAACTACCTTCCATCAGTGAGCTAACTTTGCTAGCAAGCTAGCTAGTTAATGTTCACTTGAGGTAATTTTTTCATGTTTTTTTTCAAATATTTAGATTTTACCACCTAGTTATACTGCATTAAGTGTAAAACAAAGGATTTGATAGACAGAAATATTTTATTATAGTAATTATGATAGAGAAACTATGCTCCCAGGGGGGCGTTTTACCCCTCAGCGTAGGGGGCGTTTTACCCCACAAGCTATGACTTTTTTTAAAAATGTTTAATTTTTTTATATAATTATATTCCTTATAAAATAACATATGATCTCAAACTACAGACTTCACTATTCATCTATCATACATCACTGCGATATCCTGCAGAACAATATTCTCTTAAACACTTATTTACTAATATCTGAAAATTATAGCATTTACCATGTAATCCTCTTCTCTTCAAATGTGTCGCTGGTGTCAGCTTCTCCATAGAGATTTGTATATCCCCGTTATCAACGTAGTGCATAGCAACAGTAAAAACCTATATTAACTACTTTTAGTGGGTTATTTTGGGAAAAACAGGTGGGGGGCGTTTTACCCCAGGGGGGCGTTTTCCCCCACTCTACCCTAATAATCAAGTAGGCTAGCTATCAACATGAGGAAATCCGCGTTACAGGCGTTATAGAACATAAGCCGCGGGCAGTTCTTCTAAACTAACATAACCTGCTACTATTTAGTTTGCATAAAAAATATATAAAGATTCATCACTAACCAGATATTTATGGCGAAAACTTCGCCGACAGACACAGCGACGCGATGCAAAGGCCTGCGCTCTCAACGTTACTCAGGGAACTGAAGAGTTCTCTTACGAGAGGTCTCTCGTACTGCGTAAGATATCTTACGCTAGGGGAAAATCCTTTTCCGCGAGATATTGAAGCCAAAAATTATCCTTAATTTTGTAATAATGCAAAACGCGTTGCAGCAGCAATGCAGACATAGGCGAGACAGCTCGCGCGCCTATTGGCTGCTCTGCGGCAACTGCAGCAGCCTATCGAGCGAGGCCTGGCGTGACGTCAGACCCAATCAGGGCACTTCGCGCCCGCTGCGTCACGTCCCGCCGAAATGGGCGTGGTCTAGGCCTATAAATATCGCTCGCAGGCAGCTATTATCTGATTTTTCATCCTTCAAGCGAAGCACACGCATCGCTGGAGCTGGATTAGAAGCCGCGCCGTCGAGAGAGAGCACCTTCAGCGGGACGAGTCACTGAAGTCGCTGGCCGCGCCGCCTTCCTGCCTTCCTGCTGCGCTTTCCGGCGCTTATATCCTTCTCTTTTATTACACTGTATTTCTGTGTGTGTGTGTCGCCGCCGCGACACACATTCTAAAAGAGCTAGCGTCTTTTTAAAGATGCCTTCCCGCGGCTCGTGCAGAGCCACACTCAGCGACGGGGACCGCCACGTGATCTGCGTTTCCTGCCTGGGTGAGGAACATGCAGCTCTCGCGCTCGCTGACGGCGGATACCCTCACTGCGAGCTGATGGCAATGGCGACTCTGAGGACTCGCCTAGCCGTCTTCACCGAGACTGCTCCCCCGCCCGCCGCGGCGTCGCGCCGTAAAAAGCGCCGTGCCCAGCGGGCCCCGGAACCCTCCCTCAGCCGCCAAAGCTCGCCGGTTCGCCCGCTTGCTTCCCCGGCTTCTTCTGTTTCGCTTCCTGACGGACAGCGGCCGCCGTCTGCCGCCGCTTCCGTTGATATCGCGGATGAGGAAGCCCTGCTGGGAGAGGATGATTCCTGCTCTATCCTGGCGTCAGGCAGTGAGGATTGGGCGGGCTCTGAGGACCCCGCACCCCCTGCCCGCACATCGTCAGGCAAGAGAGCTTCCATTGAGACGGAACTCATGCGAGTACTCGCACAGGCCGCGGTGAGCCTCGGCCTCGAGTGGTCTTCGCCTGAGCAGCCCGCTCACAACCGGCTGGATGGATTTTTCCTGCCTGGGGAGCGCGCTTCGCCTGCGTCCAGACCGGCGCCTTTTCTTCCTGAGTTACACGAAGAAGTCGCCAAGTCCTGGAGCGCCCCCTACTCTGCTAGAGTGCGTCCTGCTGTTTCTTTGGCATTCTCCGCCGTTGACGATGCCAAGAACAGAGGATACCTCTCGCTGCCGCCGGTTGAAGAGGCGATAGCGGCCCACTTATGCCCGCCCTCCGCTGGACGGCGCGCTAAGCCGGCCCTGCCCTCTAAAGCTTGCCGCACGACGTCAAGCCTGCTCCGCCGCGCTTTCTCCGCCGCCGGGCAAGCTGCGTCAGCGTTGCACACCATGGCAACGCTCCAGATCTTCCAGGCCGATCTCCTCCGTAAGCTGGATGAGGAAGGACCTGACGCGATCTGCGTGCCGGACTTAAGGAGTGCCACGGACCTCGCTCTTCGTGCTACTAAGTCCGCAGCACAAGCCATTGGACGGACTATGGCTTCTCTCACCGTGTCTGAGAGACATCTTTGGCTGACGCTCTCGGAAATGGCCGAGTCTGAACGCACCGCGTTCCTCGACGCCCCGCTTTCCGCCACAGGCCTCTTTGGATCCTCCGTCAAGGACTTCGCGGAGAGATTCGCAGAGGTACAGAAAGCGTCTCAGGCTATGAAGCACTTCCTCCCGAAGCGCTCCAGCTCTGCAGCAGGCCGTGCGAAACCGTCTGCTCAGAGCTCACAGCCACAGCCACCGTCCACTGCCTCCACTTCACAGCGCCGCCAGGCCAGAAGCGCGAGACCGCGCTCCCGCTCATCCGGTCGCCGCCCCGCAGGACGTGGCTCGCGACCTAGGATCACGGTGAAGCCCGAGGCCCCGAAGTCGTCCTAGCACAGCTAGGAAAACGACGGTGTTCCAGTCCCGCTGCGGCCGGACTCACACCAAAGCTATTCGCTCGTCCAGTTCCAGAAAATGTGACTGTTCCAGTGTTTTCTGCAGCCAACAAGTCGGTTCTGTCACCCGCTTGCCTGCACACAAATGCCGTTTTCACGGCTACCCAGATAAATCCCCAAAAGAGTGTATTTTCTGGTGTCCCGGCCACGGCCGATGGTGTTTCATGTGTAGTAAGAATGCCCACTGCCCAGTGCCCATCCCTACACACAAGCACAGCCTGTCACACAGGGCTCGCGCACATAAAACCGACTCAGATCGGTTGCGCTTCAAACATGGTGAACGTGCCCACTACCCAGTGCCCACTAACACCACGTTATGCATGTCTCACGGTTTCTGTAAAAACGAAACCAACGTGCACTCGCTTCACGCAAGCGAACGATGCTTTCGGTGTGATAAATGTGCCCGCTGTCCCGCGCCCACATCCACACATAGACATGACAGTTCCCACGGGAACCGCCCAGCCCTCCCCCTCGCGGTCAACCACCGCAGAGGAGTCGAGCGCGGGCAATCTGCCCGCTGTCATCAGCGCGCCCCATGCCTCAAATGTCACGAGCGCCACGCTTGTGTTACAGCACACCGAAGCTTCTCCATCGCTGAGCGAGCGGAGCGCGCTTCGTATTCAACCCCTAGCTATCCATGCAGACGCATGGGCAAAGCTACCCGGGGTTTCGAAGTGGGTGCTGAACATTATAGAAAGAGGCTATTCGCTGCAGTTTCGCCGACGCCCTCGCCGCTATGTGGCGCACGTCGAGACCACGGTAAAAACAGAAGTAGCACATCTACTTCGAGCCGAAGTGACGAAACTATTGAGCAAAGGGGCCATAGAGCCTCTCTCTCAAGATCAGAGCGAAGGAGGGCTATACAGCAGATACTTCCTGGTACCGAAAAAAGACGGGGGTCTCAGACCCATACTAGATCTAAGGCAACTGAACAAAGTGCTTGTGAAGCGACAGTTCAGGATGCTCACGACCAGGCAAATCCTTGTGCAGATTCGCCAAGGAGATTGGTTTGTGTCAATAGATCTGAAAGACGCGTATTTTCAAATACAGATAGCGTCACGTCACAGGCGATATTTGAGATTCGCCTTCGAGGGCCAGGCATATCAGTACACAGTCCTGCCGTTCGGTTTGTCCCTAGCACCCCGTACATTTACGAAGTGCATGGATGCGGCGCTCGCACCCCTCAGAATGAGAGGCATGCGAGTGCTGAACTATTTGGACGATTGGCTGATTCTAGCGCAATCTCGCGCAGTGCTCATAGAACACACGACCATTTTACTCGATCACCTCGAGGATTTGGGTCTGAGTGTCAACTGGGCGAAGAGCTCCCTGTCACCCAGTCAGAAAATATCTTTCCTGGGCACAGAACTGGACTCACTATCCATGATAGCGCGACTATCACAACAGCGCGCGGTAGACATTCGACGCACAGCGAACTCTTTTCGCTGCGGCGCGTCTGTCCCGCTCAAGAGATTTCAGAAGATGCTAGGTCTCATGGCCTCAGCATCGTCAGTGCTCCAGCTGGGTCTGCTCCGCATGCGCCCGCTGCAGTTTTGGCTGAAAGCGCGAGTCCCACGCGAAGCGTGGGCACCCGGTTTGCTTCGCCTCAGGGTCAATCAGAAATGCGTTACAGCTCTGAAACCCTGGAAAGCGAACGACTGGTACCAATCAGGTGTAAGCCTGGGGACTTCCTCGAGGGTGAAAGTGGTGTCCACGGACGCGTCCACCTCGGGATGGGGAGCGCTGCTCGAGGGCAGACCGTTCTTCGGCCAGTGGTCAGAACGGGAGAAGCTCCTGCACATAAACTGCCTCGAAATGCTGGCAGTAGACAACGCGCTGACGCGTTTTTGTCCCCAAATAAAAGGTCACCACGTCTTGGTCCGTTCGGACAACATGTCTGTGGTGTCCTACATAAATCGCCAGGGCGGCATCAGATCCGAGAAACTGTACAGGCTGGCAGAACGCCTCCTGGTATGGGCTCAGTGCAACCTGCGCTCGCTCAGAGCAGCGCACGTGCCAGGGATCTTGAATATAGGACCGGACAGGCTGTCCAGGAACAATGTTCCGGCAGGCGAGTGGTCTCTACACCCACAGACAGTCCATCTGCTGTGGAAGAAATTCGGCAGAGCGGAAGTGGACCTGTTTGCGTCTCAAGAAAACGCTCACTGTCAAGAATTTTTCTCCAAGAGCAGGAGCGCGCTGGCCCATGTGTGGCCCCGCCGCCCGCTCTATGCTTTTCCCCCCGTCTCTCTCCTGCCTCAGGTGATAGAACGGATCAGGGAAGAAGGATGCTCAGTACTGCTGGTAGCACCGTTCTGGAAAAACCAACCTTGGTTCCCAGCCGTGATGCAGTTAGCAAGTACTGCCCCGTGGCCAGTACCAATGAGGAGAGATCTCCTCTCACAGGCCCGCGGCTCGATCTGGCATCCTCACCCGGAACTATGGTCCCTCCATGTCTGGGCCATCAACGGGTACATATTGGACTCCCTAAAGGAGTATTAAACACGATCACGCAGGCTAGAGCTCCGTCTACAAGACGACTCTATTCTTCGAAATGGTCGGTGTTTTCGGGCTGGTGCACAGCCCGTGGTGTGTCACCCACAAACTGTGGTGTGACGGAGGTGCTTTCCTTCCTACAAGAGCTGTTGGATGGGGGCAGGGCCCCCTCCACGCTCAAAGTTTATGTGGCGGCTATAGCAGCGTTCTCAGAAACAACGCTTGGTCAGTCAATAGGAAGGAACGATTTAGTCATCCGCTTCCTTAGAGGGGCTAAGAGACTGAATCCTCCCAGACCTCCCTCAGTCCCCGTATGGGACCTTTCTACGGTTCTGGAAGCCATGAAAGGTGCGCCATTTGAGCCTTTACAGTCAATCGATTTGAAACACCTGTCTTTCAAGACGGTGTTTTTGCTGGCTCTCGCTTCAGTGAAGCGCATAGGGGATCTGCACGCGCTCTCTGTGAGCGCGGCGTGCATGGAGTTTGGGCCCAATGACTCAAAAGTTATACTCAAACCTAAGCACGGTTATGTTCCAAAATCCCTCAACACACCGTTTAGGGCGCAGGTTATCTCCCTGTCAGCCCTACCGGTCCCTGATGAGGAAAGAGACGCGAGCCTCCTTTGCCCAGTCAGGGCATTACGAGCTTATGTGTCTCGCTCGTCTGTTTTCAGACAAACGGAGCAGCTCTTTGTTTCGTTTAGCGGACGTTCTAAGGGACTAGCCGCGTCGAAACAGAGCCTATCCAGATGGATAGTTGATGCTATAGCGCTGGCATACGCCTCCAAGGGCATGCAGTGCCCATTGGGTGTCAGAGCGCACTCCACGAGAGGCATGGCCTCTTCGTGGGCCTGGTCAAGTGGGATTGCCTTGCAAGATATTTGTATGGCGGCAGGCTGGGCCTCCCCGTCTACATTTATAAGGTTTTATAACCTAGAGGTTCCCGCCCTGCAGGCCAGGCTGCTGTCGGTCTAAATTACCAGTATTATCTGACCTGATGCGATCAGCTCAGAATGCTGCGTCTGCTGAGCACAGCTCAATGTTCGACAGTATAAAGCTGGGCAAACTGTGTAAGACCCACATTTTCCCCATCAGTTCAGGCCGTACCCCGCCCTGTCTGTATGATGAAATTCGCGTCCCATCGACGCTACTATAGGTGGAAAAGTGAGGCTGCACCCCTCCCTCTTCCCGGACTCCCTGTGAGTTCCCTGAGTGATTGTGCACTATATGTACCCCGGGCTTTCGCCCTTGGGTCTTTGGTGTCAGATCTCAGCATGCACGGCGTTTTACATTGGGTCCCCTAGCGTAAGATATCTTACGCAGTACGAGAGACCTCTCGTAAGAGAACGTACTCGGTTACTAACGTAACCTCGGTTCTCTCTAGAAGAGGGAACGAGTACTGCGTATCTTGCCGTGCATGCACACGCTCTGGTTGCTTCGATGATGAAAAACCAGATAATAGCTGCCTGCGAGCGATATTTATAGGCCTAGACCACGCCCATTTCGGCGGGACGTGACGCAGCGGGCGCGAAGTGCCCTGATTGGGTCTGACGTCACGCCAGGCCTCGCTCGATAGGCTGCTGCAGTTGCCGCAGAGCAGCCAATAGGCGCGCGAGCTGTCTCGCCTATGTCTGCATTGCTGCTGCAACGCGTTTTGCATTATTACAAAATTAAGGATAATTTTTGGCTTCAATATCTCGCGGAAAAGGATTTTCCCCTAGCGTAAGATATCTTACGCAGTACTCGTTCCCTCTTCTAGAGAGAACCGAGGTTACGTTAGTAACCGAGTACGTTATTCATAAAACGGCAGCTTGTGGTTATTTTTCGCGGTCATTTTGTACTAATGTATTTAAATTTACAGTAACACCAATGTCCCAAACTACATTGAAACCTAGCCTATCATATTGTACACAGCTGATAGTAAAATGTTAAGAATAAATTAAATTAAATATCTAAATCCTGGTCATACTCTCTAAATAATTTTAAAGTTATTAGCTAGAATCCATGCATACAAATATTAAGATTTATTACTTACCATATGGCGAAGTTCCTAACACCGGGCTGAAGTTCCAGGTCGGCAGAAAAGACTGACACAACTGACACAACAGAAAAACTCATTCAAATGCGCTCTCATGCACCCCCCACTGACAGAAATTAAGACTGTTAATGGTCACCCAGTCCTGAAAATGTTTTATGTAAGGATAACGTTTGTAGGCTAGCAATTTTACTCGTGGAATTGTGTGTGGTGTTTTTCGCGGTCAATTTGCACTGCTGTATTTAGATTTACAGTAACTAATAATTTCCCAGAATGCATTGAAAATATACAGTAACATACTGTCAACTGTGTGCACAGTACATAACTGTTGAAAATACAAAATAATACTGTGAAAGCAACAAAATCTACAGTAACATACTGTACATAGGTTATACAGCAAGAAACTGTTGAGAAAAACAGTATAATGCTGTGAAAACAACAGAAATCATTTACAGTGTAGTATTGCTTGCCCCACCCACAATTTGGTCTCGTGAATATTCATGATAGCTCCACCCATTGGAACCAAATATTTCAGGAACCGAATATATTGTAACACCGTCAAGCAATTCGTTACATCGCAAGACCAAAGTTGCAAGTGAGTTTTTTCCGCTCTCGGGCACCAGGGGGGTGCGAAACCACCACCATTCAACCCAAAATAAGTAATATAACCATTCCACTGACTCCGAAGCTGTTCAGTTAAGGTTAAAAAGTTACTTAGTGTCCCTTTAATGCAAGCGATAATGGTGATAAATGCTTTCATTAGCGATGTAAGAAGAAAACCAAAAAAGAATGAGTATAAAGAGTTTAAACCTCCTTCTGTCTGGGCATCCTTCATGCATATGTGGATATTCTATGACGCTCAAATTGTGTTAAAAAGGTCATATTTCAAAAAGCTTTTCATGTTTCTATGGCAACCAGAGCTTCTACAGTGACACTTCGCCTACTTATACTACGCCCTAAAAGTATGTACTCTTTTTTTTTTTTTTTTTGAAGAAAAAGATAAAAATGACTTTAGAACAGCATCATTATTTAATTTTTACACAGAGATTGGGTTACAAGGTTAAAAAATGAGCCCACTCTTAGTCATGCAACATCCCCCGAAAAGAGACAGGAGAGCAGAAGAGGCCTCAGTAATCATGGCGACCATCAGATGAGACAGTTTTATTGCTGTGAAAAATGTGGTCATGTGAGAAAACAGAGGCCAGAAACATGCATAAAGCCATAAAGCATTTACATATATGTTTAAATTATTCTTTCGATCTTGTTACACGCTCTAAGCGTGGTAGGCCTACATGGTAAGAAGGTTTTTTTTTTTTTTGGCCATGAAAAATACCCTTTTCAACGAATTAATAAAAGTGTTTGCTGGACGAACTGATTCATTTATATATTTTTTTTTTATAAAAACCCTTCAATTACAAAGACAGGCTTATATATGATTCATAGATATGTATCAGATGGGTGGGTGTTGTATGGTATTTTATTGGCATGACAAATATTTCTACAATTATGTTTCTAAAGCATTTGCAGCTTTGTTCTGCAATTAAAACAAAGCAAAGTGAAAATGTGCAAAGCAATGAAACTAATTTAGAAACTGTAACTGGCAAAGAAATATAAAATGGATGCATTAAATTAAATGAAATATTGATGAATATTCTAGTTTTGGCCACCAGATGGACACAACATACAACATATGGAGAAAAGCGTCTGAAAATGCAAACATGTAAATCACTAATATAGAAGAAAAAGTTTACAAAATTTATGATATCTGATGAATGTTTTTATTTTATTTTTTGTATTATTCAATGCCACAAGATAATCACTTTATTTACATTAGCTGCCAGAAAGAGAAAAATACACAAATCACATCAAATACACACATTTCTATCATACACCCCATTTTTCTATTAATATTGATTGCTAAATATTTCCAAAATAATCTTGAGTAGATACAGAGATAAACCGATGCAAAATAGTTCAAAATTCACAGGCATATGAAATGTTGAGCTGAAATCCTTTTTCAAAACATAAATGGATAAACTCAGTGATATCTTCTTTATTTCTCTGTTATTGATCATCATTGATCAGAAGAACAGCGGCTGGTTATCGCTCTGTTAGGCTACTGTATGTTGATGTGATTTTGCAGGACAATGTGGTACACGTGTGAGAGAGATACAATTACAACACTTTATTATAACATAAATTTAAATGTCAAATTTAAATATTGATATTTTTTTAAAGAAGTATTATGGCAAACGTTGCATCATGGGATTGCAGTTCATTCCATCAAAAAAGATGTCAAGCAGTCTTAAACCAGTGTTTTTTCCTCATTTTTATAAACTTTCTTTTTTCTTTTCTTCCTTCAGACCAAAGTTTGTTCAGTGATTCATATTGGAGGTTGGTGGTTTGATTAATGGCTCATAAATATTTGAGTGAAATCCTAATGGAGAAAATGAATAGGAAAAAAGCATCCAGAATTAAGTCTACTGAAAACTTGTCTCTTACACTGTATTTCTTCCTATGTGTTATGATGTGTACATTTACACTGTGTGTGTTTTAAATAAACTGCTTCATGCTGTAAATGTGTTTTTATCCAACCGTCATTCAATCTGAATCTGAATTCAGTTTATTCGTATTATGACGTCCATTCAATTATATACGCATATATATGCTTCATAGACATATATCAGTTCAGTAGGTCATATTTAGTTCAATTCTACAGTGATTTATTGGGGTGACAAATATTTGTACTTTTGTATTTGTGGAGTTGCTGCATTCAATATGAAACAATGAAAAAAAGATTGCATTAAAGAGTAAAATTTAATATTAAAGAATAAAGCATTGTTAAGCAAAGCTTTGTTTCACATCACTAAACAATTAGACATATTTTCATCTTTACGATTACAAATCCAATATATGCCACAATATTTATGACATCATCTCTTCAGTTTTCTCCGTTTTACGTCTTGAAGCTCTGACGTCATTGACCAGAAGAACAGCAGCGCAGTGGCGACCAATCGCAGCACACCTTCAACTGAATCACAACAGGGGGCGTGGCCTTCTGAAAAACAAAAATGAGCAATGATAAAACAGAATTGAGATTTTCAACAAGCTGATTTTATTTCTCTGTCAGGAACTCGGATATCCTCAAAAGATATCTGCAAAAACTCAAACCTGTTTAGAATGTTAGTTTAATTTTTAGATTAATATTTATTTAATGCATTCCTGGCACTAAATCATTAAAAAAGCTCATATGTCCACTGAGGTACCTGCACATGTCCGATAGAGTTCAGTGACATTCAGAGACATTGTCTAAATGTTAAAGTGGATTGTGGGATTTCACAATGGGACACAGTGTGTGTGCGCAAAGACATTTCCTCATGCACATACATACACACATACATACACAATAGTTATTATAGGTGACTTTGAGCTTGTCTTTTTAAGTCAGTTAAAAATTTGGGCAGTCTTACAGTGATGGGAGAAACAAAGATTTTCAAAACTTTGAATCCATTAAACCAATTGTTTTGCAAAATTATTCACTGTTTCCAAGCGCTCGAAGAATGTGAAGAGTTGTTTAATGTTCTCAATCCAAGCTAAAAGCAGCTGAATGCAAATAACGGAGAACACAAATCAAGTTATACATACACCGACCAGGAATAACATTATGAGCACCTTCCTAGTATTGTGTTTTGATACTCTTTCGCTGCCAAAAGAGCCCTGAGCCGTCGAGGCATGGACTCCACTAGACCCCTGAAGTGTGTATCTGGCACCAAGATGTTCACAGCAGATCCTGTAACTCCTGTAAGATGCGAGTCGGCCTCCAAGGATCGGAATTGCTTGTTCAGCACATCCAACAGAAGCTCAATTGGATTGAGATCTGGGGAATTTGAAGGCCTAGTCAACACCTCAAACTTGTTGTTGTACTCCTCAAACCATTCCTGCTTTGTGGAATGGCGCATTATCCTGCTGAAAGAGGCAATCCACCAGGGAATACCATTACCATGAAAGGCTGTACATGGTCTGCATCAATGCTTATCAATGGTAGGTGGTACATGTCAAAGTAACACCCACATGGATGGCAGGACCCAAGGTTTCCCAGCAGAACATTGCCCAAAGCATCACACTGCCTCCGCCGGCTTGCCTTCTTCCCATAGTGCATCCTGGTTTCATGTGTTCCCCAGGTAAGCGGCGCACACGCACCCGGCCATCCACATGATGTAAAAGAAAATGTGATTCATCAGACCAGGCCACCTTCTTCCATTGCTCCGTGGTCCAGTTCTGATGCTCACGTGTCAGCATGGACACCTTGACTATGCAGCCCCATACACAACAAACTGAGATGAAATGTGTGTTTTATCACACCGTATATCAGAACCAGCATTAACTTCTTGAGCAGGTTGAGCTACAGTAGTTCGTCTGTTGGATCGGACCACACGGGCCAGCCTTCGCTCCACACGTGCATCAATGAGTCCTGAGCCTTTCTCCAGTTCTCCACTATTCCTTCCTTGGACCACTTTTGCTCCGACCCGTCTTGCCAACACAATTTGGCCCTTGTCAAACTCACTCAAATCCTTACGCTTACCCATTTTTCCTGCTTTTAACACATCAACTTTGAGGACCAAATTTTCACTTGCCTAATATATCCCACCCACTAACAGGTGCCATGATGAAGAGATAATCAGTGTTATTCACTTCACCTGAAAGTGGTCATAAGTTTATGCCTGATACACACTCTAATAAAATATTACTTCATTCAAAGTTTTAAGTACTCCTTTACAATTTAACTTGAGTATAAATAGTACAAAAGTACTTGATTGAAGAAGTACTGATCAGTTAATGTTTATTTTGTAAGTTTGTATACGTATATACTTGCAAATTCATTTTATATTATATGTGTTATATATTACTACTGTTCAAAATACCTGGGGAGGAGGATCTAACATCATTATGAATTATGAATTGTCAAGTAGCCAGCACTAGTCAGTAAGATTAGTGGATGGATGCAGATACATAATATGTAATGTAAATAAAAACAAACGTCACAGGACTATATGCATAACATTTTAAAATGAACGCAATGCATACATAGTTTTATATTATTTGTAATGGCAGGGAATAATACAAGTGCAATAATTCACAATATTTTAATGTTATGTCATGTTGTGTTTTTTATTAACAAATAACACAAATAAATTGTATTATACAAAAAGGGAAGTTTGGGCAAGCCTGTGGCCTATGTGCTCTTTCATGAGATTGTGTTGGAGCTTTTCTCCAGATTAATTATAGTTTTATTGTTTTATTGCAGGGTGTTTGATCTCATGTTCTGTCTTAGCAGAAAATACAATACAATCACATACTCCTCATATTTTGATAGTTTAATCAAACCTGAAGTGTTATTAAAAGCAAATATTGTGCAAACATCCCCTCCAGACATCACTTTTAACCACAACTGTATCAATCCCTGAGCAGGGCTCAAAGAACCGTCCATATCAACAGACGCTCACGGTTTAGCTGGTTAGCATAGCCTTAAAAAAGACTGTAATTATAAACTTTTGCAGGCAAAAGCATCTCTTTCCATTAATGACTTATAAAAGTGGTAAAGTTTCTTGGAGGGTTTTAATAGTGTCAGATAATCATGTGTTTTTCACAGTCTCCTGAAGGAAGTTTTAATATAGAGCATCAGTCACATGACATGATGATGGTGGTTAGCTTTTGTCATGATACACACTAGCGGATGCAACAAAGCTTGTTACTAGAAAAGGGTCACTGTTTTAGAAAAAAATATGCTAAAAGAAAATGTTATTACATTTAGTTAGAAACCCCTCAAAATGGATGAAAAAAATCTTCACTTGTGTATAAATAAATTCTTAAAATTATTCACTTGTTTTTGTCATTGACAGACCAACATATGATATATTTTTCAACTTAGAAATAATTTCTAACAGTTGCTAGAGCTGGAAATAACTTCTACTGAAACTTGCTTATCTGCAAGCTCACAGCATTAATATGCAAATCATGGAAAACATCAATCTTATACTTCACATACACAAAGTAAATGATACACAGTATATTAATATTTCACATTCACAGATCTCACAGAGAGAATTTTTTCTTTCTTTTTTTTGTCAGACATTAGCATTCACTGATTCTGTACTTTTTTCACAGTAAAACTGTTTCTCATAAAGATGAAGTTAAATTGTGGAAGTCACTTCAACCCCACACGATTAACATTAACCACAAACGTCCAGTAATGAAACACATTCTCATGCACACACTCTCTAACCAACAGTTCACGAGTTCACACTTACATATAATTTGAATGGGTAAGTTTAATGCGTATATGGCGTGCTGTCCAGAGGGAGGGCTCCGAGCTCGGAGTTCAGCCCGAACCCAGAGTACTCCCCCCGTATGTAAGTGTTTAGTACTAGAAGTGTGGAGAAGGGGTGGTGGAGGGATGCTGCAAAAACTGTCAATGGAATGAGGTGAGACTGCTGAGTATTTATACCTCTCACCATTGATTGCTGAGTGCTTTCCACTTGTGTTAATTATCTGAACGTGCTCCTCCCGAACCTTGTTAATAAAACATCATATGAAACAACATTCATATTCCATGAAAATGGGGCCTTCTGTAGAATACAATACTGTAAAAATACATTACAAATGTCATGAAATTAAATGTGCTGTCATTCTGCAAATTGTATTTCTTAAAGTGCCCTGTTATGCTATTTTTAACGTTCCAAATTTTGTCTGAGTTTCACTCACACACAGACATCAAGTATCAGCACGGTGACATGCTTCATGCCGCAATGCATTCTGGGAGCCATCATCGTGAGAGATTTAATATCTTCTTTTATCTTCAGCTGATTTCTAAGATCAAGATCTAAGGCTGTGGCTGGAAGTCAGTTTTAGTTCTTGTGTTTCGCTTTTTTCTGTTCTTGTCTTCTTCTGATTCTCCTTGTTATCATCAGCTATCTTCAATAATGCTCAGTCATCACTCAAGTAATCACTTAATTATCTCATTAACTCCAACATTGATTCAATGTTACATTTAACAGCCTGTAGTGGTCAAACCTGTCTGGGCTGACTGGGTCCAGTTCTACTCACACCATTCCAAGCAGGATTCAAACTGGTGTTTCCAGCATGGGAAGCGTGCGTGCTAACAACAATGCTAAAGCCTGTGGCATTAGTCGCTAGTGCTGATCTTGATGTCAAGAGGTTGAGCTTTACCTGATCAACTCTTACTACTGTAGCTTGCCTCCGTTACACTTGCCTCAACTGCATATTACATGTAGCCGGCAGCAAAATTAATACATTCAGGCTTTTTGATTTAATTAACTTTGACTGAGGTCACATCATATACATTTTCTGTGATTATATTGCCTAAATCCTGAACTCAGCAAAGGTATACGCACAAGAAACTGTTCTCAAGTGCTTGTGGAAGAGGTTTGGCTTCGCACTAATTTTCTTTCAATCTGAGTTTTGGTGGACTTCCTGTTTAACTGTTAAAGACATGTGCTGCACAATCTTTTCTCAGAACTAACTTTTTTTTCTTTGTAATTATAAAAACAAAGAACCACTACTACGCAGCCGTGGAGATCTGACCAGTATAAAATAGTCTGTATATAAACACTTATTATAGGTGTACCGTAGTGATGCAAGATGAGACAAAAACGCGGTTTGGAAAATGGATTCATGATGTACTCGCCCATTATATAAATTCTGAACACAAAAAACATTTATGGACTCCTTGTCATGTGCAGAGCAGATGCAGGATTGATATGCAGTAATGTTTATTTAAACAAACTAAAAACTCCAGAACAGGATCAAAGAAACTGAACAACCTATGACTCTACAGATAAGAAACAGACTGAAACACAGGCCTTAAATACACAGAGAATAGATCAGGGAAACGAGACACAGCTGACAAGCGTCACAAGACTATTGAGTAATTAACAAGACAACAGGTGAAAGGGATCAAATTAACAACCAAAAACACACATGACAGTAACCATAGAAACAAAGGAGTGGCAGGAAACAGGACAAAAGGTGGCGATATGCACTAAGAATGCGACGCGTTTTTTGTGCTGAATCAAGCACGATCTGCTGTGTCCTGTCATGACTCCCTTAAGGATAAATTCTGACCATAACCCCGTCAGCTGATCTGCAGAGTGACCAGAAGTATTTCTGTTTGAATGGAAGTCAATGGAGGAGATGCTTCAGTATGCAGAAACTCTTTTGTGTGGAGATGGTTTATCATAAATGCACCTCACCATTATTGCATTGCAGGTTCATTTAGAGTCAACTTGACATAAAAAATGAGTTTGATATAAAAAATGATGATAGTATGAAAAAAGTAAGACGAATTTTGTGAGGAATTATTAATGACACTTCCAGAAGTAAGAGGCATTTCTCATTGTCAGGCATTTTGAGATGGAATTACAGTGTCAGAGATTAACTTATTTAGAACTTTTTTTGCAGTATTAAGAAGAATTGTGTCAATAAATATGCATATTCTGTAATATATAATAGAGTGAAATGTAATTCTTAACTCACCATAGACAGTAACATTGAATCTGTATGTAGACGATGGGTTTTTGCGGCTGATCTTAACTTCATAAACTCCAGCATGTTCAGTTCTGATGTTCATGATGGTCAGAGATCCAGTCTTCTTGTCCAGCTTCAGTCTGTCTCTGAATCTCTCATCAAGATTATCAGGGATCGTATTGTTCACTCCATCAGTTTTAGCTATAAGAGACCTGTTAGTTCCAAACCTCCACAGTATCACATCACCTCTCTGTATTTCAGTGACATCAGTGTTTAGGGTGACAGAATCTCCCTCCATCACTGACACTGACTTCAGTTCATCAGCAAACACACCTGGAGAACACACACAAACAGTCTCTCAGACACACATATTGACGTTAGGTTTAATAACTATTTAACTAAAGTTTGAAGTAGTTTTGAAATGATTACAAACTTTAGAAAGGTAGAAAGATAGAAACAGTAAAAGAATGAAACAACAGTGTGGGAAATATATGGTCGGGTGCAAAATACAGATATCTGAATTCATCTTCATTTACAGTATTTTACATTTTAAGTTTAGTTTCAGTAAGATTAGGAAAGTACAACAGTGTCAATCTCCATTTATTTTTTGATTGATGGTGGAACTGAAATTACTTCAATTATATAAACATAATTGTTCCTTCAAACAGGAATAACTGACTGAAAGAACATAATGTTGTGTCTGGTATCCTATAGCTTAGATTTGATCAATACAAATAATTGTTAATACAAATTAATTATGTTAATGAGACTAATGCACTAAATCTGTATCTGAAACATGAATCCGGTCCACATCTCATAGTAATATCTGAGAATAAAAAGGAGAGCACTTCTTCTGACTGTGTGTACTGATGTACTATGAATCTCTACTAACTTCTACCAGAACACCAAATAATGTTTGTAACTTACCATCCACACTGCAAAAGCAAAGCCAGAAAAAAACTAATGGTATTCCTTTAAACATTTTCTTCCAACAGCTCTGGGGTTTGAAATGCGTGTTTAGAAAGATTATCTGAGAGTGATGTGGACTCTAGTTAAGTTATGTAAAAAAAAAAAAATCTACATCTACTTCTGTCTTTGTGTCTCGGCTGAGTGAGCATGTGTGAAATGTGTTGACGGTGTAGTCCAGTTTTGCAACAGTTCTTTTTTTGGGGGGTGGTTGTTTTAAAGGGATAGTTTACCAAAAAAATTTAATGAGCCCATGATTTACTCACCCTGAAGCCATCCTAGGTGTATATGACATTCTTTTGTCAGACAAATACAATCGGAGTTATATTAAAAAATGTCCTGGATCTTCCAAGCTTTATAATTCCATTGCAGAGTCCGGACCCTCGGATTGCAAGCTATGGATGGGGCCTATACACCAAAGAACTTAATATCATAATTTTGCTTGCTGGGCTGTTAATAAATGTATAACTGTTACGGTATTTAGTCTCCCGAGTCTTTCTGGTAGAAATATTGTTCCAAATGCAATCCAGTAGAAGACATTTCACTCCACAACTTATAAATTTACTGTAGTAAAACAAACTTTTTTGACAGTAGGGTGCTGGTATTCATAATGAATGCTGTTATATTAATATATTCATGTATAATAGTATTAAATGTCATAGAGGAGTACTGCAATGTAATTACACCATGTGTTTATTTAATTTTTATTGTTTTGCATTTGTTTATTTATTTTGTATTTATATTTAGACTATACTGCATGTATACACACCGTTTTTGATAACACAATAGAAGAGGTTTATAGAGAACCTACAGTTTGTTTTTTTATTGTGGTAGTGAAGAGCCATGCATGGTTACCTGGGTTACCATGATCTACTAATGTATGATACTATGGAAGAACAATTGTAAATTGTAATGAGAAAATAAAAACAGAAGCTTCTCAGTTGCAGTGTCATAATATTTAAATATTTAAAAATAAGGCTTTTACCATTTTCATGAGACAAAATCAAACATTTCTTGTTGCCATTGTGGTGGTAAATGACTCCTAAAATTGTGTGGCAGTTAAATAATGTAAAGTGAGAGAAATTAAATGTACATATTTCAATGTGTTTTTCAGGAATTGTTGATTTTTTTGTGGGGTTGAAAAACTGAGTGAAATGTAATTTAACAGTAATTTACAGCAACAAACCATAGAACAACAGTAATTTACTGTTTGTGACGTCACAGGATCATGTTGTGAAGCAGTAATTTTCCATTGCTTTTGCTTTGGTATTATAAAACTTAACAACTAAGATTATTTAATAAACCACATGTTAACTGTGTGACACTCACTCCACATTGTCTTTAGCTGGTTATACCATCAGAAAAAAAACATGAAGTCACTGTTCAGAAATATTACTGTCTTCGGGCCTCAGAGGGTGAAATGATCTTTCAAGCTTATAAAAACTGTAATGTCTATAATGTTACTGAACGTTTGGAAGTCAGTTCTGGAAGTAAAAACCATAGAATCCATAACCATAAAAATCCCATTCATTTTCTCCATAAAGAAACTTGTAATGATTCTGTATAAATCTACCATAGATCTATCAGTAACAAAATGTATTTAATTGACAAATTCCACATGAAGAACTACCATAATCCTGAAGAAAAATCAGTCAGAGAATCATGGGTTAATTCCCTCATGTTTCACTTCTGTCTTGATTTTCTGTTTTCTTTTGCTTCAAATCATAGTTTTTAATGTTGTGATTCATGAAGACGGCTGCTAGAGATTGTGAAATATGATGAAAATTAATGGGACAAACACTTCCAGAACAAAAGTGACTCTATCTCTGTTTACACTGTATTATCATATTTATTCATGAGGAAAAACTACAATGTTATGTCTATAATAAAAAGACTCTTCAGATTTCCTGTGGCATGTTGTTGCTCGTGTTTTTATTATCGAATTGTGTTTAGTGTATTTCTATTTAATTCAGTTATTAATATTCATGGAGCTATTATGTAATAGTTGTACATTTTAAAAATCTCCATTCATAACTGTCAGTTGGTACAGGCAAACTTCCGTCTGAATTTATATTATTTTTTTTATAAAAACCCTTCAATTAAAAACAGGCTTATTTATGATTCATAGATGTGTATCAGATGGGTGCTACTCAGCTCTCAGTTTAAATTTGATGGTGTTTTATTGGCATGACAGATATTTCTACATTTGTGTTTATAAAGTGTTTGCAAATTTGTTCCGTACAATTAAAACATAGCAAAGTGAAAATGTGCAAAGCAACGAAACATAAATTAAGAAACTGTGTAACTGGCAAAGACATAAAATGGATGCATTTAATGAAATTAAATATTTATAAATATCCTATAGTTTTGGCCACCAGATGGACCCAACATACACATTGGCTTCTACAGAGTAGGTATGTATTTTGAATGAGTAATTACTTCACAACCACTAAAAAAAGTATGTTCTAGATAGCATGAATGTGTGTAGTATGAATGTAATCCTAATGTACTACTGTAACAGTCATC
This sequence comes from Leuciscus idus, assembly GCA_021554675.1. Taxonomy (NCBI): domain Eukaryota; kingdom Metazoa; phylum Chordata; class Actinopteri; order Cypriniformes; family Leuciscidae; genus Leuciscus; species Leuciscus idus. The sequence goes on along the minus strand of CM038625.1, from coordinate 12,115,051 downwards.
ATGTTGACATTATCATGTGATTTACCAGCGTCAGTTACGTCACTTCACTGTCATTCATAAATCCTCTCCTGTGGCCTCATGGGATGTCCATCATATGCACACGTCAGTATCTCACCAGAAGAAGTAGCTCATCCCCGGTACTTTTTACCTACTGTTTTATGAGTACTGAGTGAAATCAGACACACTTCTTTTGTCAAATACTGTTTTTTTTTTTTTTTTTTTTTTTTTTTTTTTATCTATATGGCCTAGGGAATGCGATGTTCCTATATAGTTTCTTTAGAGAAAAGCATGTGAAAATGAATGGCGCCAAGTTTATACATGTTATGCATGTCCTTTTTGGACATGTATAAGTTAATATTGTTTAGTTTTGTCTTTGTTTTCGTCTGTTGACTTTTATTCTATCATTTTTATATGTTTGAAATAAAGCCATTCATTCATTCATTCAAAATGCATACATAATATAGATTAAAACTCACAATATTTATGATATCTCATCTGTTTTATTATTCAATGCCACAAGATAACATAATCACATTATTTACATTAGCTGCCAGAAAGAGAAAAAAATAAATACATGAAGAACATCAAATACACACATTTTTATCACAAATATGAATATCATGAATATGTGGTAAACAGATTCAAAATAGTTCAAAATTCACAGGTATATGAAATATTGAGTTTAAATCTATCCAAACATAAATGGATAAATTCAGTGTTATCTGCTCTATTTTTTCATTTATCATTGATCAGAAGAACAGCGGCTGGTTATCGCTCAGTTGCATGATGTAGATGTGATTTTGCAGGACAATGTGAGAGAGATCAATGTTCTACTATTATACTATGTAAATATTGATTTTCTTGAATAACAAAACAAAAAACAAAACATAGAATCATTGCAAATTTTGCATATTACTTTTACATATATATATTTATTTTTTTATTTTTTTACTTTAATCCACACTTTGTACTGCTGTGATTCATATTGAAGGTTGGTGGTTTGGTTAATGGCTTATAACTATTTTGGTGAAATACTTATGAAAAAAAAAAAAAACTAAAATAAAAAATATATCCAGAATTAATAAGTCTGCTGAAAACATGGTCTCTTACACTGTATTTGCTCCCATGTGTTATGATGTGTACATTTACACGGTGTGTGTTTTAAATAAACTGTTTAATGCTTTAAATGTGTTTTCATTCAACCGTCATTCAGTCTGAATCTAAATTCATAGTTTATTCTAATAATGACAACCCTTCAGTTATAATATAAGTATATATAGGATATATCAGTTCGGTAATATTCAGTTTTTAGTTCAATTCTACAGGGATTTATTGGTGTGACAAATATTACATTCATATTTGTGGGGTTCCTGCATACAATTAAGAAACAAAATAAAAATAGCAACATCATTTAAGAAATAATGAAAACAATGTAATTCACTAAAATTGCTAAATGGATTGCATTAAAGAATAGAATGAAATATTAAAGAATATTTATCGTTTTGACCACCAGATGGCCCCAATACACCAGTTCTGAGGAGAGACTAGTTAAGCAAAGCTACATTTTACCATCACTAAATAATTATACCACACATAGATCCATCTTTACATATTAAAACCAATATATGCCACAATATTCATGACATCTCTTCTGTTTTCTCCGTTTTACCTCCTGAAGCTCTGACGTCATTGACCAGAAGAACAGCAGCAGCCGCAGAAGCCACGCCCATCAGCGCAGTGGCGACCAATCGGAGCACAGCTTCAACTGAATCACAACCACAGATGTGGACTGAAAAAACAAATGAGCAAAGATAAAAAAAAAAATAAAAAAAAATAACCGTGTGTTTCAACTGTCTGATTAAAAATAAAAATAAAAAAAATAACCGTGTGTTTCAACTGTCTGATTTTAGTCAGGAACACAACAACTCTCACTTTGAATGAGAACATTTAAGGTGAACTATTTCTTTAAACGTCTTTTTTTAAATGTCTTGCTTCGCACTGGTCCATATAATGGCAGTGAATAATGGCACTAACATTATATGGACGAACACAAACAATAATTTTTTTTTTTCTTTTTTTTTTTAATTCTCCTTTTGTGATCCATAAAAGAAAGAAGGGCATATGACATTAAACAACACCAGAGTGAGTAAATGATTACTTGATTTTCATTTCAGGGTGAACTATGCCTTTAAACATTATGGCATCTTAAAAGTTTGGTAAGTCTGGTTCAGTCTGGTAAAAGCAACATACATATTTGGAAAAAAAAACTAATATCGCCACTGACGTACCTGCATGTGCCTGACAGAGTTCAGTGATGTTAAGATGTTCATATTTTGTTGATCCTGATGATGAAGATGAGGATAATCATGAGAAAAAATAAAACATGAGAGAAATAAGAATTAATCAGAATAAAGTGTTTATTCCAACATCAGCCAGACAATGTGTGTGTGTGTCATTACACACTCAACGATGAGGTCAATACTGATTGGACTTCTGAGCTAGCTATAGCTATAGCAATAGCTTTCATCCAAAGTTGCAAATATAACAAAATTGGAATATTGCATAAAACATTTGCAAATAAAGCACCGTTTCCATCCAGTGAGTCGAAGAGAGTAAAATGGTCACTTCCTGATAAACTGGCACTAAATCTCACTATAAGAAAAGTAGAAGAAGCCACTTGCATCCCAGTGCACGCAGACGAAACACAATAAATGTGTTAAGAGAGTTCTTGCAGGTAATTATACCGAACCACTTTGACGACAGACTTTGCTCAGGCATTTCAAAACAACCAAAACAGCATTTCAGATGCTTTGCAAAAAGATTGGTCCGCTGGTTAGTCCAGTTATGTCATCCCATCGCCTAGTCACATGATTTATTTATTTTTTATGCACGTCAAAGATTTTATGCGTGTCACATTTAATGATGTTTAACAAAGTTCGGGAAGAGAACGTTGAGATAATTAAGACTAACAGAGTATTCCAAATACTACCAAACACTACCAAATTGTGATCGCTACCAAATTGAGTTAAGGACCAATCAGCCTGCGCCATCTAGAGTTTCATGAGTTTCAAGTTTTAAGTTTCCAAGAACTTAGTGACCTCCAACTTTCAGAAGCCATCTTTATTTTTTTATCTCAATGGAATGCACAGGAATGTGGGATATCAAAGGCAGCGAAGGATACATTTATGCTGCCTTCTAAAATTTATCAGATGAAGGTTTCTCAGGAGACAGGAATTGAACGTTGGATTCAGACGTGCCATGATGCCTTCCTACATTAGAATGCATCATCTGAAGGTAGCATTTTTAAGATTTCGCAATCTGCATACTATATCCGTCTTACATAGTATTCAAAATCAGTGTTTCCAACATCATGGTATGTTGAAATGAGTATTCCATAAATACCCAGATGGTTTAGTTCTTCCGTTGGATATTGGAAGTGCAGATCAATGCATGAAATTGGGCTAATATTGCCCACAAACCATTGCCTGTTAGACAACGATTCGATTTGAACTTCAAACACAAATAAAAAGATCAAATTGTATTTGTCACATACAAGTAAGTCCTTAAAGTGATTTTTGTTTCATGTCCATGTTAAGGATTTTGATTGATACCATCATGTCAGTTTCTCCATCTCATCAAGGTAGGGTAGCCTCATTGTTGTCAGAAATGAGGCTCATCAACCCAGTCACAAAAAGGGGCATTTAGTCCATGGTCCCTGAGCTTGGAGATCAGTCTCTGGGGGGCGATAGTGTTGAAGGCTGAGCTATAGTTTATAAACAGTAGCCTCACATTATTTGCTTTATTGCTGTCAGTGTTTGTGAAAGTGGCATGCAGAATATGGGAGAGAGCAGCCTCACCTGTTGGGGCGATAGGCAAACTGGAGTGGGTCAGTGTTGTTAGGGATGCATGAGTAGCACATGATTTTCTTAGTAACCCCGAATTTCCACCAACTGTGGAACGGCTGCGGATCGGCTCCATTGCATTGTGGGCTCCGTGCTCCGCCGTCCTTCAATACTCACCAGGTCCAGATTTGTTGCGAAACGGCTGTGGCCATGACTGACAGCTGAAGTCACAAGGACCCACGAGATCTTGCGAATTCACGAATGGTCGCGCGATATAAGTGCTGAACTGCTGCGGAGCTCTCCGGCATCCGGCAAAAATAGAAGTTCTGCGTATCTGCTCCAGAGGGCTGCGGATCGCCGGAGTCGGAAATCAGCTGCTCCGCAGTCAGTGAAAATACACACGTTGACTTTAATGGAAACCTATTGACTCCGCCTCCATTCCGGAGCGGATCCGCAGCCATTCCGCAGTTGGTGGAAATAAGGGGTAAGTCTTTCAAAGACCTTCATCATTAGCGATGTAAGTGCCACAGGTCGATAATCATTTTGGCAAGAGGGCTTATTGTTTTTTTGGCACAGGAACAATGACAGATTTTTTCAAACGTGTGGACCCCTGACTGAGTGAGAGACTCATTAAAGATGGTTGTAAATAAGTCAGGCAACCGATCAGCACAGGATCTTAAAACTCGAAAACAAGAAATCTTGTTCTCAAGCAACTGGACGTTGGCTAGCAGGATACTGGCCAGAGGTGGACTGTGGGCTCTGGTCCTCAGTCTGTTGCAAACCCCAGCACGTTTCCCTCTGTGTTTTTTGTTCCGTCGCTTCGGAGGCTCTCTCTCATGGCCATTGTTCCCATCCGTTGAGCAAAGTGTCTCAGTTGGCCACATTGGATCAGTGGATAAACTGTTGCAGAATAGGTAAAGTGGTTTCTGATGCTTAAAAGTGTTCTGCTGTCATAGGGGATCAGTGCAGATGTCATGTGTGCAAAACGTGAGAGTAGTTGTAAGTAAAATACTAAGTAAAAACACATTCTAAGCGGAGTGACCAGGGCCGCGTCCGAACACGGCGGCACCATCTTCCAAAGTCAATGGCTAACATCAACTGTCTGGTTAAAAGTGTTTAAAAACTACAAACATGGCGCATGTGAGCAACTGGTGGTTAAGTAGAGAGTTTTAGATAAAGGGGTTTGAATGATTAATAATAAATAACCTGTTTTAAAAAATATATATACAGTTACCCGTGTTATATTTTATCAGCAACAACATTAATAACTTTTATAAAGATCATTACCTTTTAAATGCATCATTATGCAAACACATGAGGAGAGTTCTCCATATGAAAGACATACTACTGGCAAATCAACGTGCTACTAGTCAACCTCTAACGAGGTTAACTGTGACAAGATGATTTACAGGACATTTACAACAGTGACAGGATGCACGTTACTAAAGCTTGCCTCCTCTTGGGAGTATGTACCTTTTCTTCACAAGATGATACATTTAGGGCATTGTATAGGAAGGCGAATTGGGACACACCTACAGGTTATCACCATCAGTCAAGGTAAAAAGTCAATAAATAGTGTATACTTCTTTAAAGTTAAATAAAAAAAATAAGATGATCTACAATGACTGAAAATTAGATTGTGTGTGTGTGTGTGTGTGTGTGTGTGTGTGTGTGTGTGTGTGTGTGTGTGTGTGTGTGTGTGTGTGTGTGTGTGTGTGTGTGTGTGTGTGTGTGTGTGTGTGTGTGTGCACCCAAGCCAACAGGTAAAGATCAAAACAATCTAAATGTTAAGATTCATCACTTTCAATGGTGTAATACTTAAAATATGTGAAACTAACTCACCATGGACAGTAAGACTGAAAATCTTGTTTATACTGTTGGTCTGAAGTTTATAATCTCCAGTATGTTCAGTTCTGATGTTCATGATGGTCAGAGATCCAGTTTGATCGTCCAGCTTCAGTCTGTCTCTGAATCTCCCATCAAGAACATCATCATATACAGTCATGCTGCCGGCCAGTACATTGATTTGAACTATTAAAGTGTTTTCATCTCCAAATCTCCACAAAATCAGATCATCATCCATCATTTCAGTAAGATCAGTGTTTAGAGTGACTGAATCTCCCTCCATCACTGACACTGACTTCACTGCATCTGTGTCAGCAAACACACCTGAAGAACATTGAATTTATCACAGATTAAGGGTTAATATACAGTCGTGCTCAGAATTAATCATACCTCTGGTAAATATGATCAAAAATGGCTGTAAAAAATAAATCTGCATTGTTTATCCTTTTGATCTTTCATTCAAAAAATTGGCAAAATCCTTACCTTTCATTTAAGTAAAATAATTGAAAGTGGGGGGGTCACATTATGAAATAAATGTTTTTCTCCAAAACACGTTGGCCACAATTATTGGCACCCTTTTATTAAATACCTTTTTGCAATCTCCTATTGACAAGATACCAGCTCTGAGTCTTCTCCTATAATGCCTGATGAGTTTGGAGAACACCTGACAAGAGATCAGAGACCATTCCTCCATACAGAATCTCTCCAGATCCTTCAGATTCCCAGATCCATGTTGGTGTTTCTTCTCTTCAGTTCAGCCCACTCATCAGGTCAGGGAACTGAGACGGTCATGGCAGAAGCTTCATTTTGTGCTCCCTAACACATTTTTTGTGTTGATTTTGATGTTTGTTTTGGACCGTTGTCCTGATGGAAGATCCAACCACGGCCCATTATAAGATTTCTAGCAGAGGCCGTCAGGTTTTGATTTTTTATCTGTTGATATTTGATAGAATCCACAATGCCATGTATCTGAATAAGAAGTCCAGGACCTCCAGCAGAAAAATAGGCCCAAAACATTAAAGATCCAATGGTATATTAAATTGTACACATGGGGTACTTTTTGTCCTTGTGTGCACCAAACCCATTTAGCGTGTTTTTTTAGTTTTATCTGACCACAGAACCCTGTGCCATTTGAAGTTCCAGTCGTGTCTGACAACTGAATATGCTGGAGTTTGTTTTTGGAGGAGCAAGAAGCATTTTTCTTGAAAATCTCCCAAACAACATGTGGGGATGTAGGGATTGTTTGATTATTATTATTTTTTTTAACAGGCTTTCTGACCCCAAGACTTAACTAATCTCTGCAATTCTCCATCTATGATCCTTGGAGATTCTTTGGCCACTCAAACTCTCCTCCTCACCGTGCATTAAGGCAATATAGACACACGTCCTCTTCCTGGCAGATTTGTAACATCTTTAGTTGGTTATAACTTCTTAATTATTGCCCTGATGGTCAAAATGGGGATTTTCAATTATTTAGCTGTTTTCTTACAGTCACTTTCTATTTTGTGAAGCTCAACAATCTTTTGCTGCACATCAGAACTATATTCTTTGGTTTTACTCATTGTGATGGATGATTAAGGGGATTTGGCCTTTGTGTTTCCTCATATATTAACTCATGTGAAACAAGAAGTCATAGCTGGACAATTTCATGTTCCTATAGTCACCCTAGTGTGCTAAAAAGGTCAATATTAATGGGAATATACTTCAGAGATATTTTATTCATAAAAAAATTCTAGAGGTATCAATAATTGTGGCCAACGTGTTTTGGAGAAAAACATTTATTTCATAATGTGATTTCCCATTTTTTTACAGCCATTTTTGATCATATTAACCAGGGGTATGATTAATTCTGAGCATGACTGTATATTTGAACATAAAATAAATGCTTTATAATTAATTAATAATACAGTCCCACAGTTGGCCCCTTTAGTGCCCTTGCTCCGAAAAATGATTGGTTATGGGAAGCCAAACATGCCAAGCAAAGCACAACCTAAATGGACAGAGTTCATTTATCATTGATTTTGCGGAGCAGATCATTTGTAAGAGTTATCTGTGAACTTGTAGGGATTGTAATACACATTCAATGTCCCCTCTGAATTCTCTATTAGAAAACATAATTGGAAGTAAAACAACTTAAAGGAAGTAAAGGAAGAATCAATGTGTTAAAAAGAATATGAGTATAACTTACCAACCAGTTGCCAGACGTAGAGCAAAACAACCAAATGAACCATTTTAAAATGATAGTGTCTGAAATATGCGAACACCTCTGTGACACGACAGATTGTGAACAAACAGGATGGTGTTAAACTGTGATGTTTGTGTACCCTCCCACACAGGATTTGTTTGTGTACCCTCCCCCACAGACAACAACCCACACTCTGCACTATTCTTGCATGTGTTGGTTGTATTTGTTCATCTAACCCCTATTATAACTTATATTACGTCCCAGGACGTATGCATTTGTGTTTTATAATGTGTAAGTGTCATTCATTGATTTATTGAGTGTGTGTGCTGCCAATGGACCCAACTGCCTGCTGGGAGTTGTAGTTATGTTGTATGTTTTGTCCAATTTCTTGTGTTCCTCCCTGTCCTAATCTAGGTGATGGGACCTACCAGCTTTTCCTCATCAATGGCAAGAGGATCCAGTATTTAAGCGGAGCCGGAACGAGAGACTGGGAGAGAATGCTCCTATGGAGTGAACGGTCAGACAACTAAAAGAAGAAGAAGAAGAAGAAGAAGAAGAAGAGACTGGGAGAGGGTAAATATGGTGGTCAGCGTGACAGTCTTTTTGGATCTGAAGCATTGTGGATCTTCTGGGGAAGGGTTTAAGTGACAATCAGATATATAGGGCTGTTTTAACCTTTTTGGAGGTTACAGGTTTATGTTACAGGATATAGAAATATAGGGTCTGAGGGTGAGATGTATGGTGCCTCTGCCTGCCTTAAAGGCTGAGGAGCCCAGTGTGGAAGTTGGAGGAGCTGAACATGCAGCGTCAGCTGAAGCCTGGGCTCTGATCCTTTGGGGTGGGTGGGGTATCCACCCCCCTTCAAATTTTTTTTTTTTTTTTTTTTAAGGAAGGAAAGGAAAGGAAGGGGAAAGAAAGGAAAGGGGAAATAAAGAAAAGAAAAGAAAACAATACAGATTCATCACCCAGGTGGATAAAATATTCAGTAGGTGGCGGTAATGCTCCTATGGAGTGAACGGCCATACAACTAGAAGAAGAAGAAGAAGAAGAAGAAGAAGAGACTGGAGCCATTTCTCAATACCAAGTACGCAAAGTTCGGACTTGAGTCCTTGGTAGTTCGGTCTTGACAAGTTCGACTCAGGAGAACGAACTCCCGAGGACGGGAGGACACAAGTCCGATAATTCTGAAATGGAACAGCGGCGTACTTGATAGTGTCACTCAGCTCGCTCTGGCTACTCCGGTTATCTCTTTATAGGCTACAAATAAAACAAAATATGTTATAAACCACCACTTTGCCTCTTTTCATTTTCATTTAAAAAAAAACTTTAACATAATGGCCACACAAAAGGTCATTTCATTTTAAAAATATGATCAATAAAAAAAAATATATAATATTGATCTTTAAAACTAACATTTAGCAAAAAGAGACAGGGTTGTGTCATTTTATTTTATTATATATGTGCATACAGTAAAGAGAATGTAGGCTATAATAAAATATTTTTTATGTTTTAAATATATAAAATAAAATGACAACCTTTTTTGTTAAATGTCAGTTTTAATGATCAATAATAGCCATTCTAAAAGTATAAGTAGCCAAAAAGGTATAAGAAGCTAAACCATAATAAAGCCAACGATTCAGTCAAACATAAGTCAGCTCTCTAGGCTACATCGTTAAAGTTAAATAGACTAACGTTAAATAAAGCTATGAAACTTCACTTTGCCCTCAGCTAAAACTAATAAAATAAATAAATCGCCTGTTTTTCAAGACGATTTATATCTCATGTTAAACCACTAGACTAGAGACATCCGAGCCAACGGCAAGTCAGCAGCACTAGCCGAGGAAAGGCTGTTCTCGGCGGGGTACGAGTGCCGAGCGTCTGATTGCCTAGTTCTCAAAACTCCGAAAACGTCAGATCAAATTTTCAAATAGGCGCTATCTTTATAAATAAACCAAAGATTTGAGCTTTAAACAACTACATTCTCGCCTGAAATACTCTTAAAACTACATTTCGTGACACAATTATAGCAGTATTTTTAAATTACGCGGGGTTTCTCCTCTGCTATTGATGCTTGCTGGTTGGTGGTGTGAGATGCATTCTGGGATACCTGGCTGTCTCGAGTTCGCACAAGTCACCTCTCGATGCATCCTCGGTAAAAGGGGCGGATCAAGAACACATCCGGGGATTCGAACTGGACTTGGCTAGATGTGAACTTTGAATTGGAACAGTACTAGGGCAGGAACTGATGACGTTTCACAAGTCCACAAGAACACAAGCACAGACAAGAACGCATATTGAGAAACGGCTTGGGAGAGATTTCTTCTCCCAAGAGCCTGAGACTGTTGGTGTTACCAGACTCGGAGTGTTGCTCTTGTTGGTGTATGTTAAGCTTAAATGTGTTGTTACGGCTGTAGTGGCAGCTTTGATGTGTTAAGCTTAAACCAAGGTCAACTTAAATGTCTTGTGGCTGTAGTGTACAGCTTTGAATTGCTTGCCCATTATTGAGTGTTGGAGCAGTAGGGAGTGGGTGCCATTTTTCTTTTCTCATTTTCTCCTGTTTTTGTTAGTTAGGAAGTAAGGTAAGAGTTCTGTCGTTTATTTGTGTTTATTGTTGTAGGTTAATTAGGTTTTCCTTCTACCAGGTAGTGATCTTTTGTTTGTTGTTTTGGCTTTACCCGCTCCTGAAGAACACGCTTCATTTATTTTTCTTTTGGAGCTATTTGTTTAGGATTCTTTTTGCACTGTATTTATCATTTATTGTAAATAAATGTATTGGAAATCTTACTTTGTGTATTGTGTGCTGGGACTGAGATAGGTTAACTTCTCTTTGCCGCTGTTAATTTTAGCTTTAAAAGGTTACTTCCCTTTTGCCCCTAGAAAATACCAATTGGGAACGTAACACTTACACTTTTCCTTGTGGCAGATAGTATTATTTTATCAATAAACACGAGCTGTAACTGTTAAGTACATTCAATTATTAAATTGACCTTTGAGACTGTTGTTGTCGCTTCTTTTCTGTGTCCTTTGAGTTTAGTTCATTCCCTGTTTCAGTCTCCATGTAATCTCTCTTGCCATACTTATTTGGTTTCCATAGTTACCTATTACATTCACCTCTTTCTAGATTAGTTCTTTGTTTTGTCCTGTGTATTTATACCCCCTGTTAAGTCCATTTCTTGATCTGTTATTATCAATGTGTATGTTATGGGTCTTTATGGTTTTGTTTAATAAATATATATTGCTGCATTTAGATCCTTGCCTCAAACCTCTGCTTTGCCTGCACCAACTCGTGACAGAATAACAGACCACAACATTGGAGGTAGCATTTGTCACCATATACCCGAGCACCAGCTAACAAGTCCTGCCTGACTTGTTAGATATCATGATTCAAACAAGTTGCCAGGCTTACACTTTCTCCTCCACTGCTCCTTTTCAGCCTCCTGGCCCTTCCTCAGCTGGCCCTCCCCAGTCCCCCTAAATCATTTGAATATGTACCATTTAGCGGTAAATAAGGTACAAAGATGTACCTTTTAGCTTTTGTACCTTAGGGTATCGCCCCAGTGACAGCTTTGTACCTTTTCTATTAGACTGCATCAACTTCTGGTTCACCCTGGTTCTCCATTCCTCGGTCTTCCATCTTCCTGGCTCTGCCCTGGACTGCACTGCCTAACGCTCCACCATTGGACTTCATTCTACCAGCTTCTCCAGGGCATCCCATTGCGCCAGCTTCTCCATGGTCTCTTATTCTGTGGCGGCCTTCAACTATGCCTGTTTCTCTATGGACTCCTCTCTAGGGATCTGGCCCTCCTTCCCCTTGATAGTGATACACCTACTCCCACCACTTCAGTGCAGTTTGTTTATGGCATCAGGAGCTGCTTAGCGGGAGGAGGAGTAGAGTCACATATTGAATGTGTTCTTTGAGTTTATTTCATTCCCTGTGTTTAGTCCCCGTGTCAGAAAAAAAAATGTTTTTCAAAGTTATCCATTCTATTCGCCTGTTTTTAGATCCTCTATTTGTCCTGTGTATTTATACCCCCAGCTCTTGGTCTGTTATTGTAAGTATGTTGGTTGGTTGGTTTGCATTGTGCTCCAGAGGGTTTTTGTTTTGTTTAATAAATATTGTATATAGCCTACTGGTGCATTTAGATCCGCGGCTCAAATGTTTCATTTGCATGCACCAACTTGTGACACTTTGTGAATCAGAAGCTGTTTGTCCACCACATTTCTAAACAGATCAGACCACAGCAGGTTTCACTTTGACTCAAAAACTGAGCTGCTGGAAATGCATTCATGTGAAACACATTACTTGTACTCTGCTCTGAGACATTTTGTATACAGGTCTTGTTTTTATGATATATGTTTTTGCACAAAATATGTATTTAACTGGGGTCCTTCGTTTAACAGTCACACTCAGGACCTTCGGGTCCAAATGGACCTGGAGGGCGGGATTAATATATATATATATAAAAAAATCATATATATATATTTTTTTACTTGTTTTTTATAATATTTTTTCTTTTCTTTTTTGGTGTTTTGAGATAATTTTATGATTTTAATTCATATTTATGCAATAATTATGACCCATTTTTTCCCATTGAATATAATAGACATTTTTTATATATATTTTTTTAATTTTATTTTTATTAAAACAAATGTGTGTGTGTGTTTTTTTTTTGTACTCTTGATGTTTTAGAGATTCACCCCTTCACTGTTGAGTCCTTTTTTTCTGCATCCTGGCTGATTTGTAGATTGTATGCACAAAAAAATTCTGTGTTTTCATATTTTTGACAATTTCCCATTCATTTCCTATGGGGGTCATTTTTGACCAAAGAACAGAAGTGTGACGTGCTTGGATCATGACCCCAATATTTTTTGTGTGTTCACATACCTAATACCATAAAAGCCACCAAGTTTCGTAACATTCCGATGAAGCTGTGATTTTTAAAAATTCAAAACAGATTTTTGTAATCTGAATTTATTAGTGTGTATGTGTATAAAAGTGTGTTTGTGTGTGTGTGTGTGTGTGTGTGTGGATGTGTCTGTTTTGCACTCTTGATGTTTTATAGATTAACCCCTTCACTGTTGTGTGCTTTTTTTCTGGATCGTGGCTGATTTGTAGATTGTACGCACAAAAAAACTCTGCAGTTTCACATTTTTGCCAATTTCCCATTCATTTCCTATGGTGGGTCCATTTGGACCCGAAGGTCCTGAGTGTGACAAATTTTTTTACAACCACTTAGACTATTCAAATCCTGTCCCCAATTTTTTGGGGTGTTCATATACCAAGTACCAACAAAGTCACCAAATTTCAGACCATTCCGATGAAGCTATGATTTTTTACATTTTTTTATTTAAACGCTTCGGGTCCATTTGGACCCGAAGGACCCCAGAGGGTTAAACTACATCATCTGTATTTGCTTTAAAACTTTAAATGCATTTCATTTATTAATAAAATGTAAATTCACAACCAGTGTGAAATAAAAATGCACTGTTTTGTAATACCTCTAATCAATGGCAAACCACAGTGTGGATTATTTACTGTATTCAGTCTTTACAAACTGTTTGAACAGTGATATTTTCTTTTGTAATGTTTAGAGGTGTTTTTGTTATCTAAGATCAATTTATCAGAATCAATATCTTGATAACTTGTGCTTGTCTGCGTGAGATGAGAGATGCTTCATTCTTTATGAAAGATCATATATGCTTCCTGTCTCAAGTCACCTCACAGCTAGTTTTGTGTAGTCAGACCTTTACCTAACCATATAGCAAATGCAGTGTGGGTGGTCTGTGGGTGTAAGCTATTTCTGAGTCTGAGACTATGTCACAGCAAGAATGTCCCTGGACTACCATAGAGGGGATTATGTGTAATGGAGGCCAGCTAGTAAGAGATGTGCAGGTAAACCTCACTCCCCTCGCCTCAAGAGGTGCACTAGCGACTGACACTAGAGACGCTGGTGAGATCAATCAATGTAGATGAGAGAATCAAAGTTAATGCCTGTTGTGCACACGCTACATTAATTATGGCCAAGTATGCTCCCTTAAAATAGCATATGAATAATGGAGGTGATCCCAGTGCCGGTGGTCCCGAGTCCATTGGTTCCTGTGCCGGTGGTCCCGAGTCCGGTAGTCCAGAGACGGAGGAGGAAAGGAAAGGCCTCCTCAACGACTTGTTCGGTGGTTCCTAACCCAGAGACCATCCTGTAGGTGACTGCTATCCCTGACGCGCCGTCCAGGCGTCCTGCTCTGCCAGTCCCGTCCAAGCTGCTTGCCCTGCTGGCGCCACCGGAGCGACCTGGCACGTCTGCCGATCCAGAGACTGTTCACGTCACGTCTGCCGATCCAGAGGCTGTTCACGTCACGTCTACCGATCCTGAGACTGTTCACGTCACGTCTGCCGATCCTGTGTCTCCGGACAAGATTGCCGCCGCCGATCCTGTGTCTCCGGACAAGATCGCCGCCGCCGAGCCTGTGTCTCCGAACAAGATCGCAGCCGCCGAGCCTGTGTCTCCGGACAAGATGGCCGCCGCTGAGCCGGTGTCTGTTCCTGAGCCGGTGTCTCTTCCTGAGCCATGGCCACCTGAACCTGTTCCTGTGCCATGGCCGCTTGAAGGGTCGTCTCCGCCCTGGCCGCCCGAGGGAAAGTCTCCGCCCTGGCAGCCTGAGGGAAAGTCTCCACCCTGGCTGTCAGATGGACTGTCGTCTCCACCCTGGCTGTCAGATGGACTGTCGTCTCCACTCTGGCCGCCAGATGGACTGTCGTCTCCACTCTGGCCACCTGATGGACTGACATTTCTGTCCTGGCTGTCTGCACAGCCTGCTCCGCCCTGGCCTCCCGAACCCTGTGGGCCGTTCTGGCATCCTAAACGTATTGTTTCCCCTTTATTTCACGTTACGCCCAAACCACACCTATGAATAATAATGCTACTTCAGACCAACCCATTTTAGATTAGTGTTGGGCGCAAGAGTCATTTATCCCGCCGGGAAAATAGCAACAGCGCCCAAGACCCGCCCACAAAGTTACTTCAGTTTTGCGCTTGATAATTGCATTTCAGATCGTTAAAATAGGGCCCTTTAGGTTGTAAGAATAACGACTTTTGGGTAAATGCGAATTAGCTCAAGCATATAGGGAATTTTGGAAATATTAAAAATCATAACTCATGGTCATAATTCATAAGTCGCATATACATTTATTTTATCAATTATCGAGATTACCTTGTTCTGTAACTGGTCTGATCACCATTCAATTCGTCCAGCGAACAAATGTGAGATCAGTAAAGTCAAGAAGGGGTATCTACAAACTTCCAAGAAAGTTTTGTGTTCTGGCCACGAACATCAAACTTTCTGAGTTTATTCATTAAAACTAATCAATGTAGTCTACAATATCGAGCTTTGTAGCTTATAATTGGATCTTTTAGCTTCATTGACCTATAAGGTGGTTTTTCAAACACAGAGACAGTGAACAAGTATTTATGAATTTTAATAACAATGTAAAACTAAGGATTATATGAGCTATGAATATAAACGTACGTAAAAATGCAAACAAATAAAACACATAACATTTAAACAAGCAAGAACATACGTGATCAGAGATTAAAATGAAATTGAATAAAGGAAAGAAAGAAAGAAGAGAAGAGAAAAGCTAGTAATTATTACATACAGAAACCTAGGTTCATGAGACACCTGGAAAGCAGCTTTCAGAGAGGGTTTTAAAGTTACTTGCACGTTCGTTCTCTGTTCGGGCGAGGCTGAGGCAGGAAGCGAGGGTGTTGTCCTGTTTTCCGCTGCGTCTTCCAGTGCCGCGGAAGTTTAAAAAGGCTCACTGAAATGTAACGTTACCGAGAAAGTTCAGTTCGTCTCCCGGGATGGGAGAGGCCGGAAATCTTGGTTTCTAAGAGGGAAATCTATGACTCGAACATGCGTTCGTTCGATAGAGAAGGCCAGGGCCTTCTTCAGATGTTCCTGGGAGAAGCGCTGCCGGGAGGAAGATGAGAGCGAAAGAGCCGGAGAAGAGAGTGAGAAAACTGAAGGTTTGGACTTTTATCAGTGTCCCATGTACCGCCCCCTTCTTCGTGTAGGACGAATCAGCGGTCGAGATTTTTCTAGCGGGAAGATCCCTTTGTTCGTTTGGAACGGTCTCCTGGCTCGAGTTACAGTGACGATTGACTTAAGTCTTTCAATTCCAGACATATGAAATGTGTGAACAATGTATATTACTGCATTCTGCTATTGGAATTTGGCTCTGTTATATTGAGAGAATTACATAGACATCAAACATAGAATATAGACGTTGTAGCAATGCACAGATACATTATTATGCATTAATATAGGCATTTTAGTTCTAGTAATGTTACAATAGGACATATATGCTTTCCTATGGTTTACACACACCTCTCAACACAAAAGGGATATATTTAGTACATTTAAGAGCGACTTTATTGGTGAAAGTCTTTTCCTGTGGTGGATTTCTGTTTGAAAGTCCACGAGTGTGAGTGTGTGTGTGTGTGTGTGTGTGTGTGTGTGTGTGTCACGAGGCTGTGAAGTCGGCGGGGTGTTCGATTGGAAAATGGCATTCAGCAAAGACAATGGTAGTTCTGTGGCAAAAGTTACTTACAGCCTGAGGTGTTGTAGAATTGATGCTACGGTAAGCAGATGGTAGTGGAGAACTGAAAGGAGTCAGTCTTTTAATTTGCCTTCAGTACACAAAGAACTAACGTTAGACACAGTAAGGGAATTGTTGTCGCACCACGTGATAGCTTGAGAAACACTATGGACCTGTTCGTTTATTTCATTAAGTCGTGGTAAACATTAACCAGCGAGATCTGCTGGCACACTTGGAGACATGCTACCAGGCCACATTATTCAACGCTTTCTGAATAGGACCTGTATATGCTCATAAGTATTTTAGCATGAGCGAAACAATCAGGATTCGCTAATTCAGACCATCTGGCTGTCATTGTTGCTACAAGGTTATTTTGGAATTCTGCATGAAATTGGACTATGCCAAATCTGATGGCTCCCCTTACCCACATACAGTGAAGTAAATGCAAAATATTAGTGTAATTTTATAGGAAACCCTTTAAACAAACAAAATCAACTCTTGGGTAGACTAGTGTGGTGCTGGTGGATATTGAAGTACACTTTAATGCAGGGGTGTCAAACTCATTTTCACTGAGGGCCACTTCAGCATTATGGCTGCCCTCAAAGGGCCGGTTGTAACTGTAAGACTTTTAAAATGTTAATATATTGTCTCTTTATTTGATTATTACTTATTTAAGTTACAAATATTGTATATGCATTTGCAGGCGTGTTTCTAGGTTTTAGGGGCTGGGTAATAATGATTTGATACAGAGAATAATGTATTATTGTATATATGCAGGGGCAAACTGGCTAAAAAATTCAGTCCTGGCACTGTTGCCACACCAGCACACATTACCACACAGACACACTTATTCAAATGTGAGGTAGCTAGGGGGGTTCGGAGACATGCTCCCCTGAGAAAATTTGGATTTCTCTGACCTACATATGTGCATTTTAAGGTGTTTAAAGGCCAAAAAATTTGGATAACAATAGCTTTAAGAGCTTGTCAGTGGGCAGTAGCATAAATTATTTGTCAAGATAACAGATTCTTAAAAATGAGAATGAAGCTAAATATTGCAATGAATGATCCACACTACAAAATGGAAATGCAGAATGTTTCTTCTGCTTATTGTTGACAATACACAATCACATATTCCAAACAGGAATGGCCTTAAATGAGAAATCTTTCAAGGATTATTTTGCATAGATGTTACATTTCAATCAAAACCCAGTGCAATCTTTTTGTGTCCAGAGTAGTGATGTGTCATGCGCAAAAGATGCGGCTCTGAGAGCCGATGCTTTGTAGTGAATCAGAAGAGCCGGCTCGCATCGAGTGAGAGCCGGCTCCCAGTTTTTTTTCCTTTCGCTGCTTACAGGCAGAACTTTGTTTTGATTGGTCAGCAATCGCATCGCGGCCAATCAGATGTGAGGATATGGGATCATACCATTATGTTAAAACAGAGAGGGGGGTGAAGTGAAGCGGCACTCCACTGCAAGTTAATGAGTCGTAACAACGTTAATAACGACACTGTCTGTCAGATAGCGGTGAGGAGAGTGTGTGAGTTGGCGTATATGAAACTATGAGTGACACCCGAAAGAGAAGCAGCATCTGGCTCCAGTTTAAAGACAATGGAAACAACAAAGCAGAGTGCGTTCACTGCAAGATGAAAATTACTTTAAGAGCAGGTTCCACCACAAACCTGCATAGACATATGAGAACTGTCCATCCTACAGTGCAGTTAGAGGAGAGAGGGCAAGCTAGCACCCCATCTACAGATCCTGGTGTGTCTCATCCCCAAAAAACAGCAACTGCAGCAGCATCTACTGGCTTCCCCACACATGCAGGTATAAGCCATTTTATACCCAAAGTGATGACCCCATCCAAACAGCACAGCATTGATGTAGAGCTAGCTAAAATGATAGCTACTGATACTGAACAAAATAAATGCATAAAAACACTGCACATGAAAGGGTTTTCAACACACAAACCATTTATTTTTTTCAAAGTTAGGGTAAAATAAAGGCCTACAAAAAATCCTAAATTAAGAGCCGTTCAGGAGTCGAAAGAGCCGGCTCTTCTTTGGGAGCTGAGCCAAAAGAGCCGGCTCTCTGAAAAGAGCCGAACTTCCCATCACTAGTCCAGAGGCAAATTTGCAATTTATATTACCATTATAGATTGGTTTCAGCAACTTGTTTATTTCCTGAGTTAATCAATGTTTTTGGCACTAATCAGTTTAAAGTTCAATTGTTCACTCATAAAGACAGTCACTTGTCGCCACCTACTGGCTTAATGATGCAAGTGGCGCAAACACAGACAAGCGGAGTGATACAAATGGTGAATAATACTGGTACATATTATATTAAATATTATGTAATATATTTAAATAAATATATTATTATATTAAAATAATATAAAATATCAATATATTATTCTTCAATCAGTTCTATGCAGCAGAATCAGATTTAACAGATTTATTTTTGACCAATTGTCAAAATAAAGTATAGTCCTACAAAGATATTTTATCAGAGCATGACCAGAGCAGGGAGAACGAGAGGATCGTGATTCGTGTAATTTTA
Source organism: Leuciscus idus (assembly GCA_021554675.1). Taxonomy (NCBI): domain Eukaryota; kingdom Metazoa; phylum Chordata; class Actinopteri; order Cypriniformes; family Leuciscidae; genus Leuciscus; species Leuciscus idus. The sequence goes on along the minus strand of CM038625.1, from coordinate 12,096,028 downwards.
CCAGTGTTGCCCAGCACGGCTATACACACCATTACAGCACAGTAGTGCTATTGCAAAAAGAAACAAATCCAGAGAAATTTCATATTGGCGTCCTCAGTGGCGAGCAGGCTGAGGATTCTGTGCTGACGGCTGGGTGGAAGCGCTTGCCGGACACAGTTGCATCGCGACAGAACGTTCCACCGGGGGAACCCCAGTGTACCCACAAGCAGCAGCCTTATAGAGGGGAGGAAAGGCGGAGGAGGTCAACGAACGATCACGGGAAGACAATGGTGTCTTCCAGGACCGCGTGACCTCCTCATGCACATCCGGGAAGAAAGGTATTGGGGTAGGACGCCGCCAGCCACGAGCGCACAGGGTCGGGTTGCGGGGACCACTCGAGCCCAATGGCCGCGGCTGCCCGGAAAAGCATGGCCGTCATCTCGGGATCTGACTCGGGCAATGCTGGCACACCCGAAGGTGGCAGCACAGCCGAATCTTCACTTCCCGATGACTCCTGCCCACCTTGTGATGCAGCGATCGACATTGCATCCTCCTCTGGAGCGCCGAAAGAGACACGCGGGGCCTCCGTAGAGGGACCAGCGGTCTCAGTCTGAACACTCACGGGTACCGACGCTGGAGAGGGACGTGTGGACCGTGGACGAGTTGGCGGTTTGTTCCACACCGTCACCCTCAGGTCACCCTGGCCACCAGCCGAAGTACAGCCTCTCGGGGAGACCGTAGATCGGGGTGTGGATGAGGGGACTCTCACTCGAATGAGCTCATTGAGTCTCGACCGTAGCGTGGAGATGGTCATGTTCCCACAGTGAGAACATGAGTCATCCACAAGCGCTGCTTTAGCGTAATCAATACACCAAACACAAAAAGCAGCGATTGTGCACATCAGAAGAGGAAACATTGCGACCGCAACCAGAAGTTCACGGGTGAGGCATCTTTAAAAAGACGTGCCGCGTGCAAGCTCTTTATGAGAGGAAAACTCTGCGGATGCTGAAGCTACCAGGGAGAAACACACTAACTGGCAGATCACTGCACAGATCAGCAGGGTAATGTGCACTCGCTGGAAATCGCCGTCACACCAACACCGGAGAGTCACTCGTCATTGAGAAGAGGCAAAGTGGCTTTTTAGTGTTTTTTAGAGTCAAGGTCCCGACTGCAAAAACAAGCTATCATAAAGAAAATTACACCAAAAATCTCACTTTTACTATTTGCCAAAAGCACTTACAAATATTCCCAAATGTTTCACTATCTTCTTCTCAAAGAGACTCAATAAATGCAATAAAAAAGTAATGGGGTAGACAAAAATGTGATCTGCAACATGAAAATCGATATTTTTGTTATTTATTTATAATAGAATAATATGTATAAAAAATTTGAAATATGCTCAATTTAAAAAAAAAAATTACAACAAGCAAATGTAGAACAAAAACTAACGTAATCAATTCATGGAGGGACCAGTGGAGGAATACAACACTATAAACACTATCTGTACAATATTTTATATCACACAATCACTCACACACAGACTCACACACACTCACTCACTCACTCTCTTTCTCACTCACTCACTCATACTTTTTTTATACTTCTATCTAATTATATCCGATCTAATTATATGCATGAGTGAGCACGACTCTAAGGCCCTGTCCCAAATGGGACACTCCGGACTTGTCCACACTTTGATGACGTCATGTAGTGCAGACCTATAGGGCCCTTGGCTCGAGTCCACGATGGACGCATTGAGAGGTATTTTTGGCACAGACTCGATCGGCACGCCGGGAATAATGGTCTGGTTGTTGTTGGACAGGAGAAATCACATTTTTAGACGTCGCGCTCTGACGTCTTATCTCCATGTCAACTACACAGCCTACTTTTACAGTTCTATATTTTGATATTGTGCATATCACCTGGGCTTATTTAAATGATGTATACAGTTGTACATAATAATACATAGTGTTCCATTTGAACTAAGATTCAATTTTAACACATAATGAAAATGTGCATGAGTTTCAGATGAATTTACAGGTTTCAATATTCATACTATGTTTATATATGACTTAGTAAAGCCCTGACATTCGTTTCTATTTATTTAATGAATCATAATGCGATCGTATTATTCAACACGCTATTATTATGTTTGAGTCATCAACCACTGGTCGATGACCATAATGTTTGTATAAACTGTAGGTTACAACTGGTAAAATGTACATGTAGGTCATAAAAAACGTAATATTTTCTTCTCAGCATGTCAACAATTATCCGTGAGTGAAATCTCCTCCCATCCGTTGTCTGATTGGACTTTCGCAAGGATTCCTGGGTAGTTAAAGTGTGTGGAGCCTGCATCTATGCGGGCTTCGCGGAAGACCGCTTCAAGGGTACAAAGGGGGCGCTGCTGAGCACACTTCAGAGCATTAAAATTCTGAATGGGACGGCCTACGGACTCATAGACTCGACGAGCCAATTTAAGGGTGTATTCACACCAGGAAAGTCCGATAGTTCACTTGCTTTGGTCCGGACCAAATAGAATGCAGATTTTTTTTTTTTGGTACGGTTTGCTTTCTCACTGCTCTTTTTGCAAGTGAACCAAAATTTGTAAACAAAATCGCTCATGTGCTAAGGTTGTCCATTCATTGGACAGGAAGTGCACAAACAGGCTCAGCATGGAGATATTTCGTTATGTAATATTTTTTATTTGACTGATTTGGTGTTATTCTCTACAAACGCAATATGAAGAAACTATTGTGCATCATATGATACAATGTCATCTATACGATGTTGTAATTAGGATTTAGAGAAGATGACGATATGCTGCAAGACGGTTCCAGCGGAGAGAACAAGCTTTTAAACCATTTAAGCGCGATAAGACAAAAGAGAACGCTCTGTCTGTGAATGTCCTGATGCACACACGATGCGCAGAAAGACGCGCAACAGTGTCGCGTGCACAGACAGCGCGCCGGAATTCTCTTTCTCTTTCACGCTTGAACGAACAATAAGACACCATTATGCCAAAATGTCCGTTTTGTTAAGTATCCTCATAAGAGTAGTCAAATAAAAAGGCGCAGTTTTCTGCAATTGGGTCGGTTCATGTTCACACCGTAAACGAACCGTACCAGAGTTCGTTTGGAACCGTACCGAGACCACCTCTTCAGCTGGGTCTCGGTTCGGTATTCACACCTGCCCAAAAGGTCCGCACCAAGGGGGAAAACGAACTAGAGTTCGATTCAATCGAACCAAACAAGGCAGGTGTGAATACACCCTAAGTCCACGAGACCGAAAGTCCACATGAAGTGCGCATTTGGGACAGGGCCTAATGCGTCCGAACTGCACGCCATATCTCATACTCTTATTGGACTAGAGGTAGCGCGCTGAATATCTCAGACTCTGGTTGGTTTAGACTAGAGGAAAGGTGTGTTCACGACATGTTCACGTAATGCTGAGATCATCATCCGTCGGCGATAACATATCATGTGGATCGTGGATAACATATCATGTGGATCGTATGAAAATAATGACTTATTTCCTGCATTACTGAACTAAATGAGACATAACGGTGGATTATTTCTCAAGCAAGGTGAAAATGGACTCATTTTGAAGAAAACAGTCTAAGGTGAAAGTTTAAAAGTTTGAAAGTTCTTTTTGACTACTTTTAGCTCAGACATGTTGTAATCGGAGATGAAATGCAACGTTTCTCCTAGTTTGTTTAAAAAAGATCAAAGATGTACTTCGCGACTCATTCTGCAATCATTTGATCTGTTTTATTATGTCAACTAAATAAACCATAGCAAAAATCCTGAGAAAGAAAGCTTTTGTTTGATATATGACTTGCCTTTATTCATCAAATTTGACCAATGCCATCAATATTGAAATTCATAATCACACTTACTTTTTTGATCGGTATTTCGGATGCGGGTGGAGGAATTTAAACATTTAAATGATGTGATATGTAAAATTAATTAAAAAAATATGGTTTTGTTTGAAAAGTAGAGGGTCTAAGCTTTGCAATGATATCACATAGGACTGTCAGGACCTTTAAATATTAAAGGACGATCATAATAACTATCTTAATAACGCAATTCCCACCTGGTACCGGGTTTACAACTTTAACAGGTTAAAGACTCCATTTGTCCATTATTTATTTCTAAAGAAACACGAAAATGTATAAAAGGCTCCATTACCTTGTTATGGACCCATAGAAGCAGTTTTTGTAAAATAGGCTAACGATTGCGTCATAACCACGTGACTCTCTATCGCACAGTAGAGAATTACCGTATGGACAGGAGGAGAAGCTCGCGGGCAATCGGGGGGACGTGGAGGCAAAATGACAAAATACTTAATCAGAATACTTAGCAAAAGTTTCTCCTGCTCCTAGCTCATGGACACCTCCTACTCACACTCTCCGTCTCTGCAAGTTTCGGAAGGGAATGATTCAGATTTCTCTTGGCACAGCTACTAGAAGACAGACAGGCTGCTCACATCACATCTACGTCGTCAAGCTCAGTTTGAGTCTGCGCAGTACAATCCAATGGGGTTGCTGTGTCCATTTCTTTTACTGTCTATGGCCGGTGTGGTGAACAATCGACTCCAGTTGAAGAGATAAGTCCGAGCTGCGTCAATAGCAGAGGAGAAAGACAGCAAAATTAAAAAATACGACTGTTATTGTGTCACAAAATGTAGTTTTAAGAGTTTCTTAGTCGAGAATGTAGTTGTTTGAAGCTCATATGTGTTGTTTATTTATTATAAAAAACACACAAACAATGAGAAATGTTTAATTTCACAATCTATAGCTTCGGTTAAATATTATAGTATATTAAACATATAAGTTAAAATACATTAATGACTCATTATAACGTAGTACAAACTTCTTCCATAATAAAGTGATTTTGGATTATTTGTAACCAGGCACTAAAGCAATTACCCATAAAACGTGCTTTGAACCAATCAGATTGCTTGGGTCCTAAGCCCGGACTCATCTCTTCAAAGTGACCGGATTGTTCACCACACCGGCTCATGAAAAAGAGCCGGAATGCCCATCACTATTCTCCTCCCCCTCTCTCCAATAAGATGTCCTCTTCTCTTCACAGAGGCGGGAATAAGTAAAAAAATAACCAATCACCAAAAAAACTAAACAAACATGCTGGGCAAAGACACGTTTTAGCATGTACATATCAATCAAACTTTATTCACCTTATTCCGCCCCGCCCACTTTTACTTATGTCCAGTACTTCCGTTGTAAACCAACTTCCGGTTTAGCGGACCCTCATTCAATTTCGAGGAGAACTGCAGAGAAGTCTCACTGATTAAATGTCACATAAGATAAGCTAATTTGTGCCAAATGTGCTATGTACGTGTGTACCAACAGCACAGCAATGCACTGTTTCTCGGGGTAATTTTTAAACGACTTTTAGGTGTTTATATGACCCGTCTGCCTGTCTGATCGCAGCCCGGCCGATGTGTAGTGTTTAGCCTACATTAGCCACAAACATCTAATGTTGTAATGGTCTCACTACAGGACACATACACATGCTATACCTTGTTTGAAAGCTATGGTCCTCTAGAATTCAGTCGCTGGATTTATTTTACAGCCATTACTTGTGTTAAAGATCAAACCATAAGAAATTGCAGTTAGCTAAGCTAACGTTACCCTCTTGTTCATCTAGTTGAGGCTCTAACGTTACTTTCTTTCTACACCAGTTCGTGGCTATTTTTTTCTCATCTGTTGTTGGCTATACACTGCAAATGTATCTGGTGATTAAGCAAACAAACTGTGGTGTAATAATGTTTCAAACTTTACATGTAGTAGTGTTTGTGCACATCTTCATAACTAAGTAATAGCTATTAGAAAGACACAGCTATTAAATAATTTGATTGTGGCATTGTTTCAAAATCTTCAAGTGAAATGTACTTTAGTACGTTGCAGCAGTTGTTAATAACCATAGGCCAACGCATTTGGCTATAATATTATAGTCTATCTACTTATATCAAGACAGATAACAGATTGGACCAGGGCAAACAAAGCGCTAAGTAGCTAAACCAGGAAGTGAGATTACGCGGATGGCACCACCCAGTGCTACTTCCGGAATAAGGTGAATAGTTTAGCATAACTCTTAAAGGGGCAGTACATAGAAATATCAACTGCACACACAGAGAATATTAAGATACTATCTGATTCATAAAACTTATAAATATCTATTTAATCATTAAATAGCTATTAATGTACTTAATAATAACCCTCACTGGGTTATATAAGCAAACAGGCTCACTTTGCTGTGGATGTAACAGAGAATTTTTGCTGCGTCCCAATTCACATACTATCCATCCTAAATAGTATTCGAAAATAGAATTAGTATCAAACCGTAGTATGTTGAAATGAGTGTTCCAAAGATATCCGGATGGTCTACTATTTCTGGTCAGAATCCGAAGTGCAGATCAATGCGCAATCTAACGGCTAATATTGCCCACAACCCATCGCGCGTTGGACGATTCTGTAGGTTTTGTATATAGATAGGTTTAGATAAAGGGGTTTGAGTTATTAAGTATCTATGTTTACATTATATTGCATCTGCAGCAGCATTGTGAACTTTTGTAAAGTTTAGCCATTAACTTTTAAATGCATCATTATATTCAAATTGCAAAGACACGAGGAGAGTCTCCGCATGAAAGACCCACAACTGGCAGATGAGCGTGCAACTATCTTTCTCCAAAACAGTAGGACATTAAATTAGATTGAATGGAGGATTTTAACTGTGACAAGATGATTGACAGGGCAGTTTACGGTGACAGGATGCACACGATAGATCTGTCCGTTAAAGATGACGAAGTAGTCATCCCAAAGCTTGCCTAATCTTTTGCTACACACTCAAAAGTATGTACTTTTTCTTCACAAAAAGAGTACATACTTTTAGGGCGTAGTATAAGTAGGCAAATTGGGACACAGCATTTGTCACTGACCTCAGTCAGACAGTCACCACAAACATGTATTTTTCTTTGATGGTGCATTACCACCACCTACTGTACAGGAGTGCGGACCAGAGCTAGACAGAGATAAACTATATCTATAAAAGTAAATTATAATAATTAAAGAAGTAACTAATAACAAATAAATAATAATAATAAAAAATAAAAAATAAAAAATAAACCTTCAGAGCTGTAAACTATATCCTATCTACCAGACCTGTGTCCTTTAGAAAACGAAATAAATGTGTACTATTGACATTTAATGTTCCCAGTATTTCCTTAAGAGTGTTCCCTTGCACCCTCATTCTTCTTATGCCTTATTTCATCTTTATCCTTTCCTTCTCATAATTCTGACATTCAGTCACCACATGTTCAACAATACTAATGTAAATTCACACTTTCCTTATGTATGCTTACCTATTATACATAAATACTTATTTAACCCACAGTGTCCAACCCGTAATCTATTATAAATTATTTCTTTCCTTTGTTTCCTTCCAGTGATCCTCCTTTTCACAACCTTTTGTTGTATACTGTATAAATGTCTCCCTTTCTCCTCTTCACATCTCTGCCAATTTTCCATGATTTTCATCCAGATTTGGGCCTTAGCTTCTGCTTTACTTATTGAAATTGACATTTAAACAACTTCCCTTTTACTGGCTTGTTTTGCCAAACCATCTACCATTTCATTTCCTTTGACGCCAACATGCAGGCCCGGTTCTAGAACCATATCACTGAGGGTGCTTCTGAATATAGTGAGGGTGCTGCTTACATAATCGTAGGAAATAGCTCAGTCATCAGTCTGAAACATAGTATCTCAAAATTGGGGATGTTGTACACAACATTACTACTGTACTTGCTGTTATGTTAAACAATATACGATCTGGCAGTAAATTATAGATTAGCATTTAAACAAGCAGCAATCTTCACTACTTTGCAAAACATTAAAACATGCCACACATAGCCTACCTACACTGTGGTGATACCCTTGTTGTAACCGGCTCCAACTTCAATTGAACACTCTTAAGGCCCGTTCACACCAAGCACGATAACTATAAGGATAACGATAAAGATAACTATATATGCGTCCACACCAAGGAACGATAACGGTCTTTTTATTCTAAGCACGCGCGCGCGCTCCCCATTTTAAATGTGCGAGACCTTTAAATTAGAATGGATTCTGATTGACTGTCAGTGTTTTATCGTTTGACAGCTGAAAAAAAAATCGTTCTGAAAGTGATCCCAACGATATCGTTCCTCATATCTTTATCGTTATAGTTGTGATATGAACTCCGTTATTCTTTAATATGGAGAACGATTTTTAGAATTATATCTTTATCGTTATCTTTATAGTAATCGTACTTGGTGTGAACGGGCCTTAAGAATGGCCAAAAGTCACTGCCTTACACACGTCTCTCTCCATGACGGTGAGAGACACATTTTTACATAACAAGGCAGAAAATGTACCAAGAACATCCAACCTAACTTGAACATAAACACACGTAACTTTACTAACACAAACCCCAACCATATTGCTGTAATAACGCATAAATCAACTCCCAACAAACAATTACCCATAATGCACTAGCGCTGACTGCCGGGTTTGTACAATATGACAACCATGACAACACATCAACACCCAATCAGTCATTCATTGTTAGGGTTATGCATAAACATATTGATAAAGCACTGCTGCAGTAACGTTATTACACCAAGGTATTGCTGCTATTCTTTATGACAACTCCAATAACAACGACAAGCAGTTCAAAACAATTGACAGCAAAAGACCAAGAAGCTGCGCTAGCTTAACGTTACACAACACACATAACGTTACACAAAATACTTATTGAGCATGCTACAATTATTAATAATAATACTTACAGGTTGTGATTCGGAGGAGGAGGAAGAAGCTAATCCAAATATATTCAGTACTGTAACCTTCCTTCAAACGGCTTGCTTGAGCCATTTTCTTATGTCCATGATGATTAAAAATGGACACTTATTTTTACGTTACCTAAAGCCCCGTCTCAGAAAGTCAGCTAACAAAATTTCTGAGCGGGAAGCACGCACGCAAGCAAAGTGGGCAATTAAAGAGACAGCTTCACCTTTTGCGTATCGCGATCACGAAAGGACAACTACAATGCATTAAACATGAAAGCATAACGAAATAATTTATTTAATATATATATATTTGTTTAATTTTATTAATTTATTTATTTTGTGTAGGCTATCCTATTATAGGCAAGAGTGTGAAATCCGTCTGTGTTTTATTTTCGGCAAAATCTCGTTTATGTGTGCTATTAAGAATTTTTCATCTGAGGGTGCTTTCACTTTTATTTGAGGGTGCTTAGCACCCTCAAGCACCCCCGTAGAACCGGGCCTGCCAACATGTGCTGGAACGTAACATTTTAGTACCTCATATACTTTCTCCAGTACTTGCCCATATAACTTAAAGGTTGTATCAGCGATTTCAGGCCCAAAAAAGGCCCACACATAAATGATCACATTCATCTAATCTTTCCTAACGATCCGCTAGCTGCCCGCCCCATAAGCAGGCCGCCAAAAAACGCGTCTCTGTAGGCAGCCTAGGCTCTGAGATCTGCACACAAAAACAATTGGTTTCACCAACCACTCAAAACCAAAATAAATAGTGTTCCAACCAATTACCGACAGGGGGAGGGTGTTGTGAGGTTTTGCGCTTGTGCACGGCTGCACTCGAAGTCGAAGCTGAAGAAGAAGCCAGCGTCTATCAACGAACAAGAGAAATTTAACATGGCTGAGTCAATTCCCAATAGGAGGAGGAGGATTAGGGCGAGGTAATACCATCGTGTTTATTCCAAGACACGAATAGTTATCGGGAAGGCTTTTGAAAGGTGGAGAGAACTTCAGCTTCAACTTCAACACCCAGGGTGATATGTCTGGGATGTCCTCCCGGGCTTTGGCCCTCACAGCTAGCTGACTGTCTAATGTTTCCCTGACCGTGTGAATGGCGATCATGCACAGAGGCGCACGCTTCATGTGCAGGTGCAAACTTTATAGCGGGCACATGACCTATGAAACATGAAAATAGGAGCTCTTTTCTTGATTTATTTGAGTCGCCGTAAAAATGGCGTTTGTTTGCAGGCGAGCGTGTACTGTGACAAACTCGATTACTGCTGGCTGTGCATTTCTAGCCGCCTGTGAGGGAGCTGGGAAATGTTTGGGTATTTTAAGAGAGATCGGTCCGGCCTCGATGGGACTCGAATTTTCTCTTTTTCTCCCTGCAGCTAGGAGGGCTTACGTGGCTCGGGATCCAACACAACCTTGGGTCGGGGTCCCCGCCTCTCAGGGAATGGAGCGTGTCTGGCAGAGCGGGAGCGACGATGGACATCAGCCGCTGGGCGAGGCTGGATGGCCGGCGGTGCTGACTTGGTTTGCTGCAGAAGCGGTTCCCTCCTGTTCTGGTGACTCCTGTTCACTTGGGAAGGAAATGGCGCATCGCCTGTGACGCCTTCTGCACCTCGGTGTAGCGCTCTGAAACGTTTTTAACCGGCCAGGCAGCTCTGTCTGTATCTTTCATATCCGTGAAGGTCAGCCAAAGTTGCCATTCCAGCAACGTCAGGTTGGCCATGCTTCTGCCGATGTCTTGGGCTGTGGATTTCGTAGCTCTCAGGGCCAGGTCAGTGGCACTGCGTAAATCCTTAAAAGCGTCTGCGTCAGGACCAGACTCATCCAGGGAATGGAGAAGTTTGGCCTGGAAGACTTGCAGTAAAGCCATTATGTGAAGTGCCGATGCTGGTTGCCCGGCAGCAGCGTAAGTGCGGCAAGCGAGGGCAGAAGTAGTGTGACAAGGCTTCGAGGGATTGACAAAGGTGGGCGGCCACCGCCTCTTCGAGGGGGGGGATCGCCTCATAGCCCTTCTCTTTGGCGCTGTCCACATTAGAGAGCACCGAAGAAAAAGAGGGCTTGATACGAGGTGAGTGTGGTGCCTTCCACGATTTGGTCAGCTCTTCGTGGGAACCAAATTTTTTTCTGACACGGGGACTAAACTCAGGGAATGAAATAAACTCAAAGAACACATTCAATATGTGACTCTACTCCTCCTCCCGCTAAGCAGCTCCTGATGCCATAAACAAACTGCACTGAAGTGGTGGGAGCAGGAGAATCACTATCAAGGGGAAGGAGGGCCAGATCCCTAGAGAGGAGTCCATAGAGAAACAGGCATAGTTGGAGGCCGCCACAGAGTAAAAGACTATGGAGAAGCTGGCGTAATGGGATGCCCTGGAGAAGCCGGTAGAATGAAGTCCAATGGTGGAGCAGTGCAGTCCAGGGCAGAGCCAGGAAGATGGAAGACCGAGGGATGGAGAACCAGGGTGAACCAGAAGTTGATGCAGTCTAATAGAAAAGGTACAAAGCTGTCACTGGGGCGATACCCTAAGGTACAAAAGCTAAAAGGTACATCTTTGTACCTTATTTACCGCTAAATGGTACATATTCAAATGATTTAGGGGGACTGGGGAGGGCCAAACGAGGAAGGCCCAGGAGGCTGAAAAGGACCAGTGGAGGAGAAAGTGTAAGCCTGGCAACTTGTTTGAATCATGATATCTAAAAAGTCAGGCAGGACTTGTTAGCTGGTGCTCGGGTGTATGGTGACAAATGCTACCTCCAGTGTTGTGGTCTGTTATTCTGTCACGAGTTGGTGCAGGCAAAGCAGAGGTTTGAGGCAAGTATCTAAACGCAGCAATATATATTTATTAAACAAAACCATAAAGACCCATAACATACACATTGATAATAACAGATCAAGAAATGAACTTAACAGGGGGTATAAATACACAGGACAAAACAAAGAACGTGTTATGTGAATGTAATAGTAGGTAATGAACTAAACTCAAAGGACAGAAAGAAAGCAAAAACAACAGTCTCAAAGGTCAATATAATAATTGAATGTGATTTATAACGTAACAGTTACAACTTGTATTTATTGATAAAATAATACTATCTGCCACAAAGAAAAGTGCAAGTTATAATAGGGGTAAGATGAACAAAATACAACCAACACAAGCAAGAACAGTGCAATGTGTGGGTTGTTGTCAAATCCTGTGGGGGAGGGTACACAGACATCACACTTTAACACCATCCTGTTTGTTCACAATCTGTCGTGTCACAGAGGTGTTCGCATATTTCAGACACTATCATTTCAAAATGGTTCATATGGTTGTTTTACTCTACTTGTGGCATCTGGTTGGTAAGTTGTATGTATGTATATATATATATATATATATATATATATATATATATATATATATATATATATATATATATATATATATATATATATATATATATATATATATATATATATATCCTTTTTAACGTATTTATTCTTTATATTTAAACATAGACGTTTTTAATCAGATAGATCTACATGGTTCATCTGTTTAAATATGCTAGATAAATATATAGATATAAGATAAAATATGCTGCAATCAAACTAAAATAGAAATGAGTGAGAAACACAACAGAAAATAGGGAAGATGCAAAAAACACAGCAGCATCTGTTCTTACCACATTTGAATATTGATCACTGAGAAATCAGCTAAACATTTACTTTTGTTTCACAGAATGGGTTTGAAATAACATGACGGGAAGTACATTATATAATTTTAATTATATTATCTCCAAAAAAGAAGCAAAAGTAATTTGAACCTAGGGTCCTTTGCACCATGATTAGTGGGCTAATTTACGAGATACAACCTTGGATCCATTAGCACCTAACCCTAATTCCGAGGGGAAATTGAATGTTTATTACAATCCCTACAAGTTCACAGATAACTCTTACAAATGATCTGCTCTGCAAAATCAATGATAAATGAACTCTGTCCATTTAGGTTGTGCTTTGCTTGGCATGTTTGGCTTCACATAACCCAATAGTTTTTCGGAGCAAGGGCACTAAAGGGGCCAACTGTGGGACTGTATTATTACTTAATTATAAACCAGTTATTTTAAGTTAAAAATATATATTAACCCTAAATCTGTGACAAATTCAATGTTCTTCAGGTGTGTTTGGTGATACAGATGCAGTGAAGTCAAAGATGGAGGGAGATTCAGTCACTCTAAACTCTGATCTTACTGAAATGGAGGATGATGATCTGATTCTGTGGAGGTTTGAAAACACTTTAATAGCTCTAATCAATGTACTGGCCGACAGCATGACTGTATATGATGATGTTACTGATGGGAGATTCAGAGACAGACTGAAGCTGGACAATAAGACTGGATCTCTGACCATCATGAACAACAGAACTGAACATGCTGGAGTTTATAAACTTCAGACCAACAGTGTGATCAAGAGTATCAGTCTTACTGGCCATGGTGAGTTATTTTCACATATTTTAAGTATTACACCATTGAAAGTGATGAATCTTAACATTTAGATTGTTTTGATCTGTACTTGTTGGCTTGGGTCGCATTCACGCACACACACAATCCAATTTTCAGTCATTGTAGATCATCTAATTTTATTTAACTTTAAAGAAGTATACACTACTTATAGACTTTTTACCTTGACTGATGGTGATAAACTGTAGGTGTGTCCCAATTCGCATACCTATACAATGCCCTAAATGTATCATCTTGTGAAGAAAAAGTACATACTTCCAAGAGGAGGCAATCTTTAGTAATGTGCATCCTGTTACTGTTGTAAATGTCCTGTCAATCTTCTCCACAGTTAACCTCCTCCTCATTTAGTTTAAATGAGGTTTTATTTAACAAAGTTCGGGAGGAGCAGGTTCAGATAATAAACCAAATTATGCACAGCTGGAGATTAATCAGTAATCAACTCAATGACAGAGTATAAATTCACAGCAGACCTATCTCTGTTCATTGAAAGTTTGTCAGCATCCCTCCTCCACCCCATCTCCTCACTTCCAGTTCCATCTACACTTACCAACTGGGGGGAGTACTTTGGGTTTGGGCCTAACTCCGAGCTCGGAGCCCTCCCCCCGGACAGCACGCCAAATACGCATAAACTTATTGTATTAATTATATGTAGATGTGAACTCGTGAATTTAGTTAATTGTATCAGAGAGAATAGTAGCACGTTGATTTGCCAGTAGTATGTCTTTCATATGGAGAACTCTCCTCATGTGTTTGCATAATGATGCATTTAAAAGGTAATGATCTTTATAAAAGTTATCAATGTTTTTTTGTTTTTTTTTTAAATCAGGTTATTGATTATTAATCACTCAAACCCCTTTATCTAAAACTCTCTACTTAACCGCCAGTTGCTCACATGCGCCATGTTTGTAGTTTTTAAACACTTTTAACCAGACAGTTGATGTTAGCCATTGACTTTGGAAGATGGTGCCGCCGTGTTCGGACGCGGCCCTGGTCACTCCGCTTAGAATGTGTTTTTACTTAGTATTTTACTTACAACTACCATCACGTTTTGCACACATGATATCTGCACTGATCCCCTGTGACAGCAGAACACTTAAGCATCAGAAACCACTTATTCTGCAACGTTTTATCCACCGATCCAACGTGACCAACTGAGACACTTTGCGCAACGGACAGGAACAATGGCCATGAGAGAGAGCCTCCGAGGCGACAGAACAAAAAACACAGAGGGAAACGTGCTGGGGTTTGCAACAGACTGAGGACCAGAGCCCACAGTCCACCTCTGGCCAGGATCCTGCTAGCCAACGTCCAGTTGCTTGAGAACAAGATGGAGGATTTTAGAGCCAGGATAAGATTGCAGCGGGACATACGGGACTGTAATCCTTTGTCTGTCCGAAACATGGCTGATCCCCTCGGTACCGGACGTAGCTGTAACACCGTTCGATTACTTTTCTGTTCTTCGGATGGACAAGACAACAGAGGCCGGCCAAATGAGAGGTAGTGGGGTGTGTTTCAAACCCACTACCTCTCGGGGTTTGTTTCAAACCCACTACCTCTCATTTGGCCGGCCTCTGTTGTCCTGTCCATCCGAAGAACAGAAAAGTGGGTCACCACCGTCGTGTTCCTGATTGCCTCACCTGGAGCATCTAACGATCATGTGACATCTGTTCTATCTTCCTTGGGAGTTTACCTCGGTCATCACCACAACTTTATTTTTATTTCGTGACTAATATTATATATATATATATTTTATACCACGACTAGTTTATATCCCACTTTAGGGGGACCCTGTCTAAGGTCCATGATGTGCTCAGCATCTGTCTAAACAGTCATCCGGACTCATCTTTGTGACTGGAGACTTTAATAATGCAAATCTCAGACAAGTTATACCAAACTTTTATCAACTTTTTTTTATCATTTTTAAACAAAGGCTCCAGTTGAAAAACTTTCTATGCATGTTTCGAGGCAAACTTCTCTAGTGCTTAGTCTGCTTACTACCAGTCTGCCGACGAGCACCGAGGGAAGAAACAGATGTGTCAGAGATGAGCGCACAATCACTGTATTGGAGGACGAGGTTCATAAAGCGTGGGAACATCAGGAAAGCAGCCAGCCGGACAGCATCGAGTTTTAAGATTCTGTGCTGATCGGTTGCCTGGCTTATTTACAACCATATTTAATGAGCCCCCCACTCAGTCAGTGGTCCACACATGTTTTAAAAAATCTGAAATTGTTCCTGTGCCAAAAAAAACAATAGCCCTCTTGCCAAAATGACTATCGACCTGTGGCACTTACATCGCTAATTATGAAGGTCTTTGAATGACTTAACAATAATAATAAAACAAAATTAAGGCAATAAATGCTATACTCATCTCTGTGAAAAGGTTAAAAAAAGAACTGCCAAATAACCAATGGATCATTATAGAACATGTAAGTTCAATGTTAACTTTTTTGATAGTTGAAAGTTCATGTTTGCACTTAGGCAAGGATGCTGACATCTCATGGCGCTGTCGGTGAGAGCGTCACAATTATGGCTTGCTGCCATGCCAACAACGTTGTATTTTGTTAATTATTATAAACAACCCAGCTGCAGTTTGACTGAAAATACTTGGAATGCAAAATAAATAAAAACATGATTTATAAAAATTAACAAGAACAATCCGTGATCTATTTTTGCAAATGGTTGTGTAAACTTGCCGCATATAATGTAAATATCAATAAATCGATTGATATAGCCCTAAATCGAATTGTATCTTTGATTTGTTATCTTTAGAATAGCATATATATCGCTGGCTGAGATCGTATCGTCATAACTTTATTGACTAAAGTAACTAGCTTTACGTTCAAGGGTCACTCTTCTACCGTTAATTGATGCGTACAGCCATCTGCCGGAAGCTAGTTATTTTAGTGGAGAAAGTTTTAAATATGGATATTTTTCTTACACGAAGCATCGCTTTACTTCAGAAGACCTTTATTAACCCTGGAGACTTTAATCATGAATAGATGCGCTTTGATTGACTTTCAAAGACAAACAGCCATTCACTGCCATTATAAAGCTGGGAAGAGCCAGGACATTTTTAAATATAACTATGATTGTCTTTTTCTGAAAGAAGAATGTCAAATACACAGTACACCTAAGATGGCTTCAGGGTGAGGAAATCATGGGCTAATTTTAATTTTTGCATGAACTATCCCTTTAAATGCATGGACACATCATATATTATAGGGAAACCCACCAAACTGCTTGGAAACAGGAACTAATGTTTGGCCGGAAACAAAGTTTACAGGACTGCGTTCTCTGGAATCTTGTCAAGCGGAGTACTTCTACATTCCGATTGGTTGCCGCCGAACCGCATCATAGCTCATTACCATAAAGTTGACCTGACTTCAACTTTTCTTGACGCCCACACCGTGTTTGATTACTGTTGAGTAGATGATGATCCAGTTTGATGTTCACCTTGAACATATTTTACAAATGTGTCTTGGATTACAGTGCAGAACTCTGTATTCTGTTCTAACCTATATTCTGAACTGATAAAGAATAATTCTTTATAATTCTTACAGTAGGGTCTTTGTATCAAATGATTATTAGGTTTTCAATATATAAAAGAAAGATGTGAAAGAACTGTTCTGTCATTTGTGTCTGCCAGTTTTGTCAAGCTCTAAGGCATTTCTAAAACGCATGATTTCATATCCTCACAAAAATAAAGTAGCTGTTTATTTGTGTCTGCAGGTGTGGATGGTTTTACAAGTGCATTGGTGTCAGTGCCAGAGCCAGTGTCTGTGTCTGTGACGGAGGGAGGTTCAGTCACTCTGAACACTAGTGTTACCAAACAACAACATGAACCAGTGTTGTGGAATTTCAATGACACTCGCATAGCTCTGATCAACGAAGAGGCCAGTGAGAGCTGTTTATATGATGGAGAAGACGGGAGATTCAGAGACAGACTGGAGGTGGACTATAAGACCGGATCTCTGACCATCACAAACATCAGATCTGAACATGCTGGACGTTATGAAGCAGAGATTATCAGCAGCGAAAGTTCAGGCAAAAAGCAAAGCTTGAACAGAAACAGCAAGTGTGAAAGCACAAAAATCAACAGAAAAATCAGCAACAAGGGTGACATCATAAGAATATTCAGCGTGACTGTCAATGGTGAGTCATTTGATGTAATTTACTCTGAAGTATTTTACAGATTGAATACTGTAAATTAATTATTTTTCATTTTGGACTGTTTTAAAGAGGGACTATCAGATCTGTTTGCTCTCTTTCACTGTATGTTATTGTTCATATATACATTTCTGTCAGGACCACTGCTGTCAAATAGACAATTAGCATGTTTGGCGGTATGGTTCTGTTCTGGGCGAGAACTCCTGCTTCATGCAGCCTAGCATTGGTAAGAGCAGGGAGAGCAGCAATAACCCCCCTTGGGGTAAACAGAACAGAACCAACATGAATGTATGCAAATATACTTAATTCAAGATGTTAAAGTACAGCATAATCGAGAATTTATTCTGATTCAAGGGGAATCACAATGGCAAATCCTGAGGAGGAGCTGGGGATGGAGCAGGGTAATTTGCTCCTGATAAAGCTGCTGATAATACTGAAGGAGCTTATATATGTATACGGTGATTGGCGTCGTATTCCTATAGGTAGATGTGGATCAGCTGAGGGTCAGCTGATGCGAGTTTGACTAACATGACCTGCCAGAACTAATGCTACGCTTGATAACCTATTTTACTGTACAATCTGATTTCTGTCACAGTAATCAACATTAAACAGATATTCAACTTTCATTGCCATGCTGTTCGTTTAATTGCAACATCTATAGTTAAAAACTGTATTTCTATTCTGGTCAAAAATAAACTGACACTCTTAAGTCGTATTAAGGAGCAATATTCTGTAAATATTTCAACATGCAATGTTTTTGAAAATATAATAAAGAACCTTTTTCTGAATGCTTAACATTTTTCATCATAACTGATCATTCTGACTTATGATGTTTATTTATCTTGTTCAGCAATGCTGATACTAGTGATGAGTGATATTAGTATTAGTGATTAATATTAGTGAATAGCTGCTGCAGGAAGCTTGTTTACATTTTGCTCCTTTTCTATGCAGCTGCAAATGAAGAGAACAGCCATAATTATCCATAGTTTCTTTTCTTTCTAATCTGTGTTGGTTTGTATTTCTTTATTTTATTCTCTTGTGTTTTCCAGCTACTGGTCATGGTAAGGCAGATCCCAATAAGGAAATAAAAGAGCCAGAGACCGACAAGAGTATGTTTCATTCTTTTTTGTAATTTATATTCATCCTTTGTCCCAATATATAATAAATTGAACAAAAAATGTATGTTCGTGCAAGGCAAGTTTATTTATAGACCATTTTATACACAAGATAATTCAAAGTTTTTACATAAAAAATATAATTTTTTTAAATAGTAATCAAAAAGATTCAAGGCTAAAAATAAAATATTACAGAAAGAAGATAAAAGAATGTTAAAACTAGGTATACATTAAAATTAATTGGAGGAAAAAAGGCTTAAAATAAACAGTAAAGTAGAAAATCAGTGTTTAATCAATGCACTGATACGTTTTCAATCTGGACTTTCAATCTAGCTTTCAGTGGGGTATTTCCAGGGATAATGGTATAAACACAGTTAGATTCACTCACACTAATGTCTCTATTTGTCTGTATCTGTATCTGTTTCAACTTCAGGTCCGTCTGCTGGTGATGTTGCAGGAATAGTTGTTGCTGTTCTGCTGGTGTGTGTAGCTGCAGCTGTTGGTGTGATTTACTATCGCCACAGGAGCTCTAGCAACGGCAAGTAACACCTACAGATACTGTATTGAGAGGGAACATTTTTTTTTATGTTGCAAAATTGATGTTTATTTGTGTGTGTTTATTTGTCAAAGCAGAAGGGGATAGAAGAAGACCAGATGTTCTGTAGGAAATCCACGTATGAGGTAAAATACTGCACTACTGTAGTGTGTATTTATAGATCTGTGTTTCACATGCACTGAAAAAACTACTTTTCTGTAGCTGTAAACAGCACTAATTTCTTTTTTTTTATCATCTGTGATTTGTTGCTTTCTTAGACGGAGAAAGACGCATGATCTGAGAGGATCGCAAAAGCTACTGCATTATTCCCATAGAATTTAATCAGCTAAAACAAAAGTATCCTATAATATTCCTCTGAAAATCAATTATGGGAAAATCAGCTGAAACATGATGAAATGCTTTGCAGGCTTCTTATTAATGATAAAGCACTTACTGTTGCCTCTTATAGAGACTGTTATAGGGATCTCCCAGTCACGTGACCCCTAGCCGCGTGTCAGCCATTTTGACGGAATACTTCAGCGCACCTACATACATGAGAATGCGGATTATCACGTTTTATGGCTGCGAATTGATTAAAATAATGAATAATGGTCACTGCATTAATTATCTTGAGCCTGCTGAAATGTTCCTATAAATATATTTTCTTTCCAACTGTGCAATCTGAATAAAAAATAGGCTAAATATATTTATCCGCTAAGCTGCAGCAGTCCTATGCTCGTCTTCCCATTAACAGTTTTTTTTTTTTTTTTCTCTTTCTGACATTTCATACCTGTTGGGTTTACATTTTTTAATTAAATTGACTATAAAAAGATTGCTTGTGTGCTGGTGTTTATTCCAGTCTTTTAAAATAGTTGAATGAAAGAATGCTCGCGAGGTGCCTGTAACGATGTTAAATAGGCTTACGTTAGGCTATTTAATGTAGGCTACTCAGGGTAGAGGAGAACGACAGTCAACTTTGAATATTATAGCATTTTGGCCATAAACATGTGAATAGTGAAAAGATTGAGAATTAAAAATGACACAGAACGATTAAAATTTAATATTTAATCCAAATAAATAAATGTTCGTGGTTCGCACTTATGTTATTCATTTGTTCTCACACACTTCAGCGTCGCCGTCACTGGTTTAGACGAACACTGACCACTATCTAGCGCAGCGGCCGTCAGCTGGGCAACTCTTCACGTCATGTCATCACAAAAAGAAATATACAAGAGTAAGATAAAGGAATTAGGAATCATAGATCCTTATGAAGCACCACAAGTTCTTTTTACATGCATTAAATGTGTAGAAAAACTTCCTGACATTGAGTTCGGTGACATTTACAGTACCTTATTCACTTCCCATCATGCTACACCGAAGCAGTGGCGGATCTACGGGGTGGCAAAGGGTGGCAGCTGCCACCCCTGGGATACAGTCTTGCCACCCCTGTTGCCACCCCATTTATAAATCAGATAATATTTTTTAAGTATATTTTATGTTCATAGCCTACACGTTGAAGGCCAGGGAGACCCGCAACAAACTCCTCTCAAACAGAAATCGCCGATTTAGAATCCCCTCCCCCCCACAATGGTTTCACCCATCACTAGCAAGGCAGCGACCCCCGCGAAAATGAAATTTCACCAGTGGCAGCAGGGCAGCCTCCACAGTGCATCTGTACGCAGTGTCTTGCAACCCGACTGGAGAGACTGAGCTGCCCCAGAGCCTCTGAAGGTGAAGTGAGTTTCCCCAGGTGTAGTTTAAATACACGTTTAACTTAAAGTTACATTTGTAATGAATGTATTGTGTGCTAAAGACGATTCAGCATCAGCAAAAACAGCGAGTCTATTACGTTAGCCAAAAATCAGCGGTCAAATCGCTCCCTCGTGATTTGTAAGAGCACTCTTCCCTTTGATTGGCCTAATTTTTATTTTAGTAAAGACAAGAACAGCTTAATAAAAAATATAAAATATTGTTTGTATCCATAACGTTTACTGATTGTCGCCGTTATGCCGACGGACGTTACGTTACAACACACAATACAGTGCCAGTTAGGAGATCGATAATTTGATTAGCTAAGCAGTCCAATAGAGTTCGGGATCGTTGCGTCACGCCGCAATGCATTGTGGGAATCACGGTACGGAAGTAGATGTACTGTATAGTAGGCAGTAGGTAACGTTGATCATTTGGTCATTAATTTAGGTTATTTTTTGGAAAATGGTTCAGTATTGCTGTATTGTGAACTGCTGTAATCGGTCTCATGATCGACAGGGCAAACGCCTCATAAATCATATTAGTTTTCCCTATTTTCGTCGGATGGCTTGGGTCGCCGCTGGTCGTCAATATACTAGCAGCTACCGGACGAAAACAGTGGATTATTGCACGTATGATAAATTACTCCTGAAGTGTAACAAACCCGCATAGACAAGCTTCGTAGCTCACAGAATCTGACAAGTGTGTGTGTGTGTGTCACCACTGATGCTTGGTTAACGGTGCGAACGATTGTTTTCTCCGCGTTGACTTTGTAGATCTGCAGATCTTGCACTCATTCATTTGTGAAATGCAAGTGAGCCTCCAGTGACAAGTTTTTAAATTGATCGGAGCAGAGACTTCGAACAGAAAGCACAAAGCCTTTCTTTAAAGTGAATTTCGTTTTGCATTAATTTGTATTTTAATAAATATATCTATATAGAAATGTCTACTTTTAAACAAACAATTCAAAACGAAAGAAAACAGACAGCTCTCTGCTTATGTACGTTAATCCGTATGCAATGTGCATTTCTCTCTGGTGCGTTCACTACAGCGAAGATCGCCAGTCGTCAACCTCATCTTTGCAGCCGACTGACAAAAAAAAAACACTTGTTTATTAATAAACAAAATGTGTGTGTGTGTGTGTGTGTGTGTGTGTGTGTGTGTGTGTGTGTGTGTGTGAGAATGTTGTTGCCGAGGGCACATGAAATTGTTAATCCGGCCCTGGATAGGAGAAAATATCAGGGAAACTGAGGCTTGGTAAGTTTTCATATTACTCCAGGCTTTGTTCATAGGGATCGATTCCGCCTATAATCAACTTTTTTTTAAAGTAGCGTTGTTTGGCTTCATTATGAAGTTTGTCCGTATATAGTATAGCCAACTTTTTTGTGTCACGGTCCATAACTCTTTCTGGATACCGGCCGGCTACGCTAATATCTTATAAACAGGCTTTTGCGGTGCCTCTAAAATGGCCGCCGTTACCCACAATGCACCATTCCATAACATCTACGCCCGAGCTCTATTAAATCCAATTCCTCTCAGATATCACAGCAATGAAACCAGGTTACAACTGGGGAAATAACAAATGCAATAGGATTAAGTATGGGCGTTAATAGTTGGGAGAAAATATGATGCGTAATAATGATTAGATCTGCATTTGGTCTTAAAGAGGCAGCAGTCTAATAATCCTGCTGACGATTGCTCCATTAATGTGAATCAAACAACAAAAGGCAAAGAGAAAATCAGTCGCAGCTCTTGAATGATATAAGCTTTAATCTATCTATGATAAACTATGCAGTGTTATTTTAAATCTGACTTTATTAGATGTCTTTTTAGCCCATATTACTCCTGAACAGTTATGTCAGTAGACATTTCTGAAATTAAAGCACTACTGGATATATAATTTGTATATTTGTTTAATTGTAGCCTATACTTTTTTTTTTGTTTGACCATGTGTTTGTACTTTGTTTTTGGTGTCCTATGTCTTCTGAATATAAAACACAGAAGCCTGCACCCTTCTGCATAACGTATGTTTTATTTGTTTTGTTAAATCATTGCTTTTTCTTTTGCTATAGATATTTATTTTACATTTCAAAATATAAAACAATATTAATTGTGTTCTAATTATTTTTTCCCCTTTTTTTAATATAACAAAAATAACCGATAAGAATACCGTTAAAGTACCGGATCGATAAGGAGTATTGGTAAGAGTAGTAATACAGAATGATACCCATCCCTGTTGGCAGCAACAAATGAAAAGTTATGGCCAATTTAACTGTGATTAAATTCAGAATATATACGTCTGCCATATGTTGCCACCCCTCAAAAATTCCTGCCCCCCTCTCGCCACCCCATAAATATTTTTCTAGATCCGCCCCTGCACCGAAGCATCATTAAAAGCATACAAAAGCTTAGCAGGCTATCGGTATCACAAGTCCGGATGGGTCAGCAACTCTTTGATTTGGATGCCAGCGTCCAGAATAGGTGAATATTTCGCGACAACCTGTATTATCACCGGCGGTTTAGCATTTTCTATACCGTCAAAATGGCTTCTCCAAATGGCGTGACGTCACGCGAGACGTCCCTATATAAAAATGTATTTCTGGGTACAGGGTTCCCACGGGTCCTTGAAATACTTGAAAGTTTGTGAATCTGAAAAAATGTTTTCAAGGCCCTGGAAAGTTTTTGAAAATAACCATACATAGACATGTGCTTGAATTTATTTTGTGCAATAAGTTTTCTGGAAATAATTCCACATTCACTCCAGTCCCCTATAATGTCTTATTTCGCCAACACTTCATGGCCTTTGCATACTAGCTTGCTTGATTTACACTAGTTGAGCACATTTACGCGTTACGTTAGGGTTTTTCCTGCATAGAGAATTATAAGGCGGCCGCCTCCGTCAAATTTTGTGCCGCCTCTGGCTCTCGACAATAAAAAATAACTAGGGAATCACCGAAAACCTGAGGATGATTCTGTTTTCTAGGGGTACCAGGCTCTACCCACAAAAACAATGTGGGAAACACATTAGGCTATATGATGATCTACCAAATACAAATTTTATTATCTTATTATTAAAATACATTATTAGGATTTTACCACATCCTCCTCATTTTGAGCCAGGAAAAACCCTGAGTTATGTTAAGTGTTTCCCGCATTTCACGTGTGCATGAAACTACGATGGTACCTCATCGTTTGTTGTTGTGTCCCCACATTAAATCCTTGAATTTGAGGGTATTGGACCTGGAAAGTCCTTGCCAGTCCTTGGGGGGGCGCTTGTCTGAAGTTTAAAATCATTGGTTACCCGTAAGCCAATCACATAACGTAGTGTGTGTTAGCATGCTCAGCCACATCTAACTTCCACTGTAAACACATGTATGATGCGAAAACAAAACCATCGAGCGAAATACTGGAGTGAACATGACTGTGAACGACTTTTGCAGATTATGTGAAGTAAATCTACGCATCCACGGTACAATCAGTGTCTACGTCACGGCTCTCAACCTTTGTCCTTGAATTTGAAGTCAACCAAGGTGTCGGAACCCTGTGGGTTTTTTAGATTGTTTGCTGTACACGTCACACTGCAGCTTTTAAGCATTTTTCTGTCTTTTGTTATAAGTCATAAATGACAAGGAGGCAGCCTCTCGCAATGCAAAGTCAATGGAGACCGGGGTTGGGGGTTGGGGGGGGAATCATCCAGAAATAACAATGACAATTAAGACTTGGTCTGTTACTTGTTCTCTTAAAAAAAAATAAAATAAAAAAATACCCCATGTGTAAAGAGGTGTACATTTTGTTGTTTTTTAAATAAACTGTTTAATGCTGTAAATGTGTTTTTATTCAACCATCATTCAAATCTGATTCTGATTTTATAGTTTTTTTTTGACACCCCTTTATTTATAATAAAAAAATATGTATGATTCAGATATCAGTTCAGTAGTATTCAGTTTTCTGTTCAATTCCACAGGGATTTATTGGCGTGACAAATATTTTTACATTCATATTTGTGGGGTTCCTGCATACAATTATCAAACAAAATAAAAATAGCAGCATAATGCAAATTAAAAAAATTAAAACAATGTAATTCTTTAAATTTGTAAAATGGATTGCATTAAATAATAAAATGAAATATTAAAGAATTTTTATCGTTTTGGTTTTATATTTTATCTTATCGAATATTTATCGTTTTATCTCCAGATAGCCCCAAAAAAAAAAAACAGTTCTGGTAAGCAAAGCAAAATTTTTCCATCACTAAACAATTATACCACACATATGTAAATATGTAAATATTTATATGTAAATATGTAAATATTTAATATGTAAATATCTTTACATATTAAAACCAATATATGACACAATATTTATCACATCATTGACCAGTAGAACAGCAGCAGCCACAGAAGCCACGCCCATCAGCGCAGTGACGACCAATCGCAGCACAGCTTCCACTGAATCACAGCAGGGGACGTGGCCTTCTGGAGAAACTAATGGAACTCAGATATCAACAAAAGTTATCTGCAAAAACTCAAACCTGTTGTTTAGAATGACATGAGTAAGTTAGTTTTATTTTTAGATTAATATTTCTTTAATGCATTCCTGGCACCTAATCAGCAAAAAAGCTCATATGACCATTGATGTACCTGCACATGTCTGACAGAGTTCAGTGATGTTAACATGTTCACATTTTGGCATTCCTTATGATGATGATGATGATGATGATGATGATGATGATGATGATGATGTGGTGGCAAACAATTTTCTAATACTGAATAAGAGACAAACATGGATCAATTGTCTTTAAAGATTATTTATTCCCTTGCATGGAAAGGTCAGCAGTCATACAGTCATACAAAGTGCCTTAGAGTGTGACAAAGAGTGGGGGGTATTCTTCCTTATTTATAGTTGTTCCTCCCCCTAGGTTGTTTTCCCATGGCTAAATCAAGATACATCTTAACACGCCATAACTAACACATTTGTTCAGATTTGTCTATCATATTTAATCATATTATACCCTTGAATGGAGACTTTATGTCTCGGTCATACATTCAGTCACATTAACTTTTGTCAGGTCATATACAATACACATACATGGATATGTATCGACACCACATTAATCTAATTACCATCATATTTGATTATATGAATATAATTAAATGCAAACATAATAGAACAGTACATTTCTTCCACAATGATGATGATGATGATGATGATGATGATGATGCGTCTCTGCTGGTGACAGGAACAGAAGTAGGAGCTGGAAAACATGAGAAAAATCAAAACGTTTTTTTATTGCAATATCAGTCTAATTACCATCATATTTGATTATATGAATATAATTAAATGCAAACATAATAGAACAGTACATTTCTTCCACAATGATGATGATGATGATGATGATGATGATGATGATGATGATGATGATGATGATGATGATGATGATGCGTCTCTGCTGGTGACAGGAACAGAAGTAGGAGCTGGAAAACATGAGAAAAATCAAAACGTTTTTTTATTGCAATATCAGTCACAGTCATTTAAAGCTGACAGTCCTGATCTTCTTAAGGAGAATGTGTCTAAATGTTAAAGTGGATTGTGGGATTTCACAGAGTGTGTGTGCAAAGACATTTGTTCACACACCTGCATACATAGAAGTCTACTTATTATAGGTGACTTTGAGCATGTCTTTTTAAGAAGTCACTTATACATTTGGGCAGTCTTATTATAGTGATGGGATAAACAAAGCTTTTTGAAACTTTAAATCCACTGAACCAATTGTTTTGCAAAATGATCCAAGCATAAAAAGAGCTGTATGTAAATAATGAATACACACATCAAGTACTTGAGTAAAAGTAGCTTACAGATACTAAACAGTAAAAGGTTTAAGTCCTTTACAAATTTACTTGAGTAAAAATAGGCTACAAAAGTACTTGATTTTTAACGTACTTAAGTAAAGTAAAAAGCAAAAAGTAACTGTGTGTGTGTTTGTGTGTGGGGGGGGGGGGGGGGGGGGGGGGTTAACATCATTATAAATTATTTTGAATTGTCAAGTAGCCACACTAGTCAGTAGGAATTCATTTGTGATGGATGCAGATACATAATATGTAATGTGTGTTAACAAACAATAAAACAGACGTCACATGGGCTAAATACATAACATCGTAAAATGAACACTGTGCACACATGATAGTTTTATATAATTTGTAATGGCATGTTGTGTGTTTTTTGTCTTAAACTCTACACTGTTGAGGTGATGATATGAACATGCCCACATCCAAGCATTTACAGCTCAGCTTTAACAGCAGATTCAGTTCACAAACCACTGGAAATCGTGACCTAAATATTATTTTCATTTACAATAATCAATCAAATTCATAATTTCTTTTTGAGATTTCAACTCAAATGAAATCCTTTATAGAAAACACTAATAAAAATGAATGCTTTGGCATAATAACTCATGTTAGATTTGTGTTGGTCAGATGAAGTTCAGGCGAAGTCTGAGCACTGAAACATCTGCAACTAAGATCAAATTTAGAATAGAATTTAGTCCCATTTATTATTCATATTCATATTATTATTATTATTCAAAATACTGTAAGTATGTTTATTTATTCTGACTAAACCTATCTGTGTCTTTATGCTTTTTTAAATTTGTTATTCTTAAATGTTATTATGTGTCTTGTTATATTTATATGTGGAATGGAAGCTTCACGACCGAGGTCAATTCCTTGTGTGTTCAAACCCTTGCCTATAAACATTCATTTTATTTCATATTTTATTTTTATAATGTTCAATTATTAAAATATATTTTTCAAGTTAGTACTTTAGATAACCATTTAAAATTATTAATCTTTTTTTTTTCTTTTGATTAATGCAAGGTGTGAGACCCCGACCCCGGGACTCCAGATACTATAAGTTGTGATGTATTTGGTGGGCTCAGACCCCAAGTATATATTTTTCCTCTTTGTCTTTCTTTTTTTGTTTTTTGGTGTTATATCCTACTAATGGGTTACACTTTCAGTTCCAGTTGTTCAATCAATCAAGTGTTTACATGTTCTCTCGATAAACTACCCCTTTCAATCATATGAAAATTATTTGTAATAGAGCTGACACTTTGAGTTTGTAATGGGTTATGTTATAGCCTTACTTGTTTTTAATGTTGTTATGAAATATCTGTTGTGACTGCATGATCATATCACTATATTATTTACCATCATGCGAGCCTCAAATTAAAGCTTGGCGGACCACATGAGGCTCGCAAGCCGCGCAATGAGTAACTCATGGTTTAGACAATGGCCACATTGGATCGGTAAATAAAACATTGCAAAAGAGGTGAGTAAAGTGGTTTCTAAAGTGTTCTGATGTCATGTGTGCAAAACGTGAGGGCGATCCAAGCCAACAGGTAAAGATCAAAACAATCTAAATGTAAGATTCATCACTTTCAATGGTGGAATACTTAAAATATGTGAAACTGATAACTCACCATGGACAGTAAGACTGAAACTCTTTCTCACACTGTTGGTCTGAAGTTGATAAACTCCAGTATGTTCAGTTCTGGTGTTCATGATGGTCAGAGATCCAGTTTGATCGTCCAGCTTCAGTCTGTCTCTGAATCTCCCATCAAGAACATCATCATATACAGTCATGCTGCCGGCCAGTACATTGATTTGAACTATTAAAGTGTTTTCAAACCTCCACAGAATCAGATCATCATCCTCCATTTCAGTAAGATCAGAGTTTAGAGTGACTGAATCTCCCACCATCACTGACACTGACTTCACTGCATCTGTGTCACCAAACACACCTGAAGAACATTGAATTTGTCACAGATGAAGGGTAAATATATATTTTTTAATAAAATAACTGGTTTATAATTAATTAATAGTACAGTCAGTTGGCCCCTTTAGTGCCCTTGCTCTGAAAAATGATTGGTTATGAGAAGCCAAACATGCCAAGCAATGCCAAGCAGATCATTAATTATTGATCTTGCAAAGCAGAGCATTTTAAAGAGTGCTTTGTGAACTAGTGGGGATTGTAATACACATTCAATTTCCCCTCTGAATTCTCTATTAGAAAACATAACTGGAAGTAAAACAACTTAATTCCAACGGTGTACATTGAATGGTTTGCATTGCTTCTTTTTTGGAGATAATATAATTAAAATCATATAATTTACTTCCCGTCATGTTATTTCAAACCCATTTTGTGAAACAAACGAAAATGTTTAGCGGATTTCTCAGTGATCATCATTCAAATGTGGTAAGAACAGATTCTGCTGTGTTTTTGGCATCTTCCCTATTTTCTGTTGTGGTTCCCACTTATTTCTATTTTAGTTTGATTGCAGCATATTTTATTTTGGGTTTAACCAACAATGTAGATCTGTCTGATTAAAAACATCTATGTTTAAATATAAAGAATTAATGTGTTAAAAAGAATTTGAATTTAACTTACCAACCAGATGCCACAAGTAGAGCAAAACAACCATATGAACCATTTTAAAATGATAGTTCCTGAAATATGCGAACACTTCCGTTACTGACAGATTTTGAACAAACAGGATGGTGTTAAACTGTGATTTTAAAGGTATAGCGGAGGATCTTTCCGATTTTAGATAAGACCCACCCTCTCCACTTTTTGAATAAGTTTGATTGATTCACCAGAATGATTGACAATTAGGAGGACCAATAGTATACACTATCCACCCGGAAGTAAAATAATCCTCCGCTATACCTTTAAGCTAGTGTTTGCGTATGAATCCTCCCTCACAGTATTCGACAACAACCCACAAATTGCATAAAAAAATATTTGTTGAATTTAATAAATAATGTTATCATAAGTGGTTGCACACAATTGATTTTAGCTACATTTAAACAAATGCATTAAGTTGAACTAAAATTGATTAAGTTCAACTTAATGCATTTGTTTAAATGTAGCTAAAATCAATTATGTGCAACCACTTATGATAACATTATTTATTAAATTCAACGAATATTTTTTTTTCAGTGTGTGTTGGTTGTACTTGTTCATCTAACCCCTGAAATAACTTTTCTTTGTGGCAGATAGTATTATTTTATTTATTTTAAAGGGATAGTTCATCATTTACTCACCCTCGAGTTGTTCCAAACCTGTATGAGTTTCTTTGTTCTGCTGAACAGAAATGAAGATATTTGGATGAATGTTTGTAATCAAACAGATCTCGGTCCCCATTGACTTCCATAGTAGGAAAAAAATATACTATGGTAGTCAATGGGGACTGAGATCTGTTTGATTACAAACATTCATCCAAATATCTTCCTTTGTGTTCAGCAGAACAAAGAAACTCATACAGGTTTGGAACAACTTGAGGGTGAGTAAATGATGACAGAATTTTCATTTTTGGGTGAACTATCCCTTTAAGTTCTATATCACATTTAATTATTAAATTGACCTTTGAGACTGTTGTTGTTGCTTCCTTTCTGTCCTCTGAGTTTAGTTTATTCCCTGTTTCAGTCTCCATGTAATCTCTCTCTTGTAATCTCTCACTTATTAGTTACCTACATTCACCTTTAGATTATTTCTTTGTTTTGTGCTGTGTATTTATACCCCCTTTTAAGTTAATTTCGTAGAGATGACCACTACATCTAATGATCTAAAGACAATAGAAGCAATTACCCCCCAAATTGTATAAACAACACATGGTCACAAGAACTAAGACTCTAAACATTCACACAAAGTTCAAATCTCAGTAGGAAGATCAAAGACTAACAAAACCCCTGACTATTTCAATATTTAGACAGCTGACTTACAGCTGACTTGCATTAAAGAGGAGAGAACTTGATTAGAAGAGAGAAAAAAAACCCACAAACGGTTAATTGTTAATACAGTGTCCTTTAAAACAATATCCCCACAATCTGTTATCATCAATGTGGACGTTGTGGTGCTTTGTGGTTTTGTTTAATAAATATATATTGCTGCATTTAGATCCTTGCCTCAAATCTCTGCTTTGCCTGCACCAACTCGTGACAGAATAACAGACCACAACATTGGAGCTGGCATTAGTCACCAAATACCCTGAGCACCAGCTACTCTCTCGTCACAAAATGGCCGTCCACTTGAGGGTAATGTTGAGGAGTTTCTCGAGCCTTGGAACAAAAGCACTCTCAAGGTCTGTGTCTGGAGTTGGCTGGATGAGTCCCTGTTTGTACTGATGCCTGAAGGAGAAACGACCTGACTCTTGTACATGCATTGTGTCTGAGTGGATCCTACCTTACTGCTGGTGAAGTGGAAGAGGACAACATCACCACAATCCACTCTCGTTCTTTGAGTGCCATCAATCTCCATTCCAGAATTCTTTCCTGATCCATCCCCACCTTCATCACACACCTGCTTCAGACCCTAAGCCAGAAAAAGGGCCGCCATTGACCCCGAGACAGTGCAGCAAACTGCCATGAAACCTGAGTTGGCATTTGCCACATTGTCTGTCCCGGGGCAGCCACTTATTAATCTAAACACCCTGGAATGGGTTCTCAATCTCTCCTTCCCCATTGGTCCTGCCTTACTTGTTAGATATCATGATTCCAACATGTTGCCAGGCTTACACTTTCTCCTCCACTGCTCCTTTTCAGCCTCTTGTGCCTTCCTCAGTTGGCCCTCCCCAGTCCCCCTAAATCATTTGAATATGTACCATTTAGCGGTAAATAGCCTAAGGTACAAATATGTACCTTTTAGCTTTTGTAACTTAGGGTATCGCCCCAGTGACAGCTTTGTACCTTTTATATGAGACTGCATCAACTTCTGGTTAACCCTGGTACTCCATCCCTCGGTCTTCCATCTTCCTGGCTCTGCCCTGGACTGCACTGCCTAACGCTCCACCATTGGACTTCATTCTACCGGCTTTTCCACGGCATCCAATTCACCCTTTCGCAGGGAGCTTAATTGACAGGGGATCTGACCAATCATAATCCGCCATTTTGTCCGACAAAGCAGTCAGGAGAGATAGCAGATTAACATGGGAGGATTTGAACTTGAAAAACTGAGTGTACTGACGCCTTTCCGCGGTTTAAAACAACATTCCTTCTTATGTTCATGTTTATTTGATGCTATAAATTAACTAGAAGGAAGAGATGATCGGTTCACGAGCAGCTTTAACTGATACTGATACAGCGATCTGTCAGACACATTTAAGAGCCACGAAACGGTATCTATCGTTTAAATTTCTTTTAAAAAATTACCAAATTTGAAAGGTGAGACTTTGTTTAATATGTTTAATATCAAAAGTAACCGTCTGTCCTGTCTGTCAGTGTGTTGTCAGTCTCCTCTCTGCTCCGCAATGTATTTTTCACTGCGTGAGAACATGGTGTGTCGTGAGAGCAGCATAGCTTGTCGGACATAGCGACAGTAACTAAGGGGGGTGGGTCTTTGCGAAGGGTCAATAGGCTCTATGCACGAACGCTGCTGACGTATTTCCGGTAGGATCTCAGCCGGCGTCTTTACTTCCGCATAGCGCGTTCTATAGGACAATTCACTTCAATAAAATTCATTTTCTCAGAAACGGAGACAACGATTTTAGAAACTGATTCGCTAGTCGGATTTCGCGCGATATGAGAGAATACTCACCCTCAAAGTTGTTGATGTAGCTCGTAATTTATAATTTAAAGAACTTCTCTTTTTTACTCATGTGTGACAGTTTAACTGCCTTACAATATTGTTAACTTCATTCACGTTAACCGCTGGAAGTTTTTGTAAACAGCGAGTGTAATTTGCCATTATCTCCACCTAATGCAAAAACTGCTTCTGACGCAGCACCGGATGTAACTGGGCGGGCTGAGACAAAACGCGGAAGCGATCGTGCATAGAGCCTATTGCGCCAGCTCCTCCATGGTCTCTTTGGCGGTCTCCAACTCTGCCTGTTCCTCTTTGGACTCCTCTCTAGGGATCTGGCCCTCCTTCCCCTTGATAGTGATCACCTACTCCCACCACTTCAATGCAGTTTGTTTATGGCACCAGCAGCTGCCTAGCGGGAGGGGGAGAGGAGTCACATCTCGTATGTGTTCTTTGAATTTTGTTCATTCCCTGCATTTAGTCATATATCAGATTTTGTTTTGTTTTTCAAAGTTACTCAATCTGTTTACTTGTTTTTAGTTCCTCTATTTGTTCTGTGTATTTATACCCCCAGTTATTGGTCTTTTGTCGTGGGTATTGGTTGGTTGGTTGGTTGGTTTGATGGTTGGTTGGTTTGCATTGTGCCCCAGAGGGTTTTTCTTTTGTTGAATAAATACTGCTACATTAAGATCCGCGGCTCAAATGTCTCCTTTGCCTGCACCAACTTAAGTCACTTTCCACAATTCTGGTTGGTGACTAGTGAACATGTTTGTGAAGCAGAAGCTGTTTGTTCACCACATTTCTCATCACAAAAAGATGAGACCACAGGAGGTTTCACTTTGACTCACAAACTGAGCTGATGGAAGTGAAAAACATTTATTTTACTCCAGTCCGAAACATTTTGTAGGTCTTTTGTTTATATGTTTTTGCACTTAAGTTAATCATTAATTTAAACTATGTGTTCTGTTATTTGCTTTGATAATATTTCCTTATAATATATTGGAAATTCACAAATTCACAACCAGTGTACAATAAAAATGTATTGTTTTGTCATTCCTCTAGTGCTTTGGCAAAAAAAAAAAAAACAATAATAATAATTGTATTTACATCCTGGATCCATTTACATTACTGTATCTGTTTAGACAGTAATTTATTTAGTACCATTTAGCTTTTTTGTGTTTATTATCTAATATGAATACATCAGAAAATAAAGCTAGCGCAAGTTCTGCCAGGGAGACTCAATCATTTACGTCACTAATTGCCTCTTCAACTACCCATTCATTTTCTTGCTGTAGCATAAAAGGGCAGCACTTACTCATATCTGAGTCCGCAGATGCTGTTGCTCCAGCCACCACCTTCCTCCCCACCACCACTAAGACGGATCTTCTCCTCCATCCCCTCCCCCATCACGACCACCCAGGTGTCCACCATCACCATCCCCAACATCACTAAATGGGCTCTCCTCTCCAACCTGAAGTCTTCAAGACGCCCTCCCTTCCATCCACCCCACCACCACCAGATGGCCCCCTTCATCGCCTCGGGGGGTGAGCGGCGCCCCTGCCTTCATCTTCAGTCAGCAGTCGCTGATTCAATACCCCTGGAATTCGAGTCATGAACGGGGCCTCCGCCAAAGAATTTGATTGCTTGCTGAGCTCATTAATAAATGTCTATGCTACAGCATTAATTCTCCCGAGTCTTTCTGGTAGAATTATATCTTGATAACTGTCTGGATGACATTTTAAGATAAACTTATTTAAGAATGAAGCTAATGTAAGCAAATGAAGTCGCTTCATTCTTTATGAAAGATGGTAAAAAAATATAGAGGCTCAAGTCACCTCACACTAGTTTCGTGTTGTCAGACCTTAAAGCGACTCAGTGTGGGCGATCTGTGTGCGTGACATCTGAGACTAAGATGCAGCAAATTAATGCAGCAATTTCTCGGGCTGATTAAAATAGTTAATTGTTTTGAATTAAGACTAAAGCAAGAAGTGATGTCTTACACAGAATATATAATAACTCACCAACCAGACACCACAAGCAGAACAAAACAAACATGCAAACCATTTTCAGATAACAGCACTATGTGAACACTTCTGTGACAGACAGATTGTGAACTCACATGACAGTGTTAAACTTATATTACAGTAATGTAGTGTTGCATGTGAAATCTCCTCCACCGGATTTGGCGACCAGCCCAGATATTCTTGGGTGAAGAATGGACAAGATAATGTTGCATGTGCTGGTTTTAAATGCCTTACACTGTTAATAATGGCAGATAACAATAAATATATTATATAAAAAAGTTGAGTCAATTAAGTTGGCCTCTGTCATGTGACTCTTGTTTGGTGTTTCTCTGTTGATGGTGTGCTGCGTCAGCCTCTGGGTGGTTTCCAGCGCGACTGCGTCACTCTATCTTGGTCACAAGCCACTTCCTTTATTTTTCTTACTTAACTCTTGTAAAAGGTCTAGATTTTTAGATTCAGGAAGAGACAGGCATATAATATTCTCTTCCTTGATTATATTATCTCAAGGTCTCTCTGATCTCTACCGTACCCCCTAGGCCTACAGTTCAGATAATAACCAAGTATACCTGTGTTTTGTGTTAGTCTTGAGTTCAGTGCACCACCGCTGGCTCTTCGCCCTCAGAGAACAGCTGTACCTGCTCATGCACTCTCACGGCCCACTCTGTTGCAACCGGTTGGCAACCTTGACTGACTTTGTAGAGTCTGTCGGAATATCGCTATACAGATCTATCTTTTTCAGACAGTCATCTGATACCCCAAATGGATTCTAACTCTACAACAATGAACAGACTGAGACAACACTATCAGAGTTTGAGGGCAGTCCACACTCTCAGTTTATCTCTTGCAGAGGCAAAAGCTAAATACACACTCTTATGCCAGCTTAGAAGTTCCATGGGCCAGATACACAATTACATTTTAAGGCTTACCCTGTCTTTGCTCAGTAAATCTCTCTTCTATAAGAATATCAGTGCCTTCTCTGATCTTCTGATGTTGTGGTTTTGTAGCTGGCTTCCGCTTGCTGCTTGTTTGCTCTCTCTTTCTCTCCAAAAGATCTTCCACACGAGAGCCCTAAAGGCCGTGATTTTATAATTCCTAATGATGCACAGTATGTCTACATTTACGCACATGCTGCTAACTTGCGTTAACATATTTCCTGCATGCTTTAATTGTTACATTACTTGCATCAATTGCTTTATTTACCTGCGTCAAAACATTTCCTGTCTGTGTCAATGGCATTAGCAATACACCAATTTTGTTTACTGTATATTTTATCAGATTTCTACCTTTCTAGACATTTTATTCTTGAATATCTTTATATTTGACAGTTACACACAACAATGCTCTTGTCCCCCAGAACCCATATTCACCCACACACATAATGCAACAAACGTCATTTTTGCAGGATGTGGTCTAGACGTGTGTGCACAGTATCTTCACAACACACATACAGTATCACCTTATGTACAACTCAGGGCCACAGGAGAATTTCCTAGATCCTTAATTTTCTGCTTTTTAATATATATTTTATTATACTTTAGATCTATATATAGTTGTTTGGAAGAGAACACTCCATTTCTCATGCTAATAGTTCAATGGATGTGTTTGTGTCCATTCATTGAATCACATTCACAGTTTTCTATGCAGGAAAAACAACACTCTGAAAATGTCTGTGGGTGTTGTGTGCTTTGCTGACATATATCTTTTTGCATTGTGGTTAAAAACTGTATTTATACTATTATAGACTATAGCTATGGCAATTATCAGCTGCTTTGTTAAAAAAAAAAAAAAAAAGAAAGAAAAGAAAAGTAGGCTGAAATCCAACCTGAATGATGACAACACAGAATAACGTACAACCACTAGTGATCATCAAATCCTTTTAACAGTTTATTAGATAGACTTTATGTTTAAGTCTACCACTTTTTTTCACAAAACCTTTGTTAAGTATTAGCATTATAAACACTGAATTAATACCAACATATGAAATTAAATTAAGGACATGCCTTAGAAAAAAATATGAATGTTGGACAATAAATAACAGGAATTAACAGCTTGACAGTAAACTGTTTTTGCAGTATGTCTTATATTAATGTCCGTTGAAGCAACACTATGAAAAAGAAAAAGCCAATTAGGGGATAACAGACACAGTGATGCATCATTTATAAGATCATCATGTTTGTAGCGTGATCCAGGGGATTTAAACTAACAATATATATATTTCAGACCTAGTGGAGTAAAAGTAAATGTGTAAAGTTGCACAAAATGGAAATACTCAATAAAGTAGGCTAAAAAAAAATGACGTACTGAATGGTTGGATTCCACAACTGATAACATAAAACGTTTACTGTAGGTGTCATAAAATTGACTGATGACTTAATTTGCGTTCATTTATTCCAATATGACTTCTCTTTCGTTGTCATTCTGTTTGTTTCTGTGTATCTGTGCTGTTGAGTTGGCATTTTCACTCCAAAATGGCGGCCGTGCTACCGAAGCGCCACCTGGTGGCAGTTACCAAAAAAGCATCAGAGTTTCGCCTCTTGTCTTCTTTACTCTTTGGTAGTATGTCCCAAAGCTTGCCTACTCTTTTGCTACTCTCAAAAGTTTGTACTTTTTCTTCACAAAAAGAGTACATACTTTTAGGGAGAAGTAGGCGAATTGGGACGCAGCATGTGGTTCTGGTGTTTGTGATGGTCAGAGATCCAGTCTGATGATCCAGCTTCAGTCTGTCTCTGAATCTCCCATCAGGAACATCAGATGTGGAGAACTTTTCTATGTCTTTATCGAATCGAGCTATTGGAGTATTTTGATGTCCAAACCTCCATCTTCTATCTGTATTTCAGTAACAGTAGATTTTAGAGTGACTGAATCTCCCTCCATCACTGAACTCTCCCCTGCATCATCACCAAACACACCTGAAGAACAAACATAGGAACAGTTTATCAGTCACACAAGTTAATAATTTTCATTTATTAATGATGCAACTGCAGTTCATTAGAGCTCCACACAAATAACGTGTGTGGAAGAAATGTAATATGTTCTTTATGTTTGCATTTAATAATATTTATAGAATCTTAGAAA
Source organism: Leuciscus idus (assembly GCA_021554675.1). Classification (NCBI taxonomy): domain Eukaryota; kingdom Metazoa; phylum Chordata; class Actinopteri; order Cypriniformes; family Leuciscidae; genus Leuciscus; species Leuciscus idus. Next base: position 12,058,462 of record CM038625.1, on the reverse strand, counting down.
TATGATGGTTATTAGATTAGTGTCGATACATATCCTTATGCATGTATGTGTACTGTATCTCCTTGTATATGACCTGACAAAAGTTAATGTGTGACTAAGTGTATGACCGAGACAGAGGGTCTGCATTCAAGGGTATAATATGATTATAATATGATTAATTATGAGTATAATATGATTAATATGATAGGCAAATCTAAACAATGTATTAGTTATGGCTGAGAGATATCTTTTTTTTTTTCATAGAGTTGCATTAATGGACATTAATATAAGACATACTGCAAGCTGTTTACTGTCAAGCTGTTAATTCCTGTTATTTATTGTCCAACATTCATATTTTTTCAATCATAGGTGGTATTAATTCAGGGTTTTATAATGCTAATACTTGGACTTCAAAGAATTTCAACAACGGTTTTGTGAAAAAAAAGTGGTAGACTTAAACATAAAGTCTATCAAATAAACTGTTAAAAGGGTTTGATGATCAGTTGTCATCATTCAGGTTGGATTTCAGGCAACCTTTTTTTTTTTTTTTAAACAAAGCAGCTGATAATTGCCATAGCGATAGTGAGAAGTTAGTGGACTGCCGAGTCGCTTTCACCCCAAAATGGCGGAGGGTAGGGCTGCTGCTGGGGGCTGGTGTTGCAATGGCACTTTTATTGGCTTTCACTCCTTGTCAATATAAGTTCTTTGCATGCGTCTCCATATTCCTCTGGCAGTATAACTTATATATATATAAAGTTTACACGTATAATATAAGCCCGCAGCTCTTCATTTAGATCTCACTACTGATTCACACCGACATCGCTGACAATGACATTGTTCAGATACTGTTGCACAATTGAAATGAAAAATTGTTATTATCTACCATACAGATGAAAAAAATATATAGTTTAAAAAAATATAAGAAAATACAGACTTGTTTTAGACAGATGCTTGAGCACAGCTGATTTCATGCTGAACTTTTTGAGTCATTTGAATTTATATTGTTACAGTTTAACATTACAGAATATTATTACTGTAATTTAGTTTTGCTAAAGTTAAAATAACTATGTCCTAAAAGTATGTAGGCTTACTATTTTTGTGAAGAAAAAGTACTTTTGAGTGTGTAGCAGAAGAAAGGGCAAGAGACATACTTCATCATAATTGCGTCTTTAACGGGCCTGTTTATTTACGTTCATCCTGTTAAATTGTGGTTTATTTTTTCATATAAAATAAAAAAAAAACTTTTTTTATAAACTTTAAAATTCTATTCGCATCCACACATCAAAGCTTTTTTTGTTTTTCTTTGATAACTGTTTTTGAATTTAAATCTTTGATTTACAGATTAAAATTCCAAGTTATGTCACAATATTTATGATGTCAGTTTCTCATCTCCTCCTCTTGTGGATCTGATGTCATAAATCAGAACAGCCACAGTAGCCACGCCCACCAGTGCAGAGGCGACCAATCGGATCACAGCTTCAGTAAAACCGCAACAGTGGACGTGGACTTCTGAAAAAAAGGCGATTTTCAACAAGACGACTTTAGTTTCTGTCAGGAACTCCAAACTGCACAAATATACAGGTACTGTTAATGTGATAAAAACAGTCCCAATTTTAAAAAAATTATTAAAACATGGGGGAATTTCTTTGTTGATTACACAGTGTGAATCACCAGAAAGTTTCATTGTATGGAATAAACAATCACATATATCAACAGTGCTGTCGTACCTGCACATGTGTGACAGAGTTGAGTTGAGTTTGGTTGTGAAGTAGGCTGACCGTCCAGTTCTGTAATGATAAAGAAAGAAGTGAACGTATCAGTCTGATCTTCAACAGAATACAGAGATCAGGTCAGTAAATACACACATCTACCAACCGTGCTGTGGTACTGTTGGAGATTTTCCTTTACCTCATGTAAAAGTCTGTATTTCTGTGTCTCAGTCAAAACCCAGGTTAAATCGGGATACATCAGGTCAAATTAGGTCAAGTGGTCTGTGAGGATGAAAGAGTACCTAACAAGCTCAGAGAGAAGATGTGTATGGTTAACTGATAAGATGGTACTAAAAACGTCAATTAAAAATGATGGATGGTATGACAACACTGCAGGTGCATTGAATCATGTGACCAAAGATGTTCTAGAAAATGGGTATGACCAAAGATTTTTCCACCAATAGAATAATGTCTCCGGGAAAGATGATGCTAATGGTAGCGAGATCCTGATAGCTGATTGGCTACCTAGTGATAAGAAAAGGTATAAGAACTGAGGTTTGACCATTGCAAATGAGATGTCCAGATGGCCAGCTGGCATCTCACTTTGTTGCCTGTCAATAAAGTTACTTCTTCTGACACCTGGAACTTCGACTCTTAAGAGATTTCTTCGAGACCCGATTTGAGGACTTAGAATTTGCTACAACAGTACCTGCACATGTGTGACAGAGTGTGTTGATGTCCAGATGTGTGGTCTGGTTGCTGATGGGATTGTTCAGCACACAGCTGTAGGTGTTTTTATCCTGATATTCCACCTCCAGAGGTAGAGAGAGACTGATGCTGAGATCACACACACTGATGCTGGACAATACACTGATTCCTTTGTACCAGGAGAGAGTCGCATCACACACATTCAACACTGATGAACACACCAATGAACATGATGATGATGATGAAGAAGAACAATCTCTTGTAATGTTAGGAACAGGAAGATAGGCTGGAAAACACAGGAGAAAAGGCATACATATGGAAATGTTTAAACATTTGATAGTTAATTAAAGGGATAGTTCACCCAAAAATGACTTCTTTTCTTCAGTAGAAGAGTAAAGAAGTTTTTAGCTGAAACCGTGGTCCTCTGTGATCCATTTAAAAGTACCGGTCATCACAATATTCACTGCAGACCCTGCATACATACATCATTATGTGACAGGAAGGCTGTAGATTACAGGTTAATATGTTGTAAATAATGTTCAGTACCGATGTTTTTGTTTCTTAAGACCTCAATGTATCGCCAGGAGACACAGGTATTAATTTTGTTTTGTCTGCATATGTTTTTTTTTATCTTAAAGTGATAGCACACATTGGCTTTCATTATACACTCACCTAAAGTATTATTAGGAACACCATACTAATACTGTGTTTGACCCCCTTTCGCCTTCAGAACTGCCTTAATTCTACGTGGCATTGATTCAACAAGGTGCTGAAAGCATTCTTTAGAAATGTTGGCCCATATTGATAGGATGGCATCTTGCAGTTGATGGAGATTTGTGGGATGCACATCCAGGGCACGAAGCTCCCGTTCCACCACATCCCAAAGATGCTCTATTGGGTTGAGATCTGGTGACTGTGGGGGCCATTTTAGTACAGTGAACTCATTGTCATGTTCAGGAAACCAATTTGAAATGATTCGAGCTTTGTGACATGGTGTATTATCCTGCTGGAAGTAGCCATCAGAGGATGGGTACATGGTGGTCATAAAGGGATGGACATGGTCAGAAACAATGCTCAGGTAGGCCGTGGCATTTAAACGGTGCCCAATTGGCACTAAGGGGCCTAAAGTGTGCCAAGAAAACATCCCCCACACCATTACACCACCACCACCAGCCTGCACAGTGGTAACAAGGCATGATGGATACATGTTCTCATTCTGTTTACGCCAAATTCTGACTCTACCATCTGAATGTCTCAACAGAGATCGAGACTCATCAGACCAGGCAACATTTTTCCAGTCTTCAACTGTCCAGTTTTGGTGAGCTCGTGCAAATTGTAGCCTCTTTTTTCTATTTGTAGTGGAGATGAGTGGTACCCAGTGGGGTCTTCTGCTGTTGTAGCCAATCCGCCTCAAGGTTGTGCGTGTTGTGGCTTCACAAATGCTTTGGTGCCTCGGTTGTAACGAGTGATTATTTCAGTCAAAGTTGCTCTTCTATCAGCTTGAATCAGTCGGCCCATTCTCCTCTGACATCTAGCATCAACAAGGCATTTTGGCCCACAGGACTGCCGCATACTGGATGTTTTTCCCTTTTCACACCATTCTTTGTAAACCCTAGAAATGGTTGTGCGTGAAAATCCCAGTAACTGAGCAGATTGTGAAATACTCAGACCGGCCCGTCTGGCACCAGCAACCATGCCACGCTCAAAATTGCTTAAATCACCTTTCTTTCCCATTCTGACATTCAGTTTGGAGTTCAGGAGATTGTCTTGACCAGGACCACACCCCTAAATGCATTGAAGCAACTGCCATGTGATTGGTTGATTAGATAATTGCATTAAAGGTGCCTTGTGTAAAAATAAATAAATTCATACTCCACATTCCATAACAGATGGGGGCAGTATACCTCCAGAAAGTGAGTTGGTCTACTCTAGAGTATGAATATCTTCAAGCTACTCCCCTTCACCTTTACCAGTGAAAATGTTCATATTCGTTTTGTTCATATTACATTTTTTATTGTTAGTTTGAATTACATTAATTTGACAGACAGCATTCGCTGATGTTGACCAAGCTAGCGCCAACGTAACCAGAGCTTCCAACTCTCACGCATTAACCGTGAGACACACGCAAACACTTTTCACACGCTCTCACCCCACACATCAATTTTCTCACGCACAGAAAAATTGCGAAGCAAAGAGGACACGGATACCGACAGACTAGACAGAGCAGGTTAGTTATGATATAAAAAAAATCTCAGCTCTCAGATTCTGTCAATTTTATCACGCAATTCAAACAATAAATACCGTTTTGGCACTTGTAAATGTTACACGACAGATCCCTAGCGCACGTAAACCGAACATCTCTACTAGCTAATAATAGTAAAAAAACACGAACACTGAAAGATACAGTAACGTTAGGCTACAACTTACCAAAATCCATTCCTCATACATAATATCGACCAATCAGTGTTTTTTATCAGCGTGAAGAGGTCAATAACACAGCTGGAGAACAATTATGTCAGATTTACCTCAGGAAAGCCATTTAATATACATAATATAGGTCTGTATATAGGTCACATAGCACAATCTCTATTGCTCTTTTTTTCTTGCCAACTACGTGTTGGCAAGAAAAAAAAGAGCAATAGAGATTGTGCTATGTGTACTATATTACAATACTGTATTTATGAACGTTATATACGTTTATCGAACAGCCTTCGATACATTTCTATGTTATAACTTCCCGAAAATCTACACAAACATATAAAACAAACTTCTAACGAACTACTAACAGCATCTTACTTACCAATCCAAAAGAAATGTTGCAAGTTAGGAGTCAAACCTCATTTCTTTCATGTCCATTAGTTGTCTCCAGCGATGGAAAGCAGTGCCAATGTTTACTCTGGTTCTGTTCCTTTTTTATCAGATTTTATTTGAATGTAGTAGTGGGCTGTAGGCTACTTTCCACACGACTGACATCAGGTTCAAGTACGCCCACAAGCCGTGCGAGTTATTCGTGTATTGCATGTTTGGCTGGTGGTGGTTATGTTGCCGGCATACCGCCTCCCATGGCCAAAACTGGTATTACGACACCTGTCGGGCCGTGGCTAGTAATGCTAAAGCTAATTTAGGTTGATATCTCTGCAGCACTATAACTTGACATTTTTTTAATGACATCATCGCCCTTATTTCTTCTCATTCTTTTGATGCGTGTAGCTCATTTTTTGGATATTTTTACCTCAATTTTTACACATGGCAACTTTAATGAGAAATTGAACAGGTGTTCCTAATAATCCTTTAGGTGAGTGTATGTAGATCACAGAGGAACGCGGTTTCAACTAAAAAAATTCTTAACTGCTGAACAAAAAAAAAGTCTACATCCTAGATGACCTTAATTAACAGCACATTTTCAATTTGGGGTGAACTATCCCTTTAAGAATAATTGAAGGACAGAACAAATGATCTCTCCTTGTCACGGTTTGGGTGGCTTTAGAAAGCGCATGATGAAGGCAATGGTGAATGATATAAAGTCTTTAATAAAATGACAACCTCAGATGGTACACGACCCCGTTCATACAAAAAATAAGTGACGAGGACTGAACAGAACAGGGAGTATAAATACACATAGTAACTGAGGACACTAAACATAGCAACTAATGAGAACTAATACAGATATGACAGAAACTACTAAACAGAACATGATTGTGACTCTACTCACCGTAGACAGAAACACTGAATGTTTTTGATGACCGCTTCGCTCCACTTATCTGTAGTTTATAATCTCCAGCATGTTCAGTTGTGGTGTTTGTGATGGTCAGAGATCCAGTTTGATGATCCAGCTTCAGTCTGTCTCTGAATCTCCCATCAGGAACATCATCAAATGTTGAGAAGATTTGCTTTTCTACACTGATTTTAGCTATCAGTGAGTTTTCAGCTCCGAATTTCCACATTATGTCGTCGTCTTCACGTATTTTAGTATCATCAGTGCTTAGAGTGACAGAATCTCCCTCCATCACTGACACTGACTGTATTTCATTTGTTTCAGAAGCAAAGACACCTGAAGAACATGAACAGATTAAATCTCATTTTGGTTAATAATGCCTGAAGTCAGTTGTAATTTGTAATGTTAGAACTGAAGAACATCCAGAAAATGATTTTATGTGACTTTTGTAGGCCCATTTGTTCATAATTATTGCAAATTTAGAATACAACTAATAATAATAATACTTTTAACATCTGCAAGATGAATAAATGTAATGTAATGAAACAATCTTTAAAATTTAAATATTTTTTGACTGCAAAACAAATAAATAAATAATAATAATAATAATAATAATAATTCTATGACTGTGGGACCATGTGCACCTAAACTGGCAAATCACAAACACCGACCTGATTCTGAAGCAGATCTCATACAATATGTTTGACTTGATTAATCTGTGAAGAACTACAAATTAAAATGATCTTAGCTTGTTACTGATATTAAGCCATAAAAATGCATTTATAACTTACCGATCAGTCTCCACCAACACAAACAGAGCAAAACAAACATGTGAAACATTTTCTTCAGTAGTCCAGTGGAAAGTCTGATCTAACAAAACTATCTGCTGAAAACACTCAGTCTGTTCGTATGGTGTGTGAATCCTCCCATGACAGATTTTGACCCTCCTAGTTCTCATAAACACATGCACGCGCACACACACACACACACACACACACACACACACACGTACGTGTCCGGTTTGTTATCTTTGTGGGGACTCTAGGCTTAATAATTTTTATACTGTACTAACTGTGTATTATCTCCCCTTTCACTAACCCTACCCTTAAACCTACCCACCACACACAATACTTTCTACATTTCAAATACTGTTTAGTATGCCGTTTGGCACACTAAAAATACTTAAGCCGTTTTTTTTTTTATGAGGAAGTGTCCTCATAAAGCATGTTTACGTTGTAATAGCCATGCCATTATACACATTTGTGTCCCCATAAACCAACCTAACCCGTAACCCCCCGCCTTTTACCAGTTTTGATAAAGTGTGACACTAGCAGCTCATCTGAGTCAAACTGAAACCTGCTGTAGTTTGAGTTCTATAGAAATGTGGTTTGACCTGTTGGTTGGTGAAACAACTTGTGCATTGGCATTCAGTGGAAGTGTGTTTTAGTTTGTTGGTGAAGAGCTTCCTCCTGCTGTTATGAACCTCAAAGTCACAGTCTGACTTACCCGCTAGACCAAACTGCTTTAAAGTACTGAATCAATCCATCAAAACATGTATGAAAACAATCAAATTAATGTTACAGGTCATACGAGATTATTACCCACCGTGCACCACTGACAGCAGATATTATCACAAACTAATAATAATTATGCCAGCCAGTGTCCAGTCAAAATGCTTGAGGTAAGTTTTATCCATTTATTTATATCGAGATTTTAACCAAAGAGAGAAAAGAAAAAGAAAAAGAAAATTGACAAAGCCACCGGTAACACTTTATATTACGACCCGCAAACAACTGCGTAAGTAAACCGAAATTACGGTGTACGTTTCTGTAATTATAGTGTACTTCCGTGTAGGTATAAGGGAACAATATGTTAACTTTTGGGTACTAAAGGGTATACCAGATATACAAGCAAATTATTTATAATGTAATTATTTTAAAACTAACAGGTACCTATTATTTTAAAGCTGCCGTCGGCAACATTTTTTTGATCAAATTCAGTGAAATTGACACTATAATCCGACAGAACAACATAAATAAGGTGGTTTTAGAAAAAAACCCGAGCTTCTAACTCCACCTGGAGCGTAGGGTGACCACCTGGCTATTGCTCTGTTGCAGGTCAGCAGACCTGATTTTGCGGGACAATGCGGGACACGAGGGAGAGAAATTACTATTATTATACTAGGTGAATAAATATTGATTTTTTTTATTAGATGTCTTTTTGCAGTGATGTTAACATGTTTTAAATTGCTAATAGGGTTTATAAAAATGTTAATGACGGCGCTGACCGGCGCTGTGAACGTCACTATATTAATATGTAATATCAGTAAAAAATAATTTTAACAGCACGTGTCTATTCAAAACAAATAATTAAGTGAAAATAATAATCCAATCGCTAAAAAGCACATTTCCAAATAAGCACATAAATTCCATTAGGAAAGACTAGAAAGATTAAATGCGTTCTTACCGGATTCAGTGCATCTTGAATTTATATTTTTTGTCTGATCTGGCAGCTTCGAGTAGGGCCTTCTCATTCATTATGTGTCTGTAGAACTCCTGGCAGGTGTAGCTGTAGTTCACTTTCACCAGGAGGACTTTTTATGAGGTCCACAGTTGCGCGGTTCCTTGTCTCTGTCCACGCAGCAGTCATGAGAGAAAACACCCTCTCTACGAACGCGTTGGTGACAGGAATGCTCAAAGCCAAAGATACCAGAGCTGTTATGTTTGGGGCACGGACGTGCTTCAACAGAACTGTCCACTTAGATGCAACAGGATTTGTTGTTGTTGCGATTTCCTTTATGTGCGGCATAAGAACACAGAATTCATCATACAACTGGTTCATGTCCAGTTTTAAGCTCATTTTTAATGCTTCAGCTGCTCCACGGAGGTCTTGGAAGCTAAATTCCCTCTTGATAGCCAGGCATGAGATGTGCTTTAGGTAGTTGCCATCAGTGAAATCAAACCACTTGTGTAGGTAAGCAAGCGCTCTTTCATAGAACATAAGAAAGTCCTGCTCTATAACAGCAACCTGTGCGGTGGGAAACTTTTGCAGGAGAGTACTGGTCTCGAATCCAAAGAATCGATCATTTTTCCTTTGCTCTAGTTTCAATTTGAGATTGGTCATTAACTCGAAAAGTTCACACACAGTTGTCTCGTCTCCCTCAACTTTAAGCACAGCGTCGAAAAAAACTTTGAGGCTATTTTGCAAAAACAACAAGTATGCCTGGAGTTCACAGGGCACGTCTTCTCCATCCTCACAATTTGCGAGCAATTTCCAAAGTGCTGATGGACAGCGCTCTTCTCCAAGAGATAAAAAATAGCTTTTGACAGCTGGCCAGGAGTCGTGCAGACGTTTGACAGCAGGCCACAAACTTAGCCACCGTGTCGGCACATTCTTGTAAAGAGCCGTGTACTCCTCATCCCAAACTCAAACACTTCCTTTAATTCTTGCACACGTTTAGCTGAAGACGAAAAGTGGTTGCAAACTTTTGTGACTATGTTCTCAATGTCAATTCTCAGCTTATCGCCTGCATACCTCCCACAGTTGTGCAGAAAATGGGCCACGCAGTTGGCCTTGATAATTGATGCATTCTTGTCCGGTCAGTTTTTTATACACAGAGTTATGCACACCATAATTGACGCTGGCGTTATCAGCCGAGTATGCAGAGATCCGTTCTAACCCCAGATTTCTCTCCTCGAGCCTTGAAACGACCTGGTTGAAAATCGCATCAGAGTTTTCATTGCAATCATCATAAAAGTCCAACAGTTTGTTCTGCACTCCTAGGTCGGGTGTGTAATATCTTAATGCTAACGGGAATAACTTGGTTCTTCCATGGTTTGATGCATCAGACGCAATGGAAAAGTGTGGAAGAGAATCCGGTCTATCTGCAATCATTGGCGTATTTAACTGTTTCAAGCATGTTTCTAAAGATGCTGGTGCAAGCACACCTGTAACAATAGTTACAGAAACTCTTCGTTCTTCCACAAGCCAGCTTCTTTGCTATTTCTGAATCGGGGAAAATGACTGGGGCTAGTTTAGTAGTACAGTCGCCTGACCTATACGATAAACCATGCTGCACATTATGGTAGACACTTGTCACTTCAGCTGCTGTGATTTTATTTTGGTTCCCATCTTTCGGTGGAGAGAAAAAACTTGTCATGCTAGCGTTAGCATTTCTTTGTTGTGCATTTCTCTTGTGACTTTCCCCATCTCCGTGCTTCCTTACATCCCCCTCACCTCCATGCGTGATGGTGAAACTTCGGTGGCATACACTGCAATCTCCTTTCTTAAGGCCTGTTCACACCGGGACGAATTTTGCGCGCAATATTCGCCGACGTTTAACGCCTCGTGACTAAACAAAGGGCGCCAATGTGAGTGTGCACACCGACGCGAAAAACGCCACGCGTAAAAGCGTCATTTTTTAAAAAACGCCTCGGGTTCGTTTTTTTGGTTTGACGCGCCGCGTCAAAAACTATCCGACCAATGAGATTGGCGCTTTTGCTCACGTGTCTGGAGCTTCTGAAGTTACAGTAAAACACAACTTGGGGGCGCTCAAACACAAAACGGTCTTGCCGAGCACACATACGTAACGGCGAAGAAGATATACGCCAAGCAGCGTCTACACTGCTGAGAAGAAATAAGACGAGGAAGATGCAAGGCAAGATGAATGTATAGCTGCTGGTCTCGTTGGTGTCGGAACATAAAGAACTATATGACAAACGCGACAGCGGAGTATTTCTGTTTTACATTAAGCGCCATCTAATGTCAGGGAATGAATTTGCATGTTCACTCGGCTCATCGTCAGCGAAAATCGTTTGGGTGTGAACGCCGATATTCGTCCCGGTGTGTACGGCCCTTTAGGGTCACCTGTGACTGGTTTTAACCATGTATATTTTTTTCTCCCATTCCTTATTATACGAACAAAGACGCTTTTTCTTCTCGGGAGCTCCGGATAGATCCATTTTTCTGTTAAGGTTTTTTTTTTTTTTTTTTTTTCTGTGTGGGTTTTTTTTTTTCTCAGTGTTTATTTTCCCGCTCTGGCTATAACCAATAATAACGGCTGCATTGCGCATGTTCAGTGTTTTCTTATTAACTTTTTTTATTGTAGAATTGTAATTTAAAGGACGATGAAATAAAATGACGAAGACAAAATTAAAATGCGGGACACTGCTTATGACTTGCGGGACGCGGGACAAAGCTTCACATTTCGGGACTGTCCCGGTGGTCACTCTACTGGAGCGTGTTATTTTGTTTTGCAAAAATCCACCGTCCCGGATCATCGGGTCTAATCAGCGCAGGGGGGTGTGAGATCTGACTGTCAATCACAGGTCGTGCACGCACACGCCACAGATCCCCTCTCCCTCGCGCAGACGCGGACGTTACAATATCACATGCACACGACACGCCTGAAGTTCGCCTGAAGTTTGTACGAAGCGTGATGGCAGAGAGAAAATCTACTCACAAGCTTCCAGTTCCTCGGTTATTGCTATCTATGGATAGATTAGCCAGGGCAGCCTACCTCCGAGTCCATGGTGTTGATCGATGCTGAAGAGATGGACGCGCCGTTCACAGAAAATCAGGTACACACGCACTGACGATGGGCGGGTGCTCGTTGATAGTGGGGGAGGGGCATGAGTTGTAAACATTCAAAATTTTGGCTAAGTCCACTCAATCTGCCAGACTTGCCGACGGCAGCTTTAATATCCAGGCAAAAATTGTAGCCTACGTCTGTTGTATATAAAAGGTTTTATCACATTTCTGGCTAAATATGTTCTTGTGCAATGTAGTTACAGGGTAATTTTGACATTGGTGGGTTTTAAATTAAACTATATATATATATATATATATATATATATATATATATGGCTGTATGTAAGCACAGTATGATAAAAATGTAATCTGAAATGATGTTTTATTAACAAGGTTCGGGAGGAGCACGTTCAGATAATTAACACAAGTGGAAAGCACTCAATGGTGAGAGGTATAAATACTCAGCAGTCTCACCTCATTCCATTGACAGTTTTTGCAGCAAGTAGCCAGACAGTATCGTCCTAACAGGTCCGAATCGAGCATTTCCCGTCCGATGAATAATCTCTCATTGAAGAACCTCTGCCGCAATCCTCTGACCAATATCGCGGGCGTCAGGCTTAACAAACGGGATCATAACCGCGGGCGAAACATCCGCGATCTCCTTCCGCGCATTTCTCTACACCGGTCCATACAACAATTCCCGCCATTAGAGAAATGGTTAGTAAGGCAATGCCGCCCTCTTCACGCGAGGGAAGGGTCTTCCTCCTTCGCCAGGCCGCCACAGCTGGCCCTAAAGTAAGCCGCGCCGTGCCGCGCCGCAGATTGAGTTCCGGCCAGTCCATACTCAACGTTTGCCGGGTCAACTCAGTGAGTGCTCAGCTCGGCCCTTCTCGTGTCTGTCTTGGTTGAGCTTGACATTGCTTCAGTTGTTTGAGTCACGAGCCAGTCATGCCATCTGTATACAAATTTGATCGGGGGAATGCACGTTTTAAATTGTTTCTGTACAAATGATTTACTGTCATACAGTAGGTCGCACGTTACGTGCAGTTTGATCACAGAATCATTAAGAACCTATCGTTAACACTGTCCTGCAATCTATCTGCAAAATCTCGTAAAAAAAAAAAAAAAAAAAAAAAAATGTAGGCTATAAAAGCAATGTGTTTCATGCCAAGAGATTAGTAATCCTTAATTGAAACACAGTTAAATAAATACAAGATGCCTACATTTATGCAAGCTTCGTCTTTTACCATAAACCGTCTCTTTTGTACTTAACTAAATAAACTTCAGATAATCAAAATTGTTCTAAACGCAAACTGTTATCTTTGCTCGGTCACTTAAACTTCAATGTGCATAATCCCGCAAGGATTTCATCTCGCCTCCTTTTTCTCGCGTCTTTGATCTAAAGCACAAGAAGACGAGCGTCGGTCCGCTAAGCCCCACTCTCCTCCTCCCTTTGTGGGAGCTCAGTTTCTCCAGGTAAGTTTATCCACTGCTGCAGCAGTGATGTCTCCTCTGGTCCTGGAGGAGCTCAATTTCTCTGGTAAAATTTTCTCTAATATTGCAACAGTAATGTCTCCTCCGCTCTCAATAGAGCTCTGTTTCTCTGGCTAATCTTCTCCACTGCCACAGCAGTGATGTCTCCTATGCTCCCACTGGAGCTCTTTTACTCTGGCTAATCTTCTCCACTGCCACAGCAGTGATGTCTCCTATAATACTTGATTAAACAAAGTAAAACTGACCAAACCAAAAAAGGTCATTTCATCTACATTTTTAACCTCGCTTCGCAAATCCAACCATACCAGTCAATTCTGGCTTATCTAGAATTGCCTTATCTAAAAAAAAAAAAAAAAAAAAAAACTCTTTCTCTTCTTTACTGTCTCTTCTTTACTGTCTCCTCTTTCTGTCCAGCGAGCATTGGTCTCACAGCGGACGGAGTGAGAACTTCCCAGTGGAGCACTTACATTTTCTCTTTCATCCAGCGATGCAGTATGAGAATCTCCTGGGCAAGCACTCACCTTCCTGTTTCCTTTCCGTCCAGCGAGCATTGGTCTCACAGTGGACGGAGTAAGAACTTTCCCAATGGAGCACTTGCGTTTTCTCTTTCATCCAATGATGCTGTGTGAGAAAATCTCCTGGGCAAGCACTCACTTTCCTGTTTCCTTTCCGTCCAGCGAGCATTGGTCTCAAAATGGACGGAGTGAGAACTTTCCCAGTGGAGCACTTACGTTTTCTCTTTCATCCAACGATGCAGTATGAGAATCTCCTGGGCAAGCACTCATTTTCCTGTTTCCTTTCCGTCCAGCGAGCATTGGTCTCACAGCGGACGGAGTGAGAACTTTCCCAGTGGAGCACTTACGTTTTCTCTTTTCATCCAATGATGCAGTGTGAGAAAATCTCCTGGGCAAGCACTCATTTTCCTGTTTCCTTTCCGTCCAGCGAGCACTGGTCTCACAGCGGACGGAGTGAGAACTTTCCCAGTGGAGCACTTACGTTTTCTCTTTCATCCAATGATGCAGTGTGAGAAAATCTCCTGGGCAAGCACTCACTTTCCTGTTTCCTTTCCGTCCAGCGAGCATTGGTCTCACAGTGGACGGAGTGAGAACTTCCCCAGTAGAGTACTAATGTTTTCTCTTTTCTTCCAGCAACGCAGTGCGAGGAAATCTCAGAGGCAAGCACCCACCTCCCTGTTTCTGTAAACTACAACCGCTCCCGTTTACAGACCAACAGGGGACATCAGCCGGGCAGGGAGCCACCATTACGGGCCTTCCCGGTCAAGCATCCAGGCCTTCTTGAGATACCAGCCCGCCAACTCGGCACTCATTTGGGGGATCTTTAGTCCGGCGGCTGTCCTCTGCTTTAGCTTTGGGGGGAGTACTCTGGGTTCGGGCTGAACTCCGAGCTCGGAGCCCTCCCTCCGGACAGCACGCCATATACGCATTAAACTTACCCATTCAAATTATATGTAAGTGTGAACTCGTGAAATGATGTTTTATTAACAAGGTTCGGGAGGAGCACGTTCAGATAATTAACACAAGTGGAAAGCACTCAGCAATCAATGGTGAGAGGTATAAATACTCAGCAGTCTCACCTCATTCCATTGACAGTTTTTGCAGCATCCCTCCACCACCCCTTCTCCACACTTCTAGTACTAAACACTTACATACGGGGGGAGTACTCTGGGTTCGGGCTGAACTCCGAGCTCGGAGCCCTCCCTCCGGACAGCACGCCATATACGCATTAAACTTACCCATTCAAATTATATGTAAGTGTGAACTCGTGAAACAATTTTATAAACACCTGATTTCGAAAAAATATATATAATGGGGGGTATAATGTGTTACTTTGTTGTTTGAGTATACTGTATAAGACAATGTTTTATTAAGAAGGAAAAGTGTTTTGAATTTTTTTTGTGAAATAAAAGTCAGAAATTAAATGGGATCCTGTATTGTATATTTACTGCACTTACCCTGTAACTACACAGAACAAGGGGGTAACAAGCACCACTTTAATTTACAGCCCGCAGGAGTTACAATTACCCAGTAAATACACAGTTAAAACGGGTAATAAACACTACTTACTATGTAACAATATGAAACAACACTATTTGCACAGTAATTACAGAGAAAGGTACTCTTATTAAAAAAAATAAAAACTTTTAATTACACAGTATATTTGCCCTGACATTTAAGTGTCATTGCAATACAATGTGATAAGGTAAGTACTAAGTACTACATGGTATGTTCTAAATTAAAATCATAGCAGAAACTATTTTTTTTGGCTTAACGTTAAGTAGTTTAGTAAGAAAAGCCAATAAATAGCATTGCATGTTTTTCGAAATCAGGTGTTTATGAAATTGTTTTTGATTCAATTTTTATCATATTGTGCATATATATATATATATACTAAATTTATACACTTACATATAAGGAGCTTATATTTATCTAAAGTTTAATTTACAACCCACAGATGTCAAAATTACCCTGTAACTACATTGCACGAGAACATATTTTGACAGAAATTATATAAAAATCTTTTATATACAACAGACGTACAATTTTTGCCTGGAATATATTAACAGAATAGGTTAGTTTCAAAATAATTACATTATAAATAATTTGCTTGAATATCTGGTTCAGGCCCGGCGCCACGAGGGGGCAAAAGGGGGCATTGCCCCCTCAGATCTTATTTGTGCCCCCTCAGTTTCATTTTTGTATTCATGGTTACAAATTAAATGATTAACTTTTTGAGCGGTACAGTCCCATATATGGGATTTTTTATTTCAGTGCCCCTGAGAGTACGGTCCCACATATGGGATTTAGAATGTTCAGTGACGACATAACTGCCAGATTCAAACTGTGCTTTCGCGCGTTGGTTGGCGCTGAGCCAGAGTCGGACGCGCTCAGCGCTGTCATATCACAACTATGCAGTGTTTCCATCTCAGCCATAAACAGCCATCTCACGTAGATCAAGATCAAGATTATTTATAAAGGTTTTTAAATGACCAAACACACTCACATACACATTTTTGAGAATCGGAATATCAGATAGAATAAAATGGGTTTAGCAAAATCTGTTGATTTTGAATAAAAAAGGGAAAAGGAAATAAAAGCGATACATCCACGGTGTGTCACGTGACAAATATGACGCGTCGCCATGGAAACATTAAGGGGGAACGTTCTAAATTCTAAAATAACAGTCGCCTTGAATAAACTCACTATGGGGAGTCAGTTAGAATATTAAAATTAAGCGTGAAAGGGTTAAAATATGCATAATAAATGATGCTGCCTTATCTTTTTTTACTAAGCAAGTTATCAGTGTGTATTGTTCATTGATGGTATAAAGTTAAGCCCCCTTAACAATTTCACATGCCCCCTCTCAGTCATTTCATTCTGCAGCCGGGCCTGATCTGGTTGTACCCCTTTAGTACCCAAAACTTAACATATTGTTCCCTTATACCTACACGGAAGTAAACTATAATTACAGAAACGTACACCGTAATTTCGGTTTACTTACGCAGTTGTTTGCGGGTCGTAATATAAAGTGTTACCAAGCCACCTACTGCCATTTGTGCAAGTGTTTACTGACAGGCTTCTTGGGCTGACTAAATCCCTTTAAGCAGGACCCTCAGGTGTATTCTAGTCTACTATTTCCGGTGGATTTTCGAAGTGTGGATCCGTGCTCACTATAGGTGCTTCTCATTTCTTATTTGTGCATCCTCGTTTCCTTTCCTCGCTTCCTTTCCTCGTGTCTCAGCTCCGCCCCCTGTAGGGTGCGGGGGAAGGCTGCAAGGAAAAGACGCGAGGACGGAGGAATCGAATGTAACTTTTTTTTATACATTGGAATACTTGATCACTCGAGCGTCACTTCATCGCGTCATCAGCAGCTCTCAAATGATCTGCCCTTATGTTGTTGAAGTTTGTTTATTTAAGAAATTCATAATAAATAATAATAAAGCAAGATACCCTGTTGAAATATGTGAGATGTGTGGTTTATATAAACTGCCAAGGTAAAGTATAAATTAAAATGATTGTGACCGATGTGAAGGGGGAGGAGAATTTAGGCGTGCGTCACGTTTTAGTCGATAAAACTCTTCCGCATAGGATACACCTGTGTATCCTCGCTCATGACTCCTCAGGAAGCCTCCTAACTCCTCGATCCTCGACTCCTCGCGGTGCAATTAGAGAATTGAGATGTCTTTCAAGATGGCTGAGCTCGATCGGTTTCCGGGTCATAGGATAGAGGGCGGAGGAGAGAGGAGACGAGGAGGGATATTGAGAAGCACCCTATAACAGCTAATATTGCCCACTATCCACTGTGCTTTGGAGGAGGATCCAGGTCAGAACTACAAACACGAGTAAAAAGTGTTCAGAAAACTACAAAACATGAGCGGCCGACGGTTAAGTAGAGAGGTTTAGATAAAGGGGTTTGAGTGACTAATAATCAACATTTAAGCTGATAAAAATATTTATTTGATGTTTTCCGTATTAAATTTTCATCTGCAACAACATAAATCTTTTATAAAGATCCGTTTGGTCATTAACTTTTAAATGCATCAATGAGGAGAGTTCTCTGCATGAAATACCCACGACTGCAGATCGACGTGAAACTGCATTTCTCTATGATAAGGTAGGAAATTAAATGAAATGTGATGATTTTATCTTTGACAAGATGATGGACAGGTCAGTTTATGATGACAGGATGCGTGTAACTAAGCGACGGAGAGCAACCGTTAAAGGGACATTGTGTAGGATTTTCTCCCATCTAGCAGTGTTCTGTTCGCGGCTCGTGCTGTAAGTGATCACTTTTCACTGCTTCGTCATTTCCCTGGATGGAATATAAGTGAATTCGTTTCGACAAATTCTCTGGATGTACTGAGTTTTACTTGAATTAATTTCCCTTGAAAGTGCACCAACGATTGGGCCCCAACGGCTAGCCAAAAGAGTGTGTGTTTATTTTCATAAGAAACTGTGACGAAACTAATATATTGTGTTGTTACTGAGTTAATTTTGTGTTAATTCTGTGAAGTGTGTAAATCGATTCAAAGGAGTAATTGTGAGTTTTCAATAATTATCCGGTGTATTTTATTTATTTTATTTTTTTCACTTAAAATAAGAAGGGAGAGTGTATTGTTTTTTTGAGGGTGATCATTTAGAATACTCAGAGAGATTGAGGCTATTGAGTACCTAAAGGGTGTAAGGAGTGAAAACCTTTTATACAACTGAACAAAACAAATAGTTTCCATTTCTTATTTTATGCTTTGAAACACCAATTGTCATTTTATTTTAATTTTATTTATTTTTCTTCCAACAAAAAGTGTTTCATATTAGTGTTTAAATAATAAATCATTGTTATTCTTTTTGCCTTATTTGGAATTTCTGTATTGATTTATTATTTCAATTAATTGGGGGAAAAACTAACAAGAATTTAAAATTCTGGGGAAGTAAATTATAAGTAAATTCATTTTTGCTTTATAATTCCCTGGTGGAGGCACCGTGCGCTTATTAATTTGAGAAGAGAAAAAAAACTCCGTCCAATTCAACATTCAACTGCCGGGAATCCAGGGTTTTCTTGATGAGGGAAATTTCAAATTAAATTAGTTGAGAAAAGGGTTACAATGATATAATAAAAATATGAATAAAAATGAAGTTAATTCGGCCAGCGCTCATACCTGTATTTACATCCTGTTTTCAGTCGAAGTCCATAGTAACCGATTGTCGAGTTCACGCGCGTGATCATAGGTAACTAAACCTTATTCATATCTTTCACATCTACTGCAGTCAGAGTCACTCGTGTTCACTCTGAAGGAATCACTCACATTGGCTGTGCACTTGTAATGACACATCAAGGATGTTAAGAGGCTAAATGCAGGTTTAACTATTGCCCTATTGAAGTCAACAGGGTGCAAACTTTAAAAAGAGGATAACACGGTGTAGGCAACACCGATTTTTGTTGTTCTCTGTACTGACAGCACTCCAAATTTACAAAAAAAAAAAATTCAAATTGACTGGAGTTCTCCTTTAAGTCAGATCATTGGCAGAGGTATTTGTACACCATTGAGGACATATTTATGAATAAAAAATATTGATTTTAGATAATAAAACACCTAAAAAACTACACATTGTCCCTTTAAAGACACAATTGTATAACGTGATAGTATGTCCCAAAGCTTGTATGCTCTGCTACATACTCAAAAGTATCTACTTTTTCTTCACACAAAGTTGTATGAGCGACAATCCTTACAGCAGAGTTATGTCACTCATACATGCACTACTTGTGTGTGTGTGTGTGTGTGTGTGTGTGTGTGTGTGTGTGTGTGTGTGTGTGTGTGTGTGTGTGTGTGTGTGTGTGTGTGTGTGTGTGTGTGTGTGTGTGTGTGTGTGTGTGTGTGTGTGCGCGTGTGTGTGTGTGTGTTTTCTAAACAAAAACAGAAATACAAAAACTTCAATACAGATAAATCTTATTAAAATTAAGATAATCTTATTGAAATTAAGATACACAATATTAATAAAAGGCCTTTATTTAACCCCCTGGAGCCATGTGGAGCACTTTTATTATTTTTTTTTTTTTATTTAATGTTTATTTGACAGGGACATAGAACATTGCTTTATAAAGAATACAAAGTAGATGCCATGCATACAATTATCATGGATAGATGCACTTTTATGATGGATAGATGCACTTTTATCATGAATGGATGCACTTTTATCATGGATAGATGCACTTTTATCATGGATAGATGCACTTTTATGGACTCCAAAACAGAAACTGCCATTCACTGCCATTATAAAGCTGGGAAGAGCCAGGACATTTTTAATTTAACTCTGATTGTATTCGTCTGACAGAAGAAATGTCATATAATACCGAGTACATCATGGGCTCATTTTCATTTTTGGGTGAACTATCCGTAAGAAAAAATTATGTGGAAGTCGAAGATCTCAAACATGAAGTTTATTACAGCAATAGCAGTGTCAAGTAACACAAAGCACCATGGGTTCACCGGCATCAGAATGAACCCAGAACATCATGTTGATGATCATGATGAGCTCATTCTAAAATTGGAAACGGTTTGAAATACTGTAGTAATGCCATTTCAGTGTCAAGCATTTAAAGGACAAATCCAGTGAAAAATGAACCTAGGGGTAATTAACACATGGTTACTGAGTCGATCGTTCCCTGGCATGCGTTTTTATGAAAATTGAATGTAAAGAGTTGTATCTTAAAAAAAACAGATTATCTTTTAACACTAGTATATGGGGCAAAGAGTAAAAGTAAATCGCTAGTTAATACCACTAACAAGGCTCAAAATAGCCTCACACTAACACGGTAGCATAATGAGGGTCCTTACATACAAACCGAAGCATTGAGAACTTTGTAAGTGTACAGACAGTTTAATAAGAAGTACATTACGCGTTTACATGCAGGATCCATTTTGGAAAACAGTCTCGACTAATCGAGCCACGAACGCCGTGCTACGTTAGATTTCACAAACGTTATTCCTATCAACCAGCTCACTTAGCACGGCGTTCCATTCTTATGTTCTAATTTCCATTCTTATGAATGTTGTCTCAAGCACACACAACCACAGAGACACACCCACAGGTACAAATCTGGACTGTATCAGGAAATTAATACATTGTAACACTGGTACATGGGGAAACAGGCAGATTGTTAGAAGAAACATGGCAAAAACTATTGTTTTTGTTAGTTTGTTACCAGTGTTTGCACTCTTCATGCAAGGTAAGGTAATATTTATTTGTTAAATCTCTTTTCTGGTCAGTAAGAAAAACTATTGACTAAATAGTCATTAGAAACATTTAGTAGATGTTTCCCTGTTCAAACCACCCTAACCTGCTGTGCTGGTTTCAGTTTGTCTCCCAGCCTGGCTAAGTTGTTACTTCAAAAAGCATTGAATGAAAGTTGAAATATAAAAGATAAGATTTAATAAACAATTAATTAGCCCTATTTAACTATATACTGTAATGTTCTGACATCACACTAATACTGAAAACCTCATAAAATATCCCATTCATAGCCCAATTCCCTATTTAGCACAACGCTTGTTTTTTTTAGGGAAATATATTCTGAATATTTTTGCCCTTTTGGAGTTGAATAGGTTTAAATGGATGCAATATACGTAGTTATAAAAAAATTAAAGGAAGAAATCTCAAATAATATTCTTAGTAATTTACATTGGGTTTGATACCTTTTGGTCAAATGGTCTTGGAGTTTAATGGCTTTGTTTAGAATACATACATGTAAAGTTTTAAATTATATTCCCCAGAGTCTTGTGCTATAAAAGGGATATTTTGTCACATTTTACTTCAAATGTCATACAGTTAAATTGTTTAATTGATTTATTTGGCTAATTAATATACATTTCCAGAATATAAGCCTTAATGCAAAAGAAAATGTATGTATATCTAAATTGGTTTGGCCTCAAAGCATGAAATGAGTTTAATGCATGAAACTGAACATAATCTAACAAATGTCAATCTAACTTGCACAAATTCATGTTTTTATAGCAAACTACTTCTGACTAAAAGAAATGAAAAAGCACAAATGTATGTTGACATTCAGAACATAAGAAATTAAAAAGGTCTTAAACAGACAACGTTTACTACATCCCATAAATTAGGAAAGAGGAGTCTGTACTTCAGTTCATATATATTTGAACTTTAAATCTGTTGCAGTTCATAAAGATACAGAAGGCAGATTTGTTAAATGGAGTGATAGATGGATTAGATGTTTCATTTGAATGTCTATATATGCTCCAAATGAAGACACTTTTTTTTTTATTAAAATCTTTTATGAAAACAGACTTTGTTGATATCCTGCAATACAGTAAATGGAACCTCTTGGAGTGTGGAGACTTTGTTTGTCTTATGTCCCAGTACATGGAAAGTCAGCTGACTCTAAACGCACCTCTCCCTTGAATGTGTAATATCAAATTACAACAACTGACAAATACAAAATACAGCCTATTACACTCTTAGACTATGCTCCTTTGACAGTGACTGATATCCAGGCAGTGAGATTTAACACATCCTCTCAATTATAACATTAATAAAAGAATATAAGTATATAAGACAATATAGTCTATCTATTATTAAGATGATATTTATATTACAGTTTTACCTTGATATCGGTGCTACTTCAGAGAGATCGCCATTATCATAACATGAAGGGGTTTAAATGTTGACCTAACTTTCTTAAATGGATACAAACTCACAAATGTTGTAATAGCCATGCCATTATACACATTTGTGTCCTCATAAACCAACCTAACCCGTACCCCTCCCTCCCTTCCCCCCCTCCCTCTCACACACTCTATCTCTTTCATTTCTTTCAAATTCTTGGAACTATGGAGAGAGAGAGAGAGAGAGAGAGAGAGAGAGAGAGAGAGAGAGAGAGAGAGAGAGAGAGAGAGAGAGAGAGAGAGAGAGAGAGAGAGAGAGAGAGAGAGAGAGAGAGAGAGAGAGAGAGAGAGAGAGAGAAAATAAAGCTTCATGGAAAAGTTATTTCAGGCAAGAATTAAAAAAAATCTTGCCTAAGATAAATTAAGTAAATTTTACTTAGGCCTATTGTGTTTTTCAGTAGTATTAATGAAGAATATGAAATACATTCTTGGTTTTATGAATTCAGTAATGCAATATTTCTGTGCTATTTTCTGGGCAATATCAGGATATGGCTTGTTTGATATGCAGTGAATCAGTGTGGTTCTTTAGCTGTTTATTTGATATTTTGATATTTTTGTACAGTTTTTATAATCTGTAAATATAAAAGCATTTCACATCAATTTCCTGTTGTATAATTTTATCTCACTTTCTCAGACATGATTTATGATTAACTGTGTATTAATTCTCCAGGTGTGTCTGATGTTGATAAAGTGTCAGTGTCAGTGATGGAGGGAGATTCAGTCACTCTAAACACTGGTGTTCAAACAAACCAACAGGAGAAGATTCGATGGTATTTTAGTGACATTCGCATCGCTGAAATCACTGGAGATCTCAGTAAGATCTATACAGATGTTCAGTGTAATAAAGGCACTGAGAGATTCAGAGGCAGACTGGAGCTGGATCATCAGACTGGATCTCTGACCATCATGAACACCAGCACTGCAGATGCTGGACTTTATCATCTAGAGATCATCAGCAGCAGACACAGTGAAAAGACCTTCATTGTTGCTGTTCATGGTGAGTCATTTAACTGATGCTTACAAGCAGGATATATGAGCAATATCACACGTATAGCAGTGTGATATGGCTGTATATAAACACGGCTGTGAGTGTGATATTGAGTTTATACACCAGTTCGACTGCAAAAGTAAGTAAATAAAAAAGAAACAACTGAGTGTTTGACAGTTGAGCCCAAGCCTCCGCTCTGTTACTAATTCTAAAACGTCACTTTAGAACTATAGTAACGAAGAAATAGGCCTACATTATTAGATTAAAGTATTATGGTATTTTGAGAGAGAGGACCACTACACGAGTGTATTATCTGCATCTGATATAGCATTCATTCTTCAGGTTGATGTCCATAATATCCATAAATAAAATGTTTGAATATCCGCTGAGGAAGTGATTGCTTTGCCTTTTTAAAAGATGTTCAATGATAGCTCTAAAACAACTTCCTTGTTCTGACTCACTCATACAGTTTTTGCCACCATATAATGGCGTAATAATGTAACTTTCACTGAAGTCCGATGCCTTGTCCAAATACCCACACTTGAGGTCTTTGCACTCAACCACTTGTCTACTTGCATGACGTATTTCCTCTATTTGGCCCAAGTGTTCAAGTAGGCGTAAACCTAGATATAAGGGCTGCATCCGAAAATTGATAAATGCTGCTTTAAGAGGACGGATTTCAAGATCAAAAGGCATCAAGACATGTCCGAATGCAATGTTTGTTTCACTTCCTGTCTCTCGAGATTCCTTCATCTGATCGATTTTTGAAGGCAGAATAGATCTATCCTTCGCTGCCTTTGATATCCCACAGTAATGTGCTTTCCATTCTGTGATGGCTGAGCTAGAAAAATAAACATGCATGGCGTCTGAAAGTTGCGGCTGATCGTCAGTTTGTGTGCAAATGTATATTTTTGATCAAAGTTTTCCACTTATGATATAATTTCTAGCGAGAAATATCCACTTAGTTTTCACCAAAGCTCGCTCTATTTTGCTGTAGATCATTAAACCATAACACTACCTTAGAAGTCTGTCTGAAATCAATTTCGTGAGAAACCTTCGAGTGCAGACACTGCCTGCAAAGTCACTGCCTGATAGAGCAGCGAAGCAACAAGTCACTGCCTAGTGCCTATGTTTTCGGATGCAGCCAATAAATACATAGACGCCCCATCGGCCGGTTTTGACCGTTGCTGTGATACGTCAACGAGTCGGCCATATTATTCTGGGCAAGACCGCACTAAACAAATACAAGTAAACAGGGAGCTGCGGCTTTTCTGGACAAAATGAACAATAACATTTAGATTTCTCAACCGATTTCAATGGTTTATGATCCGCATGGAGTACGAAAAAGGTTCAGTCTCCAATTATTGAATCTCGCTAGTTAGTGCTTGAAAATTATTAATTGTAATTAGGAATTGTGAAAACTCACGCGTGTCAATCATAGTTTGACATCCCTAATGTAATATAATGTACATGAAATATGGATAATGTATGTCATTGTGGAAATTGCTATTTCTGTCTTAAACAGTTATATTAGCTTTTTCTCTTGTTCTTAAGCCTTTTTATTTTGAATCACATCATAGGATGGATGTCAAAGGGCAATTTCAAATGAATAAAGATAATTTGCAGCCCAACACCTTATTTATCTGAAGCATTTATCTTAAGGCTCTTTTCATTTAAATAATTTACAACCCCAAATCAGAAAAAGTTGGGACACTGTACAAATTGTGAATAAAAACAGAAAGCAATGATGTGGAAGTTTCAAATTTCAATATTTTATTCAGAATACAACATAGATGACATATCAAAGGTTTAAACTGAGAAAATGTATAATTTTAAGGGGAAAATAAGTTAATTTTAAATTTCATGGCATCAACACATCTCAAAAATGTTGGGACAAGGCCATGTTTACCACTCTCATCCCCTCTTCTTTTTATAACAGTCTGCAAACGTCTGGGGACTGAGGAGACAAGTTGCTCAAGTTTAGGAATAGGAATGTTGTCCCATTCTTGTCTAATACAGGCTTCTAGTTGCTCAACTGTCTTAGGTCTTCTTTGTCGCATCTTCCTCTTTATGATGCACCAAATGTTTTCTATGGGTGAAAGATCTGGACTGCAGGCTGGCCATTTCAGTACCCGGATCCTTCTTCTACGCAGCCATGATATTGTAATTGATGCAGTATGTGGTCTGGCATTGTCATGTTGGAAAATGCAAGGTCTTCCCTGAAAAAGACGACGTCTGGATGGGAGCATATGTTGTTCTAGAAGGTGGAAATACCTTTCAGCATTGATGGTGCCTTTCCAGATGTGTAAGCTGCCCATGCCACACGCACTCATGCAACCCCATACCATCAGAGATGCAGGCTTCAGAACTGAACGCTGATAACAACTTGGGTTGTCCTTGTCCTCTTTAGTCTGGATGACATGGCATCCCAGTTTTCCAAAAAGAACTTCAAATTTTGATTTGTCTGACCACAGAACAGTTTTCCACTTTGCCACAGTCCATTTTTAATGAGCCTTGGCCCAGAGAAAACACCTGCGCTTCTAGATCCTGTTTAGATATGGCTTCTTTTTAGACCCATAGAGTTTTAGCTGGCAACGGCAAATGGCACGGTGGATTGTGTTCACCGACAATGTTTTCTGGAAGTATTCCTGAGCCCATGTTGTGATTTCCATTACAGTAGCATTCCTGTATGTGATGCAGTGCCGTCTAAGGGCCCGAAGATCACGGGCATCCAGTATGGTTTTCCGGCCTTGATCCTTACGCACAGAGATTGTTCCAGATTCTCTGAATCTTTGGATGATATTATGCACTGTAGATGATGATAACTTCAAACTATTTGCAATTTTTCTCTGAGAAACTCCTTTCTGATATTGCTCCACATTGGGGGAATTGGTGATCCTCTGCCCATCTTGACTTCTGAGAGACACTGTCACTCTGAGTGTCAGGGTTGATGCAGGCAGGATGCTGAGACGAGGTTTAAGTAATTCAAAAACAAAGTATTTATTTATTAGAACTGAAATGGTTTCAGATTACAAAATCAAAAAGACAAAACTCCAGGAATCAAACATTAACCCTACAAAGACAACCATAATCTGACGACGACAGACAAAGACTGAGTAAAACACTGGGGTATATATACACAGGCAAACAGGATGATAAACAAGACACAGCTGACACAAATGAACTAATTAAACAGACCGGGGAAAACAGGACTAAACCAAAATCACAAAAGACAGGGGAAAACGGATCACAGAAACTGAAAACATAGAAACAGATTCATAAAACAGAACTCAAAGACCTCAAAACGTCACACTGAGAGGCTCTTTTAATACCCAATCATGTTGCCAATTGACATAATAAGTTGCAAATTGGTCCTCCAGCTGTTCCTTATATGTACATTTAACTTTTCGGCCCTCTTATTGCTACCTGTCCCAACTTTTTTGGAATGTGTAGCTCTCATGAAATCCAAAATGAGCCAATATTTGGCATGACATTTCAAAATGTCTCACTTTCAACATTTGATATGTTATCTATATTCTATTGTGAATAAAATATAAGTTTATGAGATTTGTAAATGATTCCATTCCTTTTTTACTCACATTTTGTACAGTGTCCCAACTTTTTCTGATTTGGGGTTGTATTTCTATATATAGTTTTCCTCCTAACCTTATGCTTGCAGTTTATCACACATGTGTTTGTTTTATTATTCATATACCTAAACATTAAATGTAATAAATTGACAAATAAAGTGCAATTATGTCACTAGCTGGAAGGTGTGTGTGTGTGTGTGTGTGTGTGTGTGTGTGTGTGTGTGTGTGTGTGTGTGTGTGTGTGTGTGTGTGTGTGTGTGTGTGTGTGTGTGTGTGTGTGTGTGTGTGTGTGTGTGTGTGTGTGTGTGTGTGTGTGTGTGTGTGTGTGTGTGTGTGTGTGTGTGTGTGTGTCTGTGTGCGTGTGCTTTTAAGTGGGTGTGTCTGTTTTGTACTCTTCATGTTTAGAGTGTAACCCCTTCTTTGCTGTCTGTTTTTTACTGCATTGTGGCTGAATTATTGATTTTATTTCATGTATTTGCAAAAACTTGCTTTGTGTTACATACACACGTTTCGTACCATTCAGATGAAGTAGACATTTATAACAATTTTAAAACCAACACCAGAGGGTTAATCATCTGTTTTATGCTCTATTTGTTTTAGTTCAGCAGGAATCCAAAGTGCAAAGAATTTAATGTGAATAAGCACGTAAACTGTGTTTGTAAGCACAAAATGTGGATAAATTCACATGATCACAAGAAAATATTATTTTTCAAAAAGCTCCTAGTAAAATTATTAACTATTGTATACATTTTCTTTAAAGTAAATAAGAAAAAAAATAATTCTCAAGATCCAGGAAATGGATATGCTCAATAATTGTCAGTTATTTCTTATTGTGGAGTTTTTCCCTAAAGATCCTCCAATCATCTGTTGGTTTGTGTTTCAGGTGTTTCTGCTGCTGAACGAGATGAAGTGAAGAGAAAGTCAGTGAAGGAGCAAGAATCTGTCACTTTATACACTGGTGTAATAAAAAAAAAAAAATGATGTGATGATGTGGGATCATAATGAAACTCTCATCGCTGAAATCACTGGAGATCAGAGTAAGATCTGTACAGATGTTCAGTGTAAAGAGAGATTCAGAGACAGACTGAAGCTGGATCATCAGACTGGAGCTCTGACCATCATGAACACCAGAAACACAGACTCTGGAGAATATAAACTACAGATCAGCAGCAGCAGATTCAGCATCATTAGGAGATACAGTGTTTCTGTCACTGGTGAGTATTATTGAGTCATTAAGTAGCCTACATTTTCACATAGGTTTACAATAGTTTAATATATTTGTTTTTCTTGTGGCATGTTTGAAAAACGAGCTTTTACTCAATATTAAACTATATACATCATGTCTATCTCCTTTGCAAGCATGTTCATTTTCATGATTTGTCACCATCACAATAATCACATGATTATGCAACAAAAACGGAGCCACATATATCTATTATGACTAAAATATCGATTTTATGGATGGTATTTAAGAATTGATATTGATTCATTAAAATGAAGATATAAAACTTACCACATACAGAATTTTTTTGGTACGGATACCTGTATCGTTACACCCCTAACAAAAACACATATTTTAAGCTGGATAGGTATCTTTGAGGTATGAAACTTGCAGTAGGCCTATGTTTTTATTTTAGGGCAACCTCTTACATGTCTTAATATCAAGGCAGATTTGATTTTCCATTTCTTGCACCTTTAAAAAATCTGATAATTACAAAAACTGTAAAGGAAGCACTCAAATATTTGGATCATAAAGTGTAACACCCCTGAATCTCTGAACAAGCTTTCCTGAATGAGTTTTCCTTTATATTATCTCCAATTTGCTGATGTTTTATAATGTTTGTTATAGATCAGACTAATGACTGTCTCCCATTCACTACAGATTCACGTGTAGGACCTCCACAGCATCTCCGTTCTGGTGATATAACAGTAATAATATGTGTTTCTGTATTCTTGGCACTGCTGGTCTTGACTTCAGCTGCGGGCCTGTTTTACTGTCTTTATAGGAAGTGTAAACAAAACAGACAAAAGTGTAAGTATTTCAGCTGACACAGAAAGAGAAAACATAATTAGCTTTATTGTGCTACAGTAGAGTACTAAAGACGGCACTTGTGCTGTATTCTGCTTTAGATTGATGAACTATAAATAAACGTGTATATCATTTTTAACACCCATTTTATTAACAGTATGACTATTTTTAATCAAATAATGCAGCCTGGTGAATATAAGAATCTTTGTAAAACATAAAAAAAAATGTAAAAAATGAAGAGAAATCATACTGACCCACAACTTTTGAACTGAATATATATATATTCCGTTTCAGTATTTTTCAATAATTCAACTGTCCGTTATTCTTATTCTGTACTTTTTTTTTTCCGTATTTCAATACATTTTTCATGATTTTGCCCTTGTGGATACAGTAGATCTAGTTTATTAGTCATTTTAGAGCTAGTAACAGATCAGAAGTGGAAAATTGTATTTAACTACTTTGTAAAAGTACCACTACATTACTGAAAAATGTAATAGGTTTGAAGCTATTAAATTAGTAAGTTTGTTGTTTATTGGTCAACAAGTGATGCAAATGATCTGCTATGATTTTGTTCCTTTCTCTAATTGTTAGTTTTGTTCTTCTGATTTTGCAGATGGAGTGAAGATAAATTTGAAGATTGAGGGACAGTCTGTCACTCTAGACACTGGTATTGAAATACAGAAAGATGATCACATAAAGTGGATGTATGGAGATAAAAAAAACTCTCTCATAGCTGAAATCAAAGAAGAGGCCAGCGAGTTCAATGTATATGACGATGCTGCAGATGAGAAATTCTTAGACAGACTGGAGCTGAACAAGAAGACTGGATCTCTGACCATCAGAAATAGCAGAAACACAGACTCTGGAGAATATAAACTACAGATCAACAGAAATGGAAAATCCTCAATCAAGAGATTCAGTGCTACTGTCTCTTGTGAGTAACTCAAATCTTTCAGTGTAATAATGGTCTTGTTTTTTATCAACAGTCAAACATATTTAATGGACTATGAGTTTGTATTAGATTAATCAGATTGTAGATGTTTAAATAAAATACTATTGAAGCCCTAAATCAGTTTCCTTTAAAAAAAAAAACACACATTTACTTCAGGTTTAGATTCATATTTGAATTCAATTACATTTTGTTAATGCATTCTTCTATTGTATTGGTCAAAAAATCTTCACCCATTACATGCACTACTCCTTTTGATTTTTCAATTTGAATTAACTGTCTGTTTTGTTTGTGTCTTCCTTTAGGCCCTCCTGAACCCATATTAATTGTGTCAGATCAAATTGAGTTCCCTGAGATCAAAGTGCCTTTGTTATAGGAGCTTCCAACAGCTTCAGTATGAATCCACTGTATACATCTGTAAACGCCTCTAAAATCCCCCTTTAGACGGAGCTCTATGTTTGATGACAACTTGTGTGCTCACACTGATTTATAGATCAACCCTGAATCTTTATTATAATCTAAGTATTTGCACAGTGTGGAAATATTAGCCTGAATGTCACGTGTATATTTTAGTACTTCACTTGTTCTTCTTTAAATATTAGTTTAGACATACAGTGTTAAAGGCTCATTTGAAAATAAGTTCATCAAATTGGTCATGAAATTACCTAAAATAAGATTAAATTACATAACTGTTTTGTTGTGTGTTGGTTGTGGATGTTTAATCCTGTGGTCAGATCACAGTGTGTTTCTAAAGAGAGAGATGTGATAGACACAAACATAAAAAACGTGTTTATAAGAGACACATGATTTAAAATCACATTTAGCCTGCATCTTTCTCTGCCTGAATTTGATGTGAATCTTTTTTCTTTTTTTTTTGCATAAATTATCTGTAAGAAAGATTTTTTTTCTTTCTGTTTGATTATATTTTAATCTCAGTGCTTTGTTTTTCATGATACCGTGTTGAAGATATCAATGTTCTGTCTGATCTCACTGATTTGTTTTTGATTTTTTTATTCAGTTTAATTATATGTGCTAGAATGATTTGTGTTTGGTGCATTGTGCTGGGCCATGCATTAAATTGGTCTATTGACAATAAAATGTTATTTCAGCTGTTATACAAAGCAGAAAGGTGTAAATCAGTCAAAATGATCAGTTAAATCAATTGTCAGTCGATCTCTAGTAATAATCTAAAAAATCGAGTTTTTCTGTGTGTGTTTGTGTAACTGAAATATCAATCCTCCCTTTCTTTGTTGCTTCTGTGAATCCGTGTTTTCTTAAGGTGAATGATAGTAAAATCATCTGGAATCCATATACTGTGATGGAGACTCCAATGAAACATCAAGTGATGTGGAAGAAAGCCATTGTGGCTATTATTGTAAATGTTTTCAGAAAAGTAATTTCAGTGTTAGAGCTAAAAGCATGTGTGTTCTGCGTCTGCGTGTAAATGAGACAACTGTCTATTTCTGCAGATATATTCATCTATATTCGTCATTCAAAAAGGGAAACCGACGCTGCAAGCTGCACACAAACCATAAACAAAGCATATTTATATAAGCCTATATGTTTTTCATATAATATATTAATAAGATTTGTTCATTAATAGGCATTACCTAGAGATATAATTAAACAAAAAGTAGTCAAAACACATCTAACAGAAAATAAGTTGATTATTTTTTACAACATTATGTGCTCATTTTTTTAGTTAACAAAATGTCAATCTTTGTTTTTATAACAGAAGATAGGCTACAATACAAACATCTTCAAGATACAGTGCAATCGTCACATGTATAACTGATTGTCTCCTCAAAAACAGTCTGTGGTGGAATAAGCATGCTATAAATATGTTTTGCATCTTAATTTAAACTATTTTATTATTTTATTATAATTATTAGCAATAAACTAATTCAACTAATTTAATGTAAAGAGGATACTAATTACTAAGTAAATAATGTAAACTACATTGTATTGATTAGAGTTGCCATAGACTAAAGATTTTTCTAGTTGACTACTAGTCATTTATATAAGCAATTAATCGACTAATCGCACGTTTATATTCATTTCTGCTTAAATACTGGGTGCATGGAGGAATATAGCCAATTCCACATAAATCTTGCCGCAAAACACCGGCAAAAGTAGGCTAATGATAATAAATGTGTCTAAAAATATAAGTATTTTAATTGTTTATTAATACACTAGTGTTTTAACATATATCCATACTGTAAAGTGGATGCGCCTTTAGAGATAAATGCACCTTTCATACGGACAGGATTACGAAATCAGATATTTGCTTTCCAATTCCAATTCTTCCGTTGGTGGACATTTCAAGCTTTATAAAGGTATATTTCTCATGTCTGTGAGGCTAGTCTATAGGCTACGCTGTGTTTCAGTTCATTTTTGAGACGCACTCTCTTTCACGGAGACCATGAGAGCGTGGTTTTCTTTCATTTTACAAAAGCACAACGTTTTCTTGTTATTGTGAGTTTACACAAATAAAAGTAGTCGAATGATGTATTATTATTTTCTGTATGACCAGAAATGATGGAGTATTTAAAGTTGTTTACACTGTTGATATAGGAAACTGTGAATGGGTTGTTGTAGTCCTTAAAAAAAACAGATTTCTTTTAAAGCAAATATCTTCCTTTGCTTTGAACTTTGAGCATTGTAACTTTGCAGATGTTGTTTATTATTTATTTATAGTAATGGCCCATTATATCTCATTCTGTGTCGATAATGTGATTGATACAAAGGTTATCACCAGGCATTCAAATAATAAGCCTTGGTTTAATAATGAACTGAAAAATCTTCTTAAGAAGAAAAGTGTTGTTTTTAAAAGTGGTGATAAAGTTGCTTATTCTGTCATTAGGAAGGAAGTAAGAGCTGCTATTGCAAAGGCAAAACTTAATTATAAAGAAAAAATTGAACAAAAATATTTAAATGCTGATCAAAGGGCGGTGTGGGAATGAAACTAATGACAGGCATACAGGGAAGTAGAACTACGATATCCTTAAATGGGTATACATCTAATGCGTGTTTAGCGAATGAACTTAACAAATTTTATCTAAGATTTGATGTGGATGACGATAATGTGAAGTATGACTCTGGGCAAAGCAATGGGCCTACTGTATTTAGTATCGATGCTCCTACGGTGGCTAGGTTTTTTAAAAGGATAAAAGTAAATAAAAGCCCTGGGCCAGATAATATTAGTGGTAAGGTGTTGAGAGCATGTAGTTCACAGCTAAGTGGCATATTCACAGAGATTTTTAACATGTCAGTTAGAACTCAAATTGTACCACAAATCTGGAAACATGCCATAGTTGTTCCTGTGGCGAAATGTAGGAGTCCGAAGGTTTTAAATGATTTTAGACCGGTAGCCCTCACTTCATTAGTGATGAAAACATTTGAAAAAATTGTGAGAATGGAGATATTGAAGTATGTAGAAGATAATTTAGATCCTCTCCAGTTTGCGTATAGAGCAGGGAGGGGGGTTGAGGATGCCATAACCACTCTTGTACATTTAGTAGCCCAACATCTGGAGACCCCAAAAACAAGGGCACGGCTAGCTTTCATTGATTTCTCATCTGCATTCAACACAATCAAGCCACATGTATTAGCCGAAAAATTAGTTCGATTATTTAACCTTGATCTTAATCTAGTAGGATGGATCGTGAATTTTTTATCAAATAGAACCCAGTGTGTGAGAGTCAATAGTCTGCTTTCTTCCAAATTATGTTCTTCTATTGGCTCGCCTCAAGGGTGTGTTCTTTCCCCTCTTCTTTTTATTTTATATACTAATGATTGTAGGAGCACATTTGACAATAGGTATATGTTAAAGTTCGCGGATGATACTGTGATTGTGAGTCTTCTTGTAAATGAGGAGACATCCCATGGCCCAGTGGTGGAGGACTTTGTCTCCTGGTGTGCAAAATGTAACCTAAGTCTAAATATATCAAAGACCAAAGACATGATCATAGATTTTGGAAAATCTGCCATTTCAGTTTCTCCTACTGTCATAAATGGAAGAGATATTGAGTTTGTGGATGAATATCGTTATCTGGGTACAGTTATTGATAATAAATTAAATTTTAATGCTAACACAGATGCCATTTGTAAAAAGGTTCAGCAGCGTATGTTTTTCCTAAGAAAAATGAACTCTTTTAAAGTATGCTCAGTGTTAATGACACTGTTTTATCGGAGTTTTATTGAATCCGTAATTTCTTATTGTGACATTGTATGGTTTCATTGTATTAGCCTGTCCAACAGAAACAGAATAACCAAACTGATAAAGACTGCTTCGAAAGTGATTGGAGCTCAGCAGATACTGCCCCAGGACATTTTTAAAGGACATGTTGTCAAAAAAGCCTTTGCGATAATCAATTGCCCAACACACCCATTACACAAAGAGTTTGTTATTCTTCCATCAGGACGTAGATATAGAGTAATGGGAGGGAGAACAAGGAGGTTTAAGAACTCATTCATACCAACTGCTATTCTAATGTTAAATAATCTGTAATCATGAGTGTTTATTATGTGAGTGTTTGCTATGTGAGTGTTTTTTGTGATGTGCAGCACCTGTGCAAAACCAATTTCCTAAGGGATAAATAAACTCGAACTGAACTGAATTTATTTAGTCTAACACCATCTTAAATACAATACTGTAATCAAACAACACACACACACACACACACACGCACACACACACAGAGAGATATCAAAGACACAAATTCATCTAAGCAAATGCCTGCCTATCTCTGCCGATTTCGGAGTCTCCAAATTAATCCATTCTGCAACTTTTAAATACATAATAAAATGTTTAAAAACGAAATTATAGGCTTAAGTGCAGGATCCGAAATTTGGTCGTTTTGTCGCTATGGTTACACACACACACACACACACCGTTGGCGGTGCGCTGACTGCGCTCAAAGTCATCTGTCAGTTGTGCAGTTACCCAAAATCTCCTGAATGAAGTTAAAACCCATCATGTCACTGATATGTGTTTTTTAAATCAAGTGATCAAAGTGCTCGTTGCCGCTGCGATCAGTGGCGCGGATAAAGTGTTTTCTCGTATATGGGCGCACACGCCGCACTGTCTTCACTCGGACGCGCGCTTCAATCCGTTCCGTTGCGGATAATAATGTTGCATTATCGAACGTTGTGTCGTCGTGGATATTGTAGTAGCCTATTGTATTGCTAAATCCCCGACCACTATGTCGGTCTGAGACAGCGAGACCTAGACAAGACCGAGAGGTCCGAGACCAAGACAAGACCAAGACCAAAGACCGTCAAGGCCGTGACAAGACCGAGACCACGTAAAAGTGGTCTCGAGACCGGTCTCGAGACATACATCACTAGTAATGGGTTTCTATGGGAAGAAAACACTGTTCATATTCTGGGCTCATCTGCTTTTCATACATGGTTTAAATAAGGTGTGTACAGAATTTCATCTTTATCACTGATAGACTATTAAGCCACCTGAAGCGTTTTCTTTAAGGATTTTCTGGGAGAAAAACATTTAAGAGTGTAATTAAACGCAATACGTTCATATTCTCGGCTTATCTGCTAGGCTACATTATGCTTTATTGATAAGGTGTATACAGAATTTGATCTTTTGACATGAATGTCCTTTGGGGGTTGCTTCTATTTGCTTCAGCTTTTTGAACATAGAAGTATGATAAAGGAGGACCTGAACGCAGGCCACTCTTTTTTTCTTTTTTTTTTTTCTTATTCTTTCTGTGGCAAAGCAACAAAAACAGGTTTCCATGCAGTGCACATTTATCGGTTATAAGTATTTGTGGAAGGAATATTTTTTTGCATATGGATTACTCATGTTTCACATTCAATTAATTTTAGACCAGACCAATCAGCAAATAAGTGCCCATAAAATCCGGTCAAACCAGTGCTAAAAATATCTAAATTGTTTCTCTAGAATGACTGGTGGAAATTGTTTTGTAAATCCTTAAAATGATTACTACTCAAAACCGTATTAACTAGAAAAGGGGTTAGCTTTGTTCCCCCTCTATCAGCTTGATTCGCGCTGATTGGTCAAACCAGTGCTTTCACTTTTATGTAAACAACAACAGCGCAGTATACTTGTTTCAATTTATTCGAGAGTATAACGATATTCAATTTTTTTGTGTGTGTTCCTTACAAAACAACACAATAATGCACATTGTTAAATACAGAAATATAAATGAAATGACATATTTTTATTCAAGAATAATTAACAACAATACCCCACGTAAAAAAATAAAAATAAAAAAACACACCAAAATGCTACATAGTAAAGGCATGGCCGATATAATTATTATATTGCACTAAATGGATAGCGAATATGAGACAGCGCAATCGAAGCGCTTTGTAATAGAGCCTGGTGACGTGACAGTGAGGTAACGAAGCTTCATTTCCACAGGTCACGTGACAGACTCATTTCAAGCAATGCTCCGGAAAACTGGATTACAGCCTCAACGCGTTACACGCATGCTCACTCAGCCGAGACACAGAGACAGGAGTAGATCGTGCTCAGATAATCTTTCTAAACTGTTATTTCAAACCTCAGAGCTGTTGGAAGACAATGTTTAAAGGAAAACCATTCTTTTTTTTCTGGCTGTACTTTTGCCGTCTGGATGGTGAGTTACAAACTTTTTTGGGGTGTTCTGGTAAAAGTTAGTTCAGATCAACAGTCCACCATTTAAATCAGTCAGAAGAAGCTCTTGCTCTTAATCCCAGATTTAACTGAGATGTAGATGTGACCATGAGAAGTTTCCTACTGTTGTATTTACTTATGGAACTTATAACACTAAACCAAACGTAAAATGTAAACTATGTGAAGGTGTGTGAACTCAGATATCTGTGTTTTCCACCCTGCCATTTATTTCCCATGATGCTGTTTCTACCTTTTTACTTTCTTATAGTTTGTAATCATTTCAAAACAACTTCAAACTTCAGTTAAAGCTTCATTAAAACAATTTAATGTTGAATGTGTGACTGAGAGACTGTTTCTGTGTGTTCTTCAGGAGTGTTTGCTGACACAGATGCAGTGAAGTCAGTGTCAGTGATGGAGGGAGATTCAGTCACTCTAAACTCTGATACTGAACTAAAGGATGATGATGTGATTGACTGGAGGTTTGGAACTAATGGGCCTCTAATAGCTAAAATCAATAGAGAGCTTGATGAGATCTTCATATCTGACGGCACTGATGGGAGATTCAGAGACAGACTGAAGGTGGACAATCAGACTGGATCTCTGACCATCATGAACACCAGAACCACAGACTCTGGACTTTATGAAGTGACCATCAGAGGAAGCAAGACCACATTCAATGTTACTGTCAATGGTGAGTAGAGAATTACAGCTCAGTTATATATTACAGAAGTGCCATTTTATTGTTATAATTCTTCTTGATACTACAAAGTAAAAATTCATATTTATTTGTGATCTTTGAAATTTCTCTATGACACTGTAATTCCATTTAAAATAATTAATTCATAGGCTACTTAAAACTCTGAAAACTGACGGTCATACATTCACATCGATCATATTGTTATAATTTTTCATATAAAAACCCATATAGCTCAGTCCAAATGATATTTCATGCAAAGTTAGCCATATACTTAAACGATGAACCGTCTCCACAGAAAAGCATTTTATTTGTGTAGACTGAAACATCTCCATTGACTTCCATTCAAACAGAGCAGCTTCTGGGAGAGTATTACAGAAAGATTATAACTCTAGTATCCTGTCTTCTTCTTTTGTAACCGTGACCATTTCAGTGAGGACCTGAACCTTCACCTGATATTGTGTTTGATCGTTTGACATATAAGAGGCCATAGTATTATTAAAACATACTTACATTTCAGACCTCAAAACCTCACTTGAAAACATTTATTGAAACCAAGCTACAGCGTTTGATCTTTTGACATGAATGTCCTTTAGGGGTTGCTTCTATTTACTTCAGCTTTTTGAGCATAGAAGTATGATAAAGGAGGACTGGAACGCAGCCCAGTAAGAGCCTTCAAGTTCTCTGACAAAAAAAGTCCCACACTCAGTTTTTATTTTTTTTTTTATTTTTTTATTCTTTTTGTGGCAAAGCAACAAAAAACAGGTTTCCATGCATTGCACATTTATCAGTGTTAAGTCTTTGTGGAAGGAATATTTTTTTCATATGGATTACTCATGTTTCACATTCAATTAATTTTATTTTAAATGAATGCTTACACATAACCAGACCAATCAGCAAAAAAGCGCCCATAATTCCGGCCAAACCAGTGTTGTTTCCCTAGAATGACTGGTGGAAATTGCTTTGTAGATCCTTAAAATGATTACTACTAAAAAAGGTATTATAACTAGAAAAGCTGTCCAAGAAACAATGACGCGCGTCATCAGCTTGATTCGCGCTGATTGGTCAAACCAGTGCTTTCACTTTTATGTAAACAACAACAGCGCAGTATACTTGTTTCAATTTATTCGAGAGTATTAACGATATTCCCCTTTTATCTGTGTAAATACTATCATGGGATTTTTTTTCTTTTTTTCTTACTTTGTTTTTACACTAGGCTACTCCTGTATCAGTGACGAGGGTTACCCGTGGGCGGGTTTTCATACACCAAAAATTCATACACCAACTGTGTCATTCAGTTGTTCTGTTCATTGGGATGTTATTGTAAGGTTTATTTGTATAGCCTATGTAATAAACATATGTCATCATTAGCAAGATCACGGCGTGTGTGTGCACCAATAGAGTTTCCTAATTTCATTTTATTTGCACAATACAATGACTATAAAGACGTTCTGTTCTTCATTTTTACTCGCATCAAACTTGTCTTTTCACCTTCTAAATAGAATGTTTAATACGCCAATAAATAAGGCTTGTGATTTTTCATTGCACCATTGTTGTGTGTTCCTTACAAAACAACACAATCATGCACATTGTTTAAAAAACACAAACACAAATTAAATGACATTTATTCAAGAATAATTAACAACAATACCACACGTTAAAAAAACAAAACAATAGGCTACCACAAAAAAAACAAAAAAAAACTACATAGTAAAGGCATGACCGATATAATTATTATATTGCACTAAATGGATAGCAAATATGGGACAGCGCAATCGACGCGCTTTGTAATAGAGCCTGGTGACGTGACAGTGAGGTAACGAAGCTTCATTTCCACAGGTCACGTGACAGACTAATTTCAAGTAATGCTGCGGAAAACTGGATTACAGTGTCAACGCGTTACACGCATGCTCATTCAGCCGAGACACAGAGACAGGAGTAGATCGTGCTCAGATAATCTTTCTAAACTGTTATTTCAAACCTCAGAGCTGTTGGAAGAAAATGTTTAAAGGAAAAACATTAGTTTTTTTTCTGGCTGTGCTTTTGCCGTCTGGATGGTGAGTTACAAAGTTTTTGGGGTGTTCTGGTAAAAGTTAGTTCAGATCAACAGTAAACTATTTAAATCAGTCAGAAGATGAGCTCTTGCTCTTATTCACAGATATTACTGAGATGTAGATGTGACCATGAGAAGTGTCATGTTGTATTTACTTATGGAACTTATAACACTAAACCAAAATGTAAACTATGCAAAGGTGTGTAAACTCAGATATCTGTGTTTTCCACCCTGCAATTTATTTCCCATGATGCCGTTTCTATCTTTCTACTTTCTCAAAGTTTGTAATCATTTAGAAACTAACAGTTAAAGCTTCATTAAAACAACTTAAAGTTGAATGTGTGACTGAGAGACTGTGTCTGTGTGTTCTTCAGGAGTGTTTGCTGACACAGATGCAGTGAAGTCAGTGTCAGTGATGGAGGGAGATTCAGTCTCTCTAAACTCTAGTCTCACTGAAATACAGAGAGACGAAGAGATAATGTGGAGATTCGGAACTAACAGGAATCTTATAGCTAAAACTGATGGAGTGA
Organism: Leuciscus idus; assembly: GCA_021554675.1. Taxonomy (NCBI): domain Eukaryota; kingdom Metazoa; phylum Chordata; class Actinopteri; order Cypriniformes; family Leuciscidae; genus Leuciscus; species Leuciscus idus. The sequence goes on along the minus strand of CM038625.1, from coordinate 12,018,653 downwards.
ACAACATGATCCCTGATGATCTTGATGGGAGATTCAGAGACAGACTGAAGCTGGACAAGAAGACTGGATCTCTGACCATCATGAACATCAGAACTGAAGATGCTGGAGTTTATGAAGTTGAGATCAGTAACAGCAGCTCAGAGACTAAACACAGATTCACTGTTACTGTCTATGGTGAGTAGAGAAATACAGCTGAGCTCACTCTATTATATATTATATATCATGTAAACTATGTGCAGGTGTGTGAACTCAGATATCTGTGATTTCCACCCTGCCATTTATTTCCCATGATGCTGTTTCTATCTTTCTACTTTCTCAAAGTTTGTAATCATTTAGAAACTAATAATTAAAGCTTCATTAAAAGAACTTAAAGTTGAATGTGTGTCTGAGAGACTGTTTCTGTGTGTTCTTCAGGAGTGTTTTCTGACACAGATGCAGTGAAGTCAGTGTCAGTGATGGAGGGAGATTCAGTCTCTCTAAACTCTAGTCTCACTGAAATACAGAGAGATGAAGAGATATTCTGGAGGTTTGGAACTAACGGGCCTCTTATAGCTAAAACTGATGGAGTGAAAAATACGATCCCTGATAATCTTGATGAGAGATTCAGAGACAGACTGAAGCTGGACAAGAAGACTGGATCTCTGACCATCATGAACATCAGACCTGAAGATGCTGGAGTTTATGAAGTTAAGATCAGCCGCAGCAGCTCAATGTCTAAATACAGATTCACTGTTACTGTCTATGGTGAGTAGAGAAATACAGCTCACTCTATTATATAACAGAAGTGCCACTTTATTGTTATACTTCTTCTTGATACTACAAAGTATAAATTCATATTTATTTGTGAACTTTGAAATTTCTCTATGACACTGTAATTTAAAAATGAATTCATAGGCTACTTAAAACCCTGAAAACTGACGGTCATACATCCACATCGATCATACTGTTATAATTTTTCATATAAAAACCCATATAGCTCAGTCCAAATGATATTTCATGCAAAGTTAGCCATATACTTATATGATGAACCGTCTCCACAGAAAAGCTTTTTATTTTTGTAGACTGAAACATCTCCATTGACTTCCATTCAAACAGAGAAGCTTCTGGGAGAGTATTACAGAAAGATTATAACTTTATAATCCTGTCTTATCCTTTTGTTAACCGTGACCATTTTAGCGAGGACCTGAACGTTCACCTGAAATTATGTTTGATCGTTTGACATATGAGAGGTCATTGTATTATTAAAACATACTTTACATTTCAGACCTCAAAACCTCACTTGAAAACATTTATTGAAACCAAGCTACAGCATTGTGACGTTATAATGTGGAGAAAATAGAGAAGTCGTTTTCACGTCAAATTCAAGAGGTTTCTTCAGTCAAAAGACAACCTTCCTGTCTCTCGTGAAGCCAACACAGAAGTGACTTAAACTGCAGTTCATCGACTGGCCACTAGAGGCCGGCTCCAAAACAGAGTCAATCCCGTATTTAAATCCCATGTTAATACGCCCAACTTTACAGCAGAAAAAAATATGTTTACAGCCTGGTACAAAAATTGGTATTTGGGTCTATATAGCTAATTTTGCCCTTCATGAAAACTGAGGTTTTTTTTTTTCCTGCAGTTGCAATTGAACAGAACTGCCACATTGTCTTATATTTCATCATCAGCACTTGTGTACTTTTTCTTTATTTATTTTCTCTAGTCTTGTGTTTTCCATCTTCTTTGTCAGGTCCTGACAAATCCGATAAAGAATTGTACGAGAGGGGGACGGAGCAAGAGTCGGACACGAGTATGTTTTCTCCACGCTTCCTTTTTGATCTATTTATAGGTTGCACCACATACATTACAGTTTTAAAGGAAAAACATTAGTTTTTTTCTGGCTGTACTTTTGCTGTCTGGATGGTGAGTTACAAAGTTTTTGGGGTGTTCTGGTAAAAGTTAGTTTAGATCAACAGTCCACTATTTCAATCAGTCAGAAGATAAGCTCTTGCTCTTATTCCCAGATATTACTGAGATGTAGATGTGATCATGAGAAGTTTCCTACTGTTGTATTTACTTATGGGACTTACAACACTAAACCAAAACTTAAAATGTAAACTACTCGGTTACTATCGTAACCTCGGTTCCCTGAGATAGGGAACGAGTATTGCGTAGCTATACGCAGTGGGGGAAACTCCTTTTCCTCGATTTACTGAAGCTTTTGTGTAAAACGCATTTGCAGCTGCACAGCTAGCACACTGAGCGTCTAGCTCGCTCATAGGCTGTGCTGCAGCAACTGCATAAACCAATGGCGCGGGCGCCTCTGGCGTGTACCCATTGAGCATCATCACACTTCAGAGCTCCCCAAGGGGGCGTGGCCTTAGCCTATAACATTCCCCCGAATTCGCCCTTTTAGCAGGTTTCACGACTGAAGCGACAACTCACCAGATTACTATACTGCGGCCGGCTACGCAATACTCGTTACCTATCTCAGGGAACCGAGGTTACGATAGTAACCGAGTAGTTCCCTTTCGAACAGTCACTTCGTATTGCGTAGCTATACGCAGTGCGGACGCCATGCAAAACGCCGCACCAAAAGTAACTGGTTGCCACTGAACTCAGGTCCCTGAGCCCATAGACAGCCGAAACCATTTTATATACTGTATATATCAGACCAGACACCGTCGGGTCCTATAAAATATATATGTGTCAGTAATATTACTAACATAACACACTAATGAGCCCAGACACCATCGGGGCTATCAGTATAATAAATATATAACCAGCAACGTGGGTTTATATATGTGTGAATGATTATACATAATACAATGTATATAAGACCAGACACCGTTGGGTCTCATAATATATATATGTGTCAGTATCAATACTAACATAATACACTAATGAGCCCAGACACCGTCGGGGCTATCAGTATAATAAAAAAATATATAAACAGCAAGCGGGTTTTATTCATATGTGTGATTATGCACAATACAATGTAGACAAGACCAGACACCGTCAGGCCTTTAGCATACCGAAAGTACCTTCGCTTGTAGAGAAGGCACCTCCATATTATAAAATTTCATAAATGTGGAAGGCGAGGACCAGCCGGCCGCATCACAAAATCTTGAATGGGAAAGCCAGATGACCAAGCCCACGACGAAGTCATGCCTCTAGTTCAATGGGCCTTAACACCAATGGGGCAAACCTGCCCCACCGAGGCATAAGCCATGGATATGGCATCCACAATCCATCTAGACAGCCTTTGCTTAGTGACTGGATCACCCTTGGAACGGCCACCGAAGCAGACAAAAAGCTGTTCTGACTGTCTAAAAGACGCAGAATGCTCCAGATAGATACTCAGCGCCCTGACAGGGCAGAGAAGATTAACCTCCCCATCCTCAACGGAAGGGGGAAGAGCTAATAATGTAATGACCTGTGTTCTGAACGGTGTTGAGAGCACTTTGGGTACATAACCATGCCTGGGTTTGAGGATGACCTTAGTGTCACCTGGACCAAACTCCAAACATGAAGGGCTCACTGAGAGAGCCTGCAGATCTCCCACTCGCTTGATAGATGCCAGTGCCAACAGGAGAGCAGTCTTTAGCGAGAGAGGTTTCAGATCAACCGACTGGAGTGGTTCAAATGGTGGGCCCTTTAAAGCCCCAGGACCACAGAGAGGTCCCAAAGGGGCACAGAAGGGGGTCTGGAGGGGTTGATTCTCCTAGCACCCTTCAAAAACTGCACCACCAACTAATTTCTTCCTATTGATTGGTCAGCCATCAGAGCATGATGCGCTGCAATAGCTGCCACATATACTTTGAGCGTGGACGGGGAGCGGCCCGCGTCCAACAGCTCCTGTAGGAAGGAGAGTACCACAGATATCTCACATGACTCTGGGTTTACACAGTTTTTCAAGCACCAGCTGGAAAAAACTGACCATTTCAAAGCATAGAGACGCCGAGTAGACGGGGCCCTGGCTTCAGAGATAGTATTTAGGACCTTCCCCTTCATCGAGACAGGGGGAAAAGCGTAAAGGGGACGGTTGGGCCAGTGATGGGTCAACGCATCCCTGCTTTTCGAGAAGAACATTTTGGGTGTTGGATCTCGAGGCAAAAAGGTCTATTTCGGCCTCTCCGAACACACTCCATATCAGACGGACCGTCTGTGAGTTCAGGTACCACTCGCCTAGGGGAGTGTTGCCCCGTGACAGCATATCCGCGCCCAGATTCTGAACGCCCGTAATATGCATTGCCCTCATAGAGCGCAGATTGGTCTGTGCCCACATGAGGAGGTCTCTCGCCATGGCATACAGGCTGCCTGACCTGATGCCACCTTGGCGATTTATGTAAGCCACCTTGGGCATGTTGTCCGTGCGGACCAGGACATGGAGACTTTTTTGGCAGTAATGCTTTCAGGGCCAAACCAACCGCTTTCATTTCCAGACAGTTGATGTGTAAGCTCTGCTCCGTGCTCGACCAGAGGCCGGAGACAGGCTTGCCCTCGTGCAGCGTACCCCAACCCAGGTTGGATGCATCTGTAAACACCACTTTCCTTTCGGAAACTACCCCCATGGCCACACCCTTGAGGTACCAATCCTGAGCCCGCCAGGGAACCAGGGCTTTCAAACAACCGTGATTCACCATAACTTGCAGGCTGCCGGACTGCCATGCATGGGTTGGCACACGGCGTTTCAGCCAGTGCTGCAGCGGGCGCAATAGTCCCATACAGAGTACTGACGATGCCGCTGCCATGAAACAGAGAAGTTTCTGAAATCTTTTCAGGGGCGCGCGCTTTGAAAGAGGCTGCTAGCGTCTGTACTGAGAGCGCGCACTCTTGTGTGAGCCGCGCTGTCATTGCCATCGAGTCTAGAACTGTGCCCAGAAAGACCACGCTCTGGCTGGGGGTCAGTTTGCTCTTGGTAACATTGATTGTGAGACCCAGGCATTTCAAATGGCCTTTTCACCGCTGGGCCGAAGAGGCCGGAGCTGGATACGGGGGCGTCGAGAAATTGTGTCCTGTCCGTGTCCTTAATCTCAGTCAGATTAAGCCAGAGGTGGCGCTCTAAAACAACCAAGCTCGTCATGCTCTTACCTATGGCGTGTGCTGTAGCCTTCATAGCATGCAAGGCTAGGTCCGTTGCACTCCTGAGATCGCTGAAGGCCTCGGGGTCCGGGCCAGCCTCATCCATCGACTGGAGGAGTTTGGCCTGGTAGACCTGTAGCACAGCCATGTGTGTAGAGCCGATGCAGCCTGGCCAGAGGCGGAATACGCGCGTCCAGCAAGGGCTGATGTGGCTCTACAGGGCTTGTTGGGGTGGGTAGCTCTAGCTCGCCAGCTAGCCGCCGTGCTCGGGGACAAATGAGCTGCCACAGCCTCTTTGAGGGGCGGCAAAGGTTCGTACCCTTTTCTAAGCATTTCGGCGTCGGAATTGGTCCTGGTCGCTGAAAAGCTGTCTGACAACTAGGGTTGGGTATTGGTTGGGTTTTATCCGATACCAGTACCTACTCGGTATTTTTCAAACGGTTCCGGTGCTTAAACGGTTCTTGAAACGGTACTTAAGAAAACTAAACCGCACAAACTTTATCAAAAAAATAATACCTCTGTGTGTGTGTGTGTGTGTGTGTGAGTGTGTGTGTGTGTGTGATTTTCTGAAAAAGATTTTCTGATTTCTAATTAAATGAAAAATTGTGCCGTTTAAAAGGCTACTGATGTAGCCGAAAACACTTGAGTTAAGATAAAATTTTCTTTTACACAACAGAGAAATATCTGACACTGAGCAGAAATATTTAACACACACAGTATAGCCTCATATAAATATACTTGATATTGATATACTTCATACTTTATATGCAAGATTTGCAGTTGGCATTACCATACTAGACTTACCCGAAAAGGAACACTGGCAGCTGAACTTGAACTTTAGTCAAGCATGTCAGAGGTTTTGGGTTCTAATCCGCATTCGTCTTTTTTTTTTTCAAAACCGATTATGCTCATCCGTAGTTGTATATCAAGCAGGGACACTTTGTGTCCATTATATTTTGAGATTTCACCAGAACGAATAGATATGAGGCGCCATAGGGCTTAAATCAAACTTCATTCACGCACATATGAAACCCTTGCATACACATATACTAAGTAGTCACACATACATGTATACTGCTGAATGCTCAAACTAATACATATGAAATGCACAACTTCTAAAGTCGCTCATGCACACACACGCAAACTCTACACACACGAGACGCGCGGAACTCTCTGCGCACATACTCATCTGAGACGCGAACACACACACACACACACAAACTCTCTGTGCACATACTCATCTGAGACGCGAGCACGCACACACAAACTCTCTGCGCACATAATCATATAGACGGCGCCTCATAAATAGATCAATCTCCGCAACGTATTGAAGCGCGCGAGTGCGGTGTGCGCGAGCCACAAGAGAAAACACTGTATCCGCGCCACTGATCGCAGCGGCAACGAGCACTTTGATCACTTGATTTAAAAAACACATTTCAGCGTTAGATCGTCTCTTATTTAACAAACGAACTAAATGAATGCTCTGCTGGTTTACTGGATATGTTTTATTATTGGATCATTCGTGCCGCGAGATGTTTTATAGGGGGCGGTAAAAAACGTCAGGCACCGAAATCAGGCACCGAAAGTTTCGTTCTTATTCGGTCTCGTTACTACCGTTTACGTCGGTTTCGGTACTCAACCCTACTGACGACTGAGAAGCTTTGACGGGGTCGAGAGAGCCCGGCCATTCCTCCTCAGATGCAGCGATCAACAGGCTGTCGTCGAGTTCGACCAACCCTCCAAAGGAGACAAGGCCCGCCACGTGGCTGGTCTCTCTCGAACAGTACCGGAGAGGGTGTCAGCTCTGGAGAAGGCGAGGCACGCGGGTACACGGCCGGCGTGCGTTCGCTTACATCCATGCTCTCAGGGGGCCTTTGGCTGCGGCGTTTCTTCTTCCTCGGCTGAAATAGTGCCGGGAAGGAAAGCGTGGGTGAAGCGGTGTCGCCGTCTCGCAAGAGAGCTAGCCGCGTTCGCAGCACGGTTTTCGCAGGCCTCACATCCGCCGGCAGAGAGTGCATTTTCCGCGTGGGGGATTCCCAGGCAAGAAATGCAGCTCGCGTGTCCATCGGCCTCGTGCAGCTTGAGTCCGCACGTGGCGCAGGATGAACTAGGCATTTTTAAAAGGATATAATCGTCATCGTCGCCGGATGACCACAGAAGAGACGCCGTCAGGGGAAACGTCTGAGTGCGTAGTACGCTGAGGATGTGCTCGCTCACTCTGAAGGGCCTGATTCAACGGCGAAGCTTTCAGTATAAAGTGTCAGAGTCATGCAGTTGTCGCTGAAGGAGTGATATATGCTAAAATGGCGAATTCGGGGGAATGTTATAGGCTAAGGCCACGCCCCCTTGGGGAGCTCTGACGTGTGATGATGCTCGTTGGGTACACGCCAGAGGCGCCTGTGCCATTGGTTTATGCAGTTGCTGCAGCACAGCCTATGAGCGAGCCAGACGCTGCAAATGCGTTTTACACAAAACGTTCAGTAAATCGAGGAAAAGGAGTTTCCCCCACTGCGTATAGCTATGCAATACGAAGTGACTGTTCGAAAGGGAACTATGTGCAGGTGTGTGAACTCAGATATCTGTGATTTCCACCCTGCCATTTATTTCCCATGATGCTGTTTCTATCTTTCTACTTTCTCAAAGTTTGTAATCATTTAGAAACTAATAATTAAAGCTTCATTAAAACAACTTAAAGTTGAATGTGTGACTGAGAGACTGTTTCTGTGTGTTCTTCAGGAGTGTGTGCTGACACAGATGCAGTGAAGTCAGTGTCAGTGATGGAGGGAGATTCAGTCGTTCTAAACTCTAGTCTCACTGAAATACAGAGAGGTGAAGAGATATTCTGGAGGTTTGGAACTAACGGGCCTCTAATAGCTAAAACTGATGGAGTGAAAAATACGATCCCTGATAATCTTGATTGGAGATTCAGAGACAGACTGAAGCTGGACAAGAAGACTGGATCTCTGACCATCATGAACATCAGAACTGAACATGCTGGAGTTTATGAAGTTGAGATCAGCCGCAGCAGTTCAGAGACTAAACACAGATTCACTGTTACTCTCTATGGTGAGTAGAGAAATACAGCTCACTCTATTAGATATTACAGAAGTGCCATTTTATTGTTATAATTCTTCTTGATACTACAAAGTAAAAATTCATATTTATTTGTGATCTTTGAAATTTCTCTATGACACTGTAATTTAAATATTAATTCATAGGCTACTTAAAACCCTGAAAACTGACGGTCATACATCCACATCAATCATACTGTTATAATTTTTCATATAAAAACACATATAGCACAGTCCAAATGATATTTCATGCAAACTTAGCCATATACTTATATGATGAACCGTCTCCACAGAAAAGCTTTTTATTTTTGTAGACTGAAACATCTCCATTGACTTCCATTCAAACAGAGCAGCTTCTGGGAGCGTATTACAGAAAGATTATCACTTTATAATCCTGTCTTATCCTTTTGGTAACTGTGGCCATTTCAACGAGGACCTGAACGTTCACCTGAAATTGTGTTTGATCGTTTGACATATGAGAGGTCATTGTATTATTAAAACATACTTACATTTCAGACCTCAAAACCTCACTTGAAAACATTTATTGAAACCAAGCTACAGCATTGTGACGTTATAATGTGGACATTATCCTGTCTCTCGTGAAGCCGACACAAAAGGACTTAAACTGCAGTTCATCGACTGGCCGCTAGAGACCGGCTCCAAAACAGAGTCAATCTCATATAATCCCATGTTAATACGCCCAACTTTACAGCAGAAAAAAAATATGTTTACAGCCTGGTGCAAAAAGTGGTATTGGTCTATATAGCTAATTTTGCCCTTCATGACAACTGTGAGGGGGGTGAATTTTTTTTTTAATTCAACATTATAACTCATCCTTTTAAATTATATTAAGCCTTAAAGTTCTGCATAATTAAGGGCGTGGCCACTTGAGTGACAGGTGGATTCCGCTGATGTCAGTAGCCGTTTGTCTACTGTCTGTTAGCGTCACGTTACCTCATAATCCCGCCTCTTTGCCCATGTTTCCCTGTTTCCCTTTCCCTGTTTTTACGGGTTTTCCTGCAGTTGCAATTGAACAGAACTGCCACATTGTCTTATATTTCAACATCAGCACTTGTGTTCTTTTTCTTTATTTATATTCTCTAGTCTTGTGTTTTCCATCTTGTTTGTCAGGTCCTGACAAAACCGATTAAGAATTGTACGAGAGGGGGACGGAGCAAGAGTCGGACACAAGTATGTTTTCTCCACACTTCCTTTTTGATCTATTTATAGGTTGCACCACATACATTACAGTTTATTTATCAATGCATGTTGTTCTGAAGGGTGATGTCTTCCAGTATATTCCTCTACTGATTTCTCTCACTAAAATGATTATGCTGTCATTTGTTTAAACACATGAATTTGTTTTAGAAAAATATTTTGTAAAATTGTCATTAACTTTCACCAGTATGGAAGAATCCCTGTATTATTAATAGAGGAATAAGTCTTTCACATCTCCACATTAGGTGTGTTCATACAGAGAATATATCTATGAAAATGATATAAACACACACATTAATGCCTGTTCTCTTAATCTCTTCCAGGTTCAGGTCCGTCTGCTGGTGCTGTAGCAGGAATAGTTGTTGCTGTTCTCCTGCATTTGGCTCTCTGAATTTACTAGAAGAATGGGGGAAAAAAACAGTAGAATACAAACACTCAATTCAGCGGATGCAAAATAATGGCTTTTTTGTGTATAATCACAATTTACTGTCATTGGGCCTCAGAGGTTGAAATGTTCTTTCAAACAATGTTCCAAAAAATATGTTTGTGTTGCTCTTGTTTCTCTGTGGGACCCCCTCTCTCGTTACGCTTTTACCGCCTCGTCTCAGCCACCTTTATCAAACTGGCACAGCACTTACTCGTCGAATAGGTAGAAAATGCATGATTTGACTTGTTAAACATGAAGAGGACTTATCCGTCTGGCATGGCCGCTCGCTCTAATGTTAATCTAGATAAACGTTTGCTATTATTATGCACATATCCAAGTGTTTGTTGCAGAGTGTGGAGCGTTCCTTCTGCGTGACATGGAGACGCCGGCGCGATCACTTGCATTTTCAGTGAGAAAATTCGTTTGAACAGCATACACACGCTCGGACATTTGACTGCACATCTCTTTTTTGACATTGTTGATACTGCTTTCAATCGGAAATGCAACGGACCGGTCTACGGGACTAAGTTGAGCTGTTTACACTCACATACAATAAAAGAGGCTGCACAGCAACAGGAAATAGAAATGATCTAAAAAAAACTGCCTATGTTTATGGTTTAACCCTTCACCGGGGCGGGTCTAAATAAGTCTGACTTCTTCCCACTCCGTTTCGAGCAATTGATTGATTTATGTTGTTAAAGTAAGGTGAATTTACCTTGTTCCAATGCTTCTTTAGTGCCTTTGTTATATGTCACTATATTGCTTGAAATAAAGTCATTTTTATGAAAATAAAAGAGGCAGAGTGGTGTTTTATAACATATTTTGTTTTATTGTAGCCTAATTATACATAACGAGATAACTGGAGTAGCCAGAGCGAGCTGAGTGACGCGATCAAGAACACTGCTCTTCCACCTGCAGAATTACCGGGCTTGCGTCCTCCCATCCTCGGGAGTTTGTTGTCCTGAGCCGAACTTGGTAAGTCCGAACTACTAAGGCACAAGTACGAAATTTGCACAATTGGTATTGAGAAACGGTGCTGAGTTGACAGAGAACGTTTACACTGAGCTTTGGGAGACCGTGCTGAACCTGATCTAAACCAGGGCCCTGTATCATGATGGTAGTTGAACAAACTCAGGGTTATAGGATTAGTTTTGAGTTGACAAAACCAAACCAATCCAACCAGGCCTTGTTGGTACCATGATGCTGATCATCAACTTTCTCTGTCAACTCAGGCTTTGATCCTGATTTTAGGAGTTAGGTGTGACATCAGTAGCGAACAGCCAATCACATGCTGAGAAAGAGTGAAACTGAGATTAATTTCTCTTGAGAGGAGCAGCGCTTTCACTACAGAATATTACGAGATTGAAAAATATAAAGAATGTAGACAAATTTACACAGCAGGAAGAAAATAATTGTCTATGAAAGAGGCCAACTAAAAGAAAAAGCCTCGCTACTGTATATCAGTGCAAGTGAAGTTAGTTTATACATTTGATAAAGGTATAGAGAGAATTGAACGTTTAAGCTCACATGTAGTCATTTTATAGCTTTATCTATTGATTCTAGCGTATTTATATTACCTTTACATATTTATTCATTTAAACTGTGCATAATAATAATTGATCAACTAAAATTGTACATGTGTGATTGATTAAGGGTACAATAATTACATAAATAATATCCAAATCATGCTAAATTATTATTCTAATTAAGCATTACTAAAAGTTTAAAAATCATTTGCTGTAGTGACCTTTAATTTGGAGTAGAAACAGGTGGAGTGACTTTATCGCATCAGACATGTGTCAGTTTGCTCACAGCTTATTGGTCCAAGTTTGGTTTGCAACCTCTAATCTGGAACATCACCTGTCCCGGACCAGGTTAGCCGTGGAGCGTAAGTTACTATGGCGATGAACACTGCTAAAAGCCAAACCACTTGCATGCCTAAAACCCAGGGTTGGTGCAAACTAAACTGAAACATATCGTGCTAGCCACCTAAACCAGATTTATGGTATAGGCCCCAGGTTGGATTTATCTGGATTTGTCAAGTCTAAATCTACTCTGAGCTCAGAGTTTGTTCAGCTAGCTTTGATTTTCAAGTAATCCTGAAGAGCTTGATGAGCTGGTTTAGTTGTGTTTGATTAGAGCTGAACTCTGCGGGACAGTGTGTCGTTGAAGACCTGCACTTTAGTGTTCTGTTGTTTTCTTCCAGCTTTCTCCACCAAAAAAAAAAAAAGCTTCTATAGGGTTCTATATAGAACCATAGGGTTTTTTGACTTGATTCTAAAGAACCATTTATGGCAAAAAAGGTTCTATAGAAAAATGTCTTGAATGATTGCATAGTTTCTTGTTTAATGGGTTATTTCATTTTTTTCAAGAATGTAAATGCTGCGCAGACCGATCGGCGGGTGACTTGAAGCTGTGCATGCCGGTTAGAAATTGTGTCCGACTTGAGACAGCAGGACAGCCCAGAGACCAGACATGGAGTTTCCAGAGCGATTGTCTCTGAGAGAGCAGGTCCTCTTTCAGAGGAATGGGCCAAGAAGGGCGTTGTGAGGAGCATGAGTTCGGGGAACCAGGTCCGGTTGGGCCAATATGGCGCAACTAACAAGACCTGCTCCTCATCCTCCCTGATTTTGCAAAGAGACTGTGCAAGAAGGGGTAACGCATACTTGTGCAGGCCCCGGGCCAGCTGTGTACCAGTGCATCCGTATTTTATATGAAAAAGTGAAATATTGTATTTTATCCAAATATTATAATTTGTCTTGTGTATAAATAATCATAATTTATGAGTAAAATAAAGCCTGTGGTAAACATGACTTGACCATACTTTAATGTTTTGTTCTACAACACAAATTACACATATCCATAGTGAAAACGTGAATTTTGTATGTTCATTTTCGAAAACCTATGTTTTTCATAAGTATCTAAGACCGTAGAGAGTGTGAGTAAGAAAGTGTGTGCATTAACATTGTCTCGTATACTATACTACTGATTTCCAATTGCAGAAAACATATAGCTATCATTAAACACCATAAAAGCCATTTCAATTTAATTATTGATATGTTCTGACTGTTGTCTCACCTTATGAAGATTTAAAACTGCATCATCACTCTGAAAATGAATGAAATAATGACCACAACCAATATATATATTTATATCAGCGGCCTAATAATCTTTTATTCTGTTATTTGACCATGTGTCACCATGATACACAATGATGATCATTGTCACCGATACGATGATCCATTTTTATACACAACAACAATTATCCAATATTATTTAGAGGTTTTAAATATTCATAAACTTGTTCTTAATGGGGATTTAATTAGGGGCACTTCCGACTACTTGATCAAACATTTTATAGATGAACTAGGGAATATAGATTTCTAAATCTTTCCAAAATAGTATTTTATACAGTGATAAAAACAGAAATATTTTATATGAAATGTTGACTTTAAATCTTTCTAAAACATGCTTAACTGGATAAATTCAATGTTATCTGTTCTGTTTCCTCCTGTTATCCTCTTGCAGCTCTGACATCATTGACCAGAAGAACAACAGCAAGCGCAGAAGCCACGCCCATCAGCGCAGTGACGACCAATCGCAGCACAGCTTCAGCTGAATCACAACAGGGGGCGTGGCCTTCTGTAGAAACTAATGAGCAATGATAAAACAGAGTTGAGATTTTCAACAAGCTGATTTTAATTCTCTGCCAGGAGCTCGGATATCAGCAAAAGATATCTGCAAAAACTCAAACCTGTTGTTTAGAATGACATGAGTTAGTTTCATTTTTAGATTAATTTTTCTTTAATGCATTCCTGGCACTAAAATCATCAAAAAAGCTCATATGACCATTGATGTACCCAAGGGCGCCGTAAAGGGGTGGAAGGTTAGGACGATTCTAAGGGCCCAGGCTGATTTAGGGCCCAGAAGAGCAGACCCCCTTTTTCTTTTCTTAGTTCTTTTCTCTTTTTTATACATACATTAAATGTGCTAGGGCCCCTCATGCACTAAATGTGTATTTTGTACGTTTTGACCATAGATTTAATATTTAAAAAACAAATAATGTATTTACTGTTTCAGTCACACCCCTCCCCCTCACAATGGTTCATTCCACCTGCGCTGTCCGAGCTACGATCGCTAGTGTAGCGTCTCTTGCTTATTGCACTTGCTATGATGCAGCGCAGACAGTGACACACGCAGGCATGTCACATCAAAAGTCAGGGCATCAAAAACGGAAAGAGAAGACAGAGAACGCCGAAGTCGACAGTATGTCACACAGTTTTTCAAAAAGAAAGGTAGCTTGCCCTATTCCTGTATTCCAAAACTTTCAGAGTTAGGCTACTTATTTTTGTTGCTACATGACCTGCTTTTATCTAGCTAGCTTAGTGAAATAATTACTGAATTATGATTTACATCCAACAATAATAACATCTCTGCTGTCTCCGGGTTATCATGTCTCGTAGACACAGATTCAGCGGCTGCTGCACACCCACGTCCCCACGTCCCCCGTCCCCGTCTCATGGTGCGTTCACACCGGACGCGAATAGCGCGTCAGGCGCGAGTGATTTCAATGTTAAGTCCACGCAAAGAGTCAAGACGCGTTGTAATTTCCTTTTAAACTTTGGTTTTCACGCGCGTCAATTTCGCTCTTGACGCGCGCATTAACACAAAGTGGTCAAGCGTATAACTAGACGCGGCAGGCGCGAATTTGACGCGCTATTCGCGTCCGGTGTGAACGCACATTCAGCCGAACAAGGTGAGCCTGAGCGCGAAACTTCACGAAGATTGAAGTCTCTAAACACGTCTTATCTACTGTGTTCGCCACATGATGATAACTTTACAAAACAAAAAAGTAATCTACACGCTTTACAAAATTACAAAATCAGTTTGTCGTGTGTTCTGTGAAGTGACAGTGCTGCTGCTACGATCGATGCTGTCAAACTTGACGTTCTTAATATGAATAAAATGCCCCAGAAAAAATAATATAAAATTGAATAAAACATGTGTCTGTAGTAACCATTGGCTATAAGGAGTTTACAAAATAGATATTTTAATATTTTATATTAAGAAAACAAAATAATATGGTTATTATGTGTGTGTGTGTTTGACTTATACAGATGCAGAGTCAGCTTTATTGTCTGCACCTCGTATGCAACTATGCAATGTGCTAAGTATCTTTTTTAAAGTATACAGGGCATGTTTATTGGGTTACATTTTATCTGTAAAAAATGTAGGGGGCCCAGAAATTTTGGTTTCCATAGGGCCCAGAATTTCTGGCGGCACCCCTGGATGTACCTGCACATGTCTGACAGAGTTCAGTGCAGGCGCGGATTTATGGGTGGGCCTGGGTGGGCACGTGCCCACCCAGATTGACCGGTGGCCCGCCCAATCAGATTAATAAAAACAATTTTAATTTTTAATTTTAATAATAATAATAATAATGAATTAATAAATAATGTCATTGTAATAGTTTCCTGAGGACATTTATGTACAATAGCTACGAAAAATAGCTACAAAAGAAAAATATTATGTCGGCATATCATGTGTCAGTCCAGTGATGCTATCACGCAACACCGCTCTCTGTGCGCGCACTGACTTAACGTTGTGATAGTCTACATGCGAGTCGCATAACAGACAGATGAACTTCAGGTTTAAAGCAGCCGGGAGGGCTGACTGACATGAGTACAAGGTAGTTAAATTCACTACCTAAGTACTGATCTGCTATAGTTGACATATTTATCAGGCGTGTTACATAGTCGTAATTTGCGGGTGGGGCGAGGGACATGTCCCCACCACTTTTTTAAACATCTCGCGGCACTAATGTACCAATTCTACAAATACATTAAACATCTCCAGTTAACCAGCAGAGCATTCATTTCGTTCGTTTGTTAAATAAGAGACGATCTAGCGCTGAACTGTGTTTTTTAAATCAAGTGATGAAAGTGCTCGTTGCCGCTGCGATCAGTGGCGCTGATACAGTGTTCTCTCGTGTGGCTCGTGCTTCAATCCGGACGCGCGCTTCAATCCGTTGCGGATACTCTATTCGTTCTGGTGAAATCACACATCATAATGCACACATGTCCCTCCTTGATATACAACCACTGATGAACATAATCAGTTTTGATGAGAAAAAAAACTAAACTGGTGCGGATTAGATCCCACAACCTCTGACACTGCTGGCGAAAGTTCTACCACTGGACCATTTAGGTGTACGTTGTTTGAATAGGCGAATCTATGTATTTTAGTCACACAAAAATTGTCAGCACTGACAAAATATATAAGGCTACATCTCATTAAACGACAAATTAAACACCATGTAGCCTACTATTTAAATCGATTGCTGGACATCGTAATGTTATTGTACAATGTACATATATCTAATTTAGCAAAGTTACGCCACTGGGCGTGTATATAAGCTTAAAAATCCGAGGCCCCCCCGTATATTCACCAGGCCCACCTATTAATGACATTCTGTATCCGCCACTGGTTCAGTGATGTTAACATGTTCACATTTTGGCAATCCTGATGATGATGATGATGATGATGATGATGATGATGATGATGATGATGATGCGTCTCTGCTGGTGACAGGAGCAGAAGTAGTAGCAGCTAAAACATGAGAAAAATCAAAACATTTTTTATTGAAATCAGTCACAGTCATTCAAAGCTGACAGTCCTGATGTTCTTGAGGAGACAGTGTCTAAATGTGGATTGTGGGATTTCACAATGGGACACAGAGTGTGTGTGCAGAGACATTTGTTCACACACATGCATACATAGAAGTCTACTTATTATAGGTGACTATTATGGAGCTAATAATATGACAAAATGATTTGAATTTGAATTGTGTAAATTTGAATTATTTGCAAGTGTAATCTAACTAAATTGAATTTTAGGTGGTAGTTTAAATAGTTCTGAATCTGATTTTTTTTAAACGAATATTGAACGTTTGAAATTTAACAAATTGAAATGTTTTTATGGCTGAATTTTATAGACATGTATTTTCAAACAGCTAGTTTTTTTGATCTGAATTCGTATAGTGCAAATATTCAGTTTAAAAAAATACAGATTCAAGTTTTCAAGATGAAGAAATTCGGAACTTCAAATTCAGTTTTCTAAAATTCAAGTTCAAAAATTCAAGTTCAAAAATTCAGATCTTACAGAAAGTAGGTCACAGGTCATCCACAGGGAAGAGTAAAGGATCTCAGATAAGTCGAACAGAGCATTTTGGCTGCAGTGCAGTAGTTTTCTGCCGCAAACGCGGTGGTGGTTCAAGAGAATCCGTGTATCTTTCGTTCAGTCGTTTTTTTATTTAATATTAAGAGTAGAAAAATGAGAAAACAGCTTGAGTATTAGATTTCTTCTAATATTCTAGTAATAATAGTCCGCTGCAGCAGTTGCACGGAGCTTACAAAATGCGTGTATTGCAACTATAGGCTACATTTAATTTTCTCATCAAACAACTAGACTAACGAATGGCTCGGCACAACAGAAGAGCTTAGACAGGGCTTTCTCTCAGTGTAGACCAGCAGTTGGTCTGAATTTGCCTATTTTCTCGACTGTATAGGCTAAGTCACGTTTTATCATGAAACACGCTGTGATTTATTCCAAAGTGACTCAGGCATATATAATGCAT
This sequence comes from Leuciscus idus, assembly GCA_021554675.1. NCBI lineage: Eukaryota > Metazoa > Chordata > Actinopteri > Cypriniformes > Leuciscidae > Leuciscus > Leuciscus idus. The sequence goes on along the minus strand of CM038625.1, from coordinate 12,001,237 downwards.
TTAACGTTAAATAATCTAAATGTTGACTTTCAAAAGTAGGCGCGCCAAGAAGGCTATTCTCTGTATTTTGGTTCATTTTTGGTGAGCGCCAGAAAGATCTAAAGAGACCGAGACGCGCTAAAGCAGCGCATCATGTTGTTTTATTTATTTTTCAATGGCATGATATTTTGTAGTCATTTTTAATGTACACAAATAAAAATATACATTTTACTGTTTCGGATGATGTCATATCATCTGTATGACTAAATAACAGAGTATTAAGTTATTTCCCAGCAGTGGAACAAATCCAAGTGATGGCGCTCGCGCATCGCGCTCTCACACAACATAGTAGGATATCAGTTCTGGCGTTGCTTCATATCGCAGACTGTTCATTATCAAAATGAAACACAGTCAACCAAACATATAAAAAGTTATTCTGCATAATTTAATTGGTCTGTTGTACAATATAAAGGGCAAGCTGTGCCACACACAGTCATACTCCAAACATTTCCCTTGCTGTAAAGACGCTGATTTAGCCTATACGTGTATTTTGGGACTCGACTGAAGTATGAAGCCTTCTTTATATTACTAGTTAGCATCCACATGTTACATTGCAATGAAAACTTTTGACTGAATGAGAGATGCGCGACCGTTTCGATTTAAATAAATTTGTTTAGCCTTGGCGTTTATAAAGGGCACAATATAGGCTATTTTTATAGTCTGTAGCCTATATATTATTTTATTATAGCCTAGCCTACATACTTATTTTTCATTCTTGTTGTTTTCTGCATTCATTTGTCATAAGGGAAAGTAAAATAGGCAACACATAGCCTACATGTTAATAGTGTTTATCATGTAAATGTTGTATTTTATTTACAGGTCTTTTACACTATTGCTGAATAGGCTAATATAAAAAATATAAAAAAATAATTATGACGCGTTTCTCTCTCAACATGATCCGGTGTGACTTGCACTCATGTGCATGCGACTTATTTTCTGGCAAATACGGTCAGTTAAAAAATGTTGCTGTATTATTACAAAATGCATAGAGTGGAGACCATTTGGGCAAAAAACAAAACAAAAACAAAAAAAACATATTGTGTTCATTACCCCCACCCACATTTGGGCTTAATCACTGTTATTATTAGGAAATGTTTTTAGGTGTAGACAAAATCAGTTATGTTTATTTATAAATATGAACGTACCTCGCATTTCCCGGACACTAGCCGTTAGTCTACTTCTTTGGCCTATTTTTTTTAGCTGGCCAGCTCTCAAAATCTGTGTGGAAAAGCTGCGGAGCGAGGAGAGAACGCACAATAATTTGCTTTGGAAGGTTTTTTTTTTTTATTATTATTTTTTTTTGGAAGTTTAGTTGCCAGAGAAAATAACACACCGTTCTGTTTAACATCAATTGATACTCAATATTAATTAAATAAATAAATATAATGTCAGAGAATGCACAAAGCGCATCCTTTTGAGATGTAAATTATAATACATTTTAATAAAACACACAAGGCCTACATCATAAAACTCAGAAGATTATGTATTTTAATATATTATATTATAATACAAATAAAAAGGCGTCATACTTCAGTCGAGTCCCAAAATACACGTATAGGCTAAATCAGCGTCTTTACAGCAAGGGAAATGTTTGGAGTAGGACTGTGTGTGGCACAGCTTGCCCTTTATATTGTACAACAGACCAATTAAATTATGCAGAATAACTTTTTATATGTTTGGTTGACTGTGTTTCATTTTGATAATGAACAGTCTGCGATATGAAGCAACGCCAGAACTGATATCCTACTATGTTGTGTGAGAGCGCGATGCGCGAGCGCCATCACTTGGATTTGTTCCACTGCTGGGAAATAACTTAATACTCTGTTATTTAGTCATACAGATGATATGACATCATCCGAAACAGTAAAATGTATATTTTTATTTGTGTACATTAAAAATGACTACAAAATATCATGCCATTGAAAAATAAATAAAACAACATGATGCGCTGCTTTAGCGCGTCTCGGTCTCTTTAGATCTTTCTGGCGCTCACCAAAAATGAACCAAAATACAGAGAATAGCCTTCTTGGCGCGCCTACTTTTGAAAGTCAACATTTAGATTATTTAACGTTAAATGCATTATATATGCCTGAGTCACTTTGGAATAAATCACAGCGTGTTTCATGATAAAACGTGACTTATAGCCTATACAGTCGAGAAAATAGGCAAATTCAGACCAACTGCTGGTCTACACTGAGAGAAAGCCCTGTCTAAGCTCTTCTGTTGTGCCGAGCCATTCGTTAGTCTAGTTGTTTGATGAGAAAATTAAATGTAGCCTATAGTTGCAATACACGCATTTTGTAAGCTCCGTGCAACTGCTGCAGCGGACTATTACTAGAATATTAGAAGAAATCTAATACTCAAGCTGTTTTCTCATTTTTCTACTCTTAATATTAAATAAAAAAACGACTGAACGAAAGATACACAGATTCTCTTGAACCACCACCGCGTTTGCGGCAGAAAACTTCTGCAGTGCAGCCAAAATGCTCTGTTCGACTTATCTGAGATCCTTTACTCTTCCCTGTGGATGACCTGTGACCTACTTTCTGTAAGATCTGAATTTTTGAACTTGAATTTTTGAACTTGAATTTTAGAAAACTGAATTTGAAGTTCCGAATTTCTTCATCTTGAAAACTTGAATCTGTATTTTTTTAAACTGAATATTTGCACTATACGAATTCAGATCAAAAAAAACTAGCTGTTTGAAAATACATGTCTATAAAATTCAGCCATAAAAACATTTCAATTTGTTAAATTTCAAACGTTCAATATTCGTTTAAAAAAAATCAAATTCAGAACTATTTAAACTACCACCTAAAATTCAATTTAGTTAGATTACACTTGCAAATAATTCAAATTTACACAATTCAAATTCAAATCATTTTGTCATATTATTAGCTCCATAACTTTGAGCTTGTCTTTTTAAGAAGTCACTTATACATTTGGGCAGTCTTGTTAGTGATGGGAGAAACAAAAGCTTTTTGAAACTTTAAATGTTATGGTTTAGAAGGAGAGAACCCAATCGCAGACCATTTGCAGACATCTCTAGGGTTTATTACAGAAAAAACAGGGAAAACAAAGCCCACGAGGGGGCAAAACAGGACAAGACAGGACTATGAATGCTAACTAGACTATGACATAGACTTGACGTAACTAGACTACAAATTAACAACAAATACAGGATCAGAACTTCACTGGACAGGAATACTCACAAAGTGATCACACAAAGTATGAAATTGATCGACAATGAACCGACACAAGACAGCAGACATGAGGGGATTAAATAGGGAACAAATAATCAGGAACACAGGTGATAATGGGTAAAGCAATAATGACAAAACGAGGATAACAAGGGGGCGGGGCTAGGGGACGAGACAACGCAAGCACATGGCCAAACAAATGGCCATGTGCTGCACATGAAACATGGGCCTGTCATGATTCTGCCGCAAGACAAGAGAAAATCAAAGACAAGAAGGCAGAATCATGACATTAAATCCATTGAACCAATTGTTTTGCAAAATGATTCACTGTTTCCAAGAGCTTGAAGAATGTGAAGAATGGTGTGTATTGAATCCAAGCTTAAAAGAGCTGTATGTAAATAATGAATACACAAGTCAAGTGTTTGCTGGGTCTGACATCATTATGAAAGTCAGTAGTGATGGATGCAGATACATATATATGTAATGTGTGTTAACAAACAATAAAACAGACGTCACACGGCTAAATACATAACATCATAAAATGAACGCGCATACATAGTTTTATATCATTTGTAATGGCAGGGAAGAATCCAAGTGGAAAAACTGCATTATTTAAATGTTATGTTGTGTGTTTTTACCTAAACTCTTTGAGATGATGATATGAACATGCCCACATTCAAGCATTTACAGCTCAGCTTTAACAGCAGATTTAGTTCACAAAGTCATGACCTAAATATTAATAAATCTTAAAATTCATCATTTGTTTTTGAGATTTCAACTCAAATGAAATGCTTTATAAAAAACACTAATAAAAATGAATGCTTTGGCATAATAACTCTTGTTAGATTTGTGTTGGTCAGATGAAGTTCAGGAGAAGTCTGAGCACTGAAACATCTGCAACTAAGATTAAATTTAGTCCTATTTATTCATATTATTATTCAAAATACTGTACATATGTTTATTTATTCTGGCTAAACCTATCTGTGTCTTTATGCTTTTTTTATATTTGTTATTCTGAATTGTTATTATGTGTTTTGAGGGCGGGGAGATGGTGGAGATGGTGGGGATGGTGGGGATGGTGGCGCAATGGATAAGACACATGCCTTTGGTGTGTCAAACCACACATGCCACCCGGGTTCGAATCCACTGTGAGACACCAATGTGTCCCTGAGCAAGACACTTAACCCCTGGTTGCTCCAGAGGCGTGCGACCTCTGACATATATAGCAATTGTAAGTCGCTTTGGATAAAAGCGTCAGCTAAATGAATAAATGTAAATGTAGGCTACTACTATTATACTATACAATTATTGATTTTCTTGAAGAAAAACAACAATATCAAAGAATCTTGGCACATGTTGCATCATGGGATTGTAGTTCATTCCTTCATAAATATATTACATGACACATATTTTTATTTGCAGCATTTAGTTGCTGCATACAATTATGAAACGAAATATAATAGCAATATCACATAAATTAATAATAAAAAATGAAAAGAGTGTAATTAACAAAGAAATGTAAAAATGGATGTTATTAAAGAATAAAATGAAGTATTATCGTTGTGGCCACTAGATGGCGCAATACACCAGATTAATCTAATAAACCTTTTCTGATCCAGTTCAGAGAGAGCATTGGTAAGCAAAGCTTTGTTTCACCAACACTTACATCACATTTATGCTTTTAGCAGATGTTTTTATCCAAAGCGGATTACAAAAGAGGAACAAATGCATTCATCTACAATCGTTGCTGTTCACAATGCCTGGACAAACAAGAAGAGAAGTTTGAGCAAGTCTGTGTCCTATGTGCTCTTTCTTTGAGATATTCTCTCCAGATTAGTTATAGTTTTATAGTTTTATTGCAGGGTGTTTGATCTCATGTTCTGTCTTAGCAGAAAATACAATACAATCACATACTCCTCATATTTTGATAGTTTAATCAAACCTGAAGTGTTATTAAAAGCAAATATTGTGCAAACATCCCCTCCAGACATCACTTTTAACCACAACTGTATCAATCCCTGAGCAGGGCTCAAAGAACCGTCCATATCAACAGAGGCTCACGGTTTAGCTGGTTAGCATAGCCTTAAAAAAGAAAAATTTTGTGCAAAAAGCATCTCTTTCCATTAATGACTATATAAAAAGTTTCTTGGAGGGTTTTAATAGTGTCAGATAATCATGTGTTTCTCACAGTCTGCTGAAGGAAGTTTTAGTATAGAGCATCAGTCACATGACATGATGATGGTGGTTAGCTTTTGTCATGATACACACTAGCGGTTGCAACAAAGCTTAAGCTCTTATGCTAATAGAACATGTTATTAATTAAATCATCACTTGTGCATACATAAATTCATAAATTCTGTTTTTGTCATTGACAGACCAACATATGAGATATATATATATATATATATATATATATATATATATATATACATATATATATATTTATATATATAATTTTTTATAATTATAACAAGAATAGGGGAAACTTCTTAGAAATAACTTCTATTGAAACTTGCTTATCTGGGTCTCAGCTTTAATATGCAAATCATGGAAATGTATATTCAGCTGAACATCCATATATTTAACATAGACATAGTATAGGATATACAATATATATCAATATTATCAATATTTCACATTCACAGATATCACAGAGAGTTTTTTTGTCAGACATTAGCATTCACTGATTCTGTACTTTTTTCACAGTAAAACTGTTTCTCATAAAGATGAAGTTAAACTGTGGAAGTTTTTCAACCCCACCCGATTCACAGAAACACACACTCACACTATTCACGCCTCAAGACATGCAAACACAAAAGCACATTAACCACAAACGTCCAGTAATGAAACACATTCTCATGCACACACTCTCTAGCCAACAGATGAAACTACATTCATATTCCAGATCTGAAAATGAGACCTTCTGTAGTTTGAGCTGTAGAATACAATACTGTAAAAATACATTAAAAATGTCATGAAATTAAATGTGCTGTCATTCTGCAGATTTTGTAAAGTGCCCCATTATGCTATTTTAAAGGTTTCTATATAGTTTTGATTAGGAGTCTGCAACAATAGATTTACATGCATCCAATGTCAAAAAACAAAACAAAAAAAACATTACATAATTTTTCAAAGAGGCTGAAAACTGTTAGCCTGGTAATACCAGACTCTGCTACTTCACTTTGCTTCGTATACAGAGTCTGGAATAGCATAATAGAGAAGTGTTTTCTCTCTCGCGGGGGGGCGCTTGTCTGAAGTTTAAAAACATTGGTTACCCGTAAGCCAATCACATAACGTTTGGTTATGGCGTGTGTTATGCGCATGCTCAGCCGCATCTAACTTCCATTGTAAACGCATGTATGATGCAAAAACTAAACCATCGAGCGAAATACCGGAGTGAACATGGCTGTGAATGACTTTTGCAGATTATGTGAAGTAAATCTACGCATCCACGGTACAATCAGCGTCTACGTCACGGCTCTCAGCCCGCCCTCTGTTCGTTGATTGGCCCGGCTGTTTTCAGGCCGGTGGAAAACTGAAAGATAGGCTGCTATCTCAGACTGAGTACAGAAGCGAAATGAAATTAGCGGAAGTAGGAAGTCTGACGTAGTCAGGCTAGAAAACTGTTTGTTCGAAGAGACATTCTCTCTAAACCCACTCTGCTCTGATTGGTCAGATGGCTCAGTCTGTTGTGATTGGTCTACTCTGTTTAACTTTTAAATTCAATGTATTTACTAAATTAAAGTTGAAACTCTAATCTCCTCCCAAAAATCCTCAAAAAAGTCTGTTGGTGCCTCAATGAAGACTTCGCTCAGAGAAGCTGTCAATCACAGCTGTCAATCATGGCGTCACACCCCCGTTTTAAATCAACATCAAATAACTAATTAAAACCAAACTTATTTAAAAGATGAACATTTGAACTTACATCAGTGTGATAAAATGAGTTCTCTTACGAGAGGTACTCTCGTACTGCGTAAATCTTACGCTAGGGGAAAATCTCTTTTCCGCGAGATACTGAAGCCAAAAAATTATCCTTAATTTTGAAATAATGTAAAACGCGTTGCGGCAGCATGCAGACATAGGCGAGACAGCTTGCGCGCCTATTGGCTGCCCTGCGGCAACTGCAGCAGCCTATCGATAAGGCCCTATCGTGACGTCAGTACCAATGGGGGCGCTTCGCGCCCAATACGTCACGTCCCGCCGAAACGGGCGTGGCCTGGGGCTATAAATATAGCATCGAAAGGCTAGCTTACCGATTTTTCATCTCTTCAGCGGAGCTCACGCATCGCTGGATCCAGAGAGAAGAAGCCGCGCCGTGGAAAAAGCCTTTCAGCGGGACGAGTACGGTACCTGGAGTCGCTGGCCGCGCCGCCTTCAACCGCCGTTCCTGCTACGCTATCCGGCGTCATATCCTTTTCATTGCTAGTGTGTGTTCGCCGCCGCGACTCACACTCCTTCACTAAAAGAGCAGAGCGTCTTTTTTAAGATGTCTCGTCCATCCTGTGGCTCGTGCCGAGCCCCACTCAGCGACGGAGACCGCCATGTCATCTGCGTTTCCTGCCTGGGTGAAGGACATGCAGCTCTAGCGCTCGCCGACGGCGGATGCCCTCACTGCGAGCTTATGCCTATGGCGACTCTGAGGACTCGCATGGCAACCTTCCACGAGCCTGCATTTCCCGCTGTGACGCCGCGCCGTAAGAAGCGCCGTGCTCAGCGCCGTGCTCAGCGGATCCCTGAGCCTCCTCCCACCGAGAAAAGCTCGCCGGTTCGCCCGCCAGCTTCGCCGTCTGCTTCACTTGAGTCTCTCACTCCCGGACAGTGGCCGCCGTTGGCCGCCGCTTCCGCCGGAGATGACGAAGAAGAAGCGGCAGTTTTCGAGGAGGACAACTGCTCTATCCTGGCCTCTGGCAGCGAGGATTGGGCGAGCTCTGTGGACCTCCCCCCTTCCTCGAGTGGTCCGCGCCCGCCGAGCCTACACGCAACCGTCTGGACGGTTGTTTCCTGCAAGGGGACCGCGTTTCTACGCCCTCAAGACCCGCCCCGTTTCTTCCTGAGCTTCACGAAGAACTGGCAAAGTCTTGGAGCGCCCCTTTCTCAGCCAGGCTGCGCTCCTCTGCTTCAGCGGCATTCTCCGTGGTGGACGGTGCCAAAGACAGAGGATACCTCGCTCTTCCTCTGGTGGAGGAGGCAGTAGCAGCCCATCTTTGCCCGCCCTCTGCTGGACGGCGGACTAAGACAGCGCTACCATCAAAAGCCTGCCGCGCTACTTCTACCCTGCACAGTCGCGCTTACACCGCCGCTGGGCAGGCTGCATCAGCGCTACACACTATGGCCACTCTCCAGATCTTCCAAGCTAACCTTCTCCAAGAGCTGGACGAGGAAGGCACGGAAGCAGTCAACGTGGCGGATTTAAGGAGCGCTACGGACCTCGCTCTCCGCGCTACAAAATCCGCTGCACAGGCCATAGGGCGGAACATGGCCTCTCTCACCGTTGCTGAGAGACACCTCTGGCTGACGCTTTCAGAAATGCCGGACTCGGAGCGCTCTGTGTTCCTCGACGCCCCCGTTTCTGCTACTGGCCTCTTCGGATCGTCCGTCAAAGATTTCGCGGACAGATTCGCCGAGGTACAAAAGACGTCGCAGGCCATGAAGCACTTTTTGCCAAATCGCTCTAGCTCCGCATCAGGCCGCTCAAAACAGCCGTCTGCTCGCAGCTCGCAGCCACCGCCCCCCGCCGCCGCCTCACAGCGTCGACAGGCCCGGGACCAGAGACCACGCTCTCGCTCTGCCGGCCGCCGCCCCCCACCGCGTGGGACTCGGCCGAAGATTGAGATAAAGCCCGAGGCCTCAAAGTCTTCCTAGCCAGCTTAGGAAAACGACGGTGTTCAAGCCCCGCTGCGGCCGGGCTTCCACCAAAACTTCTCGCTCGTCCAGTTCCATTACATGCGACTGTTCCAGTGTACTCTACAGTAAACAAGTCGGTTACATTACCCGCTTGCCTGTACACAAACGCCGTTTTCACGGCGACCCAGATAAATCCTGTAAAGAGTGTATTTTCTGGTATTCCGGCCACGGCCGACGGTGTTATGAGTGTAGTAAAAATGCCCACTGCCCAGTGCCCATTCCTACACACAGACACAGCCCGCCCCACAGGGCTCGCGCACATAAAATCGACTCATGTCGATTGCGCACAGAATGTAGTGAGCGTGCCCACATCCCAGTGCCCACAAACACTACACACTGCATGTCTCTCGGTTTCTGTAAAAACGAAACCAACACACATACAGCCGACTCAGGCCGATGGTGTGTTCAGTGCAAATGTGCCCGCTGTCCTGCGCCCACATTCACTCACAGACATGACGAATCCCTCGGTTTCCCCCACGCTCGCCGTCTCTCAGCTACCTGCCGTAAGAGAGCCGAGCGCGGGCGAACCGCCCGCTGTGATCAACACACTCCCCGCCTCGGGCGCTGCAAATGCGGTGTCTATAATACAGCATACCGAAGCTCCCCGGCCGCCACTATGTCACGGCCAGAGCTCCGATCTCATTCAACCCTTAGCTATGCATGCAAATGCGTGGGCAAAGCTTCCCGGTGTATCAGAATGGGTGCTGAACATTATAGAAAGAGGCTATTCGCTACAGTTCGCTCGACGTCCCCGCCGTTGTGCGGCGCGAATCGAAACCACGGTAGAAAAGGAAGTAGCAAATGTACTTCGTACCGAAATTGCGAAACTGTTGAGCAAAGGGGCAATAGAGCCTTTATCTCAAGCTCAGAGCGAAGGGGGGCTATACAGCAGATATTTTCTGGTTCCGAAAAAAGACGGGGGTCTCAGACCCATTCTAGATCTAAGACAACTGAACGAAGCGCTTTCAAAACGCCGGTTCAGAATGCTCACAACCAAGAAAATCCTCGCGCAAATTCGCCACGGGGACTGGTTTGTGTCAATAGATCTGAAAGACGCGTATTTCCAAATACAAATAGCGTCACGTCACAGGCGATTTTTGAGATTCGCCTTCGAGGGCCAGGCTTATCAATACACAGTCCTACCGTTTGGCCTGTCCCTAGCACCCCGTACATTCACGATGTGCATGGACGCAGCCCTCGCTCCCCTGAAACTTCGGGGAATGCGAGTTTTGAACTACTTGGACGATTGGCTGGTTCTAGCTCAGTCACATACAGAGCTCATAGAACACAGAACCATTTTACTCGAACATCTCGAGAATCTGGGTCTCAAAGTCAACTGGGCAAAAAGTTCACTGTCTCCCAGTCAGAGAATATCTTTTCTGGGCACAGAACTTGTCTCGCTGTCAATGACAGCTCAAATATCGCTACAGCGCAGATTGACTATTCAGCGCATGACAGAAACCTTCCGCCGCGGCACTATAGTCCCGCTAAAGAAGTTTCAAAGGATGCTCGGTCTCATGGCAGCAGCATCTGCAGTTCTCCAGCTGGGTCTGCTTCGCATGCGCCCACTGCAGTTCTGGCTACAAGCGCGAGTACCGCGTCGAGCGTGGACTTCAGGTCTCTTTCGCCTCAAGGTCGATCAAAAATGCGTCTCAGCACTGATACCCTGGAGAGCGACCGACTGGTACCAGTCAGGTGTAAGCCTGGGGACTTCCTCGAGTGTGAAGGTGGTGTCCACGGACGCCTCCACCTCGGGATGGGGAGCACTGCTCGAGGGCAGACCGTTTTTCGGCCAGTGGTCAGAACGGGAAAAGCTTCTGCACATAAACTGCCTGGAAATGATGGCAGTCGACAACGCGCTGAGGCGCTTTCGTCCCCAAATAGCAGGACACCACGTCTTGGTCCGCTCGGACAACATGTCAGTGGTAGCCTACATAAATCGCCAGGGAGGCATCACATCCCGAAATCTGTACAGGTTAGCGAAACGCCTCCTGGTATGGGCTCAGCACAATTTGCGCTCGCTCAGAGCAGCGCATGTGCCTGGCCACCTGAATGTGGGACCAGACAGACTGTCCAGGAACAATGTTCCAGCAGGAGAATGGTCACTGCATCCGCAGACAGTCCAACTGCTGTGGCAGACATTCGGCAGGGCAAAGATAGACCTGTTTGCATCTCAAGAAAACGCTCACTGCCCGGAATTTTTCTCCAAGAGCAGGGATGCGCTGGCCCACGTCTGGCCCCGCTGCCCGCTCTATGCTTTTCCCCCCATCGCGCTCCTACCTCAGGTATTAGAGCGGATCAGGGAAAGCAGATGCTCAGTGCTACTGGTGGCTCCGTTCTGGAAGAACCAGGCTTGGTTCCCAGTTCTTATGCAGCTGACGAGCGCTGCCCCATGGCCAATACCAGTGAGGAGGGACCTCCTCTCTCAAGCCAGGGGCTCGATCTGGCATCCTCGCCCGGAGCTTTGGTCCCTACATGCGTGGGCCATCAACGGGTACCCTCTGACCTCCCAGAGGGAGTGTTAAACACGATCATGCAGGCTAGAGCTCCCTCTACGAGACGGCTCTATTCCTCAAAATGGTCAGTGTTCTCCAGCTGGTGCACAGCACGCGGCTTTTCACCCCTGGACTGTGGAGTGACGGAGGTTCTCTCCTTCCTACAAGAGCTACTGGATGAAGGCAGAGCCCCATCCACGCTCAAAGTCTATGTGGCGGCTATAGCAGCGTTTTCTAAACCAACGCTTGGTCAGTCACTGGGAAGGAACGATCTGGTCATTCGGTTCCTTAGAGGAGCTAAGAGGTTAAATCCTCCCAGACCTCCCTCAGTCCCCATATGGGACCTTTCTACGGTCTTGGAGGCCATGAAGGGTGCCCCATTTGAGCCAATCCAATCAATAGATATCAAACACTTGTCTTTCAAAACGGTGTTTCTTCTGGCTCTCGCTTCAGTGAAGCGCATAGGGGACTTACAAGCGCTCTCAGTGAGCGCGACGTGTATGGAGTTTGGGCCAAATGACTCGAAAGTCATACTCAAACCGAGGCACGGGTACGTCCCTAAATCCCTCAACACACCGTTCAGGGCCCAGGTGATTTCCCTGTCTGCCCTGCCGGTCTCTAACGAGGAGAAGGACACCAGCTTCCTTTGCCCGGTCAGGGCGTTAAGGGCTTATGTGTCCCGCACGTCTGTTTTCAGACAAACGGAGCAGCTCTTTGTTTCACTCTACGGACGTTCTAAGGGACTCGCCGTGTCGAAACAGAGTCTATCCAGATGGATAGTCGATGCTATAGCGCTGGCTTACACCTCTAAGGGCTTGCAGTGCCCATTAGGTGTCAGAGCGCACTCCACGAGAGGCGTGGCCTCGTCGTGGGCTTGGTCTAGTGGGATTGCCTTGCAAGATATCTGTATGGCGGCAGGCTGGGCCTCCCCGTCTACATGTATAAGGTTTTATAACCTAGAGGTTCCCGCTCTGCAAGCTAAGCTGCTTTCAGTCTAAAAATCGGTACTGTCTGCCCCGAGTGCGTCCGGCCCAGAATACCGAAATGGCTTGAGCAACGCTCGTTTTAGATCGCGCAGCTCTATGGGCAGTGTGTAAGACCCACTATATTCATCAGTCCAGGCCGGGGTCGCCCTGACTGAATAAAATACCATCACTATAACTGTTTCTTATAGGATGCTACATTATAGGAATGATGCTATTCTAGCCACTCTTCCTGGGCTCTCTGTGAGTCACTTATGATCATGTACTACATGAGCCCGGGCACTTGCCCTTGGGACTTTGGTGCTGGATCTTAGCATGCACGGCGTTTTACACTGTTTCCCCTAGCGTAAGATTTACGCAGTACGAGAGTACCTCTCGTAAGAGAACGTACTCGGTTACTAACGTAACCTCCGTTCTCTCTAGAGAGGAAACGAGTACTGCGTATCTTGCCGTGCCTGCGCACGCTCCGGTTCGCTCCAGCGATGAAAAACCGGTAAGCTAGCCTTTCGATGCTATATGCCCACTGCCCAGTGCCCATTCCTACACACAGACACAGCCCGCCCCACAGGGCTCGCGCACATAAAATCGACTCATGTCGATTGCGCACAGAATGTAGTGAGCGTGCCCACATCCCAGTGCCCACAAACACTACACACTGCATGTCTCTCGGTTTCTGTAAAAACGAAACCAACACACATACAGCCGACTCAGGCCGATGGTGTGTTCAGTGCAAATGTGCCCGCTGTCCTGCGCCCACATTCACTCACAGACATGACGAATCCCTCGGTTTCCCCCACGCTCGCCGTCTCTCAGCTACCTGCCGTAAGAGAGCCGAGCGCGTTTCGGCGGGACGTGACGTATTGGGCGCGAAGCGCCCCCATTGGTACTGACGTCACGATAGGGCCTTATCGATAGGCTGCTGCAGTTGCCGCAGGGCAGCCAATAGGCGCGCAAGCTGTCTCGCCTATGTCTGCATGCTGCCGCAACGCGTTTTACATTATTTCAAAATTAAGGATAATTTTTTGGCTTCAGTATCTCGCGGAAAAGAGATTTTCCCCTAGCGTAAGATTTACGCAGTACTCGTTTCCTCTCTAGAGAGAACGGAGGTTACGTTAGTAACCGAGTACGTTTTTTCGTGTCTGTGTAAACTACAAAAACATGAATTTGTGAAAACGGTGACATCATGTGCATGTGTATTATGTGTCCAGTCTTTAGAAGGTTTAGTTTTTCTTTACAAACATTGCCAACTACTGGCCTGGCAGCAGAATACATTGTTGTATACATTTTTGACAATGGTGTCATCTATACGTGAAAAACGTGAAGAAAAAACTATTCAGATTTTATTACATTGTTGATGTGTAACGTATCCTCAGTGTGCAAAAATAACAAGCTTTTGTGTGGAGATACAGTAGTTCATCATATTTGCTCCTGGCCATTGCTTGCATGACTTTCATTTCTGAGTGAGCTTTATGAGTTTTAAAACACTATGACAGTATGACAGGTGTGAAAGAGACAAATTATCCACACTACAAAAGTTAGAGGCTTTTCTCATGGTCAGTTTTCACTGTTTTTAGAAGCCTATATGGATTAATATTTAAAATGGAAATACAGTGTCATGGAGAAATTTCAAAGATCACAAATAAAATATTTATTTATTTATTTTGTATTAAGAATAATTATAACAATAAAATGGCACTTCTGTAATATATAATAGAGTGAGCTGTATTTCTCTACTCACCATAGACAGTAACAGTGAATCTGTGTTTAGTCTCTGAACTGCTGTTACTGATCTCAACTTCATAAACTCCAGCATCTTCAGTTCTGATGTTCATGATGGTCAGAGATCCAGTCTTCTTGTCCAGCTCCAGTCTGTCTCTGAATCTCCCATCAAGATAATCAGGGATCATGTTGTTCACTCCATCAGTTTTAGCTATAAGAGGCCCGTTAGTTCCAAATGTCCACAGTATCCTATCACCTGTCTGTATTTCAGTGAGACTAGAGTTTAGAGAGACTGAATCTCCCTCCATCACTGACACTGACTTCACTGAATCTGTGTAAGCACACACTCCTGAAGAACACACAGAAACAGTCTCTCAGTCACACATTCAACTTTAAGTTGTTTTAATGAAGCTTTACCTGAAGTTTGAAGGGGTTTTGAAATTATTAAAATGTGAGAAGGCATAAAGATAGAAATGAAAAAAGATGGAAACAGAGATAATTATTATTAACATTTTTATTTTAGTGTTAAGAGTTACACACGTAAATTCAACAGTGAGGTGGAACTGAAGTTCATCGGAGCTCCACATAAACAATATGCAACTGTAAAAAAATATAAACTTGTCTAACTTACCAACCAGACAGCAACAGCACAGAAAGAAAAAAGAAAATGTGTGAAACATTTTCTTCAATAGTTCAGTGGTCTGAAATAGTTCCAGTCAGTCTAAACCTGTGAGTGTCTGCAGTGAAGATGTGTAGAGAACAAGTGTTGACAATCTTAACTATTTGCTAACTTCCTCCAGACTGAATTAGGCCACGCCCCCTGCCTCCAAACACACGCCCTCTCTCTGAAACCCCGCCCCCAAATGCTGTGTTGTGTATGTCTGTGCATCATTAGGTGATGTTGGGTTAGTCAGATCTTTTAAAGATTAATCTCAGCAGTTGCTTCGCTATGAAAGTTTCATCTACAAGCATTTATGACTGTGAAATAACTAACATTAAGACTAAAATAAAATATTCATATTCATGCTAAGAATAGTTTAAAATCAACTAATTGGCTTATTTCATATTGTAGCTTTTCATAAATTTAACAAATGTTTCCATTTGTCACACTTAGGCCTATGACTTTCTGAAATTTGACTATGAATATACAAGGTCTAAGATCCAAAGCTAATGGGGCGCTAATCACCATTATGGTGACTTCAAAACAAATACAGTAGTAAACAATTACATTTCTTACATATAGACACACAATGAACAAAAACATCAGCTGAAGTAACATGTTTAGACTGAAACAGTAAAAATGGTATATTGACCATAAACTATACAATAACATGCTTAAATCGTAATAAAAATGTCCTGTACATGAAATAATTTTACAGTTATCTTTATGATTATGTAGATGATGTTATTAATTTCACATTATTGATTAGCTCTTTGATTCTACAGCGTGAAATCTAACAGTGTAATTAGATGTGTAATTAATCAGATAATATGAAGTATTTCAATAACACATTTAGACATAGACATCATCAAGGATCAGCGGATGAATCTCAACAATGTTGTGGTTCATAACTGGTTTAGAACTCTTTGTGATTTTTCTGAAGTCCTTATGGAGAAAATGAATGGGGAAAATTGCTCTGTCACTGTTTCACTCTTTTCCCTCAATGAACGTTTGTGTGATATGACCATTCTTTACACTGTCTGTGTGCAAATAAACTGTTTAAATGCTATTAATGGTCATTATTTGAGCAAAGTATACCCTATCATTCCCCCAGAACACTTGGGATATGCAGCATGTGTCGCATGGGATCATCCTGTGATACTTGTGCATCTTTAAAAAAGAAAAGCTTGATACTGATCACTATTCACTGCCATCATGGACGAGTGTGAGCGGGACATTTTTTTCTTTTGTGGACCATAAAAGTAAGAAGTGCACAACATTAGAACAACACCAGGGTGAAGAATATATTACTTAATTTTCACTTCAGGATGAAGAATCCCTTTCAGTGCAAGTGGTTGGACTTTTATTTCGGACAATAGATGGCGCTCTATGCTGTGGTGTGCACAGTTTGTTTAAAGAAGAAAGAGTTTATCTGGTTAACATAACTAGTCAGTCCCTGCTGTTGAATGTTGTAACTAAACCATTATGTGGACAAAAGCAAGGTTTTACATTAACAATCATTCATTAATAATAATGTTGTATATTTACCCAGTAACAGATTTTTTGGAGGCTCTTTAAAAGTGTTACCTTGTCGGCTGGAAGCAGTTTCAATATAGAGTGATCAGTCACATGACATTATAACTCATTATCACACTAAACATCCACAACAAAACTTATCAATCACAAAACAAATCACAGTACATTTTTTTTATTAAAAGTGTAGTAACTGCATTTGTCCTTTGGACGGCAGCACTGCTATTTAAACAGTAAATTATATAATGCAATTAATCTTAAAGCTACTCCCGTGATCGAAACAGGATATGTGTTTCATAAGAAAAGAGTGCAGGATGTGAAGCCTAGGTGTGAAAATCAAGAATAGCTTTTCTTACTGACTCTAGCACTGTCTGCAGGATCAAAGCATATTTATATCATGTCCAGTGAGTTGTGTATGCCTATTAATCAATTCATATTTCACAGACACAAAATGTAGCCTATAGGCAGTAAGATCTTACAGTTTGGTTTGAGATCTTCTTTTTTCTTTTTTTTTCTTTCTTTTTTTTTTTAAATCAACATTTGATTCAGTATTTCACAGTTAAAACTGTTTTGTGTAAACAGGAATTCAAACTTTGAAATGAATATTAGCAGAACATAAAAAGACAAACACACTCATCAAGACATGCACTGACTGATGCACATGAACAACAAAAATCCAGTTAGACACATTTACGGACAAGCTTGTCCGCCAACACATCAAACCACATTTCTTTCCAGAACTAAAGACATGAGACCACCGCAGGTTTCAGTTTGACTCAACAGAGCTGCTTCAGTATCACATTCAGTTCATTTTTCACATTCAGGCGTTTTCACACCTGAAAGTCCGCACCAAGGTCTGAACCAAGTTCATTATTTGATACATTGTATAGTGTAACGGCCACGTTAAGTAGTTAAGTAGTGTTAATGTGTTAAGTAGTGTTCATGACATGAATGTTGATGTGCCTTTAAGATAACTTATTCTATGGCGTACGTTATTGTATGCGTGCTGTTTTTATGTGAGCGCGCACGCACAGTGAGAGTGAGATTGCTCGCTCAAACACTTTGATTTGTAGCGTGTTTTAGAGTGTTTTCTTTTCCCTTCTAACATTCGCTCTTCGACATGTATGTGAAGATTAGGCTATGTTTAACTGAGAGGAAACAAATATAAAAGTCTCGTGGAATACCAGTTCGTTTGCACTGTCTTGTATTCTTCATCTGGGCAGACTTCAAACTCTCTGACAGACGTTACAATAGGCCACATTCGGTTAGTTTTGGTTTGGTTATACACCATTCCACGACCACAGAAATCGCCACGATTGATCATCTTTAATCTGGGACAGCCCAATATCATATGTGTATTAGGCATAAACTACAAAAAATGTGAATTAATAGTGAAAAAGGACATAATGCGCATGTGTAGCCTACCTATTCAGTCTAGGCAAGTAGTGTTTCTTTACAACGCAACATCACAACTATGAACGAAATTCAATGACTTCAAGGCTTTAATGTGATTGGTTATCAAGGCAAGTTAGCTTTTACGCTTTCTCCACTGGGAGAGCCACGGAGCCTCGTACCCAGCTAACACAGTTACGTTGTGAAGACGTAACTGGACCAGACCATATTCGTCGTAGCGACGTTCCACATAACGTTCCAGCGACGTAACTTTGTGATTCCCATAATCGTCGTGGCAACGTTACGTGGTACGTCACAAGAACGTGATGAGGACGTCTCAATGACCAAACTGGCATGTTGCGAGGACGTAACATCAAAGGACCATATTAGTCTTAGCGACGTACCACATAACGTTCCAGCAACGTAACTTTGTGATTCCTGTATTCGTCGTGGCAACGTTATGTGGTACGTCACAAGAATGTGATGAGGACGTCTCAATGACCAAACTGGCATGTTGCCAGGACGTAACATCAAAGGACCATATTAGTCTTAGCGACGACCAAAAAACACTGCATAGGCCTACATTTAATCAGCATTTATTCAGTGCGTTACCTGTACTATTGTGTGTGTGCACCGCATGGATCAATGTGTCACACACATGTGTGCCTCAAGAATCAATCAACTAGAAAACATTTATATAATTTATTAATCAGCAGTTATTTAATGACATTTTCCAGATAATAAACAATTAACATATACTTTTTACCATATAGATAAACTAGCGACGTCTTTTGAGGACGTGCTCACGACGTTTCTGGAACGTTAGCCAAGATTCTAAAAAATGGAACTTTACCACGACGTCCTCACAACGTTGTCATAAAGTAACGTCACGCTGACCAAATGACGACTAACTGACGACGTCGTCACAACGTACTGTGTTAGCTGGGTATCTCCTAATAATAAGACCACCTCTGGTTTTGACAACATTGTCATCTGTACGCGAAACCTTTCAAAAACGCAAAGGAAAATGTTTTAGTTGTTAGTACATCGTTGTCATGTAAACGTACCCTGAGTTGTCTGTGGGTGATTTTAGATGGGTCTGAGATTATTTGGATGGTTCAATATATATCAGCCCAAGACCAAAGAATAAGGTGCAAATTATGCACAGATTATTATACCTTCATAATACACCTCATCCTATTCTTTGAATTTCTGAAAGAGGACAAAAAACACACATCACATAAGATACAAAGATAACATTTTAATGAAAAAGTAATAAATAAAAGATATGCTCCACTGGCTACGATTCAGAGTTAAATTTCCCCCCAAATTTTACTATTATATTATATTATATTATATTATATTATATTATATTATATTATATTATATATTTCAATTGAATCCATATTCACATGTCATTTCTGTATATAATGACATCAAAGTATGGTATCTAAAAAAAATTGTTCCATCAGCACAAAAACACAAATGCTAAGATTGGGTAAAAGCCATTAAACATCATGTAAATGTATGACTTAATTACAGTCACATGTTTATGACAACAATAGCATACACTTACATTTGATAACAGTTTCCCAGGACATTGCTTTATAATGATTCAGTTCCATTTGTCTTTCCATAGTCTCTATGTCGTAGCTGGGGTGTGGGGTGGGGTGTGGGGTGTGGGGTGGGGTGTGGGGTGGGGTGTGGGGTGGGGTGTGGGGTGGTGTGTGGGGTGGTGTGGGGTGGTGTGGGGTGGTGTGGGGTGGTGTGGTGTGGGGTGGGGTGTGGCGCAATGGATAAGACACATGCCTTTGGTGTGAGAGACCCGGGTTCGAATCCACTGTGAGACACCAATGTGTCCCTGAGCAAGACACTTAACCCCTAGTTGCTCCAGAGGCGTGCGACCTCTGACATATATATAGCAATTGTAAGTCGCTTTGTATAAAAGCGTCAGCTAAATGAATAAATGTAAATGTAAATGTAAATGTAGCTAACCACGTCATTTAAACTCCAGCCCAATGTTTCATGTGTATCAATTAACTTGGTCATTGTATAATAAATGTTGTATATAACAGTTTATTTTGAGATAATGTCTGGCTGACTGTACATTATCCCTTACATATTGCACTGGTTACATGTTTCACATATTATTTTGTTGATATCAACCTGCTGTCTGGTATGAGAATATAGTTAATCAGTTCGTGGGTTCTATCTTCTCTGCTGTTCATCTTTTCTGGTTCTGATGTCATAAACCAGCACAGCGATAGTAGCCACGCCCACCAGAGCAGAGAGAGCCAATCGGATCACAGCTTCAGTAGAACCACAACAAAGGATAGATTCTGAAGGAAGGTAAGAACAACACAGAGATGGAATTTTACATTTCAATAAACACTTAAACATACTTTGACACTAAATCTACAACGCAACTCGACAAAAGACAACAGATCACATTATAATCAGTGATGCCATCTACAGCGGCGTTCCCACTGCCAGAGACACGCAGCATCAAAGCGACACAATCTCCTTCATTTCAGTGGAGAGCTGGCGATTTCCGGCGACAGTGACCATTGCCATGTACAGCTACGCAACAAAGTTCAGATATGTTTAACTTTATGCAAATGAAGAGCGACAACCAATGGGAGTATAGTCAGTGGAACGCACATGATCCGTCACAACATCCTGTAGTGGAGTGTTGAGGCTTGATGGAGGAAAAGTTATTTTACTATTTTTACTATTTCACTATTTATTTGACTACTTATTTGATTATTTTACAATAATCTATGATATGTCTCTGTGTACATATGGTGGTACTTGCCATGCTAACTGCCGGCCTGAATGAATTAGTGAACTGGTGCTTGCGATTGAACCGCAGATAAATAGCCTTGATGGCAAAGAGCACTCACTTTTTCTCGTTCATCTTTAATGTTAAGCATTTTGTGTACTGATTACATTTATATTTAGTCTTGTCCCTCCGAAATGTTTGTTTTTAGCAAGTGTGCCGCACAAGTCCTAAAAAGGGAAGCCAAAGGATCTCGATCGCCCTCAGGTGGTTGGTCCCAGTATCTGTCATAAATCCCGCCCTCTCCATATAATCGAATGGTATGTGAGACAAACTAAACAATCAAATTACACTTCAAATAATTTTTTTCCAAAGATGCTTTCTGTCATGTTAGGTAGGTTTTATCATCATGCTGGAGTAAGTTCAAGTGTTCGTAAACAAGAAAGAGAAATGTACATAATGTAGCTGAAGACGATCAACAAAGCTCAGTCAATCATCAATATCACTTCTGATGTAGCCTACCTGAGCATGGCTGACAGAAATCAGAGTTGTTGAGAAGCGTAGTCTGGTTGGTGAATGAAGAAGCCACTACACAGCTGTACGAATCACCCAGACACTTAATCTCCAGAGGTAGAGAGAGACTGATGCTGAGATCAGACGAACTTATGCTGGACAATACACTGATTCCTTTGTACCAGGAGAGAGTCACATCACTCACATTCACCACTGAACACACCAATGAACATGATGATGATGAGTTATTGCTGATGACAGGAACAGGCAGACGAGCTGAAAAACACGAGAGAATAATATTAAAAAACAATGAAAAAAACACAGTGACTAGTGGCTGTCCAGTTTTAAAAGAAGAACAAAATGACACCAGTATCATAACAGTACTCCATGTGAAGTCATAAAATGGTAGCCTGCAATTGTTATCTTAAAGGACCGACCTGATTTGTGACCCTGGATCACAAAACCAGTCACAAGTCGCACGGGTATATTTGTGGCAATAGCCAACAATACATTGTATGGGGCAAAATTATAGATTTTTCTTTTAGGCCAAAAATCATTAGGATATTAAGATCATGTTCCATGAAGATATTTAGTAAATTTACTACCGTAAATATATAAAACGTTTATTTTTGTGAGTGGATGCCGCACAATCGCGAATATAAACGCAAAACTTTAAAGGCGATTTTCTCAATTTTTTGATTTTTTTGTACCCTCATAATCCAGATTTTCAAATAGTTGTATATCGGCCAAATATTGTCCTATCCTAACAAACATCAATGGAAAGCTTATTTATTCTGCTCTCAGATGATGTATATATTTCAATTTCAAGAAATTGACCCATGTGACTGGTTTTGTGGTCCAGGGTCACATTTAACCCATAAAATGTAGTTTTGTTGACCAGTGTAGAATCAGTGTTGTTATATAGTATTTTAGATTTGAATAAATACAAATTTCTGTAACGAAACTAGATAGTGCAGGCTAATAGGTCCTTAACTCAAACATTTGCAATCACATGATTCTCTATAAAGCACAAAATGATTTACTTTTAGCTTCTGACCAAGGCTGTATCTCAATACTAGTTTTACTTGATCTTAGTGCTGCGTTCGATACTATAGATCATACATTACTCTTAGATCGACTACAAAATTATACTGGTGTTCAAGGACAAGCACTAAGCTGGTTCAAATCATACCTATCTGACCGCTACCATTTTGTCTATTTAAATGGAGAAAAATCGATCATAACTCCAGTAAACTATGGAGTGCCGCAGGGATCTGTATTAGGCCCTCTGTTATTTTCAATATATATGATGCCACTTGGAAATATTATAAGGAAACATGGAATTAGTTTCCATTGTTATGCTGATGACACTCAAATATATATTTCATCACGGCCGGATGAAAACGCTAAATTTTCCAAATTGACAGAGTGTGTTAAAGATATAAAAGATTGGATGACGCGTAATTTTCTTTTATTAAATCCAGACAAGACAGAGGTAATACTTATCGGTTCAAAAAACCGCCCACAAAACCTCGCACAATACAACTTTAACATCATAGGATGTCCTGTTACTTTATCCTCTACAGTAAAAGACCTGGGTGTTATACTCGATTGCAACCTGTCTTTTGAAAATCATATTTCATATGTTACAAAAACAGCCTTTTTCCACCTTAGAAACATTGCTAAGCTACGTAATATGCTATCAGTTTCTGATGCAGAAAAGTTAGTTCATGCATTCATGACCTCGAGACTGGATTACTGTAATGCTTTATTAGCTGGTTGTCCTGCATCCTCAATAAACAAGCTACAGTTAGTCCAAAATGCCGCCGCTAGAGTTCTTACGAGATCAAGAAAATATGATCATATAACACCGATTTTATCATCACTGCATTGGTTACCTATAAAGTTCCGTATTAATTACAAGGTATTGCTACTGACTTATAAAGCCCTAAACGGCTTAGCTCCAGTCTATTTAACGGATCTTTTATCACCCTATAATCTATCGCGCTCTTTAAGATCACTAAATTCAAGGCTTTTGGTCATACCTAGGATATCCAGAACCACCAAAGGAGGAAGAGCATTTTCACATTTGGCTCCAAAACTCTGGAATAGTCTTCCTGATACTGTTCGTTGCTCAGACTCGCTCTCCCAGTTTAAAACTAGATTAAAGTCGCATCTCTTCAGCCAGGCATTCATATAATCCCACAGTTCAAACTACAATCCGGCCTCCAGCTCATAAATGCCAGAGGAGAACTGGCCCCGACTGAGCCTGGGTTCTCCCAAGGTTTTTTTTCTCCATTAGGTCACCTGATGGAGTTTTAGGACACCATTAGGTCACTTGATGGAGTTTTTCGGTTCCTTGCCACTGTTGCCTTTGGCTTGCTCAGTTGGGGATATTTTGGGGATATTTAATTTAATTTTATCAATCAATAAATTCCTCTTGAAACAAACTTTGTAGTATTATTTTAATTTAATACTGTGAAGCTGCTTTGATACAATCTGTATTGTGAAAAGCGCTATACAAATAAACTTGACTTGACTTGACTTGACAACTGTTTGATTCCTGCTGTATCAGTAGCCAATGAGCTCTCGTGGTCAACCTTTAAAAACTTGGTTAGCTTTGTTTTAGCAGCGCAGCATGCTTTCAGAAACCCTCCACCTTCCCCAGCTCCATCTGTATAGATCTGCTACAAGTAATTCATGTTCTTGCTGTTACGTTCCACATGTGTTTTTGTATTTTGTACTGTTTTTCTCTTTTCATCCTTTGTGCTTTTGTTGTTATATATATATATATATATATTTTTTTTTTTACAGATTATTCTTGGGTGCTAAGGAAAATGCGGCGGTACGTCGTCATATACGTGACGTCAAGACATTCGACCAATCTGCTGACGTTCCGGCAGGTTTAAAGGCTCCATTGACGAGGAGTGAGAGATCAGCGCCAGATCTCATCCAACTCCCGTCCCTTCGAGCTGAAAATCTATTGAGTCACGATCACGTGAAAGTTTATGTTTGTTTATGTTTATGCAGTGATTTCCGAACTAACACACCTTCGGATTTGTCTATGATTGTTGCTGATGTATTATTGCCCTGTTGGTTCCGCCTGAGAGAATGCACTATTTCAGCGTTTCACTGTTTCACTCAAGACTCGTAATAAGTGCGGGTTTGTGCTACTCTGAAGATCTCGGGTTAGTTTATAAATGTTTCTTTTGGTATGTAGTTTAGAGGTTTGGGTTAATATTTACAGTTGTCTTTTGTTATGTCATTTGCACCTTTTCAATTAAAACGTATAATTTAAACGTGTTAACTTATCTGCTTGTTGATTGTTTCTGCCATTTGCACCCACTGCAACAGTGATAGCTCACATAAATGTTGTGTTATCATCCCATTTACATCTTTAAACGCGTAACACTTGCTCACAGCAGCGTGTTGTGTATGTATTGGCAGTAGCAAGTCCCGTACTTGCTGTACTTACAGAAACAGCAGCAGCAATAACCTACAGCAGCAGAAGCAATAACCAGACGTTCAACCCACTGATGCACATATTCAAATTAATGCAAAAAACAAAGATACACAAAATCATTTAGTCATTTTGCAGTATTATTGTAAAACAATTCTGAAAAATAATGTGCGAAAAACACTCATATGTACTGTATACTAACCATAGACAGCAACACTGAATCTGTATATGATCTTTGCCCTGATTTGATATTCTCCAGAGTCTGTGGTTCTGGTGTTTGTGATGGTCAGAGATCCAGTCTGATGATCCAGCTTCAGTCTGTCTCTGAATCTCCCATCAGGACCATCATGTGTTGAGAAGATTCCAGTCCCTCTGTTGATTGTAGCTATAGGAGATTTTTCGGATCCAAACCGCCATTGTATCACATCATCTTCCTGTAGTTCAGTATCAGAGTTTAGAATGACTGAATCTCCCTCCATCACTGACACTGACTTCACTGTATCTGTACCAGCAAACACACCTGAAGAACATCATATCCATACAACAGTGTTTAATGTAAGATCACAAACCTGAATCCAGACTAGATCTCAGTCATAGTGATATAAATATGCCAGACTTATAAGCATAAAAACATGTTTATAACTTACCAGCCAAACACCAAAAGCAAAGACAGCAAAAAACAAATGAGTGAAACATTTCCTCTGAAATCCTCAAGATGTTTGCCAAGATTATCCGAAAATCTTGTGGTTTGAAGGAAAATCTTGTAGACAGGACACAGAAGTAATACTATTTAGACTTGAGTGAGTGTGAGTCTGAGAGTTTGTGTGTTTGCGTGTGTGTGTGTGTAAGAGCGAGAGAGCGAAAGAGAGAGAGAGTGAGGGGGGTTCTCTCATAGAGTGTGTAATGATGTCTTAGACATAACATTTTGGACTGGATTGCATAATATTGAGTATAAGAACACATGCTGCTGCTTCTAAAATCTTAAGAGTGGTTTAACATATTTCAAACATATTTAACAGTAATACTGTGCACATTTCAGTCATGTGACTTCTAGTCATCTCTCTACCTTTTTCATTTAATACACTTATTGTTTGATAATTTGTCATCTTTCTCTCTACTTATGCCTTAATTTTGCTCTCCGCTGTAATTGATCTATGTTTAGTTTTTTTGGAAAAGCAATAGTAAATTATTTTTGACTAAGGACGTTCACTCTGAGGAGGCAATAATGCACAGACACCACACAGGAAGTTAGCGAGTGAAGAGCATACACATTTGAAGTGGAACGCATCTTGTTTGCTTCCCCTACAGCTTTGACCAAAGGGGAATTCGTGTGACGTCAAATCCCTTCCCTCTCTCAGAGGCTCTGCCCTCACTCACGTGGTTTTTATGTTGCATGAGCGCCTACTACTGACGGAATCACCACAATCAACTGGAATCTGCTATGGAGCTAATTTATGGTTTATTATTTTATTATTTATGATAATAATTGATATTCTGTCTTCAGAGAATCTGGCTGCTTTGATTTGGTTCCGATCGGGTGAAACCTAGGATTAAAACATAAACTAGGACTTTTTATGTATTTATTTTCTTTTAATTGCGTTTTTGTTGTTGTTGTTGTTGTGCTATGTGTTGTTGTCTATTTGTCTGTCTATTACGCTGCAACTGACACAATGCATGAACCGTATCAATGTGGTTTTCATGTCAGTTACAAACAAATGGAAATATGACAATGGCCAACACTAAATGGACGAATCAGTGGCTTAAAGTTTCAATCTAAAACATAAACAGAGAGAAACTTGCACAAGACAGATTTTTGAACAATGAATTCTAAACAATCCAAAACCAAATTTTGGATTGTTCAACAAAGACATAGAGCATGGAAGTAATAAAACAAACTTACCACAGAAGTCCTTGCAACCTGCTGGAAATGTATGCTGTAAAGGGAGCCAAAAAAAAAGTTATTAAAAAAGAGATATTAATGTAACACAGGCAGGCAGACAAATAGATAAACAGACAGCTAAACAGACAGACAGGCAGACCTGTGCCTTTGGGTTTTGTTTTTCAACTTCAATGTCGAGGACAGTAATAAATGTGACACAAACAGACACCACAGTATATTTAACGTTAATGTTACTTCTAATAGATTTCCAGTGTTCATCTTTTGCATTCATGTAATTGTAAGCTTCCTCGTGTGGGATCAAATCTAGCCAAGCTTTGTTCAAACCCACAGAACTTTATTTTACATTCTAGTCAAGTCAAGATCAAGATCCCAAGGTTTCCAAACAGCCATAAAATACGTATTTGGCTTGAATACTTCACTCAAGTCAATATGGGTAGCGTAACTTAGGCCTATGATATGGCTTCAGTGAAGCGTTATCGAGCATACACAATATGCAATAAGCCTTACTCTGTCAATGTGTAAAAAGACAGTTTAACTTTCATAAACATACCAAAAATTATATTTTCCTTTGTTAATGCAGGCAAATCTTCAAATTTAGGAAATAGCCAATAATGCAAATCCTCCCAAAAGGTATAAGCAAATTTACATTCATAAAACAGATGTTCTATTGTTTCAATCTGATCAACACAAAATGAGCAACAGTTAACATCAAAACCGAATCGACATCTTAAAAATTCTCTAGATGGATACACTCCATTAAGAATTTTAAAATGCACTTCCTTTGCTTTTGGTGCAACTGGAAATTTAAGACATTTTGTTCTTAAAATTTTTACTTCGGGACACTATTGAAAAAAATATTGAAAAATTGAATTTTTATTTGAAGAATAAGGATATAATTCTTTCACAAAGGCTTTCCGAATTGTAATATTAGGTACTTTTATGTGAGTAAGAGAAATTCCATTCACCAGAAGCATAGGAAGACAGGGGGTTACATTACTTTGAGAAACGTTGAAAGACATCTGGATTATAGATTGTGGTATTGCTTTGATAATGTTATCGTACTGTTTTCTGTCAAATAAATCAAATTTTGAGCAGAAAGTCTCAAAAGACATAATGACTCCGGTATTGTCTAAAATATGCATTACAGACCATATTCCTTTCTCCCACCAATTATTGTAAAATAAAGACTTATTCCTAAATACCACATACCTACAGTTCCACAAAGGGATGTTATGAGGACTGAAATTATGCTTGTAGATAATTTTCCAGTAAAGTAAAACCTGTTGATGAAACGCTGATAACTTAACGGGGAGTTTTTTAAGGTCATAATCACATTTAAGGAGGAGATTGATGCCTCCTAATTTTTTTTAAATTTGCCTGGGAATATGAAACCAAAAACTGTTTTCATTTTTCAAAAAGGATCTTAGCCAATTAATTTTAATAGTACCATTAATACATTCAATATCGATTGCTTTTAACCCTCCTTCATCATACTCTTTAACCAAGATTCCTCTTCTAATGTAGTGTGTTTTTCTTTTCCAAATAAAATTGAAATTGGCTTGATTTATAGCTTTTATTGCATTCTTAGGAAATGAGATCGAGTAAGCAGGGTAAGTGAGTACATCAGTCCGCCATACATCTATCAAATTAAACACACTACAAAAGTTAAGCAATATGGGATTATAATGATGTCTTGTATATTTTGAGGGAGATCTATCAAGCCAATCATCTATTACCATATTAAAGTCACCTCCGAAAATAAAATTTTCAGTTGGATACCTTTTACATAAATCCTTTACAACTCTGATAACATCATCAATCATCATTTTGTTTTGGTTTTGATTATTATAACCATATATATTTCCCAGAATCAATAAACTATCCTCTATTTCAAAAACGCATATTAACCAATGACCACAACTGTCCTTGGCAGTGGTTAATATTTTCCCAGGAAAGTTGTTTAAAAGTATAGCAACGCCTGCTGACCTATTAGAACCATGAGAGAAAAGTATTTTATCTCCCCACTGGTTTGACCAGAATTTTTCATCGATGTCAACAGAGTGAGTTTCTTGGAGAAAAAAGCATTGTGCCCTTTCATTTTTACAAAAAAGGAATACTGATTTCCTTTTAACAAAATCTCTTAGACCCCTAGTATTTAGTGAAACATAAGAAAACATCTGGTTATAAGAAAACATAAAAAGGAATTAAGAAATAGAAATAAAAAAAGAGTTTAGATTTCTTGAAGTAAATAGTCTTGCAAGGCCCCTATCGATCATTATAAGTGATCAGAATAATTATAAAACAACCTTTTTTTCCCCTTATAAACTTAAGGATCTAAAGTGAACAAGCTTTAATAACTTATTTGAAGTTTCCTTTGTTTGAAAACGTGACCTTTTTCCCCCTTTTTCTAAAGCTTTAAAGAAAACCCAAAAGTTGAATTAACAAGCTAATTAAGGATTTTTTCCTTCCTTCTTTACATAGTGATTATTAAACTGATAACTCACTAATGTAATAACATGCCCTTTTAACAGATATTTCTACAGGAGATATATTTCGGTAAGGACAGAACCTATCAATATAAAGCCTGAGGTAAAACTCAATCTGTAAAATTGATAGATTAATGACATGCCTTTGTCCATAGCGCTGTCTAATCCAGAGTGACCCTGTTACCGTTGATGTAGCCCGACATGTCCTCTGTAATACACATTCTGGCCAGCCGCCCTGGCCTGCTCCATCTTAGGCTATGCAGCTGCACGAGCCTTCCTGTCAGCTTTGCAAAAGTCTTGCTTGAAATGAATCCGCAAATCCTTGCAAACCTTAGAGTTTTTGGACAACTTCCAGATGGCGTCACGGTGTGTGTGTGTTTTTTTGTGTGTGTGTGTGTGTGTTGTATCAACCATTGGACAGGCTGAATATAGGTCTATTTGACCTGCAGTGTGTGTGTGTGTGTGTGTGTGTGTGTGTGTGTGTCTGTGTTTCTGTGTGTGTGTCTGTGTGTAAAATTAGGTAGAAAGTTAGGTAGCAGCAGAAAGTAAGGTAGAACAGTTAGCCTATGTGTATTAGCATGTAGATACAATGGGTTATCCCACTGGTCACTATTGTTGCCGCTGACATGTTTGTGAGTTCTATGACCACATTAAAAAAAGTTGAGTAATTGCAAATGCATATGTGACCCTGGACCACAAAACCAGTCTTATGGGTAATTTTTTTTTAAATTGAGATTTATACATCATCTGAAAGCTGAATACATAATCTTTCTAGGGGTCGACCGATTAATCGGTCGGACGATTAATCGGCCGATTTTCTGCATTTTTGAACATAATCGGCATCGGCCAATATCCAGTATATCAAGCCGATTATTAGGCGGGCGCATCTGTGGGCAGCCTAGTGTTGTTGTTGTTGTGGAACACGTGTTCGACGCACGCTGCGCCTAGAGTCATTCTCCAGCAGAGTGAGCAGACCTCATCCAGTGCCTAAGGAAGGAGCTAAGTTCCTTGGAGAAAACTCCTTTATATTTAATTAAAACCTTTTGATATGTTACTGCCAACTTCGAGAAAAAATATGAATAGGCGACATGACGTTAGGCTACTTTGGATATTGATAGCGTAGTTGAGGTTGCATTAGCACAGCAGAAGGGTTGCTATCATGTCAAAATAAGTAAGCAAGAATTTTGCAATTACAAACAGAGAATCTGATACTTTTATTTGTTCTGTTTTGTGTGTCTTATATTTGAGAGGGTTGTCACTCAATGCAGAGAAATAAGTAATAAAAAAGTGACCATAGGTTAGTGAAGGGCTGGCTTTGCTTTGCTAGCGTCGTCGCTAGGGTTGGGTAGCTACAGACAGACCCGGTGCTAATACGGCACTGGTGCCTTAACGACCGTTATTTACCGGGGGAGAGAGAGGGAGAGGGAGAGAGGGGCGCGGGTGCGGGCGCGATCGAAAAGTCGCGTGTGTTTAAAGTCGCAAAGTGTTTACTTATATTTGTGTGTGTGTGTGTGTGTGTGTGTGTGTGTGTGTGTGTGTGTGTGTGTGTGTGTGTGAGAGAGAGGCGCGGATGCGATCGAACAGTGGAAACATAAAAACATACTCCGTTATTTTGTTTATAAAAGACATCATTCAAACTGCAAAGTGTTTAAGTTACTGTTAATTAAAATTTTAAGGAAAACAAATATATTAATCTGAAATGTAGCAAATAAATGTTCAATTCATTCAGGTACAATTACCAAACATATCTCAAGGTCACAACAAGTGCAGATTGGTCAAGTGTTCAATAAATGTTTTTGTTGAGAAATCTTGTCGATCTTAAGTAATTATTTGTGTTATATTTTATCTTTCAAATAGAGGTTAAAAACAAGCACATAATCGGCCAAATATCGGCCAAAATAAATCGGCAGCATTAATCGGCCATCGGCCGACCCGGATTTCAAAAGATCGGCATCGGCCTGAAAAAAAACATATCGGTCGACCTCTATTTCTTTCCATTGATGTATGGTTTGTTAGGATAGGACAATATATGGCCGAGATACAACTATTTGAAAATCTGGAATCTGAGGGTGCAGAAAAATCGAAATATTGAGAAAATCGCCTTTAAAGTTGTCCATTTCTATTGGCGATAGTGCTGCATCCATTCACAAAAATAAATGTTTTAGATATTTAAGGTGGGGAATTTACAAAATATCTTCATGGAACATGATCTTTACTTAATATCCTAATGATTTTTGGCATAAAATAAAAATCTATAATTTTGACCCATACAATGTTTTGTTGGCTATTGCCACAAATATACCCGTGCAACATAAGACTGGTTTTGTGATCCAGGGTCACATATATCAATACTAGACACCTTAAACATGATGTGTACCAAAAATCTATGTCCTATCTTTATGTTAACATACTTTACTAACATATTCTTTGGGAGCTTTCTTGGTGCCATCCTCTTCTCTTGGCGCAAACAGGAAGTAAACAGCTCTGGTCATGTGACAATTTACAGTAAACATGCGACACTGCACATATTTCATTGAGACCCTTTATTATTTCAATATCTGCTGGAAATGCATTGATAGATCATTCAGTAACATTTTTATAGCCTTAGAAATGAAACATTTTTTTACGGTCACTATTGTGACCGGTGGGATTAAATGGGTTAAGGACACCAATTTTCTTTGTGAATGAATAATGTATCGTAAATAAATAAATGTTCTTCCTTAAAATACAGGGTGCATAAGTCTGGACACCCCTATGTTAAATTCCCATAGAGGCAGGCAGATTTTTATTTTTAAAGGCCAGTTACTTCATGGATCCAGGATACTATGCATCCTGATAAAGTTCCCTTGGCCTTTGGAATTAAAATAGCCCCACATCATCACATAGCCTTCACCATACCTAGAGATTAGCATGGTTTTATTTCAGTTAGCCTAATAGCTAATTATCGTCCCCTATAAGAACTGACCATTAGTTTTTTTTCTACTTATTAGAAATGAGGTCTTTATAGGCCTCTGAAGTAGTAAAATGTGACATAACTCCAAAATGCTGCAGTAAAATGCTTTCAAATGAGGTGTGCATAGTGGGACATTGAATCCCAGAAACTTTTAGTAAAAAATGTATATGAAAAACAAAAGATATTTAGAAAGTATGCATACTTTATTTTACTGCTTTTTTGCAAATAATTATGTTGTAAACCTCTACATAAAAATTCTCTAGATGTGACCTAAAAAATAAATAAAATAAAAACATTAGTCAAAGAAATACACAACTTGCAAAGACAACGTGAGTGTAAATTAAAAGGATAACCGAGTAAAGTACAAAAACTCTCGAAATATGGCATCTAGATAGACAGATAGATTTTTTTTGGGGGGTGGCTGGCTTGACCGTGTATTTTCAAACCGCGGCTGGCTTGACCGCAGTCGTCGACTTGAGGTGGCGGTGGGTGTAAATCGTAAAGTACACCACAACATTCCGATCACTTTAGCCTTGTGTTACATTAGCCGCGTTTCCACTGTCGGGCCAGGGCCAGGCTAGGGCTAACAGCGAGCCGAGCCGGGCCAGTGGCCTCGGGCCTCAAGCGGGCCTCCACTGCCGGGCCATTTCCACTGCCGGGCCGGCTTGCGTTTCCACTGCCGGGCCATTAGCCCTGCAGCGCTGCCCTAAACCCCGCCCTTAACACGCCTCCCTGGATCAAACGTCATACAAGTGTAGTAGACGGTCCCTGCTCCACTTCTGAGTCAAATAAAGCACTCTGGGATGACGATTCTAGCACACAAAACATAAACACGCATATGAGCCACTTATGCAATATTTTATTTGTTTTCTTAGGAAGTCAGAAAACGTAGATTTTAAGAAGATAGCATGTATTAACTCACCGTCCGCGGCTGCCATAGTGTCCCGACTTGTCTCTCCACTAACAGAGGGACGGTGACCCAGCACACCGTCCATCAAGTCAAACCATGGAAAGTTCCTTCTCTGGGCACCGCTTTGTCCATTGTGCGTTTTAATCGGCTTGTACTGCGGCCGCAACTTTTTTATTTTTTCCCGAACTTGAAGCGTTGTTCGCTGAATGCTTAGCTTAGCAAGTTCAGCAACGATGTATTTTATAACGTCCTCGTTTCTGCACACGCCGTCAAATTAACGTTGTACCCTTTCTTCTGCCCAAATGCTCAGAAGAGCTTTGGTATCTTCGACAGACCAGTGCAGGCGATTCTCCATTTCGAGCAGCGTTTATTTTTCGCGATATAAAAAAGTGAAATGTGCATCTTGCCGCAGACCATAACTTTCCCTAACACCGATAAACTCCGCCTTTTACCTTGACCACGCCTCTACCCCGAGCTGGCCCAAGGTATTTGATGGGCCAGAATTCCTGGCCGTTGGCCCCGAGTAAGCCCCGATCAAGCCCCGGAAGTGACAGTGGAAACGCGACTGGCCGTGGCACGCACTAGCACGGCCCGGCCCTGGCCCAACAGTGGAAACGCGGCTATTGTGTTCGTAACACCGTTGGTTGAATTGTTCTATCCTCTTAATCCAATTGTTATGGCAGCCCCTAACTGAGCATATCATACTTTACATATTTTACCGTTACAACTATAGAATTACGCTAGACTAGAAACTAGCGTAGGTCCTTTCAGCCGGAAGTTGAAGTCCCGCTCAGCCGGAAGTAAGATGACAAAATGAGCGTAATGGCGTCGCCCTGTAGTGTCACAGGCCGAGGGTGTGCTGGTGCAGAGCCAGACAACCAACACCCCCGAACTACCACACCACCCTGAGGAGCTACCCCGCTGAACAGAAGAGACCAGACAACAGGAGATACAATTTGAACTTTTATTTATTAAAGGAATGTCTCTTTTAAAATCAAGCAGTCTCTTCCTGTGTCTCTCCAACACACATTGGCTCTGTATTTCTTATCCACAGGACTGGATTACAGCAGAAGATTACAACAGGAGATGAACTCAGTTCAGCGGCTCTGATGTGCTTCGGCACAGACGGAGGACAGACGAGGATGTCAACATTAACTCTGTATTTCGTACTCACAGGACTGGATGACAGCAGGAGATAGACTCAGTTCAACAGCTCTGATGTGCTTCAGCACAGATGGGGGGAACAGACGAAGATGTCAACATTAACTCTGTATTTTGTACTCACAAGACTTGATTACAGCAAGAGACGGACTCGATTCAGCAGCTCTGATGTGCTTCAGCACAGACGGAGGACAGACGAGGATGTCAATATTAACAATGTATTTCGTACTCACAGGACTGGATGACAGCAGGAGATGGACTCGATTCAGCAGCTTTAATGTGCTTCAGCACAGACGAGGAAACAGACGAGAATGTCAACATTAACTCTGTACTTTGTACTCACAGGACTGGATTCCATGAGCTGGCGCAGTTCAGTTCACCCAAACATCAAGGGTGTTTATCCACTCGATCGCCCGAACGGTCTGCGGGGGTCCCACACGTGTGTACACTGCAAAACACTTAACTCAGATGGACACCTTGATAAATGGAATCTTCATGCGCTGGGATAAAACAGGATCTATTGCACCATCATCTCCACGTCACTTATCTTCCCAGCAAAACACCCCCACCTCGGGGTTCAATAAGGCCGGATAACCACCTCCCGGGTGACAGACAGAGTACAAGAATCCTTAGGCAATATGGAGATATAATCGTTCCTCATGTAATATTCATGCCAAAGAATGTTAGCCACTTAGCTGGAAGAATCCTGCTTCCTGCTTCCTCAGTCCTTCTCTTGCGTCTTTACTGCGTCTCCTGCAGTTTCTTCCTCCTTCCCTCGCTGCCCCCCTCTTTCCCATGTCAGCGTCTTTTATGCTTCTCACGCCCCAATCACCGTTTGGGAGTTTCCCCTCGCACGTGCCGATGATTTCGCCCGATCTTAATGCTGCCTTGCTCTCGGAATTGGCGTAAAACGACTTTCCTTGGTATAAAATGTACATGAACACCCTCCAATTTCGAACTTGAATGCAATGAGCTCGAAATCACGATTTCAAAAGTTGTAAATATCACATTTCTGATAGGATGTGAAAGCAACATAACTATTGGCGGGCAATAAGAACAATATAAGCTAGCTAGCCAGGGTAAACATTAGGGTAATTTGGGAGCTCAACGTGTAATGTTATTTATTTCCCCTCACACATCGCTGCATTCAGAATAATGCAAGTTTCTTAGTTGTGATTACTTGACGTATATACTTTTCTGTATAAGTTTATGATTGTTTCCTCTGTGATTTGTGTGCAGCTGTTGTGCTTTTGAGCGACGATTCTACATTTGTGTGGGCCACAGTTATGATTCAAGTCAAGGTTCTAGTGCTAAAATTATTTTAATCATCATAATATAACATTCACTTCTACATTAGACTAATGCTTTTTGTTTTAGGCAATAAGTGTTTCTTTTCATTTCTGAATTGTCTTGTTGTGGTGGCACACCACCACTACTAAAATTAATATTGAGGAAACAGTGCTACCAGAAAAGTTCATATTAAAAAAAAGAAAGAAATGCAAACATGTTTTACACTTAAACCTTTATTTTCTTTTGTCAACAGGTGTGGTAAACTGGAACTCCTTTTCAGAGGAGTATAAAAGGACCTACCGCATTCCCTATCTGATCTCCCGTTGCATTCAATGCGATGATTTGTACAAAGACTGTGAAGGACTGGGGAAGTGGACAAAGAGGAAAACTTCAAGGGTTCTACTCTGAAAATGATTTTGCTGGATACTGCTGCATGGACTGTTTTTATGTGGCTGGAGGCACAATCTGATTTTCTATGACAATATTAGTGCCAAAAATTGTGGATTGGGTTTGCATAAACCCTCCTTGTGTTGCCTTTCAATAAAAGTTTTTTGTGATAAGTTTGCTTGTAGTTAATGAGTCTCAAAGTATCATAAGATATTTGACAGTAGTGCATTTAGCTGTTTGTCAGCACATCAGGCAATATGGCATGAACAGATGTTTAAAATGATTTATTTTATACATGAAAAGATGTTTAACAATATTTATTTTAAAAAAAATGTTTTAGACAAAGCACAATTTTAAAAGAATAGCTATATTAGTACTTGCTCCACAGTCTAGTTGAGGTGGGACAATTAGAAAAAAACAATACATTGCAATATGGTTTCTAGCAATACATTATCAATACCTTGGCAGTGGCATTAATGCATATTGAAACTTGCTTTACTTTATACAGACAAAAACAAGCATTTTGAAGATGTCATCTCAAAGGTTTATGTTCTTGAACAGCTAAGATTCAGTTTAGTTTAGTTAATTTGAATATGTTCAGTTAAACTTGTGCGAGATTCTCTAATCGCTCTCGCGGTCATTTGATGTCAACTCGTCATATCACGGAAGTGGGCGTAATTTGAAGTGACGTGACGTAACTTGAAGGGGCGTGACTTGTGGCGTGACGTAACTTGAAGGGGCGTAACTTGAAGTGGGCGTAACTTGAAGTCTTGCGAGGTGCAGACAGATTCTATTGAGGACAGCTACCAATAAAACGTCACGTGCATGATAGTTAAGTTTCACAATACAACTTCTTGGGAATATCCAGTCACTGATCCTACAGCCGCCCTTGATTGTATCGAAATCGAGTGTCACGGAGAAGATTTGGACCTTTTTTTTGCTTTTACTATTATTTTAACTAGAGAGTAAAAAAAAAAGCATTATTTACTCTTTCAGTAAAAGATATTGGCTAATCAAATGGATTCATCATCAGTCGGCATGGAGTCTTCTGTCGAGCTTCAGTCGAGTTTTCATTTCTCTATCCTCGGAGCAGATTATTAGCCTTTTCACTGACCATCTTCATAAACTCAGATTTTACTGACATCTAGGCTACAGAAATATGAAGAACATGTTATTGATCGTTGTGTTCTATGTTGCCATATACGGTAAGCTTTGTTCCGTTTCACTTTGTAAAATCCCCAATTTTTTTTCATTTAGCCTATTTTATATTCTTATTCACACAGTTTCTTACTAAATTAACTATGTTAATGTTTATTATGTTCTGCGTAATATTTTAGTATAGCCTTAAGCCACTAACAGTTTCCAGGATACATTTACTACCTTTTTAAAGGGCACGATGTCAATCTTTGTTAAGATGGGATCAGCTGCCTGGTTTATTTGTTAATTAAGTGTAATGGAGATGGTTGTTTGTAATAACTTTGCTGCAAGTAACATCTGTGATTGTATATATAGGCCTAATGGTAACACTTTACAGTCAGGTTTTATTAGTTAACTAGCCTATGTTAGTAAATTTGAACTAAAAATGATAATTTCTTCTACAGCATAATCCTAATGTTAATTTCAACATTTACTAATACATTATTAAATTCAAACATTGTTTTTGTTAACGCACTGTGAACTAACATGATCAAACAAGGAACCACTGAATAAAAAAATAAAAAACTTTCATTGACATGAATAAATACTATAACAAATGTATTGCTCATTGTTAGTTCATGTTAGTTAATACATAAGCTAATTTTAACAAATGAAACCTTATTGTAAAAAGTTACAAGGGCCACACTAGTTTTGTGTGGGAGAGAAGCCATGATTATTAGATATCTTGAAGAGACACCACGTTTTCAATCTTTCTCATAATACAAGTGACTATGGTGAAATTGAGAGCATTTTACC
This sequence comes from Leuciscus idus, assembly GCA_021554675.1. Classification (NCBI taxonomy): domain Eukaryota; kingdom Metazoa; phylum Chordata; class Actinopteri; order Cypriniformes; family Leuciscidae; genus Leuciscus; species Leuciscus idus. The sequence continues at coordinate 11,963,519 of CM038625.1, read as the reverse complement.
AATCAATAAAACAATTGATTTGAGACAATAAAATGATACCAAACGTGAAAGGGGAAAAAACAACACATTCACAGATACATCATATGTGATATATATACATTCTCAGTGAACTTTTAGTGACTTGAATCCGGGGGAAAGGAGAGGAAGTAAAGGGAAGATAAATAGATTAGCCAGGAGAGAAGTTTAGGGGAATTTGTTTTTGAGAGCTGGGAGGGAGGGAGGGGGATGGGGGGGGGGGGGGGGGGGGGGGGGGATGGAGGGATGGGGGGGGGGGAGGGGGATGGAGGGATGGGGGGGGGATGGAGGGATGGGGGGGGGATGGAGGGATGGAGGGATGGAGGGGGGGGGGGGGGACAAGGAGCAAGGATAAAGATAAACAGGTAGCCGATATAGACAACAAAGAAAAAATATACTACAGTAATAAAGATTCTGACAAAGACTTTAAGACTTTTTATTCTGTTTTTGAAGCATTTCAAGCTCTAAAACATTTTAACAAACTCACTGAGGTCTTACTTTTGATTGATTCAACTTTATTGTCATTACACAAGTACAGGTACAAGGCAACGAAATGCAATTTAGGACCGACCTGAAGTTATTAAGAGATACAGCATAACATGAGGAGAGTTGAGGAGAAAAAAAAGGCAACCCCCAGACTATGTTCCAATAGGGAGTACAGTTTGGGGACAGTAAAACACCTCAGCACATTTGCACATAATCAGTACATAACATGAACACACAAGACTTGCAACAGGGGAGGGGACAGGGGGGTTGGAGGTAACCCAGCACAGGCAAGCAGCCATCCGGTCCTGCAGCCATTTCGGCGCTGGTCACAGACCCGCCTGTCAGACTGGTGGTAAAAAGCGTCGAAGGCGTGGGATGGGGGCTGGGGGTTGGTGATTGCATATCTGTATCTATGTAAGAGTTTCTGTATGTGTGGGCCTGAAGAGTCGCTACGGCTGGCATCCCAATCTAGGTGCCTCAGTCCGCAGGGTGTCATAGCGAAACACAGCAGTTGCCATGGAGACAACCTTGATCAGGTCCCAGACAGAGTCAACAATCAGCAGGTGTCAGTGTGGAGTCGGGGAAGGAACGCAAGAGCGTCTCTTTGCAGTGCTCTCTCCAGAGGGGGTTGTTGTTCCAGCAGCGGCCTCGGCCAAGGCCAGTGCTGATAGAGTGGGGCCGAAAGCAGATAAGATTGTGGTTGTTTGGTCTGGGGACGAGTAACCGCATTCCAATTTACACAGCTCCTGGTCCGTTTGGGTCTCCGAAACGATCCATTTGCCTTTGCAAAGCTGTGAGCTTCTCCATGATGTTACCCATATTGTGGTTCATAGTCACAGTCTGAGTGCCGACAGCTCTGCCCACTGCTTCAATCATAACGGGCAGCCTTGTGGGGCTTTGGACAGCTGTCACCGTCTTCTTAATTCCTCGATAAACCAGGGCAGTGCCTAATCCAAACAGCAGAAAACCTGTTATCATGGTTCCGAATAGGTAGATATCTTCAACGTCCTCCACGGAAAGAGCCGCCAGACACACGACCCGCCACTTCCCCCACGCGTCCATCGTGTAGCCAGCTGCGAACGTTCCGGCAGGGCAGTCAGGTTCCCCCGAACCCAAGCTTCTCGTCGAGAAGATGGTGTCAATTGCGTTGAGAGACCAGTTGATCAATTCCATAATTTCTTAGTTTGGAGAGCAGTGCGGAGAGAGTCTCTCAAAGTACAAGACAGTAACGAGACGAGAGGAGCAAAGCAGGGAAGATAAGGGAGAGGAGGGTAAGAAAATGCGACCGCCTTCGTTGAGAGCCAAAGCAAATTTTTATCCATTTACAAGTATGGGTATTATATTTACCCGTCAATAAAACAAAATCTACAGGACATCTTGTTGGGTTGTTTCTGTATTAAATCACTAACTGGGTAAATCCCTAACATTATTTTGTAATGTTTTTTTATCTGCAGGAGTGTTTGGTGAGTCAGTGTCCGTGATGGAGGGAGATTCTGTTACTTTACACACCAGTCTTCCTGAAATACAGAGACATGATGTGTTACAGTGGAGGTTTGGAGCTAAGGGTGCCCTCATAGCTCAGATCAACAAAGGAGCCAATAAGAGCTCTGTATATGATGATGTTCCTGATGGGAGATTCAGAGACAGACTGAAACTGGACAATCAAACTGGAGATCTCACCATCACAAACACCAGAACTGAACACTCTGGACGTTATGAAGTAACCAGCACCAGAAACAAGATATTCACTGTCACTGGTGAGTATTATTATTATTTTTTCTATAATAAATGTTGTAATTAGCATCTGCTCTAGTTCTCATATGCCTGGAAATGGTCATGAATAGCAGCTAAGCAGATGTGATTATTTAGTCGTAGAACCGTTTCTTTATGACCACAACACAGAGGAGACTTCTCATGTGCACTAACCTCTGTAGGGTCGCAAGTGTTGTTGCTTTATCCAGGAGATCTTCAAGTTATCTTGCAGTAACTATTTCTGTTTTTTTCCCCCCCAGTTCTGCCTGTAGATGCGGTGAAGTCAGTGTCAGTGCTGGTGGGAGATTCTGTCACTCTAAACACTGATCTTACTGAAATACAGAGAGATGATGTGATACGGTGGAGGTTTGAACATCTAAACCCTCCTATAGCTGAAATCAATAGAAAGGATAGAAAAATCTCTAAACAAGATGGTTCTGAGAGATTCAGAGACAGACTGCAGCTGGACTATTGGACTGGATCTCTGACCATCAGGAACATCACAACCAAACACTCTGGATTTTATGAAGTTGACATCAGCATCAGCAACCGACACACCATACACAAGTCATTCAGTGTGACTGTCAGAGGTGAGTAGCTTGTGCCTTTCAGGTCCAGTTTCACAGACAGGGTTTAGATTTAGCCAGGATTAGGCCTTAGTTCAATTAAGACATTTAATTATCTTTTATAAAAATGCCTTAGAAAAACATTACTGATGTCCATCTTGAGACAAAACAATGGCACTGCGTCATATTTTAAGATATGTCAGTGCAAATTGCTTTCAGTTCAAACAGCTCAAGCTTTTATTTTAGTCTGGACTAGACTTAGGGTGCTTTCACACCTGCCTCATTTAGTTCGGTTGAATCGCACTAGAGTTCTTTTTCCCTGTTGGTGCGGTTCGTTTGGGCAGGTGTGAATGCGGCAATCGCACTCGGGTGCGCACCAAAAGCGGACCAAACAAGCATACCGAGACCTCCTGGAAGAGGTGGTCTCGGTACGCTTTGAGCGGTTCGTTTGTGGTGAGAACGTGATCCGACCTCGAACAGAACCAACTGCCAAAGAACTGTGCATTTTTGGACTAAGCCAGTTGCCATAGTCAGCTGCGTTGTGCATTAGAGGATGAGGAGAAATGTTTGTTGACAGTTTGCAGCTCGCGGACAAACTTGGAGTTGTGAGGAGGTGCGGAGCCTGATTGAAATTATTATTAACATTATTTTCGAGCTGCATCCTCGGTTCATTCTCAAATATTATTGTTTGTCTAAAGTGGTGTAGACAAACTATATGAAAAAATATGACCAAGGATACAATCAGCCCACGCAGTCGTCTCTCCGTAGTAAACAGCGGCGTGTTGTCTGCCGGATTTTCCACCTCTTTGTTTACTTCCGGGAGTTTTGTTGAAATTTTCCCGCACGTTAATTCTGACCAAACGAAGTGCAGTTATGGAAATGCGTTCCGAGTGATGTGGATGTTGTCACGTGACTGCATTTTGGTTCGTTTTATCAACTCATAAACTGATTCGGACCAGAGCGATCAGTGTGGTGTGAAAAGGAACCAAAACGCCTTAAAAATGCTACAAAGTATCATTTTTGCCCTTGGTCCGGACCAAATGAATCGAACTACAGATGTGAAAGCACCCTTAAGCCTGGTCTGTGGAACCGGGGTTTAATGTAATAATGAATTTGATTGGATCAGCACTAAAAAATGTAAGATTTAAAGTGTTTTTTGCACTTGATAATTGTTTAAGGCTAAAACAGATACATATCTGGAACTATTAGTTTAATAACTTTTGTCCACAAACTCTCTCTTATGGAAACAGATATTGATTTATAAATGGCATAGTGTTATTACTAACAGGACAACACCATTTGTTTCTGAAACTTGACAGTAATATTAAAGTCGGCATGTTGCACTCGTCTCTATTGTGACGGAACAAGAAGAAATGTGGGCGGGGCTTGATTTTGTCTGTGGGGAATTGATTGGATGGTTCTGGTTTGCTATTGGTGGATCGCATGTGGTGGATCGCATGCCTGCTTGTTTGTACATTTTATTCTCAAGTACGCCCCTTCAGCACCAATTTTGTGTGAACACATTTATAAATCAGACCCACACAGTCACTTGATATTATGATCAGGTTTCTCTTCCTTCTCTTTATTAGTGAGTGTTTTTTTAACTGCAATGCTTGTTTAATCTTCCTGTAAGCATTTCATTCTCTGTTCTTGTGTTTGTCATTACAGGTGAAGTGAGGACAGTGTCAGTGATGAAGGGAGAGTCGGTCTTATTACAGACTGGTCTTGCTGAAATACAGAGAGATGATTTCATAACATGGATGTTTGAAGACATTATCCTAGCTGAGATCTATAAAAACCAGTCGTCGCTGGACCAACTATTCTATACATATGATGGTGCTGATGAACGATTCATAGACGGACTGGAGCTTAATAACCAGACTGGATCTCTCATTATAACACAATGCAAAACCTCAAACTCTGGACTCTATGAACTGAAGATCAACAGACATGCCATATACCTGAGATTCACTGTTACTGTCAGTGGTGAGTTGATCAGGTGTAATCAGAGTTCTGTAAACAATCCTAAAGTTAAATGAACAAATTAAAAAATAATTTGAATTGTTAAACATGAAATTTGTATCTTTAACTGTTCGTTAATTTCTCAAAAGAATCGTGGTGCAAATTACTGAAATATTTGTAAAGAATACTATGCTATAAAGAAAATATAGCATCATTATTCTCATATTAAAATCAATGTTTGATGATTAGGACAATCACTTTTTAATAAAATTAATATTTAAGTTTTATTTAAAAACTGACTGTTGATTTCACAAATGTTCTAGTGTATAGTGTGTATTTGTATGCATTTGTTTATTTTTTTTAATACTAGTATTTACAATTTAATCAGACAATAAAAGAAAGCTTTTATTTTTTCTTGGAAGAAACTAATACAGTGATCATTTTTGTTAGTTATCTATGAACATGTCAGAGCCCATGACATCTGCAGTAAATGCTTTAAGACCGCTGGCATGTTTAAACTGTTTAATCTGCATTTACTGCTAATAATGATTTATTTGAAATCAGCCCTGTGTTCACATCAAACACTGTAATACAGAAGATGAACACAGTGAATTAGAAAATAATAATATCTAAAATTATATTAGAGGCTCGTTTATGATTCAAATTAAACAGAATCAGATTCACATTTACTACTATAAGTGTTATAGTCAGATTTATTCACTCACACTAATACCTGTCTCCCTTTGTTATTGCAGTAGCAGGTCTGTCTTCAGGTGAAATAGTGGGGATCGCTGTTGTTGTCCTGCTGGCGTGTGCAGCTGTAGTTGCTGTTGTGATTTACCGTCGCCCCAAGATCTCTAAACTGAAATGTAAAGTACATCATATTACATCGCTAATACAAGCAAGAGAAAAACAATGAGCTTTGCTAGACTGCATTAGAGTTTGTTCAAATTCATGTGGACGGTTGCATAAACTAATTAGTGTTACAAGTTAGTCAAATCATTTTTTTCTTCAAGACTGGTCGTAACTTTTCTAAGTCAGATACATGAAAAGGCTGATCCGTCTAATTAGAAAACTGCTAGTTGGTCAGACTATATTTTAGGACGGTCTTGCAACTGGGTCGGGTTGCACCAGCCATTCATAAGTTCTTACTTAAAGTGGAACGTTAAGTCCAGACTAAAGGACTAGACTAGACTACTAGCTAGTTTGTAACTAACTCTACTTTATTTGGTTGTACCATTGGTTCTTAGGGCAGAACTTAGCTTGTAGGTCATAAGCTCTCCGTAAAGCATATAATACACGTTTACTTTCAATAATCCAATATCAGCTCTGAAATACATGAGCAGAAGTTGTGTTTAAATGCTGTGAAGTTCACTTTATCCTTCATTCTAATTTATTTTGCCTCACGTAACTAACAGTAAAATTTCCATTAAATATGATACTACTTAATCATGAATAAAATAGTTTTTTTTTTATATGTAAATATCATTCAGAAACTGTATTTGAAAACTGAATTAATAAGAATCAATAAATACTGATACAAAAAAACATAAGAAATGACAGTTGTAAAGGCCACCCATTGGCCCAACGACGGAATCCAACGGTGTGGGCGAAGGAATAATGCGTGCATGTCTTTTCAGCGCTCCAGTGAAGTTCACTTAATTTATTAGAATTTAGTTTCAATATTACTTTAGAAAATAATCATAAATTATTGATTATGATTTAATTTAGATCTTTGATTATTCTGAGTATCCCATACTTTCAATTATTCATTCATTATGGACCCGGTATCGCTTTGAAACGTCACGTCGAGAATGTGCGCTCACGATCACAGTTCTAAAATAGTCAGAGGGTGCAGTGCAACTATTTTACCCTAAGCGGCCGCTCACTGCTGACTCATAACAAAGGTGTAATTTTTTAATAGTCGCGAGCTGCAACGTGCTAAGTCAGTGATAGTCAGAAATCGGAAGGTCTCCTTAATGATGTGCCCCATGGTCCATTCATTAGTGCCTTCGGTTTGATCTATCCTGGAAGAGATTTGCGGAAACACCAGACTGCACTTTAATCTACTAGAAATAATGATTTCAAAATAATGCTGAATAATTCAAATATAACATTTTATTTGTCAGGTAAAAATCTATCATGCCAATTACACAAGTAAATGATTAAAAGCCAATTCAGAAATAATAAATACATACAATCAATTGCTCAAAGATGACTCTAAGAGTAAGAAATGCATTCCTGACAGAGACACACAGTGTGTGTGAGTGTTAGCCTTGTGAAAACACTGACACATCACTGTATGGGGGATGATCCTGGTAAAGGGTCCCAAAGACTGCTCTGTCACCTACCCTTAAATACCCAGACCAGAACAAAAGGGTTGTACCAATATTTTTTAGAGTTGTTTTGGGTCAATTCATGTACCTCAGGGAGTAACACATGGTTTTGGGAGATATCTTGAAGAGACATCACCCAGAGAGTTCTCCTAAGTTCTCAATCGTTCTCATTAAACCAATGACTGCAATTAAATTAAGACGATTTTACCAATCGCACTGAGACATTTAAAATGATACCTAACATGAAAAATAAAAACAATAGATTCACAAGATACATCACATGTGATATATAGACATTCTTAGTGAACTTTTGGTGACTTGACTCAGGGGGAGAGGAAGGGAGGAGGGAGAGGGGGATGCAGAGATAAGGAAGGAGAGAAGTTTGGACAGGACAATGGCCTGTGCGATCTTCTGTTCAGGGTGCATTTTATTGCTTTATTGCTGGGTGAGTTTTATCTCAGCTTTTGTCTTCAAGTCTTACACATTTATTGATTATGACTGATTGATTATTGATTAAAACATAGACCGTTGCACACAGAGGCTTTTTAGGAATGGTTCGTGTTGAAGAGCTGCTAACAAAGACATTTATTTACACAATGTTCTCTCTCTTAAAAAGCAATCACACACTCTGGAGAATATAAACTACAGATCAGTGGAAGTGGAAAAAACACATTCAAGAGATTCAGTGTTTCTGTCTCTGGTGAGTAACTCAAATCTTTCAATCTTTCAATTTTATTTTGGATCAACACTAAGTGAATCAATTAAATGAAGGACTATGACTAGCATACTAATCATGTGAATTCAAATAGTTATCCTTAACAATAACTGTTTTTTGGTCTTTCATGAACTGCAAATATATCACTCATAGTGATGCTGTGAAACAAATCTGATCATCAGTGAAACATTCAATATGAACGTTTGCGGCCACATTTAACACATTACCCCATCCGCTCTCTGTGATTGTTTTCATACAGAAAACTGATGATATCTCAAGTTAGATCTTGTTTTTTGCCGTTTCTCTTTGATTTGGTTCAATTATAGCTTATATACAGTGCTGTTTGAAAGTTTGTGAACCCCTTGCAGAATCTGTGAAAATGTACATAGTTTTATTAAAATTACAAAGATTATACAAAATGCATGTTCTTTTTTATTTAGTACTGTCCTGAATAAGATAGTTTACATAAAATATGTTTACATATAGTCCACAAGATGAAAAAATAGCAGAATTTATCAAAATAAGCCTGTTCAAAAGTTTATGCACCCTTGATTGTTAATACTGTGTGTGTTGTTACCTGAATGATCCAAGACTGGTTTTTTGTTTTGTTTTTGTGTTGGTTGTTCTTGAGTCCCTTGTTTGTCCTGAGCAGTTAAACTGCTTCCGAAGGGCAGTACCTAATTAAAACAATTTATATTTAAACAAAATAAGAAAAATTTGGACATCTTCGTCTTGTTCAAAAGTTTTCACCCCCGGCTCTTAATGCATCGTGTTTCTAAATAAATTCCCAAAATGTACACAACATAGAAAACATCACATAATGTAAATAAGTTATCACAAAATAAGATTATGTGACAAAAATGTCAGATGTATAATTCCAAGGTGGCGAACAGTCTGAGAGGTAAACGACATTATATTGGCTTGGCAAAAACATTGGCAAAAGGAAATAAATGTTTTATAATTAATTGTATTTATAAGACTATAGTTCTGCCCCTCAGTCTACTGATGGAATGTAAAAATTATCTGCAGAGAACTCTTATGTTACCTAACACATGACAAATGTGCCAAAACTTATACTAAAGTATAAAATCTAGAGTTAATCAAAATAAGAACTGTAGACAAACATACAACGAGAAAAAATGTAAAAGAACAAATTCAATAAAAAAAATATTTATCTGATCATAAGTTAAATGTTTACAACCTGTTTCCTGACATAAAGAAAATTACACTGAATTAGTGAATAAATGCCACATAAATGATCATAAATGAATCAGAGAATATGATTGGTCCAAAACACTGATCAAAACATACATGGGAATTGAGCTTTTTGACTTGTATAATATAATTATAGCTACATTTATATTTATATAATGAGAGGCTGAGTTTACATGAGACACTGAGCATTACTTTACCTGCTTTTTACTATGGTTTGTTTTCTTGTTCTAAATTCTTTACTATATTTTCTGTTTCTGTCCTGATTTGACAGATGAAATAAGGTCAGTGTTAGTGAAGGAAGGAGAATCTGTCCCATTGGACAATGATACTATAATACAGACAGATGATGAGATCCTCTGGATGTTTGGAGACAAAGACATTGTCATAGCTGAATCCAAAGGAGGGACCAGAGGGACCACTACAGATCATGGTCCTGACGGGAGATTCAGAGGCAGACTGAAGCTGGATCATCAGACTGGATCTCTAACCATCACAAACACCACAACTGAAGACTCTGGACCGTATAAACTACAGATCAGCAGAAGTGGAAAAAAGTATTTCAAGTTATTCAATGTTTCTGTCTCTGGTGAGTATCTCAAATATTCTAGTGTAATAATGACCTTATTTTAGATCAACACTGTGTCCGTCTTGTATGTGTCCGTATTTCAGTTACAATCATAATCAATCACAACTGTTTGTAATTATCAGGTATTCTTAATACCTGATAATACTTAATGAGCACTGAGCACTGCACATTACTGAAAATACTAAAAGCACACATACATTTGTGATGCGATCTGGGAAAACCCGTCGGATGTCGCGCTGATAAGTTTTCAGGAAGATCTTAAAATAGATCGAATGTCAGTTTTTTTTTTTTAATTGGCTTTTAATTCAATTATTATTCTATAACATCTTATCTATCATCTCTGAATATATCTTGGCAACATTCACTAGTTTAGTGCAGAAAAAAAGCAATTTATAGTGGCAAGTCGCAAAAATAAATAAATAAAATAAAATCCCCCATAGCTCTCCTTCTGTTAACACTACAAAGACAGTTCACCTATCAAAATAGAAGAGAACAACGGAGTCTGAAGTAGCTGCTCGCTTAAAAGATCTTGCTCGCCTCTCAATCGTCCAATTTCAAAACGGTTTTCACATGATTAATTTTCAGTTCTTAAGGTTTCGAATGATACCTAATATAAGATGATTACTAAAATATGTGATATGAAAACAAGGCAATAAATAAATATTGCCAATGGTCCTGCTAGTAGGACGTGACAGTTAATTAAACCAGTTTTTCTCAAAATTCCGTTCCTGAAAATCATAGCAATCAGCCGACTTCAGATAACCATAACTTTTGTTACAGACAAACGATGAAATAAATAAAAACAGATTTGGAAAGGACTTGAAACCTGCTTTAATATGGTATCAAAACCTGTAATAGTTCGAATTTCACCATGTGGTGGGTTTTACCAGATCGTATCACATTTCATCAATAAGTGGAAATTGGTTATTTTTGCATTTTTCAGAGCAATGTAGTTCTTCCAGGTAGTGGTGGGCACATGCCGTATTGAGTTGAGGCTTCAAAACACTCCGACCACCGTCTCCACGGTGACCCCTAGTGGTCAGAACCACTGCAACACTAGTGTACATACATAGACTGTAGTGCACTTTTTTTTTTATCTTTCAAATGCAATTATCTAATTATCTTATAAGATTATCAAGTGTTCTTTTATTAATTGTCAGGGTTTATTTTGGGTTTTATCATGGGTTTTGGCTGGATGCTTGTATTATGGGACTAGACTTTTTGACACTGAGTGGGGCCATAAATGTGACCAAAGCTTAGTCGTTCCCCTACAGTAGGGACAAAGGACAGTTGATGTACCCTTGGGCCAAGCAGAGAGGGGAAGCAGCTGGTTAGTATAATCGAGCAGCAGAGCAATCCGGAAGAGGGAAAAAGCAGAAGTAATTGAGTCGTCTAACATCCCATGGGCAGCCCCTTATTCTTCAAAATGAAGGACTCCTCCTGGCGGTTTTGTGTGGACTATTGCCGCTATTGCCGCTTAAGAAAACTTGTACCCTCTACCGCAAATCAATGACACCCTGGACTGTATCGTGGGGTTGAGCTGATTCAGCTCCCTTGACCTCCGGAGTTACTGGCAAGTGGAGTTGGCTCTGGAGGCCAAACCAAAGACCGCTTTCACCATCAGCCAGGGGCTATGGCATTACCGGGTAATGCCATTTGGCCTCTGTAATGCTCCAGCCACCTTCTCCCGGTTGATGGAGCAGGTCCTGGCAGGTGTCTCTCGCCGCTGTTGCGTGGTGTATCTGGACGACCTGTTGGTGCATGGCCTGACTTTGAGGGGGCACTGCAACACCTCCAGGTGGTCTTTGCTGCTATCCGCCGAGCTGGGTTACGACTCAATCCCAAAAAAATGTCACTTACTACGGTAAGAGACTGCCTTTCTTGGGCATTTAGCGAGTGCCAGAGGAGTGTGAGAATAACAGCCATCCGAATACTTTGACATTTGTGTAGTGTTCACGGCATAATCGGTTTGGATCAAATCTTGAAAATAGGTTGTTCAAAAGAAGGAAGAAAAAAGATTCTGAAATGGTATTAGATCATGTAATCCAATCATGGTTTTGATCTGATTTAATCCCTCAGTATGTGTTGTTCAAAACTGTTTAGTACAATTGGGATAATTTTTACATCCTGAATCCACCCATCAGAAGTAACGCTTTGTTTAGATCCTCTCTCTATGAAGCACCTTATTTCTGAAAAGCACACTGTGCTCTGATTGGTTGGCTGGATCAGTGTATTGTGATTGGTCGAGCGCTTCAAGCGTGTTTGGGAAGTGTCCCGCCCCTTTCGCCAGTTTCATCACACTACTAACTAACTCAACCACACTGTAAATGATTTCTGTTGTTTTCACAGTATTATTGCTGTATTTTCAGTGAAAGTTTACTGTAGAAACAGTTTACAGTAAGTTGCTGTCAATTTTATAGCTTTTACATTATTTTTGCTGTATTTCCAGCTTTGTCACCGTATAACTATTTACAGGAAAGTTGCTGTCAATTTAATGCCTTTCTTTGGTGGGGGAAAGAAAATAATTACAGTAATTCTTATACTCCTGTTAAATTGATGACAGTACACTGTAAAAAATTTAACGTAAAATCAACAGTAACTTACTGGCAACAAATATCCAGCAAGCTTCAGTATTTTATTCCACGGTAAAATTACTGTAAATCTGACAACAGTACTTCACAGCATACCGTATAATAACTTACAGCATTTTTATACTGTAAAATTAATTACAGTGCTTGTTTTTGCACTGTATTTTAAAATACTGTAAAGTTACTATGCAGTATAATTGATTATGGTATTTTTATATACACAACATATAACCAACTACAATCTGTTACACACTTAAAAAAAGAATGAAAGCTAAAGTTGTGTATGCAAAAAATATTTCACACAGTTACATTACTGATTTTTAGATGTTACGTCAATTATGACAACACACAGAAGTCAGTTTAAAATTCTTTATTAAAATTTAATTCATTAAACTAGAAACACTTCAGACTTGGCAGGGCCAAGCAAAGAGCAAAACTCATCCTCAGCACGCTGCAATCTCGAACAACTGTACACGCTGAAAGAAATGAACAACATATTCAACACTGCACAGACGTACACAGAGAGATTACTTTTATGAATTTTAGTGCATTATTCAATAACTGAAAATGACTTACCTCTGTTTTTAATGAAGGAGTAAAACTCATCCTCAGCACACTGCAATCTCGAACAACTGTACATGCTGAAAGAAATGAACAACATATTCAACACTGCACAGACGTACACAGAGAGATTACTTATGAATTTTAGTGCATTATTCAATAACTGAAAATGACTTACCTCTGTTTTTAATGGAGTAAAACTCATCCTCAGCACACTGCAATCTCGAACAACTGTACACGCTGAAAGAAATGAAAAACATATTCAACACTGCATAGACGTACACAGAGAGATTACTTATGAATTTTAGTGCATAATTCAATAACTGAAAATGACTTACCTCTGTTTTTAATGAAGGAGCAAAACTCATCCTCAGCACACTGCAATCTCGAACAACTGTACACGCTGAAAGAAATGAAAAACATATTCAACACTGCATAGACGTACACAGAGAGATTACTTATTTGAATTTTAGTGCCTTATTCAATAACTGAAATGCCGAGACGCGAGAATTCATTGGGCGGGACTTTCTCTGCCTGTGTATTCACTTTAAATGTGCATCGTACTGACGTTATAAAATGTATAATATGACTAATAACACTGTGGTTGTCCATTCAATTAGTGTAGAACATAACTTACCGGTAGGGTTATGTTATAACGTTATAACGTTATATGTTAACATGTTGTATGAGGCCTCGATCGCGACAGGCAACACACACACGGTGTAACGTTAACGTTAAGTTACACACAAGTGTTCAGAAACAAGAACATTTCGATTACTTTGTTCTAAACTTGAAAATAATAACTGACATTAACATCAAACCTTGTGATAACTAGTATTTGGCTAACGTTAACTGGCTAGAATGTTCGCGTTAAAAAGCTAACGTTACCTTAACTTTACCTTTCAAACTCACCACGATTAGGATACTTAACAGTTAATGGTAAAACGAATATCTTCACATTTGTAGTGGTGGAACATTTAGAAATACACATTTTTAAGATTTTGAATACAATTTTACATCTTACCTGGCTAGTTCTTGCTGGTTCTGCGTGCTCCGTCCTCGAAGTCAGTCAGGATGAAATGGAAAATTCGAGTTTGACGGCTGACGGTTAGATGATTGGTTGCCAGGTGTATATCCCGTGCGATTCGCTCTTTATGTAATTAAGTGTGTAAATCTAAAGCAAAATAATAATAATAATAATAATAAATCATGGAAATCGATTTCTATCTATTTTATATTGCCTATATTATTGATCACTGGATGGGACTACATCTCCCATTCAAACATTTTAGGCTTGAGATTAGTTGGATTTGTGACCAAATCTGGCAACCATAAAGAAAAAAAAGAAGAAAAAACACTCAAGCAAACTTAAACTTTTTTTTAACTATATTCTAAATGCCTTAATATATGGGTTACCTTATGAAACGATGTATTATAAAATTCCTAAGCTGAAATAACCTCAATAAACCAAAAAATGTCCTCTGTCGGGCTTGTCTGTTGGAATATACTGTCATCAATTTAACAGGAGTATAAGAATTACTGTAATTATTTTCTTCCCCCCACCAAAGAAAAGCATAAATTGACAGCAACTTTCCTGTAAATAGTTATACGGTGACAAAGCTGGAAATACAGCAAAAATAATGTAAAAGCTATAAAATTGACAGCAACTTACTGTAAACTGTTTCTACAGTAAACTTTCACTGAAAATACAGCAATAATACTGTGAAAACAACAGAAATCATTTACAGTGTATATTCCAACAGACAAGCCCGACAGAGGACATTTTTTGGTTTATTGAGGTTATTTCAGCTTTTATAATACATCGTTTCATAAGGTAACCCATATATTAAGGCATTTAGAATATAGTAAAAAAAAAGTTTACGTTTGCTTGAGTGTTTTTTCTTCTTTTTTTTCTTTATGGTTGCCAGATTTTGTCACAAACCCAACTAATCTCAAAGGTTATTATAGCCTAAAATGTTTGAAAGGGAGATATAGTCCCATCCAATGATCAATAATATAGGCAATATAAAATAGATAGAAATCGATTTCCATGATTTATTATTATTATTATTATATTGCTTTAGATTTACACACTTAATTACATAAAGAGCGAATCGCACGGGATATACACCTGGCAACCAATCATCTAACCGTCAGCCGTCACACTCGAATTTTCCATTTCATCCTGACTGACTTCGAGGACGGAGCACGCAGAACCAGCAAGAACTAGCCAGGTAAGATGTAAAATTGTATTCAAAATCTTAAAAATGTGTATTTCTAAATGTTCCACCACTACAAATGTGAAGATATTCGTTTTACCGTATCCTAATCGTGGTGAGTTTGAAAGGTAAAGTTAAGGTAACGTTAGCTTTTTAACGCGAACATTCTAGCCAGTTAGCCAAATACTAGTTATCACAACGTTTGATGTTAATGTCAGTTATTATTTTCAAGTTTAGAACAAAGTAATCGAAATGTTCTTGTTTCTGAACACTTGTGTGTAACTTAACGTTAACGTTACACCGTGTGTGTGTGTGTTGCCTGTCGCGATCGAGGCCTCATACAACAATATGTTAACATATAACGTTATAACTTATAACATAACCCTACCGGTAAGTTATGTTCTAACCGTTACACTAATTGAATGGACAACCACAGTGTTATTAGTCATATTATACATTTTATAACGTCAGTACGATGCACACTTAAAGTGAATGTGAAAGTCCCGCCGAATGAATTCTCGCGTCTCGGCATTTCAGTTATTGAATAAGGCACTAAAATTCATAAAAGTAATCTCTCTGTGTACGTCTATGCAGTGTTGAATATGTTTTTCATTTCTTTCAGCATGTACAGTTGTTCGAGATTGCAGTGTGCTGAGGATGAGTTTTGCTCCTTCATTAAAAACAGAGGTAAGTCATTTTCAGTTATTGAATAATGCACTAAAATTCATAAAAGTAATCTCTCTGTGTACGTCTATGCAGTGTTGAATATGTTGTTCATTTCTTTCAGCGTGTACAGTTGTTCGAGATTGCAGCGTGCTGAGGATGAGTTTTGCTCTTTGCTTGGCCCTGCCAAGTCTGGAGTGTTTCTAGTTTAATGAATTCAATTTTAATAAAGAATTTTAAACTGACTTCTGCGTGTTGTCATAATTGACGTAACATCTAAAAATCAGTAATGTAACTGTGTGAAATATTTTTTGCAGACACGCCTTTAGCTTTCATTCTTTTTTTAAGTGTGTAACAGATTGTAGTTGGTTATATGTTGTGTATATAAAAATACCATAATCAGTTATACTGCATGCATAGTAACTTTACAGTATTTTAAAATACAGTGCAAAAACAAGCACTGTAATTAATTTTACAGTATAAAAATGCTGTAAGTTATTATACGGTATGCTGTGAAGTACTGTTGTCAGATTTACAGTAATTTTACCGTGGAATAAAATACTGAAGCTTGCTGGATATTTGTTGCCAGTAAGTTACTGTTGATTTTACGTTAAATTTTTTACAGTGCAGGTCCCGCCCCTTTATTCTGTGTATGAATTATTAAAATGAGGAATACTGTGACGTGTTCGTTCCCGGAAGAAACTCAAGATAACAATGGAGGCGATTCAGGGAGTTCAGAAACAGTGACACTGATATAGAGAATAACTGGAGCTTTTTCATGCTCGAATAGCAACGTTACACACTAAAGAAAGCTGAACATGTAAAAAAGCAGAATATGTCCTCTTTAAACACATTAGCTTCAGATGGTTTAGATACTGTATTAGTTATACATTTGATTTGTGCCACACATTTCATTGGTCATTCTCCATACAAAAGCAAAGATTTTCATTAGTCATCGGACTTATGTGTTTTCTTTCAGGTCCCACTGCACTCGGAAGTATACCAGAGGAAGAGCATTTATTGCAGTCGGTGCGTTATTGCCGTCAAAGATCTATCAGCAACGAAAGCTAACTGTGCTGTCGCCTCTCGTCAGCTGCGCCTCGGCCAAAAAACTGCGCTTGAAAACCCCAAAAGGACTAAAGGAGACTGTCAACTGGTATGCGTGTAAGGAAATGTGTCTATATCAGCCATAGACAGTAAAAGAAATGGACACAGCGACCCCATTGGATTCAACGGAGAAAAGTGAAGTCAATTAGAAGCACTCACTTCCTGATGGCTGAGCGTACTGCGCAGACTCAAACTGAGCTTGACAACGTAGATGTGACGTGAGCAACCCGTCTGTCTTCTAGTAGCTGTGCCGAGAGAAATCTGAATCATTCCCTTCCGAATCTTGTAGAGACGGAGATCGTGAGTAGGAGGTGTCCATGAGCTAGGAGCAGGAGAAACTTTTGCTAAGTATTCTGATTAATTATTTTGTCATTTTGCCTCCATGTCTCCCCGATTGCCTGTGAGCTTCTCCTCCTGTCCATACGGTAATTCTCTACTGTGCGACAGAGAGTCACGTGGTTATGATGCAATCGTTAGCCTACTTTTACAAAAACTGCATCTACGGGGCCATAACGTAAGATACAAGGTAATGGAGCCTTTTATACATTTTCGTGTTTCTTTAGAAATAAATAATGGACAAATGGAGTCTTTAAACGCCTCAGATGTAAAGTTATTCGCTGTCAAAGTGACACCAAAATGAATGGGAGTCAGTGGAATGCTAACAGCAGGTGGGGGTCCGCTAATCAATGGCGGCGCCCGGGGAAGCTTCAGTTTTTTCCGAAACATTGGCCCCCTGATATCAGCAGGTGTCAATAGTCTATTTTAGTCATTCAAAAAGGGAAACCGAAACTGGGATTGGAGATACAAACTGTGAGCAAAGCAGCTTTTTCAATAACTTCTTCAGTATTTCAAGTCGCCTCATGTTATTATGAAAATATTCATGCTTTTGAATGCTCAGGTAAGATGATGTAGCCTTCTGTCTCTACCGTCTTGACTTCTTTGCTCGCTTTCATCACTTCCGCGTTTATTCTCGTGCGCTGACTCGTTCACTAACCTGAACAGCCAATCAGAGTTCTCTCTCTCACCTACAGACAGACACCGATACAACATGCTGAATGATTAAACTTGTTAGCACATTTAAGGAAATTTATAAGTATTTTTGCAACACTAGTGTACATAGATAGACTGTAGTGTACTCTTATATGACAACATCTGTCAGATTTGTCAGTTCATTTGTCAGAATTTGCCTGTCCAAAGCAAACATGGATTGTAAGTATTTTGACTATTAGAAAGTCTTGTTAATTTATATGTTACTGTATATTGTTTGTAATAAAGTTAGGTTTTTGGGGAATTTTATCACAGTTATTTGTTTTAGATTTGACTTTTGTTTTTATTTTGTTCATTTCAAATAAAGAAAACAAAGGGATATGTTGGTTTGACTCTGTTCATTATTTTAAAATGTATTTAATTTAATTTTAATTTGAGATTTAGACCTGTCTGAGTGTATGCCTCTGTATATCCTCTGCCTATGGGCATAAAGCAGTGATGTAAATCAATTCAGTTGATGCTATTCAGTTTCCATTTTAAGATGTTTTATTGGCATAACAAATATTTTTTATATATATTACCAAAGCATTTGCAGCATTGCTAAAACAAAGTGTAACTGACAGTACAGAATAAAGTGGGGGAAAATGAAGAAATTAATCATTTTGGCCACCAGATGGCCACATTGTACACCCTATTGAACATTTTCGAGCAATGAACCATTGTAAGAATCAGTGGTTTGCAAAGCTGAGCCAAAAATATATTTTTATGTGCGTGTAATAATAAATGCCATTAAACAGATCCGATTCACTCATAACCGCTATTTATCAAAATGCATAAATGTTAAACACTGAGCTAAGCTGCACTGAGTGATTTATAGAGTAATCGATACTGGATGGTGAAGTCAATCTTGGGAAGGCTAATTCCTGGTAATGAACACTAGATGGCGCTCTAGTGCAGTAAAAGCTGTTTGGAACTCGCTTTATGAATAAATCAGGCCGATTAATGTTTTCCTTCACTTTATTTGGTAAGTGTTAGGCTGTTTTGTGCCTAGTACAATTCATTGTGGGAAACTGCACTTTTCTGCAGACATAAATTTTTTTTGTTTCGACCCAGTTTTGGGTCAAATATGAACAAACCCCCCCAAAAATTAGCCCAACGTTTGGGTTTATCCACATTTGACCCAAAGTTGGGTTAAAACAACCCAGTATTTTTTAAAGGGTATAGTGGGTTTTTTTTATGGAGGTAAAACTGTGGTAATATGATATCAGATACCACTGTCATCCAAACATGAATAAACTGTATTACATAGATGTCAAAATTACGTTTTTTGGAGGCTCTTAAAATTGTTTTTTTTTTTTTCTGCTGGAAGAAGTTACATAATAAAGATCTTTAATATAGTAATATTATACTCTATGGTATGTAATAATGGGATCAGTCACATGACATTTTGACTTGGGCAAAGGTTGACAGATGTCATGCATGTTTTTGACAGATAAAAACAGGATATGTTCATAATAAAAAAGGATGTGTGTGATATCAAGGATAGTCTGAACTCCTAAGAATGAACTTCTGAACTCTTGCTAGTGTTGAAAATAACAGTTTATCTACAGCATCACTGAGTATGTATTTTAATATTCAAGTATATCACTTTTATTTGAGATAATTTTATTTTCTAGCATCAGCATTCATGGATTATTCATTTTATTTTACATAAAAAAGAGGAAGTTAAGTTGTGGAAGTCTTTTCAACCATATGTTATGCACACACACACACGCACAGACTCACAGTATTGCACAAATGTGGTACTAATAACCACAAGCATCCAGTAATACACATTTTCATGCAGAAGTTGTTTGTCCATCCAACAGATGAAACCACATTTCTATTCCAGATCTAAAGAAAGCAGACCACAGCAGGTTTAGTTTGACTCACAAAGTGTTGCTTGCGTTCAGTGAATCACATTCATGACATGATTCAATAGAATGCAATACTGTCAAAAACTCAAAAATCTGCGAATATTTGTATCACATACTGTACCAAATTAAAGGTCTGCTCTAACTCTTCAGATTTTATTGCTAAAGTTGTGTAGTTTAATTCTGAATTTGCACCTATAGAATAATGGCAATCATCTTGTTATATAATGGTGTTTGATCTGAATGCAGTGAAGATTATTGCTAGAACATATAACATCATGGCTGTTTAAAGTCTGTATATAATAGCTGTTGTATATAAAAGCGTGCAAGAGCGCTTCTCTGTTGCTATAGGCAAGGCAAGGCAAGTTTATTTATATAGCACATTTCATACACAATGGCAATTCAAAGTGCTTTACATAGAAGAAATTAAAATAATAAAAAGAAATAAGAATAATTAAAACAGTTTAGAAAAATAAAATGAAATACAGTACAGTCGGACGAACAGCGGCACAGTGCTCATTCAGTAAATGCATAGCTAAACAAAAGTGTTTTGAGTCTGGATTTGAATGTGACTGTAGGAGCACATCTGATCTATTGTGCATCTATAGCCATTGCTGTTTGTCTTCCCAGCATGCAAGTGAACCGTAACTGAACACATCACGATTGATGAGGATTTTTTGATCAATGTTTGGTGACGACACCTGTGTACACCTACCCTGGTAATCCAGAGTTCTCGCGAGAGCACAAGTTGAATTTGCTCAGCGAGTTACTCTGGTGTCGAGTAATGATGCTCATTAAATATGCCCCTCGATCTGAGCTGCACCAATCACATCGGGTTATCTGATATAGGCGGGCCAGAGGCGAGATAACGACAGCGCTGTTTTTGCTGTTTTGCCGACTGGATACAGTAAGAGTCTAATCTACCAGTTAGCTCCGCTGGTAGCTAAGCGATAACTTGTTGTGATTGGTCGTAGTGTTATCCAGTTGTGTGCAGTGAGATTTTCAAATGGTGCCACCCCTCAGGCTGGCCGATTTTCTTTAGTCGATGCCAGACCATTAATCTTTCAGATTTAGGTCTGGATTTCCAGGCTAGCATACACTATCTCTTCCTCCACCTTTACTCCCTGAAAGAAAACACAAACACAGAACATACAAAGAGACAGGAGACAGAAAAAGAGTTTGCCAAAAACTGAAATCAGTTTTTTAAAGTGGTAAATTATGTTTTTCTGCGCAAGCAAAGCACTCGTGTAACTTCATCAAACTGAGGTTAAACCACTGGAGTCAGATGGATTATTTTAATGATGTCTTTACTAACTTTCTGGGCCTTGAAAGTGGTAGCTGCGTAGCTGTCAATGGAGGGACAGAAAGCTCTCAGATTTCATAAAAAATATCTTCATTTGTGTTCAGAAGATGAACGAAAGTCTTAGGGTTTGGAACGTCTTGCTAGGCGGTATGACCAAAAATCTCTATCACAGAATAATTTATGATTCTGGCAGTATCACATTATGGGCCTTTATAATGGAAAAAGTGACTAATTTTAATGTCAGGAGTAGATAAAAATGAAAACAGTGTGATGTCAAATTAATGTAATGTAAAAACAAAAATGTATAATGAAAAATTGTGGCGGTCAAATCATTTTATAAAACTTGAACATTTTAATATATATTCAAATTAAAATGTTAATTACTTTAAAAAGTACATTCTACTGTACCATTATAGTTCCATTTTAAAAATCACCATTCATAACAGTCAGTACAGAGCAACTTGAAGTAGAATCATATGTAGGAGTATGTTGTCTCCCTCTATAGGTAAAATTATGTCATAGCTTAATTTTTGAGGGCGTTTACAGCTAGCACATTTAAAGGTATAGCGGAGGATTTTCTTTTTCCGGGTGGATCATCAAGACTATTGGTCCTCCTAAGTGTCAATCATTCTGGTGATATGTTTACGTAAGGCCGTCGTACGTGCTCGTCCCTAGGTAGTTTTCGCTTTCTGCGCATGCGCACTTTCAGGTGTATATGTGTGGTGAGCTACGGTTTCAGCCATTCCTTTGAAAATGTCTGAGGGCCGCAAGAGAAAAAAAGTCTACGAGGTGTATGAGAAGAAGAGAAAGGCCGCAGAAGATAGAAACAAGACCAGAGTGTTTTTGGGAGATTCATTCACACGCTGGCGTGCGCTAAAAGCACAGGTTGGGCTTCCCACTGATGCCTCAGTCGCGAAGTTTCTACTCGACAGGTAAAGTTTGTTATGCTATTTGGAGAAATCCATTTAAAATCACTGCTAGTAAAAGTTAATGTAAGCTATGATTAGCGATGCTAGCCCTGACACAAGTCACGCACCGCGCAGACACGGTAAACATCTCTCGTACACACGTTTAATAGGCGTTCCCTCTCGGGACTGGGAGCAGGTAGAGTGTTGCGCATGTGCTTTTTTTCAAAAAGTGGAGAGGGCGGTTCTTTTCTAAAATTCGGGAAAATCCTCCACTATACCTTTAACAGTTGAAATGTAGTGGAAAATGTAAACATCACTTATATGTTTAAGATTTAAAAACATAAATTTGAAACACAAAGATAGATGTGGAACATTCTGACTTGATATGTTCGATGAATAAAAAGGCAGTCAATTTCCCGTTTATTTTTTTAATGCTTTATTATCAACAAATAGCATGTACTAGAATAACTTCCATACATCAGAAAAACATTTCACATGCTTCACAATACAATAATTGACAAAACAAAGAGAAAAGGAAAAGAGAAAAAAAGGAAAAGAAAGAAAACAACAGTGAGGGTACAAATCTATATAGGCTACTGTTAAGCATAAATATATTTTTATATGAAAATATAAATTAAGAACATATTACGTTAACATATTGTTTTAATTGCTTTGCTATATCTATATTTTAATCTCTTTCTTAATTAAGCACTGTGTTTCCCACTTGCGAATTTACATTTGTGAATATGAAATTTACATAAAAAATATGTGAAACCAGCATCCCTTGAGCAATTGCCCTTAATACAATAACCTTATATATCACATATTTATCGGATAAGAGAAAATAATTCAAAATATTATCAGCAATAAATCTCACAGTAATTTTCTAGAGACACTATCTTGGTAGGACCAAAACATATGAGAAATGGTTTCAGTAGAAAATTTTAAATAAAGTTCCTTCATTATTAATAACTGACTAACTAATAACAACCCGTTCCTTAACCAATTTTTAAAATAATAAAGATGTATTCCTGTACAAAATATTGCCCTTATTCCAGATAAAGAATGTTTTCCATGTCAATTAATGTCAATTAATTAGCATTGTGTGTTTTTCAACTGACTGAGCAGAATAATATATTTTTTAATAATTGGGAAAAACTAATTGAGGGGCACCTAGTCTTATTATCTATAATTATTTTAATCTCCAATTATGTGATGCTTTCTCTTACAGAAATGTTACAATTGTTACAATGTTACAACAAACAGTTGCCAGCAGCTCACATTTATTGATATTAAAGTCACCCTGAAGTTGTCCTAGGTGTTTATTACTTTCTTCTTTCAGAGGAATACAATCAGAGTTATATATATATATATATATTTTTTTTTTAAATGTCCTGGCTTTTCCAAGCTTTATAATGGCAGTGAATGGCTGTTTCTGTTTTAAAGTCCATTAAAGTGCATCTATCCATCATAAAAGTGCATCTATCCATGATAAAAGTGCATCTATCCATCATAAAAGTGCATCTATCCATCTATAAAGTTACTACACAGCGCTAAGATATCCAGTAAAGAAAGCATTTGAATTCGCCACAGAAATAATAGCATGGCTGCGGGATCTAGTGAGAAGCATTCACATTTCTCCGTTATTAACCGTAGATCTTTATTAGATCAAACAGCGCTGACGTGGAAACCAGGAGCAACATTGTGCCGTAAATGAACTAGTTATAGGCTTTAAGTCCACAGATCAGTAACATTCACCATGGATTTACTGTAGTAACACTAACTGTAATGGAAGTTTGGCAGGAATAGTAAAATGCTTTCAAGTACATCACACATCTTTTTCCAACATTAGTCTCGATTAGTCGAGACTGTTTTCCAAGATGGATCTGTAAACGCGTAATGTACTGTCTTTATAAAGTATCTTCTTATTAAACTGTCTGTACACTTACAAAGTTCTCAGTGCTTCGGTTTGCATGTATGGACCCTCATTATGCTACCGTGTTAGTGTGAGGCTATTTTGAGCCTTGTTAGTGGTATTAACTAGCGATTTACTTTTACTTACTCTGTGCCCCATATACTAGTGTTATAAGCTAATCTGTTTTTAGAGATGAAACTCTTTACATTCGATTTTCATGAAAATGCATCCCAGGGAACGATCGACTCGGTAACCATGTGTTAATTACCCCTAGGTTCATTTTTCACCGGAATTGTCCTGTAAGGAAACAACATGGCAGATTGCAGTTGTTTGTTGCCAAACACAAGTGTAGCAACAGAATCAAAATTATAAACTCTATATTGTAGACTCTGTGTTGCGTGTGTAATGTTATCAGCACAACATATCAATCCCGGGGTGTGTTTCCATTCTTACAGAATGCAATTTTATGGTAATTTGATGGGATCAACGCTCTGTGTGAAAGGGGCTATATATTTTACATATGCGTAGTATATGATATTTGATATGATTTCTCAGTAATCATAACATTTTTGTCAAACATCAACATTGATGTATTGTGTACTTTTCCACAGTAAAACAGTTTTGCTTAAAGAGGAAGTTAAATTGTGGAAGTCCTATTAAATCGCACACTATTCACAAGAACACACACTCACACTATTCACGTCTGAAAACATGCAAACACGGTGGCACATTAACCACAAACGTCCAGTACAGACACGTCTTGCACACACTCTCGACAGACGAAACCACTTTTCTTTCCAGATCTAACAAGACTTATGCCTTCTGTAGTATGATTCTCTTTGCATTACTGTAAACAGACACCAATATCATATATGTTTGCTGCTAATATGTATCAAAATGACATGTCTACTGTCATTCTGTTGATTTTATTGTTAACGTTTTATGTGAAGTTTTAATTTGACACTCAGAATGGCCATAATCTTGTTAAATAATGACATCTGATCTAAATTCATTGAGGAGAATAATCTGCTGGACCAAAGGAAGTGGCTGTTTCAAATCTGCTGGATTTTTCGGAACACACCGAAAAACATCAATAAAACTTATGAAAAACATATATAGATATAGCTATACACAGTAAAATGTAATTAGTTAGACATACTTAAAAAATGCATGCAAACCGATTGCTTTAAAAAAAGTAAAGTGGAATAGGAATAGTATATTCTACTGACAAATGCTTAGTATACTTCTCTTATACAAGAGTAGTAACTAAAAAATTATAAATAATAAAAACAATTTAATTGTTCTTATTTTTGTGTTTTCCATGCTGAATGCTGACTCAACATTGGTCATATGAATGAAATCATCACAAATTTAGAGGGATTGTATCAACATGATCATAGACTCTAAAAAAGACTCTAGACTCATAGACTCAAAAAAAAAGACTAGTTCATAATTTAGTTGAAATTTTAGTCACCTTTTATAAATAACCTATTTATTACTTCCCTTACTTCCCTTACATTACTTCGCTGCATCAATAGGAAGAGAATTACAATAATTTAAATGAAGTTCAATGTGCAACCAAAGAGAACACTGATCACCATAATGATGAGTTCAAACAAAAACATTTTAGGAAAATCAACATCAATTTATGAAGTCAGCGAATGTGATGTTTAAAAAATAAAAAAATAAAAAATCAGTTTTGACAATTCAGCATCAAGATAACTTTTGAAAATGAGTGAATGCAACTGAAAGATAACTGAAGAGAAGGAAATTAGTGAGAAGTCTATTAAGAATTGCCCAGCATGACAAAATGGCACTCACACAAATCAATTAATCTTAACTTGGGTTTTCTGAGGAAACAAGGCATAGTATATGAATAGTAACGATTACTAGATTTTTACCATTAAGTTAAGGCATTAAAGGATTAGTTCACTTCAAAATGTAAATTCGTCATCATTTATTCACCTTCAAGTTGTTTCGAACCTGTAATCATTTCTTTCTTCTGCTGAACACAAAAGAAGATATTTTGAAGAATGTTGGTAATCAAACGATGGACCCCATTGACTCCATAGTATTTTTTTTTCCTACTATGGAAATCAATGGGGTCCATTAACTGTTTGGTTACTGACATTCTTCAAAATATCTTCTTTTGTGTTCAGCAGAAGAAAGAAACTCATACAGGTTTAGAACAACTTGAGGGTGAGAAAATGATGACAGTCTCTACATTTTGAAGTGAAATATTCCTTAGTTAAGTTAGTTAGAACAACTGTTAGATGTTATAGTGAAGCTATGTTTGCATCCATATACTGTACTAGTATGCAAATTTTGGAATATCACATAAAAACGCTGGATTGAAACGCCAAGATGCGCATAAATTCTAAAAATGCAGAGCCGAATCTTTTTTTTTTTTATCCAAGACATGGAAACACCTTTACCGAATAAATTCCTTGATGAACATCAAAAAAGTCATGTGACTTTGCCTCAACAGATCATGGGCCCTATAATACACCATGCGCAATGCGCAAAAGTGTGTTTTGCTAGTTTTTACAATGTAAAAGATTGATATTGTGTACATAAAGATATAGTGGAATCCGGCTTGTCCCGTAGATGATCTGCTCACACGCTTTAACCTTGCGCATGAGCAGATCCATTTCCTCGCTAGAGAAGGGTTCCATTTTTTTCCGCATGCAAATTCCGTCATGTAAATAGCGAATCCGCCATGGCGCGAGTACAACAGGCTTTTAAAGGGAATGGGAGATGAGACTCTAATTGGTTTATTGCACGTTACGCCCAAAACACACCCATTACTCATTAAGAGGATAGGGACAACCCATGCACCGAGAGCGCCGACCATTTTTCCCGTCATTAAACTAGCAAAAGTGGATTTGAATTCCCTAAGTGCACTTGCGCCGTGCGCTTCAGACCATGCACTTAGATCCTTAAAATAGGGCCCCATGTGATTGGTTAACTGGACCAACCAGCGCAGCGATCTCATTGCACACCAAACTGTTATTTTAATAATTTTGAAATGTCTGTCATCAAATTTATTTGTTATAATAACCTCCTATAACTGTCTCACACGATTGTGCTCCCAAGCATCCCAAATATCACATGACAGCGTTTGTTATTGCATTTCGTCTGTGTGCTCTGAGGTGCAAGTCAGTCATTTATTAGGTAAAAGAGCTACAGGCTTCTTCGTTTGCAGCAACATTCATTTTTATTATTGATACTTTGTGCCAATTTCCCCGGAACTGATGATTTTATTCTCTTCAACGCATGTGATGTAAACAGTGCTTTATTCCCAAAAAAAATGTATGCAATATTCTAATTTTAAGAACTTTGGATGGAAACAAAGCTTATGAAACGCTTTTTGCCAGGAATCAATTCATGTACAGGAGATCAATTTACTTTTAATGCCCCATGATGCTGAACTTTTTCTGCATTTGATTATGTTTGACCTTCTGACCTTAAACACACATTAACATGCAGGATCACAATAAGCAAATCATTAAAATCTGAAATAAATTAATCTAAATTACATACAACACAAATAAACATGTATGAACAGGTCAAATTGCTGTTCAAAGTTTGTATGCACTTAAGAAACTGGTATATTTTTGGTTTTTGCAGTTGTGAAATGCTGTGTTAGCATCATGACTGTTCTTGACCTGCACTCACATAATGGTTGCCATCAGTAAGCAGTTTTAACCAAACCCTCAAACCGTTCTGTTACTTTGGTTATCTCTCTCTCTAAAAAACAATGCTTCTTCCGCATTTGCATGAACACATACACCACTGCTAGCTCAGTGCATGTTAGCATGAACACCTCTTTTACATTTTAAACGGCTTTGTTGCAATAATCAGCTTTCTAGTGTGCATGTAAACCTATTGAATGTGATCAGATGATCATTAAGGAAGCAACTTATCACAGAATTAGATTATCGTCTGGTGACGACACCTGCGTACACCACATCTTCCTCCTGTTTAGCACTCTGAAAGAAAACACAAACACAAAAGATACAAAGAGGGAAGTTTTAATAGAGACAACAGTATTGATAGTAAGCATTGGCAGGTTTAGTAAAAATAGATTAATGAACAAGCTCGAGGTGAAATCCAGAAAAGAATAGAAAGTTTTAAAATATGAAGTCAAGACTCAGTAACGTCCTTGTTTATGGTTATGTATTAGTTCATACAAATTTGGTACAATAATTTGCATGGTATATCAGTGATATCATGTCACAGTCTGAACCGACCTTGAACTATGGCTGAATCCGAAATCGCCCCCATAGCCTCAAAGAAGGCATTATTTAGTGGTAGTGGTGTCTGAAACCATAGTGGACATTATTGAGTGCACTCACTCAATCCCACAATGCACTGCAATAACGAGTGTACAACAGATGTACACTCACCTGTTGTATGAATTCGCTCACTTGTTTTCATTCACTCCTTCAATTGAACGTTGTTAGTGGACTAAGGTAGGGAATAGTGATTGAGCGTTTAGGGAGCGATTTCGGATTCAGCCACTGTTTCCATGGTACCCGGAAACTCTTGAAACTGATGCGTTGAATACCAACTGGCGATTGGCTCTTTTATTTAGAAGGCGGGACTTATTCCGCCATATTGCGTGTTGTACTTTCTCCCATTCATAAGTAATATGATTGCACCGTCTTTGTATATTTATAGTCTTATGTTTGTTAGCCTATTATGCTGTGTTGCTTGCTGTGCTATTACACATAATGCGACAATATTCCCTTTCCTGTCCAACTAGCTTACACGACATTGGATATAATTTCACACAGTTTCATTATGTTCATCAATGTTTTCTGTGATTGTATTGACTAGATCCTGAGCTCAATAAGAGTAATATACCCACAAGAACAGACACTGAGTCTCAAGTGTTTGTGGTTTGCATATCAGGCGAAGACTGGGATCTAAACATTAATTTCACACTCATTTTTTATTTAATTTTTTCATCACTCTGACTTCCGGTTTAACTGTTAAATGTGTGTTGCACAATCTTTTCCCAGAACTGACTTCTCTTTTCTTTCTTTTTAGTGGGCCTGTGAAGTCAGTTCTCCTCAACTTTTCAGACTAATGCAGGGTTTCTTGTAGGGGATGCACTCAATGAAAAAAAACAAAGGACTACTTCAAATTCTAGATTTCAAACCCTGGTGCACTTGACCCGACTGGTCATGTCAGATTAATGTTATATTCATTATGTACTTTTACACCTTTTCTACACCAGATATATTACTAAAAAAAGAATGTTCAACTCACAAGTAAATATGCATAATGTAGGTATTTTAATTACATTTTAAATTGTTATTTTGTAAATAAATTAATCAAACTTACTAACACCTCCCCCAATATCACTTGCATACGAAGTTGTCATGTGACAAATCAGCTTTTTTTATAGCCAATGGTATACTCCTTGCCTGTTGTGTGGAATAAATGGATATTCTGTTTTCTTTAAAACGTACAACTGCAGAGAAATCTGAACTTAATCCAAAAAAACTTTTGCTTAATTAAAATCCTACTTTGAAATTGTGTTGACAAACATGCTTATAGTTTAATTTCAACGTGTTTATTGCTGTTTAGCAATAAAGTAATCAGTATGTGATGTATCTAGTATCCATGACAACCCTACACGCCTGCTGACACACACAGCCGTTCACTGTGGCGCCTGGGGAGCGATTGGGTTTAGGTGACTTGTTCAAGGGCACCTCAGTCATTTCACCTCAGTCGTATTGAAAATTGAACCTGCAACCTTCGGGTTACAAGTCTGACTTTCTAACCATTAGGCCACGACTAATTTAGTATCGCCAAAGGCATTGCTTGGACTAAGGTGCGAAACGCAACAATCACATGCGAATATCGGAAATGGTGCAAAGGCGGCTTCACGTCCAGTCAGTGTAGACAGACTCAGATGTTTCTTTCTTCAAATTTTCAAATAGGTGATATCTTTATAAATAAACCACAGATATGAGCTTTAGGCCTTGTCCACACTAATACATCTTCGTAAGAAAACGCATCTTTCTCTCCGTTTTGGCCATCATAAAACTACATTTTGTGACACAATAGCACTAGTATTTCGAAATAGTTATGTGGGTTTTCTCCTCCACTATTGGCGCTCACCGGATGCATTCTGGGATACATGGCTGCCTCAAGTCCGCACAAGTCACCTCTCGATGTATCCTCGATAAAAGAGGCAGATCAAGAACACATTTGAACTGGACTTTGCTAGATGTGAACTTTGAATTGGAACAGTACTTGGGCAGCGACTGAGGACGTTTCTCAAGAACACAAGTACAGAGAAGAAACCACATTGAGAAATGTTTTCAGTCTCAAGCTGTTGTGATGTGGCGTGACGCAACAGTTGTGCATGGTGTAAACATGTCAGGTGTTAGTGTCACCTGGTTTTAATAACCCTAAATAATTAAAACCAATAGTTCTATTGGGAAGCATAACCATTCACACTCATACGGAAAACTATTAAACATCTAAATGTGACTTTAAATGTGACACAATCTTACCGGTTTCGGTGCGTTTCTTTTGTGGAATGTCGTGTCAGCGTAAGTGATCTCTTCCTCACGGGCCTCAACTGTTTCAAAAAGTAATAATAGATCCAATAAATCAATAACATGTAATCACTAAATCAATTTTCATCATTCAAAATCCCTTTTATTTCAGGTGTATTATTAAAGTGTAAACTCTTTAATTATAATACTTAATATATTTTTACAGCTGTGTCAGCAGTAGTAGGTAACACTTGCCCTGTTGGTCTGTTTTTCTGTGTTTCCTGTAGATGAAGAAGATCACGACTGCAACAATAAGCAACAGAAATCCAGCAGCAGACGCAGAAATCAGTGCTGTCAGATAGACTGGAAGATCTGCAGAACCTGAAGGAGGTGAAGAAGAACCTGAAGAAGAAGCTGAAGTAGGACGTGAAGTAGAGGTTGGGTTTGGTGTTGGAGCGGCTGAAGAGGGACAGTTATTAGTGTGAGTGAGGAGAAAGTAGATCTGTTACAAACACTATGAAACATCAGCAGCACTATAAAAGTGTATTGCGAGATCAGTCAGTGAGAGTTTAATTTGATGATAAACTCATAATTGTTTTTGTTTTTTTTCCACAAATTATTTCATAATATATTTTCCACACTTTCTCTGACCATCTGAATGAAAAGCTTGGTTTTGGCCCTGGTTCATAAGTCTTCAAAGTAAACATGAATAATAGAAGCCTGTTGAATTGACATTACTCGCAGTCAAAGATGGCAATCTAGTATGTATTATCATAGACTATCGATTATATAGGAAATGGATCAAGAAAATGTCTTGTTTGAATAACTCCGAAGACCATTTGGTGTGTATAGGAATAGTTGTTTGTTCTTATACTGGGCATCAGTGGTCAAATCAATAATGTTTTACTGTGGAGACGGTCCTGTGCTGACATGTTTCATAGTGTATTGTCATAATGTGGAGGAAGTAGAGAACAAGTTTTTTCTGCAGCTTTGTTTAAAAAAAAATTCAGTACGTTTTTGTAAGGAGGAAGTTTTGAGGTTTGAAACTTAAAGTATAGTTTTACACAGTGACCTCTTAAATGTCAAACGATCAGCTGTTCTGATCAGAAAAACGTGCTTCATGCTTGCATGACATATTGATTTAGAGTGAGCTTTACAAGTTTAATGTGGAAAAACTAAGTAAGTATAAAAGTAAGATGAATTTTGTGAGAAATGTTTTATGACACTACCAGAATTAAGAGGCATGTCTCATGGAATTACAGTGTCATAGAGAAATGTGTCAAAGAGGTTGAAAAAAATCACTATACATTTTTTTTTTTTTTTTTTAATAAAGAAGAATTATGTCAATAAATATGCACTCTGTAATATATAATAGAGTGAAATGTAATTCTTTACTCACCATAGACAGTAACATTGAATCTGTGTTTAGTCTCTGAGCTGCTGCGGCTGATCTTAACTTCATAAACTCCAGCATCTTCAGTTCTGATGTTCATGATGGTCAGAGATCTAGTCTTCTCGTCCAGCTTCAGTCTGTCTCTGAATCTCCCAACAGGAACATCAAGGATCGCATTGTTCACTCCAGTGGTTTTAGCTATAAGAGACCCGTTAGTTCCAAATGTCCACATTATCGGATCATTTCCATGTATTTCAGTAACATTAATCTGTAGAGTGACAGAATCTCCCTCCTTCACTGACTTCAGTTCATCAGCAAACACAACTGGAGAACAAACACAAACAGTCTCTCAGACACACATATTAATGATGTTTATACCGGTAACTATTTAACAAAAGTTTGATTTAGTTTTGAAATTATTGCAGACTTTGGAAAGATAGAAAGATAGAAACCGAGGCGAGGAAAATAAATGTCCGGGTGCAAAATACAGATGTCTGAATTCATCTTCATATAATTTACATTTTCATTACTGTTCCACAAAAATAGCATCTTAGTGGAAAATATAAACACTTTGTACCTTAAAATGAGGATAACGTGTAATTTAACAGGACAATGAGAAAAATATAATTGATAAATTAATTAATAATGTTGATACTAATTCACTAAATATGTAAATATGTGAAATCAAATCACAAACTTGAATCCAGACTACATCTCATAGGTATAAAAGCCAGATCACATCTTCTGACTGATTTTAACAGTGTTAGAGTGATCTTTACTAACTACCAGTGCATAAACAAAGTTTTGTGACTCACCAACCAGATGACAAAAGCACAGACAGAAAAAAAAGAATGTTTTTTCCTTAACCATTTTCTTCCTTCAGCTCTGGCGTTTGACTGAGCTTTAGTGAACTGTAGTAAAGTCTACTTCTGTCTCTGTGTCTCGGCTGAGTGAGAATGAGTGTAGTCAGTGTGTTGACACTGTAGTTCAGTTTCACAACAGTGATCTTTTCTTCTCATTAGGATGTGCCTTGTGTTGATGCTGTATTGAGCAATCAAAAATAATCTTGCACTGGAATAAATAACTAGACTGAATACATCTTTAAGTGCACATGATTATTGATTCAGCAATCAAACTCGTTGTGTTTGAGAGTTTGCATTTTGCCCTAAATATACAATTATTCTGTTGTCATTCTGGAAGCCACGATTTTACTTTAGAAATGGTACAAAATTTGACCTTGTCCCAAATGCCCTGGCCCAAATGGCACTGCATGTTCATGACTTTACGATGTTTCGTTTGTCATTTTATGATCTTATATGCACTTCTACCTCTCCTCCCTGATGTTCACCTGTCTCTGTTTCTGTTTTTTCACCTTGCCTGTTTTGGGGTGTTCTGTCTGTTCTCATCCCTGATGGTTCGCTCTTACTGTGACATTACTGAAAAACTAGACTTTTTTTCTAGACTAGGCGATACAGCCAAAATTATCACAATATTCTTTATCATATTATTATACGATATAAATATTTATCACTATATTCATTTAATAAGGGAAATAAATGCTTTCCACATGTTTGTTATATCTTAAGAATGAATGTAAACTTGTTTGTTCACTTATTCTCCACAGAGTGTCACACTTGGACTCAATGAGGACTATGGAGGCAACAGGTAACAAAATAACAAGAAGCTTTATTCCAACAACGATTAGTTAACAGGTGCGGAACAGCGTGACTTAACACAAACAATCACCAACAACGACAAGGACATGAAGGGAACTTAAATACACAGATGATAACGAGACAACAGCTGAAGACCATGATGATGATGATGATGATGATGATGACTGGCAGGTCCGGGTAATGGTAGAGGCGGTGCAGGTGAGCCGGAGAGGATGTTGGGAACTGTTGACGGAAACTAACAGAAGACAGTGATGATGACAGTGACAGTGATCGTGACACAGAGCAAGATAACCTTTAATTTAGGGCCCCATCAAATTCATTTGATTTTTTCCTAAATTCTGTTTTCTCCATGTATCTTTTTTTTCTGAATTCAGTTTTTTTATGATTTAATAGCAAACTAATTTAGAATCAAATACAGATGTCTAATGAAATTAATAAATACAACTTTAGCAATTAAATTAAACTAAAAAAACTAAACGTTTCAGTGTTTGAAATAAAAAAATGGATGAAAAAATATATTGGCTATATGATATTCCTTAAAAATAACACTATTGTTATTATTACTTTGGGAAAGTACATTTAAGTATACAATAATAATATGCAGACTTATTTGCGGCATGCACTGACTGACTGCTGTTGTGTTTATTTCTGCTGTGTGATAGCAGTTTGATCAATCCATATTGAGGAAAAAGGTCCAGAGCATATATCATCAAAATGGACATAAATTTGTTAGAAATCTCTATGATATCGTTTATCACCCAGCCCTAAATAGACTGTTTCCTGGATTTAGTTATTTTTGTTTTTGTTTTGTTTGTTTGTCTGCAGTTTTGGATTGACCGGTTTATGTAATTAACTTTAACAGGTTCTTTGTCTCAATGTTTCAGTCCAAACTCACAGTGTATTTATTGTGTGATAGGCTAACTAAACCATAATGTGAGTGAATCTATTTCTGGTACAGGAGAAGAGAAATTTTAAAATAATGATGATATGCCATCCTGAGGGATTCAGTAAAATATATTTTAAAAAATATACCCATTAAATATAACAGCTAGTGTCATAATATATATATATATATATATATATATATATATATATATATATATATATATATATATATATATATATATATATATATATATATATATATATATATATATATATATTTTTTTTTTTTTTTTTTGGCAGAATTTGAATATCTGCATATAACAATATATTTAAATTTCAATTCACTTCATTTCCCACAGTATCGATACACATACCAGCTGCGCTTTCTGAAGGCCAGAAACAGCTCAGAGTATAAGGCCTCTGATTGGTTCATTTATCACAGCGATAGAAAGACATGATGACAGAAAGTAGTGTCAGCAAACTTTATGTTATAAGTTTTTCATTTCATTTCAGTTTAAATACAATTTCTAACAGCTTTGTTGTCATCATAAGTGTTGTAGCAAATTAGCTCAAAGGGATATGAATATTTTAATCCTATAAACCTGAAGGGTATCGCCGGTGGTAAGCCTACAAAATAATAATTACTAAGCAACCACTGAACAACACAAAATATGTATCATTTTAAAGCTTAGACAATCAGCTTTTTAATGCGTCTATTTGGATCAACTCTTAACGAGTGCCGAGTCGTCCCTCTAAAACGGAGTGTACCGCTCCCGGGCGCCACCTAGCTACGAAAAATATTAATAATCATATTTTTCAAAACTACTACCTTGATCAACACAAAAAAGGGGTCATTTGAAAGCTTAGAGTCTGAACATTACAATGAATTTGTAAATTTGATTATCTCCAAAGTAGTGCTGAGTTATTTGCTGATAAATAAAAAAAGTTGTCATAATTTATGAAATACTTTTTGCACTATGTACTGTAAAATATCAAAAACATCATACAGCTCAGATAGTTACGGAGCCCCTAAAGGGACGTGGTGGTGGAACATTTTTAGGATGGGAGGTAGTTGGTTGGCAATATATTCACAGATTCTAACTTAGGCCTATTTTTTATGTGCTATTACTTGCCAAACTAAGTGTTTAACCAGCATGAGACCAGTGATGTGTAAACAGAATTTGTTGTTGTTTGCTGTAACTTGCACAGTGTTACAGTGAAGTTATTCAATATTATTCATAATATAAAATGTGCAAAAGCAAAAAAAAATGAATAAATAAATAAATGTATCAAACTAATTGTAGTATATGACCAGTAGGAGAGCATTGATATGTAAACTGACTTTGGTGAAACGGCAGTGTGTAACTTTGCAGACTGTCTCTGCCGGCCTGCCCCATCTATGTTTTTTGTCTATGCTATCTTTTATGAAAACATTATGAAGACTGTAATAACCATAAAGTGGAAAAGAATGCAATATAGTCTTGATTTCGTGGTGTTGCGGTGGTGCTCCCATTTTGAACAAGATATTGCTTTGCTGTCTATGTGCGTGCTTTGGATCTGATTTTACTGTACTATAACAAAATGATTTCTTCTTTTCAGAAAACGAATACAGCACTACTTTTACAGAAAGGGCAATAGGAAGAGCTCTTCCGAGTGAGGATGAGCTGGGCATAGGTATCTACTTCTTTTTGGTTTGCATGAATTCCTATAAATCTAACAATTTCCAAAATAAATAGAAAAGAAAATCATAATTTTATATAAAAAATACTTTTTTTTCGTCCATTTTCCATTGTGGTGCAGCGTTGTCATAGCAACGTTTCCCAAAGTCTTTTTTTTTTTTTTTTTGGTTTGTATTATTAAAGCTGATTTCATGTAACAAAACTTATTTGAAAATATATATATTTCACGGTTAGAACATGCATTCCATAGAGGTTTAAATGGTATTTTCTTGTAAAACGTACTCCAAATTATCGTTGTTTCAGACATATTTTACCATGTGGGTGGCGCTATATGCGCATGTGTCTGATTCAAACAAGCAGAAGGATAAGAAATAAAATCAAGGAAGCAATAGGAAAGGTAGAACAATGGTCATATTAAGCTTTCTCCAAGTAAGTCTTGCCATATGATATTTACAAGGAAGAAAGGGATAGAAAAACAGAACCTACCTATATGGACATAATATGGAAACAGTAGATCATTTTAAATATCTTGGTATGTGGTTAGACCAAAAGGGAACATGGAAAATACACATTGAAAAGGTGGAATCAAAATGCAAGAAAGTCATAAATGTAATGAGAGCAGTAGTGGGGAAAGACTGGGGAGCAAATAAACAATCACTAATATATATTTACAGGGCTCTAATGAGGTCAACGATGGATTATGGATGTTATGTATATGGAGCAGCAGCTAAAACACATTTACTGAAGCTGGATATAATTAGTAACAAAGCATTGAGGATATGTGCAGGTGTAATGAGATCAACACCAATTAAAGCAATCCAGGTTGAGTTAGGAGAAGTGCCCTCAGACCTGAGAAGAGAGAAACTCATGCTTACATATTGGAGTCGCTTAAGTGGATGTGCATATGAAAATCATGCAAAGAGTATTATTCAGGAATGTTGGGAGTATAGTTCTTTTAAAGGTAACGGCTTTGGCTGGGTAACAAAAACAAAATCAGAGGAATATAGAGTAAATAATATCTGGTTTAATTCACCTACACCTATTAGTAATATACCTATA
The DNA here is from genome assembly GCA_021554675.1 of Leuciscus idus. Lineage (NCBI taxonomy): Eukaryota > Metazoa > Chordata > Actinopteri > Cypriniformes > Leuciscidae > Leuciscus > Leuciscus idus. The sequence goes on along the minus strand of CM038625.1, from coordinate 11,926,512 downwards.
TGGTTATTTACTAAAACTGAGATAGACTTAAATATTTTGAAACAAAAAAATGAATGGGAAGAGAGTGGGAAAGGACACCTGGCAAGTCAATATATAAGGAACAAATATTATAGTTACTTAGAAATGTATACAGATAGATCTAAGGATGAGAAGGACAATGTAGGAATAGGAATATATATACCAACACTGAATATAAGCATTGGGAAAAGATTACCCGATCAGGCTTCAGTGTATATGTATACATTGATTATGGCGATTATTGTAGGACTGCAGTGGGTTGAGGAAGTAAAATCAGACAGAGTGGTGTGTTGTGTTGTTTCTGTAGCAGCTCTATATAGTATTCAAAATATGAAATCTAATAGAGAAGATCTAATGCTAGAAATCCAACAAAGTTTATTTAGATTACAGAGACTACGGATAGATGTGAGATTCTGCTGGGTACCTGCTCATATAGGAATAAAAGGGAATGAGGGAGCAGATAAAATAGCAAAAAAATCAACCAGGACGAATGATACCATAAATGTACCCCTTGGAAAAGGAGAAGCTAAGGCGATAATTAAAAAAGAAATGATGAAGAAATGGCAGGAGAGGTGGGATGTGGATAAAAGTGGAAGGAAATATTACAGCTTGCAAAAATCTATTAATGCTCAGGGTGTGAATAGAAGTAACAGAAGAGAGAAGAGCGTTTTAACCAGGCTAAGGTTTGATCACACAGGGTTTAATAAAACATTGTTTTTAATGGGTAAAAGTCAATCAGATGAATGTTTGGAATGTAGGTCCAAGGAAGATGTAGAACATGTATTATTACATTGTAGGAAATATAGGGATGACAGGATGAGACTAAATCAAAAGATAAGTCAGGTAGGAAGAAAGTGGAATATTGAAGGTTTGTTAGGCACAACAGGAGATGGGGTAAAGGATGCACAGAAAGCAGTTGTACAATATTTGAAAAACATAGGAATATATAATAGGATTTAGGCAGTATATATTTTTTTTTAAAAAATTATGATATAGTCATAATAATATGTTCTCATGTTACATACTCTTATACAGTAGGTGGCGGTATGCACCTTTACAGTCATGGTTGCAATCTGCCATAAAGCGAAAAGAAGAAGAAGAAGAAGAAGAAGAAACAAGCGGAAGTTCAGCCATGTTAGACACTGCACTGCGCTGCTTTTCGCTGTTCGTGAAAGACACAAGCAATATAGACATGTATGTTTCAGCATAGTGGAAATCATCCAGATAATTCACCAGCAAATGATATTCGGTGTAAATAGTAAATCGCTTTTCGCTTTTTTTGATCGGCTCTTACTGTAGATCTCAGTTTGAGGGCGCGGCTCAGAAACGGGTCTCTGACGAACACTCACAGGACTTTAATAACTCTACGGATCATCTAAATTCACGCAACTTTACATCAACATGAAGAGCGCACTTAAACTTGTTCTTTTCCCATTTTTCGCGATGGGTAAGTCCGTTTTTTTAACATAGTTGCAGCACTTTCGGTTTCGTATTTCTGTGCGCATTTTCTTTTCCATACTTTATTTTTCCTGCTGCGTTTACATTATACCGTGATCACTTTTATCAAGATGTACCGCATCTTTTTGTATATTGTTAAAACACTGATTCTTGAGAGTCAGGACAAAACACGTTTTAAAAAACTTTTTTTTTAAATACACACTATCAATTAGAGTTATATGCTTCTGCAGAGAAAGGTCTTAGCTATTTAACCATGTAAAGGAACAGGTTCTAAATAAAAACACATTTTTAACAAATAAACATGTTTCCCTTCAGAACTGGATTTGTGTCAACTCCGTCAGACACACTAAAAAGTATACAATTTTAATTCTTCAAATCCAACAAGAATCTAAAGTTCTGAAGTATATTGTAATAGTGTTTAGTTACTCTGATATGTAAAAAAAATACAATATATAAACTTAAGTTGTGATTTCACACTATTCTGAAAACTCAGATTTCTAAATATTTGCATTTTCAAACTTTGATTTTAATTTCAATATTGTAAAAACTAATTCCTTAAATAAATAAAACATAAGAGGATGTAGATCAGATGGTCCTTTATTACAAAAACAACATCAACTGAAGGAAGAATTTTTTTTTTTTTTTTTTAATTAACAAAAACATACATACATCCAACGCTGTTGATGAAAAACTGACGGTGTTGACAAAAAATGTTTGAATGTTTTACCTCCGATTTGTGAAATGTTCACTTGTTTGTCATGATATGTTCTGACAATAAAGAGTAGTTTAAAACCACAATTAACACTCTGTTTTCTACAACTTTCACTTAGGAGCAAAAATCTGCCTTTAAACTTGAAAGACATTTATCGTGATAATTATCGATATCGACTGATATAAAAAAAAAGATCGTGATAATTTTTTTTGGCCATATCGCCCATCCCTACACTGGCTTCTCATTTCTCTATCTCTGTCTCTACATATATAAATATATTAAAGTGCTGGCAAAGTTACACGTTGCACAATAATAAGTAGACCACTGCCTGCCCATTATCTACAAGTCAGATACGTATGGTTAAATAATGTAATGCATGCTATGTATGTTCATTTATGTGTAAATAAAACCCTGAAATAACAGTTTAACCCTTCACTATATTCACAAATAATATTATATTCGCACATTAAGAGGTTATTGGTGGATTTGTCATAGAACCTGACGGAGTTGACGTCTGACGGAGTTGACGTAAGGGCATGTATTTTCCTGCCAAAACATGTATTGTACACTGCAGCTAAGTAGTTTTTCCTCAGTTGCTAGCTGTCCCAATAACCTCACTAAAATGCTTAAATTCAATCCACTATGGTTTAAAAAAAAGTATCTTAACAGAAAGATGGTATTGACATGGTGCAGCTGTGACCATAGGAATATTGGCATTGTTTGTCTGAAATATAAAAACATGTCAAACGTACCAGAGCATGTGTGGTAGTGCTGCATTCACCACAGGCAGGGAGATGAAAAGGGGTCCTCAGGGATATAGCTGACCATGCTATTTCCTGATTTAAAGAGCTTTATGAAAAAATCTGATGGAGTTGACAGAAACTGAGGACACAACTTTAATAGGCAGATTTTTATGGAAAATATTGTTTGATGTTCACTTCATGCATTGTTTTTTTATATTTATACCCCTTATTTTTTATTTGATATATGTTTTCACAATTGTAGAGCTTTTTTAAAGTTTTTTGGGATGGTTAATAAGTGCAATAACATGGACCTTCTAACCACAGACCATACATTTAAACAAATTTTCCCCCAAAAGATAAAGTTTATTCTAAAAATCAGAAAGGTATATACAATTCCTTTTAGATTTAACTTTGTAAGTGTGTCAATCATGATGAATTTCTTAATTTTTGCTATAAATTAGACTTTTCTATGTGGGACATGTTTTGTCCCGACTCAAGAATCAGTGAAAAAACAATGATATCTTAAGTCACAGGCAGCTCACAGTAATATTTAATGTAGACACTGTCCATGTTTTCAACTGTTGCATAGATCACAGTTGTTGAAGCCAGATATAGGCCTAGTAAATATTTTTTTTACACTCCTATTTATTTTCAACCCTGTTATTTGATTTAGGCTATTTTGTAATGTTATTATTTAACAACATTCATTAATTTTAATGTAATCTACTGCAAATCACAAGAGATTTCCACTGATCAGAATCTGAGTGTTTTATAAGTTTCAGTAGCTAACTGTTTGTGTTTGTTCTTCAGGTGTGTATGGTGCCGATGAAGTGAAGTCAGCGACGGAGGGAAAGTCTGTCACTCTAAACTCTGGTGTTACTGAAATACAGCGTAGTGATGAGATGGAGTGGAGGTTAAATGGAAATCGTATATTTAGAATCAGTAGTGACAGCAACAATAAGGTCACAGTATTTGATGAAACTAAAGGGGCATACGGAGACAGAATGCAGCCGAACCAACAGACTGGAGATCTCAAGATCACAGACATCAAAACCACTGACTCTGGACAATATAAACTACAGATCACCAGTACCAGAGGGTCCTCAGAGAAGACATTCAGTGTCAGTGGTGAGTGTTTTTAATAATGCTATTTACATAGTTATCTCCCTATGAACAATTTAAAATCTCTGAAATTAGCATTTTTACAAGTTGTGTCATTTATAGTTTGTCAGCAAACATTTACAAAGTATTTCAGTTAAAAAATTTGACATTTAATTAAAATAATAATGTTAATATCCATACATCTATTTGTCAAGAAAATTGACAAATCGATCATTTGATATTTAATTCAACTGCTTCATTATTATAGGATTTATTTAAATTTTGTGGTAAAAGCAAAAGATTCATTATTTTTGATTTGTTGGTAAATGATTCATCAATCAGTGAATGGTGTCCCTCAAAACCACTGTGAGTATGTTTGTATTTTTGTGTTGTTGTAATGACTTTAGACATGGGTGTAGAGGTCATCCTATTGAATCTGACCTATATAGACAACTGAGAATGTCTGTATTTCATTGGCTCTGTGTTGCACTCTAATACAGCTGAATCTGACCTAAGATGGAGAAAAATCAGGTTTCCAAATAATAGTCATTCAGTTGTTTTTCAACAGTGAGCTTGTTAAAGTTCTTTTTTTATGAGACCAGCGGCGCAGACAAAGCAGCTGGGAGTCAAACTTGTATATGACATCTCAGGTGCAGTTTATTTAGCAAACAAACATCTTAATAATAAACAGTGACATATATATATATATATATATATATATATATATATATATATATATATATATATATATATAATTTCAAACACCCCAGGGACTCTCAAACAGATAAGATTGACAAAACATGACTGATTCATTTCATTTTAAATCTGTTGTTACGTGACAGCAATAATTAAAGTTTGACAGCACTGCTTCCACAAAATGATTATTGTCCCTGGTTCATTATTATTAAGATACTCTTGTAAGAAAGTAGCAGTGTCTGGGACAGACTTCAAGTATCACCTCCGCTTAAAAAGATGAAAACTAATCCTGTTTCCGTGAAATAATTAAGCTGCTCCAGAGCAGGTTTGAGTTTACGGACCTGTTTCTATATGACAGAACCCAACAATCCTGGATCATGTCAAATTAAATCCAGCTAATTAAGTTATCCATGTATGAAGAACAGGCCCCGGGTGGTGATAGCCAATGAGAACGCAGAACATGATCCGAAATTTAAAATCTGAAATTTTATTTTCTTGTAAAATGCACTTCAGTAATCTTTGTTTTATGAAAAAAAAGAACGTTTTTTACAGTTTAGAATCATCTACTACAAACCAAAAGCTCTGTGATCTCCTTCACTGTGGCTTTACAGTAATGACTCTCTGTCTTTAGATGATTCAGGTCTGTCTTCAGGTGCGATAGCAGGGTTTGTTATTGTGGTTTAACATTAATGTCTTTCTCTCTTCAGTGGTTCCAAAACCAGTTACAAAACCAGTTCCAGAACCAGGTCCAGATCCAGGTCTGTGTTCAGGTGTGAAAGCAGGGATTGTTATTGTGGTGTAACATTAATGTCTGTCTCTCTTCAGTGGTTCCAGAAGCAGGTTCAGAATCAGGTCTGTCTTCAGGTGCGATAGCGGGGATTGTTGTTGGTGTTATTGCGGCGGTGGCTGCAGCTGTTGGTGGCATTGCCTATGGCTACTGGAAAAAGGGACAAATGTGTAAGTATTACAGCGAGAAATAAATACTGTTTAAATGCTGTAGATTGTAAAAATGTAGTGATGTTCATTCAGGTTTAAACCTTTTTGTGCCTTTGTGTTTGTGATTGTATGTGGTTTTTGATCAGGTTGTTCTTTATCCAGCAGCATTATAAATAACTATCATTAATACTCAAATATTAAAGATGACAGTGATAATGACAGATTATGAAGATTTAATGAACAGAAACCAGGAGGAAGATATGGAGCATAAGATTAGTGTTTCTTTTGTTAATTTCTCTTATTTTTTTATTGTTGTTATAATTTATGTTCCATATTTCTCTGTTTCTACAGTATGAGCTTCTGTGACAGATAGTGACTGTCGCTGGTAAGTAACTCAAATATTTCACTTGATACATTCACTTATCACTATTATTTACATGTATTCTTATTTCAGCAATGTGTGTGAATTGTTTTGATGAAGGATTGTGAGTTATATAAAATCACATTTCACTGCAATGAGTTGTTTATTAACATGAGAAAGTGTCTTGAGTGACAGAAATATGCTCTTTCATCACATCAATCTCAATCCTCGTGATGCTGTGAAATCACACATGGTCAAGTTTTCAAAAACAGCCTTCATTTGAAGAGATTGGATCTATTTTAAAGCATCTGCTCATTTTAAATTAGTTTTAAATAATCTAAATGAAATTATCTGATCTTGAAGATCAAAATATGTTATGTAAAAAAGACACTAACTTGAGATATTTAGTAAAAAGTGATCTTAAGTAATGATGTATTGATATGGTATTTATGTCTAATATTTCTGATCTTCCCATTTGAGTTGATTCTTCACTAGGCGTGTTTCCATTACAGATTTGCGCCAAACTTTAGCGATTTTTTTTTTTCTTCTTCTAAATATCGATAAAAAAATTATTGCGAAATGACGGCGTTTCCATTAACCGATGTTATGTGACTAAAACTTCAAAAATACGCCATAAATCATCACAAAAGTCATAGCAATGGACGTCGGTAGGTTATGTATATCTCAGCCACTGCTTTGGCCATTATTATTAATCAAAGCAAGGAAAGACCCCTAGCCTATACTTGAGAGCGTCACATATGAGGTGTGTCTGGGTGTTTCTCACTCATATCTGCTTCAAGCTCTTGATTGTGGCATTTCTTTGAGGTTTAGAATCCATTATTCCTGTAATTATTTTGTCTTTTATGAATTTAATAAAGAACTCTGTCTCGTATTCTGTCCAAACACACCGCGTCATCTGCGTCAGGTGACCTGTAAATGCGCAAAAACTGTTTCAATTGCAGTTTTGCGAAATATTTATTTTTCGAATTGCCTGAAAAACCCCCTCATGCGAGCGTGAAAACTTTTTTGCGATAAATGGAAGTTTTTGCGAAATTGACGTGTTTCCATTGGGCGTATTTTCAATTCGCAATTTCAATTTGCGCAATTTGAAGGGTAATGGAAACGCGGCTAGTGTTATGAACAAATGTTTTTGTGTGACACACATTTAATTACTCAAAACACTTTACTCCCGACTGTACATCCAAAACACTGCTCTTTTGTGTCATATGTTGTTTATTTTTAAACGGTCTGTCTCTTCATTTCTTGTTTTTGTCAGATTCCACTAAACACAGAAGAAATAAGCCAGAGACCTCAGACTGTCCTTTGATAAAGGACAACTCTCCAAACAGCTTCAGTACGAAACCAATGTGACATTTTCATTATTCAAAATCTCAAATTTCATACCTGTCACATATAATGAATATTTGATAAACCACTTCATGTTTCAGCAATTATTAGACAAAATATCTGATGAGAAATGTAATGTATGGACCATATAGGAATGACATGTGACACTTTAGTTTTAACACTTTCTAAATGTTTCTAGAAACGTGTGTTTGTGTCACACTGACAGTTTTGCTCTTTGATGTGACGCTTTTATTACAGGGATAATCTCCACTTTTATTTCTATTTGCTTATAATATACACTGTGCCTTATTTTTATGCTATACAACACTTAATTTCCCCTTAATTTCATCTCTGTTTTGTGTTATCTGAAGTAAATCTGCCCATCTTACTCTCTGATTGTGAATGTAAATTTAAATAATCTGATACGGGTGATTTATCATTGTTGTGTGAGCTTATTTTTATTTTATTTTTTTTATGATTTTATTAGAGAATGTTCAGCTCTGGATTGTTGTGTATTGCTGCTTTAAGCTTAATGCAAAACATTTTCTTCAGTGAATAAAATAATAAATAATTGACCAAAAATATATTGTCGCTGCTATTGTCTGGTTTGTTCAGTCTGTAAGAATGAGACGACCAGAGCAGAGACGGCCAACAGCTTCAGTAATATGAGGTAATGGATGTGGACTTCTGACAAACAGAGCAATGTCCAACGCCCTGCTAGATTCGACTCTTGCTCTAGAGACACATTTACTAAACACGACAGATTAACATGAGAGCTCAGTCCCGTTAAAGCGCTGATGAAAGTGGAAAGTTCTAGTGATGCGAAAATTAAAGAATACTGTTAATTTTCCATAATGACCAACACATTTTGTTGAGATGAGATGCTGTTAATGAAACATTTTAGTTGGTGTTGATATAAATATCAGTAAAATCAATTGTCAGTTTGTCTCTAGAAATAACTCCATGTTTATGGTATTTTGTGTAACTGAATCATCAATCCTGTTCATTTCATTTACCTTCTGTGAATCATTAGTGTCTCTGAGCATTCACTGATGCACCAAACTTTCACCTTTAACATGTTATTCAACATTTGAGCTTTGCTAGCGTTGACTAGCTATTAATCTCAATCCTGAACACAGTGTCTAATCGACTGTAATTTAAAAGCTTTGTTTCCTGTAGGTCTATTTATATTGGCTGGCGGAGCGAGTAGGGGGAGGCTGTTTTACGCCCCTGCTGTTCCTGATGCGTCCAGTAGGGGGAGGCTGTACAGCGACACGAATCGAGGTATATTAAATAATCCGCTAAAGTTATTGTTGTTAAGCAATGATGCAACATTTATTATTTATAAACGATTAGCTTGATAGAGCTAGGTAGATATCAATTCATTTCTACATATCAATGGATGGGTCTATAATTTATTTCGAGAGACAAAAAGTTCTGGACGGTCAGGTTGATGTTCTGTCTGGCTTAAACTTATAAGTTATAGCTAACCATGTGTAAGTTTAGCTGCCCCTAGTCGTCTCTACTCACTTTCAAAATTAATTTTCTTTTGAATTTTCTTTTGTTGCCTGTCTTTATCTTGTGTGAGATGGCCTCTTCTGGTAAGACTCTGTTTACTCCTTTCTGGTTCGAGTTGTTTCTTATAAATGAGATGATCTAACGATCTAATTTATATATAAATATAATTTTTTCTTAAAATAGCTTACTGATCTGGACTAAAATGTAGGCTGTGTGCACTTAATTTTATCATATTCTGTCTTTACCAAACTTGCATGATGCATCCCATAAAGGTGTGTGTTTGCTTTAGCTAAGGAAATGAAAATCTTTCTCTCTCTCTCTCGAAACTTGTATAAACTATAAACACCCATCTCTTTTTTTAACTGCATTCCAAACCAATAGCTTCTCTAGTAAATGAATGACCTACAGAGACATACAAGGACATGTTTTTAATGTCGGTTTCAATTTTCTCTGCACAGTCCATCATCAGTGGCCAAAAGAAATCAAAGTGTCTTGACACTTTTTCCAAAAGTGTTCCACCAACAAGTACCTGTGCCATTGTACTTTGAAGATCAGGAGCAAATTGATGCAATCCACATTCACCTGACCTAAATTCTGGGCAGCACACACACACACACACACACACACACACACACACACACACACACACACACACACACACACACACACACACACACACACACACACACACACACACACACACACACACACTGTGACAATATCAAATTCACCATGGATGTCCTTTTTACATTTTTTTTATGTTACATTTTTTTTTTTGAAATACCCACAGATATGAAACTCAAATTAAAAAGGCAGTTTGTGTTCTCGTAACACTTTCTTTGATGTGGTCTGTGACTCTTATAGGGGGTCTACAGTGATTCTGCAGGGTCTCCAATAAGTCTTAAAGTTTATCTCAGTTGCTTTGGTGCATTTCTCAGATCACAACTGAAATCACATCATCTTGTGCACATCATAAAAGCAATTTCTCATTCTTTTATACAAATTGCAAATGCTTCGGTACATTCATGCAATTGATAATGTACAACTGTCTGCTGTTTCCTACATTATCAACTCTTTATGTCATGTTGATCAAATATAGGCCTATTATACTATTTCTCTGTTGAATTGTCATACTCAAAACATCTAGGCATTAGTTCCTTGCATAAGTCATTAAATGCAAAATGGCTGACTAGTTGTCATAAACTGTTAAGCATGTTTTCAATACATTTCTATTACACTTTATTTTGTAAATGTGTCCTGAATTGATGAATTGCGGAGGTGTATTTAGAATTTCACTAATGAAGGAAATAATGAATTGATATAATGAATAATGATCAAATGTACCAAAGCAACTGTGATAAAAAATTAAGGATTCAGGAATTTTATACAAAATGTAACAGTGAGTCCTGCTGCTTGTGAATTTGACGAGATCAAATTCACTATGGATGTCCTTTTTACATTTTTTTAATGTTTAATTTTTTTAATCAGCTACAAAACAGTGTCCTACATAGCATTTTATGAAGACAAACACAATTTATCCCTTTTCTAAAATTCCAAGGGCCATTTATAAGAAAGAGACAATATTGTTGTTCACAAAAACATTATTTATCAACACCATTTATGAATTATGATGACTCCTGTAGATGACTCACCTATGGCTTGCCACTCTTCTTTAACTGATTTTCTATCCTCCTGTCAAAGTGCTTCTGCTCACTGATACAAAAACAAAAAAATTAAACATGTAAAAAGGACATCCAGTGAATTTGATCTTGTCAAATTCACAAGCAGCAGGACTCACTGTTACATTTTGTATAAAATTCCTGAATCCTTAATTTTTTAATCACAGTTGCTTTGGTACATTTCATCATTATTCATTATATCAATTCATTATTTCCTTCATTAGTGAAATTCTAAATACACCTCCGCAATTCATCAATTCAGGACACATTTACAAAATAAAGTGTAATAGAAATGTATTGAAAACATGCTTAACTGTTTATGACAACTAGTCAACCATTTTGCATTTAATTACTTATGCAAGGAACTAGTATAATAGGTCTATATTTTGATCAACATGACATAAAGAGTTGATAATGTAGGAAACAGCAGACAGCTGTACATCAATTGCATGAATGTACCGAAGCATTTGCAATTTGTATAAAATGAGAAATTGCTTTTATGATGTGCACAAGTGCAAGATGATGTGATTTCAGGTGTGATCTGAGAAATGCACCAAAGCAACTGAGATAAACTATAAAATTGAAAATGACATTAAAAACATGTCCTTATATGTCTCTGTAAGTCATTTATTTACTAGAGAAGCTATTGGTTTGGAATGCAGTTAAAGAGAGAGAGAGAGAGAGAGAGAGAGAGAGAGAGAGAGAGAGAGAGAGAGAGAGAGAGAGATTTTCATTTCCTTAAGTAAAGCAAACACACACCTTTATGGGATGCATCATGCAAGTTACTTGGCAAATACAGAGTATGATAAATCCCACATTAAGTGCACACAGCCTACATTTTAATCCAGATCAGTAAGCTATTTTAAGAAAAACTTATATTTAGATATACATTAGATAGTTAGATCATCTCATTTTATAAGAAACAACTCAAACCAGAAATGAGTAAAGGGTCTTACCAGAGGAGGCAAGATAAAGACAGGCAACAAAAGAAAATTCAAAAGAAAATTAATTTTGAAAGTGAGTAGAGAAGACTAAGGGCAGCTAAACTTACACGTGGTTAGCTATAACTTATAAATTTAAGCCAGACAGAACATCAACCTGACCGTCCAGAACTTTTTGTCTCTCGAAATAAATTATAGACCCATCCATTGATATATAAAAATGAATTGATATCTACCTAGCTCTATCAAGCTAATCGTTTATAAATAATAAATGTTGCATCATTGCTAAAAAAAACAATAACTTCAGCGGATTATTTAATATACAGTACCTCAATTCGTGTCGCTGTACAGCCTCCCCCTACTGGACGCATCAGGAACAACAGGGGCGTAAAACTGCTTGGGGCGTAGATCTACCGGCTCCAGGTCTGCAGCCTCCCCCTACTCATATAGGGCGGAGCTAATATTGGAAAGGTGAATTTCAGGTTAATAACACTAGATAGCGCTCTAGTGCAGTATAAGTCAGGCAATTAATGTTTGTCTCTTCACATCATTCGTACATTTCTTCACATATTAAGCTTTTCCAACTCAATATTAATGTCAGTCCTTTTCAAACATGAGCTGTTTGTCCGTAGGGCAATTTGTAATGGAAAATACTGAGTTATTATAGTGACTTTCTTCTGTAAAAGTATGGTAATGTTTTAGCAGAGATTCTGAACCATCTTAGAAGAGGTCACAGTAAAACTCCGAATACTATGGTACATGATTTATGTTTTTAATGCTGATTTACTTTTACGAAGTTATGTGTACTACTATCCTTAATATGACGAAATAGCCAGTCTTCCCTGTGTAAATAACACATTACAGGCGTCGTTTATTTTGTGAATTGTTATAGTTTAATTTCTGAGGGTGTTGTTTACATCTGCTGTCTTTGGGTTCAAGCTTTGATATGTCCTTCTTCCGACCAATGAATGACGTATAGAGGAAAACACGGCAGCTTGGCTGTTGTTCGTTGTCAAACACAAAAGTCTCCTAGTAACCGAATCCTAGCGGAGAAACTGATATAGTGCTAGCGTTTGTTGTCTTGTGTAATTTGCCCTTCAGAGAGGGTCCGTGTTTCACATACCACATGTTCTATCAATTTCATTTATTTAAAAGCGAATGTTTATCATGTGTTTATGATCACATCTCGCTGCGTGCCGCCATGTTTGCGTGACGTCACGCGCACTCATCTGCAACTTCCGCATGAGTTGTAAATATGAGTGGCATTATATTGCACGTTTCTTAGCAGAAGTTGGAAAGTATCACTTTGAGTTGGGCAAATTAACATTGAATCTAAAAAATAAATGCATAGTTGTAATTTGCAATTACAAAGTGGTCACATATTTACTAAAAACACATGGATAATTCCCACAGAATTGGAACGAATGAGGGACCCGAGCAATATCATAGTTTATTTGACTCTTTAACCTAGTAAACAACCACTAGAAACCACATAGCAAGTCTCTGAAACCTCAGACCACTGAGGCTGGAGAAGGTGCAGATCTTCATCAGTCCCTCAGAAGTCTGGAGGAGTTTGACGCCATCAGGATCCCTCAAGGTGAGATTTTGTTTGGTAAACGCCTTTTCGAGACATTTGGGATTGCACTTTATTTTTTATTATTTTGCTTTTTAAGTTGCTGACTGAATTACGTTTAAATACTCAGAAAAAAAAAAAAAGCTCAGAATTTTCGTAAATCGTTTTAACGGTTCTTACGTACATCCTTGGGCATATCATGTAAGTTACGGACCGTTATGTACATAGCAATAAATTAGTTAGGCTATTCATGTTTTATGAAAGAGGCCCTTTCTGTTAAATCTGCAATTTCTGCTTTAAACTGGCTACTGCAAATCACACTCTGTCGCCATTTTAAAATAAATAAAATAAAAATGAGTCCTTAATTTTATAGGCTATTCCTTATTTCAGCTATCATATAATGTGCCCTGTATTTTCTGTCTGCTGTTTAGTATTAGAACCAATCCGATTCGTGAATGAATCTTTTCAATGAATAGGCCCAACAGGTTAGCAGAATGGTTTGAATCGAATCGCGAGTCAGTCTGAATGATTCATTTAAAGGGACAGTTCACCCAAAAATGTACATTATCTCATAATTTACTCACCCTCAAGTTGTTCCAAACCTGTATGAATTTCTCTCTTCTGCTGAACACAAAAGAAAATATTTAGAAGAATTTGGGTAACCAAACCGTTCCTGGACCCCATTGACATCCATTCATAGTATTTATTTCCCCATACCATGGAAGCCTATGGGGGTCATCAACAGTCTGGTAATTCTTGGAGAGGTTAATTCATATATTGCACACTAGAGAGCGCTAGTTTACAGTGTAAGCACATGTGTATCATGACTCTCTAATAACAGGGGCTCAGAGTTTAGCTGGTTAGCATAGCCTAGGCCCTGCTGTTAGATATGAGTCTTTCATGAAGAGCAAAAAGCATTTTTGTTTGTTTTGTTTCCATTGATGTTTATTAAATGGTAGTATTTTTGGAGGCATTTAATAGTGCAAAACAGATGAGTGTTTTTCACTGCCTGCTGAAGGAAGTTTTAATATAGAGTGATCAGTCACATGACATGTGATTCAGTCTGTCATGCTACACTGCTAGTGGTTGTAAAATAACGTTTTTAAAACTATGATGATGCTATTGGAAAATGTTATTGCTTTTAGTTAGCAACTCCCCCAAATGGATGAACAAATAAATCATCACTTATGGATGATACACACAACTTGACAACATGGCAGTCTTCACCGAAAAGATGGGTGGACCCAGGCGTGATAACAAGATAAGTGGAAACTTCTCAGAAATAATGAAGTGTTGCTTGAGCTGCAAATAACTAACTGAAACTAACACTTCTTATCTGTAGGGTCACAGCATTAGTTTATAAGGTCATATGCTGCCGAATGTCAATCTTATATTTCACATACACATAGTAGGCTTTATGATACATTTTAATATGGATGATACACAACTTGAAAAAAACGTATACATTGCAATGCATTTTTAAATATTATTTTTAATCTACTTATTTTTAAAATGATTGTGTAAAGCCCTATTCGGACGGGACTAGTTTAACATGGAGAGGTGGGGTAAAGTAATTATCACCAGAGCTTCTCAGTGATTTTAGTCCCATCCAAATGTGCATCTGTGGCAAAACTCAAGTGTTTCCCACATACTATTCAGATCAAAAAGAAGGTTGAAAGCACTTGTTAGCGTTAGATAAATAAGTGCCTATTACCAACATAATCCAAGCAGAATTGAATTGATAAATCGTTCAACCAGAACTAACCATTTTCTACATATAAATATAGGTTATTTGTGTTTGTGCATGTTATATCAGGAAGCAGCGTAATACACACATGACAACAGAAAGATGACGGCGGTGTGTAAATCGAGTTACCCCTCACACTTCTGCTAGTTTTACTGAGATCTCTTATCCTGTGAGAATTGATGGCCATTATTATTACAGACATCATGTGGTAAAATGACTTTACTCCATCTACCCAGGTAAAACTAATCCCGTCCAAATAGGGCTAACATTATATGTTCTTCACAGACATTATAGATGAACACAGGCGTGATAACAAGAACAGTGGAAACTTCTCAGAAATAATGAAGTGTTGCTTGAGCTGCAAAGAAACTTGCTGAAACTAAGGCCTAGTCCACACGGACACGGGTATTTTTATAACCGGAGTTTTTCCTCCTGCGTTTAAAAAAAAAATCCCGTCCACACATGCTCGGTTTAAAAGAAATCTCCGCCTACATGAAAACACAAAAACACGCTATCACGCGCTGTCAAGAGCATGCCACACCAGCAGGCGGCGATCGTAAAGCCACGTTGGCCAATCAGAAGCCTGAATCAGAAGCAAAAACCCCGGTTTTACTGTCTACACCATAGATATCATATATAAAGGCTAGATGTCTCGTGCGCGCTGCTGGCCAATGGAGGTCGACGTCCGCACGTGGCGGCCATCTTGCCACAGTGTGCTCGCTCACTCGTTTAATGGTGCATGTACTTTTAAATAACCATAACTTGCTCAATTTTCTACCGATTTTCAAACGGTTTGGTTTGTTATAAACGTCAGAGATGTAGTTATGACACTGCATACATACACTGCATACATATGAATAATGAAAACATACATATTCAAGCATTCGGAAGTATAGCCACGTTAATAATGTTTGTAAGAAACCAAACCGTTTGTAAATCCGTCAAGATTTCAGCGAGATAAGAGGATTTGTCTGCATGCTGATCACTCACCTTAATTCTCAGCTTCACTGTGACAAGATGGCCGAACGGTGATGCCGGAAGTGACTGCGCCATAAGACATCTAGCGTATATGATATCTATGGTCTACACGACAACACTGCATCCGGCGTTTCTGAAAATCCTCACCCTGGCAGGGGTTTTCAAAAATGTTCGGTTTCAGTGACCTGATACTGCGTTTCCGTGTGGACGAACGGACGAACTGCGTAAAAAAAAAGTCACGGTTATAAAAATACCCGCGTCCGTGTGGACAAGGCCTAACACTTCTTATCTGTAGGGTCACAGCACGAGTATACGAGTATAAGATCATGGATATACAGACAGATTCATATTCTGCTGAATGTTAATCTTATATTTCACATACACATAGTGGGCTTTATACATTTTAATATTACTTATTCACACAGTAAGATCTCACAGAGAATATATTTTTTTTTACCTTCTGTGAATCAGTGTATCTGTGCATTCACTGATGCAATAAACTTTCACCTTTAACATGTTATTCAACATTTGACCTTTACTAGCGTTGACTAGCGGTTAAACTCAATCCTGAACATGCTGTCTAATCTACTGTAATTTAAAATCTTTCTGTTTCCTGTAGGTCTATTTATATTGGCTGGTGGAGCTAATATTGGAAAGGTGAATTTCAGGTTAATAACACTAGATAGCGCTCTAGTGCAGTATAAGCCAGGCAATTAATGTTTGTCTCTTCACATTATTTGTACATTTCTTCACATATTATAAGCTTTTCCAATCCAATATTAATGTCAGACCTTTGCAAACATGAGCTGTTTGTCCGTAGGGCAATTTGCAATGGAAAATACTGACTGAGTTATTATAGAGACTTTCTTCTGTAAAAGTATGGTAATGTTTAATCAAAGATTCTGAGCCATCTTACATAGAAGAGGTCATATTAAAACTCTGAATACCATGGTACATGATTTATGTTTTTTAATGCTGATTTACTTTTACGAAGTTATGTGTAGGCTACTTTAATATCCTTAATATATGACGAAATAGCCAGTCTTACCTGTGTAAATAACACATTACAGACGTCGTTTAATTTGTGAATTGTTATAGTTTAATTTCTGAGGGTGTTGTTCTGTCTTTGGGTTCAAGCTTTGATATGTCCTTCTTCCAACCAATGACGTATAGAGGAAAACACGGCAGCTTGGCTGTTGTTCGTTGTCAAACACAAAAGTCTCCTAGCAACCGAATCCTAGCGGAGAAACTGATAGTGCTAGCGTTTGTGTTGTCTTGTGTAATTTGCCCTTCGGAGAGGGTCCGTGTTTCACATACCAGATTCCGAAAACGTTTACTGAGAGGTTTTAAATAATGTAGTGTCATTTTCGATCAATTTCATTTATTTAAAAGCAAATGTTTATCATGTGTTCATCACATCTCGCTGCGTGCCGCCATGTTTGCGTGACGTCACGCGCACTCGCATCTCTGCAACGAAAGGTATGGACTTCCGCATGAGTTGTAAATATGAGTGGCATTATATTGCACGTTTCTTAGCAGAAGTTGTAAAGTATCAATTTGATTTGGGCAAATTAACATTAAATCTAAAAAAATTAAATGCATAGTTGTAATTTGCAAGTACAAAGTGGTCACATTTACTAAAAACACATGGAAAATTCCCACAGACTTGGAACGAATGAGGGACCCGAGCAATATCATAGTTTATTTGACTCTTTAACCTAGTAAACAACCACTAGAAACCACATAGCAAGTCTCTGAAACCTCAGACCACTATTGCAAAGATGGAGAAGGTGCAGATCTTCATCAGTCCCTCAGAAGTCTGGAGGAGTTTGACGCCATCAGGATCCCTCAAGGTGAGATTTTGTTTGGTAACGTTAAACGCCTTTTCGAGACATTTGGGATTGCACTTTATTTTTCCGAGACAGTTCTAACGTTAGGCTATACTTCTTGAAAATTTTTGCTTTTTAAATTGCTGACTGAATTACGTTTAAATACTCAGAAAAAAAAGCTCAGAATTTGCGTAAATCGTTTGTAACGGCTCTTACGTAAATCCTTGGGCATATCATGTAAGTTACGGACCGTTATGTACATAGCAATAAATTAGTTAGGCTATTCATGTTTTATGAAAGAGGCCCTTTCTGTTAAATCTGCTATTTCTGCTTTAAACTGGCTACTGCAAATCACACTCATGTTCTCTGTCGCCATTTTAAAATAAAAAAAATAAAAATTAGTCCTTAATTTTATAGGCTATTCCTTATTTCAGATATCATATAATGTGTCCTGTATTTTCTGTCTGCTGTTTAGTATTAGAACCAATCCGATTCGTGAATGAATCTTTTCAATGAATAGGCCCAACAGGTTAGCAGAATGGTTTGAATCGAATCGCGAGTCAGTCTGAATGATTCATTTAAAGGGACAGTTCACCCAAAAATGTACATTATCTCATAATTTACTCACCCTCAAGTTGTTCCAAACCTGTATGAATTTCTCTCTTCTGCTGAACACAAAAGAAAATATTTAGAATAATATGGGTAACCAAACTGTTCCTGGTCCCCATTGACGTCCATTCATAGTATTTATTTTCCCATACCATGGAAGCCTATGGGGGTCATCAACTGTCTGGTAATTCTTGTAGAGGTTAATTCATATTTTGCACACTAGAGAGCGCTAGTTTACAGTGTAAGCACATGTATCATGACTCTAATAACAGGGGCTCAGAGTTTAGCTGGTTAGCATAGCCTAGGCCCTGCTGTTAGATATGAGTTTTTCATGCAGGCAAAAAGCATTTTTGTTTGTTTTGTTTTATTTTGTTTTGTTTCCATTGTTTATTAAATGGTAGTATTTTTGGAGGCATTTAATAGTGCAAAACAGATGAGTGTTTTTCACTGCCTGCTGAAGGAAGTTTTAATATAGAGTGATCAGTCACATGACATGTGATTCAGTCTGTCATGCTACACTGCTAGTGGTTGTAAAATAACGTTTTTAAAACTATGATGATGCTATTGGAAAATGTTATTGCTTTTAGTTAGCAACTCCCCCAAATGGATGAACAAATAAATCATCACTTATGGATGATACACACAACTTGACAACATGACAGTCTTCACCGAAAAGATGGGTGGACCCAGGCGTGATAAGATTAGTGGAAACTTCTCAGAAATAATGAAGTGTTGCTTAAGCTGCAAATAACTAACTGAAACTAACACTTCTTATCTGTAGGGTCACAGCATTAGTTTATAAGGTCATATGCTGCTGAATTTCAATCTTATATTTCACATACACATAGTAGGCTTTATGATACATTTTAATATTACATATATCACACAGTAAGATCAGAGAATATATTTTTCTCAAATAGTTTGCATTCTTTATTTTGAGATAAGACTGTTTCTCATAAAGAGGAAGTTAAACTGTGGAAGTTCTTCAACCCTACAAGATTCACAAGAACACACACTCACACTATTCACGCCCAAGACATGCAAACACAGATGCACATTAACCACAAATGTCCAGTACAGACACGTTCTATAAACTTTCACCTTTAACATGTTATTCAACATTTGACCTTTACTAGCGTTGACTAGCGGTTAAACTCAATCCTGAACATGCTGTCTAATCTACTGTAATTTAAAATCTTTCTGTTTCCTGTAGGTCTATTTATATTGGCTGGTGGAGCTAATATTGGAAAGGTGAATTACAGGTTAATAACACTAGATAGCGCTCTAGTGCAGTATAAGCCAGGCAATTAATGTTTGTCTCTTCACATTATTTGTACATTTCTTCACATATTATAAGCTTTTCCAATCCAATATTAATGTCAGACCTTTTCAAACATGAGCTGTTTGTCCGTAGGGAAATTTGCAATGGAAAATACTGACTGAGTTATTATAGTGACTTTCTTCTGTAAAAGTATGGTAATGTTTAATCAAAGATTCTGAACCATCTTACATAGAAGAGGTCATATTAAAACAATGAATACTATGGTAAATGATTTATGTTTTTTTAATGCTGATTTACTTTTACGAAGTTATGTGTAGGCTACTTTAATATCCTTAATATGATGAAATAGCCAGTCTTCCTTGTGTAAATAACACATTACAGACGTCGTTTAATTTGTGAATTGTTATAGTTTAATTTCTGAGGGTGTTGTTCACGATCTGCTGTCTTTGGATTCAAGCTTTGATATGTCCTTCTTCCAACCAACCAATGACGTATAGAGGAAAACACGGCAGCTTGGCAGTTGTTCGTTGTCAAACACAAAAGTCTCCTAGTAACCGAATCCTAGCGGAGAAACTGATATAGTGCTAGCGTTTGTGTTGTCTTGTGTAATTTGCCCTTCAGAGAGGGTCCGTGTTTCACATACTAGATTCCGAAAACGTTTTCTGAGGTTTTAAATAATGTAGTGTAATTTTCGATCAATTTCATTTATTTAAAAGCAAATGTTTATCATGTGTTCATCACATCTCGCTGCGTGCCGCCATGTTTGCGTGACGTCACGCGCACTCGCATGTCTGCAACGAAAGTTATGGACTTCCGCTTGAGTTGTAAATATGAGTGGCATTATATTGCACGTTTCTTAGCAGAAGTTGTAAAATATCACTTTGAGTTGGGCAAATTAACATTAAATCTAAAAAAATAAAATGCATAGTTGTAATTTGCAAGTACAAAGTGATCACATTTACTAAAAACACATGGAAAATTCCCACAGACTTGGAACGAATGAGGGACCCGAGCAATATCATAGTTTATTTGACTCTTTAACCTAGTAAACAACCACTAGAAACCATAGCAAGTCTCTGAAACCTCAGACCACTGAGGCTGGAGAAGGTGCAGATCTTCATCAGTCCCTCAGAAGTCTGGAGGAGTTTGACGCCATATCAGATAGCAAATAGTAATTGAAATGATGTTAAATCAACATCCCGCTGTCAACGATAAAGTCATTGAATCAACGTCGAACTCTGATGTTGATTCTTCATCATGTTGCACCCTCTATTATCACTGAAACAACGTTTAAATCATACCTAGAGATCAGCAGTATTTCAATGGTATTTCGATTACAATGGATATTGAAACAATGTTGAAATCCCAGCATATCAACAAAACTTCAATGGTGTTTTAGTATACCACAGGTTTAATCTGAAGGTCTGTAATTTTAATATAATATTAAAAACATTATTATTTGGCTATAATCCTGCTTTATCGACAGCCAGGATGGGCTAGCAAAATATAGAAAATAGAAACTATACCTTTAGGCTATAACCTAGACTAGCACAAATGACACCACACGCATTCTTTAAAAATTAAACAATCATTTTTATTGTATTATTTCATTTTTTTTTCTTCTAACGTGCTAACTCCTGCTGCGTCTGTCTTCCAGCTCCTCCCGCTCGGTCTGGGGCGTAGCGCAGCCACTTCTGTACAGCTTGAGCGAAGTCATAGGTGTTTGCCGTTGTAAGACGTTGAGTCAAGGCATCTAGAATACAAGTGAAAGTATGCTACTGTGATTTAGTCAATGATTTGTTCAATCAAGCTGTCGTCAAGGATTGGGAGCAGAACATGGCATGAACACAGTAGCCTACACATAGGAAAGTCAAATACACACACACGCTACGGCTACACACACAGGGGTGGACACAGCCACCCACACACGCTACACTAAAACACGTACATAAACAGTAAATAAGGCATAACACACACGAAACAACCCCAAAGTTCTCCCAGAATCCCAGCATGCATCAGCGTCAGAGCCGTAGTGCATAGGCACCGACGTTACAGTACATTTCAGTTTAACATTAGCAGGGCTCTCAAGTTTTACCAAAAGCTCGGAGTGAGATCACATGCGGTTAGGGGAGGAGCCCTAATGGAGCCCCGCCCCCATATGTCCCCGCCCCCCAATTTTACCCATTGTTCATAATTAACCAGCCCAAATTGAAATTATAACAATTGGTAAATCTGATAAATGACAGAGCAATTCATCACATCAAATATACTCTTTAATGTTATATTTCAAAATTACAAATAAGTTATACAAAAATTACAAAAATATAACAAATTGCTCCAAACAGTTTGGAAAAACAAATCTTTTTGCATTTTGAATGTGTCTAGTCAAAATGGTATAATTATTTATTGTGTGGTGCATGGGACATTGTGAACAAATGACATATTAGAGTATTATTAAGGTGTGTGTGTGTGTGTGTGTGTGTGTGTGTGTGTGTGTGTGTGTGTGTGTGTGTGTGTGTGTGTGTGTGTACACAAGAGTACACACTCCAGCTTATGAAATGTGTTTTGTGTTTGAAAAATACAAATGCAATGGCAATGATTAATGTATGTTTTGACAGGATATAAAATATTACCCAGAGCACTCTGCTTTAATACATGTAGCCTTAATGTAACTAGAAAGACTATTAATACAGTATAATATATAATTTAAAATAAAATAAAATAAACAAATTTAAATGTATTTAAAATAAAATGAAGAAATACATCTTCATTCCTTCCCATACCCACTAACATTCCCTTAGTTTAAGAAAACGTAAGCTAGCCAAACTGAGCCAAAGCTTCTGGCCTGGTTGCAGAGTAACGTTAGTTGTAGAGTTTTTGACTGCATCAATAATAATGTAAACGATGGGCTATATATTAAATGTTCTAGCCTAAAAATGTTAGACGAGCTTTCTTCCAACTTACCTTCTCCATCACGACGTGTGTTCGCGCGATGTTGTTGGTTACCTAGTAACGAACGTACGGTGGCCGAGAATGTTCCGTCAACTTCCGTGTGTTCGCGCATCTGTGTTGCCTTGTAATGAACGCAATCTGGCCGAGATACAGTACGTGCTGGCGGCAGGAAACTTCACTTTGTGTGCCTGCGCCTCGTATACAACGTTATATATAAAGCTCGTAAGACAACTTGGTTGGCATTGCCTTTTCAGCGTGGGAAATACACGGTGTGGCGTGTGAGCGTGTGAACTGGTTGAATTGCGTGTAGCCTATGCCTGTGAATGATATAGGCTAAACTTGATAACCTAGCCATGCAGCCTAGAAATGTAGAAAAAAGTGTGTGCCTTCCTCTCTCATCTTGCCATCTCATAGTTAGGTAAATCATTTTATATTTCTGGGTATTTATTTATTATTCGTTTGCTCCATATGTATTAGTTTAAGTTTGTGTAGTTTGCAGGCCTGTATTTTGGAGTGTATATCTTGTGTTAATTATGTAGCTTATTCTTTATTTATGTTGACTTTCTGAACGGGATGTTTTCCGTTGTGGTGTTTATTTTGTTATGTTTGATTAAATAAATATTTTTAATTCGCTTTCGTTCTCGTTGCCTCCCTTATTTGTCGCGGCTCAGAGCCGGCCGTGACAAAACGCATTTTTGTTGAGGCTGTATAAGACGGACTACATTCAAAGCACTTTTCAAAACTGCCCAATATGTTCATGGATGTATTCGAATTAAAGGGAGGCAAAAAGGATTAGCTTGCAGTGACATCTTTCATAAGGACAATTTATGAGGCCAAGTGACTCTAAAAAAAATCATGTTTATTATTTAATTAAATCAGAACTAATTGTTAACTCAACAAATTAAATATAAATAACTGGATACTTATAACTAATTAAATAGTAAATGTATTGATTAGAGTTACCATAGACACAAGATTTTTCTGGTTGACTAAATTGCACATTAATTTCTGCTTAAATACTGAGTGCATGGTAGCCTGGTTAAAACCAGACCCTTCTCAGTTGAAACTGAGTATTCGGTTGTTAAGTCGTGACGTAACCACTCTCCGATAACGCTCTTTCCGGGTCCAAAGTCCAGGTCCTCTCTACCTACCTACCGCTTTCGCTAGTGTTTTGGTTATTATTGAGTGTTTTTACAATGCCGCAGTGCTGTGTCCTGTGTCCCGAGCTAACTCACTTCAACCTCGTAAATCTTCTTTTTCATCGATGCCTGGACTCTACCCTTAATTATGCCACCTGAGTGATGAGCTACACTAACCACTCTGTTGGTGTTAAAGGAATTTAAACCCTTTTTGACCGCCAAGGGTGCCTCACTAAAGGCCAATTTATACTTCTGCGTCGAGTGTACGCCGTAGTGTACGTCGTAGGATTCGCACGTAGGCGACGCCGTCGTGAGCATTTATACTTCTGCGAATGTCTGTGTTGCTCTGCAGTTACACCGCCGAAACGCTAGTTGGCGCGGGTGGGTTTTAATGTTCCAGTTCCACTGTGTTTACATTCCTCGCGGCTGTTTTGAGTTTAGGTTTCTACGAGCAATGGCGACTGAAGGAGTCATACAGATGGCTGTATTTCCGCACTTCTTCAAGCAATCTCTCGGTCATTTGGTCTATTTCCATGGCTCTTCACTGATCTTCGGAATTTAAAAATGGCGGGCGGGCGGTGCAGAGTGCAGAAGATCATTCCGGAAATGCGTAGGAGGAAACGCGATGCTATCCAGCCGACCAATCAGAGATCTTGCGGTCCGCGTCGCGTAGTTACATTTTTGAGGAGGTGCGCGTCAGGGTACGGCGAAGGGTACGACGTATGGTACACGTCAATGCGTATGCTACGCCGTACCTTCTACGCGAACCCGACGCAGAAGTATAAATTGGCCTTAAGAAGGACGTGATCGTAAATAAATTTACAGGTTCCACCATTGTTATTTCTGGACGAGAGGAGCGCTTGGACCCGGAAAAGGCTAAACGTCACGTGTGACGTCAGACTTAACAATCGGATAGGGTCTGGCGAAGCTATGTAGACAAATCATTTCCAAAGGGGCGTCACCAACCGACGTAGCTCAAATTCCTCTGGCCGCAATTGGATAGTCATAAAACCAATCAGATCGATGAAGGAGATGACGTATGCTTCGAGTGTTGTTCTTTGCTCCGGTTTTAAAGGGATAGTTCACTTTGAAATAAAATTTTGGTATGTTTTAGCTTACCTCAAGGGCATCCAAGATGTAGGTGTCTTTTTTTCCGCAGTAGTTTCAATTTTGATATTTTTAGGTCAAACCGTTCTTGTCTGTCAGTCATATAATGCAGGTCGATGGTCACTGTCTCAAGAGCATGCACAGACAGAGTCCAAATTAAAACAATTCCCCATCGTCCAAATTAAACAATTCCCCATCGTAAGTACACATTGATGGCCTAAGACACGAAACGAGCGGTTTGTGTGAGAAAACGAACAGTATTTATATCGTTTTTAGCTCTTATACACAGCCATGTCCAAGTGATCTGAGGGCGCGCGCAGTCTGTGTACACGTCACACAGCAGGATGCGCGCGCGCCCTCTATCCCTTTAACGAATACGGTAAGTTTAAATCGCTCAAAACAGACGCGATAACTGATTCGTTTACTGTCTATGATTCGAACGAGTGATGTTCCACGGCGGCATCCATCTTTGTAATGAAATCTCCTTCAGCGTCGCTGCGCTGTCGTCATCATGTAAATCCCTCCCCAAACGTTTCTGATTGGTGCCGCGATTTCGGCGGCACAGAAATGAGTTTGAATGGGCTCTTCTCCAGACTATCCTGGAGAGAGAATTAAAATTCGCCGGAAGTAGTCTGGGTTTTCCCAGGCTAAGTGCATGGAGGAATATGCATAAATATCAATGCAAAAACAGGCTAATAATAAGGCTATGTCTTTAAAATTAACGAGGCATTTTAATTGTTTCTAAATGAAGTATGTGGGGCTAAAGCCCCCCCCTTGACGCCAGGCCTGGTTGTCAGGCGCTGTATAATAACAGTGCGCGCGTGGCGCGCGCGCTTCCCCGCGCTCAGAAAAGGTGCAGAAGATCATCAAAAATCGTGATATCGCATAAGCACCACTAGTATAAAACGACTGTTATCATTTCTGAAAACAAACACAATGGAGTTACAAAACTGTATCGCACATCGCAGCCTTGCTCGAGGATTATTCATATTTTGGATTTGTAGGCTATTACGAGATGGTCTAATCGGCATTTCCAGTTGACGTTACAACTCGAGACAGTTCTGCATTGAATAAAGTAAAGGTAAACCATGTCTTTTGTGTAATTCTGGCCCGCCGCGGTCACTGCTCTATCTAGAGCGCTAGATAGAGCACTATGCTAGCGTTGGTTCCGCCGGTGTTCTCCGGCGGTCAGAAGAAATAGCGGAGCTGTGTTAATAGATTTCACGACACTAGCAATGGGTACAGACATGTATTTTGAGCTAGCTGTCACAAAAATAGACTGGACCAATGGGGTTTTGCTAACTTTATAACCTAGAAGAGATCAAGTACTTTTGGCAGATTTTGACACATTGGTAAAACAAAAATCTATTTCAGTGACTGCAGCACTGCGTCGGTTACTACATTAACCATCATGTTAACGATCAACCTAACAGTATTTGATTTGGTACAATCCATTCATATCGAACATTAAGCAAGCTTACCTGTACGCTTGTGCCAAGGTCCAGAAATGAGCTGTGTCCGGTGCAGTATGTTGGTGTTGATCTCCCGGTCAACCAAAAATCGATGGATTTTCAATCATATTTCCCGGTCAACTATATATCGATGCATTTTCAATCATATTTCCCGGTCAACTATATGCCGATGACTCTTCAACAACAGCGTCGTTTCCCGGTCAACTATAAATCAATGACTTTTCAACACATTCAGCGATCGCCCAGTAAACCAAATAATACCAATGCTTAATCAATCATAAAGATAACTATAGATCAATGTTGTTCCAATATTGTTGCTATCAACATTAATAACATCAGGTTTTCATCGATATGGTAATGGTGATTCAACATTTATTTTGCATTGAAATTTCAACATCAACCATGATGATTCAGATGGAAAAACAATGTTTATTCAATGTTGGCTTGCTGTAGGATCCCTCAAGGTGAGATTTTGTTTGGTAAACGTCTTTTCGAGACATTTGGGATTGCACTTTATTTTTCCGAGACTGTTCTAACGTTAGGCTATAATGCTTGACATTTTTTGTTTTTTAAATTGCTGACTGAATTACGTTTAAATACTCAGAAAAAAAAGCTCAGAATTTGCGTAAATCGTTTGTAACGGTTCTTACGTACATCCTTGGGCATATCATGTAAGTTACGGACCGTTATGTACATAGCAATAAATTAGTTGTAGGCTATTCGTGTTTTATGAAAGAAGCCCTTTCTGTTAAATCTGCTATTTCTGCTTTAAACTGGCTACTGCAAATCACACTCATGTTCTCTGTCGCCATTTTAAAATAAATAAAATAAAAATTAATCCTTAATTTTATAGGCTATTCCTTATTTCAGCTATCATATAATGTGTCCTGTATTTTCTGTCTGCTGTTTAGTATTAGAACCAATCCGATTCGTGAATGAATCTTTTCAATGAATAGGCCCAACAGGTTAGCAGAATGGTTTGAATCGAATCGCGAGTCAGTCTGAATGATTCATTTAAAGGGACAGTTCACCCAAAAATGTACATTATCTCATAATTTACTCACCCTCAAGTTGTTCCAAACCTGTATGAATTTCTCTCTTCTGCTGAACACAAAAGAAAATATTTAGAAGAATTTGGGTAACCAAACCGTTCCTGGTCCCCATTGACGTCCATTCATAGTATTTATTTCCCCATACCATGGAAGCCTATGGGGGTCATCAACTGTCTGGTAATTCTTGTAGAGGTTAATTCATATTTTGCACACTAGAGAGCGCTAGTTTACAGTGTAAGCACATGTATCATGACTCTCTAATAACAGGGGCTCAGAGTTTAGCTGGTTAGCATAGCCTAGGCCCTGCTGTTAGATATGAGTCTTTCATGCAGCCAAAAAGCATCTGTTTCCATTGATGTTTATTAAATGGTAGTATTTTTGGAGGCTTTTAATAGTGTAAAACAGATGAGTGTTTTTCACTGCCTGCTGAAGGAAGTTTTAATATAGAGTGATCAGTCACATGACATGTGATTCAGTCTGTCATGCTACACTGCTAGTGGTTGTAAAATAACGTTTTTAAAACTATGATGCTGCTATTGGAAAATGTTATTGCCTTTAGTTAGCAACTCCCCCAAGTGGATGAACAAATAAATCATCACTTATGGATGATACACACAACTTGCATTTTTTTTTTAATCATCAACTTATTTTTAAAACGATAGTGCCTTTGTCATTACCAGATCAACATGACAATCTTCACCGAAAAGATGGGTGGACACAGGCGTGATAACAAGATAAGTGGAAACTTCTCAGAAATAATGAAGTGTTGCGTAAGCTGTAAATAACTTGCTGAAACTAACACTTCTTATCTGTAGGGTCACAGCACGAGTATATTAGTATAAGATCATGGATATACAGAGAGATTCATATGCTGCTGAATATCAATCTTATATTTCACATACACATAGTAGGCTTTATGATACATTTTAATATTACACATCACACAGTAAGATCTCACAGAGAATATATTTTTATCAAATAGTTTGCATTCTTTATTTTGAGGTAAGACTGTTTCTCAGAAAGAGGAAGTAAAACTGTGGAAGTTTTTTAACCCCACAAGATTCACAAGAACACACACTCACACTATTCACGCCCAAGACATGCAAAGTTGCAAACACTGATACACATTAACCACAAACGTCCAGTACAGACACGTTCTCATGCTCATGCTCTCAACAGATGAAACCACTTTTCTTCCTGATCCAAAACTGAGGCCTTCTGTGGTTTGAGTCTGTTGAAGGCAATACTGTAAAATACACCAAAAACATCTGTTTGCTGCTGGTATGGATCACAAAATTAAATGTGTACTGTTTTTCTGCGGATTTTATTGCTCAAGATTTATGTGATGTTTTAATTTGAACTTAAACCATCAGAATAATGGCCATCATCTTGTTAAATAAGGACATTTGATCTGCATGCATCGAGGAGAATAAAGAATATGAAACTAACAAACAAAACTAAAAAACATCCAGCTAAAAATAAATACTTGTGAACAAATATCTGAGCCGTTCCATGTGAGCTTTAACATCAGAACCATAGAGATGGTGTACAGTTTAGTTTTTATATGTAACTTTGTGATTTTTATCAGAATTTGTCCTAAATTCAGTCCATGTACGGTAAATATCTGTTACATATAGATGAGTTATGTGATTTGTAGGAGAATTGTTGAAGAGCTCTGATGAAACTCTGGACTCACCAACTAAAACCATAAAATCCAGTTAATGTCCCATGATGCTCAGCTTTCTCCATATGAAATTATGTTTGACCTTTTGACCAGCACTTTTTAACTGGTTGTTATTAAATGTGCTATATAAATCAATAAAACTATACTAAAACTAAACCATTATATACAGTAACTGGAATATGCATTAACATGCAGGATCCCAGTAATCAAATCAAGCAAAAAATTATTCAAAAACATTTTTAATTACCGATATTTTCCTGAATATTAGATGCGTTTTTATCATCTGAAATGTGCTGCGAATTATTGCAAAGCTACTTAGTCCTATATTAAGTAATTAAAGTACCAATGTTAGTACAAAGCCATATTTACATAAAGCATATATATTTACAATAAATAATAGTTTAGCAACTGAACGTTATATTGCAAATATTTTTCATTTGGGCTGAATGATAAAGTTAAGTGAGCCCATAAATTTGGATCAAGCCAGATCGGCTTTTGTATTGTGTTACGTGAGCTGCTCGCCTTAGGCCATGTCCACACTAATACATGTTCGTTTGAAAACTTGTATTTTCCTCTCCGTCTTGGCCTTCCGCCCAGACTGAGAAGGTGTTATTATTAATGAAAACTAAGCTTTTTTGAAAACACATTCCAAAGTGGATACATTTGAAAACGCAGTTTTCACGTTGGACTGTGAAACCGGTGGTATTTAAAAACGATGACGTAAATTTAGTCATGTGACGCATATTGTACCAATAGATATTCATGTTTATACCAGTATTGTGCCTGTACCTGCTATTCACTTTGACACTGTTGCTAAACATATTCTACATGGCACACCCTTCATATCAGTCCTAAAAAGATTACATTTACTCACATTTGCAGTCCTGCGGCAATACATGAGACCAGTGGCGTTTTAGACCAAACTTATGGTGACTGCGTGGGACCTGGACCGCATCAGTGAATGGTGAGATATTTTACTAAATACAACTATCCTGTCAGAAGAATTGCACGATAACTTAATTATTTATTTTCCATCTGAATCATATCAGTGATCTTTTGTAGGGTTTTACGCATGCGCAGTAAAGGTGAATTTAGCGTTTTCGCTAGTGTGGACCAAGAGCGTTTATAAACGAAAACGCCGTTTTCAAATGTATCCGGATTAATGTAGACAGCCTTATTTTCCATGATTTTAGCACTGGTCTACACATTGAAGCCCTTGTCTTCCTAAGACCTCTCTCACGTCTATCCCTCTGTCTTTATTGTTTATTTTTTTTAATTTATTTATTTTAAACAAATTTTTGCAGAGTATTTTTGAATTCTGTAAATTACGGTAAATATCAGTCAACGCAATTGTTTGCAAATTATACATAGGCCTACTATTCTGTGTTTTACATAAATGTATTATGTGTTGTTAGTCCTATCTGTTTGTGTTTACTTCACCCCAGTGATGAGTATCTACATTTTGCATGATTCATATTGTATGAATTTATACAAAATCGCCACCTTGTAAAATAGTTGTTGTTTTTTTCTCTGTGAGATCGGGATATTGCACATTTCCTACACGCCGGTAACTCATTCATTTTGCTTTAAATTGGTTTAGGCTTGAATGTTATGATACATTTATTTACATTATTTCTGAAATATAATAATGAAATATGTATCCTTATCTTTTTTTTTTTCTTTTTTTTTTCTCAAACGCAATTTGGCATTGTTCGATTTCAGGTTTGATTTTCTACCAGATAATTCTGGCCACACAAACAAAAATAAAAGTATAAAAAAATAAAATAAAAAAAAATTCAGAGTGACAGTCAGTGACGATGTTTACATGCACTTAAAATTATCTCTTTTGCCCTGAAACATTTAAACGCATCACTTCTTTTGCATGTTGCAGTTTTGTTGCCATATCCGTCTTTCTCGTGTGCATGTAAACTGTACCGACTGTGATCACAACATCATTTGAGAGGAACTGCTTCAGCGTCTCGTGACGACAGCTGCGTACACCACCTCATCCTCCTGCTGTATGAAAAACACAAAGACAGAAGATACAATCAGATACATGCTCAAGAGATGCTTACAATCTTGTTGTTTTAAATTGCTGATTGAATTACATTTGAATACGACTAAAATTTTGCATGAACTTGAACTTATGAAGGAGGCCCTGTCTGTTACACCAGCAAACTGCTTTAAACTACACCGCAAATCACTCATATTCACTGACACCATTTTTGTTTTTAATATTTATCCCTATATTATTTAATGGGCTATTCCTTTTTTCTGCAATCATATAATGGTCCGGTTTCACAGACAGGGCTTAGATTAAGCCAGGATTAGGCCTTAGTTCAGTTACAGCATTTAAGTAGCTTTTATAAACTTGCCTTAGAAAATCATCACTGGTGTGCATCTTGAGACAAAACAATGACACTAATATTTTAAGATGCATCAGTGCAAGTTGCCTTCAGTTAAAACAGCTCAAACATGCATTGTAGCCTGGAACTAGACTTAAGCCTTGTCTGTGAAACCAGAGGAATGTGTCTGGTATTTTCTGCTGGCTGTTTAGAATTAGAACCAATCATATTCATAAATAAATCACTCTTTTGAATCGGTTCTTCTTTGCAATCAATTAGCCAAACGAGTTAGCAGAATGGTTTGAATTGATTTGCGATTCAGCCCGAATTATGCATTAAAGGTGAAATATTATGCCACTTTTCACAAGAATGTGTCTGTGAAATCTCAGCTCAAAAACCCCTCAGATTATTTATTATAGCTTGTCAAATTTGCCCCTTTTTTGGGGTGTGAGCAAAAACCTGCCGTTTTTGTGTGTTCCTTTAAATGCAAATGAGCTACTGCTCCGCCTCCGTTCAGAAGACAATCGATCCTTTACACAAGCTTTGGATACAATAAGAAAACAGGAGAATAATCTTACTCATCCAAAATCTCAGAAATATCACTATAGTGGAGTCCAGCCTTACGGAGAAATTCAGGAAGAAGGTTCAACTTTTAGATGCACCTGGACGTTTCTGACTGACTTGCATGTACCGTCATGTTTAACTTTTACACAAGTTGACACAGTTCCCTGAAGACAGCTGTGACATTTTTTGGTCAAATAGTGTTCAGTGCACTTCTGTGCAGCAACGACAGAACAGTTTCATACTTTGCTTGGTGGCGCCGTGGGTGGAAAGTCTGGAAACGCGTAGATTAAAGCTGCTCTAAAGCCCTATTCGCACGGGATTAGTATTACCTAGGGACCTCCGGTAATTTGTAATAATCGCAGAGGTCGTCTGTGATTTTTATCCCGTGCGAATCTGCCATGTCTGTAAAAATGTCTGTAAAAATTCCCCCAAAAATTCCCTACCGTATTTCGGCCAACACAGGGGTCCTCTGATAATACCAGTCCCGTGCGAATCCCCATGTCTGTGATTTGGGCTGTTTTTCTGTGAGCCTATCGTTTCCTAAAGAACGTAATAACCATTATGGGCCGTTTAACAGTCCATTTTACGTCTGTATTAAAACTATATTAACAATAAAATCTCTCGATATGCTCTACTCCAATCCGATTATAGTTTTTCTCCAATAAAAACTATGAAGTGCTGCAAAAGAGAAAACAAACTACAGTAAAGACGTGATCCGGAAGCTCAACTCGGGCCGTTGTCATGGAAACGTCAAATTAAGTATTTTGGCGCAACATGGAAGCTCTTTTGGAAAGTTTGGACGCTTTTTGTGGTAGTGTAATTTAGTAGTCTGTATCGTGGAGCATTTCTTTGTCTCACACGGCCTCTAAAGACGTCCATCCTGTAAGTATCTCAAGAAATCAAAGTGTGAAAGAGTAAAAATGATATAAAATGAAATAAACCAAATAAAATGAATAGAAAAACAAGCCTATCGCGACGTTTCGGTATTTATAATACCTTCTTCAGGCAGGCTTGTTGTAAATATGGACAAAGAATAAAAGAAAAAGAAGATATATTATATATTTATACAATAATATTATATTCTATAATATATATCATATATTTCTAGAATAAATTGGTTTTAAATAAGTTCTTTTTTTGAATTGCAATACTGCAGCACGATCTTCGTTTCAGCACGTTCAGCTAGTGAAGTGTGAATTGGTGGGCGCACGCTGTAAAGTCCGTAAACTCGAGGGAATTACGAACATTTATTTGCCCGTGTGAATGAGCCACCAAAACCACAGACGTCAGGGGGTAATTTCTTAATTACAGAGGTCCAGGGGTAATACTAATCCCGTGCGAATAGGGCTTAAGTGATGTTGGGTGATGTCACTTCTTGTTGACGTTTAAAGTATTGTCAAACAAAACGGAGGCTAGCTCGACCCTCCCTCCTCCTCATCCGCGCACTAACCCCCCAAATCCCACCCCAAATCCGTCTTGTCGGTTATTGGCTGAAACTGTTTGTTATGTTTTGTGGTGAGGGTGAGCCCAGTTTTTTTTTCTTGCCATTTGTGGAGCCTGTGCTGTCTACAGAGACCGTGTTTTTTTACAGTGTGTTCAGGGGACAGGCAGCTAGCGGATAGTGAGGAGATGTTTTCTGTATGTGACAAAAAAAAAAAAATTGGCCTAAAAAACACGTGACATCACTAAGAGCACCTTTAAGGGGCAGTATTATTATTATAATAAGATCCCCTTCCTACGTTAGAAATCTGATCTGCTTATTTTTTGACATGCTTGCAGAGAATGGCTTACCAAAATAAAGTTACTGGGTTGTCACTTTTACCATTTTCTGGGTTGGTAGATGCACCGGGGACCTGATAATGGGTCTTAAACACGGAAAAAGTCAGATTTCATGATAATTCACCCAAATAGTTGGATAGTTCACCCAAAAATGAAGATTCTGTCATCATGTACTCATCCTCGTGTAACATGTTGTTCCAAACCTGTATGAATTTCTCTCATATGCCGAAAAACAAAAGAAGATATTTAGAAGAATATGGGTAACCAAACAGTAGATGGATCCCATTGACTTCCATAGTACGGGGAAAATTGTGTTCAGCAGAAGAAAGAACTATTCCTTTAAGGTCTGAAGCCATGAGTCGTTTAGAGCAGCTTTCCACTAGCAACACGATACAGAGAACCAGAAGAGCCCTGGATGAAGTGAATCTTTACAGACAGTCTTTTGAAACCAAACAAATGCCTTCTCTGTCAGTGATGAAGAAGGTCTTTATTAAGTAAAACTTATTTGTTAACGACACTTTACTGCAGATCAAATAATTTTTTGACCTGAATATAAAAATTTAAAAAATCAAGATCGTAATATAAAATAAAAAAAGAAATGTTTTTCCTAAAGTTGGATTCAAACTGGATTTGCTGATCTACTTTGAGATCTATTTATATTGCCCCATCTGTAAACAGTAGAGCTATTCTTGTAGAGGTTAATTCATATTTTGCCCACTAGAGAGCGCTAGTTTTACAGTGTAAGCACATGTGTATCATGACTCTCTAGTAACAGGGGCTCAGAGTTTAGCTGGTTAGCATAGCCTAGGCCCTGCTGTTACTAATATACAATCTTTCATGCAGCCAAAAAGCATATCTGTTTCCATTGATGTTTATTAAATGGTAGTATTTTTGGAGGCATTTAATAGTGTAAAACAGATGAGTGTTTTTCACTGCCTGCTGAAGGAAGTTTTAATATAGAGTGATCAGTCACATGACATGTGATTCAGTCTGTCATGCTACACTTCTAGTGGTTGTAAAATAACGTTTTTAAAACTATGATGATGCTATTGGAGAATGTTATTGCTTTTAGTTAGCAACTCCCCCAAATGGATGAAAAAATTAATCATCACCGAAAAGATGGGTGGACCCAGGCGTGATAAGATTAGTGGAAACTTCTCAGAAATAATGAAGTGTTGCTTAAGCTGCAAATAACTAACTGAAACTAACACTTCTTATCTGTAGGGTCACAGTACGAGTATATGAGTATAAGATCATGGATATACAGAGAGATTCATACGCTGCTGAATGTTAATCTTATATTTCACATACACATTGTAGGCTTTAAGATACATTTTAATATTACTCATTCACACTGTAAGATCTCACAGAAACTATATTTTTATCACAGTTTGCATGCTTTATTTTGAGGTAAGACTGTTTCTCAAAAAGAGGAAGTAAAATTGTGGAAGTTCTTCAACCCCACAAGATTATCAAGAACACACACTCACACTATTCACGCCCAAGACATGCAAACACTGATGCACATTAACCACAAACGTCCAGTACAGACACGTTCTCATGCTCATGCTCTCAACAGATGAAACCACTTTTCTTTCCAGATCTAAAACTGAGGCCTTCTGTGGTTTGAGTCTGTTGAATGCAATACTGTAAAATACACCTAAAACATCTGTTTGCTGCTGGTATGATCACAAAATTAAATGTGTACTGTTATTCTGCGGATTTTATTGCTCAAGATTTATGTGATGTTTTAATTTGAACTTAAACCATCAGAATAATGGCCATCATCTTGTTAAATAATGACATTTGATCTGCATGCATCGAGGAGAATAAAGAATATAAAACTAACAAACAAAACAAACAAAAAACATCCATACTTGTGAACAAATATCTGAGCCGTTCATGTTTAACAGTTTTGTCGCCATAACCTGTGCTATGGTTATCACTAAGCCAATCATTGCAATTTTTAATGTTTAATCTGAAACGTTGCAGCGTGTACGTGGCCATTAGTCCTCTTAGAAGCATGAAAAACTTTTATTCAAATTCTGAAAGGTTTATAGCCTAAAAAGTGTGCAAAAAGCGCTCACTTTACAATCACAAAAAAAATGTCACTCATCACATTTCATCACAATCTCATAAAGTTCTGTTATAATCAATGAGGATGTCTAAACTGGACAACGAATCTCTTATTTACCGTACATCGTGTCTACACTTTGTTTTTTATAATGAGAGGATCCGCAAGCATTGAGATCACAGCATCAGCACTGAGAAAAAACTCGGCGGTATCTTGACCGGTGAGTGGATTGTGACTAATAGAAATATTTGACATTCTCCAGAGCACAAATGACAAAATGAAAATGCTAATTTACCCGCTGACAGTAGGTGGCACTTATGGGAAAGTAGAAATACCCAGAAATAAAATAGCACTGTGAAAATACTCATCACAGAGAAGAAAGGAAGTCAAATGGTGACTGAACAGCCATTCAGATTTTTGTATTAGCTATGGTGTTGATCAAACAACATAAAATATAAACATAAAAAAGCCGATTCCAGATTCTTCGTCTGTTGTTTAATCTGTTCAGGAGTGCCAGCAACCCGTAGTTTTACGTAACAGCAGCTGCTCTGGGATGCATTTCTCTTACAACGACGTAACTCGCTGCTTAACTACCATAATACGATGCGTCATTGAAGAAATCAAGCAGCTATTGATGAGTCAAGACTGTTTCCCGAAACTGTATCAATATAAGTGATCATTCAACCATAGGCTCGTTCTTACGCACTCTTCAAAAATGGTGCTTTAAATCTCTTGACAAATTAAAAGACATAAATGACATTTGTATGTATTCTAAATAAAAGACACAGGTTGTACCGAATGTCAGCTTGCTTATTTGGCTCAAGATAAGGATTTATTGAGTACACATATCATACAAACAAGAAACTGCTTCTAACCACAGGTCGAGAGCTGTCGTTCCAAACACACAAGTTTGCGATGCAGTTTGCGAATGTTTGTTAGAACGATGGTTTCGGGGAACGCCAACTTGTTAAACTATGGTGATAACAACGGAACTTTTGACCATAGTTGGCTAATGATGCTTTTGGGAAATATGGGATGCATCTGTTTAAACATTCACATAAACTGTTTTTAAAGCAGTCCACTTGAGTTTAAATGCAAACTTTATTATGAATATTTAAAGTGCCCCTATTATGTTTTTTTTTGGAAAAGTACCTTTAATGCAGTGTGTAATATAGAGAATAAGAATAATTGTCACGCGTTTCACACCGCGTTGAATTTCGGGAAGGCGCCGCCATCTTGGAAGGATACGCTAACCGTTGCCATGGTTACTTCGACAGTGAGACCGAGCGAAATAGCAACAGAGAGATAAAGCAGCTTGATATTTGTGTTTTGCGATACGCCACAGTTTTTCGGGAATAAATGGATGAGGAAGAGAAAGGAAAGGGATTTAGTCTCTATCGGGAGAGACTAATGGCGCTTTTCCACTACACAGTACCGGCTCGCCTCGACTCGACTCGACTCGGCTCTGTTTGGTTTTCCACTGTGTAAAAGTTGTACCTGTACCTGCTTCCAGGTACTTTTTTTCGTACCACCTCCGGCGAGGTTCTAAGCGAGCTGAGGCGATACTAAAATGTGACGTGAAAACACGGCAGACTGCTGATTGGTCAGAGAGAATCGTCACTATTCACTGCGCCATCATTGCACGCACCAGACGGAGTATCCTGAATAAAAAACAGCAAAAACAAAAACAAAAACATCCAAAAACAGCATACACTCAATTTCCTCCATTGTCCTGTGTGTGTGGGTAGCGGATGTGTCTCGCGCGTCTCGCGTAAAAGATTAAAGGAGAAGTTCACTTTTGAAAAAACTTTTGCTGATAATTTACTCACCCCCATGTCATCCAAGATGTCCATGTCTTTCTTTCTTCAGTCGAAAAGAAATTAAGGTTTTTGATGAAAACATTCCAGGATTTTTCCACATATTATGGATTCCATTGGGACCCAAACGGTTCAAGGTCCAAATGACAGTTTCATTGCCGCTTCAAAGGGCTTTAAACGATACCAGACGATGAATAAGGGTCTTATTTAGCGAAACGATCGGTCATTTCAAAAATAAATAAAAAAGTTTAAGTTTTATAAGCACAAATGTTCGCCTTGCTCTGTTCTGTGATGCGCGTTCGTGACGTCACGTAATACGCAATTACGTTGAAAAGGTCAAGTTTGATGTGTTTACAAATGTGCGGAAGGAGGACCATATAAACATTTTCAAATGTGTTTGTGTCAGTTTATCGTTTAAAATGCCCATTTCGTGTGCGCATCCTGAGTGTTTTAATATTAAAAAGCCAAAAAGAACATTTTCTTCAATTTTTCAAGCGTGACCTTTTCAACGTAATTGCGTATTACTTGATGTCACGAACGCGCATCACAGAACAGAGCAAGGCGAACATTTGTGCTTATAAAACGTAAACTTTTATTTTTATTTTTGAAATGACCGATCGTTTCGCTAGATAAGACCCTTATTCATCGTCTGGTATCGTTTAAAGCCCTTTGAAGCTGCAATGAAACTGTCATTTGGACCTTGAACCGTTTGGGTCCCAATGGAATCCATAATATGTGAAAAAATCCTGGAATGTTTTCATCAAAAACCTTAATTTCTTTTCGACTGAAGAAAGAAAGACATGGACATCTTGGATGACATGGGGGTGAGTAAATAATCAGCAAAAGTTTTTTTAAAAGTGAACTTCTCCTTTAAGTCACGGCAGTTTCCTGCGGCGTCGCTATGACAACCAGGTACTATTGTGGAGGTACTATCTGCAATGGAAAACGGAGCGAAAAGCGAGCCGAGTCGAGTCAAGCTGGTACTGGTAATGGAAAAGCGCCATAAATAACAACGCCAGGCATCGTTATTTAGAGAAATTGCTTGACATCAACAACATTGACCCGTACGACCTGCAGCAACAGATGGACGAAAGACCCAGAAGCACGACCGCCTTTCACACACCCTGACATAGTCAATTACCTGGTTTATGGTATCAGTGCATAAACAATGCAAGAGTTCAGAAGCTTTAAATCATTAGAAGCTTATGAACAATTCTGCAAGACTTACAAACCCACAAACCTGTAAACTGCGAGAGCTCAGTCATACTTGAGGTTTCAGGCCTCATTCATATGTGGAAATAAATCTGATATGAATCGGATGCATGCATTTGCAGCTGTCAATGCGAGTCGTACGTCGTTGAAAAAACTTACTTTTTGAAACATTTCGCGGTACAGATATATAACAAATTAAACAACTTGACTAGCAGAGTATTAATTTCGTTCGTTTGTGTTAAATAAAAGGCGATTGATGCTGAAATGTGTTGCTTTTGAAATCATGCTGAGTGCTCGCTGTCGCTGCTGTCAGTTTATTGTCAAGCAATTTCTCGAAATAACCTGACATTGTTATTTAGTCTCTCCCGATAGAGACTAAATCCCTTTCCTTTCGCTTCCTCCTTCTCCATTTAATACCAAGAAACTGTGGCGTATCGAAAAATGCAAACAAATATCAAGCTGCTCTCTTTCTGTGTCGCTATTTCTCTCAGTCTCACTGTAGAAGTAACCATGGCAACGGATAGCGTATCCTTCCAAGATGGCGGCACCTTCCCGAAATGCAACGGAGTGAAAACATTGTGACGTAACTCCTGATTCTCTATAGCTGTTAGTGAATGTAAAAGCTTTGCGAAGTTTTAAAGATCAAAGTGCGCAACAAATTAAGTTGTCTCCTATAAGAACAAATAAATTCTAATCTACATAAATATTGATTTAATAATTATAAAATAATAATTTCTGCCATAATTATTAATAACCGCCATTTTACAGAAATAGTGTTTACAGAATAACGTTAAAGTGTTCAAATATTGGTAATTCTAGCCTTGCGCTCAACTTGAAGCAGCGCTGCACAGACCAATCGGTGCAGACCGAGGATTTGAAAGCATATTGTTGGTTGTAGGCCTAAGTACAAACAATTGGTAGACAATTTTAAGATCTGTCCAGGGACAACGGATGAAAAATAGCCTTTTGGCTAATTCTGGTGCAATTGCAGAAATGCTAATTAATGTACACTGTCCCTGTAAAATAAATTAATAAATAAAATAATTATTGTAACACAAAGTTGAGATGTTGTTGCCCAGAGAGAAAAACAATATGTGGTGTCAGAAGAAAAGATGCCCAAGAGACGAGAGATGACGTATTTTCCCCGGGTTTAATAAAATGATTTAAACATCACACTCTTCCGCATACATGGGGATTGAGTGAGAAAAAGCATACAAATTAACATTCAACTCTGGTCACAAATAGAAAGGGAAATAAATGAAAGTGTACAAAACTCGGTAGACTGGTTATCTCTTCTCCTCACCTGTCACATCTATTACTGACATAGCCTACTCTAACGGACATGCGCAGTTCTCATTGTACCTCAAATTACCGTAAATGCACAAAGTGACCGTTACAATATGGAGCCGTCTGCTCTCTAATCGCTCTCATGGTACTTTGATGTCATACACCGATCTGTCTACACATCGCCGCTTCAAGTCGAACACATCA
The DNA here is from genome assembly GCA_021554675.1 of Leuciscus idus. Classification (NCBI taxonomy): domain Eukaryota; kingdom Metazoa; phylum Chordata; class Actinopteri; order Cypriniformes; family Leuciscidae; genus Leuciscus; species Leuciscus idus. The sequence goes on along the minus strand of CM038625.1, from coordinate 11,886,296 downwards.
GGTGTGTTGGTGAGAACAGATCAGCGAGAGTTTCCGTGTTCAGGCGGGAGGAGCTCAAAACAGAGACGTGGAGTCGGACACTTTCTGCTTCCCGTAGTGACGGTCGCGCTGTGTTGGCATATTTTACCACAGCAGAAGTGAAATAAATGCGATATTTGCCAAATACACAGATGTTTCAGATACTTTTCTATTTAATACTTTATGTACTGCTTAATACAGTGTCTGTTTGTACAAGAATAAAGTTTAACATAAGCCTAAACTATCAATGAAGTGGGGTCTATGTTTTTTTAATCAGTTTTATTTTGATCGCGTCGGCGCTGTCTCAAGTCGGACACAACAGATGCTGTATTAAGCAGTACTGTAGCCTATAAAGTATTGAATGAACAAATATTGCATTTATTTCACTTCAGCTGTGATAAAGTATGCAAACACAGCGCGAGCGTCACTACAGTAAGCAGAAAGTGTCAGAATTCACGTCTCAGTTTTCAGCTCCTCCTCGAGTCAACTCTCGCCGATCGGTTACATCCAGCCGCAGCCGATGTCCAACACACCTCATTTTTCCTGTCATGTCTTAACCCTTTCCCTGGCCTCATGTGATCTTATCATGTGGTTCCATTGTCTCATGTGTCATGTTTTGATTGGTTCTTTGTGTCCATTGCTTTCAGGTGTGTCTTGTGCCTGGTAGGCCCGTGCATTAATCCGTCCTGGTTTCATTTGTTTTGTATCTGGTTCATGTTTGTCAATAAAACTGCACCTGGGTTCTCAACTTCAACTCACCTTCAGCTGATAAATGTTCCGGAAGGAGACTCCAAAACAAAATTAGGAATGTTTAAAATAGCGTGAACTTTAACAACCTTATTATTTCATGGACTTCTCTGTTTCTGCCTTATTTCTCACATTTTCAGTCTCCCACACATACTTGCTTAAATCAGCAGAAATATTAGCATTTTTCCCCCTCACACTGGGTGTCTTAAGGCCTCAGTTTCCAGTGAGACAGTTTAACAGTGCTCGTTTAGCAAAAATGCAACCATATAACATGTCAACTGTTAAAAGTGTTATCACACTTTCCTGAAATCAACATATAGAGATCCTGCAATCTATGTATTTTTCTCCCCTCTGTTCTTTCTCGCTGGTGATTGTTCTAGTGAAATAAATGCTTTAAATGGAATTCTTTTTCAATTCTTTCTTAATAGAAGTACCTCTCAAAACAAAACGAAAAACTAGTTAGTTCTTATAATTGAGACTTTATATCTCACAATTGTAACTTTTTTTTATTTTTATAAACTTTCTCACAACCTTTTTTTTTTTTTTTTTTTGCGAAAATGGTTTTCAATGTTTAACAGATTTATGCCCGGTTTCACAGACAAGTCTTGAGTCTAGTCTCAGACTAAAATGCATGTTTGAGCTGTTTTAACTGAACTGAAAACAACTGTTCCTTGCCACTGTCACCTTTTTTTTTGCCTTTTATTCAACATTGGCTTTTGGCTTGCTTAGTTGTGGACATTTATTTTAAAGGGGTGATGAACTGAGAAATCAAAATTTCCTTGAGCTTTTGACATATAAGAGATCATCATACTATAATAATATCCTGTAAGTTTCAGAACTGAAAACTACCTTGTTAGTCCAATAAAAGCTTTTATAGACATCAGGCTCAGCAAACGACTCGTTTTTCAAAGTGGGGAACTATGACGTCAAAGAGGATAAAACACTGCCTCCACAAAAGAAGATCAACGCCTACTTCAACACGGCCTGTTTAGCCCCGCCCACCGATTCGCCCAAACATGCTAAATAACATAGGACGACATGATGATTGCTAAACCGGATCGAGCTACTTCCAAGCAATAAACATGCTGTTTACTAAATACTGTGCAGTGCCTGTTTGTGGAAGAAGACAGTCTGCATAAGCTTCCTTCGGATTCCAGCATGGTTAAACTTTATTAAATCAGTCAATCACAATTTCCCGACACGGATCTGCCAGCAACATGTAATTAACCATGTGTATTCTAATGCCTGATCTGCGATCAGTGATTTCTGTGTAATTATTTAAGTTCAGATATTTCTCTTAAAATCGTTCAATACTGTTTATGCATCAGTGACTAAACGATCAACTTCACATAATTTCTCGTAGAATTATGAAAATAATCGTTTTTAAACTGAAAGCGATCAAAGAACGATCCCTTTCCAATCGCCCAAGCTGTCAATCAAACAGCACAGCGCGAGCCGCGAAGAGCTTATCTGGACACTTACCAAACTCGTGATGAAATAATGACACTGTTACACTACACAACGAAGCTCTTACTGTGTATTCACATCGTGTTTGCATTGTGATTTGGTGTAAGCATTTGTGAGAGTGCAAAAATTGCGTTGCAATGATAAGATCTTTATTCACGCGATCAACAGACTGTCTGTCATCTGCTCAGTCAGTGCTCATCATGCTGCAACCTTTCATGTGATGAAATAGATTTAAATATAATGCTTTAAACGATACTTTTCACGATTTGTTAATCTCGATAGCTGTAATAGTAAAAACGTAGTAAAAGTTTTCGAGAGAGTTCATGTAATACTAGCTATTTCATATGCAAGCATGTCAGCCAATCACAGCAGTGGGCGTTTGCACTGCAGTCTCACAGCAGACACGCCCCTTAAAACAGAGCGTTCAAATCTGAGGCTGAAATCAGCCTTGGAAAAATGGCTTTTATTTATAAATTATGACAATTTTTGATGTAAAAATCATACTAACATTATAAGGGCACCCCAGGCAACATTATAAAATAATAAAACAATCCAGTTCATGACCCCTTTAATATTCAACAATTTGGTGTAAGCATTTGAGAACTGAACTGAGCTGGATGATGACATCACGGTTTTCTCCAGAGTGGCTCTATATATAAATGAACTAAATTAATAACTTTTACAACAAAAATGAAACATCACTGAACTTATTTAAGCTGGACTGTGACGCTATTTTCTTCAGGAAACAAACTTTGTTGCATTATTTTCCTGTTATCACTGTAAAGCTGCTTTGAAACAATCTATATAGTAAAAAGCGCTATATAAATAAAGGTGACTTGACTTGACTTGACATATCTTACAATTGTTACATGCAAGTTCTGTCTCCTGCATGTGTTTCATTATGTTTTTGGTTCAGTCCTGTGTGACCTAGTTTTCCTGAGCCGTAATCCTCAGTAATTTCAGTCACGTGTGCCCTGTTAATTTACTCATTTAGCTCCTTTGTTAGCTCCATGTATTTAGTCCCTGTGTTCTTCCTCAGTCTTTGTCCGTTCTCGTTAATGTTAGCATACGTGTATTTCTCCTAAGTTAATCCTGTTTCCTGAGTATTTGTTATTAAAGCCTGTCTCCTTAAAGAATTCCTGATCTTGCGAGTTTATATACATCACGTTACGTGACAACAATATGTCAGTGCCATCGTTTTGTCTCAAGATGCACTCAAGATCAGGGCCGTATTAACCATAGGGCTAGGCGGGGCTAAAGCCCCGGGGCCCGAGCAGGGAGGGGGCCCGTGATTGGCTGTGGAGCATATTGACTAGCCATCGGTAACGCTGATTGCCAAAGCCTTACCACGCCCCACACAAATCAGCCCTGTTACTTGGTGGCGCTTTGCCGTAAATTACATGCATTATCATGGTATCATTATCAATATTATTAATTGACCGTTTGCAATTGACCCTCCTTTAGTTACTCACGAGTCACACCACACATCTTACTCACGCAGTGTTTTCGGTGCTGATGCAGTAGTGACGCGTTCATAAACGGCACCTAAAAGCTGTCACAAAGAACCAGCAAGTAATGATTATGAATATGTAAAATATTGCAATGAGACATTTTAATTGTTTATTGCAAAGATGAAGTTGACGATAGGCTACTGACTCGCGATCTTCAGTAGTGAATGCGCCGGGCCGGAGAGAAATGCACATTTCGATTACATAGTTTTATTTAGTTTTGAATGGTTCTGTTTAAAAGTAAAGATTTCAAGCTTTCTGTAGATAATAGATATATTTCAAAAATGTTTAGGTCTGTGAGGCGAGTAGGCTACCTTTTATACGCTGAGTTTCGGGATGATCTTAAGCTCCAGTTCAGGCGCCGGCTTGATTATATAGGCTATATTTAGCCTACTTTTTATTTAGGCTATTAAATCCAGGAAATTGGTTAATGGAAAATGTATTAAAATTAAGATACAATTAATACAAAACGAAAGTCGATTTAAAGAAAGGCTTTGTGCTTTCTGTTTGAGGTGTCTGTGAAAGTGGGGGTTATCCAGTAACTCGTAGCCCCGGGGCCCAGTGAGGTCTTAATGCCGCCCTGCTCAAGATGTTTTTTTTCTTTTCTAGGGGAGGTTTAAAAAAGCTATTTAAAGGTCTTAATTGAAGTAAGGCCTAATCCTGGTTTAATCTAAGCCCTGTCTGTGAAACCAGGCCTCGTTGAACAGTTCTAGTGTTAAAAATTTTTAGCAAGCGACTGCATGACCAAGTGATGGTAATTTATTGTTTTTTGTGTATATATTTAGTTATCTTGCTTGTGCATTATTTCTTTATTTGTCCGGTTTACTGCTTTACTCAAGCAGTTCAATAGTCATGATAAAGTGAATTTTAATAGTCTTGCTATTAGTGATTAAGAGAAGACATGGTGCACTGGACTGACGTGACCTTAAGTTTGCATATTTACTTGCTGTTTTTTTATAATGGTGTTGTCAGCTTTACTGACATCTCGTTTCACACTAAAGTTTTTTTTTTTTTTTTTTTTTTTTTTTTTTTACTTCCCGTTTTCTGTTAACCATCTGTGCTGCTGGATCTTTTCACAGAACTAACTTCTTTTTTCTTCATCTTTTTTCTAAAATTACTTTAATATAGTGAAACAATGGATGTTCGTTCCTCTTAAGTTCCCCAAAATCACAAAGGGTTTCTTGTATGGAATGTCACAACGAATCTGAATATTCTATAACATTTATATAATTAATTTTAAAATATTTTTTTGTTGTTGTTACAGAAAAAGAAAGGAAAGAGTAAGTGGTCATTGAACAAAAGACATCTCATTTGATAAATATGCTTTGAACCAGGGATGGGCAGCTCCGGCTCTGGAGTGCCGCTGTCCTGAACCTGGACCAGCTAATCAATGTCATGCATTATTAAAAAGACAGGTCAGTTTTTATCAGGTTTGGAGCTAAACTTTGCAGGACAGTGGCCCTCCAGGACGGAAGTTGCCCATCCCTGCTTTAAAATTAAGGACAAGACACAGATGTCACAGTTATAAATGATCTTACCGCTTTTTGCACATTTCTTTTGTAGAATATTGGATCAGCATAAGTTATCTCATCTTCAGAAGTCCGAACTGTTTCTAACAAGAAGAATAGATGTATTAAAACAATAGAGCTCAATCTTAAACTCTGAGATATTAGATGTTTCTTCATTAACATGTTTTATTATTTCAAGTATAATATTCAAGTATATCCTTATTATGTTGGCTTGAACTTATTATTATAATTCTGAGACAAAATCTTTCAAAGCTTTCAACCTACTTCCACTAAACTCGACTCAGACCTTTAGACTGTTCTTTCTTAGTGTTCTATCTCTTTTATAACTGAATGGACATACGGTTTCCAAAATCCCATTAATTGCGATGTTAAAATAAGCCAAGACTCAAATTTCAAAACACACAGAAGCCCACTTGACTCATTTAAGCTGCCATTTTATGTAATATTTCGACGCCATGTATACCTCATGTAGCCCCGCCCCTTTTTAGCGCCTCGCTCATTGTGTTTTGTCTTCTGGTTTGAATTTTCAGAGCATGAAGGTAAGATCTTATGGATTTATGAATGAACCATTTGTTTTAAAATCTTCCCAGTCCACTGACATTAACATCCACATCAGACATTACAATGCTCACGATAACTGTATATCTCTATATCCACTTCACCAGCTAATTACTCTTCGACAGCGATGCCAATGTGTAAAGCTACGGCAAAAACGAGCTGTGTGCTTGTTTCTCTGGTGCATAAGTTCTATAGACTCATTTAATCCTACATTCTAATATTACCTGACCTTCCTTCCTTCCTTCCTTTCTTCTATCTATTGTCTGTATAAAATTCTATCTTTTAAAACTACTAAACTAAGGTCAAACATGCATTTTAGCCTGGGACTAGATTTAAGCCTTGTCTGTGAAATCGGGGATACAACTTAAAACCTTCCAACTTAAAGCTGTTAAGCCAACATCAACATCTTTATATTTGATTTAATACAAATTATATTTAACAGATGTGTCAGCAGTAGGTAATGCTTGCCTTCTTGGACTGTTTTTCCACGTTTTCTGCGGATCCAGAAGATCCCGACTAAAGTAACAGTCAACAGAGATCCAGCGGCAGCAGCAGCAGCAGAGATCAGCACTATCAGTTTCTGAGAGCCCTCTGAAGAATCTGAAGGAGACAACTGTGAGGGAGGCTGTGATGATGACTGCACATGAGTTTGCGGAGAAGACTGCGAGGATGACTGCGAAGGAGACTGCGAAGTAGAGTGTGGGGTATGTGCTGTAATGGGTAAAGGGAGTCTTTAGTGTAAGTGAATATGTCTGATCGACAACAGACACTATAAACATCAGCACAGCTGAGTTAAGCATCTCTGCATCTGCTCCAAATTCTGTGTGAAGATACAATGGCATATAAATATAATATAAGTACAATATCTGACTCGCCTCAACCTTCACTGTTACAGGCGGATCTGATGCTGCTTTGTTTTTGTACGTAAAATGTAGCATCAGAACAACCTTAAACATTGTTGTCATGACAGAGCGCACACTTAGACTCTCTCTTGCAAAATTAGCGTTCTCATCCGAGACACAATCTCACTGACTAGATCAAACCTTCACCCCCTTTTCTCCCTATCTCTTCTCTCTCTCATGCTGAGATCACCTGAGATTCACCCAAAAATCTATATGGTTTAATGTGAACAATTATTATACAACACTATACATGTTTGGTATCATTTGAAATGTCTCAGTGCGACTGGTACAAAGGTCTCATCCCCACATAAGTAAACCAAAATGTAATAAATATTTGATGAATTAATTGTTGTTAATGAATGCTGGAAAAACAGATCATGTTACTCCCTTGTTATCTTTTTAGGTTGGCTATCAGTACATTTTAGGATACAGTATAAGATTCTGATGTATGTTTTTAAAGCACTTCACAGAATTGCTCCAGAATGCTTAGCTGAGCTTATTAAGCCCTACAGTTCAGGCGTAAGACTAAGATCATCAAACAAGTTTCTTCTAACCATTCCTCGTGCGCGTCTGAAATTGAAGGGTGATCGTGCTTTCTCTGTCGCTGGTCCTAGATTGTGGAATAATCTGCCATTGGATGGTAGATCTTCCTTGACTCTTGATGTTTTTAAGGACCGCTTAAAATCTTATCTGTACTCTTTTGCAGTTTAGTACATTAGTACATGAATGTTTTTAATGTTTTGTCTTATTGTTCTGTTGCTTTTCATTGTAACTTACAGCACTTTGCAACTACTGTGTTAGCATATAAGGTGCTATATAAATAAATAAATAAACGAAATGATAACATTTTTAAGAGTTTAGAGATATTTTGCTTATACTTTGGTAGGTGTGCCCTCTCTCAGGGTCTTCCACGCAAATTACCTTCTGTCCTCAGTAAGGTGTAAACTACCCAGATCTGGGACCTTGATTAATGCAAATTCCTACTGTAACTTCATGCCTCCATTTAGGGAATGCTTTGTCTGTTGCAAAAGGCTTGGGGCAATTCTTTCTTATGCCAGGTTTTTATATTTTACTCTTAGATTTATTTTCAAGAATTTTATGTTTTGTTTTTTCATTTCCGAACTGAATGATTACTTAATTGGCATGATATGTTTACCTGACTAATAATAGTTAAGTTGTTGTGCAGTTGCAAATCTGTTGGGAGCTACACAAAAAAAATACTAATGAAATAATAGCAAGCATGTGTCTTTGTACTAGCCATAACCTCTGGCTCTTTAGTTGAGCTGTTATATAGGTAACTGTAAGGAACTAAGCAGAACTACTATTTAAATAATATCAAGCATGGGTGGCCTATTCAATTGTATTAGTCATGACCTCTGACTAATGATCAGACTGGCAATTTTATGACCATGACCGCGTTAACGACCGGCATATTGTGGGCTACAAACCTTTTCTATTATCAAACCATTTTAATCTTGCACAGTTTACTTTGTCAAAACGGGATTAGTCTATTTCTTTCCTCTTGGATCTTGATTGATGCAAAACAGGGACTGAAATTAACAGGGGATTGTGGCAAAAATACATCAAAATGAACAAAAATGCCCCCAAAATTGAGCTATGGTTATAATATTGATAATAATGTGACTTTTATATTTATGATAATATAGTTAAGCAATAAGCTATCACACAAGCAAGATATATCACACAATGCTGTTTTCCCCCTAAAAGCATATTGCAAATGTGATATTGATATTATATATATCTATCTCTTTATTTGACATGGACATACAGGGGCGGTTTCCCGGACAGGGTTTAAATTAAGCCAGGAGTAGGCCTTAATCAAGAATAGTTAATCGTGTCTTAAAAAATGGCTTTCTGTAACACAGATTAAGTACGGATTAGTTACACCTGGACTATGGAGTCCTGAACTAAAATAAACCAGATTAATTTAAAACCAACTGTGCTAATCTGAATTAGCATGATAGAGGTTGCCTGTAAAACGTGGAATGAACCAAGAAAAGCTCAAAATTGCATGGAACTGAGAAGCAAATCCAAGGAAACAATGGAATCAGAAAAAGACTGCAATCAAAAAAAAATTACTAAACAAGAGAAAATTATTTTAAGCAAGCTAAATAAACTGCACACACCAGCTATGGAATAAAAGAAAATAAATGCTGGAAGTCTGTTTGTAATATATACAAACTACTGTTCAAAAGTTTGGGGTCAGTAAGATTGTTAATGTTTTTAAAAGAAGTATCTTCTGCTCACCAAGGCTGCATTTATTTGATAAAAAACAATTAAAAAAAACAGTAATATTGTAAAATATTATGACAATTTAAAATGACTGTTTTCTATTTTAATATATATTTAAACTGTAATTTATTCCTGTGATCAAAGCTGAATTTTCAGCATCATTACTCCAGTCTTCAGTGTCACATGACCCTTCAGAAATCATTCTAATATGATGATTTGATGATCAAGAAACATTCATTATTATTATCAATGTTGAAAACAGTTGTGTACAAATTTTCAAAATTATAAAAAAAAATGAATAGAAAGTTCAAAAGAACAGCATTTATTTAAAATAGAATATTTTCTAACATTATAAATGTCTTTACTGTAACTTTTGATCAGTTTAACTCATCCTTGATGAATAAAAGTATTGATTTATTTTATTTATTTCCCACAAAAATAAAATAAAAATTCTTACTGACCCCAAACTTTTGAACGGTAGTGTTTAATGTTACAAAAGCTTTAGATTTTAGATAAATACTGTTCTTTTGAACTTTATTCATCAAAGAATTTTGAAAAAAAATTGTACACAACTGTTTTCAACATTGATAATAATAATGAATGTTTCTTGAGCATCAAATCATCATATTAGAGTGATTTGTGAAGGATCATGTGACACTGAATACTGGAGTAATGATGCTGAAAATTCAGCTTTGATCACAGGAATAAATTACATTTACTGTATATTCACATAGAAAACAGCTGTTTTAAATTGGAATAATATTTCACAATATTACTTTATTTTTTTTTATTTTTTTTTTTTATCAAATAAATGCAGCCTTGGTGAGCAGAAGAGACTTCTTTTAAAAACATTAAAATTCTTACTGACCCCAAACTTTTGAACGGTAGTATATATATATATATATATATATATATATATATATATATGAAGACTTCAAATGCAAAAGCCTCTAAGTGCCATCTGAAATTTTCTTCTAGAATGATCATTTTTATCAAGCTTGTATATTTAATTTCAGTAATTTCACTTAAATTTCATTTAATAGGTCATTTTCACTGCCATTTAGGTGAAATTACTGAACTTAAATGTACGAGCTTGATAAAAATGATCATTCTAAAAGAAAATTTCAGATGGCACTTAGAGGCTTTTGCATCTGAACTCTTCATATATATATATATATATATATATATATATAATATATACACACACATACATTAAATTGTGTGTGTGTGTGTGTGTGTGTATATATCCAAGTAGTACACGTGTCCACTTTGAAACACAATGTTAATCTGAAGTTAAACCTGCCTCCTGGTAGGTTTAATTTAAGCCTCGATTTAGTCCTGGAGTAACTCTAGTCTTCCTCCAGGAAATCAGCTTATTAAACTCTGGACTAAACTAAATCTAGGACTATTTAAAGCCTTGACTGAGAAAGCAGATTTCTGTTAATCTGGTTTAAAGGGCAATTTTAGTCTTGGATTAGGCTTAATCTCGGTCCGGGAAACCGCCCCACAATTACATTGGACGAACCATATGCATTGGTTTTAGTGTTATAGCATGCATGCTAATTTCCAACACCTGTCCACGGGAGGCTTTTAGAAAGAAAATACAATAACAAGACTAATAACAAAAGTGATAAAAACAATACCAAAAAAAAAAAAAAAAAAAAAGAATAACTAAAATATACCATATGATTAAGGAGGAAAAAAATATATAAATAAATAATTAGATAAATAAATAAATAGATAAACTAAAAAACAAAAAACTAAAAAAAAACAGCAAAGCATCAGAATCAGAGAGTATCTTAGTTGTAGGTTAAATTATTGAACAGTTAAATAAACAGGAAGTTAATATTAAGTAACTTACATTTTAGACACATATTGTCTATTTTTGCTCTTTCAACAAAAATAGTTCCAAACAAAGCCACATCAGAAACGATACACGTCTCTGAGCAACATGTTTCATTCCTGAAAGAATCAACGTTTCTAAACAAATTGATTTGAATGAATAATTCAATGGCTCACTCATTGCTAGTAGGTTACTAGCAGGTTTCTCTTGCACTCTGGTCTGTAAGATAGGCACAAGTGTTGTTGTTTTTTTCATTACTCGTTATTGTTTATTTCCTGTTGCCGTGCTTAAAAAAAAAGAGGGAAAAAAAGCCTATTACAAATACATTCCTTGTTGCATTACGGTTGCAAGATTCACTGTTATGTCAAAATATGTACTGTATAATCCATCTACTGTATCTAAATAAGTGTTCTCAGGTATTGTTTGTTCTCTTTGGCACTGACAAGCTTTAGTTTATATATTATTTCTTTATATACTATTTCTTTACCCGCACCCACCCCTTTAGCACCCCCAACCCAAAATATCATCGCCTGAATAGAATAATCAAATGTAGGATAAATTATTATATAAATACCCAATAATCAGTTGGGATTCCAACCTAAATTCAACGTAGTGACAAAATGGAGTCAGATAATGTTCAGCCTTAAATCTAATCAAACACACCTGAACCAGCTAATCAAGCTGTTCAGGAATGCTTTAAACCAACTGGCAGGTGTGTTGGAGCAGAGCTGAAACTGAAGTCTGCCGGAAGACATATCTCCTGGAGCAGAATTGGCTACCCCTGATGTATATAATATTTGTGGTATACACTTAAATGCCACATCAGATACTTTTTGGTCTAAAGATGTCACAATATTTAACTTTTAATGTACCTGCACATGTGTGACAGAGTTCACTGATGTTGAGGTGTGTGGTCTGCTTGCTGATGGGATTGTTCAGCACACAGCTGTAGGAATCATCCAGACACTCCAGATGTAAAGAGAGGCTTCTGTTGAGATCAGACACACTGATGCTGGACAATACACTGATTCCTTTGTACCAGGAGAGAGTCGCATCACACACATTCAACACTGATGAACACACCAATGAACATGATGATGATGATGATGATGAAGAGTTACTGATGACAGGAACAGGCAGACGAGCTGGAATAGAATATATAATATGTTATGAATAACTGACAACAGATTGTTGACATTTTTACATTATTGAATCTTTTTCAATAATTTGGTGTCAATTTTTCCTCAATAATGCACATGTTTTTGGAGGTTGACAGAAAAATTTAAACCCATTCGACCAGATTGCTTTCATGTGGTCGAATGCATTCGAACAGGCACAAAAGACCGCCTACTCTATGCCAGATGGGATTACTAAGTTTGGTTTGAAGATAAAAAACGTATCAAACATTGTTATCTCACCATTCCTGATTTCTAACACACATTCACTCAGAGCAGAAATGAAAGCTGCTCTCCGTTTGTTTTTCCGTCGTCTCCGGGCACGTTCATACTGTATGTAAATTGTGCGAGCTTATTTTGTCCATCAGATCAAAAGGTTGGAATAAACGCATACATTTACCCGCACATAGACCCTCCCCTCAAAGAAATCAGGACAGAAGTGGTTGAAAGTGGACAAAAGAGACAGATTAAAACACCAGGTGTAAAAGGTCTCCCTCGTCTACTTGTGATCCAATCAACCAGAACACATCTCAATACCAGGTGTAAACAGGGCCAAAGTTGTAATTTACAAACAGCTGGTGCAGCCAACCCCCAGTGTATTTTGTGTCTATTTCGATGCAGTCCCGCATTATGCATGAAATCTTTTTCTGGTTATTATTGTGTAAAGCTGAAATTTCGGATACTGAACACAAGAATTCTCACAAGAACAGACAGCATGCAATAAAACAAACCCACTAATCTGGAGAGAAAGAGCATAGGACGCCACCTTGCACAAATTTCTCTCCTCACCTATAAGCCCTCTTCTTCCTACTCCCTCTCCTTTCCCCATGATTCAGTCACTAAAAGTTCACAAAGAATGTCTATATACCACGTAACTTGTGAATCTATTGTTTTTTCCCTTTCATGTTTGGTATCATTTCAAAGGGGTATGTCACCGCTGGCAAAATGGACTTTAAATAAATCTTGCCTATGCCTTGCCTAGTAGATTTTTATTTTTATTTTTCTAATCAGTGCCACCTGACTAGAGAAAACAGAGAAAAAAGTTTTCTTTCCTTTTGCCCAATAGGTAGGAAAACTTAAACACCCATAATGCACTGGTCCTCACCCCCAAAACTAAGTACAACTCTTTGAGGCATGTGAATAGGCCCAACAAAAATCCACAATTGTTTAGATAGTAAATATTTACAGATCTTTTGTTCTGGTCTGGGTATTTAAATGGGACCTATTATGCAAAATTCACTTTTAGTTGGTGTTTGAACATACATGTGCGTACAGTGTGTACACAACCAAGTCAAGTCACCTTCATTTATATAGCGCTTTTAACAATAAATTGTTTCAAAGCAGCTTTAAAGTGATAATAGGAAATTACAGTAACAGAGATTGTTTTGGCTTTACAGCAGCTCTAGGATAAAGTTATTGTCCAGCTAAAGTTAGTTTTGATTGATTGATACACTTCCATTGCGAAGATCATTAGTTATTAACTAAGGGGCCGCTAACACGACACCGTTCTAACAGAAAACCCTCAACACACTATGGCCGCCCATCTGCACAAAACAGTGCCTGGTGACTCGAGAACGCACTCCCGGAAATAGGTTCCAAGGTGCAAACAATTATCAGTTATCTCTGCGCAAACACCAACGTCATGCACATGCGCATCACATGTTCAGTGCGCAAGAATTATTTATCACATGATCCGCATAGCCACGTGGGGATACGGCAGACTGCGGTAAACCTCTGGATAAACAGAGAGACTAATATTAGCGTAGACGCCATCCTTCTTATGATGTAACAAGTACATCAGGATTTATGGGAAGTGTTCCCGGTTCTGGCTGATCTAAACTATGCAGCCTAACATTGAATTATATTAAGTCTATAATGTGTTTTGTGTATACCACCCTATAATGGTATAAATCCAGCCAGTACTCTTTTTGTAAGCCCATAAATGATTAGCAGGGGTCTCAGAACAAGTGTTTGCAGATTCTAGCAGTGTGACATCACATATGTTTAGGCCCCGCCCATGACTGCTGACGGACTCTGCCCTATTAGCATAGACCCCGCCCTGTTTAGCTCCGTTCCAGAGCATTTAATACCAGCATTCAAGTAAGAAATGTAGTTTAATTAAAGCTACTAAAGTTATTCAGTCATTTTACAAAATAATAACAAATAACAAAAAAGTTATTTTCTTTTGTTTGATTCATATTAACAGCATTTATAGCAGTAGGAACTGTATATTATGCTGCTCTCACTTTAATACAGAGATTTAATATATCCATGTGATTTCTTTACTTGCTGTTTACATTCACAGATATAACCGCCTGTGTTTATGTGAACTTTGGTTTGGTTTTGATATGGCTTTAAAACGCATGCAGATAATAAACTTTCATGATGATGATGAAGAACTGCAATGTCATGTGCGATAGAGATTATAATCAAAACCAAACAGATGTTTTATTTTTTGGCAGAGTATTGGAAGCACGAGCTGTAAAGGCTCTGCCCACTTCTGGAAAGTGGGGCAGGGAGCAGCAGCTCATTTGCATTTATAGAAATCGAAAACAGCATTTTTCCTTCCACTAAAAAAAGCTGAAACTTCACAGACACATTCTGGGGACAATAATTATATTCCATCTTGTAAAAAGGGGCATAATAGTTCCCCTTTAAGGAAAAGTGGCAAAAGCATTATTGGGATTCTGTAACCGGAAAAACCCTGCACGGTGCTGTGTGTCTCTCCACTGTCAGGCATCTCTAACTCTTAGATTCATCTTTGAGCAATGGATGTTATGATTTATCATTTCTGAATTGGCTTCTTATTGTTCAATTATGTAACTGGCATGATACACTTCTACTTGACGAATATAATGTTATGTTTGATTGATTCTGTATTCTTCTGGAATAGTTATTTCCAGTAGATTAAGTCTGGTGTTACCCCAAATCTGTGTCCAGGATAGAGCAAACTGAAGGCTCATGATTGAATGGAGAATGTGGAACGTCATCTGAAGACCTTTTGATTACTGTCTATCACTGATTTAGCAAGTTGTATAAAGACATTTTGTTATGAGCAAGCATTTGGTGACCAACTTAAAGGTGCTGCTTTAGCTGCTATGAAATACTCCATAGTGTAAAGCACTGTGTAAAGCACCATCAAAATAAAGGTGATTTGACTTGACTTAAAGGTATTAGTTAACCCTGCATACTCTGACTAAGATCAGACTGG
This sequence comes from Leuciscus idus, assembly GCA_021554675.1. Lineage (NCBI taxonomy): Eukaryota > Metazoa > Chordata > Actinopteri > Cypriniformes > Leuciscidae > Leuciscus > Leuciscus idus. The sequence goes on along the minus strand of CM038625.1, from coordinate 11,871,085 downwards.
AGAGTTTATGACCATGAGATCCCGACTGGCCAGAGTGAGACTGAATGAATAATCAACTAGATGTACCGCATCGCGGTACAAAATATGACCGCCGCTCAGGCCTGCACTGGCTTTCCACAAAAATAAATGACGTGGAGTAATTTGGCTGTATTGCGTGTTTATGTATATACCTAAAAAAAGTAATAGTGTGTGTGTGTGTGTGTGTGTGTGTGTGTGTGTGTGTGTGTGTGTGTGTGTGTGTGTGTGTGTGTCTGTGTGTGTGTGTGTATTTGTGTATGTGTGTGTCTGTGTGTGTGTGTGTGTGTGTGTGTGTGTGTGTGTGTGTGTGTGTGTGTGTGTGTGTGTGTGTGTGTGTGTCTGTGCGTGTATGTATGTGTGCGTACATGTGTGCGCGTGTGTGTTTGTGTGTGTGTGTGTCTGTGCATGTGGATTTGTATGTGTGTGTATGGGTGTGTGTCTGTGCGTGTGGATGTCAGTGTGTGTGCATGCTTGCGTTTGTTTGTATTCCTGCATGTGTGTGTGTGACAGTATCATCCTAAACCAGCAACCCTTCGCTCAACAGCACCATCTACAGGCCGATGAGTGTACAGTCACTAAATGTGCACATAAATGAATTTATTTTATACCCCCCCATGGATGAAATTCTACAAAACTTAGCAGAGGATACCCCCAGAGGTTGTCAAGTTAATCATACACATGAAATATGGTGCAGTTCTGAACATCTCCACTGAAGATAGGGGCGATTAAAGCAGAATAATATTGCATTTTCATTTTTTATGGGAGGGGCGCAAATCACAAATGAGTGATTATGGGCTAGGTTGATGTGCCATAAAAATTTCTTCATCCTCGGTGCCACGGTTCAGGTAGTTATTTAGGAAAAACTGCATTTTTTGGGGTTTGGGGGGGGCCCAGCGTGGGGGGGCCCAGCGTGGGGGGGGGGGGGGGGGGGGGGGGGGGGGGGGGAGTGGCCCCCGGGGACCAAACGAAATTTTTCCTTAGAAGTCTAGTGGGGCTACATGCCCACCAAATTTCATGTTCCCCGGTGTTTCGGTGTCCCTGGTATCGTTGACGAAAAATTTAAGGGGGCCCCAGCGCGGGGGGGGGGGAAGTGGCCCCCGGGGACCAAACGAAATTTTTCCATAAAAGTCTAGTAGACCAACATACGATAAAAATGTCTTCATCCTCGGTGCCACGGTTCAGGTAGTTATTTAGGAAAAACTGCATTTTTTTGGGTTTGGGGGGGGCCCAGCGCGGGGGGGGAGTGGCCCCCGGGGACCAAACGAAATTTTTCCTTAGAAGTCTAGTGGGGCTACATGGCCACCAAATTTCATGTTCCCCGGTGCTTCGGTGTCCCTGGTATCGTTGACGAAAAATTCAGTAAGGTGACAAAAAAAACAAAAAAAAAACTTTGACAATCCCTATATGACCGGCTAGCTACGCTAGCGGCGGTCATAATAATCGAGGATTCCCCCAAGGTGAAGAGCTAAACGCTGCCAAGTTATGATACTTGTTGTGTCCCAAATGATACACTATATATTAAGCACTTATACATGTAGTGTATGAATTTTATAAGATTATTTTGTAATTCAGTGCATGAAGTGTTCAACATTCCACACTTCATTTTTTTGGTTAATTAAGTACATCATCCAGTGTCACGATCCCTGCCTGCATTCCCTGTGTTTTGGACTCTGTGTCCAAAATTGTAAAGTTCTGTGTAACCTTTGTTGCACTGTTCATTTCATGTTTCCCTGATGCTACATACTGGATACCATATTTACCCTTGAGTGTTTCTATGACAATTAACCACACTTTCTCATTACCTTAAGCTTGTCTTGTGTATAAATAGCCATTGTGTTTTACTTGTGTTTGTCAGTCGTTAAATGTTTGCTTGTATCATGGGTTAATTCTTGTGTTTCTCCCGCTCCCTGTGTTTTCAATCTTGAGGATTTCTTTAATAAATCTCTAATCGATGTGGATCCGATTCTCAGCCTATTGCCTGCTGCCTGAATGTCAACATGTTATCCAGGCATTGAAAGTGCACTTTTTCTATTTGGAATTTTAAGTGTGAACACACAACTCACACTATTTATACTACAAAATGTCATAGAATAGTGCATAAGTACGCCAATTGGACACATCTCATTAACGGAAACCAGATCAAGCTATTTTCAGGCTAGACATCTGTTACAGGAGAGGCTTCCTCTCCGCTTCCTCTGGATCACCAGAGGGAGCTCTCACCAGAATATTGAGTGTTACTATTCGGACTACAATTTCCATAGGCCCTCATACATGGGACTGATTACACACACACACCTGCAGTTAATCACACAAACACTATTTCAACACTCCATACACACACCACTGTTGCGAAGTCTTGATTTGCCGTATGATCATTTCTGAGCGTTTGATTCTTTGCCGCCTGCCCCGACCTTTGCCTGTCTATTGGACTGTGATTGTCAGCTACCTGCCCAGACCTCTTGCCTGTCTTTTGTACTGCGAATGTTTGCTGCCTGCCTCGACCTTGCCTGTACCTGTTTTTGACTCTAAGATAATAAAGTTTGCAGATGGATTCTCAATCCGATGACGCCTCATTACAACATCATTATCAGTTTAAGAGCCGGGATTACTTTAGATATGTGAACACATTTTATCCATATCAACATCTGTTGAAGTAATTGTTTCTGTTTAGATTTTCAGTTCATCCCATTTAATTTACCGTCGGTCATGAACGATTCATTTTAAAATGACTCGAGAACAACGAGTTGTCTCAGAGAGTGATTTGTTCGTTTTGTGTTGACCACTCATACACAACACAAGGTTCTGTACAGGAATCAAAGGATTAGTTCACCTTTTGAGTCTTCGAGTTCGAGTCGTTTGTTCATCCCATGACAGACCTATAGGCTAAGGGTTATGCTGTCGGTACCGGATACAGAAGTTCACCTAAAGAGTTATTTTGTTACGTGACAGCTGTATTGGATACAATAATTCCCGAACTTCCTTACAAACAAGCACTTAGTTACTTTTTTTTTTTCATTCTTACAGTTATATGATGTGCTTCTGGTCTCAAATTGTAGCTTTTTCTATTTCTTACAATTTATAAATGTATGAATTTCTGTCACGATGGTTCTTTTCCATAGCATTGAATGTGGTAATGATGGTTAATGATTTAAACTTTATCTGTATGATAGGGAAAATCACTTTGATAAAGCAAAGATACCTAAATATAATTAACAACATACAGTCAATTATACTAACATATTGTTGTATTTGTTGTAAAATACTGAGCCGGGAAGTGGTCACATGACAAAAGAAGGAACGACTCGTGAGGTGAACTGATCCTTTCTGTTTCCTGTACGACTGCATAGCTCCAGACTGGGGATGTGACAGGACAAACCTAAAGAACTAATGACTCGGACCAGGAGGTGATGTAAACTAACAGACTGCATATCCTGAAGACCCCGATAAGCATGATTATTTCTGTTTGTCATAATTTGGCCTTGGCTGCATTATAGTGTTTTCTTATTCGAAATCTGAATGCGTTGTGTAAGTAAATGTGGTGAGGAATTTGGCTATCAACATGTAACATTTTAATTATATTCCACTGAAATGAATGACATGACTTGAAAAAAGATTTGTTTACAGTATTTTAAAGAGATTCAAAGATCTGAGTCTGTAAAATGATCTGAACTTCCCATCTCTATGATCAATTCTGGGATGACACGCACAGATAGAGAAGCATGTTCATTGGCAGAAATGATGGCCAAGCACGAAAATCGACGTTGCGTAACTAATCATAAATGTGAACAACAGCCTAATGCATAATTTTCCTTTAATCACTGTAAAGCTGTTTTAAAACCATCTGTACTGTACAAAGTGCTATATGAATGAAGACTTGACTTGAGATGTAGAATACCCAGATGCATTTTAATTATTCTCTGTTCGTTTTTTGTGCTGAACTCAGATCAATTTCATAGTCTAATGAAGGATCTAAGAATTCTCAATAACAACCGATGCACTGTTAAACATTTTAGTGTGAAATTCCAGGTTAATAATTGCATTACTTTCACAGTAATTTCACAGAAGACCTTTCTTGTATCTAACTGCACTAAAAAGGGTTTTTACGGTGAGTTTACAGTTTTAGAAAACACAATTTACTGTAAACAAACAACATAATTCTGTATTTCTACAGTGCATATGTACTATGAAGGTACCCAGCATGCAGTGCAGCATGAATAGATTATGCTGTGGAGTTTCCTGATTTGGTTTTATGCTGCTGAACTTATTTTTGCTTTGCTTTTAGCAGTTTGTGTTATTGGTTTATTTTGCAATGTTGGTTTATGTTGTAAGTGTTTTTATTATTTGTTGAGTGTCACCATTGTTGCGTTTTGTATGTCAAGTATTGATGTCTGTGCATTACTAGGTGATGCTTGCACGAAGATGTTACATCTTTTAAAGATGAACCTCAGCAGTTGCTTCACTATTGTGAAATATCCATCTACAAACAGTAATGATTTTGAATTAAGTTATTGGAAAATGTTAATGATTTAAACATACTAAAACTATTGTAAAATAATACTCTTTAATCCTGTAAATTCCTGGCAATTTTTATAGTGTGTGTGTGTGTTAATTCACGAGAGCGACCATACATCTGAGTTGCTTTATTATTTAATTTAGTTATGTAGTCATTTATAATCATTAATAATTTATGTAGTGTCATTTGATTTGTCATTAAATCATTTACTTATATTATTATTTGATTTACATAATTTATAATTTATTAATTATGTTATTTTTATTTTGTTTTGCGTATTTCTTTTCTATTGTTGTTTAATCTTATGATAGTGTGGTTTGAAGGGATGTTTGTCTTCACAAGTAAGAGATAAGAGAGTGTCTCCATTTCAAGATTTGTAACTTCACAGGACGATGTTGTGAAGCAGTAATTTTCATCTGGTCATCTGATATTCTTATTTCTGATATATTCTTCACTATTGACTGAATAAAAAAAAAAGAAATCCTTATTATTTCCCTTTAAAATCTAACCAAATGAACTAGAATGCCACCACTCCTCTCAAAATTCACTCCTTGAAATACAATTATTTTTTGAAATTCAGTAATTTGACTTCCTAGGGTCAGTTCTTCCTGTATTATGCACATAGGTGTATTTGGAGTTTGACAGGAGTGGTGTAAAATAAATAACAGTGCAGGATGATTTTTAAGTATAAATAAACAATATTAAATATTTTGTGAAAGTCCTTTAGGGCTAGTATTATTTAAGGATTAGAAAACAAACACATTAAACTCTATATTTTGTAAAATAAATCCTTGAAAAAATATGGGGCCCATATGATCATAGTTACGTCATTGAGGCCCACGTTAATTTTAGTTGTTCAAATATGTATAAGACAGGGTGAAGAAACTTGTAATTGTGACTCACCATAGACAGTAAGAGTGAATCTGTATGTAATCTTTCTGCCGCTGCTGATGGTCACTTCATATTCTCCAGAGTCTGTGGTTCTGGTGTTTGTGATGGTCAGAGATCCAGTCTGATGATCCAGCTTCAGTCTGTCTCTGAATCTCCCATCAGGACCATCAGATGTGGAGAACATTTCTCTGTCTTTATCGATTTTAGCTATTTCAGTCTTTGGATTCTCTTGTCCAAACCTCCATGTTATCAGATCTTCTCTCTGTATTTCAGTAACGGTAGATTCTAGAGTGACTGAATCTCCCTCCATCACTGAAACGATCTTCACTGCATCTGTGTCAGCAAACACTGGAAAACAGAGACAGTTTCTCAGTCACACACTGAAGTTATTACAGTAAAATAAATATCTTAACATTGGTTTAATCAAGCTTTAAGCCTGTTGTAGTTAGCTGACTGGCATTAAAGTTAGACTTTGAACACTGTAGTGAATTGAGATCCTTTTAAACGAGAAAAGTGAGTATTTGAATCAGAATTACTGACAATAACACTTTTGACTTCATGATAATGACACATTAAGTTTTGTGTGAAGTATTGCAAAGATATACAGTATCCTCATAATTATCATCAGTCATATAATCTTAGTCTATGAACACCATTAGGGTTTGAACCCAAAAAAACAATAAAATTACAAAACACACAGATCTGAATTTCACAAAATCTCATTCACCTTTTTTCAACCATTTGCTCTATTTTCACATGAGGTAAGTATTCAAACACCAAAGCACTACAAAATTATCTTCATTCGGTTTGCTTGTTACAACCCCTCAGATTCATCACATGACCAAACTGATTTATATCAATACTTATGGTACACGTTATGCATATGATCAGTTTTTGCTTTGTATAAAAGTGGATCTTAAAAGTTTATTTATTGCAAAAAAATGTCTGTGGATTGTTACACAGTTAACAGTGATAGTGTTTTACCTTCAGATGGAAAGAGTTGACTGATGCTAGAAATTTGAATATTAAGCCTTCAATTAATATGCCAGGAAGATAGTAGAAAACTAATGCACCATTTGAGATCACACACCTGAATCTAGACTCATGGTGACATCAATTCAAAGAATAAAAACATGTTTATAACTCACCAACCAGATGCCAAAAGCTCATACAGCAAAAAACAAACCAGCAAAACATTTTCTTCAGCAGCGTCTGAAATCCTTTCTCTGAAGATACTTGCAAACACGATCTGAGACCTTTGTGATCAAAAAAAAAAAAAAAAAAAAAATGCTGTAGAAACACTTGAGATGAAAACTGTCTGTTTAGGGGTTGTACTTCAGTTCTGTTTTTTTCTGTAAACCACAGTCCTATATTTTCATACTGCTGTGTGCCATTGCATCTATTCTTTAATTTTCATCTCTTTATTGAACACACTATGTAAACATTTACAGTGTAGGCTTAAAACATATGTCAATCCCTATAGGTTAATTATGTCTCCAAAAGCTATGGAGTCAGGAGTCTGATAAATTAGAGTTCCAACCATGTAACAAGATCGTAAGTTGATCAGACTTTGCTTTGTTGAATATCCTATTTACGCATGATTTGCATAAAAGCTGGATAAAAAAATTCTCTAGAATATTCTCTAAAAGTCCTAACTGTAATATGCTGTGAAATAAAATTTCAGCAGTGCTGCTCTTATAAAGCTCAATGTTAGGCTGAATCTTCAGCAAAAGACTTTACCAGTAAAACATGATGAAATCGGTCTGAACAAAATCAGAATTCATGAAAAAACACTATACAGAGGAACAACATCTGCACTTCAAAACAAACATTGCTGCATGTCCGATATTCTAACAAGAGCACCTGGATTTTATACAGCACTCAATATATACTGTGGACAAATGAATCACAGGAGTAAACGTAAGAAGCTTTTACATTTAACATTTAATAATATGAGTATTGCTGAACTGAAACCAAGCCTTGGAAAGACAAATTGTGCAAGATTTCTCTTGACCAGCCAGAGCAGGATAAACCATTTAAAAATCATGCTCTGAAAACATACCTTTGTGTGTGTTATTTCTGTGTTTTTCTATTGTAGGAGAAAGTTACTTTTAAAAGTAATGCATTACAATATTGTGTTACTCCCCCAAAAAGTAACTAATTGTTACAAGTTACTTTTTATGAAAAGTAATGTGTTACGTTACTTTTGCGTTACTTTTTCTCATCTGGGATGGGCTTGCTTGTTTGTTTTTTAATAACAACAAAAAAGTTCTATTTTTGGCAAATGTAAGACCCTTTCACACCAAAAGTGAAATGAATAAGCCTCAGGCTGAAGGAAATGCAAAATTACTCCTGTACAGTAGAGGGCGCCGCTCAAACAAACCTTTCAGCTTCTGCTGTTCTGGATAAAGAACAATAGGATACAGGAGAAGCTTATTAGCTTATTATTTCGTATTAGTATGGTTGAATTAGATCATTGAAGGTCAGCAGCAAATACCTTGGTTAATAAAGTGAGGTGAGATTAAATAAAATAAAGTATATTTGTGTAATTTAATATAGTTAATTATAAATATTTTGCGTAAAATTCTGAGATTGCATTTTACTGTTTTTATTCATTTTGATGAATGTTTTCATGGCAGTGAAATGAGTAAATGCCTGCTCACATTTAGTCCAGAACTAAAATAACCATCATGTTTACACAGCGCACACAACACCTCCTCACTTTATTTCTCTGAACATGGGGACAGGAGAGCTGTCAGTCAATAAATGTGAGGGAAAAAAACTGCCGTTACTTATTTGAAAAAATAACTTCGATATTTTGATATCTAATTTTGATGTTACTAGTTACTTGAAAAAGTAACCCTCAACACTGTTTGCGACAGTTTCTTAGTTCAAAATGTATTTAGTTTAAATTAGCTTTGATGCTAGCTTTGAAAGCATAAGACCACCCTCATTGAGATTGAGATTCAGGCAGAGCAACCAGGAGAAGGGAGGAAGTCGGAAGAGTTGATGGTTGGAGTTGCGATGGACTTCTTCTGCATTGAATGAAGAAATTGTGCCACACTCCTGATGTTGTCCTTTGATTCTGTTCTGGTTGAGAGAGTCCTCTCTCTCTTGAATGAGCACATGGCTGGTTGTGAGTCAAGGCCTGGAGAGGCCACGCAGGAGCAGGACAGCTACCCGAAGGTACCGACTCCGAGAAGGCCAAGAGAGCAGAGGGCATTTGAAGCCGGACAAATGTCCCACCTCTCAGGGTTGGTACGGCCAATACGAAAGGGAGAATTTCCAGGTTGGGAGGATTTATGGCTCTGTCTCAAATGTGGTTAGACATAGGCATTGCTGTTTGTGTAAATTTATACTCAGATATAACAAACACACACTGCATTCTAAGAGAAGGTGATGTACACTAAAGTGTGAGTCATTAAATGAGGATTAATTAGATAGGAGACACGATACTGGTGGGTTTACATTGACTGTTGGTTCTATCATAAAATACATACTGTAGTAAAAAAAAAATAATAGTATCAAAAACGACAGTAAATCATTCACACAGTGTTCTGGGGTGCATGTTCATTTATAGATCAGTTCATCCATAAACTAATACAGGAAAGTCTGTTTTAAGGGCTGTGGGTCTTTTCTATGGCCTCTGCTTTTTCCATGTGACCACATTTTTCAGAGCAATAACGCCATCTTATCTGATCGTTGCCCTGGTGACTGAATCCCTTCCTGCTCTCTTGTCTCTTTTGGGGGGATGTTTTTGATTACTAAGAGTGGGCTTTAAAGCTTATTTGTTAAATGTAACAAATAGTTATTTGTCTGATTGTCTTGGTCGTTACAGTTGAAATGAACATTAACACAGATTCATAAATGCTGTATACGTGCAGGTCATTATTAGTTCATGTTAACTAGGTAACTGATGTTAACCAATGAACCTTATTGTAAAGTGTTATACCACTGCACTGGAACCATATATACCACTGGAATGGAACTCAAACACCAGTGTAGCTAGAACTGCTTTAAAATGACTGAAAAAAAGTTTCAATTGTGAGTAGTTAACATAATTATTTTATGATGTAGGATAAAAGTAAGATTGTGCTGATAAATTTACAGAGCAGAAAAGTGTTTAAAAAGCCTTACAGTGCAGGCCAAGTGAATTGTCATAATACATTAATATAGATCTAGGATTTGATCATGGAACTTAAACATTGCATAAATCTCACCCTTTGAGCAGCCAGTAATTTGTACCAATAATCAATTATTATTCAATTGTACTATTTGTATGGATTTATATTTGGAATTCTCCAAATATATACTCCATACCTTCTACTCATCTGGTGGTCAGAGACTCCACTGGCCTGTGAAATTATTCAAATTAATTCAAATGATATTTGTTTGACTCATATACTCAAGAGAATATAACCACTCACTCCAACACAAAAGTTTGTTTAAAACACAAAATACATATCAAAATACATTTTTATTTTCCAAAATGTTAAACATACACATTAATTAAAAGGCAGATTCAAAATAATCAGATTGTATGTATGTACAAAATGTATCCAAAAAAAAATAAAAAATTTGGGAAGTGTTTTTTGGGGAAAATTTGGGAAAAAGACCCAAACACAGCATAAGGGTAACATAAGTATTTTCCAGAATATAACTTAAAATCATGGTTTTATCTTCTGAAATGTGCTGTTGTATGCAATTAACATAGGCAAAAAACATAGGCAAAACGCACACAACAAGCAGTATCAGTTCTAGTAGGCTATTTGGTAACTTGACATCATACTCTATTCATCATCAAACTAAAATGCAGTCAATCAAACCCAGGCTGTTTCTTGATTCTAAAAACTTAAAGAATGGACCTGCGTTCTCACGGAGACCTGATTTTCAAGACCACCTTTGTTATGGAATATGCACATTTTTCCATTATAAATATGCTTTTTTGTGTATAAAGCACTTATCTATTGGAGTCAACCGTAACCTTATATAATGAAAGTGTTTTTATAAAGCAAGACAACAGAAGTTGTTGTTAAATGATTTATAGAGAAGATGGTTTATAAAGAAAAACACTGCAATTGTTGTTGTAAAATCATTTGAGAAAATGGCAGAGTAGAGAGAAATTGAAAATATATTAGAAAGAGCTTTGCTAAAGAAAGAAGAAAAATGCAATTATTACTGTCTATGTGTTGCGGACGAGACAAAGAATGCAACAAGAAGAGGTCCGAAGGAGGACGAAGAGGCAAAAGGCTTTCTATGAACAAATTTAGGGAGTTTCCAGGAGGGGATTTCTGAAGATGTCAAAAAGTTGATGGACTTTAAAAGGACTGGAATGACATGTCCAGTCAGACGCTGATTCACCAAGGACAACCTCTCCGGTGTTAGATGCCTTGCCATTGTGCCTCATGAAGTTAAAGCTTGCAAATTATTTGGTTTTGATTTACTTTTATTTTTATTTTATATATTAGTACCTTTTATGTAAACTAGTTAACCTGTATTTAATTATATATATATATATATATATATATATATATATATATATATATATATATATATATATATATATATATATATATAATTGAAATTAAGAAGCTCGCCTGCCATAAGTCTCTGTTTAACAAAAGATTGAGCTGAACTAACAGAGAAGTCTTCTGTGATCTAAATATTGTAAGTATGGAAATTCAAATGCTTATTATTTAGGACAGATTTGACTTATTTTACCTAACCTGAGAATAATTAAAATATGGTAAAAGGTGTTTAAAATTACGCACCATAAAACACCTTGAGAAAGCAAACTCAGAAGGACAGGAGGACACAGAATGCATCCTCGTGAGAATTCAGTTGTGCTCAAGAATCTCGTTGCTCAACTGACCGCAACTGACTTAGCAGTGTTGGGTGTAATGCTAAGTAATTAATTACTTTTCCCTTGAAATAGTAAAGTAAGGGATTACTCTTAACTTTTCTGTAATTTAATTGCAGTTACTTCTGATGTAATTTCATTAAATACTGTAGGCTATAGTATAGACCAATTTAAAACAATAGTGGATTTAACATCAAACATTTAACGTCTAATGTTAAAATGTATGTTTTTAAAAGCAACCCTTTTCCTTTTCCTTAATAAAAACAACTGTTGTTCTGTTATGCCTGGTTCAGATTACACGATTTTGGCACAATTATGTTTGATGTAGGGTGTCGTGGGGATTCATAAACGACAACGGGCGTTGGGATGCAAGAATCAATCGTTTCATAGTGTGTCAAAGGACAACAACCAACGCCGCGTCTGCGATTCTTAATGACATCACAACAGAAACACTAGCATGTTTAATTGTTTTCAATTCATTTCACAACACTTTTATTTACTCTTTTAGTAAGTTATTGTACAATTTGTTGCAGACTTTGCATTCGCGGTATTTACATGATGGTTTTGTTTTTTTTTGGCAGGAGTGCCTTCCGTCTCTGTCATAGCGTCCATCATCCGTCTCTGTTTTTTTTTCCCGCGTTGTCACTCATCATCTGACCTCACACACACTAACCTCGCGACAACTGCCACCTACAGTACCTAGTAGGCTACTGCAGGTGGCAGTTATCGCGAGGCTAGTGACAGAGCTCAGATTGGGAATGTTTTTTGTTTTTTTTTACTCCGCCCGGGGTATTATTTTTTAATAACGCAGGTTAAAATACAGGAGATTTACGGGAAAATACTAATACGGGAGGACGGCGGGAAAGAAGGGTAAAATACGGGACTTTCCCGGCCAAAACGGGATACGGGATTTTAAATAACCTGCAGTTTCTACAATGTGAATGTAGTTGTTACAGTCAGTGGCGGTTCTAGAGGGGGGGCCGGGGGGGCCAGTGCCCCCGTGTCACCAAGCTTGGCCCCCCCTCTGGCCCCCCTAAATTTGGAATCATAAAATCACACCAAACAACTGCGCATTTTATCAGTTGCGGTGCCTTCATCTATAGGCTACACTGCAGCACGACGTATATTCACATCAAATGTTAACGCAGAGGAATGGGACACTGCAGTTCACAAAAGTTCATTATTTGCATGTGCTTTAAAGCCTTGCCGGTTAAACATGTCATTCGCTGCTGATGCGCTGTTCAAATATGCGCTTTAGTGAGCACGTACACTCGACGCACACATGCACTAAAAGCCTGTTACTGGACTAAGTTATCTTTTGAGTCTTATATTGCGCTAATACTGTCAAATACAGACAATGTTTACATAAACAAAGTTGGTTATGTCTAAAGTGAAAGCAAACAGAGAAAATTAATTAAAATCTGCTTGTCATATGCGTGTATATTAGACGCGTCGCGTGCAGTTCTTAAAGAGACAGTAGCCCTAATAATAAACATGCTGCCGCTTGTCCTTAAAGAGATAGTTCACCCAAAACCAAACAGTTGCTGGTCCCCATTGACTTCCATACATGGTAGGAAAAAAAAATACTATGGAAGTCACAAGGGTACATCAACTGTTGTGGTTACTCACATTCTTTCAAATAACGTTTATTTTCAACAGAAGAAAGAAACTTATTCAGGTTAAATACAACTTAAGAGAGTAAATTATGACTTTTTGGGGGGAGAACTATCCCTTTAATGTTAATAAAACAACAAAACACACAGAGGAAATCATTCACTGCTCTTGACTGAGAACTTTAAGTCTGTTGTGTTTTATTTTCATATGTGTTCATTTAATTACTTTCTTCAATTCTACTGTTAAATACACCTAGGCTATAGCTGAAAAAATAAAGCACTGTTTATTTCATTTGTATATTAAGTTGTGTATGTGTAATATGTATCTCTGTTCTTAATTTTTATAACAAAGAAAATAGTGACAAAGATTTTTATTTTCGCCACTTTGGCCTAAATGTCTGCCATTCTTTTTTATCTTATATTTTGTTACCTATATTTTGTTACCTATAAGGCTTTGCTTTTAAAATAGGGACATTAGTTTGGCTGTAATGCTCAATCACATGCAAAATAGTAAAACCAACATGAAATAAGAATCGTGATAAAATCGTGATTTTCCTGAAAAAAAAAAAAATTGTGATATGATATTATTGCCTAGATGTGCTTAGATGCTAAAAATGTGTTATTATTGATCATTATATCACACTACAATTAAACATAATGAAACATTCATTTGAATTGAAATTGTTTTATTAGCTTAGCTAATATAATTTATTAGCTTTTTCTAGAGATTGCAGTCATGCATGACATGGTGAAAAATGACTTGAAATAATACTGAAAATAGGTTAAGATGAATGTTAAAGGTGTGCCCCCTAAAAGCACAAGTGGCCCCTGCCTGGCCCCCCCCAGTTACTGTGGTCTAGAACCGCCACTGGTTACAGTACTTTCCAACTTTTAAATAAATGTGTGAGCTTTCTGCTTCCAAACATGTATTTTGCCATTACTTATTATGCCAGATATTTCATTCAACTTGTTTTATCGTAGTTGAATGACTTGGAACACAGCATCACAGATGAGGGTAGAGAAGATCAGGAGACAGAAGAGGACGTGTTCGAGTCATCCACCTCCACCTCTCACCACACATCTGGACCATCAACTCCACAAACCTCACTTGGCTCCAAGTCACTAGTTCCGCCTTCTCGATGACATCACGCGTGTCGTTAAAGACGGCACGTGATGATTGGTCAGGAAGCAACGTGTAGTCTGATATGTTTCTTGTCCACAACAAGACAAGATTTTAGGAGTCAAAATCACGTAATCTGACACAGTATACGTAAACTATAGTAACAGACAAAAAAAATTGTGTAATCTGAACCAGGCATTGCATATCCCTGGAACATTTTAGAGGGATATTAGAAAAAAAGGATGTTTTCTCTTTTAAAAACTTCAATTGTGTCATGTTAATTGAGTTGATTTGTGTGATTCCCTGATCAGTGCCCTGACCGATAAACTAGGGAGAGAGCTGATTGAGATGCATTTCATTATTATCACCACCTAGTGTCCTGTTATGAGAATATGATGTCTTTGATCTCTTCTTTTCCACTCTTGTGGATATGATGTCATAAACCAGCACAGAAACAGCAGCAACAAAGACCAGAGCAGAGGCAACCAATCGGATCACAGCTTCTGTAGTATCACAGCAGAAGACAGAGTCTGAGGTAAGAAAAGAACAACACAGAAGGAATTTTACTTGTAAAAAAACGATTTATCAAACTTTGATACTTTGAATACCAAAACCAATAGAAAATATACCTGCACATGTGTGACAGAGTGTGTTGATGTCCAGATGTGTGGTCTGGTTGCTGATGGGATTGTTCAGCACACAGCTGTAGGTGGTGTTATCCTGATATTCCACCTCCAGAGGTAGAGAGAGACTGATGCTGAGATCACACACACTGATGCTGGACAATACACTGATTCCTGCGTACCAGGAGAGAGTCACATCACACACATTCAACACTGATGAGCACACCAATGAACAATTTGATGATGAAGATGATGATGAACAGTCTCTTCTGATGACAGGAACAGGCAGACGAGCTAGGAAAAAAATAAACAGGAATGAAAACAAATAAAAAATATTTAAGGAATAGTTCATCAAAAAGTTTACCAACATAATGTACTTATTACAATACAAAAAAAAGCACAATAAAAGTAGTCTTTGTTGCTATTTGCTAATAAGTGCTGCTGATGTCAAACCTGATGTAACATTTTCAAAGAGTATATGGAACTGTGTAGGCCTATTTGAGGGCTTTAGTGGATGGTAAGATTTTCAGTGAGTAACTTTAATTTGAGTCTGGTTCTCACACAAAGCATCAAATTACTTCAGTCCTATGAGCCACTTTTATGTAATTTTGATGGTACTGTTGTCATATTGTACTTTCTGAATCGTGATAACCCCTGATCATATACGCTTTTGTTTTTTTGGTAAAAGAGTATGATCTTTAATTACATAACTAAGTTTTAATTGTTAATTGACAATTGTTTAATTGTCCCATTACAATCTTATGTTATTTAGTTAAATATATATATATATATATATATATATATATATATATATATATATATATATATATTTAAATGATATAGGCTACTTTCCCAAACTAATTTTTAATTACAGTAAAATGAATTGTGTCGGTGCCGATAGCCTCGTGGTTAGCATATTTATAGCGCAACTGTGCCTCTGGTGACCCAAGTTCGATTCCCAGCTCGAGGTCCTTTGCCAATCCCATTCCCCTCTCTCTCCACTCCACGCTTTCCTGTCAAAATCTCTACTGTCCTATCCAGGGGCGTCATGCACCATTTTTTTTTAAGGGGGCACAGTGTTCACAACACACAGAAACATGTGCTCTCACTTACACCATCGGCCTCCTCTTATCTGACTGCTAACTACAGTAACATAAGTAGAAGATAAATTATTAGAAAATAGTCATTCATGCTAACACTTTCCAAAAGTCCCTTTTGTTAACATGAGTAAATGCTTTGGAAATTTTGAACAATCAATTAAATAATTTTGGTTACAGCATTAACTAACTTTCTTAATGTTATTTACAGTTTTCTACTGCTTAACATGTATCATGTTAGTCTTGAAATACATTTGTAATAAAAAAAAAATCATAAATAAATGATAATCACAATGTAAAATGTTACAAACATTATAATGCTCTGAATTCTAGCCTTTATTTTTCTCTGTGCCATGATGAATCTAGAAATAGGCCTATACATGCAATGTTAAGGGACAAAATAATTTTCAACCATCATCTTTGTACACACAACACAGCGAGGGTAAATTTGCCCATTACCTCTATATTTGGAATATTTGTTAGGGAGTTTTGCCGATGAGCGGAGATAGGTCTAACTGCAGAACCGCAGAACCATAGGTCATAGCAGTGTGAGGACGACAGCGCCAGCCTGACAGTCTGATGCCGAAAGTGGAAAAATGTAATTTTGAAAATGTAATATCTCAAATATGATAAAATATAAGAATTATGTTTTGTCCTATAAACAAAATACAATATACTACTATTAACAAAATGTTAATAGTTTTTTAAAAGTTAAAATTATACTTTATCCATTTGTTTTGTTGAGTCAAATGATTAACAATATAAATTGAACAAAGCTTAAAACAAAAAAAAATAATGATATGAAAACAAAGGTTGAGCGTTTGAACATTTGATTTAATTGCTCCAAATAAATAATAGTAATTAAATAAAAATACAAAATCGAACTAAATAATAAATAAGTTATACAAAATAAAATCAAACCAAAGAAAATAAATCTTATAAAAGTTATGCAGGCACACATTTAACAATAATTCTCAAGTGAAAAATAAATCAAATAAATCAAAACTCCATACAAATGGAGTTAATCCTGAGGCGCCTTTCATCTCCTTTAACTCCAACCCTACTCAAACTTATCCTATGTGTTTGCATGTTTAATGGGATGCATTCATAGATATGAAATATTATTATAACAAAATATAAATACAGAAATATATAATTGTTTGTGTTTTGTTAGCTTAAGTTTCAGTGTGGATTGTTTGTGTAACCTTTAGACGTTAAGGTTACACAAACAATTCTTCTCTTCCTGCTCAGCTCAGCTACCGTTCGGACGCTCTTGCTTACTGCTCCGCGCTTTGCTCTATCGCTTTTATATTTTATCTTCTATATTTTTATATTTTAGCTCCTTTTATCACCTAATTTTAACTTCAGCAAATCAGCACAGTGCTCAAACGACAAAGTTTGGATTACCACAAAAACGCAGAATTCTTCTACCCGACCAGCTTACATTCCGGGGAAAGGAAAACACAACTGCCTACAAGGATAAGAGAGAAAATGCCTCTTCTGGAATCTACTTGCTGCACTAACTGCCACAGACTTTTACAAAGGATTGCAGTTCTTGAAACAAAGTTATTTACGGGACCACCAAACCAGACGGAACACACAATAGAGCTTCGTCATGGACGCCCTCAGCATATAGCCGGTGAGTCCCATGAAACTAGTGCTCCTCGACAGGTAGAGAAACAAGCCGATCGACTTACAAATCGATGGCACAAACAGGGAGCGAGACCCAAAGACACTCGAGACATCAGATTGTCACGAGCCCCACATATTGCCGCAGTAGCATCCTCTACCCCAGATACAGCTCTGACAAGGATGGCAAACACTGGTCTCCCACCAACACCTATACATCTTGAGAACAGATTTGAAGTACTAATGAATGTAAATGAGGAATCCCCAAACGTGATGAATGTGATCGAACACAGACTGAATCAGCCAGTAGCTAACACTGATGCTAACTGGCGCTCAAGGTCGAGCAGACAGCGGCACTCAGCTCAGAGCGCAGCCGAGCCCAGGACTCTGATAGTGGGGGACTCCATAATCAGAAACATTAGCAGCAGGGATACAACTACATGCTGCCTTCCAAAAGCAACAACTTCTGATATAAACAGGGAACTTCAGAACATTCTGATGAAACATAAGACTGCAAATCGACTCATAATTCATGTGGGGAAGAATGATATTCATAAAGAGCAGTCAGAACTCCTTAAGAAGGATTTCAATGAACTTTTTGAAACACTTAAAAGACTGAAAGTTCAAACATTCATCAGTGGCCCACTCCCAGCAAGAGGAACAAACAGGTTTTCTCGGCTGCTTGGGATTAATACATGGCTGCAAAAAACCTGCAATATAAAAGGAGTAAACTTCATTGACAACTTCAATCTTTTCTGGAGTCAGAGACAACTATTTCATCGGGATGGCCATCACCCAAACAAACTTGGTTCAAGAGTGTTAAAGGACAATATCGACTTCTCCCTCAATCATCCTTCTGCAGTGTGTGTCAATCTGAACGACACACACACACCTGGAAACAGTATGAATGAACACGGGACTTCATTTCAGCAACAAGATGGTCATGCGGTTGACATATCACACAAGGACAATGATAACACCACTGAGCCACAACAACCTCTGCTCACGGACACAATCTCAGCTGAGCCATGCCCACAGAGCTCATCACAGACAGACATATTAGAACTGCTCCAAGATTCAGCACCCAAGGACGACTTCCTGGAAAACAGCCAGGGAAGCCAGGACAGCATATCACAGCCTCCTATAACACCTGAGCAACAGCCCCTTTCACCAGATACTTTCTCACTCTCGCCAGCGACTCCACTCCTGTGCTTCTCACAGAAAATGGAAGAATTAGTGCATGCTGGAACCAGACTATCCCACTCTTTTGCTGCAAGCCCCCAGATACCAACCAAAAATCGTCAGGCACCTCAAACACCGAAGCCTGCGCGCCGAGCTCGCCCGCCCCCTCCTGTGAGAGCTCTTCGGCCTCTTCGGCCAAAACGCCAGGGCCCACACCCTCCTCCATCTGCTCGAGGTGAACCAAAAACAACTGATACCAGCTCTCAGTGATGTGTTTTGGGTTCCTGTTATGATAACAGTAACTTTCTCAAATGTTTACAGAACAAGCGGGAACCCAGTGTGCCTGTATCTTTCTCTATTGCTGTTCTATTACAAGATAGAAAGTCTAAGGCCTTCAATAGCCGTACAGCAAACCCAACTAATCTGGTGCCTATTACATGTCAAACTAAGATTGCTGTGGGGACAAAAAGTAAGACTGTTAAGTTAGCACTTTTAAACATTCGCTCACTTAAAAATAAATCACTTCTAGTCAACGACTTAATAACCACAAACAACCTGGACTTTATGTTTCTAAATGAAACCTGGCTAGAATACAGCTGCAGTGCAACAATCCTCAATGAAACAGCCCCTCCTAACTTTACTTTTATGAGTGTCTGCAGAGCTGTTAAGAGAGGTGGGGGTCTAGCTGCTCTTTTTAAAGATATCTATCAATGTAAGCAAATATCATTTGGGAATTACCCGTCTTTCGAATATCTGGGTACTGTGTTAAAAGGTGCTCCTCGCATTTTACTTATCATTATTTACAGGCCTCCAAAATATTCTCCAGCCTTTGCTGAGGACTTTACAGAACTGTTATCAACAATTACCTCAGAGTTTGACTGTTTTGCCATTGCTGGAGATTTTAACATTCACATAGATAATGCAGAAAACAATATGACAAAAGAAATCAAAACTGTTTTAAAAACTTTTGATCTGACTCAGCATGTACATGGACCCACACACAATCATGGACACACTTTAGATTTACTTATCAGTAAGGGTCTAAACATTTCATCGATTTTTATAAAGGATGTAGCACTGTCTGATCATTTCTGTATTTTCTTTGATATATTGATCTCTCCTGCCACTGAAGCTGGATCTGTGTCTGTCAAGAAGAGATGCTTAAATGAGAACACTAGTGTACTATTTATGAAGGCTATATCCTTAACACCAAGCATATCTGCTGACTCTGTTGATTTTCTCCTTGATTCTTTTAACTCAAAAGTTAAAAATATAATTGATGATATTGCTCCTGTTAAAGTCAGGAAGAAGAGTGGCAGACAAAAAGCACCTTGGAGAAACTCAACAGCAGTGCAACATATGAAAAGACAATGCAGAAAAGCAGAGCGCATGTGGCGGAAGACAAAACTTGTAGTCCATTATAACATCTACAAAGACAGCCTGCATGCTTTCAATATGGAACTAGGCAAAGCTAGACAGACTTTCTTCTCAAATATTATAAACAGCAATTTAAACAACACACGCACTCTTTTTGCTACTGTAGAGAGACTGACAAACCCCCCAAGCCAGATTCCCAGTGAAATGCTCTCAAACAGCAAGTGCAGTGAGTTTGCTTCTTTCTTCTCTGAGAAAATCAATAATATCAGAAAGGTGATCAGCACATCCTTGAGTTGCACTGGGGTCAGACAGATCAGACCACCTGAGAAAGTAGTTACTATGTCTGACTTCAAAGAAATTGATGGCAAAATTTTGGAAGAAACCGTACAACACCTTAAAACATCAACATGCGCCCTTGACACACTTCCCACATCTTTCTTCAAAATTGTGCTAAACAGTTTAGAAGCAGATCTTCTAGAAGTGGTAAATGCCTCACTTCTCTCTGGGAGTTTTCCAAACTCCCTGAAAACTGCAGTTGTCAAGCCCCTCCTGAAAAAGAGCAATCTGGATAAGACCATATTAAGCAACTATAGACCGATCTCAAATCTTCCTTTCATAGGCAAGATCATTGAAAAAGTTGTCTTCAATCAGCTGAACAAATTCTTAAGCTCGAATGGATACTTTGACAATTTTCAATCTGGTTTCCGACCGCACCACAGCACAGAGACAGCGCTCATAAAGATAATAAACGATATTCGCTTAAATACTGATTCAGGCAAATTATCAGTGCTGGTACTACTCGACCTCAGTGCTGCATTTGACACTGTCGATCACAACATACTTCTTGACAGGCTGGAAAACTGGGTGGGGCTTTCTGGGATAGTCCTAAAATGGTTCAGGTCATACTTAGATGGGAGAGGTTATTATGTGAGTATAGGAGACCATAAGTCTGAGTGGACATCCATGACATGCGGAGTCCCTCAAGGCTCAATTCTTGCGCCACTCCTGTTCAACCTGTATATGCTCCCAATGAGCCAAATAATGAGAAATAACCAAATTGCTTACCACAGCTATGCAGACGACACACAGCTGTACTTAGCCCTATCGCCCAACGATTATAGCCCCATTGACTCCCTGTGCCGATGCATTGACGAAGTCAACAGTTGGATGTGTCAAAACTTTCTTCAATTAAACAAAGACAAAACTGAAGTTATTGCGTTTGGAAACAAAGATGAAGTTCTCAAAGTGAACGCATACCTTCACTCTAGGGGTAAAACAACTAAACATCAAGTCAGGAATCTTGGTGTGACACTAGAGTCAGACCTTAGTTTCAGTAGTCATGTCAAAGCAATAACTAAATCAGCATACTATCATCTGAAAAATATTGCAAGAATCAGATGCTTTGTTTCCAGACAAGACTTAGAGAAACTTGTGCATGCTTTCATCACCAGCAGGGTGGATTATTGTAATGGACTCCTCACTGGCCTTCCCAAAAAGACCATAAGACAGTTGCAGCTCATACAGAACGCTGCCGCCAGGATTCTGAGCAGAACCAGAAAATATGAACATATCACACCAGTCCTCAGGTCTTTACACTGGCTCCCAGTTAGATTTAGGATTGATTTTAAAGTATTATTACTGGTATATAAATCATTCAATGGCCTAGGACCTCAATACATTGCAGATATGCTCACTGAATATAAACCTAACAGATCACTCAGATCATTAGGATCATATCAGCTAGAAATACCAAGGGTTCATTCTAAACATGGTGAGTCTGCTTTTAGCTATTATGCCAGCCACAGCTGGAACCAGCTTCCAGAAGAGATCAGATGTGCTCCTACAGTGGTCACATTCAAATCCAGACTCAAAACACTTCTGTTTAGCTGTGCATTTACTGAATGAGCACTGTGCCGCTGTTCGTCCGACTGTTTGTACTGTACTGTATTTTACTCTATTTTTCTAAACTGTTTTAATTATTCTTATTTCTTTTAATTATTTTAATTTCTCCTATGTCAGCAGGGCATTTAGCCCGAAACTGTAAATGCCCACTCAGAAGGTGATAATGTGAAAGTGATTAATGTGGGTTTGAAAGTAGAACAGTATTTAAATGACGATATTAAAGTTTTCGTCTGAGAAAGAATGTGAACGCAGTGCTAAAGTGCTAAAGAAAGTGAAAAGAACGTGTGAGTAAATGAGGGAGAAAAGAAAGTTAAAGGAAAGTTGATAGATGGAAGTCGTAAGAAGATTGAAGGTTAAAAGAAGGTTGAAAGATTTAAGTCTTAAGGGAATCCTTTGAAAGAAAGATCTATAATAAATATTCTTTTTTATTTTTTAAAAGTACTGTATTTTATTTTATTTTTCTAAACTGTTTGAATTATTCTTATTTCTTTTCATTATTTTAATTTCTTCTATGTAAAGCACTTTGAATTGCCATTGTGTATGAAATGTGCTATATAAATAAACTTGCCTTGCCTTGCCTTGCCTAATGAAGATAATTGAATATTTTGTCTAAATCATGCAGAAAACCATCTAATTCCAAAGGGACTACTATTAAATATGTGTACCTTGAAATGCAATGCAAGTCGCTTTGGATAAAAGCGTCTGCCAAATGGATAAATGTAAAATAATATCTATTGCCACTGTATATTAAAAAATAACTCCAGATGTTCATACCTCCATAAACAACAGCCTTTTTAAAGTGGATTTTAATGTGATTATTCAATTTGTCCCATTTTGTCTGTTTAAAAATACTGCTATCACAAAAAGAGCAGTGAACATTTCTCCAGCATGTTGTGCATTGCTCCAAAGGTGTTAGCGCTGAACCTCTCTGAATTATGTGGTTCTGTAGGTGAAATAAAATACAATTAACGCAATTCTCATGGTCAGAAAATTTAACAAATGCTATAAAATACAACGCTTAACAACAAATTAAATCACAAACCATAAATATGTAACCTAACAAAGTGATACAATCCAACTGTAAAATAACAATACATGATCAAGTGCCATCGTCACAATTCTCACTTAGTCACATTTATTAAGTCAAGTCACCTTTATTTATATAGCACTTTTTACAATACAGATTGTTTCAAAGCAGCTTTACACGGATCATAGGAAAATAATGCAACAAAGTTTGTCTTGGCAGATCTAGAACAAAATAGTGTCATAATCCATCTTAAGTAAGGTTCAGTGTTGATTCATTTCTGTTGTAAAAAAGTTATTCATTCAGTTAATGAATCTATATAACGTTACGTTAGCCATTCTGGAGAAAACTGTGATGTTATCATCCAGCTCAGTTCAGTTCTCTTATGGTGTCAATGACAGATCAATAGTATTGTTGAATATTAACTTACAAAATACTTAGAGCCGTTTTGTATAAGCGTAACGTTAAGTATGTTGTATCCAACAAAGATATAACTTATTTTTAGCTTCTTCTCTTCTTCTTTTCCTTGTTCTACCGTGTTAAACATGAACTCCGTCCACTTCTGGCATCAGACTTTGACCCTGCCCACTTCCGGCATCAGACTTTGACCCCGTCCACTTCCGGCATCAGACTGTCAGGCTGGAGCTGTCGTCCTCACACTGTTATGACGTATGGTTCTGCGGTTCTGCAGTTGGTTATTATTGGATGAGCTACACATCAGAGAGAAATTGTGCAGCCACGACTCAGATGCAACCACAGATCATGCGAGAGCGTTGTCATTTCTGTAGCGTCTCCGTTATTTAAGCATGTTAATCACGTGATCAAAACGGCGAAGAAGTCCGAAAGTTGACGAGAATGCAGCGCAAGGAACTAATAATGTTTTGCTTATGAAGACTGACGACTTGGCTCAAAAATCTGAGGGGGCACGTGCACCCTTAGTTTCAATGGGCATGACGCCTTTGGTCCTATGCAATAAAGGCACTTAAAAAATGTTTTGTGACAAATAATATTTGTAGTAGACAAATTTTTTTTTAATTGTGACTCACCATAGACAGTAACAGTGAATCTGTATGTAATCTTTCTGCCGCTGCTGATGGTCACTTCATATTCTCCAGAGTCTGTGGTTCTGGTGTTTGTGATGGTCAGAGATCCAGTCTGATGATCCAGCTTCAGTCTGTCTCTGAATCTCCCATCAGGACCATCAGATGTGGAGAACATTTCTCTGTCTTTATCGATTTTAGCTATTTCAGTCTTTGGATGTCCAAACCTCCATGTTATCAGATCTTCTCTCTGTATTTCAGTAACATTAGATTCTAGAGTGACTGAATCTCCCTCCATCACTGAAACGATCTTCACTGCATCTGTGTCAGCAAACACTGGAAAACAGAGACAGTTTCTCAGTCACACACTGAAGTTATTACAGTAAAATAAATATCTTAACATTGGTTTAATGAAGCTTTAAGCTTGTTGTTGTTAGCTGACTGACATTAAAGTTAGACTTTGAACACTGCAGTGAATTGAGATCCTTTTAAACGAGAAAAGTGAGTATTTCAATTAGAACTACTGACAATAACACTTTTGACTTCATAAAAATGACACATACAGTCCACTGAAAGCGAGTATGATGAACCCATGTGCAGCTTTATTGAAACTAATCCAAGGTGAACATAAAACAAAACAATGATTTAAGCAAATTTGACAGAACACAACATAGATGTGAATATAAACGTGAAAGACTTGACCTGACTAGACTACCCAGGTTAAAAAGACGTAGTATTAAATGTATACATTGAAATTCAAGTAGTATATTTATAATACATTTATAATTTATTTCCAACATGCTAATTTGAAGTGCATTAAAAATATATTTCACAAAAAAGTACATTAGAAGTGTCACGGGTGGTTGTAAGCCGCAATTTTATTTCTAATAAGAATATTTATTATTGTCAGCCACATTAAACATTGTAAAAACACAGTTTGAATATTAACACTGCACTGTGCAGCTTACTTACAGGTAAATACATCTAGTGTGTATATATCTATGCACCAGTCTGCGTACACGTCAGATCAGATCACTTGGACGTGGCTGTGTATAAGTGGTAGGGGAGCGCGGGGCACAACCTAACGCGGGGCTAGTTGTAACACGCTTGTTTTAAATACTTCCGCACATGCTTGGATGACGAAACTTTGTGTATTTACTAGTTGCCATATCAACACTATATAGAAAAAAAAATTCCGCCAAAATTATTCTTTTTTTTGGACGATATCCATAGACATTTATTAAACCCTAGCAAAAGTAAATTTCTTACTTAAGTTAATTTTTCATCTCTATTTTTTGTGTTTATTTAAAATAAGACAAATCTGATATTATTTTAATCTCCAAGATGTTATTTAACAGTTGAGATAGTTCTTTAATGCTTCGCTAACTAGCAGAAGACACTAGCAGGGTTTAAACCCCAGTTGTGCAGGCGGGGGGCATGTTGTAACACTGCGTTACAATGTGCCCCTATTAGAAATATGCTATTATATTCTATAGTTTTATTAATTTTATTGGGAAAACGTGAGAAAAAGGCGAATAAAGACTGAGAGTCAATGTTCAGAAATGACTAATTATTTATTTGTTTTGAACTATGTTGTATAGCTGTGTTTTCATGTGTTCGTAGTCAAAACTCAAAAATGTGTTTATATTTAATTATTAAAAATTACCATTATTTTATATGAAAAAGTTTTTTAATTGTATTTTATTTAGAAAATATTTTAGTTTGTTTTGTATATATTTTTTATTAGATCAGATAACATTTTAAGCTGTCATATGTTATGTTACAATGTGCCCCACACCACCCGCTTCGGATGTTATCACCCGATTGAATGGACATTATCCTACTGGCCCATACGAATGGGCCGATAACCACTGATAATGTCCATTCATTAGGGTGATAACATCCGAAGCGGGTGCCCACACGTTACAATGTACCCCACCTATGGGGCATGTTGTCACATTTCACTTCCATTCTTTCGGGGTATCTCAAGAAAAAAGTATATACTGTATTAATAAAACAAAACCACATAATTGTACTAGACATGTGGGAAATTAATGTGGGAAAAAATAAATACTCTGAACCATAAGTAGATTTACACAAACTGAGAAAGTCAAAAAGCGTTAGGTTGTGCCCCGCTCTCCCCTAAAAACGATATAAATACTGTTCGTTTTCTCACACAAACCGCTCGTTTCGTGTCTTAGGCCATCAATGTGTACTTACGATGGGGAATTGTTTAATTTGGACGACGGGAAATTGTTTTAATTTGGACTCTGTGCATGCTCTTTGAGACAGTGACCATAGACCTGCATTATATGACTGACAGACAAGAACGGTTTGACCTAAAAATATCAAAATTGAAACTACTGCGGAAAAAAAGACACCTACATCTTGGATGCCCTTGAGGTAAGCTAAAACATACCAAAATTTAATTTCAAAGTGAACTATCCCTTTAATAAAAATTAACACAGGCTATGTTATTTATTTAACCTTTTTACACATACATTTAAAATATTCTGGCTGACCCCCGTGAGTTTAAGACGACCGTTATTTAGAACTTATCACTTCATTGTTTCCATGTGTAACAGGTACAGAAAGTGCACTGTTAAAATGTATGTATTGTTTATTATAATTCACACAAAATGATTTATTTTCATATATCTGATATACCTGCCAGAAGAATGAGCATTTTCCCCTTTAATTGCTGTGATGTCATCATGAGCCTACATAATTTCCTCATTTCCTGTTTTGTCTCCTTCTCTTGGCATTGTTAATGCACTGAAGAAGTGAGTTATTTTTGGCTCCTGTTAATCCTAATTAATCCATATTTTAATTGTTGCTTTTATGTTTATATCTTCATTGCAATTTGAGTGTTTTGTGTAATTTTACTTACCTGTGTGGTTATTTTTGTCATTTTACCCTATTTAAGATATATTTTTGTCTTTGGCCTATATATGTGGAGATGAAAGCACATGGTGATTAAATGTAGGCTACATCACATTTGATTTATAGAGCAATATAAGGGTGATTTACTCAGAGGCTGCTTTTATTTGTTTTGTATATCAGGTTAAATCCAGTGAAACAGCCGTCTTTTGCCCCGTGTCTGTCACAACACTACACAACGCAGACAAGTGTTTTTATAACTTGTATTGCGAGCCACCGGTTACACATTTTGACGCGTCAATGCTTGTGACACCACAGCCACAATAGCGCTGAATGACTGATCAGCTTTTATTTCCTTTTTTATTCAAAATATTCACAAATTTGTTAGCTATGGCATGAAATATCTGATATTCTGATTGTCAAATATGTTTTTTTAAACACCTTTATAACGATCGCGTTAGTTGAGTTAATGTTCAACCGCCATGTTAATAGTTTGTGCCACTATTCAGAGAATCCGTGAATTCATCCACTTCTCCCGAAATACATTAAAAAGTAAGTGGCTGGTGAACTGGGAGAAGAATAGGGTTAACTTTTAAGTTACTTTAGGGCTGTGCAATTAATTGAATTTCCATTTCGATTTCGGCTCCCAAAGATCACCAAAATAGTACAATCAAGTAAAAACTATTATTTTGCCATGTTCTGTTTTGAAAGAACACTCTTATTTTGTCTTGTGTTCTGAATGACATGCTCACGCATACATCCGCCCCTTCCGAAGCCATAAACTCTCTCAGCCTTTACAGTCAGGGAGGCAAGTTGTGTGGATATCATCCGCTGGAATTTAAAAACTCTGCGATTGACATAAAGACACTAGCACAGTTGACAACCCTGGATTAAAAAAAAAATGGTCAATACATTGGATAAGCGCTATGCTTTGCCATTGTAAGACTGAAAATACTGGTTGAGGCCTGATTTATGGGACAAAAGGGCCCGGCTGGCTAATTAACATTTGAACTCACACAAGCACATGAACTAACAACAAAGAACTCACACAAGAACATGGTTTAATGTGAATGTTTATCATTGACTGTTATGCTTTTGGTGTCATTTGAAATGTCTCAAAGTGAGTGGTATAGATATATCATATCCAGATAGATTAAATAAAAGGAAATAAGGTTTATAGAAGTTCACAGAAAACTGATTTAGAGATAAGGCCAGATAAGGCAACCCCCCTTCTGTGGGATAGAAGCCATTTGAGGGTGGTCTCACCCCATCCCCCAGATCACCTGGTCAGGAGAGAATAAAGGAAGGTGTTCTGGCCCTCTCTGGCTCTCTTCTTCTTGGCTGGACGTGGAATTGGATAGGTGGTTTCTCTCTCTCTCTCTCTCTCTCTCTCTCTCTCTCTCTCTCTCTCTCTCTCTCTCTCTCTCTCTCTCTCTCTCTCTCTCTCTCTCTCTCTCTCTCTCTCTCTCTCTCTCTCTCTCTCTCTCTCTCTCTCTCTCTCTCTCTCTCGGTGCATGCTGGGAGTGTTGGGGTGTGTGTGGTGTGAGGGTGCTCATGAGGAGAGAACGATTGTTTTCGGGGGGTTTTTCCGCCTATTTTTTGCTTTTTTTGTTTTGTTTTTTATGTTTCTAAGTTTATGAATGTTTGTTTTGTTTTTGTTTTCTTTCCAAAAAATAGCATTTGGTTTGTTTTGTGAGTGTTTGTGAGTTTTTGAGGCGGCACCGGGATGGCGTCTATCCCTGCGGGGACAGTGTCACAGGTGTCGCTCCGCCATGGAATCAGGTGTGTACCGGCTCAGGGCGTCACCGTTGAAGACGTGTTGCTGGCAATCGGTGAAAAAGTTGGGTATGAGAACATTACTACAGCATCCAGGATGAATAAAGCGGTGGTGGTTTTTTTCGAGAAGCAGGACATAATAAATCAGTTGATAAGTGACGGAATCGTGGTAAGTGGCGATTTTCTTATTATCTCACCGCTTGTTGCCCCGACAACTAAAGTCACGATATCCAATGTGCCGCCTTTCATTCGAAATGAGGAAATTGAGAAAGCTTTGACGCGATATGGGAAAAAAGCTAGTGAGATTAGGATGATCCCGCTGGGGTGTAAAAACGCCGCTCTAAAGCACGTTATGTCCTTTAGGCGGCAGGTGTTTATGTTCTTAAATGAGCCAGAGCTGGATATTTCGTTCAGAGTCATGCATGAAGGGAAAGCGTATTTTATTTATGCAAGCACTGGTAATATGAAATGTTTTGAGTGTGGGGACATCGGGCATAAACGGCACGCATGTCCACATAAGGCCCAGGTTAGTGAAGTGGAAGTTAGGCCTAGTACTTCTTCTGCTGCTGGTGAGAGCAGTAAGTCGGCTCCTGAGGATGTGCAGCCTCAAGCTGGAGTACAGGTGAACATCGACAGTAATGGAATGGGTGAAAGTCAGAATGAGAACGTTCATGAAATGGTTGATTCTGGTAGGAATCATGGTATTTCTGAACTGGAGGACGCTAGTGCATTGAATGATGTAGCTACGGTTAGTGTTGAAACTGAAAGGGTTTCTAATGAAATTTCTGAATTGTCTAATTCCGGCGAAATGGGTGACGCTGATACGGGGATGAGAGATGATGATGCTCTCTCTGATATGTCTGACATTGGATCACAGTGTGGAAGTGTGGACGATGTGTACACATTGCAAGATATAAATAACTTCCTGGATGGGACCTTTGGCAGAACTGTTGAAGTTAAGGAGTTTTTTCCTGATGAGAATAAATTCATTCATACAGTTAAATTGTTGCAGAGAAATGTTAGCTTTGATGCGCTAAGCAAACAGAAAAGGTTCAGGTTGAAGAAGATGTTAACAAAGTTAAGAAAAGACAAAATGAATGCTTCTCAAAACAAATCAAATGTTTAATTTACACGGGGTGAACTTTTCCTTTTGTTTTTTTGTTCTTTTTCTATCCTCTTTCTATCTTCTTTCTTCTATGGAGCTGTTGAGGGTAGCCTCTTTAAATATAAATGGGGGTAGAGATGGGAACAAATTAGCGATGGTATCAGAGTTATTTAGTATGAAAAAAATAAATGTAGCTTTCTTATAAGAAACACATACTAGTCTAGATAATGAATCTGAATGGAGTAGATGGTGGGAAGGAGAAAGTGTTTTAAGTCACGGGACAAATACATGTGCTGGTATAGCCATTTTATTTTCTAAAGGAATGAAAGTTAATATTTTAGCTGTTGAAGAAATTGTAAAAGGGAGAATATTGCTGTTAAAAATAGAATATGAAGGATCTGTGTTTATACTGATAAATGTTTATGCGCCCAATAATGGACCTGGGCGTGTGAGGTATTTTTTACATTTAAGGACTGCTATTCAGAAAATTGATGACAATGTTTGTACCATCATTGGAGGTGACTGGAATTGCACTATTGATTTTATTCTTGATAGAAATGGAGAGGAACCCCATCATGAATCAAGTGTTGTATTATTAAAAAATTTAAAAGAGTTTGAATTAATAGATATTTGGAGAAGAAGGAATATAGCAATTAAACAGTATACTTGGCTCAAAGTATCTAATAATAGGGTTAGCGGAGCTAGATTAGATAGATTTTATATAGGTAAAGAATGGAACAATAAAATAACGGATGTTTCTATCTTACCCGTTGGTTTCTCAGATCACCACTTGATATTGTTTGCTTTGAATATGAAAAGAACTGCAAAACCAAACTATTTTTGGCATTTCAATACTAAACTTTTGCAAGATGCTTTATTTTGCGAGAATTTTCTTTTCTTTTGGAATGACTGGAAGTGGAAATGTGCTTATGTGGTGGGAGGTTGGCAAAACAAACATAAGAACTTTTTGTCAAAATTATAGTTCACATTCTACTTCCATGGTGAAAGCAGTGATACACAAACTTCAAAGGGATATACAGGCTTTGGAGAACATTCTTATGATAAATAATGATGATGGACAAATAAAAAATGAACATTTAAATAAAAAGAAAGAACTTGGTTCATTATTACAAGAACAAGTGAAGGGAGCATTAATAAGAGCAAGAATTTGTTCTATTAAGGACATGGATGCTCCTTCCTCATACTTTTTTAATCTTGAAAAGAGAACTGTTCAACAAAAGCAAATGTATCATCTTCGGCGGCCTGACGGGGTCATAACCTCTGACCCATTGGAAATAAGGAAACTGGCAGTTAAGTTCTATACGGATCTATATGATGTTGAGACGTGTGATCTTGAATGTGTGTCTGATTTGCTGAGTGATCTACCGACATTGACTAACGAACAGAAGGAATCTTTGGATGGACAAATTACTTTCCAGGAGATCACTGAGGCAATGAGACAGTTGTCAAATGGCCGTTCGCCAGGAATTGATGGCTTGCCGGCTGAGTTTTATCAGACATTTTGGAGTGTACTTGGAAGTGACTTATATGAAGTTTTATTGGAAAGTATAAGTAACAAGCTACTTCCTGTAAGCTGTCGAAGAGCAGTCCTTTCCTTGCTCCCTAAAAAGGGGGATTTGTGCCTTCTAAAGAACTGGAGACCTGTTTCTTTACTGTGTATGGACTATAAAATATTTTCAAAATGCTTAGCAAATAGATTGAAACATGTTTTGGAGGTATTAGTTCATAGGGATCAAACATACTGTATTCCTAATAGGTCAATTATGGACAATCTTTTTTTGTTAAGAGATGTCATTGATCTTAATCAATTTAATAATGTTGACCTAGGTGTGCTGTCATTAGACCAAGAGAAGGCTTTCGACAGAGTCAATCATACATATCTTTTTGAGGTTTTGAAAAGTTTTGGGTTTGGGAAGAATTTTATATCATATATTCAACTGCTATATTCTGATGTTTTTGTGATTGTAAAAGCTGGTGGAGGATTGAGTGCGCCAATACCTGTGTTAAAAGGGATTAGGCAAGGCTGTCCACTGTCTGGACAAATATATAGCCTTGTTATTGAGCCATTGCTGTGCAGGCTAAGAAGGGACCTCAGTGGAATCAATGTAATGCATGGAATCTCCATATCAGCTTATGCTGATGACGTTACTGTTTTTATTTCAAATCAAAATGATGTTAATATTTTAACTGAAACAATGAGAAATTATGGAAAGGCATCTTCAGCAAGGGTAAATTGGGGAAAGAGTGAGGGACTTATTATTGGTCAGTGGAAGGGTGTGCAAGGACCTCCAAAATTACCTGGTGGATTGTTGTGGGAAAGAGATGGGCTGAAAATGCTAGGGTGTTTTTTTGGAAATAAGCAGTTTCAGAATAGGAATTGGGAGGGAATGCTGGAAAAGGTGTCTGCCCGATTGTTTAAATGGAAATCGCTATTACCATTGATGTCATACAGAGGAAGAGTTCTGGTTGTGAACAATCTGGCTGCCTCTACTTTGTGGCATAGACTCATTGTAATGGAACCACCTGAAGATTTGATTTGTAAAATACAGAAGACCTTTGTGGAGTTTTTCTGGAGTGGAGAGCATTGGATTCGAGCGGCAGCACTCTACCTTCCAGTGTACGAGGGAGGTCAAGGTCTGGTGGATGTGCGGAGCAGGATCTGTGCTTTTAGAATACAAGCAGCACAGAGGTTCATGTATTGTAAGGACTTAACCTGGACTGAGACTGCAAAAATGATTTTACAAAAAGCTGGTGGTCTTAAATTAGACAGACATCTGTTTTTGATGGAACTGCATAAAGTGAATCTGTCTGAGATTACACCCTTTTATCGGTCAATGTTGCACTCTTGGAGAACTGTTTTTAAAGTGGAAAGAGATGTTGAGGAATCTGGGAGTTGGATACGAGAGGAATGCTTGTTTTTTAACCCATTGATTCAGACAAGACTTTTGTCAGCTGTAAGCGTGCGAGAATGTTTACAAAGACATGGTATTGTGAAGTTGGGGCAACTTTTAAATAATGACCGATGGGAATCCGTAGAAACCCTGAGAGAAGTGACAGGACAAAAGTCTTTGCGCTTGACGGAGAAGCTGGTGGAGGAAATAGTCAATGCATTACCAAGTGGCTACAGGAAAAACATCGGACAAGGATTTCCGTCAGACTCAAGCAATGAACCCGACTTTCCAAAAATCAGAGTTGCTGCTGTCGTCGGTGAAGGACAAGAGGATGAATCTGTAGTCTCAATTTTGTCTTTTAAAACTCCACAGCTGAACTTGTTTGAAATGACATCAAAGAAAGCCATATATAACACTGCAGTAAAAGTTTTGCATCAGTTTTTACTCAGAGGACAAAAGATCTCGAGGTGGCCAGTTTTGCTAAAGCCAGATTTTCTTGTAAGAGATAGATGGAGAACTCTCTATAAACCTCCAGTCGAGAAAAGAACAGCGGATCTTCAATGGAGAATAATTCATGGTGCAATAGCTACGGACAAACATGTGGCGCACCTGAACCCAGCAGTTGGGGTGGGATGTAGGTTCTGTGGGGAGGAAGAGAATTTAGAGCATTTGTTTTTAAAATGTCATAGATTGGAAGGTCTTTTTGTTGCTCTTAGTAGGTTGTTTCAAAGTTTTGGTGAAGATTTCTCAGATGAAGTTTTTATAGGGGGTGTGAAATATAACTTTTCAAAAAGAAGGAAGATGTGTCTGTTAAATTATCTAATCGGAACTGCGAAATTGGCAATATGGAAAACCAGGAAAAATCAGGGTTTACAGCTCAATAGTATAAATGTTGAAATTATGTTTATGAAGTTAGTAGCTGGCAGATTAAGGATAGAATTTGCATACTATAATCTTGTAAAAAATTAGATGGGTTTCAATGATCTGTGGTGTGTTAATGATGTTTTGTGTGTTGTTTCTGATGGACATCTGGTTTTGAAAATATAATTTTCATATTTTTTTAATGTAATCTTTCATATAATGTGTATTTGTTGAAAATTTAGTGCTGTTTTAAAATAAAGATTTTGTAATCTCTCTCTCTCTCTCTCTCTCTCTCTCTCTCTCTCTCTCTTTCCCTTTCTCTCTCTCTATCTCAGGTACAAGCTGGGTAAGATTCTTTGGTGTAACCAATGTATAACCATGTTCTAGATATTTGAATTGATTGTGGAATTGATCTCTGATATCTGACATATTAAATTGCTACAATGTGATTATTCCAACTGGGTTTGACATTGTTTATTTAATGGTTAAAAGGAATAGTCAAACATTCGCTCACTTTTAGTGAGGCACAGATATTATTAAAACCTTTCATTTATGGAGTCAGATGAATTAACGAGTAAATACATATGATTAATGTATTGCAAATTTAACCAACCAATACTTTGCATGAGTGAGGACAGAACACGTGATACCTTCCCCGTGTATTGGCGAACCGGAGATTGGACCAAATATAGCGGGCCTTACACCATCTCGACATCATTACTCGAGAGTTGCTCTGCCAGATTTGTTCAACAAATGCCATGCAGAAGTGGCTAACGAGGTGACCAAAGCGGAATACTTCGCAATCGCAACGGATCTATGGTCTAGCCGAACCATGGAGCCATATATTAGCCTCACAATCCACTATATTGATGCTGATTTCTGTTTGAATACCAAATGCCTCCAAACGGTTTATTCCCGAAGACCATACGGACCAAAACATCGCCTACATGGGGTTTAAATGAAGACAAGCTAATCTGCATTACTTCGGACAATGCCTCAAACATAAAGCTGGCGGCTGAGCTAAATTGATGGATAAGGCTTCAGTGCTTTGGACACATACTCCACTTGGCTATAGGTGAGTGTGATAGGAAGTGACTTGATATGTGGTGATTTAATTATATGTAAAACAACAGTAACAACAATACTGGGAATACTAAATAATAATAATAATAATTTGTCAGTTAGGCTACATGTGATTGTTTCTCTAGCCCTATTCTACCATTAGGCTACTAGCTTAGGCTGGTGTAACCCAGGTGTTTTTTCTGCCTTGTTTTCATTTCTTGCGGCTCCACAGTGTTTGCATTGTCGCGAGACTTCGTGATAGTATTGCGAGATTTGACGCAGAGTTTGCGTCACTTTCCTTTAAATATGGCCGCGCGCTGTTTGGTGTGTGTGTGTGTGGGAGCCGGTGTGTTTGAGCTGCTGCAGATGCCTCTACCATTCAGTTGAGACTGTGCTGTTGAATGACTTAATGATTCGGGAACTTAATGCCAGGTTCTATGTATGGATGGCGAGCTACTAGGCCTCGAACTGAAGATTTAGAGTGCACGCATCTGCCGGTGCAGTAGGGGGCGCTGCAGCTGCTCCCTTCACCCTCACATACATTAATACTGACCTCAATGACTGTTCTTTCATGAATTTTTCTTCTAACTCATTGCACTCATTGTTGAGTATGAATTATGAAACTGCTTGTTTATGCTCATTAACAACTTAGAACTGAATACTACCTATGTGCACGTGTAAATATTGTAATTGCTTGTTGTCTTATCTCAATGTAATACAATCCACAACTTGGCACTCCGCCTTTTCCTCCTTGTGCTATACCAAGTTTTCTGATACTGGTCCATTATTTTTAATCTACCATTGCAGTACTTATACATGCTACACTAGCCTACTACTATTATACAATAACAAACAGGCAAAACATGCATTGATGAAGAATGTGATAATCATAATGATGCTAAATATGTATTTGTTGTAATCTTAGAGAATGCAATGAAGGATCCCAGGATTGACTGAGTGATGTGGGTCTGCAAGAAGGTAGTCAGTAGCTTTTCCTACAGTTGGAAAAAGAAGAGGGCTCTGACAGAGGCTCAGAGGCAGTTGAACCTGCCTGAACACTCGCTAAAGAATAAATGCCCGACTAGATGGGGATCTAAGCATTCTTGGGTGGACAGAGTCCTTGAACAATAGAAGGCCATTGCCCAAGTTTTCTCTAGTGACCGGAGGGCTAGACATCTCACCCTCACATGGCAGGATATTGATGTGCTGGAGGCCATCAACAAGTCACTCAGCCCTCTGGTTGAGTTCAGTGATGCCCTTTCTGGAGAGAAATATGTCAGTGTTTCTTTCCTGAAAACAACCCTCCACCTCTTCAATAACCAAATATTGGAAGTGCAGGAGGAAGACACGAACCTTGCCAAAAGCATCAAACTGAAGATAGTAGATTATCTCAATGACAAAAACAGTGACACAGCAACACAAGAACTGCTTGACATGACCTCTGCCCTGGACCCAAGGTTCAAACTTAAATATGTCAATGAAGACAACCGAGGGTCAGACAGACTGATAGCGGAGATGAAGACTGTCATGGTAATAATCAGAGATGGGGGACTCGAGTCACATGACTTGACTCGAGTCAGACTCGAGTCGCAAATTTAAGGACTTGAGACTTGCTTGACTAAATTAAGAAAATGACTCGACTTGACTTTGACTTGACATCCAATGACTCGAGACTTGACTTGACTTGAACTGTATGACTCGAGAATGACTTGATATACATTTTTATATAAATCATCGC
Organism: Leuciscus idus; assembly: GCA_021554675.1. Lineage (NCBI taxonomy): Eukaryota > Metazoa > Chordata > Actinopteri > Cypriniformes > Leuciscidae > Leuciscus > Leuciscus idus. The sequence continues at coordinate 11,834,862 of CM038625.1, read as the reverse complement.
AACATCAATTGATGAACAAAATGAAAGCAACGGAACCATTGACGCCAGTCATCAGATTCTGCGTGATTGCGTGACGCTGCACAAGCACAGAAAAAAAAAAACTAAGCGCGCTAAATAAAAAAAACATCTCCCAGCATCGTTTCTTTTTGGATATAAACACTAGAAATTGACCATATTCATACAAGAAGATTTGCTGTACGCATAATAACTGGTAAGGGATATCGGACGACCATCACAACCTCGAACAGTCGAACTTCATTCACCACGTCTAAAAGTAAGCTATGGCTTGTTTAACCTGTTTGTTATAGTTCATTCGACTATCGTTAAATCTAGAGAGAATATTGGTCAAAACAGCATATGCCTCTTTATACACAATTATGTTTTCAAATGTAGCTTAATGTTGTCAATATTCAAATTGTAATTGTCGCAACATTATAATAATGTATACTTTGTTTTCAACCAATGTCATAATTTTGAATAATAAATCGCATTTAGTATTAATTATTTAGTGATTTTATTTGGTAAAAGTAAAGTGCTTTTATTTTGAAGTTTCCGCGCAAGGTCTTTTGGGACGCTCGTGAGTGAGAGAGTCGGCAAGCTAATATGGAGGACCAAACCTGCAGAAATTAAAAATTAATAGATAAATAAATAAATAGATAAATAGATCAATAAATGTGATAATAGGAAAAGAAAGAAAGAAATAAACGACTTGATAAAATAAATATGATTCATTTTTAATCAAATTCATTTTTGTATTATTTTTCCCCTTAATGTATTATTTTCTGCTTTTATACATTTTTACATTTTTAAAAAATCGTTTTAACTTTTATTTATTCGTTAATTATTTATTTATTTGTTTTTATATTTTTATATTTATTCTTACATTTATTGTTTAGATTTATTTATTTATGCATTCATTTATTTATTGATTTATTTATTTCCACATGTATTTATTTTTAGATTTATTTATTTATTGATTCATTTATTTTTACATTTCTTTGTGTAACATGGAAATGAGGAAGGCGGTCCTTCAGTGGCTTTAGTGCATCATTGGTTGAGAGCGGTTGAGAGCTCACGAATAGAATCGTCAGGCTTAGCTAATAGAGAGGAGATTTTTCACAAAAAAAAAGAAGGAGAATTGTAAGTAATTTTCACCTAATCGCATTATGCCGAAATATTTTGTAGCGTCAACTATTTTTCCAGAAATAATAACACGAAGCTGAAACTACTTATGTGATCCCTCTCAGCATCGTCGTCGTCATCGAGTGTGGAACCGTCGGTGTCGACGTCAGACGCTGGGTTTATGACACCCAGACACCCAGTGGATGGTTGGTTTTCAATTACCTGTATATTTCAAATTACCTGTATGTATGCAGCACACAGTGCAGTGTTGATGTTAAAACTGTGTTGTTACAATGTTTAAAGTGGCTGACAACAATAAATATTCTTATTATAAATAAAACTGCCTGGTTTTTTGAGCTGTGCATAACTGTAGCTGAATAGTTAGGCCTACTACGCTACTGTATTTTAATATTGGTCATTATGGTGGTACTTGGAGAGCCAAATATTTTCTGAGGTGGTACTTGGTGTAAAAAGTTTGAGAACCACTGCTCTAGCTATTTGTAAAACGTCCGCCATAGTACACACCTGTCACCACCACCCGACGTCACTACAAAGCCAGAGTAATCGAGCAAGCGCCTCAATCAACGATGAACCAATGGTAAGCAAGATCAACCCACCTAATTATCATACAAGACAAAGAAATGTAAAAATAAATGAATCAATAAATAAATAAATCTATAAATAAATGAATGCATAAATACATAAATCTAAACAATAAATGTAAGAATAAATATAAAAATAAATAAATAAATAATTAACGAATAAATAAAAGTTAAAACGATTTTTTTTTAAATGTATAAAAGCAGAAAATAATACATTAAGGGGAAAAAATATTACAAAAATGAATTTGATTAAAAATGAATCATATTTATTTTATCAAGTCGTTTATTTATTTCTTTATGTAGCAGACGGGACCTACGTCCGCTTAGTAGGGGTAAATCACTCTTCCCTGAATGGCTGGAAATCAGAGGATCTAAGTCCCTAACCCCCAGGCCTATTAATCTCGTGTCTACTCTGCCCGCTCAGTAAAGCACAATAGCTTAGACTTTAGGATTTGGACCTGTCACGGTGGAGACCTAAAGTGCAGAATATCAGTAGCCTAACTATCAGTGTGTGTGACTTAACTTGTATTCCCCCTACCTACTATACTTTACAGACAGAGAATGAGACGCCCCTACTTCAGGGAAGATGGAAAAACTTCACAGTAAAAGCAATAGTGTAAAAGTTGAGAAATGAGTGGTTATTTATTATACTAAATACCAGTATTCTAATACTGAGTAAAAAAAAATATATATATATATAAAAAATATATATATATATGTTTATAAATCAAATGTAAAACGTATAGGAAAGGAATGGTTTCTCTATCAACCTGTAACCATCATAAAATGTTCAAACCCTTGTATTAACATCCACTTCACCAGAGTGGCTCAATAACACTTTGAAAGTTTTACTTAACAACATCAGCATATATCTGAATACACTGCAGATAAACCTCATATGCAAATAACAGCAGTATATACTTGTGAATGTAATTCACACAACAGTAACCTTCAGGTCAATTGTAACCTCAGAAACCGTTTTGCACAATACACTTAACAACACTCCATGACCAACCTCAGTTCAACGTTCCTTTTGGTTCGGATTGTCCACGTTACGTATGTGCCGACCGTACACCAATTAATAGAACATGTCCATCACGAGGGCGTTGCTATCCCGTGACAATGGTGGAGTCATGTGTGGCAGGGTAGCCTATTACTCCTCGACCGCACTGTGTATCAATGGCGTGAGAGAGATAGAGGGAGAGGGAGAGAGCAGGTGAGATGAGCCACAGGCACTTCCCGGGCTATAGCTGTGAAGTGAACTGGCTGGTTGTCTTCCTTCCCTTGCGTGACAAGCTTCCAACGTTGGCGACGAGCTAGTATAGCTAAATAATCAACACTTTGCACTACATAGCGAGAACGTTTGCCTCGCACTATGCGAACTATATTTGTTGATGATATGACGACGGATGAATCTTCAGTAATGATGGCGTGGAGTCTTCCGCTCTTACACACGCCACTCAAACCGTAACTGTTCCGTAGCTCAGACCAAAACATGTAGCACACGCAATAACTAAGAGCTAAACTGTTATTTACTGAATCATCATACCGAAATCTCCGTCAGCATGGGACCTCTTCGGACGCCGCCGTCCTCTCTGTTGTTCTTTTCAAAAAAAATTTTTTAGTCCCGCCCCCTCCTCTCCTCTCATTCACCAGTGTACCAGCATGCAAGTCATTGATTGGCCGAGTCTATGTCCAAGTTCCTGTGTGCGACTGGTTGAAAATATTCTGGGGGATTTCTTCATGTTATCGTAGGAGCTACATATCAAGAAATATGTGCACACTCTGGGTGTACACCTACATTCCCCCCTTCCAAACCCTGCCACATCATAGACTTCACTATTTGAGTCCCTTGCTAGACCACAGTGCATGTTCTTTTTTTTTCTTTTTTTTTATACAATGTAACATCAATACATCCAGAACAGAAGTACACATGCATTCACTTCTTTTAGACTTTCGTTAGTGTAAAACAAAATCACATAACAAAACAAAACATAAAGGAAAAGGAGCTCACTTCAGAACATACCCCTCCCGATATCTAACAGGTAACTGACCCCTAGTGTTCCTCTGTGGGCGTATCACTATTACAGACTCACTATCTGACTCCGAGTTATCTGCATCCTCAACTAAACCCCCCATAACAGACCCCTCCCCAGAGCTAGCATCAGAGGCTCCCCCACTTTCATGATCAGATACCTCCCCCAGGCTACCACCCAAGACTGCCTCTGGCTCAACATCCCGCAGCTCCCCTTGACTAGCCCCCATACTCTCGCCTGGTGTTGGTGCATTGTGAAGGGTATGAGGAATGCAAACTAACCCTACAGAGTCAGTGTCTGAACCAGATGCAGCTCTCTTAAGCCTGGGAGCAAGTGCTTCTCTAACAGGTGTCTGAAAGGTACAATGCTTCATCTGATTTCGGTGCACTACTTTTGACGGCCCCCCAGTTTCGGGCCTGACTGTGAAGACAGGTAAGTCGGGGTGATTCTGCTTGACAACTAAATATGGCTCTGGCTCCCACTTGTCTTGGATCTTGTTCCTTCCCCTTGGTCGATGATTCCTTAGCAGTACTCGATCCCCCGATCTGACAAGTGCAGCGCGTGACTTCCGATCGTAGAGCCGTTTGCGTCGCCGGGACGCATCCTGAGCGGCGTCCCCAGCCGCCTCTACTGCCACTTTCAGCCTCTCGTGGTGGTCGAGGACCCAATCATCCAGGTTGTCAATGTCACTGGGCTCCAAGTCTCTTCCCCCCAGAATGTCCTGAGGCAGTCGTGCATCTCGCCCGAAGAGGAGATAAAACGGGGAGTATCCCGTCGAGGAGTGAACATGACTGTTATAAGCCATCACAAGCTCAGGAAGATACTTTCTTCCTGCGTTTCCTTGCGTTTCCTCTCTGGCGTCAAAGTTCGGAGCATATCATGCATCGTTCTATTGAATCGCTCGCATTGAGCGTTGCCCTGGGGGTGATATGGGCTTGTACGACTCTTGGAGATGCCATAGATACGACAGAGTTCTTTGATGACACTGGCTTCAAAGCTACGCCCCTGGTCTGAGTGAAGCCTAGAGGGGCAGCCATAATACACAAACCAGTGCTTGACGATGGCCCTGGCTGTGGTTTTAGCAGACTGGTCTTTCGTGGGTACAGCCATCGTAAACCGTGTGAACATGTCAGTCATGACTAACACATTTTCATAACCACCCACAGACACCTCTAATCGGGTGTAATCCATGGCCAGTACCTCCAGAGGTGTGGTCACATTGGTGCATGTCAATGGGGCTCGGATAGCTGGAAATACGTCTTTGGCAAGTGCACAACGCTTACACTGCTTCACCCACTCATGTACGTCTCTGCTCATTGAGGGCCAGTAAAAACTCCGTGTCATACGTGCAAGTGTACCCTTCTGACTAAAATGACCCCCATGCTCATGTTCCATACTGAACACATGTTTCCGCAGAGCCTCTGGTAATACCAACTGGTGTATCTCCTCACCATCTCTCGGGTCACAAATGCTACGAAATAGGACACCATGACGGATGCTCAGTCGATCCCGTTGTGATGCCAGTTTTTTTTGTTCTGGAGCCATTTCCTGTAACTGGTTCTTATTGGGCCGCGCGTTACATTTCGTTGCCCTTGCTATAGGGCCCACAACAGGATCCTCTGCCTGAAGTTGCTGAAGATCCTCCCAGCTATATCCAGTAACCTTCGCTGTAACAGCAGCTTGTGAAGCCACCTGCACACTAGGCTTTCTTGCATTTGTCTTCTGTCCAGGCCATAGACAGGCACGCACTTCCTCAGCCTCAATGACCAGAAAGTCCTTATCAGTGTCGCTGACCTCAGGCTCCTGTGCTCGAGGGAGCCGAGACAGCACGTCCGCATTTGTGTTCTCCCTCCCCGGCTTATAATGCACTTCAAAATCATATTCCGCTAACTGGGCGACCCACCTCTGCTCCACTGCCCCGAGGTTAGCTGTTTCGAGATAGCGCAGAGGATTATGATCAGTCACCACAACAAATCTAGAGTACATTAAGAAGTCCCGGAATTTTTCTGTTATTCCCCATTTGAGGGCTAGTAACTCGAGCTTGAATGCACTATAGTTCTTGTCATTCCGCTCAGAGCCCCGGAGGCCTCGACTAGCAAAGGCGACCACGCGCTCCACCCCCTCTTGCCGCTGGCTGAGCACTGCCCCCAACCCAAGAAGGCTCCCATCGGTGGTAAGGGTGAAAGGGAGTGAAAAGTCAGGGTACGCAAGTACCGGAGATGACATAAGGTGCTCCCTTAGCCTATCAAAGGCCTCTTGACACTCTCTACTCCACACAAAGGGAACAGACTGGCCTCCACTCTCTTTCTTGCCCTTTCCCATTAGAGAATGTAACGGCTTTGCTAACTGGGCAAAGTTCGGGACGAAACGCCTGTAATATGACATAAACCCCACCACTTGCCGCACATCTTTTGTACTCCTGGGCACCGGCCAGTCACGGAGTGCTTTGACCTTTCCCATGTCCACTTGGACACCCTCCGCAGAAACAATATGGCCCAAGAATTTGACTTCTGACTTTAGCAGGAAACACTTGCTCGGTTTAAGCTTAAGCCCATGTTCCTTCAGGCGAGTGAATACTACGTCCAGTTTCTCACAGTGGCTATCGAAATCGCTGGAAAAGACCAGGACATCGTCCAGGTATATCAGTAACACGTCAAATGCCAGATCGCCTAGGACTACCTCCATTAGCCTCTGAAATGAGGCAGGGGCATTGCAAAGACCAAATGGCATTCTAGTCCACTGGTATAGGCCAAACGGGGTAGTAACAGCCGTTTTCTCCTGATCGTCTTCATGAACAGCCACCTGAAAATAGCCTGCTGTCAAATCTAGTGACGAGAAGAGCTTCGCCTTTCCAAGAGCATCCAAGGACTCCTCAACCCTTGGGAGCGGGTAGGCGTCCTTCAACGTGACACTGTTTAGCTTACGGTAATCGCAACAGAACCGTACAGATTGGTCTGGCTTAATGACAATTACTGCAGGGGAGGCCCACGGGCTGCAGCTTTCTTTGAGTACCCCCTGTGCGACCAAGTCCTGCACGTGTTTCTTAAACTCTTGAAATATGTGTGGAGGTATACGCCGGTGCCTTTGCTTAATCGGCCTTGCATCTCCAGTCTGAATACGGTGAGTCACTGTGGTGGTGTACCCAAAATCGCTTTTATGCTCTGAGAACACATCCGGGTGTTTCTTGAGAATATTGTCCAGCTTTTGCACCTGAGGTGGCGTCAGACCCTCGAGATTTGCGTGTACCGGAACAGACAGTGGTCCATCCCCCTCTACTGACTCGAACTCTCCATGGCTGACCTTCCTCACGTACACTTCTCCATTCACCTCCTCCACGGACACTACTTCCCTTGGTACGATCACATCGGGTTTACTCAACTCTGCCACTCTGCATCTTGGGAACAATGTGATGGTCTTCTCACTTGAGTTGAGTATGCGCACTGGGACCTTCCCCTCAGTAGCCTGGGCCAGAACATTTGCCACCAGTAGACCACGAGGGAGACTGGCACTGGCAGACGCCTCCACCAGCACTTTGCATGTTGCTCTGGGTGGTATTCTACAGCGACCTTCGATCACCTTTTCACTGAACGGGGGGATGGTGACAGCCTGCTTCCCTGCGACTTTTACGAACCCTATCCGTCCGTTTGGGCCCACACACCGTTCCTCCTCTTCTATGGTGGCCAGTATACGGCGTAGGCTGGCATGGCCTGGCTGTGGAGTACCTCGGTCCAGCTTCTTAACACCCTTGAAATCAGTCAGGAAGCCCTTGAGCTCTCCGATTACGTTCATTCCCAGAATGCCAGGTGGTTTTCCCCTTTCCTTCTTGCCGCTGCAACTGTCCTTCAGCACAAAAACACACCGACCCTTCAACAGCCTGCCCATACACTCAATATCCGCCTCCAGACACCCGACCACTGGAATTTCAAGGCCATTAGCCGCTGTTAGACGAACCCATTTAGCTGGTGACAGACAGCACTCGGTCCCCTGGAAATGTTCCCTGAAATAACTCTCTGGAATGGTAGTGACCTCGGAACCAGTGTCTAAAAGGCAGCTGGTCTTTACACCATCTATCCAAACATCAATTGTGAAGCACTCCCCAAATGCACCACTAGAAGTTGCTGAGTCCCTCTCGCTGGTCAGGGTAACAGCTTTAATACCAGCTGAAACCAAACCACTAGGGCTTTGTGTGTCATTTTCGGCTTGACACTCTGTTGTAGCAACGGCTGCCATCCTTGCTCTATGCTCGGCTGGTTTATTCTGCCGACACGTGCGGCTCGTGTGACCAGGTTTATTGCAGGAATAGCAAATGAGTCGCCCTTCGTCGTCTCTTAGAGGCGGTCTAGCAGGTCTAGTGGGCATTGCAGCCTGCTCCTTTCCATGAACTGCTTTGTAGAGTTCCTCCTGGCGGGCAGCAAGGTTTTGGATAGCTTCGTATAGTGATGTCAGGGTCAGTGGAGAAGAGGCTTCTTCAGCAGCTGCTGCATTAACTGCTCCTCGCACTGGGCCTCTGGCAGCTGTAGGGGCCTCTTCTTCTTCCGACCACGTGATGGCCGCTTGCATCAGGTCAAAGAAGGACAGCATTGGTTGCGCTTTCTCCTGTCTCTTTGTTTAGCGCCGTAAGAAGTCATCTCTTAGCCCAAGTACAAATAGTTCTTTCAGCATTTTGTCTGGATCTTGAACTCGCTCCGGGTCTCGCCGTTTCAGCTTATGCAGTTTCTCCTGAAGATCATAAGCGTAGGCACGTATCTTTTCACCTGGGCCTTGCTTCCTGTCATAAAACTCTCTAAGGCGAGCACCAACGGGGACCTTGTCGCCATATGTTTTCTCCAGAACTTCAAAGACTTTTGTGATATCAGTATTTTCTTCACTTAACAGAAACTTAACTGTCAGTTTTGCCTCACCCTTGAGGTGCTGCCTGAGCAACTCGATTTTATCTTCTTCTGGGACCCTGGCTATCTTGAAACTAGACTTCATGGATGCTATCCACTCCTCAACGCATGGTTCACCTTGGGCTGGGCTACCGGTGAAATCGGAACATTTTCTCTCTCTTGGAATATACAAAGACGCGGGGGTCTTGGCCTGCTGTTCGATTACAGTCTTAGCCATCAACAGAGCCTCCCTCTGATCTTGTCTGGCCTGATCAAGAAGTGCCGCTTGTTCCCCCAGCCTAGCTGTCTGAGCTGTAACCGTTTCTTGGAGATCCTTAAATTGCTTCCTTAACTCTTCCATCTCAGCCATGGAGCATAAACTATAAAGCTACAAAAAGTCGATCGTGTTCGTGACGGCCAATATGTAGCAGACGGGACCTACGTCCGCTTAGTAGGGGTAAATCACTCTTCCCTGAATGGCTGGAAATCAGAGGATCTAAGTCCCTAACCCCCAGGCCTATTAATCTCGTGTCTACTCTGCCCGCTCAGTAAAGCACAATAGCTTAGGCTTTAGGATTTGGACCTGTCACGGTGGAGACCTAAAGTGCAGAATATCAGTAGCCTAACTATCAGTGTGTGTGACTTAACTTGTATTCCCCCTACCTACTATACTTTACAGACAGAGAATGAGACGCCCCTACTTCAGGGAAGATGGAAAAACTTCACAGTAAAAGCAATAGTGTAAAAGTTGAGAAATGAGTGGTTATTTATTATACTAAATACCAGTATTCTAATACTGAGTAAAAAAAAATATATATATATATAAAAAAAATATATATATATGTTTATAAATCAAATGTAAAACGTATAGGAAAGGAATGGTTTCTCTATCAACCTGTAACCATCATAAAATGTTCAAACCCTTGTATTAACATCCACTTCACCAGAGTGGCTCAATAACACTTTGAAAGTTTTACTTAACAACATCAGCATATATCTGAATACACTGCAGATAAACCTCATATGCAAATAACAGCAGTATATACTTGTGAATGTAATTCACACAACAGTAACCTTCAGGTCAATTGTAACCTCAGAAACCGTTTTGCACAATACACTTAACAACACTCCATGACCAACCTCAGTTCAACGTTCCTTTTGGTTCGGATTGTCCACGTTACGTATGTGCCGACTGTACACCAATTAATAGAACATGTCCATCACGAGGGCGTTGCTATCCCGTGACAATGGTGGAGTCATGTGTGGCAGGGTAGCCTATTACTCCTCGACCGCACTGTGTATCAATGGCGTGAGAGAGATAGAGGGAGAGGGAGAGAGCAGGTGAGATGAGCCACAGGCACTTCCCGGGCTATAGCTGTGAAGTGAACTGGCTGGTTGTCTTCCTTCCCTTGCGTGACAAGCTTCCAACGTTGGCGACGAGCTAGTATAGCTAAATAATCAACACTTTGCACTACATAGCGAGAACGTTTGCCTCGCACTATGCGAACTATATTTGTTGATGATATGACGACGGATGAATCTTCAGTAATGATGGCGTGGAGTCTTCCGCTCTTACACACGCCACTCAAACCGTAACTGTTCCGTAGCTCAGACCAAAACATGTAGCACACGCAATAACTAAGAGCTAAACTGTTATTTACTGAATCATCATACCGAAATCTCTGTCAGCATGGGACCTCTTCGGACGCCGCCGTCCTCTCTGTTGTTCTTTTCAAAAAAATTTTTTTAGTCCCGCCCCCTCCTCTCCTCTCATTCACCAGTGTACCAGCATGCAAGTCATTGATTGGCCGAGTCTATGTCCAAGTTCCTGTGTGCGACTGGTTGAAAATATTCTGGGGGATTTCTTCATGTTATCGTAGGAGCTACATATCAAGAAATATGTGCACATTCTGGGTGTACACCTACATTTATTTTCCTATTATCACATTTATTTATCTATTTATCACATTTATTTATCTATTTATCTATTTATTTATTTATCTATAAAAATTTTATTTCTGCAGGTTTGGTCCTCCATAAGCTAACAGCAAGTGAAGCACGGACAATTTAATGCTCTGATAAAAGTGTTAAGGTTGTTATAGTGGATGTCAGCGATCTAAGGAAACCTTTATTCCCTTGTATACAGCATGCAGCCAACGAGGTATGCTGTTTTGTGTCTGTATTTTACTTTGGTGAACGTTATTTTACATGCTGCGCATGTCATTGTATGTTCATATTAAGCTAATGCGGTCTTTATTTTCTCGTTATACTGTATGTTTAGTTTTCACGGTGGACATGGAGAATAAGCTTCAAATAAACCTGTAGCAAGACAGACATGAAATGGCGTATGTATGACACGCCAATTCGATTTCCATTTTTGGCGTGCTATCAACACGCATAATCGCTTTTCAGCGTGTTTATCAATGCCGTTGACTTAACGTTACATTACTGTATAGATATGACCTACCCCAACTCCCTTAGAGTCCCTAAACCTACCCGTCACTGGGGTTAATCTTCTCCTACCATCCTAGGAAAAAAAATATCGATTCCCCGGAATCACGACAAGACGTGAAATAATCACGTTGGTCCCCTTTGGAAAACGTGTAGATGTCACAGTTTAACGCCCATACACGTTTGCCATATCTTGAAGATATCTGTACAATTTCCTATACCATTGTATAGATTATAAATGTAAGATCCCTTAACTCTACTCCCACACCTAAACATACCCATTTTATGGACAATATTAAAATGATAAAACGTAATGGACAGATATGTAGGAAAATGGCATTTTTATGAACAATATGGCATTAAAAGATAGTTTGAGCCACGAATCCTACCCCTAAACCTAACCATAACCATTTCTTAAAACTACCTAGGCAACAATTATAAAGAAAAACAACAGACAGACGAGTATAATCACAATAATTTATTTATACTAACCTTACAACACAACATCGATTCACAAAATACACCAATTTTATTAGCTTGATGTAATCCAAACCTTCAGAATCCATATATTATTTGCAAGAAAAAGATCCAAACTCAGCCCTTTATCCAGTAATCGTCATCTTGACCGTAAACGTCAAACCCCGCGCTTGTTATGAATTCAAATTCAAAAATTGCGCCCTCAAGAAGCGACAGGTTACTATGGTTACGGCAGTAATATCAAACGCTCATTGGCTCTCGCCTCGCCTGCTTCGTCACAGATTGCGTCATGCACATTCACATTTGAAATGTATGGAACGCCGTTGGGGACAATACCTATTATATGTATGGAAGGCCAAAAGGGCCAAAACGTGTGAAACTGTCGCGTTAACGCGTATTTACATGTTTTTGTTGTTTGTGTACATTTGTTGTGTTGAATCGATATTTGTTGTCGATATTTGTTGTGTATATACAACGCGTATTGTTGTGTTGTAAGGTTTGTAAACATGACATTTTTGAACGTGTAATATTTCTGAGTCTTATTTGATGTGCGACATACAAATGTTTCTGTTTTAGTTAAACTGGTGATAATTTAGAGTCAATGATTAAATACATTCAATGACTGCATGAATTAACATTATATTATTTTGTAACGTTAAAGGAATTTGTCCTATAGGAAAAGTGAGTGGTCTCTGTGATCCAACGACCATATTTCCCCTCTGGTTAATGCATTCGAGGTGTCTATTTGGACCACTGCAAATAGCCTACTTGTTGGCAGAACTAATTACACTAGGCCAGTCTACCCTATATGTGGAAAAAGTCACCTCTTTAGTCAGCGGTTTCTGTGGCGTAACGTGTAAAGGGAGACCGGGGTTCTATTCCCACTGACAGCGCTTTTTTTTATAACTTTACAGTTATTAAACGCATTTGTTTTCAATAAAAATGATTTGACTTAAAATTCATTTTAATTCATAAAAGTTACATTTAGGGTAACGTTAGGGGTAGCTCTAGTCTTTAATATCTCAATAAGTTGCCATGATTTTAATATTGTTTTATAAATCTAATAATCTACTGTCAGTTATATTGCAGGATGTTTAATGCACAACAATACTGATGAGCAAATAGTAACGTTATCTGTCACTATTTATAAGTAAATAGCATCTAAATGTCTACTGAATCCACAACTGTTGCACTTAGACTTGGACTGGCTGCCCCACAGTTTACGTGGTCCGCCTGCTGTAGTGATTCTGTAATGTTTATGTGTCGTATGATTGTGTCTGTGTTTAAATGTTGAATAAAGATTTGTAAATTGTCATAGGCTACTGGTGCTTTGTTTTCTGCTTTTGTATTTGCCTTATTGTTATAATATAATTGTTAAATTTGTGATTGTTACAATATATTGTTGTTATTAGATTATTTTTATCTGACATAGGCTATACAGTATACATACAGTAGGCCTATATGTGTATTAATTATTTCCAGTCAAACTGGCATCCCGACTTCAAGGAGCATTCCAGAGTCTCTCATACCAGATTGATGCTGGCCCACTCGGAGATTACTCCAGTCATTTTGAAAAAACAATAGCCACAGTATTTAGTATTTAGCCTTTGCTAACTTTATTATTCACTGTATTTATTAAAGTTGAATGATTTATGGCATTTATTGGCACTATTATGTATAATTATCGACACCCCACCCTGGACCTCACTAATTATTAAACCCTGGCTATGGCCGTATCCAGTGTTGTATGTTGTACATATGTTAACATATGTTATACACAGGGCTTAATTTGAGCCGGAACACGCCGGATGTTCCGTCACCTCCGACATTGGATCCGGCACCTTTTTTATTGGATCCGGCACCTACTGTGTCACTAAAATTAATTGCCTAAATGAAAAATAAATAAATACTGTTTGTGTGGTGTTCAATGTTTGTGTAACCTGCGTCGCGGCGACAATACAACCCTCACTTACAAATAGCGAAATATGCAAATGAGCGTGAAGTGCACCGCTTCAAAATTTGGAATGATGTATTAAGGAATTAAATGATAAAGCAGTGAAATTTAAAACATCACATCACACAGGAGGGAAAGAAAAATATATATATATATATAATGACCAGGAGAACAGCAAAGATTTGCCGGGGAACAAATAAATGTAACCTTAATATAACCCTAATTTATATTTCCTATTTAGTTTATAATTATTATTGTTTCTCTCTTTTTTTTTTTATTACCTATTTAGTTTCAAGCTAATAAATTTAATTGACCCTTATTCTAATAATATATGTATATAATTTATTGTTTACCTATTTATTCAATTTGTTTCTAATTGGCTTATTTAAGGTTAAGTAAACGTTTTAAATTCAAATGCAATCCTTCCAAATGATAACCCTATAAGAATACCCTTTTTACTCTCGTTCTCCAAGAAAAATAAATAAAAATAAAATATAAAATCAAAATGAATTGAAATGAAATACAATGGAATTTAAAAAAAAAAAAATAAATAACAGTAGAGAAAATAAAATACAGGTCAAAATTTACTGCTTAATTAGCAGTCTCAAATTCAATACAATTCAGATTCCTCTTTTTATATGTATATAATTTATATACACACTAATTCTCAGTTCCAGTTCGAATGCCGCTCTCACGAGATCCTTCTTCCGCAATGTATCTCGGATCAACACAGTTCAATTCAGATGTGTGCACAATCATACTACTCCGTTCGTTTCTTGATTCACAAACTCGGTCCTTCCTTATATGGGCAAATGGCTCGCCAGTTCCCGCTCGCAACGTTTTTTTTTCCGATGTGAAGCAAGCAGGGACAATTCACATACAATTCTCAAAATCGTCCGGTGTCCAGGAAATGTGCAGCATCCGACTCAGAAAAGACAAAAAGTAGAAAAGAAGGAAAAAAACAAGAAAAAAGGGGAAAAGGAAAGAAAGAAAAAGACCCAACCTTGCAAAGACAAGGCCAAAAATACAATTAGACATTCCTTTCAAAAAATATACATCATTAGAGCAGTTAGCCTGCATATAAACAACATTCAACTTTTTTTTCCTTTTACTGCAATTCCGTCTTACTTTAGCACATATAGTTTGTATGTGCAAAGAGCTATTTTTCCGATGACGCACTTAGGCCTCATCTGCCCGTATTACATGTGCGTCATGACCGCGCATTAACTCATAGCTCAAATACACGACGAAATTCGTTAAAATAACCTCTCGAGGTGGCTTTTAACTCTGAAACATTAATTATTCAACACATACATGCAATACTCTTCCCATTATAAACGAAAGGGTCAACTCTTTTACATACAACAGCATATTACATCAGAATTTAGTAATTCAATACAATTTATCAAGTATTTTACACACAAAAAGAATTATTTAATTACAACACTCACCAAGAGAACTCAATTCATCGGCTATGAAGGGCAAAACTTCCAACTTTGGAAAATGTATTCTCTTCGTAGCAGTCAATATCACGTTCACTCGTAACGTTTGACTGATGAATCTCAATCCGCACTTTAATCTAAAAGCTTCTCAATACGCTGATTTCACGCAGCCGTTATTTTGAAATCGAACGCGAGGCTCCGGTGGGAAGAAAACCGGAAGTGTCGCCTTTAATCACAGGAGAGTCGTGAATGTGATAGCGTATTGTTGTGTTTAATGATGTTGTGTCAATTCTAAAAATGTACAAACATTTCTTTCATACTTTAGACTATATACAGTGAAATTCATTTATAAATAAAATATATTTTTTTATATATAATTCAGAATATAAAAAACGAAGCAGGAATGAACTATATACATATCTTATATTGGATAATAACATCCAAAAGTGTAAATCGCGGCAGCAGCTTCAGGATGGTAATCCAAGGCACTGTTGTTTATCTTTACTTCCGGGGTTTTACCCACTGGAGCCTCACTTTCGATTTCAAAATGGCGGCTGCGTGAAATCAGCGTATTGTTTCTCTGATTTAAATCTTGGTTTGTTTGTTCTAATTCTCGTTTCTTTCTTTAGGATCGCACCAGCAGCTTCTGTAACTTGAACTAGCCGCTTCAGTGTCTCGCAAAAAGTGTTGCATCACCCTTGCCCTGAGTCCACCTATTAAGGCGGGGCTAACTCCCACTCGTTGAATTGAACCAATCTTTGTCTTGCTAAATTGGATACATTTTCTAAATGAGTTTTATGATTTTAGTTTATGCATTTTCTTATTTTCTCTTAGAATCTTAAACTTTCTATTTTTTTTCTTTCCCCACAGACATTAATAAAATAACTGTTAGTCTTTTTTTTTTTTTTTCTCCTTACATCAACAGAATCTCTTTAGTGACCTGGGTTACACCGACCTGTGACACATGACTTGCGCGCTTGTTGTACGAGTTGAGATTGCTGTTAGCCTCGATCGTTTCACGCAGGGGAAAAATGTCAAAAAGACAGGAAAGTTTGCTTAACTTTTTCAAATACGCTGGACAGTCAGATCCCAAACAAGCAAAAATCGTTTCCGCTGATCAAAAAGGAGACCACGGTGGACACAGTAGCCTAGTATCGACATAATATCTCGTTATTTCGACATAATAAGGGGACATTCTAATCTGCATTAAGCCACATTAAGCATTCTTAATGGGTTTCTGGGAGGAAAATGCTTAACGTGTAATTGCGTTCATATTCTGGGCTCATTTGATTTGTTTTTCTGATTTGGGCTTTTCTGATTTTTGTGCATAGCCTATTTGTTAGGATTTTAGTATCATAATGATTAATAAATGCACGCACAATTATCCGTGAACTTGATTTGAACAAATGCCTTGTGCAAAATTCAGAATTAAATTAATGTGCAGAAATTTGTACAAATAGAAAGTATGTAGGCCTACTATACTGTTTTAGCCATTAAAAAAGCGCATTTAGTTTCATATTTGTTAAAATATTATAATTTTTATTTTTTTTCATTTATGTTGATTTATGAAAAGTGAACAGCACGACCGAGTAAGATAGGATGCGCAATATGAGACATGGAGCGGGTCAGACATGATTTTGACCGTTGAAGTTGAAGTTGTTTTGTAGAAAGCCTTTCTTTAAAGTGAATTTCGTTTTGTATAAATTGTATCTTAATTTTAATCAATTTTTCATCAACCAATTGCCTGTATTTAATCAATAGGCCTACGAAACGGAGGCGCCCGCGCGCTCACTTGCATTGCACGTGAACTAGAGCACACCCTAACTTAACGAAACTCAGTGTATGCCTCACACAGACATGACAAATACATCAAATACACAAAGCTTGAAATGTCTTTAAACGAAATAATTCAAAACGAAAAACGAAAAAGGCTACTCTCTGATTATGTAATCCATTAGGCTTATTATGTGCATTTCTCTCTATAAGCGCGTTCACACGGAGATGGCGATCGTCAACTTCATTTGCAGCCGAGTCGACACTTTTAGAGAAAACACTTGTTTATTAATAAAAATCAATACAAGCATCACCGGATTTACAGATGCACGCACACATATTATTTCGAAATAACGAGATATTGTGTTGAAATAACATTATTATTAATAATAGCCTACATCTTTTAGAATATGCCTATTTGATTGAATGCTGAAAGTTGCCCTTGTTCAATTTAATAAAATTAAAACTTTAATTGTGATCATTAACATAACTGAATATTAAATATTTAGTGGCCAAGTTTTGCGCGGATCTCCGTCAAATCTAGCACCCACTCAGCACATGTGTTAAAAATTCTCTGGCGCTGTCCCTGCAGAGAAGCTACGTAGGCAGTGTAATTTATTTATTTATTTTTTGTTTTGTTTTGTTCCGTTACCTCCAACCCCCGTTTTGAGTCGCCGGATCCACTGCGCTCTGGGACCTCCCACTTTACAAATTAAGCACTGTACATCCTGTTATAAGAGGATGCCAACTGAACGCAGTCTGTAAAAGTTCTTTGACAGTTTCATAAAAAATTTCTAAGAGCCATCGTAGAGAGCAATCCACTTTTCCACGTTACCGGAGACAAAAAAACCTGCATGAGTACAAACGGGATGAGATGCCACAGCATGACACAGCACTGACATCACAGCCAACGTATAAATGCATCATTGACTCTAAAGTTTTACGCTGGCCTACGTACATGCCAACGTAAAATTACGATCTCATTCACGAACAAATGTTACGTGTGACGTTTGCATAGGTATTTGCTTACCTAACAGCACATCATCCCCCACGGAAAGAAATATCGTCTGATGTTTATGTATACACAAATCCGGCGAAACACGGAAGTAAAGCAGCGCCGCCATTACTGCGTGCCTTGCTGCTAAGGAAGTAGCGTTGGTCCCGTAGGCGGCTGTAGCAGATGTAGCTGTACAAATGTACAGATTTACGAATAAATGTTATTTTTATCTATTCATCTTTAATTTTGTACAGTAGCCCTGCTGTATGGCTACAACACTTCCCTCGATCGACCATGCAGTCACAAAATGAATTCGAGAACTTTGCAGTTTTCTCTGTGTATTGTACTGACACATTATGGTACGAGTTCACTGCCTGTGAAAACCTCACGACACCTTTTAATGTGATGAGCTCATCTTCGAAGGTATGCAGTATCTGGCCAATCCATCCGGAGCTCATATAATTCTGACCTTCAATCAGTGCCCTGTAGTTTAGGTTCTGAAGCTCGCATGCCAGATGATTAATAAAATAATCTTGAATACCTGTAAGCTGCCAACTCTCACGCCTTCACCGTGAGACACACGCAACTTTTCAGCTTTTCACACGCTGTCATGCCACACATCCATTTTCTCACGCACAGAAAAATCGCGAGGCAGAAAGGACACGGAGACCGACAGACTTTCTGTGTCTTTAGACAGCAGATTAGTTATGATATAAAAAAGCTCAGCTCTCAGATTCTGTCAATTTTATTACTAAATTCAAACAATAAATACCGTTTTGGTGTTTGTAAATGTGACGTGACGGATCCCTAGCAGTACGTGAACCAACTTAATAGTAAATAAACACGAATGAACAATGTTAAAAGTAGCAGTACAACTTACCGAAATGTATATTCATCATACATAATATCGATCAATCAGTGTTTTTTTTTTAAATTAACGCCCATCTTGTGTACCTAATATTTATCCAAATTAGTCAATATTAAATCAAATCACAAGAATTGAACTGAATTGAAATCCTGAAATTTGTTTCAAGCAATAATAAAAAAACGTAGCTTACCAGAAATTGTACCATATATTATAAACATTGCAACATGTTGTCACTAAACCTAATACAATTCAGTTTAGTTACTAAAATGTTTTGACAATCACAATATTTAAGCCCCAGGATCCGCTTTCATTGAAATGTCATTAGAGGGCACCGGCAAGTGTCACACCGCCGTCACTTCGCAGGCACGCAGTAATGGCGGCAGGCAAGATGGCGGCGCCCATAGAGATCGCGGCGGATTTGTGTATACAGCAACGTGCCATCGCATCACAAATGCAAATGAAATCCTAAATAGAGCAACGCTATTGGCTGTTGTGCGGTCTGACGCGACACCCGAACATATACTTCGTATTGACGCGTACAAACTGTGCGTGTTAATGCGTCCAAATTTTACGCGTTGCATATAATAAGTATTGTCCCCAACGGCGTTCCATAGTAATGAAGCGCGCACTGCCGCGCAGCCCTCAGAGGGAGCGAACCGAACCGAAGACGGATTCACGTTTTCATGGATTTGAATTAATAACTTAAATTCTGCTCTGTCTGTTACCTCATACAAAACCACTGCGACACATCGTCACGTGAACAACTTTTGGTACCGATTTTGACATTTTCTCATTAAATAAATTATTGTGATTATACTTGTCTGTCTGTTGTTTTTCTTTATAATTGTAGCCTATAGTTTTAAGAAATGGTTATGATTAGATTTAGGGGTAGGATTAGCAAACGTCCGGGGATAATGGTACGCAGGCACGTGCACACATAGACATCAAAGGGGGCTTGAGCACCTGCCCTTTTTATTCCTGGAGAGAAAGTGCCCTTTTTTCTGGGGTGCTTTTTTCATTTAATTTTTTTAAATATTATATATTCCTGTTTGCGCACAGCTTCCCTGTCAAACAAATATATTTATTGAAGAATAGTATCTAAATATCAGCAGAGCTCGAATTGAGTCAAGTCTTATGGGGGGTCCCCAAGTTTTTTTTGGGCGGGGGGTTGGTTAGTCTCGCAATATACACTTTATACAAAATATACAGTATATTTGATCATAATATGCGTATATATACTATTTATTAAAAACGCTGGATAAAGAATTGTGTATATATATATAATTCTTCTTTTAAATTACTTACTAAAGTAATATGGATTTAGAGGGTGAAAATTTCTAACCTCCCAAACTCAAAATTTTCTAGTGACTGATAACATCTAAATTTTGCAATTGGCCCAAGTGAAATTCTGTAAATTAAATTTTAAATTTACAGATTTTCACTTGGGCCAATTGAAAAATTTAGATGTTATCAGTCACTAGAAAATTTTGAGTTAGGGAGGTTAGAATTTTTTTACAGTGTACTTAGTGTATATATATATATATAAACTCAGTCTCTTTTGCCACAACTGAAATGGAGAACTGAACATAACTATATATAATGTGTTACATAGAAATGTAGAAAACACGTTTCGGCCCAGATCCGGCCCACATCTGGCACTTGTGGAATGCGGATCTGACCCACATGCAGCGTGGAATGATGACAGTTGGGCGGCTCACTCCTGTTTGCCAGATCTGGGCCACAAGCAGGCCATAGCAATGCCACATGTCAGCCAAGAGCAAAGAAATAAACCAGAACTGGACCTTATCTGAGCCGCAAAACCTGTGTATATTAAATATGGAGTCATTTCAGCCTTAATAAGCCTGTTAACAAGCAGAATCACTGAAGGAAAGAAGAGAACAGAAAAAGAGTCGAGCAGAAACACAAGAACTACAACTGACTTCAGCCACAGTCTAAGATGAACTGAAGCGAAAAGGAGACATTAAATCTGTGAAGATCTCAGCAGAGGAGGATTAAACAACTCCACAAACAGCATCTTAGACTGTGGCTGAAGTCAGTTGTAGTTCTTGTGTTTCTGCTCGTCTCTTTTTCTGTCCTCTTCTTTCCTTCAGTGATTCTGCTTGTTAACAGGCGTATTAAGGCTGAAATGACTCTATATTTAATATCAGACTTTGTGGCTCAGATAAGGTCCGTTTATCAATGACAGCCTTTAGATTTCGATTGTAAAACTAATTAAAATATAAACTAATGGTTTAAAAATGTGTTATTTGTTAAGTGACCATGGTATAAGCGGGTTAATGCCCTGCGAGGTGTCCATTGTCAGGTATTAATGGACTTCGGCGGAGGCAACCGTCCGACGCGCATTAATACCTGACAATGGACACCTCGTCGGGCATTAACCCTTACTTATCCATCTTCATCGAGATCTCTAGCACTCCTGTAGAACCAGGAGGACTATTAATAATGAAAAATTAGTAACTTAAGCCTAAGTGTTTCCAATTTATGCAAGGAATACAAAAGCCCCGGCATGGAGTGGACAGATATAAAGTAGAAAGATATACAGAGAGAAACAATTACCCCTCAAAAAAGTCAGTAAGAAGCTTTCTTTTCCCGACTGGGAGTGGAGGTTTATTTTTCTCCATTTTTTAAAAAGCTAAAATTAGCTTCACCGGAGCGGCGCCAAACAAACAATGTCAGTCAACGATGTCATGCGCGCGCACAGCGCTCTTTAGATGTGGGGCGGGGCGTTTACATTTTAAAGAGACAACTAGCTATAAACAAACTTAAAATAAATTATTGTAAATAATCAATTCACGAAATGTACTGTATCCATTGCATGCATTTAATCAGATTTGTCATTATTATTTTTACTAAAATAAAAATATCTGAGGGACCCCCCTAATTCTATTTTTTATTTCTTATGGGGGGTCCCTAATACCTTATGGGGGGTCCCGGATCCCCCCAGCCCCCCCTCAATTCGAGCACTGAATATCAGGTCAGGAGTTCTGATGCGCTCCCCCCTGCGTCTCTGCGCAGCGGCGCACATCGGCACACATCATACACACACACACACACACACCTGCAGGCAGCAGCAGCAGCCCCTCCCAGCAGTGTTTTTCTTGGCTTGTGTTGAGGTGAGTGGCGCTCGAAATTCGAAATTCGAGGCACTGGTCGAGGCTCGAATTTACTGCTGATTAGCCAAAGACAAATATAGTTAACCTGTGTTTTGTTAGCATGCATGCCTCATGAGCTACTAGACTAGCTAATGTGTAAGGGATAATCTCTATACATTATCCCGCTTATTACATGGCTACCTACCAAATAAGTAATTAAGTTGACACAAAATATTGATTTAAAAGGGAGTTTATTGATTTAAACCCGATTGTATTGCTTCCGCTAAAGAAAATAGTACGCTCCGTCTCTACGGTTAGAATCCTGTGAGTCCATAGCAACGCTCTGTTTTTCATGGCAACGGTCTGTTATACTCCGCACAGCGGTCTGTTATCACACCGCATTCTACATCGGAATTAAACCAAGCCATGTAATAAAATAAGTTAGTAATACAATTTATTTTTGTATTTTGTCAATCATTTTTGCAGTGATTTTTTCAGTAAAGTTAACAAAATAGCAGCAACAGCCCTCTTCAGTTTAGAGTGAATATTTGTGTTGATTTTAAAGTGTTATGTATTCTGATAACACCAAAATAATTTAAATGATGTAGTGCCTTGTGCAAAAATAAACAAATTATTAGTAAAACACGCCCCTCTGCTTTGTGCAGTTAATTAGGTTATTCTAAATATATGCTTGAAGCTAGTAGCATAGAAAATGTTTTCAAAACATGCACATTGTGGAATGGATCCTTTGCTGCTCTATAAACCTAGTGAATAAAGGAGACTATGGTTTCTGTGTGAACTGATTATTTTGTAGACATCTTTTGAAAATGAAACAATTGCGTGAGTTTGAGGAAGATAAAATTAATAATTTTTTTTATAAATTTTTCAAAAAGGAAGTCAGAGTTGCGTTAATATATATACTTTTTTGTTTAAAAAAAAAAAAAAAACGTAACTATGAGAAGTGCCCTTTATTTCACTTGAGCCCCTGCCCCTCAAAATGTCTGTGCACGTCCCTGATGGTACGTGTAAGATTCACGTCTGAGGCTGTTAAACTGTGACATCTACACGTTTGCAAAAGGGGACCAACATGATTATTTCACGCACATTTTGCTCCGTTTCACTCGGACATTTAACGGCGTAGACATACACGCGGAAGATGACGGTTCGTTTCGGCGTGAACATACACGCGGATAGCTCAAAATGCGTATAGATAACACGCCACTTTTGACTTGAAAGTGGCGTGTATGTTTACGCAAAGTCATGATGTCATGTTGCGCAAGAAAACTACTTGTGTCTGCCAGTGCTTCGAGGGAATTACACAAATGATAATTAAAGGAGCTATGTGTAGGTTTTTACTTAAAAACATCTTTAAGATAGAGTTTTCATTTGTACATGTATGAGCCAACCACGATGTAATAAAAAGAATGACACCTTGACTGTCCACCACGGTTGCCTCTATCAGCCTGTAGGCTCAATTGTGTGTTGAGGAGTCAGGCCCGAATCGGCGCGAAAATTCACAAAATGTGACGTCATGCGCGTTCTCGTCTACTTGGGCTTACATCCGTACGGCACGGCAGCCATTATTAGTAAGCAGCGGCAATCGGTAGTGTTTTCAAATGGTGTTTTCTTACCTCAAACCTCGAGGTCGGACATCCGGGACTTTTACTCCCATAATGCACTGCACACGCATAGCAACCGCGGCGAAGGGTAAAACAAACAAGCGCCCGCCATTGAGCAACACGAAGTGGAAGACAAACGAGCGCCGAGCTCTTTTCCTTTGGTTGCAAATCATGCCGAAAAACTGTTGTGTTGTTGGTTGCACCAACAACAGTGTAAAAAGGAGTGACCTCTCCTTTTATTTGATTCCTAGCGAGGCAACTGAGTAGGGCTGGACGATTTTGGCTAAAATCATAATCGCAATTAATCAAACAAGTTACCTCGATTACGATTATTGAACGATTATTTTTTTTAAAAAATCCTAATGTCACTGGCAAGGCTTATACTGTAAATACGTTCACGGTTATTTTTTCTAATGAAAGAGTTAGGGATGTCCCAATACCACTTTTTCACTTCCGATACGATACCGATGCCGCAGCTTTGGCTATTTGCCGATACCGATATCAATCCGATATCTTTATTTTATTCTTGAACTAATCTATCTATAAATTACAGAAACGTCCGTCTGTCTGTGTGTGTGTGTATGTCTGTTAACCACATATCTCTCGAACCGTTAGTCCGATGGATTTCAAACTTGACAGGTGTCTCGCTACGGTCACGAGTAAGTGCAGCGCCAAGTTTGACGTTGTTTGGATGAGAAATGCTAAAGATATTGTTAAATATATCATTTTTTAAAGGTTGTGGTTTAAAAATAAACATTCTAACATTAGAGGGTTGTATCGGTCAAAGAAGCCCCAAGAAGGTTGTGGTTTAAAAATAAACATTCTGACATCTGCCAGCTACACTGTTTACTTCTGAATATTATAGTTTGGTTCCTTCTGAATATTATAGTTTGGTTCCAGAATGTGATAAATCCATTTTGATTAATTTGAGTAAAAATGTGTTTTCTTTACCAAGAAAGTGGCAAGATGAAAAACACTATTTTCTGTTTAAAACTTTCACATAGTATCTTTAGGTTATAATATCTTAAAAAATTCAAATAGAGATTTGGATTTTCAAAGATCTATTATAAAAACGGATTATTTTCCCCAAAAAATTCAATAAATTCATGACACTTTTTTTTCAAAATGCTATCATATTGAAACTGTTGAAATCAGCCATCACTAAGAAATATCTCCTGAACTTTTTTGACGGCGATCAGCTCACAAAAACTGATTTTGCACGGGCACTTTGCACTGCTCCCTGAATCGACGCGTTTATTCATTTGTGGATGTTAACAGAATCTGTAAGTCAGCTATGCTGTTTACTTCTGAATATTATATTTCATTCTGGTGCGCTTAAAGTTATCGCTACTGTGTAACGATAGCCTATGCTATTCACCAACTAAACATATCCTATTCAATGTGTTCACAGTCTCTTTCACGGGCATCATTTGTAGTAGCCTATTCACAAGCTTCCTCAAGCATAGCGTTTTCTCGGAGTTCACTGTGTGCTTTCTACCATGCACAAATATGTGTGTAATTGTAACAATGAGCACTCAAACACACCAAACCAACAATTACTAAAAACACACTCAAAAAATGATTTTGCATGGGCATTTTGCACTAGCACTTAGAAGGTTGTGGTATTCATAAACACTCAGTCAGCTACACTGTTTACTTCTGAATATTATAGTTTATTCACAGCCATCATTTGTAGTAACCTAGCCTGCTCCCTGAATTCAATGCGTTCACAGTCTCTTTCACGGGCACCAAACCAACAATTACTAAAAACACACACAAAAACTGATTTTGATCGGGCATTTTGCACTAGTACTACTAATAATAAAATATATGGAAGCACTTTCCTCAATTAGCCACATAAAAACATTTCACTCAAATGGAGAACAAATACTTCTCCAGTATATCCACAACAACAGTTGATAATGAAAGACTGCCACCCTTTATTCAAAAGGCCTTGAGATATGTTTGGTAACCTGAATGAATTTAAAATTAATTTGCTATATTCCAGATCAATATATTTGTTTCCTTAAAATTTAAATTAACTTTAACTTCTCATCTGAAATATAAATAATTTATTTCTGTATAAAATAATACTACCATTAAAAACTTTTGATTTGATTTTTTAATCAATGTAGAATGTGTAACTTAAAAATAAAAAGATTAGGCTAGTGCTCTGTTTTAGGACAAGAAATGAAAACCAATGCAATATGATTAATGTCCAAAAGATGAGATCATTTTTGCTTTTTGATAATTTGATTTTTAAAAAATGTACACAGTGTGTGTGTGTCTGATTTTGGTTGTAGGTTACAGTTTGACAAGAGTTTACAGTTTAACAAAAGCACAATGTTTTACACAAATATAAGTAGGCTGAACACTTTGCAGTTTTAATGATGTCCTGTATGAACAAATTGACGTTGATGTTATAATGACGAATGATGTTTTTATGTTTCCACTGTTCGATCGCGCCCGTGCCTCTCTCTCTCTGACACACACATTCCAGCATTGCAATCTTGACATCGCAGCCTGTTCATTATGCTGCGTTCACACCAAACGCGAATAGAGCGTCAAATTCGCGTCTATCGCGTCTAGTTCTACGCTTAAACATTTTGAATCCATTCGCGCGTCCAAAGCGAATAGGACGCGCGTAAGGCCGGTGACACACTGGATGCATGGTGTAAGGCCGGTGACACACTGGCTGCGTGGCGTGAGCGTGGCGTTTCACTATGGAACGCCAAAAGGGTCAAATTTCGCCACTAACGAAACGCCTTTCATTCTCAAAACGCCGGTGTTTACGGCGTTTAAGACAAAAAGACGCCGCAAAGTACGGCGTTCTGTGGGACAAACGCCGCAAATTACGGCGTTTGCTAAGCAAACGCGCCGTCATTATCGCCGTTTTTTTTATCCAGTCAACAACGCCGTTTCTGACGCCGCAGGCCATCCATAATGCGCCGTAATTTGCGGCGCTTCTGTCTGACAAAGACGGCGTAAAAAGCGGCGTTTTGTATAATATTATAATCAGCCCCTCCCTTTTTCCAAAGTTCAGCCCATCTAATGAAGCAAATGGAAAGACATATGTACTAGATTGTCGATCTGACTGATCGGGTTCTGTTTTTCTAACGTTGTTAGGATAGTGTTTGGACTTTTATCGTATGATTTTAGTCTCTGTTTACATTCATGTCTGTGAAATACATTAGATTTCCCAGTAAACTTACTACCTTCAATAGGGCATTGGTCTGCGTACACGGGCAGCAGTGTCGTTTTGCTCTTAGTGAGGGGTTCGAATCCAAGGTCCGACCGTATTATTTTCTTTCCGTTTCATTTCTTTTGTATTGGTCTGTTGGTGTACAGTATGTCTTTTATATTTCGGAAGACTACCCGATAGCTGACAACTGATCGAGTAGGCGGTAGGCTACTTATACGGAAACGACAGCTTGCATAAGGCTTTTTAGGTGTAGCAACTGTTTTACGCTCATACTTTAAGCTCATTTTAAGCTCAAATGTTTTGTAGCAACGCTTTTTAAGATCATAAAGCTCTGGACTTTCAGCAGTTCCCAGGATAGCTAAGTCCACGAAAGGAGGTAGAGCCTTCCTAAACAATTGAACTATTAAAACAAGAGATGACGCCAGCCCAAGCGAGGACTACCGCTGCTCTTTACCAAGACTGAAATATATTTCACATATAAATTATTTACTATCACGCTGCCATTGCCTTAAAATGGACATTAATATTGCTAACAGTGAATAATATATTTTGTACTACCTTTAACGGTTCATTCTGATGTCATATAATAATATAACGATTAAGCTATAAGACTGTTTTTTTTTTTGTTTTTTTTTTTTGGTAGGCCTAACAATAAATTATTCGTTTTCTGTAGAATCAGGATCAGAATTTTTGGCGTTATTTTTAGGGGTAAATGTGGATAGGAGCAGGCTTCACTCAATGTGTATTCTTGTCCACTTTAAGAGTGCTGGCCTAGATAATTCGAATACATAAAGTGGGAGAGAGGCCGCACTATATATTTTTATTTTTATTTGCACAGACGCTTCTTCCAGAAGGCACACGCCGAAACGCGTCTGTGCAAATAAAAATTAAAATATATGTATAGTGCGGCCTCTCTCCCACTTTATGTTATTTTTAGGGGACCATTGTGGAAAAGGGGGCTAGAGATGGAAAATGTAATGGTCATTTTTTGCCAAGACTTTATTCAGTAATTTTACAGAATTTTCCGTTAACCTTAAAACACAACACAATACAATGCCTCAGTAAAAATACATGGGAAAACTGTAAGAAATATCTTCTCGTATTATAGCCTAATAGGCCTATCCCCTATTTTTATGGACTGTAAATAATAAAGAGTTGTGCGATGTCTGTATTTTCATAATGGCTAATGCTACTTATTGTATTAGGTTTTTCTTTTAAATGTGTATTTAAAAAAATTATTGTATTGTATTTTTCTAAAATAAAATCTTGAATTTAATTGTTTCAGTCAAACTTGGACTCAGCACATTTGGAATTGCCTATTTACTGGAGCAATTAAAAACTATTTTTTTTTATTAGGCTATTATTTAAATACTTTGAAGCAGCGGGATCTGCGGACGTCTCGTTCAAGCCATACAAAAATAAAATAAAAGTCTGGTCTGAATCTGATCATATGATGTGGACCATCTCTGCAGTTCAGCACTCTATAGTCGCACCACGTTTATTTATACCAATACAGCATATTGCTTTAAAGCCACAAATATCATAACGTCCTAGGCTTACAATAATTGAGACATGCAAGAAATTCATTAAAATCAGAAAGACAAATGCTATTGTTTCGGCCTCAAAGGGTTTTTTTACGTTTGTTTTTTCGGATCCATTTGCAATACATTCCATTCTGAATAAACAAAGCAGTTTACATGCTTCGTCCTTGTTGCATTATTCATTAAGATAATAATTAATAAATGCACGCACATTTATCCGTGAACTTGATAAATGTTGCAGATATGTTTTACTATGCACAAATAAATGCCTTTTAACTTATGTGTGCAAAATTCAGTATTAAATGAATGTTGCAGCAATTTTTACAAATAGAGAGTCTGCTTAATAGGTGCATGGTTTAGCCATTCAATTAGCGCATTTAGTTTTATATTTGTTAAAATATTATAATGTTATTTTTTTTCCATCTATGTTGAATATGAAAAGTGAACAGCAGGAGTAAAATAGGATGCAGAATATATAGGGAGACATACATGATTTTGACTTATGAATGATTGAACTTTATTGTCCAGTCTGTTTTCACAGAGCGGAAATTTTTCTTTGACACTGTAACATACATTCACTACTTAAAAAACACATCACACATCAACAACACAAATACAAAGAATTATATAGCTAAACACTGTAAGAAAGAAATTTTTTAAAATATTAACAGTCGTTCTATTGTTTCAATTAAAACACTGTATGATTTAAGATAATCACTGCCATTGGAAGAAAAGATCTTTTATAGACATTTTTTCTAGCCAAGGGAATTTTTAGTCTACGTCCAGATGGGAGCAATTCAAAAGCAGAGTGAAGAGGATGTGTGTTATCTTTAAAAATCGCAATTGCCATCTTTCCCATAAAATGATCGAACAAGCTCTGAAGTGGCTGTTGTTTTTGTCCAGTGATCTTATTTGCTTGATTCATTATTTGTAAGAGTTTGTTCTTTTGTTTTAATGTTAGATTGCTGTACCATGAAACAATATTATATGTGAGAATACTCTCAATCATTGATCGATATAACATAGTTAGGGTCTGCTGACTAATATTGAAGCTTCTCAGTTTCCTGAGGAGACCCAGGCGTTGTCGTGCTTTTTTATGAATGTACTCCACATTACTTTCAAAATTAAGTTTATCATGTATAATTGTACCCAAGTATTTAAAATTCGAGACCTGCTCTACAGTTTTTTCCTTTATAACAACTGGTTTATATTCAGATGCGGTATCTACTCTTCTCGATTGATTTCTCAAACATAACTCTTTTGTCTTTTCAATATTAAGATGTAAAAAACTACTCTCAAACCAACAGATAATACTGTCAATGTACTCAAAATATGAGGTGCAGTTCATTTCTTTCTGACATGAGACCAATGCCATATCATCGGCATATTTTATAAGAGTAAGGTTATCGTCATTGCACTTCAGTTCATTTATGTATACAGAAAAAAGTATTGGAGACAGTACACATCCCTGCGGTACCCCAGTATCCAAAACCAAGCAATCCGACATAACATTATTATTAACACAAACTCGCTGCGGGCGACCTTTTAAAAACTCCTTAATCCATAAAATCATCCAACTACTAGCACCTAACTCATAGAGGCGCTTTAAGAGAAGATAAGGTTGGACAGTATTAAAAGCGGATGAGAAATCCATGAAGAGTAATCGAACATAGGAACTTGAGTTATCTAGATGATTTTGAACCTTATTTAAAAGAGTGAGAGAGTCATCCACAGTGCTCCTATTGGCCCGATAGGCAAATTGCAGGGGGTCTATGCATGTCTCAATTTGGGATAACAGTTCCTTACATACTATGCGCTCCATACATTTACACAGAATAGATGTGAGTGCGATTGGGCGAAAGTCTTTGAGAGATTTTGCATTAGGTATTTTCGGCACCGGAATGACAATGGAATTCTTCCAGGCTAATGGTACAAAACCATTGTCCAGGAAGATTTGAAACAACCGTGTACACACATGTCCAAGTTGTGCTGCACATTCTTTCAAGACTTTCCCCTTCAGGCCATCTGGGCCAGATGCCTTATGCGGTTTAATTTTATGAAGCACTGTGACAACCTCCCTCTCCTGTATAATCATAGGCTTATATTCGGAGCTATTGCTGTACGGCGTATGCTTTCCCTGCCAAACTACACTAGTTTTAGCATTAGTTCATACTTGTTGCATCAGATTTTGCTGCCGCTAGGGGTGTAAGCTTCCCCCAAAAGATCCCATACACTGTTAAATTGGCTACAGCAACACGCTTGTTGCAATGTGTCCTTGCTTGCTCCAGCTTGAGGTGATGCTTGCCCCATATGATTGGATCTATAGTGCCACTAACCTATGCCACTAACATCAGGATGTATTAACAATTCTATCAGCATCGGTTGTTATGGGGGTAGTGTGTAAAAGACATCCAGAGTTTCTCTGTCAGTTTGTGTTGGAGGATATTGGCATATGGTTTTGTTTTGGGGGGTTATTGGTGCTCTCCCTGCTCTTATTCATGCTAGGCTGCATGGATACGCAGTGACTTCTTGCTCAGAACTGAATCATACTGCCAATCCTAACTGTATGCTAATTGTCGATTGTATTTGACAATAGTGGTCCTGACAGAAATAAAACTACTGTGACATTTCCTGATAATACTGTTGCAATATATTTTTTAAAGTGTTGTTTGTTAAACTTAGCTTCACCAATAGAGGGCACCCTCAGCGTTACGCTAGGCCGTGGATTGGACACTGAGTGAGCTGATTGGAATGAGTGAGCTGACTCTGTTGTACACACAACAGAGTGTGTTCCCAACATAACTTGTTTATTATTTATTTTTTAGGTAAGCTGACGCTGACAAGAACTCTAGTAAGATACAACAGTATTATATGTAGATTGAACTGTAGTTTGTGCCACAGAGATTGAGATGTCAAACTTTACGGTGGTTAAGAGTGTTTGCACCTAAAATGGCGGGCGATAGTAAAAGATTGTAACTTTCAGTATGAGTGAAAATGAGTAGTAAGTGTGGAAAACACCACGATTGAGGTGAAAATATGAGACAAGTGACGGATGATAAACTAAATCGATGTTTAAGAACCTGAATTAGCCTGAATATGTGTGGTGTTAAAAACATCAAAGCTAAAAAGCACACGTGTGAACAGGCCCATGATCACTCTGCTCACGCGTTAACATCATCTAACGACATTTTGTCAGCCATTAGCTATATGTTAGCTATTTATACTAAAATGTCATTTTCATGGTTGAGTATAGAGTTTGTGCATTACTCACCTGTCTTTGTGTTAATGGTGCGTGATGTGATACTTTATTGTTATTTGTCATACTTCTATGCCGTGTGAGAGTGAGTATAGAACATGTTTATGTTTATTGTTATGTTTATGGATTTAGAGAAGGTAACCAATGTCATGTATGTCAATAATAATGTGTCCAGTGTCATATATGCATAAATGATTGCACTATGGAAATAAATAAATGTTGCATCAAGGATGAGCACCGCTGCATTTTTAAAAAGTGTAACATATGCATATGATCAGTTTTTGCTTTGCATAAAAGTGGATCTTAAAAGTTTATTTATAGCAACTGAATTTCAGTGGATTGTTACACAGTTAACAGTGATAGTGTTTTACCTTCAGATGGAAAGAGTTGACTGATGCTAGAAATTTGAATATTAAGCCTTCAATTAATATGCCAGGAAGATAGTAGAAAACTAATGCACCATTTGAGATCACACACCTGAATCTAGACTCATGGTGACATCAATTCAAAGAATAAAAACATGTTTATAACTCACCAACCAGATGCCAAAAGCTCATACAGCAAAAAACAAACGAGCAAAACATTTTCTTCAGCAGCGTCTGAAATCCTTTCTCTGAAGATACTTGCAAACACGATCTGAGACCTTGACATGAAAACTACTCCAGGATGTGTGAGCTGACCTAGTGTGTGCGTGTGAAAATGGATGTGTGTTTGTTTCACAGCTGTGCTATTTCTCAGTCAGTGTTATTTATACAGCATCGCATTTTAGACATACAATCTGTATCTAATATGTATTGTAGAAATACATGCTGCTGCTTCTAAGTGTCTTTCTTGAAAAACTGTCACACACACAATAATGACTGAAAATTTTAACTTTAACACTATAGCATATTTAAATCATGTGATCATGTGATCATGTCTATCATGTTTCCGCCTCCTCTTCACTTGTTTGTGGTTTTATTTACTGATTTACTCCATCTAGTGCATTATCACAGTCTATAATTCCTACTCAAGATGGTGTCAGGGTCATGGTACTCTGGTTTATCTTGTTCTCATGAAATTATCCTGGGGCTTGTCTTGTCCTTGTGTGAGCATCTGGCTTTGGGGTTCTTTTCTGGGTCTTGTGTTGTTATATCTTTGTTTTGTGTGTTCAGAGCATGGTTTCTGGGCCCTGACACTCCTATCTAGTTTGGTTCTGGTGTCAGGATCCTGCCATCTATAGGCTTTCATCACTTTTGTCTGTCTTGTGCTTGTTTGTCATAATTTTCCTCTGATGCTTTGCATGAGTCCTGGCCCACTGTCCGTATGTCTGTCAGCCTTGCCAGAGTGCCGTTCCCGTGCTGCAGTCCTGCTGCCATCTGCTAGGACTATACTTTGCCCCTTTCAGGAGCTTTGTTGTGTTTTCTTTTTACCTTACAATAAAGACCATACTCTACATTTGAGTATTTGCCTGTATTATTATTATTTTTATGTTTGGGATTGACAACCGTATTTACAGGTGTGACTCTTGAATCCCTGAATGTATTCATACTCATACTCTAATATGGTTCTTGAAGGAATATTTCACCCAGAAATGTAAATTCTGTTATTTTCTCACAGTCATGTCATTGCAAACCTATACAACCTTCTTATTCTTTAATTGTATGGAGAGAAAAAATCTGCCATAATAGGCATAATAGCCTAGCTATCATCATGGTTTTGAACCATTGTCCTTTTTTTAAGATGTAGGCTTTTAAACACTAGAGGGAGCAGGGCAGTTGCAAACATGACGAGTATAGCCTATTTAAAGGAGACATATCATGCTTTTAAATTGTTCCTTTTTACATATAAATCATACATTTGTAGTCTATATAAAGCGGAACTGCAATGCTTGGGTCTGAATTCCTCATTATTATAGCTCCACAGGCCCCTTTTCTACCCCTTTTCTAATGTGCTTCTGAAAGCAACTCGTTTTGGTGCGGTCTCTTTAAATAATATTGAGACACTTCATACCCCGCCCCCTCTCCAGGTTGTAGCGGTGACACTCGGTTCAACTCCACCCCGTTCGGCCATTTTTGTAGTCTGGTAGCAGAGATAGGATTATCTAGCGCACAGAAACTTTTATACACACGTTATTAACAAAATGTCAACAACGGAAGACTTGTCCAGCCAGCCTTACATGTTCGAGCCAGAGCCGGAGCGAGATGAAAATGAAGACGACGAACCTGCAGAACAACGTCTTCATATGGATGTATCGCAATGGTGTGTACTGTATTTACACATGAAACTTTGGTCTTCCGACCTTTTACCACCGTGTCGATTTATTTTGATTAATATGTCCGAGGGAGAGAGAGCAAGACAGCGTCTAGTTTGGAGACGGGGATGTCTTGTTTACACTTTCGCCTGGCTCTGAAGAGAGAGAGTGAGCGCGCGCGCGACCGGGTCTCTCTCTCTGCTCGTTCTTTCAGTTAAACATGCTCCTGTCACAAGCGCGGCAGTTCATCTAAATTAGACGGTGTAATGAAGCGTGTGGGTTACTACATCCAACAACCGAACATTTTAACTTACCCTCTCGTAACTTCTGCATCCTTTAGCTTGGACTACAAAATTGCAGCGAGAAATAATAATGGCGGATTGCTCGAAGTGTTGGGCCGGAAGTCAATGTCCTTATTTGGCAGTTCCGCTGCAAATACTGTGACGTGATAGTTCAAAAAACGTCATAGATAACAGAAAAATCTGAACCGGTTGAAAAATATGACCAAAACAGAATATAAAGATATCAACGAAGCACCTGAAGAGAATAATTTAATCTTTTCTGTACTTCTAAACACTCCAAATATACAACAAAATGCATTTAAGGGCTAAAAAAGTGCATTTAGCATGATATGTCCCCTTTAATGTTTACATTATTGTTCAATTTTACAAAAAAAAAAAAAAAACGGGCTAGCCTACTGAAAATTCATGCAGTGCTCTTTCAGGGCGCAATAACAACGTTTGCGTAAGGACGAAGCCTTGTTATGGTGGATCGATTTCCAGTTAACTGTATGGATCGAGGAAGGTATGGAGGCAGCCTTAATTTGATCACTGAGAATTAGGGCTGCACAATTAATCGAATTTCTAATCGCGATTACGATTATGGATGCCACGATTGCGTAATCGTTCAAAGCCGCGATAAAAAAAAAAAAAAAAAAAATCCACTCTGCGTGCATTTAGAGCATGTTATGAGAGGCGAATCACAACTACTTAAGAAAACCCAGCACAATAGGAACTACCAGGCAGTGACGTATGTGTACGCTGAAATAAAAAGTCTTTCACCTCAGAAAAACGGACGTTCCTGTCATGTCAGCCGTTATAGGCTACTGTTAGCGCACATTCTTCAATTGCATGCGCAAATGCGGCGGCGCGCGCTGTGTATAAAGTGCAGAGGAAACTACGAGCATGCAACGTTGTTACGTTGTAAATTAGTAAGTCACGAATTAAAAGTAAAATGCCAATAAATCACGTTACTGGTACGTCGTGTATTAGCTGAGAAGGATTTGCATGCAGGGATGATTTTCATTCTATTCACCAGGAGCAGTTTCCATGTTTCATTAACAGTTCTTGTTAATATTGTGTATCACCATGGTAACTGTCGTTTCAATATTAACCCCAAAATGCCCCTTTATTTTCACTTTGTGTTATTTTTTATATTTTTAAATGACTGTGGTGGCTCATATCAACATTGTATTAACAAAAGCTAGTTTGGGACTGCTATTTAATAGCTTTAAGGCCCGTACACACCGGGACGAATATCGGCGCGCGTTATTCGCCAGCGTTTTTCAACGCGTTTTTTGTGTTCACACCCAAGCGATTTTCGCTGACGATGAGCCGAGTGAACGTGCAAATTCATTCCCTGACATTAGATGGCGCTTAATGTAAAACAGAAATACAATACCACTCCATAACAGTCTATACTCTGCAATACCACTCCATAACAGTATATACTCTGCAATACCACTCCATAACAGTTCTCTTTTAACAAGATTTTTGTAGTCGCTGTCGCGTTTGTCATATAGTTCTTTATTCCGACACCA
Organism: Leuciscus idus; assembly: GCA_021554675.1. Taxonomy (NCBI): domain Eukaryota; kingdom Metazoa; phylum Chordata; class Actinopteri; order Cypriniformes; family Leuciscidae; genus Leuciscus; species Leuciscus idus. Next base: position 11,799,489 of record CM038625.1, on the reverse strand, counting down.
ACGAGACCAGCAGCTCTACATTCATCTTGCCTTGCATCTTCCTCGTCTTATTTCTTCTCAGCAGTGTAGACGCTGCTTGGCGTATATCTTCTTCGCTGTTACGTATGTGTGCTCGGCAAGACCGTTTTGTGTTTGAGCGCCCCCAAGTTGTGTTTTACTGTAACTTCAGAAGCTCCAGACACGTGAGCAAAAGCGCCAATCTCATTGGTCGGATAGTTTTTGACGCGGCGCGTCAAACCAAAGAAACGAACCCGAGGCGTTTAAAAAAAAATACGCTTTTATGCGTGCCGTTTTTCGCGTCGGTGTGCACACTCACATTGGCGCCCTTTGTTTAGTCACGAGGCGTTAAACGTCGGCGAATATCGCGCACGAAATTCGTCCCGGTGTGTACGGGCCTTAATGTTTATTTTTTAATAGTCTTTACTATTAGTCCTATTCTTACAATTTATTTGTATGTTAAGGGGGACAGGACAGTGTGTGTGTTCACAATTTTTAAGTAAACATGTATAATTATATATATATATTCAATGTAAATTGTGATAATCGTAATTAATAATCGCAATTACAATTTCAAGGGAATAATCGGCAATTATGATTTTTGTCATAATCGTGCAGCCCTACTGAGAATGACATCTTGTTCAGACACTGGAACACTCCCTATTTTGGACGAGGATGACTTATTATTATGCTTCAGCAACACAAACAAACAAGGTGCATTATAAAATCTCTGAATATAACCGCAAATTGTTCAGCCTTAAGTTAGTAGGATGACTTAACCAAACTACGCGTGAAGATACATGTGTGTTTATGCATGTGTGGTGTTTGTCGGTAAACGGGGGCTGTCCGTCTATATTGAGCGTCATGCAGAAGATGCGGAAGACCGAAATCACTTCGCACTCCAGCACAGGAGGTGGCGGTGTGCAGCTGAAAAGCTGGAAGGCGACCCGCCAAATAAATCCACAGAAAAAGAATCAGCAGAAGACGCCATCAGCAGCAGATCTGCGCATTTTACTTTCACTAATGAACGATTCAAAACCCGTGATAAGCAGTGCAGATATAATCAAGAAAATTCTCCTGTAGGCTAGATATTGTTAACGAGTTTGGTTAGCGAGTTAGTCGTGTTTTAGTTAGTTATTCTCTGTCAGTCGTTTAGGGCGCGACTCTTGACACACCCAGAAACACAACGGAGCAGATTATTACAACAAACTAAGATTATTATTATTATTATTATTATATTAAATCTGCAGCAATATGAAGAACTTTGAATTGTTCTTTCTGTTATCATTTTTCATTGAAGGTATGTTTTATGTTGATGTCTTAAAAACTTTCTGTTTCAGTTTGTAAAAACCGGAAATGCTAATTTGTGTTTCGTTTATCTTTTTTCCCGCTGTTTGTAAATAAATTAAATGTGATAACTTTATTAATTCAGTATAGTAGAGATAATAAAGTTTCTGTATATTGTTGCATAACATAACGTAAGTCAAGTGTAACACGACTAGTTATATAGGCCTACTCCAGGCCTTTATATAGCATTTTATTATTTTCATTACGTTTTTAAAGTCTATGATGACTCTTTTCTTGAGACTGGATCATAACTCGGTTGATTGTGGTCCTTGAATATAGTCCGTGTTTAATTGAGGCTGAATTCATATAATTTTTCTACAGGTAATTATCTTACTGTTTTGTTTTGTTCGCGATGCTGATTATTACTGGCCCATATTAAATATACAGGGCTAAACAAATTTATTAGGCCACCTGTCATAATAAAGAGGACCTTTTTTTTTAGGAATCTCAAACTTAAAAAAAAATATATAGTCATTTATCAGGTAAATAATAAACTGAAGCAAATAAATAGACAAAAAAAGTTATATATTTTATTTGTATTATTGTATGGCCTACTTTGGCCTTGATAACAGCTTACATCCACAGCCACTGTTGTTAATGACTTCCAAATAGTTTCTAGTTGTTCCCAAAGACGATCTATTTTTGAATCCATTTATTAATAAAATAAAATTGTCAAAAAGTTATTTAAAAAAAAAAAATTGTCAGTGTTTTTTCATTTTATTTTTTGTCTGTACTACTGTTCCTCTTTGTTTTCCAGGTGTGTTTGGAGAGTCTCTGTCAGTGAATGAGGGAGATTCTGTCACTCTTCACACTGGTCTTACTGAAATACAGACGAAAGATGATGTGTTCGAGTGGAGGTTTGGAGCTAAACGTGACCGCATAGCTAGAGTAAGAAAAGGCAGTGACCCCACAACATATGATGTTCTTGGTGGGAGATTCAGAGGCAGACTGAAACCGGACGGTCAGACCTGGGATCTCACCATTACAAACTTCACAACTGAACATGCTGGACCCTATGAAATATCAATCAACGACATCGTCAATAGGACATTCAGTGTTATTGGTGAGTATTTAATGCATGTCAGTGTTATTATTGACACATTTTGGCTGTAAATGTGTGTACAACAACCAGTGATAACAAAGAAGAGTCTTTAATTCTATAATCCAAACACAGCAATCCACAGGAGAATATCACAGGGAATAATAACAACCATAAATAATCCCGGACAATGAACTAAAGGTAATCAAGGTAAAGCAAAACAGGTGTAGAGCTAATTAATAACCAAAAAAGCTAACTAAGGCCTTGTCCACACTAATACGTTTTAATTTTAAAATGTATCTTTTGCTCTCCGTTTTAAGACGGAGTTTTATTAATAAAAACCAAGCTTTTTGAAAACGCTCAAAGTGGATAAATTTGAAAATGCCTTTTTTGTGTTGTAGTGTGGACTGTGAAAATGGAGCTATTTGAAAACAATGACGTAAGTTTAGTCATGTGATGCACATTGTACTGATAGATATTCATGTTTATATCGGTATTGCGCATGTTGTGTGCTATTCACTTTCAAGCTGTTGCTGAAATATGTTACTATGTGTCTTGACAGTTAATGTACCAGAGCATTTTTTTACACATTTAAGAAAACACCATTTCACAGTGACAATAGGTATTGTTTTTGGCCCATGTATCCTTGTATTGTATATTAAATAAGGTTATAACACCCAAAATTTTAGTTACCAGTGAAATTTAACAATTCTCGATTCCAATTTTGATACCACAGCTAAAACTAATAAAAAAATTGAAAGATTATTAAAGACAAGCAAACAGTCATTAATAAGAAAGAACAAATAATTAAACTACAAGCAATAACACAAATAAATAAGTACAATAAAACAAAGATACAAATGAAATAATTAGTGTTTTTCAGGTAGGTCTAACAGTTCTCAAGTACAGAAAGTACAAATGTAAACTAACACTAAATATATTATTCACTGTGCAAATGAAAGGTTAATCCTTATTAAAGTTACAAAAACGATATTCAGTGAAGAGCAGGGAGGGATTTCTTTGTCTTTTGTAGTTAGATTAACATTAGCCACGTTTGAGGTCAGGCCAGTGCGAGCCAGGGCTTTAAACAGGCCGTGCCGGGCTAAAAGCCTCGGGCCAGTCGCACCGGGCCAAAATCTGCTTCGTTTCCACTGTCGGGCCAGAAGCTCCACAGCGCTTCACTAAAACACGCCTGTAACACGGCTCTCTCTGGAACAACGTCACACTAACTCATCTTTTCACCAACAAATGGAAGTTTTATCAGAAAACTAATCAGAAAGAAATCTCTGGAAACAGTGAAATCGCAAACAAACATGATAAAAGCGACCGTTTGCTGGATTTTTTTGTTGTTTACTTTTAAAAACCCAAGCATTTTTGTTTCACACAGGTTTACAATAAAAAAGATACATTGATCATAATGAATCAATTTGTGTCAAGATTGCACATTAGTCACACAGCAATAAAGTGGTATTTATTAGTCAGAGAAACAGAAGAAGCTCCCAAATAATCTGGCTTGCTTTATTTTATGACATATGCGGAACTAAATATGGATATCAGAAAGCCTGTTATAAAGAGACGAGACATACTGACCGATAAAATGAATACACGATTGTGATAGCCTATGATTTGTCTTGATTTCTTTAGCGGTCGTGTTTACCATGTTTACTATGGTAATGGTTAGCACGCATAGTCTTTTGCATACGGTGATCAGAATCCACATCGGATCACAAACAGAAGTTATTTCAAACACTTTCTGCTATCTGAGCTAAAATGATTTTAAGTCTTTAATGCTGATGTTAGCTGGTATATGAAGTCATCCGTGGCACTGCCATCCTCAGACTCGGGTAAACTCTGCCTCGGTTCATAACCACTCCTCAAGCCTGAGTTGCCCGCTTTGGACCAAGGTATTCAGCGGGCCAAAAAACCCTGGCCATTGGCCCCGACGAGGCCTGATCAAGACATGATCAGGGCCAAGGCCTGACAGTGGCTATTAAGAACAACACAGACAGGGAGAAGTGAAAGAGAATTCATTTTTATTATTTACACGCTGTGTGAGATGCGCAGCCGTGCACACTTCGGGTGTGTGCTACAACCTTTACACACCAGACTTGACAATCCAGTAGACCTTTACACACCAGTGGAGCGTTTAACTCGGGATGTCAAAGCAAATAATTCACTAGGCAGAATTTCAGTGGAGCCAAACTTAACTTTCTGTATTCTTCATAAAGCATGGGAAAGAGAAAAGGGAGAAAACTGTAACTCAGATCATTCTCAAGTTGCTCCTTGTGGCATCAAATTATATCTGGAAGTGAGGCAGAAGAGATATAATATTAGTCAATGTTGTTCAGTCTACTCACGTCCACCACTAGGCCTCTATCCTCAAGAGCTTGTTTGGGTTTAGACTTGGTCCAATGCCTGGGCTGGGGAACATCCTACACTCTGTCTGCTCACCTCCCCTGCTTCTCCCTTACAGTGGCTTCTTTGTTCTCTTTTATCTGGCTACTAATTATGCCCAACAGCCTGCAGCTGAGCCTCCCTGTGAGAGGGGATGCGATGCACACCTGTGTTGGAGTTATCCTTGGTCCTGAACATCTGTGTGTAGCCCCGACTTTGTGTCCTCCTCTGCCGGTGCTCTCCATGGAGCTGCTGGGGCCTGTGCTGCGTTGTGAGGGACCATGTTTCCTTCTGGCCACCACAGTGCGCACAAGTTCTCTTTCGCTTGAATGCTGAAATTGGCAAGGCTTGAAAACACATGGAAATAATAAACTTTAGTGACCATGCAGCACTGGTCCAGTCGGGACAGTGACGTGACAGTTCATTCAACTGTCCGAAACGTCTTTCACGCTGAAAGCCCCCTGTATCCACCATGTTCAGCACTGAAAGAATAACAGGATAACGCTGTAACAACGTGCTAGGTAAATAGGAGGATGCAATAAGACTAGTAATAAGATTAACATCAATCTGATATCATTAAATGTTTGCGGAAATACATATGGAAAAAATATCGATTCATGACTTTTAAAAATCGATATTGAATCGACAACATTTTCATAAAACGATTATTCGAAAAATCAAATTTTTTTTTGCCTAGCCCTAGTGTAAATCAGCCGTTGTTCATTTTTATTATTTTTATTAATATTAAAGGAAATATTAGGATTGGAACAGGGTGGTTGTAAGAGTGGCACAAAAAGCATATTAAAATTCTGGTTGCGTCTGTAAAGAAAGTGTTTTCATTCCATCATTTTCCAATCCACTGCATCGACAGAAGTGACTAACTTTGTCCTAAATTTGTATGGTTTTATCAGACTATCAGGGTGAACATAGTGTGTGTGGCAGGTAGGAAATATTTTGCGTGCAAATCGTCACTGAATAAAATAACCATTTAAATGATAGGTGTTTTTTTTGTGTGTGTGTTTCCAATTCTATATTTATTGATTTATATTAACATCTGTTTTCTTTGCAGATGCCAAAGTGACTTGATGATAAGAATAATATTCAGCTAAATCCCTTACAATATTCAGAAACATTTCTAAAGCTCATGGTTTCCATGAACGCTTGACAGAATCCTATATCTTTGCACTATTTCTGTTTTAGCTTGTATTTTTCTAGACAATGTTTGAAACTTTGTATTGTTAGCACTTTATATGTTATTGCCTCCTTAAGATGAATCCCTTTGTTTTCCTCATTATTTCCCGTTGGATAAAAGTATCTGTTAAATGAATAAATGTATGGATTTGTCTGAACTCAGGAGTTATGGCATGTGTAACTCGCTTGATTTCATGAACACATTCTCTTCTACAGGGATGCAAACAGCGCGCTTTTCGGCGCCTCCCGCTTTTTTCACGTCAGTTTGGGTGACTTGGGTCTGAGAGCGTCTGATTATTTCACAACGTCATCTGAAGCCATTCCATAGCTTAATGTGAGGGACAGAAGTGTATTTACATCATTAAATTAAAGTTTACGGAAACTCGTTTTCCCTCCTCTGCGGCTGTCAATCATTCTCCATTCAGTATTCAAACAGCGCGCGCGCCTCGTCCGGTTACAGCGGGATGCACGGTAAAACTCTCTCCAATGTGCGCAAGTGCGCATTTAAAAGTTCACATTATAATGTCGGTCGGTAGTAAATGTGCTTTAGAAATAAACGGAACTTGAACTTGATAATGTGAATATATCATATTCACATTATAATGTGAATTTTTAAATGCGCACTTGTGCAGCGCTGCACACTGTGACTCCATGTTGCTTTGAGCACATCATTCTGCACCCGCGATGCGCATACGCGCTGTTTTGAAGCGTTTCATATTATCATGGTTTTGCGCACTGAAAGATTATTAAGTCAAGTCAAGTTTATTTGTATAGCGCTTTTCACAATACAGATTGTATCAAAGCAGCTTCACAGTATTAAATTAAAATAATACAACAAAGTTTGTTTCAAGAGGAATTTATTGATTGATAAAATTAAATTAAATATCCCCAAAATATCCCCAACTGAGCAAGCCAAAGGCAACAATTAAAAGCCTATATTTTGTATACCTAGCCTGCACAATACATTTAAAATAAGCATAATTTAATTGTATATTATTTCTTTGTAGTGTAGTGTAGGCTATATAAATATATACACTAATTTGTTTTTATTAACATGTTTAGATTTTATAAAATTACTTTTTGCTACTGATTTATACACTCACTAAGTTTAATAAAAATAAATAATACATTTATGTAATATTTAAAGGTGTTAACTGTAATCTTACACTGCAAAATTATAACTTACAAAGGATTAAATTCATCACAATTATGTAAGTATCTGGATATTTGCCGCGGGGCGAGGGCTTCGATAACCTCTCTCTATTTTGACCATACTTGTGTTTGCATCCCTGCTTCTAGATGTTGCTGCCTTATCCAGAAAATCTCTTTACAGATTTGACATGCTGGTTTTGGACCAGTGAAGATCTGAATAATTGCAGTGCAAGTCTTATTAATTATGTTTCTTCTCCAGTTGTGCCAGCTGATCCAGTGAAGACAGTGTCAGTGATGGTGGGAGATTCAGTCACTCTAAACACTGATGTTCCTGATCCACAGAGATATGATGTGATTCAGTGGAGGTTTGGACAGCTAAACTCTCCTATAGCTGAAATCAATAGAAAGACTAGAAATGCCTTTACAACTAATACTGATGAGAGATTCAGAGACAGTCTGAAGCTGGACTATTGGACTGGATCTCTGATCATCAGGCACACTGAAACCAAACACTCTGGAGATTATGAATATGACATCAGTACCAGCTCTCACACCATACACAGGTCATTCACTGTGACTGTCAGCGGTGAGTACATCAATGTAATATTAAGTATATTTAGATTAGCTCTGTGTGAATAGTTTAGATCAGTGGCTCCCAACCTTTTCCTACACACGGCCCACACAACCAATCACGAAGTTTCCACTTCCCACTGCAAGAATTTTAATGGACCCGACTATTTGTCACATTTGTTAATGAAGATTGTTACCAGCGGCTAGCTGCTACATTGCTCACTGAAAAAGCACGTTGTAAATAGAAACATTTGACACTTTCCATAGCGCAAACGCGTATACGCACTGGAGCATTTGACAAATCAATTTCGCCAATATCCTATTATTATTACAGCTTCAGTGCTCTTGCTGTGCCCCGTGGAACCAGAGCGGTGGCTGCTTGTGCATGTGAAGACTAGCGCTAGGTAGTCACTACTGTATTTTCTTTGTTTAGATTGTTTTAGTTTTATGTCAGGCATTGCTGAAGATTAACTGTAACACTTTACAATTTGTTAACATTAGCTATTACATGGCTCTGGAATACTTGATTCTGATTGGTCAATCGCGCCATCCAGCAGTGTGTTATTCCCAGATAACAACCTCTGAAAACAGAAACACGGGCTCATCCGGGTCACTGAAGTCAGCAGCGCTATATGCTTAGGGAATGGTTTATCTTCGTAGAAGTTTTGCATTTGGTGAGCTAATAAAATATTTAAACACAGTCAAATCCATATTTTGTGTACAGTTATTTAATTATGCCATCCAGTATTGTGGACTCGCTCTCTTTTGTTTCATACAAGCGCAGCTGCTGCCATTTTGGGAATATTGTTTTGTACACTGTTGGATTTTAAGATACAAACAGGCACACTTTTAAAACGGTTTAATCTGAAATCAGTATCTCTTATCTCCATAATTATTTATGTGTAATAAGTGATATGTCTGTATACCATATTTCTTAAATGTCCCTCTAGTTTGAACTTGCTGCACTAACAGCTTTCGCGGAAGCTTTGCGTTTAAAGGGCTAATCAAATATTTAGACTTCGATCAAAATTTTGTCGAATTATTTACTTTATTAGCCTTGTAATAAGCAGGATAATGTACATCCAGGCAGTTGTTCTCTCATTTTTCCTTTTCAGTGACCTTCCTGATAACTGCTGTAGCCGGCAGTGACTGTATGCCGCAAAAGTAGATACATGAATTGTTTATCCTTATATTGAATTATTATATTTAATCAGACATTTTTACATACATTTTTTTATTTTTTTTATTAATAGTAAATGGAGACCCCCCACCCCACCACCACACACACAGACACAATATAATTGCAAGCCACTCGGGTTGTTTAGTATTCAGTGAACTTATGTTTCCTTCTATTATCATTTCATCATATGAACACGATCCTTTCTTCTTTTTAATTTTCTTTCCCAGAAAATGTCCTGTTAGACTTGAATGTGCCTTTTTGACTAGTGAAGGTTTGTTGTAGTAAAAAGTTGAATTACTACAACAAACCTTCACTAGTCAAAAAGGCACATTAATCTGAGATTAATTTGAGCTTTATTAGAGTGAGATGTGTTTACAGACTTTCTGTAGGCATTAGGCGTTCTGAGTGTGTGTTTGTCAATGATCTTCATGTGTTTGTTGTCACAGGGGAACTGAAGTCAGCACTATCAGTGATGAAGGGAGAGTCTGTCACTCTAAACTCTGATCTTACTGAGATACAGACAGATGATTTAATGCAGTGGAGGTTTGGAGACTCTCAAATAGCTGAAATCATTAAAGCAGGCGATCGATTCTCCACATCTGACGACAGACTGAAGCTGGATCCTCAGACTGGATCTCTGACCATCACAGACACCAGATTCACAGACTCTGGACTCTATGAACTGAAGATCAGCAGCCGCAGACGCACCGTACTCAAGAGATTCACTGTTACTGTCACTGTCACTGGTGAGTAGATCGTTTCTGCCAAGATGATGATGATCCTATTATTGAGAGCTCTGAGAACAACCCTGAAGTTAAATAAAGTTAGCACTAATTTAAACTGAATTTGAATTGTTAAAAATAAACTCTGTATCTTGAACTGTTTAAGACTGTTATAATTTACTCGTTCAGAAGATTTTGGTACAAAAGATATTTGTAAAGGGAATATTATTATTTTAACTAACAATGTCTCAACATTTAACGCTCGAGACAAACTTTTTAAATAACATTTTAGTTAGTATTTAAATGATTGATAACATTGATAAAAAATATTACTCTAATGGTCAAACCAAAATTGCATGCATTTGTATGTTTTTCTCAAGTATAAATACAAGTATTTATAACTTTCTCAGACTCCTAACTTAGAAAATAAAGTGTCAGAGCTCATCTGTATCTGCAGTAAATGCTTTAAGACTGTTGGCATGTTTCTGAAGGTTATTAAACTGTTTAATCTGAATTACTGTTTGTAATATTTTCATTGAGATCAGTCGTGTGTTCACATCAAACTCCTGCTGTAACACAGTAATACAGAAGATGAACACAGTGAAAAGGAGAATCATGATATCTGAAATTACATTAGAGGCTCATTTATGATTCACCTTCAACAGAATCAGATTCATATTTAAATAGATCAGACTGACAGATTCACTCACACTGATGACTCTCTCTTTATCATTACACATCCAGGTCTGTCTACAGGAGCTATAGCAGGGATCAGTGTTGTTGTTCTGCTGGCGTTCGCTGCTGCTGCTGGTGTGTTTTACTATCGCCACAAGATCTCTGACCTAAAAGCATGTAAGTATTACAGCTGATAAAGCAAGAGAAATACTGAGCTTTATTTTGCTACAGTAGAGATTAAGTGTAAAATGTTTGTTCATAATCATGTTTCAAACACTTTACATTTGTATGTGTGTGTGTGTTGTAGTTTTGCTCATAAAAGCAGGGTTAGAAAGAAACAATCAATACACAGATATTAAAGAGCACTGGCCTGTGGTTTAGTTTAAGAATGAAAGGCTCTGAATGTATTTTTATACAACTTTATACAACTATTTTATTGTTGTGTGGAAATGAAATGTATAGCTAGTCCACACTTTTTAAAATGCCTGAAGTTTTCTGTTAGGGTTGGTGTCTGTGTTTGGGTTAAAATACAGTATTTATAACTAGCTTTAACAGTAGACTTCTGTGTAATGTCCACATTCAGAGCTGAGTAGACGTGTGTCTCAATCATAACTGATCTGATCTCCTGACTGGTGTTTTGCTGCTTTCACACAGATTCTGTGAACTCTTCATCTGGTCAGGTTCAAAGGTCATCTTAAACCAGCACACCAGCTCAGAGCAGTTTATGATGCTTTTCACACCAAAGAGATGGAAACTCTTAATAGAGAAGTTATAGATTTATTTAAATGATAGGAAATAAAGAGCAATGGCTTCAGGGAGTCACAGATGCTAAAATAATAAACAACCATATCAAACAAAACCTGAGATTAAAATCAAAGGGAAAAATAAAATAAAGCCTTCTCTGACTATATGAAACACATTTACACATTTAGCAGATACTTGTATTTAAATAAGAAGCATTAATGATGAATACAACACAACACACAGGTAAAAAACACAGATTATGAATAATGTTGAAGTATGATAATGTGTTTATATTGTCTTTTGCTGTGAGTGATTCAGTGTTTACAGGTTTAATGATCAATCAGATGACAGTGATTTCATGTTGATTTTATTCCTTTCTGCTTTTATTGCTTTTCTTCTCCAGCTAATGTCTGTTCTGTGTTTCTCTGTTTCTGTTTGCTGATGTGAAGCGATTGATAAACGGACGATACTGTCAGTGATTCAAAGAGAAACTATCACTCTAAAATCTGATGAAGTACATAAAGATGACAAATTACTGTGGATATTTAAAAGATCTTCTATTGCTGAATGGAAAAGCGCTGCTAATAGATTCACTCTATATGATGATGTTCTTGATGGGAGATTTAAAGGCAGACTGGAGCTGGATCATCAGACTGGATCTCTGACCATCACAAACACCAAAACCTCAGACTCTGGAGAATATGAACTACAGATCATCAGATCGGGAAAGATCTTAATAAAGAGATTCAGTGTTTCTGTCTTTGGTGAGTAACTCAAATCTTTGATGAATAATGATTTTATTTTAAATCAGCTGAATTGATTAAATTAAGGACTATGGGTTTATTTGGTGATATCTTCTTATATGCACAGTCTTCTGCACAAGTATTGAAGAATAATGTCATATATTATGCTGTATATAAAGACACAGTTTCATTTCAAATCACTTTAAAATCAAATGAGTATTGATTGTTTTAATTATTTTGTGTTTGTGAGCCACTGAAGACCTCCACAACTATCTGACAGAGAAACATTCAGTGACGGCACATTATTAATAAACACATTAGTTCAGGAAAATTATTGAATCAAATCGCATCAGTCTTTTGATAGAAAGTAAAAATGATCTGCAGTTTCTCAAGTTCACCACTATAAATATATAAAGTGTAGAGTTAATCAGAATAAAACCATTATTACTGGAACAATAAGAGGAGAAAACAAAGAGGAACGTAAAACAAACCACAATGAAACATGATATTCAATAAAAATGATATTGTTTCCTGGCATAAACACAATTAATGTATATCAGTTAACACACTGATGTGTTCATGCTGATGATGTTCGTGTTCCAACGCAAAGATCACAACACACGAGAACTGAGGCCATTTGACTTGTTTATAGATTTACACCATCATTTAGTTTTGTGTATATATAAAATGAGAAATTACATTCATTTTATTTATAAAATGAGTACATTTTAGGTATTTAGGTCTGGAGGAATTTATCCATGTTGCTTTTACTACTTCATTTTTTTTTCTGATTTCTGTTCTGTGTTTCTCTGTATGTGAAGCTCAGACAGAAGTAAAGACTGTGTCAGTGAAGGAGGGAGAATCTGTCACTCTGGAGACTGGTGTTACTGACATAAAGAAAGTTGAACTGATCCAGTGGAAGTTTGGACTAAACACTCCGTTAGCTAAAATCAAAGGAAAGATTAAGGGAATCTCACCATCAGCTGATGAAATATTCCAAGGCAGACTGGAGCTGGATCATCAGACCGGATCACTGACCATCAAGAAGATCAGACCCACAGATGCTGGAATTTATATGCTATACAAAATTGAAGAAGGAGATATCAAAACTATATTATTCACGGTCGAAGTCTCTGGTGAGTAAATCACATATGTCAGTATAATAACAATCTTATTTTAGATCAACCCTGTCAGACATTTAGATGAGAGACTGAGTTTATATGATGACACTCTCTGATTTCTGTCAGAACAGACTCTGTCACTGTGTGTGTAATTGTAAATGATTGTGTTAATATTAAGAAATCTAAATGCAAATAATACATTCAAAGTCAACTCCTCCTTACTATATATATATATATATATATATATATATATATATATATATATATATATATATATATATATATATAAATAAATAAATATGCAAAGCAAAGTTTTCCTTTAATATGATCTGTCTCGTGTGTTTTCTTTCAGAATCCACTGATAACAGAAATAACCCAGAGGAGGAAAGTGTGAGAAGTATGAATCCAGTTTAACATTATCATCATTCATAATAAATCAAAATCAACTCTCCTTACTATATATATATAAAAGCAAAGCTTTTCTTTAACATGATCTGTCTCGTGTGTTTTCTTTCAGTAAATGACCCAGAGACTGTGCCTTTGAACAGTGCTCCCTGACTCCAGACTGTGAAATTATCAACATTCAAAATCAATCCAAATCAGATTTATCCGGATGTGAGCCTCTAAACCACCATATGAAGGAGGTGTGTGTGTGTGTGTGTGTGTGTGTGTGTGTGTGTGTGTGTGTGTGTGTGTGTGTGTGTGTGTGTGTGTGTGTGTGTGTGTGTGTGTGTGTGTGTGTGTGTGTGTGTGTGTGTGTGTGTGTGTGTGTGTGTGTGTGTGTGTGTGTGTGTGTGTGTGTGTGTGTGTGTGTGTGTGTGTGTGTGTGTGTGATGTTGTGCAGTTAAACAACAGGATAACACACAGACACATTTCATTTACTATGTTCTCCACACTGATCTTTAGACTAACTCTCATCTTTATTTGATCCTCTAATGTAAATCTAATCAAAATCTCACATTTCATCTGTTACTCATAGCATATAATACACACTGTATAAACCAGTTTCTGTATCTATTAGACAAAATATCTGATGAGAAATGTCATGTATAGACTATATAAGAAGAATGTGTGTGTGCTAAACCAGTATTTCTCAGACTAATGTGTGTTTTTATATAACAAGCATGTTTAATCCTGAGCTTTAGATTCTTTAACAGTCTCTTCACTTCTAGAAGTTTCTAGAAACAGTTTAATTGAAGAAGTTTCAGTGTGACTTTGACTGTTCATCTCTGTGTGAAACTCTGTTATTGCAGGAATTATCTGAACATTTATATTACTCTAGTATTATTTGGCCTTACTCTATTTGCTTATATTATAATCTGTCTTTTTATGATACATAATTGCACTTATATTTTTATCAATCTATATTTTGTATTATCTGAAGTGAATCTGCCCATCTGTGTCTCTCAGATCAGATGTGAATGTGAAATTATAAACTCTGATTCTCTGTTGATGATTTTCACTGTTTTGTGAAATTATTGATTTCTGATTGTTCTTTTATTTCATTTTATCAGAGAAGCTTCAGCTTGAATCTTTTGTATTTGCTGATTTGAGCCGGACGCACAGCGTTCACTTCATGCTTTAATGAATAAAATAATCAAAATAAACCACAGAAACACAAATCTTGAGTCTGTCGTCTGCTTTATGCTCATCCTGATCCTCCCAGACTGGAAAACTGGAGAAACACCATTTTGGTTCTTCAGAAAGTCACACTTGTGTGTAAAGGAATAATAAAGTTGCTCAGAATAAACACATTTGACTGGTACAATCTAAAAAAATTACACTGATATTAAAGAAAAACAGCAACAAAAAATATTAGTTTTATACAATACAACCATAAAGTACAAAGACCCGAGGAAAGGATCACAACGATCAGAAAACTTTTTAAAAATTGTTTGTATTAGAATTACACAATCAACTTCCATTATTTAGTTTGAGGGAGAATATTGAAACTGTTTTAATTAATTCTCAGTGTGTGAATGTGTATTATAACAACATGTTAAGCATCAGAAATTGCAGAGAATGAGTTGTTTCCTCGCTCCTCCACTAGTTGGCGCTCCAGTGTCTGTCATCGTGTTTAATTCACCAGTCGCTCTCTTTGCTCCTCTGCCTGATAACCTTTTCACATTATTTTATCTCCTATTGTAGGTTTACAATCTGTTCATTGAAAACTAAAAACTATTAAACATAGCACGTTTGCTCATTTCAAAGTTGGTTACAGTGACTGTTGTTGTTCGTGGTTTGGCCACAGCGAGGCGCCATTTAACACAGTCAATTCACAATTCACAAGAAATATGCTTCAAAATATAATGGCAGGCAGCGATATATAAAACTGGTGTTTGAAATTAAATGTTTATGAATTAATCTGTTTATACTTTTAGAAAATTCTGTCATCATTTTCTCATCCTTAAGTTGTTCCTAAACTGTATGAGTTTCTTTCTTCTGCTGAACACAAAAGAAGATATTTTGAAGAATGTTGTTGGTAACCAAACATTTGCTGATCCTCATTGACTTCCATAGTAAGATAAAAACCCTATGTTTGGAAGTCAATGGGGTTCATAAACTGATTACCAACATTCTTCAAAATATCTTATTTTGTGTTCAGCAGAAGAAAAAAACTCAAACTCATTAACAATAATTAAAATAAAAAAAAAATAAAAAAATAAAATCTTTTTTTTTTTTTTATCGATTGAACAATGAACATACAAGGGCAATAACATCCCAATAACATAAAATTACATATAATAATAAACAAATATAATAGAAAAGAAAAAAAGAGAAAGCAGAAAGAAATTCAGATATCTACTAACTACAAAGAGTTACAAATTATTCAAAGATTAGATTAAAGCTGAACTAAGTAACTTTTTTACCTTAACGTGAGCGGAAAATACGCACTTGCAACTTTGAGCCGGCGGGCCGCCGGCCGCTGCGTCAGGAAGTCTCGCGTGATATCAGGTCTCGCGATGTAAACAATTGCTTTACGGCCAAAAAAATGCTAAAATGCTGCATTATTGCGCTCCCTCACGCTGTCCGAACCCGAATGAAGAAGTTCACAATATAATAAGAATAAATTCACAATATAACAAACATTTTTTTTTTTTTGATTTTAAAAACTGAATTCACCAGTATTATCATAAATAAATAAGTTCAAGTTCAAACATGTTTGATAGTTAGGATTTTAAATCGAAGACTAAGACTGTGATTACGTCAGTCCTGTCAGAATAACCAATAAGAAACGAGCAGGGCTGTTGCGGTGAAGGAATTTCCCTTGAGGTGATTTTGAGCGACCCCACATAGCAAAATTTGTCTGGCCCACCTCTGGGCCTCATCCTTGCTTCAATTCTGGCCCAGTTCTGGCTGGGTCCCCTGCCCAAAACTGGCGCAATACACTGAAAACGGACTCAAACAACCTGCTCTGGCCCAGATGTGGCCCAGACACTGTAAAATGACTATCATTTATTGATATGGCCCAGGTCTGGCCCAGGCACTGTAAGACAGAACTGGCTGAGAGTCGGCTGGGTCCCCGGGCCAGATGTGGCCCACACCCTGTAAAATGACTCTTATTTATTGATATGGCCCAGGCACTGTAAGACAGATCTGGCTGAGAGTCGGCTGGGTCCCCGGGCCAGATGTGGCCCAGAAACTGGCAGTGAAACACAAATTCAACCATTTAAAAAGATTAAGGGTTTTTATTATAAAATTAACAAATACACTTTAATATAAGCATGTATTAACAATGAACAAACACTATTAACATTTATTTACAACACAATTTTTAAACTACAAAATAATAAGTAAATTATATTTACTGTATATGATTAAAAGAAAAACATCACTCTTTCACACACAAACTATCTTTCACTCTCTTTAACACTAAATAAATTCCTTTTGCAAATGTCAAGTCACCATTAAATATATAGCGCTATATACAGTAATGACTGTTTCAAAGCAGCTTTACAGGGTTAAACAGGACAATGATCAATGATGCAAACAGTTCAATTTGGCTGTAAAGCTGCTCTAAAAATAAAATAGTGTCATTGTTCAGCTGAATTCAGTTCAGTGTTGATTCAGTTCTGTTCAATAACTGTATAAAGTATATCAATTATAAAAAGAGTTCATTTTCATTATTAAGCAGCTCTGCAGAAAACAGTGATGTCATCGTCCAGCTCAGTTCAGTTCTCATATAATGGTGTCATTATTATTAATGCAGGCAGATCAATATTATTAAGAATAAGTGTCCCCAACTAAGCAAGCCAGAGTCCATCAGTGACAGAATGGAGAAAGAAAAACAGGCTCAGTCGAAGGGCCAGTTCTCCTCTGATCAAACAACAAACATGGTGTGTGTGTTAGGATCCAGGCCGCTTCACAAGTCAGATTGTGGATTGATATCATTCAGAGTATTTTATTCAGCTCCTTTTGCTTGAAGGTTGGAAAAGAGTAGCAAAACTCGAGAGCATGTAGATGTGAATTTGAGAACTTGTACAATAGATATTTGTACTTGTACAATACAATTTACACTCACAGCTCCAATGTGAAAACCTCTAATGTGAAAACCTCAATTGAGTTGAAGCTGGCCGTTGGGTCTGTGCGGAGGACTGGTCTGGTTCTCGTGGATCTGATCCGATGACTGTGCCGAGGACTGTTGTGTCAAAGGGGTCTTCACGCCGTTTGTTTCTAGGTCTCATCTAGTCGTGATGTTCTCGTCTGGCATTCAGGGCTGTTGTGGTCATCTGAGGGTCCAGGTCCATCATCTGGTCTGGATATGGACAAGATCGGGCTGAATACAGTAACCTTGGGATAA
Source organism: Leuciscus idus (assembly GCA_021554675.1). Classification (NCBI taxonomy): domain Eukaryota; kingdom Metazoa; phylum Chordata; class Actinopteri; order Cypriniformes; family Leuciscidae; genus Leuciscus; species Leuciscus idus. The sequence goes on along the minus strand of CM038625.1, from coordinate 11,781,813 downwards.
GACTGAGACAGAGAGACTAACATTAGCGTAGATGCCATTCTTCTTATGATGTAACAAGTACATTTAGTGTTATGGGAAGTGTTTCCGGTTCTGGTTGACCGAATTTATGCAGCCTAACAATCCTTTAACAGATGTGAATTTTAGAAATGTGAGAGTGTGTTATGTTTATGCTAGGTTAAAGAGGTGTGTGTTTTTAAATAGATTTAAACTTATCTTGTGTCTCCCCCTCGATCTGCTGCCAGTCCATGATCCCTCGATCTCCATCTCAGCAGCATTAGCTGTGAGGGTTTCTCTGAACTGCACCTTTTAAATAAAGGAATAGATATTGTGAGGTCAATATGATCTTAAGCATTAGTTTAAGCACATAGGTTTAACAAATGTTGTTGCCAGAGTTCACACAGCAGTTTAAAATATCGGTAACACTTTACAATAAGGTCTCAATTGTTAAAATTAGGCTAGTTAATGTGTTAACTAACTTTACCAATTAACAATACATTTGTTACAGTATATTTATTAATCTTTATTAACATTAGTTAACAAAAATACAATAAAAATGTATAATAAAAATTAGGTCACAGTGCATTGACTAATCTTAACAAATAGCCTACAACTTTTGATTTTAATAATGCATTAGCAAATGTCAAAATGAAAATGAACTAAGATTAATAAATGCTTTAAGTATTGTGCATTCTTAGTCCATCTTAACTAATGTAGTTAAACCTACATTAACGAATGAAACCAATTATTGTAGTGTTACCAAAATATCTGTAAAAAGTGTCAGATTCCAAACAGTGCGTTCATAATCATTAAGTTAACATCCCCTCTGCAGCAAAATGTCAAGAACTACCATTTTAATAACATTACACAGTGATATATACGCTTTAATTTTTTCTTTAACTCTAAAATGCACCTGCTCTAAAGCAGATTACGCAATAAATAAATAAATAAATAAATAAAATAAAGCAGATTACGCTATTCAAGAACACAAGACGTGCCAATTAAGAAGCTGCACTTATTTTGCAGCGTCTCTTATGTATCTATAACGCTTTTCCATTTCGGAGTTCCAACAGGAGTGTTAAAACCAAATAAATCTTATTTTTTATTTCAGATTGTAGCCTACACGTTGTCTCCGCGGGTGTAGTAGCCTACACTGTGGTCAATGTAGTTCGATTCACAAATAAATGACTCTTTTGAGAGGTTAGTGAATCAAATCAGAAAGAGTCGCCTGTATAGAGAACTATGGCGCCGAAAGCGTAGTCCGACTCTTATGATTCGACTCCTATGAACTAATCACTCGTTGAAAAAGACGAATTGACTGACTAAATTTGAGCACAGGAATATAACTCAATATCATTTCATTAGCCAAAATCCAGTGCACTGATCAACAGCACAGCAGTTTTTCTAATAAAAATAAACTCAAATTTATCATAGAAAGAGACCGTAGCTCATCAACACTCTCTCCGGGACCGAATGGATATTCTGAAGTAACGTATTATCATCGTAAACATCTGATCTAACGTTATATATATATATATATATACGTTAATACATCAAACAGCACTATAACAACAAATTAATGGATTAATGGATAAATTACTTAGGCTACTCGTTTTTCAGATGAATGATTCCTCTCGAAAACGTTGGTCTGCGTCTGCAGGATCTTCCTCAGGATTTAAATTAACCGGCAAAACCTTTTTTTCAAGTGGCCCGCTTGTGACAAAACGAACTCGGGCCGATGGTAAATACACACAGCTATACCGAGTAATAGCGCGAGTACAACTGCTTTAAGCCGACACTGGCCCACTCATAAAACGCCGTATATGAGCCAGCGCGAGTACAACTGCTTTAAGCCGACACTGGCCCACTCATAAAACGCCGTATATGAGCCAGCGCGAGTACAACTGCTTTTAGCCGACACTGGCCCACTCATAAAACGCCGTATATGAGCCAGCGCGAGTACAACTGCTTTTAGCCGACACTGGCCCACTCATAAAACGCCGTATGAGCCAGCGCAGGTACAACTGCTTTTAGCCGACACTGGCCCACTCATAAAACGCCGTATATGAGCCAGCGCGAGTAAAACTGCTTTAAGCCGACACTGGCCCTTCATAAAAAGCCGTATGTCAGCCAGAAGTGTTGTGTACACAGTCGGCACGACTCTGGCCCATTATCTTTTCACCGATGCCGACACTGAGCCGACAGTAACGCATTTCAGCCGGAATCGGTATTCGGTATGATCTCCATTTATTTATTTATTTATTGCTAAAGTGTTACGCTGAGGTCATCAGGCACGAAGACGAGTACATGTTCAGTAATGAAACCGAAACTAAAGTGGAGTAAACAGAAGATAGGATGTCAAAATAAGGGTCCACATAATATAATAACAGAACATAAACGGTAACCTGACAATAAGCTTGTGTAACTGGTCTGTTGTCTGCGTTGTGTTTTGGTTGATATGAGAAGGACAAGACAGCATTCGCAGTTTCACCGATCTTTTATTCCTGATGTACAAACAAATGTAATCAGCCTCTTAGTGAGATTCGCCCTCTTTAACGCTCTTCAGTGCGTCACCAATGCAAAGAGCGATAAATCACATAACAATAAAATGCATATAACAGAACATACCTGATGTACAAACAAATGTAATCAGCCTCTTAGTGAGATTCGCCCTCTTTAACGCTATAAAACAAATGTGATGTACACTCGTCACATGTGCTCTCATTTCACATTTAGACTCAGATGCAAAAATATAGCTCAATCGGAGTGAAATGACAAAAATAACCACTCAGATAGGTAAAATAATATTATATACATAAATTAGAGTGAAAATATAGACATAAAAGCAATGATTAAAATAAAGATTAATTTAGATTAACAGGAGCCCAAAATAACCTCACCTCTTCAGTGCGTCACCAATGCAAAGAGGAAGAGGAGGGGACAGAACAGGAAGATATACTGACTCATGACGTCATCACAATTAATTAAAGGGAAAGGTACTCATTTCACTTAGGCAGACATATCAGGTACATGTAAACGAACAATTTTGTGAGAATTCTAATAAACTATACATACATTTAACAGTACACTTTCTGTACCTGTTACACTCACCCCTCAGAATTTACACAAAATTTCCAGAGTATAACAAAAAAACACTGGTCACCAGAATTACATGGTCCACACTTAAACAGTGAAGACACAGCGTAAAAAGCTACCCAAATGAAAGGGATACAAATATGAAGAAAGTTGGCCAAACTTCTACACATTCTGTAGGCATACACAAAGTGCCCATTACACTTTGAAAAATCTCAGACCAAGTACTTAAACAGAACCAATCGGCATTAGAAAATACAAGACTTGACTCTTAGCATTACCAGAGACAGCGGCAAGAAGAAAAAAAAAAAAAAAAAAAAAAAAGATCTAAACATGAATAACAGGAGATACAGACTCCATACCAAGTAAGGTTTCGAGTTGAACCATTGACTCAATCAGCCTACGAACAGGCCTAATTACTCTACCAAGCCTGGTAGTGTAACGATCACCAGTATTTAAATCAGCTACAGGATCTTGCATAAAGGATTCACTGGCAGAGACAGGAGTTTGGGGAGAGTGGATAGCACCAGCCACAGCCACAGTATTATCATCAGTCACTGACACATCAACTTGTGCATTTGGCTCCTCTTGATTTGACAACTGAGAATGCACCCATGAAGAAGTGCGGACATCACCACAAGTAGCAACAATGGAGATGTTCGACATAGAGTCTGCATGTGAGAGTTCCTCAGCCTCATTCTGCCCATCATCTGCGTGCCCAGCAGACTCAATCTCGGCAACATATAAGGACTCACCACTGCGTGGCTGCTCGGTTTGACCACCACAGCGTGCTACATCAGATGTCTGTGAAGGTACACTACCGGCAAGTACTTCAGCAACCTCACGATCAGTACCAACCCTTTCTGGTTCAAGCAGAGGGAGGAAGTTCACTTGAAGAAGAAGATTCCGATGCACTATTCTCTCATTACCAGCTCTGTCACGGATCTTATAGACATGTATGGAAGGTTTTGAGGCAACAACAGTGTACATGACTGGCTCCCATTTGTCAGCGAGTTTTCGTTTTCCTCTACAGCCTTTGTTAGCCACAAGCACTTGATCACCAACGGCTAGAGGTAGGCCTTTTGCTCTTTTGTTGTACTGGCTCGACTGGTGTTTTTGTTCCACAACAGCATTCTTCTGTGCTAACGCCATGGCAGACTGGAGGTCACGGATAAGAGATTGGACATACTTGTCATAATCGCAGATTGACTTATCCTGCAGGACACTTTGGAACATGAGGTCAACTGGCAACCTTGGTACTCTACCAAACATTAGATAAAAAGGGGCTAAACCCGTTGTTTCGTGTGCTGTGCAGTTGTACACAAATGTCATGGTCTGTACCAACTGCGGCCACTTCTGCTTATGCCTAGGTGGAAGAGACCTCAGCATATTACCTAATGTCCTGTTAAAACGTTCAGTACCCCCATTCCCCATTGGGTGGTATGGAGTGGTTCTCGACTTGTCAACTCCAGCCAGTTCAAGTAGCTCAGCAATCAACTCACTCTCAAAGGTAGCTCCCTGATCAGAATGGATGCGTTGGGGAAATCCATAGACGCAGAAGAAGCTGTCCCAGAGTTTCTTCGCAACTCTTTTTGCTGTCTGGTCTTGACACGGGAATGCATGCGCCAGCTTTGTGAAGTGATCCGTGACCACTAAAACATCCACAGATTTGTTGTTCCGATCTTCAGCAGACCAGAAGTCGATGCAAACGAGCTCCAGTGGGGCTGTGGTCTTAATACTCTCCAAAGTGGCTCTCGCTGCAGGCTCTGGAGTTTTTTCACATAATCTCGCACATCACGCTCCATGTCAAGCCAGAAAAAACTCTGACGGGTCAAAGACAGAGTGCGGGGCTGCCCTTGATGACCAGCCAGGTCGTGTACACCCGAAAGTGCCTCAGACTTCAAGGAGTCAGGTAAAACGAGTTGGAACTTTTTGTGCTTGGTGAGCGGGTCTTTAATAGCTCTGTACAGGATTCCATTAAGCAAACAAAGTTTGTCCCACTGCTTCAGAATTCTCAGCACACACTGGTTATCATTGGCACGTTCACGTCTTGATGGTCTGCGTTTCCTGCCAACATAATAAGACACTCTAGCAATGACAGGGTCTTTGTGCTGGTGATCTTGTATGTCTATCAGTGAAAGAGAATGAAACACTTCCTCGTCTCCACTTATTAAAGAGTTCAGATGTTCAGCAAATGATGTTGCTCTACATTCAGTTCCTGTTTCCCATTCATCACAGGAGAACAAAATGGAAGACACGTCATCAGCGGACATTGATGTATCCAGCCCAGCATCAAGTGATCCTGTCCCTAATGTTTGCGGTTGGCAGGTAAGACGGAACACCTCTTGCACATTTCCATCCTCTACACCGTGTACTTGTCGCAACAGTTCAGAATAAGGCTCGGACAAAAGCCGCTGACTCACTGGCCTGACAAATGGATTCCTACTGAGCGCATCCGCCACAACGTTGAGTTTTCCAGGAACGTATTTGATCTCAAAAGAATATGGAGCAAGTTTCGAGACCCAGCGCTGCTCACATGCATCCAACTTCGGCTTGGTCATAATGTATGTCAGCGGATTATTATCCGTCCACACAGTAAACTCATGGCCCTTAAGCCAGTGACTGAACTTGTCGCACACCGCCCACTTCAGAGCTAAGAATTCCAGTCTATGTGCCGGATATTTTGTTTGACTGCGGCTCAAAGCCTTGCTAGCAAACGCTATTGGTCTTGCCTTGTCCTCACCAGCAGGGATCTGAGAGAGTACTGCACCTATGCCATCCAGTGAGGCGTCAGTACAGAGAAGAAAAGGAAGCTCAAAATCAGGATGAGCCAGCACCACACTGTCAACAAGGGCCCTTTTTAGCTCTTCAAATGCCACATCACAGTCAGGGGTCCAGTCCTGGGGTGTCAACTCCCGAAAAGTTCCTGCTTTCTTGTGACTACCAGCAGCTTTCACTGAGCGTTTCTGGCCAGCTGTTAAGTTGAATAAGGGTCTGGCAATGCGTGAGCAACTTGGAATGAAGGATTGGTAGTACAGGACCATGCCGAGAAATGATCTGATCTTTTTTTGTGAAGGTGTGATTTTGTTTTCCTTCATTAAGTCCTCCTTCTGAAAAGCAGAGATGACTTTAACTTTCTCCTCATCAACTGAAACACCAGTACCATCTATCACATGGCCCAGGAACTTTACGGATTTTCTCAGAAAGTGACACTTTTTAGGTGCTAGCTTCAGGTTGCTGGTTCTCAATCGAGAAAACACGATCTCCAGCCGCTTCAATGCCTCCTCTTCAGAAGGAGCAAAGACCAACAAGTCATCCAGATAACAGAGCAGACTGGAAAAGTTAAGGTCTCCAAAAATGCTGAGCATCATGCGCATGAAGGAAGCTGGGCTATTGCAAAGACCTTGAGGGAGACGATTATACTCATACAAGCCCATTGGTGTTGTGAAGGCAGTGTATCTTCGGTCAGACTCATGGAGTGGTATGTTGTAAAATCCTGAAGTTAAGTCCATGGTGCTGAAAAGGGCATTACCACCCAAGGCTGCGAGACAGTCAGCTTGATGGGGCAGAGGATGGGCGTCCTTGAAGGTTTTAGCATTCAGCCAACGAAAATCAGTGCAGACCCTCAGATTACCGTCTTTTTTCCAGACCATCACCAAGGGTGACGCATATTCACTGACAGACTTGCTGATTATGTTTTTCTCCTCCATCTCTGACAACACTTCTCTCAATTTTTGATAGTGGGCAGGTGGGATGCGGCGATAGGGCAGACGGAATGGGCGCTCATCATAAAGATGGATCCTGTGCACAAAATCCTTTGTTTCTCCACAATCCAGCTTATCCTTCGAGAAAACATCCTGGTATGCCACAAGAAGATCCGTCAATTTCCTCTTCCAGACCTCAGAAACCTCACATCCATCAATGTCAATATCTTTCAGACCACAGTCTCCCAGCAATCGTGCAAGATCAGAGGATGAAGCAGTTTTAACAGGTAATGACTCAGAAATGTGACAATGGGTTCTACTTAAGCCCTGAATGACTGTGAGATCCTCCACAGCTAGACAAGAGGAAACATCGGCCAGTTTAGTGTGGCGGCGAAGCGTCACTGATGTTGGATTAGGGTTAAGGATCTTCATTGGCACCCATCGATCGCCCCACATCGGTGTTATTACTCGTCCGACAAGAATGTTTTTAGGAGCTGAACGTGCAGTGGTCGGCTCAACAATTACAGCACTTCCTGGGGAAACAGGCACATTAGCTGGCAATTTGCCCCAAACAAGATACTCGCATTTGGGAAGCAGAGTGATTGCCTGACAGAGTTTCACAGTTCCAAGTTTATCAGGCTGTTGAGGTCCAGACCATCGGGAAATACAACTCAGAAGCTCAAGGAATTGCTCACACTCAGGATTATTGTTATTGCAAGAAAGAAGCTCCCAGTACTTGTCATGCGATTTCATCTTCTGCACAACACATTTGATCACATTACTTCCAATTATGAACTCATCTCTTTGTCCTGGCACCACAAGAGTAGGAACAACAAACTTGAATCCATAGACTTCAATCTCCAAGTCGTATGTACACTTTGGCTGAATCGTTAGGCCGCCACAGCCGACCAGGACCACATTACTTGCAATCACTTGAGGTGGTGGAAGAAGACCATCAACTTGCAGCTTGGACTCACCCTCTTCACTAAGCGTGCAGGCCATACTACCAGAATCCAGTAACCCCTTTAATGTGTAACGTCCACTAACCGTCACAGGAGCATAAAACAACTCACTTGCCCCATCAACTCTTTGAGACCCCACATATAACACGGTTTTGTCTTCTGGCAATAGTTTGCAGCTGTTAACAAAAACATTTTGCACATCTTCTGTGAGGGAGGTTTTATGAAAACTGCCCATGCTACCCCTCTCGTCGCATGGGCTCTTTAGTTTAACTGAGCAGTATCTGAGGGAGCCGCAGGGCATGCAGCCTTAGGACAGTCATTCTTAAAGTGGCCGGGCCTGAGACAGTGACGACATAGCCTTTGACGTCTACAATGCTCATACGTCGTGTGTTCCTTGGATCTACAAACCCTACATGCAGTGCTTAAGTTGGCTTTGAAATCTGGAGTTTTAATTGGGTGAGCCTGACTGGAAGTTAAAGAGGCAGTGCACAATGACAGGACTCTATCCATCATGCCAACGTCCTGTTGCTGTGATGTGCTGAAGGCTGGTATCTGGAGAGAACGGAACAGCATATGGATTAAGATGGCTTACAGGAGTAAGTGACTGGGCTGGCATGGAAACAGGCTGCTGAGGAGAACTGGGCATGGAAACTGGCTGCTGAGGAAAACTGGGCATGGAAACTGGCTGCTGAGGAGAACTGGGCATGGAAACTGGCTGCTGAGGAGAACTGTGCATGGAAGTGGGGCCTGCCATAACAGTGCACTGGTTGCTTGCTGACAAGGACATTGTGTGCTGCATCCTTGAAGAGACTCTCTTTAGTTCCCTCTGATGACTATCCAAGCGCTCCTGGACCTCAGCGGCGCTCCATTTCTCAGCTGGCTTAAACTGAAAAGACACAGCAAGACTTGGGTCTGGGCAATGGGATGTGCTGAAGGCTGGTATCTGGAGAGAACGGAACAGCATATGGATTAAGATGGCTTACAGGAGTAAGTGACTGGGCTGGCATGGAAACAGGCTGCTGAGGAGAACTGGGCATGGAAACTGGCTGCTGAGGAAAACTGGGCATGGAAACTGGCTGCTGAGGAGAACTGGGCATGGAAACTGGCTGCTGAGGAGAACTGTGCATGGAAGTGGGGCCTGCCATAACAGTGCACTGGTTGCTTGCTGACAAGGACATTGTGTGCTGCATCCTTGAAGAGACTCTCTTTAGTTCCCTCTGATGACTATCCAAGCGCTCCTGGACCTCAGCGGCGCTCCATTTCTCAGCTGGCTTAAACTGAAAAGACACAGCAAGACTTGGGTCTGGGCAATGTGAAATAAACATCATGACTGCTTCAGCAGCGGGATCCTCGACACTCTTATTACGTCTACGCAAGCACTCATTAGCAACATCTATGGACTTGTTAAGCCGTATCCAGTAATCCATGGTGCTTTCATCCGCTCTAGGGACAGTGTTATAGAAGTCAGCCATAGGCATGTTAGAGTAAGACAACTCACTGAAGTTTCGTTTGAGTATGTCAAACACTGCATCTGGTAGCTCACTGGCACTCAGTTCAGGTCGGCTTCGCAGGGACACTTTAACTATATCTCTCGCTTTGCCAGCCAATCTGCTCAGGATGAGATCAGAGACATCAGTTTGCGTTCTGCATTTTGTTCTGTTCAAATAGCTGTACATCATATCTTCCCACTCGTGCACAGTAAATGAATCACTCTTATCTCCCCTAAAGAATGGCGGAGGTGGTGCATCTTGCTGTACTATCACCTTGAGGCTAGATTTATCAATATCCTCATTGGAGTGCTGAGACTGGCACGGTGGATTTGGCTGTACTGGGCTGGGCTGGTGCGCAAGGTTAAGGCTGGCTGAAATACTCTCTCCTATTTTCTGAGCCAGATCTGAAATGATGCCCCCTAATGACTCAGGAGTAACGACAGGTTCAATATCAGGGCGTATGATTGGGGTGGAGCTAGCTGCTGGACCTACAGAAACACCAATCGCTGAATCAGCTGTGCGCACATGGTCAAGTCCCAAATTAGCTAATGTTCTCCCTCTCCCATAACGTGTAAATTCAGAAACCCCCTCATTTCGATACATTTCAGGTCCACTGCCTCTGCCCAAAGGAAAAGTGACATTAGATTGTTTCACAGGACTGAAATCGTCTTTGCTACTATCCTCAAACATGCTTCAATTTGTAAAGTGAAACAGATAAAACATGTAAAAATGAAAGCAAATTATGTTGCAAACAGTGTAACCTTAAATGATGAAAAGTTCAAGCATACTTCAAATAATTCAAGGAAATATATGAAATCAAACAACTCAAAATAAAACACTTCAATATCAAAATTCTGATTGAAAACAAAATTTCTCTTCTCAAAAACAATTATATAATTTCCCTTGTTCAAAATGCATCAAGTGTCATTGATTATATACACTGTACAGATAAAGGATACGATGCTTGAAGGACAATGAAGCGTCCCGCGGTGCTTATCAGTCTCTGTTGTTCAGTTCAGAATGCACCAACGACCAACGAAAGTGCTCCGGAGAGAGAGAAAAAAAGTTTATCAGAAAGTCAATAACTCTTTACCGTCCCTTTAAGACACAACAGTCCGGACCGCGATATCACACGCAGTTCATCACACACACGCGCGCCCTCCTTGTGCGCGAGCGATGGCGATGGGGAAGATCGTCGAGGAAGAAGAGCGGCGAAGCGTGCGAGCCGTCACGCAACCACGGCGATCGGCGAAGCGCTGATCTGATGATCCGAAATGATCACGGCACCAAGTGTAACTGGTCTGTTGTCTGCGTTGTGTTTTGGTTGATATGAGAAGGACAAGACAGCATTCGCAGTTTCACCGATCTTTTATTCCTGATGTACAAACAAATGTAATCAGCCTCTTAGTGAGATTCGCCCTCTTTAACGCTCTTCAGTGCGTCACCAATGCAAAGAGCGATAAATCACATAACAATAAAATGCATATAACAGAACATACCTGATGTACAAACAAATGTAATCAGCCTCTTAGTGAGATTCGCCCTCTTTAACGCTATAAAACAAATGTGATGTACACTCGTCACATGTGCTCTCATTTCACATTTAGACTCAGATGCAAAAATATAGCTCAATCGGAGTGAAATGACAAAAATAACCACTCAGATAGGTAAAATAATATTATATACATAAATTAGAGTGAAAATATAGACATAAAAGCAATGATTAAAATAAAGATTAATTTAGATTAACAGGAGCCCAAAATAACCTCACCTCTTCAGTGCGTCACCAATGCAAAGAGGAAGAGGAGGGGACAGAACAGGAAGATATACTGACTCATGACGTCATCACAATTAATTAAAGGGAAAGGTACTCATTTCACTTAGGCAGACATATCAGGTACATGTAAACGAACAATTTTGTGAGAATTCTAATAAACTATACATACATTTAACAGTACACTTTCTGTACCTGTTACACTTGTTAGGCCATTGTTATATAACAGTTAGTTCCGATCCTCAAATCTCACTTTATGAGAGGCTTTCTGCTGATATTTCACCAGGATCGGCATTGCTAGTCTCTGCGTGTTATAGAGAGGCTGTCATCAGTGCAGTTACACTGTTACACCACAAGATGGCGGCAATCGACTGTCTTTGAGTGAGTCATAAACTGTACATTCAACGGAAATGTAAAAAAACAAATCCGGATTCATTCAAAGATAGATGTAATGAAACAAGCTGTTAATTATTTTAAAGCTGCCGTCGGCAAGTCTGGCAGATTGGGTCGATTAGCCAAAATTTTGAATGTTTACAACTCTCATGCCCCTCCCCACTACCAGCGAGCACCCTCCCATCGAGGTCGTGCTCGTCAGTGCGTCACTGTGCGTGTGTACCTGATTTTCTGTGAACGCGTCCGTCTCTTCAGCATCTATCAACACCATGGACTCGGAGGTAGGCTGCCCTGGCTAATCTATCCATAGATAGCAATAACCGAGGAATTGGAAGCTTGTTAGTAGATTTTCTCTCCGCCATCACGCGTCATGCAATCTCCAGGCGAACTTCAGGCGTGGCGTGTGCATGTGATATTAACGTGCGCGAGTGAGGGGGGATCTGTGGCGTGTGCACGACCTGTGATTGACAGTCAGATCTCACACCCCCCTGCGCTGATTGGACCTGATGAAGCGGGAGCCCTGGATTTTTGCAAAACAAATAACATGCTCCAGGTGGAGTTAGAAGCTCGGGTTTTTTTCTAAAACCACCTTATTTATGTTGTTCTGTCGGATTATAGTGTCGATTACACTGAATATGATCAAAAAAATGTTGCCGACGGCAGCTTTAATATTTATAAATACATTTTTAAGCTCCACTTTACAAGGCTCAGCTGAGCAGCAACGCTGAAACTGATGCTTCACTTCATAGAGATCAATGGCATTGATTCATTGTATTGACCAGCGCTGACGCCATTCATTAGAAATATCCTTAAATGTTGAAAAGATGATTTTTGAAAGATTTCGCTTTCCTTGGTCACGGCAACCTTTTCACGAATATGACTTTATATGAAGGACAGATATTTTGTTTACATCCGCTTTTCCGCTTCCGGTCTGCTGCGTGAGATCACGTGAGGCGCTTCCTCTGGCACGATCATCTTTTTGATCATCTTTTTTTTTTTTTTTAGTGTGTGATTTTTTTTTGTTAAAGATTTTTTATTGCTATAAAGAATTCAAGTACAAACAATTAAGGCATAAATCAAGAATCATACGTATGTAATCGTGTTGATAGATCACTTAGAAGAAAGAACATGGAACAAAAAAACAACAAAAAAAACACAGGGGTGAGGGTCTTAGTCCAATAACCTAAACAAATCCAAAACGGAAAGAAGTTTTAGGGCATTTCTGTCATCCAATGAAGAGATTTAACAAATAGCTTAAAGTCATTCTTCCATCCATTGAAATGGGGTTTGATCTTTAAATATTTACACCTATGGATGAAGTGCTTTCCTAAAACAATCAGATTGATTATCAAAAATTCTAAGTTTTTATCATTAAAAACACTCCAACTGTAATAGATCTCACATTCAGAGGGTGAAGTGATATCTCTTTAGATTGTAACCAACTCTGAAATGTAATCCAAAATTCTTGTACAAATTCGCATTGAAAGAAAATATGCTCTACCGTCTCAATTTCTTTCTCACAAAATCCACATGAATTTTTTTCCCAATTGAATCTTTCATGTAAAAAGCAATTAGATGGACAAATGTCATTCAAGATTTTAAATGTATTTGGCTTTAGGAAGGACTGGGTGAGATAAATACCGCTTCCTTATTTTTTAGCCTCTTCATCAGTGAAATCTTTTACAACATATTTTCTTTTCAGTTGACCAGAGTAAAACTGTTTGGATAACACATTTCTAATAAACTTATCTGTTAAATTAATTCCTTCGATACAAAGTGGTCTCATTCCTGATTGAGAGTTCGAGAACATTACACACTGTTTAATCCTCATGTTCAGGAGTGCTGGACGGCCTTTAACACTTTATTATACTCTCTAATTGGGCACTGGAAACTGAATTTAACACAAAAATCTCTGTAATTCAACAAATTACCAAAAATATCCATCAAATGCGTCAATTAACGTCCATATTCCTTTTTCCATCCAAGTTCCTAAAAACCAGGATTTTCCATTACTCAGGATATACCTGTTGTTCCACAGAGGTGTATTATGTGTGTAAAGTTGAGCTTAAACATTAGGTTCCAGTACAGAAGAGCTTGCTGATGGAAACCAGATCATTTTACAGGGAGTTTGTTTAAATCATAGTCACACCGCAATACAAAATCAATTCCCCCCATTTTATGGAAAATTGCGTTCGGGATGCTAAACCAGAAAGAGTCCTTATGACACACAAAGGAATTCAACCATTTTAGTTTTAGTTCACCATTCATCCCAGAACAATCTATGACACTCATGCCACCCTCTTCAATACTCTTAATCATGTATTTTTTTCCGGATATAATGGCATTTATCCTTCCAAATAAAATGAAAATGTATCTTATTTATTAATGTAATCATGTTGTTTGAGATTTCTAGGGAAAAGGCCGGGTAAATGGCTCTTGATATACTCTCCATCTTGGATAGAAGAGTCCTGCCAAACATTGTTATATCCCTTTAGCCACGACTTTAATATTACTTTACATTTATCAATATTTTTAAGAATGTTTTCTTTTTCCCTTGTTTCTTTATTTCTGATGCCCAAATATTTGACTTCTGATGTAACCTGTATATTATTAAGCGAGCTGGTTGGTCATGTAAAGCTAGAATTTCACATTTATTAGTGTTCAATATAACTCCTGATGCCTTTGAGAACTGACTGACTGAATCCAACGCTCTGGAAATTTGCCTTTTGTCTTTTAGAAATAAAGTCGTGTCGTCCGCAAACTGACTTATTATGATGTGCTTTCCCGTGATGTTGAAGCCGTCAGAATTGTTCATTCTAATCCTAATAGACAATAGTTCAGCGAGCATTATTAATAACAGAGGAGAAGTGTTGCAGGCTTGTCTAATGCTCCTCTTAACTGTGAATCGAGAGCATGTGTCGAGCTCCAGAGACACACAGCTGTTAATATCATAATCAAATTAGAGAATTTCTGTCCAAAACCGAAATGATTTAAAGTTTCGGTGTTCAACTGAATCAAAAGCTTTGTAGAAATCAAAAACTACAGTAAAACCCTGATCTACAAATGTATGACTGTACTCGATTAAGTCTAGTACCAATCGTCTGTTATTATGGATAGATCTTCAGTGAGGAAGCCAGACTGAGTTTCATTTATGATCTGTGGAAGGAACTTTATCATCCTAGCTGCAATAATTCCCCATAACAACTTATAATCAATGTTAAGAAGTGTGATTGGTCTTAGATTATCTAGCGATCTTTTATCTTTGCATGTTTAGGGATAAGTATTATTAGGCCTTGCTTCATGCTTGTAGTCGTTCTTCACTATGCATTCTTGAATTGCCTTAAATAATACATTTCTGATTTCTTTCCAAAAGAATCTATAAATTCGGCCGTGAGTCCATCGGCACCCGGAGATTTATTCAATGACAATCTCAAGCTCACGTCATCCAGTTCTTCTATTCTTATATCGGACTCACAGAATTCTTTAAACGAAACATCAATCTTGGGTTTGAAGTCCTTCATTTCATTTAAAAAATGTGAGGAATCTGGTTGGGAATATGCAGAGGTGTAAAGATTATTATAAAATGGTTTTATTGTGTTTGCACTCTACTCCATTTATCAGTAAACTGGATATTGCCTTATTTTCCTGTCTTCTCTTCTCTAAATGACTGGAATATGAGGTGTTCTTCTCTTCTCTAAATGACTGGAATATGAGGTGTTCTTCTCTTCTCTAAATGACTGGAATATGAGGTGTTCTTCTCTTCTCTAAATGACTGGAATATGAGGTGTTCTTCTCTTCTCTAAATGACTGGAATATGAGATGTTCTTCTCTTCTCTAAATGACTGGAATATGAGGTGTTCTTCTCTTCTCTAAATGACTGGAATATGAGGTGTTCTTCTCTTCTCTAAATGACTGGAATATGAGGTGTTCTTCTCTTCTCTAAATGACTGGAATATGAGGTGTTCTTCTCTTCTCTAAATGACTGGAATATGAGATGTTCTTCTCTTCTCTAAATGACTGGAATATGAGGTGTTCTTCTCTTCTCTAAATGACTGGAATATGAGGTGTTCTTCTCTTCTCTAAATGACTGGAATATGAGATGTTCTTCTCTTCTCTAAATGACTGGAATATGAGGTGTTCTTCTCTTCTCTAAATGACTGGAATATGAGATGTTCTTCTCTTCTCTAAATGACTGGAATATGAGGTGTTCTTCTCTTCTCTAAATGACTGGAATATGAGGTGTTCTTCTCTTCTCTAAATGACTGGAATATGAGATGTTCTTCTCTTCTCTAAATGACTGGAATATGAGGTGTTCTTCTCTTCTCTAAATGACTGGAATATGAGATGTTCTTCTCTTCTCTAAATGACTGGAATATGAGGTGTTCTTCTCTTCTCTAAATGACTGGAATATGAGGTGTTCTTCTCTTCTCTAAATGACTGGAATATGAGGTGTTCTTCTCTTCTCTAAATGACTGGAATATGAGGTGTTCTTCTCTTCTCTAAATGACTGGAATATGAGGTGTTCTTCTCTTCTCTAAATGACTGGAATATGAGGTGTTCTTCTCTTCTCTAAATGACTGGAATATGAGGTGTTCTTCTCTTCTCTAAATGACTGGAATATGAGGTGTTCTTCTCTTCTCCTTCCTCCACTTTGCTCATGATCTCACAAACGCACCTCGAGCTCTTTTGCTAAACATGTCGTCTAATTTGTCTTGCAATATCAATAATTTGCTTCTATCTTCACTGTTTAATTCTGTCTTATCACAATATTTACTAATTTCCTGAAACAGATTCACTTCTTCTCTTCTTTTTTCCCTGGAAATCTCCTTGCTAACCTTAATGGAACATTCTCCAATTCTATACTTTACAAATTCCCATTTATTGCAAAAACTCTCTATAGTCTCATTATTTTCAGTTTCAAATGTTATTTCTTTTATCTTTGTACAATAATCTTTATTTTTTAACAGACCGGAGTTAAATTTCCAGTAGCCTTTATTTTTCCTTAGTTTATCAACTGGATTTAATTTAATTTCTACAATACAATGATCCGGTAATGGAGCTTTGGAAATCAAGATGTCTGAGACGAGGAATGTAATGTATGGACTATATAGGAATGACATGTGACGCTTTAGTTTGAACACTTTCTAAATGTTTCTAGAAACGTGTGTTTGTGCCACACTGACAGTTTTGCTCTTTGATGTGACGCTTTTATTGCAGGGATAATCTCCACATTTATTTCTATTTGCTTATAATATACACTGTGCCTTATTTTTCTGCTACACAACACTTGATTTCCCCTTAATTTCATCTCTGTTTTGTGTTATCTGAAGTAAATCTGCCCATATTACTCTCTGATTGTGAATGCAAATGATCTGATACGGGTGATGATTTATCATAGTTGTGTGAGCTTATTGATTTGTGTATTGCTGCTTTAAGCCTAATACAAAACATTTTCTTCACTTCAGTGAATAAAATAATAAATAATGAACCAAAAATATATTGTCGCTGCTATTGTCTGGTTTGTTCAGTCTGTAAGAATGAGACGACCAGAGCAGAGACGGCCAACAGCTTCAGTAATATGAGGTAATGGATGTGGACTTCTGACAAACAGAGCAATGTCCAACGCCCTGCTAGATTCAACTCTTGCTCTAGAGACACATTTACTAAACACGACAGAGTAACATGAGAGCTCAGTCCCATTAAAGCGCGGATGGAAGTGGAAAGCTCTAGTCGTGTGAAAATGAAAGAATACTGTTAATTTTCCATGACCAACACATTTTACCAGGAGTTGAGATGCTGTTAATGAAACATGTTAGTAGGTGTGGAGCTCGCACTATAATGCTGTTTTAGCGGCTGTTAAAAAAAAAAAAAAAAAAATCCACCAGATGGCGTCATTTATCAGTTAAATCAATATCATACCACTGATGATCGGAGTAGAAAGATGTAAATATCAGTATCAGTAAAATCAATGTCAGTTTGTCTCTAGTATTAACCCCATGTTTATAGTATGTTGTGTAGGCCGAACTGTTCCATCAATCCTGTTCATTTCCTTTTCTTTTTTTTTTTTTTACCTTCTGTGAATTCTACTGTAATTTAAAAGCTTTCTATTTCCTGTAGGTCTATTTATATTAGACAGTGGAGCTAATCTTGGAAAGGTGAATTACAGGTTAATAACACTAGACAGCGCTCTAGTGCAGTATAAGTTAATGTTCGTCTCTTCACTTTATTCGTACATTTCTTTACATAGTATAAGCTTTTCCAACTCAATATTCATGTCAAACCATTTCAAACAAGGGCTGTTTGTCCGTAGTGCAATTTACAATGAGAAATGCATTATTATAGTGATTTTTACCTCTGTAAAAGTATGGTATTGTTTTATCAGACAGAAAGTTTCTGAACCGTCTAACATTGAAGAGGTCATATTAAAACTATGAATACCATGGTACATTTTTTTTTTTTATGCTAATTTACTTTTCAAATGTGGTGTACTTTAATATGACGAAATGGTCATTCTTCCCTGTGTAAATATCACATTACAGGTGTCGTTTATTCTGTGAGAATATGATTCTTCCCCAGTTATGTTCTAGTTTAATTTCTGAGGGTGTTTACATCTGCTGTGTTTGGGTTCCAGCTTTGATATTTCCAACATTTGGATTGATATTGCAAAGCAAGGGTGATGATGAGCTCTGTATACAATTGTATGTCTAGCTACATTTTTCATTCACAAATGTAGAATTGTGAAATCATCTCCCAAATTTGTTGTTTTTTAAAATGAATTTAAACTGTATATAAAATCCTTAAAAACTCTGAAAGGTCCAAAGGAAAAAAAAAAAAAAAATTGTGAATTATGTGTGAATGTGAATTATAACATGTTAAGCATCAGTTTTAAGGAAATTGCAGAGAATCAGTTGAACAATTGAAGAACGTTGGTAACAAAATACAAAATAAAAGCCTCCATATAGGCTTTATTTCCTAGCAGAGTGAGTGAATGATGACAGAATTTTAATTTTGGGGTTGAACTATCCCTTTACTCTCAATATAAAAAATACTGCTTTTTTTTCTTTTTTTCTTTGCAATATTTTGAACAATGAACATACAATGGCAATAGCATATCAATAACCTAAAATCAAATATTATGATA
Organism: Leuciscus idus; assembly: GCA_021554675.1. Taxonomy (NCBI): domain Eukaryota; kingdom Metazoa; phylum Chordata; class Actinopteri; order Cypriniformes; family Leuciscidae; genus Leuciscus; species Leuciscus idus. Next base: position 11,763,259 of record CM038625.1, on the reverse strand, counting down.
AACAAATACGATAGAAAAGAAAAGAATAGAAAGCAGCAAGAAATTCAGATAACTACAAATAAGTAAAGAGTTACAAATGATTCAAATATTAGATTTAAGGCTTTAAAATAGTTTAGTTTCCCCCCCTGTTTTGTTATTTCTTGTTTCTTTCAACGTATAAAAGTAGTGGGATTTTAAATTGAGTAAAATTCGTTTTTTATTCCTCTGCATTTACATTTGTGTATAAAGAATTTTCAGTAAATTCACAATCTACCAAAAATGTAAGTCACCAGTATTATTATTATAAAATAAAAAAAACATTTTTCTTTGAAATGAAATTCAATGTTATTATTTTTAACAACAACAACAAAAAAAAAAGTCACACCACACCTAAATATTTTTTTGTGTAAATATAGACAATACTCACAATTCCCTCTAGAAACGGTGATCTCCAAAATCTAATGGCTAAGGGAACAGTGTAAATTTGGCACATTATTCTGAGATTATTATTATTACATTTTCTGTCTTTTAAATTTATACCGTCCAGTTTAAGACTAAGTTTAGCTTTCCATCTATATGATCTCCTAGCAATTTCATAAGTTCTGATTGATGGAATGGCATTGATTACCATCATACAGTCCTTGACAGGCGCATACAATGAAAATGTTCCTAAATATTCTGAATAAGTAAATAACCATTAGTGAAACCATCTAAATATTTTCCCCAAACCAATTAACTAAAAAGAAATATTTGTTTTGGTGTATAATGTATTTATTATTCCAAAATACGCATTTATGAGGGGAGAAATTGTCTTGTTCGATCATCCATTATAACAGTGCCTGTTCATGAACATTTGAAAGTTTTATAGGAAGCTTGTTAATGTTAAAAATGCAGTTAAGGAGAAATTCACTGTATGAAAAACATAGTCTCCTAGTATAGCCTAGTGCTATCATTCGTGTCGTCTGTGTACCTTTCAGAAACACAGTTTCACTGAACACACTTAATTCCAAAAACATATGCGAATGTTTATCATGTGTTCATCACATCTCGCTGCGTGCCGCCATGTTCGCGTGACGTCACGCGTTGTCGCGCTCGCATCTCGGGAACAAAAGTTATGGACTTCCGCTGCTCTGCATGAAGTTGTAAATCCGATTTTTAGAGACTTTTCGTAGCAGAAGTTGGAAAGTATCACTTTGTAGGTGGACTAATTAACATTAAATCTTAAAAATAATATTGCACAGTTACAATTTGCAAGTACAAATGATCACATTTACGATTTACACTTGGTGGATGATAAAGCAAAATTCTTGGAACGAACGAACGAGGGACCCGAGCAGATTCATATATGATTCGACTCTTTAGCCTAGTAAACATCCACTAGCAACCACACGGAACACCATATCCACCACATAGGAGGTCTCTGAAACCTCAGACCACCTTGACAGGTTCTATTGCAAAGCTGGAGATGGTGCAGATGTTCATCAGTTCCTCAGAAGTCTGGAGTTTGACGCCATCGGGATCCCTCAAGGTGAGCTTTTGTTTGGTAAACGCCTTTTTCAGACACATTTTGGGATTTAATCCCATTTTCCCAACACTGTTCTACTGCTTGAAATTGAGTTGTTTCAAATTGATGTTTGAATTACGGTTGAATACGATTTTAAGCGGTCATTTATCGCATTTCTTGTATATTTTGGAGTTGCAGAATTTGCATAAATCGTTTGTAAAGGTTATTACGTAAATTTATTAAATTTATTAAGGGCAATTTATACAAGAATAGGGTTATGGACCGTTATGTAGAGAGCGATTAACTGTAGCCTATTTATGTTCAATGAAAGAGGCGATGTCTGTAGGCCTATACCGCAAATCACACTCATATTCTCCGTCACCATTAGAAAAGTATTTAGCCCTATATATACATTTAATAGACATTTCCTTATTTCGCCATCTGGTATTTTCTGTCGGCTGTTTAGAATTAGAACCAATCCGATTCGTGAATGAATCGTTCTTTTGACTCGGTTCTTTTCAATGAATTGGCCAAACGGGTTAGCAGAATGATTTGAATCGAATCGCGATTCAGTCTGAATGATTCATTAAAGGAATAGTTCACCCAAAAATGAAAATTCTGTCATCATTTGCTCACCCTTGTGTTGTTCCAAACCTGTATGAATTTCTTCTGCTAAACACAAAATATTTATTTTGAAGAATGTGGGTAACCATTTGATGGGCCAATTGACTTGTAAAATAAATTATAGCCTAGTGAAAAAAAAAATTTAAAAAATATCTGAGGGTGAATAAATTATTACAGAATGTTTTTTTTTTACTCTCCCATTAATGTCTGACCATGAATCTTTTGGAGCAGATTTTCACTAGCAACAATACAGAGAACCAAAAGAGCCCTGTATGAAGTGAATCTTTACTGACAGTCATTTGAAATCAAACTAATGCATTGTCTGTCAATGTCTAAGGTCTTTATTAAGCTGAACTTATTTGTGAACGACTCTTTACTGCAGATAAAACCATTTTAGACCTGCATTAAAAAAAAAATATATATATATATATATATATATATATATAAAAACATGAAAAATTTAAATTTTATTGTAACTAAATGTTTTAATCATTTTCCTAAAATTTAATTCAAACTTGATTTGTTGCTCTACTGTGAGATGTATTTATATTGCCCCATCTGTTAATAGTAGAGCTACAGTATTCTTGAACACTAGATAGCGCCAGTGTAAACTCGTGGTATTCTGGCACTCTTAACTCCAGGGGCCAGTTGTTCTAAAGTAATATGATCTGATTTCGTCTATCGAATTGGATCAAATCTTGAAAAATGGGTTGTTCAAAAGAAAAAGAAAAAATATTCGGAAATAAGATTAGATTAAAAAAAATCCAATCTTGGTTTTTGATCTGGATCAAATCATCAGTTTGTGTTCAAAACTTTTTAGTAAGATTGGGATACTTTTAATCCCAAAAATCAGGATTATACAGATCCCAGCAGAACGGTGGATTTCAGGAACAAAAATATAATTAATACAACATTTGTATCATGTAATATATACACACATTTTAATTTTGCTTTTGATTAGTTTAACTGTTTAAAATAATAAATTAGAAGTAGACATTAGGCTACATATTAAGCCTTTCGGTAGCCTACTGTAAAGTAAAAAGGAGATTTTGGCATTATGAAATAATCCCCAAACAGCTGTAAAAATCAGACAAAAAATGTATTTAATTCAAAGTGTTTTTTTAATCACTGTTTCTAAACTACATTGGCACATTCATAAGAGAAAAACTTTTCTGAGAGAAGCAAAAGCATTGAAATATGTTTTTTTTTTCAGCTCATATTTTTTACATCACCATGTCCCTTTGGGGGTTCCGTAGAGCACAAGTAATCCAGATTTGGTAATCGGAAAAAGTGTACATCCAATCCAATTTTGCTTTGAATAAACCGGCACTAAAGTAAGATGGATTACCTGATCCTGGATAGCACAAAATGGGATTTCCAAATCCAGATCATTCTGATCCAGATTAAACTTTTTGAACAACTGGACCCAGGTGGTCAGGGTTTATCTGGTCATCATAGCCTTGTTAGGCTCTGCAGTTATACTGTAATTTCTCCATTTTACAGGCAAAAATCCCATCTTTCCTTTGATTTATTGGGTGGGTGTAAAACGTTTTTTTTATTTTTTTTTTTTTATATTGTGATTTTAGGCATTACAGGGATTTTTCAAATCACAAGTCAAACATGCAAGCAAAACATGAAACCTCCATCTGAATCCCTTACTTGTTATCCTTGACTTGGAAATCTGTTCATATGCACATCAAACTCTGAAAGAAAAGAAAAAAAGAAGAAAAAACAAATAAAAATAAATAAATAGCCAACCCAAAATTACCTCTACCCCTTCCAAGCTAAATTTTGCATTCCCAAGGATGACATATGTTCCGCATCTACACCTAGGTATTGTAGAAAGGGGCGCCAGATCCTGTAGAACTAAAGGGTTTGTCTCTTAGTGCAGTGGAAAAGGCTTCATTAGGAATAAAGGCCTTAACAATATGTATCCACTGAGCCACTGATGGGGTTATGTCAGTTATCCATTGTAACAAAATACTTTTGATCTCCCTTAAAACCATGAGGGAGTTCCTCTGTAGGTCCCAGTAAACAGATCTTAGGCCCTAATTGTAAAGATTTTACCCACTGACTTCTAGACAAACCTCCGCCCAGAATTGCTGAACCTTAAAACATCTCCAGAAGCAGAGCATAAGGGTTCCCTCTGCGATCTTGCATTTACTGCATAGGCTGCTGGATAAATTGGGGTTCATTTTGTGTCTGCGAACCGGAGTGATATGTAATCTGTGCAGTATTTTAAACTGCATTTCCCAGGATGAATTGTCTGCTAAATAAGGTGTGACACATACCATTCCCCAATCCGCTCCATGTATTTCTACCCCAAGATCAGTTTCCCATAGTCTCCTAACTTTATCTGAATGATCCTTTTTTGAAATTGTGAGAATATTATAAAAACGGCTAAGTACTGATCGAGAAGATGACAGTTTAAGCTGTTCTTCTATTGTAGACCGACCAAGGCCGTCTGGATGGTCCTTTAGCTTTTTTGATACAAAGCAATGTATTTGGTTATATGTAAAGAAGTGCTTCCTGTCAATATTATACTTTAAAACAATCTGATCACCAACTTGGTGATCAACAAAAGTCATCAACTTATTGCCATCAAAGGTCATCAACTTATTGTTTTCCACTACATCACCTATAACACAAAATCCCTTGTTTTTTCCAGAGTGCCGGCCCATCACTCAGCCCAGCTGGGAAATCTGGATTATTGTGTATAGGTGTGTATGACGAGAGGTGCGCAACATAACAAGCCATCCGCAACACTTTAATCATATTTATTGAGAATTATGTTGCCTTTGATGAAAACAGACAACTTTCTAGATAACATGTATAATAAGTAAAACGTGTTTTTAAAATAGACGTGGATTTTCACCGTCTGCTGAAAAAAGTTTTGATTTAGAGCGATCAGTCACGTGACATGATCCAGGCGGTTGGCGTCTTTCATGCTTCATTGCTAGTGATTGGAAAAAGTTTCTTAATGTTTAAAACCACAATTATGCTAATGAAATGTATTAATTATGCTAATGGAAACAAAATAAATCATCACGTATGCATGATCCACTGAAAATCTTGCAAACACATCAATATTGCAACTGGCAGTAAATCAGGCATTGCATTTATTTTTAAAATGATTCACTTGTTTGTGTCTTTGCTAAAAAGACAGGCTTGATGATATGACTAGTGGAATCATTTTTTTTTTTAATTAAGTGTTGCTGGAGGTGCAAAAAACACTGAAACTAACACTTATATGAGGTATGAGTATGAGGTCATGGAAATATTGAGAGATGCAAATGCTGCTAAATATCAATCTTATATTTCACATGCACATAGTGTATGATACATTTTAATATTTCTCATTCACACAGAAAAATCTCACAGAGAGTATATTTTTATCAAACATTTTCCATTCTGTACTTTATTTTGCAGTAAAACATTGTTTCTCAAAAAGAGCAAGTAAAACTGTGGAAGTTCTTCAACCGCACAAGATTCACAGAAACACAATCACACACTATTCACAGGAACTCACACTATTCACGCCTCAAGACTGCAGTTGACATCAACACTGATGCACATTAACCACAAACGTCCATTAATTAAACATGCTCTCATGCTCTCAACAGATGAAACCACATTTCTTTCCAGATCTAAAGCTGAGGCCTTCTGTGGTTTGAGTCTGTTGAAGGCAACACTTAAAAAATACACCAAAAACATCTGTTTTCTGCTCATATTTATCATGAAATAAAACGTGTAATGTTATTCTGCAGATTTATGTATATCGATCAGTCACTTTTAATCTGAATGCATTGATAATGTGCTGTTAGGACATGGATGTTTAACCTCAGCTTGGATTTCCTGAACACACACAGAGTAAAACTGAAAAATACCCTTTTCAAAATAAAATACTTGTGAACAAATATCTGAGCCGTTCCCGTGTGAGATTTAACATGGTAAATGTGGATGAGTTTTGGGCCTCAGAATCCAAAGTAAATGTTCAAAGCTAGAAACTCGAGAATAAAATCTGGTTAATGTCCCATGATGCTCAACTATCTCTGTGTGATTATTTTTTTTTTTGAGCTTTTAACCTTTACTATAACTGAAACACACATTTACATGCAGGATCATAATAAACAGAAAATGTAGAAAATAAAATAAAAAAGACAACACAACTAAGAACATATTTGAGAAAAGGTAATATGAATGTTCAGAGTTTACATGCACTTAAGAAATGGGTTTTATTGCAGCGTTCAGAAATGCGGTGTAAGTGTGATGCTCTTAACCTGTGTGCACAGTGGCTGATATCAGTAATCGGCTTTAACCAAACCTTTGTGTTACTTTAGTTATCTCTCACACACATGCACTCTTCAGAAAACAGTAAGAACACAGGAAGAACACAGTAAGAACACAGTAAGAACGCAGCTAATGCTTTTGCATGGCCATATTCTGCTACTAATACAGTGCATGTAAGCATGAGCAACGCTTCGAATCTTAAACAGCTTGGTTGCAATACCGGCTTTCTAGTGTGCATGAAAACCCTATTGATAAGAACATCAATAATGAGAAAAAAGCCTCACAGTGAGTTTAATTAACGTCTGGTGACGACACCTGCGTATATCACCTCATCCTCCTGTTTAACCCTCTGAAAGAAAACACACACAGAACATACAAAGAGACAAATTGTCAATATTCATAGAATGTTTTGCTAAGAGCTAGAATTGAAACGCTGGAAAGAAGAGAAAGAGAGGGTTTTTCATAGTTAGTGCCTTTGTTTATGGTTATGGATCAAGTCAGTGGCGGATTTAGGCACAGGCACATGCTAGGGCAAAAATACAATTTATACATGATAAAAACAATTTATATATATATAAAACAAAGCAGATTTCTGCAGTGATTCTGGCGGTTTTCCATACTCAAGGATGGGCCATGTTTGAATTAATTTTTGTTTGCAAACAGTGACTCAAAATCCAACATAGTGCACCTTTAAACAACAAAAAAAACTTTGTCAACCCATACACAAAAGAAATATATTTTAAAGTGTCAAAAATATATGTGGCACATATTCCAAATACATGTCCAAATACAATATATTTGCATTGTTGTTCACTTATATTTATCATTTTGAAATATATTCTGAAATATAACAAAAATATATGATGTTAAGTGTGAAATATATTTACATTTATAACATGTAATGTAAAATATATGACAAAATATATGGTCATAAAATGTTTAGCTTGCTAAAGAAGGGTCGAAAATGAATTTTGATCATAGTAATTCCTCTACCTTTCCCCCTATACACAACAGTAGCCTACCATATTTCACTACTGTATTATGACACACAACTATAATAAATACTGTACTTACATTTAAATGACTGCAATGTAAGATAGTTGCTTTCCTAGGACTATTAGGCCATATTAGGTGGCACGTACCTAACACTAAGTGCAATTATTAGATTTATTGTTGTTTTATTGACATCTTTCCTGAAGTCATTTAAATATTGAAAATATGCACAATATTTATGATGCAAGTATAACAGTGACACTCCAACAGTGAAGTACACTTAAACAATAGATAGAACTCAGTGTCTAACACTGCATACACACACTATTAAATAACTGTAATCAATTCTGTAAAAACAGGGGAAAAACTCTGCATTCTGTGTTTTCTTTCCTACATAAAATTGTCATTTTAGACCAATAAAGTCAGCAAAGGGGCAGCCGTGGCCTACTGGTTAGGGCTTCGGGCTTGTAACCGAAGGGTTGCCGGTTCGATCCCCGACCAGTAGGAAAAATGTGGCAGGGGGAACTGGTAGAGCATGTGGCATGTAAACTGAAAATGTGTTGTTTGTGAAAATGTTAACTTTTTAAATTTCAAATGAAACAATTTGCAAAAGTTAAAACATATATGAACATATATGTAAACATATATGAAAATATATTTACATATATTGAACTAAAATATATTTATTGGGCCAATATCAAATATTTGCATATATTTCAAAAATATATTTTGAAAATATATTTCAAATATATTTCTTTTGTGTATGGGAACAACCCTCCATTAAATATTGATGTCCATTAATGATTCATTTGATTTATACGAGTTCTTGTTTTTTTGTGTTTACAACATAATCTAGTAAAACAATATAATGACAAGAGTGCTATTTTCTTTATTATCAGCAAGATTACAAATGTGATATTCATTTTATACAACAGTTCAATAAACGTGTAATATAAAAGTATGCACTTAATTGAGGCAGATACACTTTTTTTTATACGATAGGAAGACAAACTATGCATAAACTATGATGGAAACACATTTTCCGAATAAATCACAAGTTTTTGGTTGCGCAAGGAGTATGATTCACCTTGACAGAGGATGTGATTGGATAACTGGAGTAACCAGCGTACCATTTCGCATCACACGACATCATTGGTGGCTGGTAGGCACACAATTTTAGCGGTCAAATTTTTTAACTACTTTTAAATGGCTTTTTTTTATACCTGAATATTTTTAGAATATGACACAGACATCAAAAATATAAATATGAGTTCACTCACTTAGTCCTGGTCTATCACTTGGGCAAAAAATCCATCACTCTGTCCTTTTAAATGTCTGTGTTAAGAGCACGCTCGGTCACTTAATGAAGCTGATTGCTGTAGCCTATATCCAATTTAAGCATGGGTCCTTTATTTTTTATTGTAGCTGTTGTTTGAATGTTAGTTTAGTAAATTTGTTTGCGATCAAAAATTCAATATCTCTACTCTCCATAGTTACATCAGCGGTAGCAGTTCAAACTAAAATCACGTAATTTACATCTCGTCAATGATTGGTTGATATACCAAGGGAAGCTAGCGTCCTCTGCCATGTTAATTTTCTCAACACTCCTAATCAGTGAAATTGAATTAATTTTAGTCGTCGTCAAAGTTACTAATTACCTCCCAGAAATCATTTGTCTCCCATGTCTCATTTGACAGCATTCTCAAAGATCAGGCATCCGCCTCTGAATGCAAGATAACTTGACCACATTTATTGTGTCGTTTGCTCGCTCTGAGGCGCAAGTAATTTATCATGTATGAAAAATGGCCTTAGTGATATTTGGTGCCAGTTTACCAGGAAGTGATGGTTTTGTTCTCTTGAACTCATTGGATGGAACCGGAGCTTCATTCAGAAATGTTTTATGCAATATTCTAATTTTAAATTCACAACTTGACACTGACACTGTTTTTAATTTTTAATACTGTAAGCTGTTTGCTTTAAAGCAATACATTTGTATAGAGTGCAATCTAAATATACGTGACATTTGTTTACTGGAAATGGACTTCACTTTTTTACATAATTTGTACCCACTTAAACTGCTACGGCATTCATTTTTAGTGAATGTATGAAGTCAGATATCTACACTAATCCGCATTTAAAGTGAATCAAAACCTTTCATTCAAGTTATACATTAATTTTGAAGACAACTTTGATGAACTTTTTTGATCCACTTCAAATATAGACTACTGTAAACATCCATAGATTTTAAACCATGGTGCACCATATTCATCTGGTCGTGTCAGATTAATGTCATACTTTTAGTGTTATCCGTTTTTATAATCAAAACCAGTAGTTGTATTTGTTTTAATTTAATAATAAAGAAAATCAGGAAGCATAGCCATTTACACGTATACAGGAAAACACTAAACACATCTAAATGTGATTCTGCTGATAATGACACAGATGACAGTCATAAATGATCTTACTGATTTCTGTGTGTTTCTCTTGTAGAATGTTGGATCAGCGTAGGTTATCTCTTCATCACGAGTCTCAACTGTAAACAACAATAATAGATGCATTAAATCAACAAAGTGGAATCACTAAATCAGTTTTCACCCTAAAAATACATAATTTGAGGTGTATTATTAAAGTGTATAATTATTCATTATCATGCCTAATAGCCTACATGTTTAACAGTTGTATCAGTAGTAGGAAACACTTGCCTTCTTGATCAGCTTTTCTGTGTTTCTTGCAGATGCAGATCATTCCGATCGCAGCAACAATCAACAGAAATCCAGCAGCAGCAGCCGCCGCAGAGATCAGTGCTGTCGGAGATACAGGACCTGAAGGAGGACCTGGAGGAGGACCTGGAGGAGGACCTGAAGGTGTGTGTGGACATGGTGTTGTAGTGGGTAAAGAGAGACAGACATTATGTGAGTGAATTAGTCGGAGAAAGTGACATATCTGTGTAACATAGCTGACATGGAAGCAAACAAAGACAATAGAGCAGAGGAGGACCCAGGCGCAGTTTATTACAAGGTTAATAATCCAAAGATGTGAAACATGAATTAAGAACTTGACTGATAACAATAATTGACACGTGAAACATGGAAACAGCATAACATTGTTGAATACACAACAAAGTAACATGGCAAACATAAGGGCGTAAATACAAGACTATGGGGATCACATGACAAAAGCAACCAATGAACAGACAGAACTAATGAAACAAACAAACCAATGAAAACAAGACACATGAAAGTGTGAAGCACATGACAGGATCACATCAAGGGAACAGGGAATCACAAGACTAAATTCCAAAATAAAAGACATGAAAACATGAACAAAACCAAAAACAGACATGACGATCTGTAATAAATACCATGAAATATCTGCATTATAAAAGTGAATTGGGATGTCAGTCGTTGAAAGTTTACTGTGATGATAATTTCAGGGTTCTGTCACTTCGGTCTGTTTATTCTTGGTTTGGTGACAGAGCTCTGACACTGCTTGTGTCTTGTCTTGTCTTGTGGCGACCATGTGCCCTTCTGTTTAGGTGTGTTTTGTCTGTTTGGTGCAAGCACATGGCTTCCTGCATGTTTCCCTGTGCCATGGGGAGCATGTGGTGGTTGTTAAAGTTACGATAGAGTAATTTAGTTAGATGACTTTACTTTTATACAGCGGGGGAAATAAGTATTGAACACGTCATCATTTTTCTCAGTAAATATATTTCCAAAGGTGCTATTGACATGAAATTTTCACCAGATGTTGATAACAACCCAAGTAAGCCATACAAACAAACAAACAAACAAACAAACAAGTTATGTGTAATAATGTGAAATGACACAGGGAAAAAGTATTGAACACATGAAGAAAGGGAGGCGCAAAAAGGCATGGAAAGCCAAGACAACTGCTGAAAACTTACAGTAATTAAAAAGCAATCCAGCCCCCTGTCAGTGGAAATTAATAACAGCTGGTTCAGTCCCAAATGATGGCCTACAAAAAGGTCTCATTGCCAAGGTGTCACACAAGACACATCTCATGATGGGTAAAAGCAAAGAGCTGTCTCAAGACCTTCGCAACCTAATTGTTGCAAAACATAATGATGGCATTGGTTATAGGCGCCATTCTAAGCTTCTGAATGGTCCAGTGAGCACTTTTGGGGCCATAATACGGAAGTGGAAAGACAATCATTTCACCATAAATTTGCCTCGACCAGTGCTCCTCGCAAGATTTCTGATAGAGGAGTGAAAAGAATAATCAGAAGAGTTGTCCAAGAGCCAAGGATCACTTGTGGAGAGCTTCAAAAATTATATATATATGTATGTGTGTGTGTGTGTGTGTGTATATATATATGCTTTTTTTATTTTTTTATTAACCAATTATATGTTTCACATTCTTTCTGGGAAAAGAAAGCATTGTATAGAATATCACATTATTTACCAATTTCTCGCACATCACATATTTCTTCAATATTGGGCAGCCCTAATTGATAACATTGATATGATTCATTGCAATGATGATCACATCAAAATGTCATGTTTTTTTTTATGTATTTCTCTTATTTTTAACTCTTTCTCCACCATTTCACTGTCATACAGTAGGGGGCGCTATTACGTGCTGAATCTCCTGATTAAAACACATGCGAGGCAGATGCAAAAACGAGCTATATCATATGTAATCAGATGCATATGTAAAATAACACAATCATCAATATTAAACCGCATATTAAAATTCAAAACTGCCCAATGTTACAGAATGAAATGTTGACCCAGGACGAGCTGCAGGACTGTGAAGCTTTAGGGGTGTTGATGGACTCGATCTACTCAATCTGTGTTTTGATCATCGTTCTGAATCTGATCTGGATGTAGTCAAAGACAAAAACTTGTGTTGAGGCAAAAACTATAATTAAACAATCATCATCACTGCATAAGAGACACCAAGAATCAAATTGTATTTTAAAAGATATTTATTCTCTTGCAAGAGGCTTAGTCACAAAATCACAGCAGCTACCCCGTGACGTGAGCAAGACCTGACACCCAGCCCAGGAAATTCCCTTCTTATACTCCTTCTTCAAGGTCTTTTCTCTGTAGTTTTCCACTCACCCAGCATGGCCACATCCACAACACATTTAGAATAGAATGACCCCTCTAACCCCCCTTGGCTAAATTATCTTCCATACCTAAAGAGTTAAAGGTTCTTAACCATTTGTCTTACTGTGTGTGTCTTGCTTACGCCAGGTGCACAAACATACATAAATTCCAGAAGAGAAACAATGCTTAAAACAATGTCTACGAAAGTTAATGAAAAATAAAGTAAAATATCTTTTAAATATCTTTTATCTTTATCTTTTAAAATAAGTTTTCTACAACACGTGATTTTAACTTTTTGCTCAAAATGTTGCTTTTTTTATGAAACTTACCCAGAATGCATGAAGCTATAATAAAATAGAGGGTCTATTCTTTCTTTCGATATGTTTCATGTTCATAAATATTTTGGAGGTCATGAAACTTGTGAAAATGGTCAAAAACACTACCCTGGTAATCCAGAGTTCTCGCGAGAGCACAAGTTGAATTTGCTCAGCGAGTTACTCTGGTGTCGAGTAACAATGCTCATTAAATATGCCCCTCGATCTGAGCTACACCAATCACATCGGGTTATCTGATATAGGCGGGCCAGAGGCGAGCTAAACAGATGACGACAGCGCTGTGACATCGAAGTCATTAATAAACATTGCAAGATGGCTATGGATGAACACTGGTTGTTTAAAACGGCTTTGGCCGCTACAATGAACGAGTTAGACTTGGCTTTTTATCTAAAACAGTGTAAGAACTGATTTTCCTGCTAAAACAAAACGCACCCTGCAATAAAGCCATAAAATGCACCCTGGACAGCAGATAGCAAAGACAGAGCACAGAACCTTGTCCTGCCCAAACTTATCTCCTTGTCCCCTTGTTTGACTTCAACTCATCCCCCCCTCCCTCCTCAAGGCACTGAAAGTTCATTAAGAATGTCTATATAACACATATGGTGTATCTTGTGAATATGTTGTTTTTCCTTTTCATGTTTGGTTTCATTTTAAGTGTCGCAGTGCGATTGGTAAAATGGTCTTAATTTCATTGCAGTCATTGGTTTAATGAAAAAGATTGAGAACTTAGGAAAATCCTGTTCTCCTCTCTGGCTGATATCTCTTTACGATATCTCCTGAAACCAGGTGCTACCCCCCTGGGGTACATGGATTGACCCAAACAACTCTAAACAACATTTGCTTAACCCCCCTTCTGTTCTGATCTGGTATTTAAGGTGAGGGAACAGAGCAACCTTTGGGGAATCTTTTACCAGGATCACCCCCACACAGTAATGCATGTCAGTATTTTCCTGTTGGAAAACCCTGACACATTACTGCGTGTCTCTGTCAGGAAAACATTACTTACTTTTAGAGTCATCTTTGAGTAAATGATGTCATATATTTTTTGAATTGGCTTTTAATAATTTACTTCTGTTATTGGCATGAAACAATTTTACCTGACAAATAAATGTTAACCTTGATTTATTCTGTATTCTTCTGAAATCATTATTTCCAGTAGATTAATGTGTAGTCTGGTGTTTCCGCAAAACTTTGTCCAGAATAGATCAAACTGAAGGCACTTTGAATGGACCATGGGGCACATCTTAAGACCTTCTGATTTCTGACTATTCCCTGACTTAGCATGTTGTATGCTGCAAATGTTATATAAATTATGCCTATGGGTCTGTAGTGTGCGACCGCATGGGGTAAAATATTTGTACTGCACCCTCTGACTATTTCAGGACTGGCTAGTTTGTGATCGTGAGCGCGCAGTCGCGACGTGACGTCTCAAAGTGACACTAGGTCCGTAATGAGCGAATATTTGAAAGTATGGGATAATCAGAATAATCAAAGACCTAAATTAATTCATAATCAATATTTATGATTATTTTCTAATCAGAAATACGATCTAAATTTGATTATCATTTGAAATTGGAGTCAGATTACGCATAGAGCTAAAGTAATACTAAAACTAAGTTCCAATAAATTAAGTGAACATCACTGGAGCGCTGAAAAGACATACACGCTTTAAACCTTCGCCAGGCCGTTGGATTCCGTCGTTGGGCTAATGGATGGTCCTTACAACAGGAACAGAAGACGGCACTCGAATCGTTCCTTTGCAAGAAGGACGTTTTTGCTGTTTTGCCGACCAGATACGTAAGAGTATAATCTACCAGTTAGCTCCGCTGGTAGCTAAGCGTATGGGGTTTATTGTTGTGATTGATCGTAGTGTTATCCTATTGCGTGCAGTGAGATTTTCAAATGCACGCTTGGTGCCGCCCCTCGAGCTGGACGATTTTCATTAGTCGACGCCAGACCATTAATCTTTTAGATTTAGGTCTGGATTTCCAGGCTACAAAAACACTGGCAGTGGCTGTCAACTTTTTTCTTCTTTAAAACTGGTGGGGAAAGAGTTAATAAAATTTATAATTTCCTCAGACTGCTAACTAAGAAAGTAAAATATAAGTAATATGGAAGACACTAATACACTAATAATTTATGTTAGTTATGAACATGTCAGAGCTCATCTGTATCTGCAGTAAATGCTTTAAGAATATTGGCATGTTTCTAAAGGTTTTTAAATATTTAATCTGCATTAATGCTTGTAATATTTTCATTGAGATCAGTCGTGTGTTCACATCAAACTCCTGCTGTAACACAGTAATACAGAAGATGAACACAGTGAAAAGGAGAATCATGATATCTGAAATTACATTGGAGGCTCATTTATGATTCACTTTCAACAGAATCAGATTCATATTTAAATAGATCAGACTGACAGATTCACTCACACTGATGACTCTCTCTTTATCATTACAGATCCAGGTCTGTCTACAGGTGATATAGCAGAGATCGGTGCTGTTGTTCTGCTGGTGTTCGCAGCTGTAGCTCATGTTCACTTCGAAATTAAAACTCAATGCTATGAAAAAGAAATACCGCCCGCCCCCCAGACCTTGTGTTTCTGTTTATAATGTATACACCGTATTTGTGCACATATTTATCTGTGTGAGTGCTAGGAATAACTTGTGCACGTCACTGGAGACTGAAAATGCAGAAGAGTAGTGTTTTAATAATAATAATAATAATAATAATAATAATAATACGTTTTATTTATTTTATTTATTTAACGCCTTTCAAGAACCCAAGGACACTTTACATAATATTGACAGTGTATTTTTATACAATCAGGATTTAGCAACATGAACAGGCAGACAGACAGTGATCATATTTCGTATTTAAGAATACAAAAGTAAGGCATGCATGGATCTGAAATTTAAAGTATACAATTAGTTAACATAGCGTAGTGTAAATAAATGAGTTTTGAGATCAGTTTTAAAGGTCTGGAGGGAGGAGACAGCGGGGAGGTGTTGTGGAAGTTTGTTCCAAAGCTTAGGAGCTGAAATGCTGAATGCCCAACCGCCAAAAGTGCTAATACTAGAGCTACATTTTATAATAAATATTTAATTATCATTCTTATATTTTTTATTTATTTTTTAATCCTATAATGTACCAGTTTTTTGCCCCAAAAAACAAACATTTGGTCAAATCTAGACCTTAATCTGTGCCTTCACTAATGTAGACTCAGATGTAATGCAGACTGCAGCAAGTCACATAAATATGGCGTTATTTTCCTGTCAAATGTCGAGAGCGCATTATTGTAGCGCGAAAGTACATTTATATAATGCGCGAGCGCGAATCTCTCTGCTCGCGCGCGGAATATAATGTGCCGAGTGCGAATCTCTCTCGCGCGCGCTCTACACCCTGCTCTTGTAAGAATTTTCTCTGGGCTCGCTCAGAGAATATGCCTGCACTTAAAACGTGTTCAGTGCAATCGCGAATCTCTCCTCTTCGCTTAAAATAAGCGTGTATGTGCTTAGACTGTGTCCCGTGCGTTCGCGCATGCCTAAGTACTTCAATTTCTTTTTCTTTTAAATTTTTTTTTATTAATGCCAAGGTATCAAAAATATAACTTACATAGCAAAAATGTACAAATTACATACAACGGAATAAAGAAAGCAAAGCAGCATACATATATATATATATATATATATATATATATATATATATATATATATATATACTGTATATATATATATATACACACACACACACACACACACACACACATATATATATATATATATATATATATACACACACACACACACACACACACACACACACACACACACACACACACATATATATATATATATATATACACACACACACACACACACACATATATATATATATATATATACACACACACTCACACACACACACACACACACACACACACACACACACATATATATATATATATATATATATATATACATACATACATATTATATATATATATATATATAGGCTAATATACATATAGCCTGTACATATGCTCATAAAAAATAAAATTAAAAAACAGAACAGAAAGCTGTAATGAAATAAATTAAAAAGTTGAAACAAGTTTATTGTCTTAAGAGCTTTAAGATTCTTAGATAACAAAATGCTTTGGATGTATTGTTTGACCTCTCTTCTAAAAACAATGAATAAGGGATTCTGCTGAGTGAATTTACTACGGTGAATGTGAAATTTTGCAAGGAACAATAATAGATTAATAATAGAATACTCATTAAATTTAGCTTTTTGTATATTAAAGAAACCAAACAGTACATCCTTAAAAAGCAAAGAGAAATCCGGAAGCATAAAATTCAACCCAAAATAACTGTGTGTGAGGACAATCCCAGAAGATATGAAGAACAGTTTCATCAGGGGCACCACAAAAAGAACAACTTGTGTTTATGATTTAAACCTTTTCAAAAGCTACATTTAATGAGTATTTTATTATTAATCTATTATTGTTCCTTGCAAAATGTCACATTCACCGTAGTAAATTCACTCCCTTATTCATTGTTTTTAGAAGAGAGGTCCAACAATACATCCAAAGCATTTCGTTATCTAAGAATCTTAAAGCTCTTAAGACAATAAACTTGTTTCAACTTTTTAATTTATTTCATTAAAACTTTCTGTTCTGTTCTGTTTTTTTATTTTATTTTTTATGAGCATATGTACAGGCTATATGTATGTATAATATATATATATGTGTGTGTGTGTGTATGTATATATATACTGCTTTGCTTTCTTTATTCCGTTGTATGTAATTTGTTCATTTTTGCTATGCAAGTTATATTTTTGATACCTTGGCATTAATAAAAAATAAAAATAAAAAAAAAAGAAATTGAAGAGAAGTACTTAGGCATGCGCGAATGCACGGGACACAGTCCAAGCACATACACGCTTACTTTAAGCGAAGAGGAGAGATTCGCGATTGCACTGAACACGTTTTAAGTGCAGGCATATTCTCTGAGCGAGCCCAGAGAAAATACTTACAAGAGCAGGGTGTATCTGAGAGCGCGCGCTCAGTTCTCACGCGCGAGCAGAGAGATTCGCACTCGGCACATTATATTCCGCGCGCGAGCAGAGAGATTCTCGCTACAATAATGCGCTCTCGACATTTGACAGGAAAATAACGCCATAACATGAGATTTATTTGGCAAGACTCAATGACCTAAGAGAGAGAGTCATATAAGTTTCCTCTCTGACTGTTTCTGTTCTTCAGGTGTATTTGGTGATGTGGAGACAGAATCTGAATGATATATGAACAAACACCTCTGTAAAAACCTTAAGAATATAGATAGGAATACAACTGGAAAGTTTGGTGTAAGTAAGTGCTGCTGAAGTGGAGATTTCTGGCTCAGAGTATGAGAAAAAAAAAAAAAACATTTTGAGAAAACAGCCTTTAAAGATTTGTATTGTAAAAATTCATACTTCTTTAGTGGAAACAATTATTTACAGATACAATATCTCAGACAACAATACAAACCACCTAAAACACATCAAAACTTATAACACAGCATTTATGGGCTTCAACTGAACAGAACCCCAATAAAAAACAGTCAAAAACACACACAAACGGTCCCATGTCAGATGTCAGAGCACGTCACGTGATGCATCTGAACGAATCACGTTGTCAGAAATTGACATCAGCCAATGAGATTTCGCTTTTAGAGTTAAATGCCCCATTGTACTTTCACAATTGGTTGCTGATAAAAACGGAAATTACCATATTTGGATCCGACGAGAGAGAGAGCTTTCTAACGGTGTATGTGATGACAGGGTGCAGACAGCGATCGTGGAGCACCATGTTGATTTAGAACTTTTGTTGAATTTAGGAGAAATCTACAGACACACATAGACCACAAGTCTGAAAGAAGACATGTTATTGAAGACAAATAGCCCAAAATCTCAAAATTGACCAGTGAAAGAAAAAAAACCCACGATATTTTTTGCCTGCTGTGTCTCCCTCCTTAAGTCTCTGCTATTAAATGATCTAATTCAAAACAAAAACAAATATTCTCTGTTTATGTAATCTGTATGAAAAGCTGAGATTTCAGTCGTTCTCATGGCAACTCATTATTTGCTAATGTAAACATGCCTACAGAGAGCTTGCGCTATTGAAACACGGGTCTCAGGTGCAGGTTAAAGGTGCATTGCGCAACATTTCATGTTAAAAATACCCGTTTTTCGAACCCATACATGCTTAAACAATTGCCTGATGGGCTGAATGAGTCCTTCTCTGATCACTGCGATTACCTCTATAATCCTGTACAGTAAAATAAATAAGAGGGATTCGGGTCGGAATTTGAGACTGGGCGTGACGTCATGCGCGTTCACGCTCACCTGGTAATGTCTGGCAGGTTTGTGTATTCGCTGCCATTCTCCGTATCAGCGAAGACAACTCGAGCGACAAAACTTTAGTCAACTTTCGACAAAAGTAGAAGATGGATTCAAAGAGACCGGCTTGTAGTTCATTCCAAACCCCAACGCAAACTCCACGTAAGACAAAGAAAAGAAAACTTTTGTCTAGTGCCACAGGCGTCAGAATAAGACGAGAGTCAACATCGGGAAGACTTTCAACAAATGGAGAGATATCCGGTCTGCACACACTAGGAAGCGCCCGCGCCCGCGCCCGCGCCCTCAGATCACTTGGACGTGGCTGTGAACAAAAGGTAAAAACGATACATTTATTTATAGATTTATAGTATTTATACTGTTCGTTGGAATCTCCGGTCTGCTCTAGGGCTCAAACGGGATCCTCAGTTGGCTTTTTTCTTGATAAAACGGTAAGATATAGCCCAGTCTCTAATGTCTGATATGGCAAATCTATGACAACAAATGATGTAATAATCTATGAATATTACCTTGAGACATTTGAGTGTACTTTGTTGACCAACTGTGTATGGTATGATTATTATTTTGAGCTTTTACAAAGTAATAAAGTAATAACTTATATTGTTCATGAACGTGTTTCCATAATACAATCATAAGTGGATACAGTAAACACATAAAACAGTTCAACATGGACATAGATGGAAACAAAAACCGAAGTTTTCTACTACCCCCGTTTTTCCCTCACACATAAGTGTGTAATTTACTCAAATGCCTTTCCTTTCACATATTTAAAATGACTTGCAGATTTATAACTTTATTACCTCTGAAGACATTATGACTGTAAACAAAAGATTTGTGCGGCTGATGCTCCTTTGGTTATGAACAGCTCGTGCTCGTGCAAGCGTGCGTGTGCGTGTGGTCCATGAGCGTGCACACCTCTGGTTGCAGTTTCGCTTGTCGCCAGAGGGGGCATAGTTCTGCAAAAACTCAGAGACTTGCGCAATGCACCTTTAAAGTTTTATAAAATGTATCAGTGTGACTGTAAATACTGACCGGAGTGCAGAAAGTGATCTGTCAACTGATACAATGGCAGAATATGATTTCCTTCCAGAAACAAAAGCTTTATTATTTTCTTTGGAATAACACATAAAAACCTGCTATCCAGATAGCACTGACATGGAGTCCTGACAACTGTCTTGTGTAGGAGGTTTAAAACATGAGAGCTCTTTTACCTGTCAATCATTTTGGATGACATGCCTTGGGGGCGGAGCTTTGAAGAGAGAAGGTGTGGCTGAAGATTTGGGGCGTGGTCTAATTCAGTCTGCACAACTTTACTGTCTACAGGCTCTCACTGGTTCTCAGACTTGACTGGAACTATTTCAGACCACTGAACTGTTGAAGAAAATGTTTCACACATTTGCTTTTTGCTGTTTGTGCTGTTGCTGTCTGGTTGGGAAGTGTATAGTTGCATGTTATTTGTGTGGACCAAAACTTAAAATTTTTATATATGAAGATGTGTAAATTCAGATATTTTGCATATTGCCATTTATTTTCCACACTTTTATTTATTTTCTGGGGTTTTTTTTCTATGCCAGTCTTTCTTTTGTTCCAAAGTCTGTAGTCACTTCAAACCAACTTCAAACTTCAAAAAAAAACTTTATTAAACCAACTTAAATTGGGAAAAAGGTAACTGAATTGTAAACTGTTTGTTCTCCAGGTGTGTTTGGTGGCGATGCAGTGAAGTCAGTGTCAGTGATGGAGGGAGATTCAGTCACTCTAAACTCTAGTCTCACTGAACTACAGAAAGATGATCTGATTGAGTGGAGGTTTGGAACTAACGGGCCTCTATTAGCTCAAATCAATAGAGAGCTTGATGAGATCTTCATATCTAACGGCACTGATGGGAGATTCAGAGGCAGACTGAAGGTGGATAATCAGACTGGATCTCTGACCATCATGAACATCAGAACCACAGACTCTGGACTTTATGAAGTGACCATCAGAGGAAGCAAGACCACATTCACTGTTACTGTCTATGGTGAGTAGAGAATTACAGCTCACTCTATTATATATCACAGAAGTGGCTCCAAGCCTCACAAACTGACTGGACAGTTTTGGTTTTCAACATCATTCTTATTCCAAGCAAAACAATTAGTCAGAATTTAAATTAGTCAATGCATTGGAGCATTGAAACAAAATGAAGTATATTTTTTTATCATTTGTGTTCATGCACATGTGTGCATTGGAAGTGGGAATGTATAGTGTAAACAATTTATTTTTATTTATGATTCCATACATGCGAGAGCAACAGCAGTGTAACCCATGCCTTTTCTCTACTTTGTATGCCACTTGCAATGGCAATGCAAAGTTGTTGGAAGTGTTGCTCAGCGGATGGACCTGTGCTCTTAATCAAGATTGTGGGTTCAATTCTCACATGGTGTTAATGAAGATCTGCCCCTACATTCATAATGGTTCTTTGCATTGTGTAATTTACATTAGTTCATGCATGGCCTCAACTGGTGGAAGCCACATTTTATTCATTTTTCTTTCTATTCTCTCTCATGTTTTCCAGCTTGTCTGTCTGTTCCGGTTATTTTCAGTGAATCCCCACAAAATTCATCATCATCATCATCATCATCATCATCATCATCATGTTCACTGGTGTGTTCATCAGTGGTGAATACGTGTGATGTGACTCTCTCCTGGTACAAAGGAACCAGTGTATTGTCCAGCATCAGTGTGTCTGATCTCAACAGAAGCCTCTCTTTACATCTGGAGTGTCTGGATGATTCCTACAGCTGTGTGCTGAACAATCCCATCAGCAACCAGACCACATACTGTTGGAGAATTTTCCTTTGTCTCATCTGTCTCATACATGAGTCCAATTCAAATGCATGATATGAATATTAGGGAAACTAGGCCTAAGATATGGGAGGCCTAAAAGCAGGGGAAACGAAGACCTAAAATCATGGGAAACAGAGAGAACAGGTCAAAGGGGACAAAATGATGGGAAACACTGAACCTGTCAAAAGTGTTTATGAGGAAAAGGTTGTGTGAGGACAGGATAAAAACTGGGTGAAAGGTAGTCTAAGGACAAGAGTGGAAAAGTACCCAAAAAACCATATATGAAATCATATTTAAAAAAGCGCATGCGCCAGTATGGCCACCAATAGAAATTGGACATTAATGCAGGTGTTTCTAATCGTGGCGACGTGACGAGGAGGAGCAAAGAGAAAAAGATAACTATGTTAACGCTAATTGGACACCAAGTGAGGAAATTGGACACCAAGGGATGAGAAAAAAGGTATAAGATCTGAGAGAAAACCATTGTAAAATTAGATGTCCGGATGGCCAGCCAGCGTCTCACTTTGTTGTTTGTACAATAAAGTTTATTCTTCTGGGACCTGAAACTTCGACTCTGAAAGATTTCTTCAGACATTGAAGACCTGAACCAAAGATAGAGAATTGGCCACAACAATACCTCAACAACACTGAGCTCTGCCACACATGTCCAGGTATGTGATATTACTATGTTCACTGGTGACACATATATGGCATGTATTTACTGAGGTGATCTGTTCCCAAACACAGATCTGTTATATTTTTATCAGTACTGTATTTTTAACAGTTTTGTTAATGGATGTGGGTTTTGATGTTCCTTCAGAAAACATTCCATTCTAAAATCAGCAACTTTACCATAATTTTATTGTCAACTTATCTTGACCTTTCTAGTGCTGAGATGCTTTAATTTACATGAAGGTGATTTGTTTTTCCCTCCCAATAATATTAAAATGCTATTATGATAAATTATAAATTACAATTAAATTAATACTTTATAACTAATAGTTTCTAAAACTATTAAAAACTGTCTCTGTGCTCTGTATGTTTGAGGTTCTTTAAATTGGTACATACAATGGTGTTGTAACATACAGTAATCTGTTATTTTTGTCTTAGTTTCATTTTCATGGACTTTTAGTTTGTTTCTGTTAAGTATTCAATCTCCTTTGTTCTAGTTTGCCTGAGTTTGTCACTATGGTTACTGATATGATTACTCATTTTCTCTAGCTGTGTGTCAATAATATTTAACGCAAGAAATAAGTTTGGTTATAATAATCTTTCTTTTATAAAGTTTTAATTAAAGGTTTAAATAAAGTTTATTGTTAAAGGTAGGGTCGGCAGTTTTTTTTTTTTTTTTACTTTCTTTATATACCAATACATAATTAAAATGTAAGTACTCTGAAAAAGAGAGTATAAAAATCGAGTGTCTGTAGTCCTCTCAAGGCGCAATAAACACAGCTACTTATTTCCAATCGGAACGAATGAAATGATTGGCTGGGCGACTGTCAGTCTCCCTCGCTACCATGGCTACCACCCCTGCTGCTACAGGAGCTTCCCACATGCGCGATCATGGAGAGAGGCACGGAAGCTAGGAAGAATCACAATTATGGCAGAGAAAGAGCAGTCAAAATCCCCAGTACCTGCATATACAGTCAGCGAAGGCAAAAAAAGTCTTGTCACCGGAGTGTAACGTTAGTCCTTATCAGAGCCAACAGTGCTTTCATTGTGGAAGCTCTTACATGCAGAACACCATATATGTTATGAATCTTACACGAAATTCACCTTCATCACAGTGTAACTGATGGTAATGGGAAAACGTGTATCAATGCAACCTGTTTTTAGCTTTGCCTTATGTTACTAGCTCGTTAACGAATCAAACTCAATATATTTTAAACTTTACCAGTATCGATATGCTAGCTTGATAGTGAGTACTAACAGCCATGTTAGTTGTTTATATTCATAATGATAAAGTTAGGTATTTTATTACATGTGATTCTGACATGATGTCACTACATGCACTGCGCTCCTCTCCGCTCGGCGCTGGCAAACGCGTCCTCCAGCTGAGCGGTCGGCATCGCGCGTTCATGTGTTTTGGGGGCGTGGCTTTAATATTGGAGGGGGTGGGAGTGAATGGAATAAGTAGCTGTGTTTATTGCAGCCCTGAGAGGACTACAGACACTCGATTTTTATATTCTCTTTTTCAGAGTACTTACATTTTAATTATGTATTGGTATATAAAGACAGTTTAAACAAATTTGGGGAAAAGTTTTTTAGAAAAATCCTGCCTACCCTGCCTTTAATTCTTCATCCCTGTCCTCTTCTACCTACACCATACCTAGACTTTATGACAGGTGTGAGTTTTTTCCAGCCAAAGGAAATCAAGGGGAGTGTTCAGGAAACTTGTTTGAACAGTAATACATTTAGAAATTGCATTGTAAGCCGAAATCACACACTTCCCCGTCAATGATATATAAGTGCAGTTTCAGAGTATTTAAGGTTCCTTATGTCCCTCTCAGATGAAATATTCATCTTGTTGAAATGCACTAGCCAGAAATGCACTGTTCTGTTTCATGTTTTTCTTTTATTTCCTCAGATTGCACATTCTGTTGTCATTTTTCTGAAACTGTGTCCCGATTGGTCATCTCTGCTCTTGTGGGCGTGGCTGCTGTTTTTATTGTGGTGTATGACATCACATCCAGAAAAGTTGAACAAAAGAATTCAGAACAGACATAATCATCATCAGACTCTAACAGATGAATCATATATAGCCCATAGTTTGTATAAAAATTTCTACACATCCCTATTAAAATTGCTGCATTTTGTGATGTAAAAATTAATTAATGTAAAATCATGTCCGATCTTTTTCCACCTGTAAGGTATTAATGTAACCAACTTAATTCAAGGAACAAACAAATAAAAAGGAAAAAATTAAGAAAAATTATGAAAAAGACTATCCCTTTAGCCGGAACATTTTTACATTTACACAACAAACTGGCTGTCAGTTGATAATGAATGACCATATAGATTAAAGTTCAGTTCTTTCACCAGCCATCCTTTACAAATGAATCTTCCAATTAATTAACTTTTTTACACATATTTAGTTTATTTTGAATAAGTGTTCAGCAATGCTCTGTTACTGGCATAAAATTAGCGCTACCTGCTGGTTAGCTGTTTTACTACATTCAGCAGCAAAGTAGAAGTATTGCTGTTTTTAAAATAAAGGGAGCCGTTGTTGATGTATTTTTTTCTCTGTCTTTATCCAATTTAACTTTCACCCAGATGCTGAAATTCTCATGTTTTGTATAGATATCAAAAGTAATTTTGTTTAACCATTATTTTGTAAAGAGTTGTAGTGGCTTTTCTATAAACCAGGGCCTGGTGGTAAAACAAATAAACAATGTCCTCACAGCGATGTTTCTATATTTTTATTTTTTTGTCAATTTCATGAAAAATAACTCTTAATAACCATTTAAAAGCATGTGGATCTATGATAAGAACCATGGGTGCTTCTCATTTCTTATTTGTTTATCCTCGCTTCCTTTCCTCGCTTCCTTTCCTCGCGTCTCAGCTCCACCCCTGTAGGAAGCGAGGGAAGGCTGCAAGGAAAGAAAAGATGGAGGAATCGAAGGAAAGCTTATTTGTATATTGGAATAATTGATCACTCGAGTGTCACTTCACAGCGTCATCAGCAGGATCTGCCCTTATGTTGTTAAAGTTTCGTTAAGAAATTCACAATAAATAATAAGATGCCCTGTTGAAAAATGTGATATGTATTGTTCATTTAAACTGCACAGGTAAAGCATAAATTAAAATTATTGTGACATGTGAAGGAGGAGGAGAATTTATGTGTGCATCAGGTTTCTCGACAAGAAAAAGGAGACTTTGAAACCTTGTAAGGGTTGTAAGGGTGGAATTCCTGCAGTGGTTCAGGCTGCAAGAACTGCCGAATGACTAAAGAAACATTATTACTAATAACTTATTAGCAAGATGGTAGAAAATTGCACATTTCTTGTCTATACCACCCACTGCCACTTATACCAACGATGGAAATAAGCGCAGTTACAATATGTGGGAGAGCGCTGCTGTAGAGAGTGACGATATTGTATTGCAATATGTAGCACTTCAAAGTCAATACCAAATCAAAACTAGTTAGCACATTAGTTGTAATTGAAAAGGTTTAATGACAAAATATGGTTATGGTTACACTTAAAATAGTTACAAAATAGATGTATGAGATGATGATAACTTATATTATTAATTGTACCCAGCATATATGAAAAAATGTTACCTGAGAGAGAGAGAGTAATAGGAAGGAGGAGGTAAAGAGAGAAAGCCCCAAGAAAGAGACCCAGAGAAGAAGAGAGCCAGAGCATCAAAGAGACAGAGCAACAGTTTCAATCTTGTTTTATCCTTTCCTTGACCTTGACCATGTGACTAAAACCCAACTGTGAGACATTCAAACTGACCAATCAGATAATTACACTTCCACCACTGTACTAAAGGTGTGACAATTCATCGACCCCCAAAGTAAAAACATTTTGCTAGATCACTATCAGCCCCTCTGTGCCTTTAGGAACTCCAAATGGTCATTGTGGTAGGAAGAGGGGGTAGAAGAACAGTCAAGCAAATATCTTTGTTCATTTAAAATATCTTGGATTATTTTCAATTCTACAGGGTGAATTTCCTACAGTGGTTCACGCTGCAGGACTGGTGAATGGCTAAAGAAAGGTTATCAGCAAGATGGTAGATCAGCAAAACTGTACATTTCTTGTCTATTACCACCCACTGCTACTTATACCAACGACGGAAATAAGCACAGTTACAATAGCTAAATATGTGGGAGAGTGTTGCTCTATTGTGACGATATTGTATTGCTATAGGTAGCTTAAAGTCAATACCAAATCAAAACTAGTAAGCACATCATATGTAATTGAAAGGGTTTAATGAAAATATTGTTATGGTTACACACTTATGAGATGTTAAAAACTTTTACCATAAATCGTACCCAGCATATTTGTAAAATGTTACCTGAGGGATAGATTTTCTTTTATCCGTTCCTTGACCATGTGACTGTAACCGAAATGTGAGACATTCAAACTGACCAATCAGATAATTACACTTCCCCCATCATACTAAAGGTGTGACAATTCATAGACCCCCGTTGTATACATATCTTGGCCTACAGGCCTTGAGCACTATCAGCACCTCTATCTCTTTAGGAATTCCAAACGGTCCATGAGGTAGAAAGAGTGGGTTGAAAACAGTAAAGCAAATGTCTTTTCAAATATCTTTGATTATTTTCAAACCTGCAACCTGACAGGCAAAGGC
The DNA here is from genome assembly GCA_021554675.1 of Leuciscus idus. Classification (NCBI taxonomy): domain Eukaryota; kingdom Metazoa; phylum Chordata; class Actinopteri; order Cypriniformes; family Leuciscidae; genus Leuciscus; species Leuciscus idus. The sequence goes on along the minus strand of CM038625.1, from coordinate 11,735,921 downwards.
ATGTGCAGTGCAGTCCCTTCTGACCTCTGAGTCATCTGGAGGTATTGACAACTGATTCATGTTGGACTTCTTCATCCTTTAAAAGAAAATAAGGTCCATCTCTTAAGCCATCTCTTGTATGCTTAAAAATGTATCTGAATCTGTAATTGTTTCTCTTTTTCAGAGTTTGCATGCCTGTATAATCTTCCCACATTTATCTGCTACATATTAAAGTTGTTTGCAATCTACAACTCAGATCAGTTATACCTCTCTTACATTACAGGTGCGATGTTATCTGACCTGCATCAAACTGCATGGTTCCGAAGGCAGTTGTTAGAAAGAAGGTGTGCTTGTATGCTGAGGAAAAGTGTTAAAAATACATTTTAACCACTAATTATTCAATTCTTCTGCCTTTGGAAGTTGAGCATTTGATAAAGGAGAGCATGTATTAGACCCTATACCGACTAAGGTCATAGATCCTCTTCTTAATATCATTAATTCATCTTTGTCACTAGGATATGTACTAAAAACTTTTAAGCTGGCTATGATTAAACCTCTTATTAAAAAAATTCAACTTCATCTTAGAGAATTAGCCAATTACAGGCCGATCTCGAATCTACCCTTTCTGTCAAAGATACTAAAGGCAGTATCCTCACAACTGTTCCTTTTTAGAAAGAAATGATATCTGCGAGGATTTCCAGTCCAGATTTAGACCGTACCATAGTACTGAGACTGCTCTCATTAGAGTTACAAATGATTTGCTCCTATCATCCGATCATGGTTGTATCTCTCTATTAGTGTTACTCGATCTTAGTGCTGCATTTGATACTATCGACCACAACATTCTTTTGAATAGACTCGAAAGTTACTTTGGCATTAGTGAAATTGCATAAGCATGGTTTAAATCTGTAAGCATCCTGCCTCCAGCTGTTTGTCTCTGGGCCTCTAGAGGTCACCTGTGTTCCCCTCTGCCTTAGTTCTTCCTAATGTGTCCTTGTTAGCGTTATCAGAGAATGTCTAATAAGGCGAGAAGTTTCACTCTCGGTAAACTTCCGGCTTCTGAACTGGTTGCAGTTCCACTCTGGTTCCATATGAGGGCGCTCACAGGACGAGTGCAGAATGAATGGAGGTCTATGGCGCTAGACCTTTCAAAATCCACTTTTCTCAGGATATAATTTTTTGTCTAGTAATTTGAATGTTGTATTTGAAAGGAGATGCAAATAAATGACACATTGCTGGGTGTTAGATTTTTTAGAGTCACTTATTTGCTTTAAAAAGTCTTTTAAAATGTCAATGACGTCATACACATCGTCCGACCAGAGATACTGCTTTACGGCAATCCTTCAGTCGCGTTGGTGCTTTCGCGCTCTGCACTTTCTTTTCTCTTGAGGCATCGACAACACAGCTGACACAGGTAAATACACGTGCTAGACGAGTTTTTGTTTTGTTTGTTTCTGGTCCCGCTTCGGATGCCACGATGCCATCAAGTGGTATCTCTGGTCGTAATCAGTCCTTCACTGACCAATCAGTGTTCATTAGCAGAATGCTAGCGTGTTATGGGCAACAACAACTCAACCTGTAAGAAATCGAAAGGACCTAAGTACTCGTTCATTCAACTTTCAACCTATAACCCATGTTGAACTTGCAAAACCTACAATAAACTCTGAGATTTCTCTACGGCAATCGGGTGAAAGAGACAAATTTAGCCGTCTAGCGCCATAGACTTCCATTCAGTCTGCACTCGTCCGCGATCACCCCCAGTGGAACTCTGGTGGAACTACAAAATTTGGTACAATAGGACTTAAAGGGGTGGTAAAACATGATTTCACTTTTCTAACTTTAGTTAGTGTGTAATGTTGCTGTTTGAGCATAAACAACATCTGCAAAGTTACAACTTTCAAAGTTTAAAGCAAAGGGAGATATTTGCTTTTAAAAAAATCAATTTCTAAGAACTACAAAAAATGGCCAGTAGGGACTACACGACATTCCTGCTGGCTTGCTGACATCACTAAGCCCAATATTTACATAAACCCCTCCTCCGATGAAGGATTCGCACAACGGAGCAGTTCCAACTTTAAAAACAGAAACTGTTTACGGGCCACAACCTGTAAGTATGATTTATTTTTCGTCGTTGTGTTTTCCTGTAATAGTTCGTATTGTTAATTGTACGTTGTAGGAAGGAAGTAAACGAAGGACAACGCTGTTTGGCTCCACAAACCAGTTTGTTAAATGCTAACGTTAATTCATACTTATCCGACAAACATATCACCAGCGCAGCGAACTTGGAATGTTCGTGGTTGTTGTCGTTTATGTGATCAGTGTAAATTATTCTTTGATTATAGCTTTTATGTATTGTTTATCTACATGCTTGTTTATCTACAGGCATGCTAAACATGGTTTTGTGTTTGATTTGGCTACTGTTGTAAAGCCAATGTTTAGTGTTAGTATTGGATTAATAGTTCAGGCGACAGATATTTAGCTACAATCGTTCTAAATATACAAAAGTAACAGTGTCATATAGCGATCTGCAGTCTTAAAAAACATACCTTTCTGAAACGTCCTTTAATAGCCGTTCTTGAACAGGTTCTGCTCGATCCTCTCCACTAACATTCTCTGGGTCTGATTCGGGCTCAAACTGGTATGGCAATATTGACGCCATTGTTTACTGAAGCACAAACTACCGGTAAAGATAAGGGGGCGTGACGTTTCCGAACAACGTGCACTTGGCGGTTAGCGAATCACAACACACTGGGCCAGCTAACCAATCTGAGCCCATTGCGTATTTTGAAGGGGGGGGGGGGCTTCATAGAACGCGGAAATCATCCGACCGTTTTTACAAGGAGGGACAGAGCAGTGTAGAATAATGGTTAAATATGTGAAAAAGAATGCAAATTTTTAAAAACAAAGCATGAACACATGTTACAGTGCACCCCACAAACACAATCAAGCCTTCGAAAAAAGGCGTTTTACCACCCCTTTAATAGGGAGTGGTCAGGCTCTCCGTAGACGGGCTCTGATCCAACCAAGAAGTCCTCGCTGCAGCCTGTAGCATGATGCCGTTGCTGGATCAGATCCAACACGTACTGGACGCTGTTGTGTGCATGCGCGGTGGTGTGTTTTGGTGACGTCATATATGCATGTGCTCTAGAAGAGAGTTAATCAGTGATGTGATCAGTTTGTATATTAAACTTAAATGCAGTTTTTTTTTTTATGGACGTATGTCCTGCAGACACTGAACAGCAAATTAAGAGGAACCTTTTGTATAGATCACTGTGGAAAAATTAGCCATTAAAGAAGGAACTTTACCAGACAAAATATCTTTAAGCACTTCTTTTTTTTTTTTTGACATCTGACAAGATTTCTTTTCTTGATGCTGTTATTATTTTTGCATTTTCCCTTGAATGTGTACTGGTATGTTAAGTTGTTTACAGACCATATTGTATTGTAGCTTTAGGATTAAAATTACAGAGACAATTACTTGAGACTCATTTTTGCTTCCACTCAACAGCAAATATGACCTGAATAAAATAAAATGGCTTAATATTAAAATGTTCTATATACACGCATAAAAAATAAATAAATAAATACTTGCGGTGACCACATGCAAGTAATTTGATATCAATTAATATCAATTGATAGTAATTAATCCATCAAATTTAGGTTTAAAATCATGAGATTTTAAATGTTGTAAAATTAACTATTTTGCATGTATGTAGAGAGAAACTAGGATAACTTAAGCATCACATTTATGTATGTACAGTAGTATTTAGTAGTACTACTACTCAGGTTAGAACATCATCTCAATACAATATCAAGCATACTAATACCCTCAAAATTAATTGGTTAAAATTTTGTTTGAAAAAACCTTCTTTGTCGAATTTTATTCCTAATTTTATTTTTGACCGACTAGGGGGTCTTTCTTTTTTACTAATGTGTGATTATAAAATTGACAAATTGTCAGTGAAACTTTCTGCCTTTCATGCTCAAGCTTTATTGGCTTGGAAAGTCAAGTCAAGTCAAGTTTATTTGTATAGCGCTTTTCACAATACAGATTGTATCAAAGCAGCTTCACAGTATTAAATTAAAATAATACAACAAAGTTTGTTTCAAGAGGAATTTATTGATTGATAAAATTAAATTAAATATCCCCCAAATATCCCCAACTGAGCAAGCCAAAGGCAACAGTGGCAAGGAACCGAAAAACTCCATCAAGTGACCTAATGGTGTCCTAAAACTCCATCAGGTGACCTAATGGAGAAAAAAAAAAAACTTGGGAGAACCCAGGCTCAGTCGGGGGCCAGTTCTCCTCTGGCATTTATGAGCTAGAGGCCGGATTGTAGTTTGAACTGTAGGATTATATGAATGCCTGGCTGAAGAGATGCGACTTTAATCTAGTTTTAAACTGGGAGAGCGAGTCTGAGCAACGAACAGTATCAGGAAGACTATTCCAGAGTTTTGGAGCCAAATGTGAAAATGCTCTCCATCCTTTGGTGGTTCTGGATATCCTAGGTATGACCAAAAGCCTTGAATTTAGTGATCTTAAAGAGCGCGATGGATTATAGGGTGATAGAAGATCCGTTAAATAGACTGGAGCTAAGCCGTTTAGGGCTTTATAAGTCAGTAGCAATACCTTGTAATTAATACGGAACTTTATAGGTAACCAATGCAGTGATGATAAAATCGGTGTTATATGATCATATTTTCTTGATCTCGTAAGAACTCTAGCGGCGGCATTTTGGACTAACTGTAGCTTGTTTATTGAGGATGCAGGACAACCAGCTAATAAAGCATTACAGTAATCCAGTCTCGAGGTCATGAATGCATGAACTAACTTTTCTGCATCAGAAACTGATAGCATATTACGTAGCTTAGCAATGTTTCTAAGGTGGAAAAAGGCTGTTTTTGTAACATATGAAATATGATTTTCAAAAGACAGGTTGCAATCGAGTATAACACCCAGGTATTTTACTGTAGAGGATAAAGTAACAGGACATCCTATGATGTTAAAGTTGTATTGTGCAAGGTTTTGTGGGCGGTTTTTTGAACCGATAAGTATTACCTCTGTCTTGTCTGGATTTAATAAAAGAAAATTACGCGTCATCCAATCTTTTATATCTTTAACACACTCTGTCAATTTGGAAAATTTAGCGTTTTCATCCGGCCGTGATGAAATATATATTTGAGTGTCATCAGCATAACAATGGAAACTAATTCCATGTTTTCTTATAATATTTCCAAGTGGCATCATATATATTGAAAATAACAGAGGGCCTAATACAGATCCCTGCGGCACTCCATAGTTTACTGGAGTTATGATCGATTTTTCTCCATTTAAATAGACAAAATGGTAGCGGTCAGATAGGTATGATTTGAACCAGCTTAGTGCTTGTCCTTGAACACCAGTATAATTTTGTAGTCGATCTAAGAGTAATGTGTGATCTATAGTATCGAACGCAGCACTAAGATCAAGTAAAACTAGTATTGAGATACAGCCTTGGTCAGAAGCTAAAAGTAAATCATTTGTGATTTTAACGAGCGCAGTTTCAGTGCTATGGTGCGGTCTGAATCCAGACTGAAACTTTTCATAGATATCACTTTGTTGCAAGAAAGAGCCCAGTTGAGCGGACACCACTTTTTCTAATATTTTAGACATAAATGGAAGATTTGAAATGGGTCTATAATTTGCTAGATTATTATGATCTAATTGTGGTTTCTTAATGAGAGGTTTTATAACTGCCAGTTTAAATGTTCTTGGAACATGACCTAAAGATAAAGACGAGTTAATAATATTGAGGAGAGGCTCTTCCACTACAGGTAACATTTCTTTCAGTAGTTTAGTTGGTATAGGATCTAATAAACATGTTGTTGTTTTAGATGAAGTGATAAGTTTATTTAACTATTTTTGTTCTATAGTTGTAAAGCACTGTAATTGTTCTTGCGGGGTGATAATTGAAGCTGAATTATAAGGCGCGATTGAAGATTGAACGTTTACAATTGTGGTTCTGATGCTTTCTATTTTCTCAGTGAAGAAGTTCATGAAATCATTACTACTGAACTGTAACGGGATATTTTGTTCGGGTGACGTCTGTTTATTTGTTAGTCTAGCCACGGTGTTAAATAAAAACCTTGGATTGTTTTGGTTGTTTTCTATTAGTTTGCGGAGGTGCTCAGCCCTGGCCGCTTTTAGGGCCTTTTTATAACGTGACATACTGTCTTTCCACGCGATTCTAAAGACCTCTAAATTAGTTTGTTTCCATTTACGCTCTAAAATACGGGTTTCTCTCTTTAAAACATGTGTAGTATTGTTATACCATGGTGCTTTATTTTTCTCTCTGACCTTTTTTAATTTAATAGGTGCAACCACATCCAATGTTCTAGAGAGAATGGTGCTCATAGTGCTAGTTAGTTCTTCTAGTTCATCTGTTTGTTTGGGTTCAGGCAGCAGCTGAGACAGATTAGATAAGCAATTTGAGAAATTATCTATGGTGGATGGGAGGATTGTTCTGCCTGGTTGATAACGCGGCGCCGCATGACATATTACAGCAGTACGTAATATGCAAGTTACCATGTAGTGATCAGTGACTTCATCACTTTGTGGAATGATATCTATATCGGTTGGATCGGTTCCATGTGATATAATTAAATCGAGTGTATGATTAAGACGATGTGTTGGTCCGGTGACGTTTTGCTTGACCCCAAATTAATTTAATAAATCTGTAAACGCAGCTCCTAACGCATCATTTGGATTATCTACGTGTATGTTAAAATCTCCAACAATTAATGCTTTATCGACATTGACTAATAGGTCTGAGAGAAAATCTGCAAACTCTTTTAGGAAATCAGCGTAAGGCCCTGGCGGTCTATATACGGTAGCCAAGGCTAGAGATAATAGGGATGTTTTTCTAACATCTAAGAGCGTAACATTTGGAAACTGATCTACAAGCACAACTTCTCTCCGCACCGTTTTTTTTATTTGGAATAACCGTTGTATTTTGTATAAACAGAAAAGTATTTTTTTTAAAAGCTGGTTTAAAAAGGGTATTGTTTTAGTTTGTCATTTGTTTAACTCTCAAAGATACCTTATGACGTATGACGAGTTTCTTCTGCACTTTAATTTTCCTGACTCCCAAGGAATTTGCTCTTGTATTTTCTGCAATCAATTCTGGTATAATTTCCTGTGTTGTCATCAGTTGATGTGCCCATAATTAACCCAGCTGACACAGCATGTGGTAACATTTGTTTTTTACAGTACAAAAACAATAACAAATCTATTTGTTCTCTATGTTTAAAGGAGGTTGTCACCAAATCTTGCTCTATTGCTTATTGGACTAAATTTGTTAATGACCTTGATTGGGAAAGTGTCTGGTTATTACCTCATAAGTTTTTTTGTTACAAACAAGGTGAAAGTAATCTCTTTCAAGATATTGCACAAATGTTACCCTGTCAAACATTTCCTTAGTAAGTTTAAGAAAGACATTGATGTAAGTTGCTCGTTTTGCTCTTTGCACTTGGAAACAGTACCCCACATTTTCTGCCATTGTATTCATGTGAAAAAGTTATGGTATAAAGTGTCTGTTTATTAAGGAAAAGGTACTCTCTAATTTAGTTTTGCATTTTGAAAATGTAATTTTTGGATATTCAACGTATGATAACAGTGTGATTAAGGAGGCTTTTGTAATTAATCTGTTAATTTTATTAGTCAAATTTCACATCCATAAGTGTAAGTTTTCTAACAAAAAGCCCCTTTTCTCAGTATTCCTTGAAGAATTCGAAAATTAGTTTTCTACTATTCATTCTAGTACTAATGTAAAAGCTATTAAAGGGTTAGTTCACCCAAAAATGAAAATTCTGTCAGTAATTACTCACCCTCATGTTGTTCCAACCCCATAAGACCTTCGTTCATCTTCGGAACACAAATTAAGATGCATTTTCTGGGCCAGCAAGTTATAGTGTCTTAGAAGCCTATGGAGGAGTGATCCAGCACTCAGATTTAATCAAAAATATCTTAATTTGTGTTCTGAAGATGAACGAAGGTCTTACGGGGTTGGAACAACATGAGGGTGAGTAATTACTGACAGAATTTTCATTTTTGGGTGAACTAACCCTTTAAAACGGTTAATTTGTGCACTGTCTTCAAAATCTTTGATTGATACAAAGGTCTTGTATTCTTGTGATTTATTATTATTTATTTTGATTTGATTTGTGTATGTGTGTGTGTGTGTGTGTGTTGTGGTGAGATGAGATCTGGTATTTATCTCATTTTCCTGATTAACCCCTAGTATCAATGTTGCTAGGCAGTCTTTTGCTGTCAGGTCAGAATAGGATTTATTTCCTCACTAGCTTGTTTTAATTTATACCAGCAAGTCTAGGTGTAGTCCCTACACTCTCGTGAAACAATAATAATCATTGACAACTAGACAGATAGATCAAATTCATGCTTACCCTCCAGCAGAATCGTTCCTCGAACCTTTGTTGTCTTTGGTCTTGCAAAACTTATTACAATGCTCTGCTATTCATTGCTAATGGAACTGTCTTCGTAAGCTGAAGCAAAACTTTACAGTGTTTGTCTTTATGAAATAAAATGTTATTTAAACAAAAGATAAAATACTGGTTACACAAAGATTAATATTTGTAGCAAATCATCAAAAAGTTACAGGTTATAAACTTCAGCTTATTCAATCTCAACAGGGCAGTCCTGTATGAGTGAATATTACAAAGGCTAATTACCTTATAAGCAGTTCAAGCAATAGAAGTAAAAAAATAACTTGTTCTCATCCGAGGTCTTCAAGTTAAGATAATACAGCAGAGCAATATAAGCAAAATAATCTCAGTTAATAAACTGAGCTAGAAGAGAACTAATTTCTCCCTAGGGATGCAACCGACATCAAAATCAAAAATGCAACCCCTAACAGTCAAAATGCAGTCATATTTATACGGAACTGGGTTACGTTGTTCCTATGCAGTTTCTTGGGTTTTTTTCTAGAGGAACTAACGCATGTGACATCAACCTTCTTCTGATGTCGACATTGTTCCCCATATATGGGCATTCTTGTGTCCTTTCCGTCCTCTGTGCTTTGGGCTTCTGTGTAAGTGTGTGCGTGCATATGTATCTGGAAGTGTGTTTGTAGGTTCATAATATCTATCAAAATTCAAATATTTCACTACAGTGTGTGTGTGTGTGTGTTTTCTTTGCTCCCCTGGCTCTAAAATTGTACGTTGCATTGTTTTGTTGTTTAAATATATATCAGTGGCGGCTGCTGGTCTTTCAAAGAGGGGAAGCTAATTTTCGGCCTACATCATAAAAATTATTCATTTATTTATACGTAAATTCTACGTTCCTTTTCAAGAAAATGCTCTGTGACAAATGAATGTAATAATATAAAGGTATAAATAATAATATAATAAAGTATAATAATACTACTTATAATAATATATATTTTAAATTATTTTAATAATTATTTTTAAATTATTACTAATAATAATATAAAAAATATAATAAGTAATAATATAATAAAGGTATAAATGTATAATTGTGTGAAATGTATTATGAAAATTGGCCAGCAATTTCGACAAGCAAATACCAAGAAATGATTGCAGCAGTTTGTCTTTGAAAAATCCGCGATGGGACTGAGCTCGAACAGCTTCAACATCAGCGACTTTTTATTGTATGAAATCTCTGTCAATCAAAAGGAGATGCAGCCTTTCGACAGACCCTCCAATCATCACGCAGAAGCCCGGAGTCCAGGCCAGCCCACTCCTCATTCACTCCCAGAGACAAGTGGTACTCGATGCAGAGCCAAATAGGAAGAGCTCCAGCTCTTCCCCTCGCTGTTGCTCCAGCTTCACCTCGCTGGATTTAGTGGGTGGGGCCGCGCATTCGCGCATAATCGCAGCATTTATCCAATGACCGTCTAGTTTCGAAGCACTGAAAAAAACTGTTCAGAGCAGCCCCACTGAAGTCAATGGACGCTGGGCTTCAACCAGGCGACCGGAAGTTGAAGCCGGCCGCGTGCCGCCATCTTGTAGCAGAACTTCACTTGCGTTAGCATTCCATTGACTCCCATTCATTTTGGCGTCACTTTGACAGCGAATAACTTTACATCTGAGGCGTTTAAAGACTCCATTTGTCCATTATTTATTTCTAAAGAAACATGACAATGTATAAAAGGCTCCATTACCTTCTATGTTACATTATGGCCCCGTAGAAACAGTTTTTGTAAAAATAGGCTAATGATTCTATTTTTATAACCACTCCATAACCACTCGACTCTCTGTCGCACAGTAGAGAAATTACTGTACAGACAGGAGGAGAAGCTCGCAGGCAATCGGGGGGACGTCAAGGGAATAACATTTTAAAATACATACTATACAAAATAATTAATCAGAATACTTACTCCTGCTCACTCACACCAAAGAACTCTTTGCTCAAGCTCGCCGTCTCTGCAAGATTAACGTTGGCAGTTTGCACACACAGCTACTAGAAGATTTACATCTGTCAGACAGATTGCTCACGTCATCAAGCTTAGTTTGAGTTGGTTTGAGTCTGCGTGTCAGGAACGGAAGTGCTAAAAAATCGCTAAAAATGGGCTTCACTTGTCTCAATTGAGTTCCAATGAGATGGCTCTGTCCACTTCTTATACTGTCTATGGCTTCAACAGGGAAATGCACTGTGATGCTACGGGAATGTATGAGAAGGAGATCGAGTCAGCCGACCTGCTATATGTAGCTGATTCTGAACGAACTCGTCTTTGAGATGAACGTTTTCTAGCACATTTTTAGTCAATAAAATATTAACACAATAGTACATATTTGATTCATTTTTTGACATTATAGGGGAAGCCGAGCTTCCCTTGCAGTCTTAAAGAAATCCTCACTGATATATATATGAGTATACATGTCACTTAAAGCTGCAGTAGGGAGTTTTTAGAAAACGTTGACTTAGCCTGAAAATTTGAACAAGCACAGCTTACAGGTCACTCCCCCTTGCTCTCTGCTGAGCTACAGCCCTCCCTCCACAGCTCCTCCCCCACAACGCAGCCTGCCGTGAACGCGCAGGCTAGTAAACAGGGACACTGATGACGGCGGATAAACAGTTATCGCACATTCACTGGTAGGGACGAAACATCAACAATATGCTTTACATTGATTATGGCCTGCCCATACTTTGACTACAAACTTGGTCCTCAAATCATTACGTATTTTGCAATACATGTAATGTAACTTCATAACGTTGCACCCTTTCTATAAGTTATAAATAGCTAGTAAGATAATATAACGGTAACGTTACAGTATGTAAGTAATTATTCTAGCGATGTGTAATGCTAAATAAGGTAGTACATTATTTCAACAACATGACAAGCCAGTGAATTAGCAGGTTTCTTTGCACAGTGCGTGACATTTTATCTACATGTTATGCGGCCAGAGGTTTGACATTGAGTCAATGGGCTCCGACGGGCTTGTTTATCGTCCTCTGTCTTTTTCCGTTTACCTGTCTTTGTTGTATGAGCAGGTGCCACTCGAGAAATTGGCAGATTTGGTTGTTTGTCCGCCATTAGCACAGCTGCGGCAGACCGGCTATCTTGATTTTGAACGACGGTACGCGCTGTGCGAGAAAGGGGTGTGATCAGAGCGTACACGCTTGATTGACACTGCTAAGACATTCCTCCTGGCTCTGATTGGTTGTTTCTGACCGGGAGCGGTAGCCTAGAAATCTAGACGCACCCTAGCGGCAGCAAAATTATTTTGCAGCCAGGGTGGGTCTAGCAACTCTCAATAGACCTTTTTGCTGCAAAAACCTAAATTGGGTCAGGCCAATCACGTCGTGTATAGAGTAGGCGGGGGCGGGCTTAACATATGACGACAGAGTTGCGACGGTTCCTGCCACTTGAAAACAAAGAATGACGGCTGCTGCGGATGGAGAACAGCGGTCTTCCGAATCGGCTTTGGCCGCAACTCTGGACTTGGAGTTAAGTTTTTCTTTGAGAAAAGAACAAAGAACGGCACTTAAGTCATTCTTAAAAAAAGGAAGATGTGTTCGTAGTTTTGTCGGCCAGATTTAAAAGTTGAATCTATCAACTAACGTTAGCTCCGCTGTTGGGAAAACGCTCTGGTTGGTTGAAGCGCTGTCCTATTGTGTGCAGAGGGAATTTGAAAGACAGCCGTTTATCCCACCCATCAGATTGACCGTGTCTATGGTGAGTTGCCAGACTAAACATCTTGATGTACGTCTGGCTTGCCAGGCTACGGGAGCGGTGTATTTCTGCAAATGGCAATAGGACCACTGGGAGGAGCCAGAGGAGCTTGGTTTTTTCACAGATTATCTGTCTCATAGTCTACTGTCAAGACATAATGGCAGTTTTAACAAATATGTAAAAAATAAATGTTTACAAAAGTTACCTACTGCAGCTTTAAGACCAGCGCATTATAACCCAGAGATCGGTACTGCGCATGCGTCTATGACGTCGCCAAAATACACCACCATCCAGTACGTATTGGATCTGATCCAGATATGTCATAGTGCTACAGGCTGCAGCGAGGGGTGTCTCGATCCAATGGCCTATAGAGACAGAGCGCAACGCGTCATAATCTGAAGACCACACCCACCCGGGGGGAAAACAGTCCAACGGTCTCCATTGACTTTGCATTGCGAGAGGCTGCCTCCTTGTCATTTCTTGCTTCTAACAAAAGACAGAAAAATGCCTAAAAGCTGCTATGTGACAAGGTGTACAGCAAACAAGCTAAGAAACCCAGAAATAAGTTTTCATAAGCTGTCGACCCCAAAAACGAGCGTTTGAGGACATAAAAGTGGATACAGGCTGGAACGAATGGGTAAATTGTGGGATCCTGACACTCAGTATGCACTAAAAATACACTAGGTGTGCAGTAAGTTAAACATTTGGTCACTGGTGAGTCAAATATCCAAATGTCAGTTTTATATATTATATTTCTGTAAGATAAACTATCCTGTGTTGCCGATTATGGTCTCCTCCAGTACGTTAGTTCTCAGAGTAATGAGACACGTGACGCTCTGTCTCAACTGCCTGTATCCACTTTTATGTCCTAAACACTCGTTTTTTGGGGTCGAGAGCTAATAAAAACTTATTTCTGGGTTTTTTAGCTTGTTTGCTGTACACCTTGTCACACAGCAGCTTTTAGGCATTTTTCTGTCTTTTGTTAGAAACAATAAATGACAAGGAGGCAGCCTCTCGCAATGCAAAGTCAATGGAGACGGTTTTATTGTTTTCCCCCCGGGTGTGGGCGTGGCCTAAATACGCTCTGTCTCTATGGGGCGTCTGTATTTTATTTGAGCATGTAGCGTTCGTTGACAGGTGGCGCTGTGCGCATGTGTTTGATTCAAACAAACGGAAGTTTCAGCCATTTTAGATACAGGACTGCGCTTTTTCGGTTTTTGAAAGCAATAACCAATAAAGACATGGTTCTTTAAGAATAATATAAATTGTCAAGTTAATACCCCGGTAAATCTTTAAAAGTATAAATGTCTCTATGTTAGTTGGGTTTTGTCTCTGTTCGTCGTCTCGATATCTCTGTTTCAGGCAAGCGGCAACATAATCTGAAAAATGAAGCCTACCCGGAAGTGCGAAAAACTGCAATACATCGAAAATCCGCTAGGGGAAGGTCCCAAAAGGGAGCAAATGTCCATACACCCCCATGTTAAAATGTCCGTTTTCACAGCATAAATTCATGTTTTTACAGGTTGGTCCCATGGACTTTTATTGTAATTTTCGACAGGTTCCGAGTGCCTGACAACTGTGAGGGGGGTTAATTTTTTTCTAACTCGTTAGTTTAGATCGTATTTAGATATAAAATGTATGACAATTAGGGCGCGATTGACAGCTGACAACGAGCATAGGCTGCGCCGAGTGGAATTCCTGAAATTTGACGTCTCGGCCATGATCTGACACAACACATCATGTAAGTTATCCTTTCTGAACATTTGTATTGAAATATGGCGCCGCCCATACCCCCCATAAACGGCCTCAAAACCGTTCTTCAGAAGTCTATGGGTGACGTCACAGACGCTTTGTCCATATTTTTTACAGTCTATGGTTTCAGGGTGCGGCTCAGAAGTACCCTGGTAAACCAGAGTTCTCGCGAGAGCACAAGTTGATCTAATCTAATCTTTTAGAATCTTTTAGATTAGATCACAAGTAGATCTAATCTAATCTTTTAGATTTAGGTCTGGATTTCCAGGCTAGCTCAGAAGCGGAGCGCTGAAGAACACTCCGAGAACGAGGACATTAATAACTCTACACATCATCAACAACCACTCAACTCTACATCAATATGAAGAGCGCACTTACACTCTTTCTTTTCCCGTTATTCTTGACCGGTAAGTGTTTTTGTGTGTGTGTATTTTAAAAAATAATAATAATAACAAAGTTACCACTTTCGGTTTCGCTCTTCCAAAACCGAAAATTCGCGTTTTCATTTCAATTATTAATCAAAACTTTTATTATTACCAGAGTTTCTAGAGTTCTTGCGAATAATGCTAGGGGAGAGCGTGGCAAAACCTAACACTTGTTGACATTCTTAAAGTCTTGTGTAAATCCACTTGGGATTTAGAGTATAAATACTCTGTTAATAAATAAATGTAAATAAACAATACATTTATCTAGTTTTGTTTAATACAATGTATACTTTTTTCTGGATTTACCCCAAATGAGTGGAAGTGAAATGTGACAACATGCCCCATAGGCTATAGGTGGGGTAGCCTACATTGTAACATGAAGACAGCTTAAAATGTTTTCTGATCTGATAAAAAAATAAAACGAATAATAATAATATATATATATATATATATATTCAAGACAAACTAAAATAATCAAAAGAAATAAGAATAATTAAAACAGTTTAGAAAAATCAAATACAGTACAGTACAGTACAAACAGTCGGACGAACAGTGGCACAGTGCTCAATCAGTAAATGCATAGCTAAACAGAAGTGTTTTGAGTCTGGATTTGAATGTGACCACTGTAGGAGCACATCAGGGCCCGTATCCCTAAAGAATTTTTGTGCAAAAAGTGGCTCCTAGCGGCCAAATTCTAAGAAAATTCTCAGAGTCATGACGTTTTCTTAGAATTTCCCCTAAAAGTGACACGAAAATCCCAGTTAATATAAAAGCTATTCCTCAAGATTCCTAGCGCTTAAAAGGGCTCCTAAGGCGAGATCTGCTAAGAGCAGGGAAGAGGACTTTTAGTGGCTTAGGAGTTCCCCTAAGCAGCTGCACAAAACCTTTTTTTCTCCATTTTCTGTGTTTGTAGGATATTTGTTAACAAGCCTTCATAAATAGACCAGCCAGCAATCACAGACATTGATAAAAGCTGAGCCGTGTTACCCTCGTTAAGACCACACTGAGTTGTAACGTTGCAATTTCTACTTCATTAAGGACAGCCCCTTGAGATAGGCCATCTTGTTTTCAATGGGGTCCATATGGGAGTGAAAGTACAAAATATGCCAGCTAGGATATTAATATGAGCAAATAAGACATGAATCATTATTTGAACAGGGTGTAATGAGCTTAAGTTTTCACATATTTTAGATTCTAATGTTAGGCTATAACCCCTACAGCTTACTATTCATTTTCCAGATATTTTCTTGAATGTGAAATATTATTTACAATTACAGTCTGCATAAGATTAGAGTGTATAATTATGTTTATTGATTTGAGGGTACATCCTTTGCTCATTATCACCAAAAGTTCATTTTCATCAAACTTGTAGGATCAACCAATCACGGCTTTTGAAATGATGACTCATACCTAGCAACGGGGTCAACCACACCTCCTCACTAAGATAGGATTTTCCATCCATTCCTTACTCAGAGTTCACTGAAAATGTTCTGGAATCACTTCTAAGCTAAAACTCCTGGCAAGGAATTTTTAGGTTAAGTTAGGAGCTCTCTGAGAGGATTCTCAGAATCTTTAGGGATACGGGCCCTGATCTCTTCTGGAAGCTGGTTCAGCATAATAGCTAAAAGCAGACTCACCATGTTTAGAGTGAACCCTTGGTATTTCTAGCTGATATGATCCTAATGATCTGAGTGATCTGTTGGGTTTATATTCAGTGAGCATATCTGCAATATATTGAGGTCCTAGGCCATTGAATGATTTATATACCAGTAATAAGTTTTGCAGATGGGGCATGTTGTCACACTGTCAATAAAATACAATTAGTTATGTTTTCATATAAAATAATGTATAATAAAGTAATTTTACAATAAAGTAATTTTTTAACAAGTTTGACAAAAAACACACACTGCAAAACACTGCTATACAGCCTAGTTCAAAACGTAATAATAATTAATAATTTCTGAACATTGATGCTTTTTTTTTTTTCATGTTTTCTCAATATAATTCATAAAAGTATATAATATAATAGCATAGTTCTAATAAGGGCTTATTGTAACGCAGTGTGACAACATGCCCCATCTGCACAACTGGGATTTAAACCCTGCGAGTGTCTTCTACTGTTTAGCTCAGCATTAAAAGAACTCTCTCAACTGTTAAATAACAGATAGCCTATAAGATTAAAATAATATCATATACAGTACAGGCCAAAAGTTTGGAAACATTACTATGGTTTTTTAAAGAAGTTTCTTCGGCTCATCAAGCCTGCATTTATTTGATCAAAAATACAGAAAAAAAAAAAAAAAAATGTAATATTGTGATATTGTCACGGGGTGAAGAATCACTCGACAAGGCAGGCTTAGTGAAAAGGCCCCGGAGGGTGGATTTTATTTACAGTGTAAACAATAAAGGTGAAGGAAGACGGTGATCCGGTGAGTGATGGCTGGTGCTCCAAGTGCTCTGCAGTGTTCAATCCAAACTGAAAGTGGGTGCCCAAACGTGCTCCAAAAGTGGTGGGCTGTCGGTCACTCGCTGCTTTCTGAAGGGAACAGAGAGAAAGGTTAGTCCAGCAATTCATTCAGCTCGAGACCAGAGTCTGTCTGTCTGCTCAGCGCGTGCTGCTTTTGTAGCAGTTAATTAATGAGCTGCAGCTGGGACCGATCAGCCCGCTGTGAGGATGTGCAGGTGTTCGGTGTTTGTTACCAGGGCGACGCTGATTTCCTTGAGGACGCTCGTCACATTCCCCCCCCCTAAGCGTCGTTCTGGTCCTGTGAACGTATGGAGATAGTAGGGGTGAAACAAGGGGAGGGTGGGGAATGACCCCTGACAGACCTGCATAAGCTGTCCATATCCGTGAGAGGCCATCAGCGTTCGCGTTGGCGGCCCCGGCCCGATGTCGTACCACGAAGTGGAAGTCCTGGAGCGCTAGGAACCAGCGAGTCACCCTGGCGTTGGTGTCCTTGGCGCGGGCCATCCACTGGAGAGGCGCATGGTCGGTGACCAGGGTGAACTTGCGGCCTAGGAGGTAGTACCGGAGCTCCAGGACTGCCCACTTGATGGCCAGGGCCTCCCTCTCGACGGCGGCGTACTTCCTCTCGGCCGGGGACAGCTTCCTGCTGATGTAGATGATCGGATGCTCCTCACCTTCCTGGACCTGGGACAGGACGGCTCCCAGTCCCGTGTCGGAGGCATCCGTCTGCAGCAGGAAGGGGCAGCTAAAGTCTGGAGCGCGGAGTACCGGTGACGACGTCAGGGCTTCTTTGACCCGGGCGAAGGCCTCCTCCACCTCTGGGGTCCAGCATACTTTCTCCGGCTGCCCCTTCCTGGTCAGGTCTGTCAGAGGGGCGGCTAAAGAGGAGAAGTTGGGGATAAAACACCGGTAATACCCTGCCAACCCCAAGAAAGCTCGTACCTGGGTCTTTGTCTGGGGTCTCGGGGCGGAGTGGATGGCCTCTACTTTCTTTTCCTGGGGTTGTATCAGGCCCCGTCCGACACGGAAACCCAGGTACTTGGCTTCAGAGAGAGCTAGATGACATTTTCGGGGGTTGGCGGTGAGTCCAGCCCGCCGGAGCTCCGAAAGCACCCTCCGCAGACGCTCCAGATGTTCTCCCCATGCCTCGGAGTGGATCACGACGTCATCGATGTAGGCGGCTGCGTAGGCTTGGTGGGGCCGCAGGATGATGTCCATCATTCTTTGGAAGGTTGCGGGGGCCCCGTGCAGGCCGAAGGGAAGGGTCCGGTATTGCCAGTGGCCACTGGGGGTTGAGAAAGCAGTTTTGGGTTTAGCATTTTCAGAGAGTGGTACCTGCCAATAGCCCTTGGTGAGGTCCAAGGTGCTGATGTACCGGGCCCTTCCCAAACGGTCCAGCAGCTCATCGACCCGAGGCATGGGGTACCCGTCGAATTCGGAGACTTCGTTCAGGCGGCGGAAGTCGTTGCAGAAGCGGAGGGTGCCATCCGGCTTTGGAACCATTACGATGGGGCTGGACCACGGGCTCCGGGATGGTTCTATTACCCCCAACTTTAGCATTTGTTGGATTTCCTCCTCAATAGCCTGCCGACGGGCTTCCGGGACACGGTAGGGCCGTTGCCGGACGACGACTCCTGGGGGTGTCCTGACGTCGTGCTGGACTACGTTGGTCTGCCCGGGCTGGGTCGAGAACACATCCTGGAACTGACTGACCAGGTGCTGCAGCTCCGCCTTCTGGGCAGCCGAAAGATGGGGGTTGACGTCTACAACCACGGGATCGGTGAGACTGAGGGCCGCCACTTGGTCCCGGGTCCCCACCCACTTCTTTAGGAGGTTAATATGGTAGAGTTGCTCTGTCTGGCGTCGACCAGGTTGCCTTAGACGGTAGGTGACTGGCCCGATTCTTTCTAACACCGTGTATGGACCCTTCCAAGAAGCCAGGAACTTGCAGGCAGAGCTGGGGACCAGGACCATGACGCGGTCTCCCGGCTGGAACTCCCGTGGTTGGGCTGCCCGGTCGTAATGGCGTTGCTGGGCTTGTTGGGCTTTGCTGAGGTGTTCCCGGACTAATGGCATCACTCGATCGATTCTCTCACTCATTTGTCGTACATGCTCGATGACGGTGCGATGAGGGGCAGGCTGCTGCTCCCAAGCTTCCCTGGCGATGTCGAGGAGCCCACGGGGTTGGCGGCCGAACAGGAGCTCAAAGGGGGTGAAGCCAGTTGAGGCCTGGGGTACTTCGCGGATCCCGAAGAGTACGTAGGGAATCATAAGGTCCCAATCCCGCTTATCCTCCGCCGCCACGCGTCTTAGCATCTGCTTAAGGGTCTGGTTGAACCTCTCCACGAGCCCGTCCGTCTGGGGATGATAGACCGTGGTCCTCAACTGCTTCACCCGCAGCAGCCTGCAGAGATCTGCCATTAGCCGGGACATGAACGGTGTTCCCTGGTCAGTCAGTATCTCCGCAGGGATGCCGACTCGGCTGGCCAACAGAAACAGCTCCTGGGCGATGGACTTCGCGGTGGCTTTGCGTAAGGGAACTGCTTCTGGGTACCGGGTGGCATAGTCGACGATCACCAGGATGTGCTCGTGTCCCCGGGCAGACTTTGGCAACGGCCCCACTATGTCCATTCCGATCCGCTCGAAGGGCACCTCGATGATGGGCAGCGGGATGAGCGGGCTGGGGGGAGGAGTCCTGGGCGACGTGACCTGGCAGGTCGGGCAGGCTTGACAAAATCGTTTCACTTCGGCCTCCAGGCCAGGCCAGAGGAAACGGTCACGGATGCGCTGGGTGGTGTTGGCTGCCCCGAGGTGTCCTGCCATGGGGTGGGAATGGGCCAGCTCCAGGATGGTTTCGGTCTTGGCTCGGGGAACCACCAGTAGTTTTTTCTCCTCCCCCCTCCGCTGTGCGACACAGTACAGCAGGCCATTCTCGACGACAAAATGCGGGAGAGGATGGGGCCGTGGGAGGACGTCGTTTCCATCGACCATCCGGACCTGGGACCAACAGTGCTTCAAACGTTCGTCCTCCCGTTGTTCCTTGGCGAATGAGCCCCCTCCCGCAGCCTGTTGGTACACATCAAAGAAAGGATTAGAAGATTGGGAGGGGGACTCACCATCTCTCCCGCTGTCGGAGGCAAGAAGGGCTGGTCTGCGGCGAGGTCCACGCGGCCGCTTCCGTCTTCGACGGTTTCCCTCTGGGCTGGCAGGCTGAGTAGCGGCGGTGAGCAGTCGTTCGAAGCCCGGCCAGTCTCTCCCAAGCAGTACGGCCACCGGCAGGTCCTTCACCAAGCCCGCCTCCACCGGCCAGGTGCCTTGAGGTGACGATATGGTAACTCGACGGGCCGGTACTTGGCGAGTGTCTCCGTGAACGCAGGTAATCGGCAGAAAACTCTTCTCACCGCTTCGGGGGGCACACAACCGCGACTGGATGAGGGTGACCGCACTGCCCGAGTCCAGCAGGGCCCGGAAACGTCTCCCCTCCACGACCACGTCCGCTTCAGGGGCTCCCGATGGTACACGCTGGTGGACGATGCAGCCTGCCAGCCACGCACGCGGTGGTGTTATGGGTTCAGCACTGGGCATGGGCTCGTCTCGCGGCGGGGAAACCGTCGGCCTGCTGACTGGTCGCGAGGTGCCTTCGAGCGGGCGCCGCTCCTGGACCACCCTCCGGGGAAACGGCAACGCTCGATCCCCAGCCTCACGGTGATGGATGGCATCCGCCAGCTCGATCGCCTCCACGAGTTCCAGAGTGTTGGTAGGGTTTCTCATGCCAACAGCTTGCCGAATTGGACGGGGAAGAGCACGGAGGAGGCGATCGACCACCACCCGTTCCGCTACCTGAGCTGCAGTGGGATTGTCTTCCAACAGCCAATGACGAGCGATGCGGCTGAGTTCGGCGGCTTGAGCACGGGCTGGCACGCGGGACTTGAACTCCCATTCGTGAAACTGTTGGGCGGCGCAGATGGATGAGAGGCCGAGCCTCGCCAGGATTTCACGCTTGACTTCATCATAGTCTTCGGCGATCGCAGGGGGAAGTGAGAAATAAGCCCGTTGGGCTTCTCCGGTGAGGAGAGGTGCCAGCGCGCGTGCCCAATCGTCCTCGGGCCATGCCTCAGTGCGGGCTGTGGTTTCAAAGACTTGCAGGAAAGCCTCCACGTCATCATCAGCCGTCATCTTCGGCAGCAGGCGGGTTGCTCGGGCACGAGGATCAGGTAGCGGAACGCGCTGGGCGGCGGCGGCATGGATGGCGGTTAGTTCTTCCTCCGTCCTGCCCTGACGAGTGGCGAGATGTTCTACAATTTGTTGCTGGCGGATGCTCACCTCCGCGAGGCGTTGTAGAACCTCCTCCATAGTGGGGACCGAGCGCGCCGCTTTCCGTGTCCTATAGTGCACACAGGAAAAAAAAGAAAAAATTAGGGGTTGGGGCGGTGAACTTGCCGGTGATTCTTCACGCACTTGCCCGCATTCTCCACCACTGTCACGGGGTGAAGAATCACTCGACAAGGCAGGCTTAGTGAAAAGGCCCCGGAGGGTGGATTTTATTTACAGTGTAAACAATAAAGGTGAAGGAAGACGGTGATCCGGTGAGTGATGGCTGGTGCTCCAAGTGCTCTGCAGTGTTCAATCCAAACTGAAAGTGGGTGCCCAAACGTGCTCCAAAAGTGGTGGGCTGTCGGTCACTCGCTGCTTTCTGAAGGGAACAGAGAGAAAGGTTAGTCCAGCAATTCATTCAGCTCGAGACCAGAGTCTGTCTGTCTGCTCAGCGCGTGCTGCTTTTGTAGCAGTTAATTAATGAGCTGCAGCTGGGACCGATCAGCCCGCTGTGAGGATGTGCAGGTGTTCGGTGTTTGTTACCAGGGCGACGCTGATTTCCTTGAGGACGCTCGTCACAATATATTATTACAATTTAAAATAATTGGTTGGTTTTCAATTTATTATACTTTAAATTATCATTTATTTTTGTGATGCAAAGCTGAATTTTCAGCATCATTACTCCAGTCTTCAGTGTCACATGTGACATCCAGTCTATCACATGATCCTTTAGAAATCATTCTAATATTCTGATTTATTATGAGTGTTGGAAACAGTTCTGCTGCCTAATATATTTGATGAATAAAAGGTTAAAAAGAACTGCATTTATTTAAAATAAAAAAAATAGTTTCTAATAATATAAATCTTCTTTACTATCACTTTTTATCAATTTAACACATCCTTGCTGAATAAATATTGATTTATTTCAAAAAAAGAAAGAAAAAAAATTACTGACCCCAAATTACTGACCAGTAGTGGATATTGTTGTTACAAAAGATTTCTATTTTTAAAAGATTTGCTTCTTTTTTTTATTTATTTTTTATTCATCAAAGTATCCTAAAAAAGTATCACAGTATTAAGCAGCAGAACTGTGTCCAACTTTGATAATGAATCATCATATTAGAATGATTTCTAAAGGATCATGTGATAGACTGGAGTAATGATCCTGAAAATTCAGCTTTGCATCACAGAAATAAATGATAATTTAAAGTATAATACACTGAAAACCAATTATTTTAAATTGTAATAATATATCACAATATAAAAAAAAATTCTGTATTTTTGATCAAATAAATGCAGGCTTGATGAGCAGAAGAAACTTCTTTCAAAAACATAAAAAATAGTAATGTGTCCAAACTTTTGGCCTGTACTGTGTGTCTAATTTTAAATAAACAAAAAAAGAGATGAAAAATTACTTAAGAAATGTACTTTTGCTATGGTTAAATACATTTTCAGTGATATCTTCCAGATAATATTTTTTTTTTTTTTTGGGGCATTTAGCACAATTCTTTTTCTCTATAGTGTTGATATGGCAACAAGTAAATACACTAAGTTTCATAATGCTAGCATGTGTGGGAAGTTTTAAACCATGAGTGTTACAACTAGTCCCGCGTTAGGTTCAACCGCTGTGCCCTGTTTTACCCCTAGATTTTGCCACCAACACAATGTATATTATGAGAAAATGAAGCAGTTTTTTGACCTTTGATGCATGTAAACCTGTTGTAGGAGACTCCAAAACAACAATAGGAAACTTTAAAATAGCATAATAGGGGCACTTTAATGTAGACTCCGATTTAATGTGGACTGCAGCAAGTATGAGATTTATTAGGCAAGACTGAACGATCTTAAGTTTCATCTCTGAATATTTCTGTTTGTTTTTCAGGTGTGTTTGGTGATGATGTGGAGTCAGTATCTGTGATGGAGGGAGATTCAGTCACTCTAAACACTGAGACAATAATACAGAGCAATGAAGTGATTGAATGGAAGTTCAGAGATGCTTCCATTGCTAGAATCAATAGAGGGTCCAGTAAGACCTCAGTAAGGGTTCAAACTGATGGAGCGTTCAAAGACAGACTGCAACTGGACAATCAGACTGGAGATCTCAAAATCATGAATATCAGAAGCACTGACTCTGGACCCTTTACACTAGAGATCAGTAGGACTAAAGTATCAAGAAGGATATTCAATCTCAGTAAGTATGTTTTTTTTTCCTTAATAATTGTATTACATAATTATTTATTCGACATAATTATTTATCATTATAATTCTCTGAAATTATAATTGTTAAAAATGCACAATTTTACTGGCAATTTGCCATTTTTTAAGCATTCCATTTCAAAATGAAAGCTGTTATTAGGAAAAACAAAAGATTACAGATTATTTAAATTCTGTGGTAAATTGATTACATTTGTTCAGTCGCTAGTTGAAAGTGAAAGATTATGTGTATTTTCAGTCATCTTTAGTCAGATGGATTTACATTGTTACTGCTGATGCAATCAACTCAGTCTGTGTCTGTGAAGGTGTGAACCAAATAGAAACTGATGGGTGTGAATGACAAAGAAACAACATTGCTAGGAGTAGATTGCAGTGCAGATCAATCTCCTGTGGGAGGTCCTAACAGTTTTCCTTTGTATGTAGCCCTTTTGTTTTCATGTATAAAGTTTAATGATATCTTAGTATCATTAAATGTGGGTTAATGTTTGATTATTCTATTCAACTCTTTACTTTATATTTTCACGGTCACCAGCTAGTCACCACCTCCTCACTACATTTCCCATCATCCTCCCTGGCCCTCACCTGCATGCACTTCCCAATCACAGAGATCACCGTCCCCTGTCACCAATCTTCACTGATCATCATCCAGCACTATAGAACTCTTCCCTCTGCAGTTCATCATGGTCTGGTCTCGTTGTTCCCTCAAAGAACACTTACCTGACTCTTTATCTGCATGATACCAATATTTTACCCAGTTAGATTAGGAAACAATGTCGCTTTGAGGTCCTCACGCCGGCCGTTTAACGCGGGTCTCACGATCACAAACTCATCAGTTTTTGGTCACAGAGGTAATTGGCTAATATCTCAGACGGTCACATTCACACTTTACACAATCAAAGATATTTTTAGATAGCCACCCTTGTTTGTACACACTTGAATTAAAGTAACGTTTTCTTTAGACAGAGGTCATGACCACAACTACAGATATAAGCCAACCAGTATACTTCTGTGATAGTAGCTTTGGTTTGGTCATGCCATAGTTTCCCACGTACACTTAACTAAAGTAACATTACATTAAACAGAGGTAAGACTCACCTTATTTAGTTTGGTCGATCAGCAGTTTGCTGTCCTTACCGGAAATTCCCTTTTAGTCTTTACAAACCAAGTACACTTGAATTAGTGCCAAATATTAGCCAGAACTCTAAAATCACAGTTGATGTGCCCTATGATCAACTCAAAACTGGACTTAAAATAAATTCAAACGTAACAATTTATTGTAATAAAACAATAATTCAAAATCCAATTCATAAAATAAAATCATCGGTCAATCATATACAATAACAACAATTCAGAGATCGAGAAATTGTAGAAATATTTACCTGGCAATGAAAACTACACACAGTGATCGTGTGGAAAATCTACTTACAAACTCCTCTAACCTTTTGCCAATTTTCCTTATATAACCAGATATAAGGCTTACTAAATGGTGGTGCCTGTCATTATAATTAGATTTTGGTCCCTTATTGAGGGGTTCACAACTGTGAGGGGTCGCCCAGACTTCCTGGCATCCGCCTTACAATAGTAGCATTTAAAACATCTGACTGATTGAGTTTATTAAAATTAACCATTGGTCATCCATAGTAGCATACATTTAGATAATGACATCCACAGTTAAAACCTTACAAACACATGGTCAAATGCAACTATATGGTTTCTATGGTATTTGTATGAAATTCTTTAGCCTAAATACATTTAGTATAAATGCACAACTGCTATAGCTTGCACAAAAAATACTGTAATTATATTCTATTACTTCTTTAATACACGTTATACATGTCTACATTAATAATATAATAAAATTGTATACCCTATATTTATGCCACAATGCCATGTGTGTATTACTATAGTAAATCCATGGTAAATGATGGTGATTTGAGATTGAAAAGCTTTCTGACTGTATTGTTACGCAGTGTTTCTCCTGTTTATCAGCTGTGTTTCATCTGGCTTTAAACTAGTTTAAATCACAGAGTTATTTGTGTTCTTCGCTGAATTCAAGCGCTTCTCACTGGATCTCACAGCGCTGTTTAGTGCTCATGTTTAGTGCTCGTGTTTAGTGCTCGTGTTTAGTGCTCATGTTTAGTGCTCGTGCTCGTGTGTCTGAGACTGATCAGAGAGTAAACGCGTCTGCTCTAGTAAGCTCTAATAAACTTTGAGCACAGCAGATGAATGGTCCATGTGGCGCGCTGTTTCCTTCTGCTTTTGGTGCATACACAACATTTATCGAACTCTTGATATTGTTTATCGAGGAAAATTATATTGCGATAATTATCGTTATCGTTTTATCGCCTAGCCCTAACTGACGGAAAATCTTTTTCTCTTTTTCTTCAGTTGTGTCTGGTGTTGATAAAGGGAAGTCAGTGTCAGTGATAGTGGGAGATTCAGTCACTCTAAACTCTGGTACTATTATACAGAGAGATGATGTGATAGAGTGGAGGTTTGGAGATCAGAACTCTCCTATAGCTGAACACAATAGAAAGACTGAAGAGTTCTCAACATCTGATGGTCCTGATGGGAGATTCAGACACAGACTGCAGCTGGATCCTCAGACTGGATCTCTGACCATCATGAACATTGGACCCAAACACTCTGGATTTTATGAAGCTGTTATTAGGAAAAGCAGCAGAACACACACCATATACAGGTCATACAGCGTGACTGCCCGTGGTGAGTTTATCAACTCTTTTATAGTAATAATGAATTTGTTTAGATCAGCACCCTAGAATAGTTTAAATTAACATTTATTTGTACAAAAATAAGGCTAAGAAACAACATGTGGAACTGTTAGTTTAGTTTTCCTCAAACACTTGATCATGATGCTGAAGTGAAGTTCTGATTTGAGTGCTTAATATCAAACATCATTTGGTGAATTAAATGAAAAGTGGAGATTTGAATAATTCTGTTCATCAGTTCCCAAACACCAGTAAAAGCACAGGCTCAGTCAGGAGTGTGTCCTTATGTGTAAATCACTTTGGATTAAAGCGGTATGAATACTGTATGCTTGTGCATGGGAGATGAAACACTAATTTGATTATTGCTCATTTTGTGCATAAATCAGACAGATTCAAGCCCTTTCTAATTGAAATTAGCATTATTATGCAAGACTTGATTATTTTACATTTGTTAACTGAAATTGACTGTTAAAAATCTTCAAGCATCTAAAGCTATACCATGTAACTTTTGTTTTTATTAAAAAAGAATAAAATATTACAAAGGAGAGAGAGCAAAAAATCCATCTTGCAAACATGTCTTTACCAAAATATACTTTGATAAATCTATAATAATGATTTATATTTTAGAGCAGTTGGTTATGGATTTTCAGGAATGCATACGTCATTCACAGTGTAGCTTGAAGTAATGTCTGAGTAACTGTTACTCGATGATCTTCATGTGTTTGTTGTTACAGATGAAATGAAGTCAGCACTATCAGTGAAGGAGGGAGAGTCTATCACTCTAAACTCTGATCTTACTGAGATACAGACAGATGATTTAATGCTGTGGAGGTTTGGAGACACTGTCATAGCTGAAATCTATAAAGCAAAAGCAAAAAACCAATTCTCTATATATGATGATTTTCCTGATGGGAGATTCAGAGACAGACTGAAGCTGGACGAGAAGAATGGATCTCTGACCATTACAAACACCAGAACCACAGACTCTGGACTCTATGAACTACAGATCAACATCATCAGATTCACCATAAACAAGAGAATCACTGTCACTGTCTCTGGTGAGTAGATCAAATCTGTCGATGTAAAAGTGTCTTATTTAAATCCTAAAGTTAAACTTCATTTGAAAACTTAAACATAACAGTTGAATATTGGGACTGTCTTTAGACTGTTATAGTTTGTCTTTCAAAGAATTTTGATGCAGAAGACTATAGATATTTGTGAAAAATACTATTATTGTCATTACCATATTGTCTTATTATTTGGTAATTAACAGCCTCTTTTTTGTGAAACTTAATGTTTTAGTTTTATTTAACATTCTTTAACACTGATTACATTTATATTACCAAGGAGCAAATTTTGCATATTTTTATTTGTTTCTCTTTTTGTTTTGTTTTTAAAAAATTTTTTTTTAGTTTTTATAATTTTCTCATTTGATTCTCAATTAAATGAAGAGAGTAACATTAAGGTATTGAAGTAAGTTGGGAGACACTAATGCTAATTGACACTAATTGAACTGATTTTAAATGGATTAATCTGCATTACTGTTTGTAATGTTCTTCTATAACTCAAACACTCGCTGTAACACTGTAATACAGAAGATGAACACAGTGAATGAGAATATCATAATAACTGAAATTACATTAGAGACTCTCATGCTCATTAATGACTTCATTTAAACAGAACCAGATTTATATTTACTGTTTTAGCTTTACAGTGTGTGCAGAATTATTAGGCATGTTGATTTTCTGATCATCATTTTTTCATGCACATTTTACCCATTCCAAACCACATTTATCTTAACAGCTACTATTAATTTTGTATTTAATCATTTATAAGTGATATAATTGTTCATGAAGGCTGGAAATGAAAATGCATAATTATTAAGTGCTATAGTCAGTCTCATCCACTCACAATAATGACTATCATTACAGTACGAGATCTACACTCGGGTTTAACTGTATTCACGGCCTGGTGCCGGTTGTGTCTGTGGGTTTAAATCACGTTCATGTTATCAGGGATCAGGATTAAGAACCGCTCTTATAGATCATACTGTTTAACAGAAGCCAGCAGAAAAGTTGGACAGTTTCATGTTCCTCGTCTCCCTGCTGTGCTAAAACATGGGAATATACTTCAGGGATGCCAATAATTGTGGCCAAAGTGAATTAGAGAAAAACATTTATTTCATTTTCAATGGTTTTACTTCAATGATACGTTAGATTTTTGCAAATTATTTGAATATAAGATCAAAAGGATAAACAATGCATAGTCATATTTACCAAGGGTCCTTATAATTCTGTTGACTGCACTGTTATTATTACAATAACTAACGAGTTGTCAACATTTTATTCTTGAGACTCTTTTTAAAATTAATATTTTAGTTATATTTAAATGATTGATAAAAGGGTTGCACAATATATCGGAAAATTGCAAATGTACATAGCGATATGCATATACGCAGGGTGCGATTTGCCGGGGGGGATGCGTGGGATTTCCCCCTTTCTGGTCAATGTATCCCTGCCTCTGCTTAATTATTTTTATCCCCGGTGGGGATAAATTTATCCCCCCCTCAAAGTGATCAGTGCTACTACACTAGTGGCGAGGCGGATCACAAAACTTATCACGGATCCGTGGTTTGATTAAAATCCTTTTTATTTTAAAATGCGCTACTTTGACTGGCTCCGCAGCCTCTCTGTAACCACCACTCTGCAGACTTGCTCAATGTCCCGCCCACGGCGCTATATGATTGGTTACACCTCACGAGTAATAGCCTATCAACACTTGCGAGACGGTTGCAGGTCTTTTTTTACGCTGCATATGCAGCATATTACTGAAGCGGGAATAAACATCACAATCTGATTATCTGTTTCTATGATGACAAGCAGAGTTAGTGCTGAACTTGCACATACGGTGTTTTACTCAACTGAGGCTAAGCAAAGGTTTTTTGATTACTCACTCACTCTTGAGTGTCTGGCGTGAGTGATTTCAATGTTAAGTCAATGTAAAGACGCGTTTACGCGCGTCTAGAGGTCCTGCGGCGCGATGCGTGTCGCGCGGCGCGGTAGACGCGAAGCCCGAATGAGGCGAATTGACTTTGTCGGCCCGGCCCGACACATTAACTGTATGTTATGAGCCCGAGCCCAATTTAAACCCAGGGGTGGCGCCAGGGAAGTTGAGATGAAGCAAAGATGAAGTTGACGATCGCCATTTCCGTAGTGAATGCGCATATATGGAGAAATGCATGGATTACATCAGAGTGTTGCCTATTTCTTTTCGTTTTGAATTGTTTCGTTTAAAGACATTTCAAGCGTTCTTTAGATATATTTCTTAATATTCTCTTTGAGGCATACACTTAGTTTCGGTTAATTTATGATGAGATCCGCTCAAGTTATCATGCAGTGCAAGTAACCGCGGCGGCGCCTCTGATTATAGCCTTTGTCTGCTATATTTGCTTCTTATTTATTAAATACACGCAATTCGTTGATGAAAAATGTATTAAAATTAAGATACAATTTATACAGAACGAAATTCACTTTAAAGAAAGGCTTTCTACAAAACAAAACTTAATGAAATAGTCAAAATCATGTCTAACCCACTCCAAGTCTCCCGATATATACTGCACATCCTATCTTACTCGTGCTGCTGTTCACTTTTCATAAATCAACATAGATGGAAAAAAATAACAATAATATTTTAACAAATATGAAACTAAATGAGCTTATTTAATGGCTACAACACATATAGTAGGCCTATACAGACACTCTATTTGTACAAATTGCTGCACATTCATTTACTGCTTCTGAATTTTGCACACATAAGTTGAAAGGCATTTGTTTGTGCATAGTAAAACATATCTGCAACATTTATCAAGTTCACGGATATTGTGCGTGCATTTATTAATTATTATCATAATGAATAATGCAACAAGGACAAATCATGTAAACTGCCTTGTTTGTTTATTCAGAATGAAATGGATCGCAAATGGATCTGAAAGAAGAAACGTAAAAAATAAATAAAATAAAATAAAAATAAAACGTGAAAAATGATGAACACAGAAACAGTGTTGTTTTTGGCAGCCCTTTTAGTTTTAGTCTTAGTCTTAGTCTTTTGGACGAAAATGCTTTTTAGTTTTAGTCACATTTTAGTCACTTATAAACTTGATAGTTTTAGTCAAGTTTTAGTCGACGAAAACGCAAAAAGGTTTTAGTCAAGTTTTAGTCAATTTTTGTAAAAAAAAAAAAAGTAGTCTTTAACAAATTAATTTAGGTTAAAAAGTATTGGAAATGGGCTTAGGTTTGACAGGTTGTACTGTAGCAAGTGTTGCAATTCATAAAACAACAGTTAACCTTAAAACATTTGCATAATAAACTAGACTTTCTCATTGATGGAGATGCAGTGCTGCCAAGCTGTACTTCATTGTCGCATCGGGCAGAAACCTTTTATCCCCATATTTCAAGTTATATTTTTTCCATGAATTGATGCTCTTCTAAAATTTCAGCACATTGGCTATTTTCACCAGTAATCACAGTAATAAAGGAATGGTTTACAGTTTAAACAGCAAAAAACTTTGAGCTACTACAACATTACACACAGATAAAGTGGTAACAGTGGAATCACTGTTTTACTAAAAAAAAGCCAGGAATAAAAACATTCTTAC
The DNA here is from genome assembly GCA_021554675.1 of Leuciscus idus. Classification (NCBI taxonomy): domain Eukaryota; kingdom Metazoa; phylum Chordata; class Actinopteri; order Cypriniformes; family Leuciscidae; genus Leuciscus; species Leuciscus idus. The sequence goes on along the minus strand of CM038625.1, from coordinate 11,705,196 downwards.
TTTGGCAATTGTGGCTTTATTATATAATTAGTTAAATAATCATTTATGCTATCTAAGTTATATAATAATTATATATTACTTTGTACCAATTAGCCCACTAAACTAATGCTCGGACACACTCGGTCTCTCTCGCGTACACTCGGTCTCTCTCGCGCGCAGACACACTCGGTCTCTCGCGCGCACTTTCGGTCTCTCTCGCGCGCAGACACACTCGGTCTCTCACGCGCACTTTCGGTCTCTCTCGCGCACTGTCGCTCGCTCGCGCAGTTCGTTTCGCTTTTGTCCAGTCCGGCGCCTCATATCGAAGATGTGTGGCGACTCGTGACTATAGTCGCAGCCGCAGGTGTGTTGTTGTTGTGTGGAATCTGGTGCGCGGCATAGGCAGCCGGGTGGTGGGCGTACCCAAAACAAGGATAGGAAGCTGCAGCATTGCTGATACTTTTTTTTTTTTTAGCTCAAAACAGACAGATTTCACGCAAATTAGGCAGAAATGACATGCATTGTGAACGTCAGACTTATAATCATTTTCGTTCCGTCTCGTCTCGTCAACGAAAACTCGAAAACGTCTCGTCATGTTTTAGTCACCTTAGAGCCATTTTTAGCTAGTCATCGTCGCGTTATCGTCATAAAAAAAAGGTGCGTCAACGAAATCATTTCGTTATCGTCATCGTTGACGAAAACAACATTGCACAGAAAATGAACTTTGGATGAACTTTGGATGGCCTAGGAGGAGTAGCCCTAGTAGGCTACAACTCTAATTTAATTCAACAAGGTTTTAGAATATAGAATATTTTTTAAACAAAATAAATATTTTTAAAGATTATTATCCCGGGCCGGTGTGATGCGTGCGAGTGGAGGAGCATGACACGTGACGTGTTGCATTTTGTAACACAAGTGCTGGATCAAGGGCCCGGGTCGGGTCGGGTCAAATTCGGGCTCGGGCAGAGAATCTAAACTCTGATTTATCTGATCCTGTCCATTAGCTTTGATCCATGTACGGCTTTTCAGAATGTCACCAAGTACAAATATTTGTAATAGTATGTAATTTTTCAGCACGAAAACTCTTGTTAGCTAGCTGGGAACAATGAAAAGGGTCCAGAGCAGCAAATGCAGTGAATGAAGTTCTTGTTCTCATGATTTATTTTTATGAATAAAAATGTTTCAAAACATCCCCCCCTCTGTTTTTTTCACAAATCGCACCCTGCATATACGTATCATGCACTTCAAAACGTTAAATTGATTTTATGTATGATATGATATTGCTTTAAGAGTGTAAAATCAATTTAAATTATATTTAAAAACATTAATCGATTATATGTTTCACATTCTTTCTGGGAAAAGAAAGCATCGTATCGAATATCACATTATTTACCAATTTCTCGCACATCACATTTTTCTTCAATATTGGGCTGCCCTAATTGATAACATTGATATAATTCATTACAATGATGATCACGTCAAAATTTCATGTTTTTTATGTATTTCTCTTATTTTTTACTCTTTCTCCACCATTTCATTGTTATACGGTAGGGGGCGCTATTAATTGCTGAATCTCCTGATTAAAACGCATGCGAGGCAGATGCAAAAACGAGCTATATCATACAGTGGGTACGGAAAGTATTCATACCCCCGGTAAATATGATCAAAAATGGCTGTAAAAAATTAATCTTTCATTCAATTTTTTTTATCTTTCGTTCAAAAAATTGGCAAAATTCTAACCTTTCATTGAAGTAAAAGAATTCAAATTGGGGAGAAATCACATTATGAAATAAATGTTTTTCTCCAAAACACGTTGTAATGTATGTAATCGGATGCATATGTAAAATAACACAATCATCAATATTAAACCGCATATCAAAATTCAAAACTGCCCAATACAGAATGAAATGTCGACCCAGGACGAGCTGCAGGACTGTGAAGCTTTAGGGGTGTTGATGGACTCGATCGACTCCATCTGTGTTTTGATCATCATTCTGAATCTGATCTGGATGTAGTCAAAGACAAAAACTTGATTTTAACTTTTTGCTCAAAATGTTGCTTTTTTTATTAAACTAACCCACATTCAAAAAAAAAAAATATATATATATATAAAAATATCAGATATTTGTACAACAAAATATTCTGCAGGTAACTTGTAACTTGAAACTTGTGAAAATGGTCAAAAACACTGGCAGTGGCTGCAAAAATTATTATTTTTATTTTTTTTACTGGCGGGTAAAGAGATAATACAATTTATCATTTCCTCAGACTGCTAACTAAGAAGGTAAAATGGAAGTAATATGGAAGACACTAATACACTTATCATTTATGTTAGTTATGAACATGTCAGAGCTCATCTGTATCTGCAGTAAATGCTTTAAGACTGTTGGCATGTTTCTGAATGTTTTTAAACTGTTTAATCTGCATTAATGCTAGTAATATTTTCACTGAGATCAGTCGTGTGTTCACATCAAACTCCTGCTGTAACACAGTAATACAGAAGATGAACACAGTGAAAAGGAGAATCATGATATCTGAAATTACATTAGAGGCTCATTTATGATTCACCTTCAACAGAATCAGATTCATATTTAAATAGATCAGACTGACAGATTCACTCACACTGATGACTCTCTCTTTATCATTACAGATCCAGGTCTGTCTACAGGAGCTATAGCAGGGATCGGTGTTGTTGTTCTGCTGGCGTTCACAGCTGCTGCAGTTGCTGGTGTGATTTACTATCGCCACAGGATCTCTGAACTAAAAGCATGTAAGTATTACAGCTGATAAAGCAAGAGAAATACTGAGCTTTATTATGCTACAGTAGAGATTAAGTGTAAAATGTTTGTTCATAATCATGTTTCAAATATTTTACATGTGTGTGTTGTAGTTTTGCTCATAGAAGCAGGGTTAGAAAGAAACATAATCAATACACAGATATTAAAGAGCACTGGCCTGTGGTTTTGTTTAAGACTGAAGGCACTGAATGTGTTTTTATACAACTATTTTATTGTTGTGTGGAAATGAAATGTATAGCTAGTCCACACTTTTTAAAATGCCTGAAGTTTTCTGTCAGGGTTGGTGTCTGTGTTTGGGTTAAAATACAGTATTTATAACTAGCTTTAACAGTAGACTTGTGTGTAATGTCCACATTCAGAGCTGAGTAGACGTGTGTCTCAATCATAACTGATCTGCTCTCCTGACTGGTGTTTTGCTGCTTTCACACAGATTCTGTGACTCTTCATCTGGTCAGGTTCAAAGGTCATCTTAAACCAGCGCACCAGCTCAGAGTAGTTTATGATGCTTTTCATACCAAAGATATGGAAACATAGATTAATAGAGAAGTTATAGATGTATTTAAATGATAGGAAATACAGAGCAATGGCTTCAGGGAGTCACAGATGCTAAAATAATAAACACAACCATATCAAACAAAACCTGTGATTAAAATCAGAGAAATAAAATAAAGCCTTCTCTGACTATATGAAACACATTTACACATTTAGCAGATACTTTTATTTAAAAAAGAAGCATTAATGATGAATACAAAACAGAACACAGGTAAAAAACACAGATTATGAATGATGTTGAAGTATATCAGATAATGTGTTTATATTGTCTTTTGCTGTGAGTGTGATTCAGTGTTTACAGGGTTATTGATCCATCATTGAGCAGATGACAGTGATTTTAGGTTGATGATATTCCTTTCTGCTTTTATTGCTTTTCTTCTCCAGCTAATGTCTGTTCTGTGTTTCTCTGTTTCTGTTTGCTGATGTGAAGGGATTGATGCATTGAGGGTGTTTGAGGGAGAACATATCACTCTAAACCCTGATGAAGTACTTCAAGATGACACATTACTGTGGATGTTTAGAGGCGCTCATATTGCTGCAAGGGAAAACGCTGCTCTGGGTTTCACTGTATATGATCAGAGATTTAAAGGCAGACTGAAGCTGGATCCTCAGACTGGATCTCTGACCATCATGAACACCAGAACCACAGACTCTGGACTTTATGAACTAGTGATCATCAGATCAGGAAAGATCTCAATAAAGAGATTCTTTGTTTCTGTCTTCAGTGAGTAACTCAAATCTTTACGTAATAATGATTTTATTTTAAATCAGCTGAATTGATTAAATTAAGGACTATGGGTTTATTTGGTGATATCTTCTTATATGCACAGTCTTCAGCACAAGTATTGAAGCATAATGTCATCTATTATGCTGTATATAAAGACACAGTTTCATTTCAAATCACTTTAAAATCAAACGAGTATTGATTAATGTTTTAATTATTTTGCACTAAACTTGATCAATAAGTTGTGTGTTTGTGAGCCACTGAAGACCTCCACAACTATCTGACATTATTAATCATAAACACATTAGCTCAAGAAAATGATTGAATCAAATCGCATCAGTCTTTTGATAGAAAGTGAAAATGATCTGCAGTTTCTCAAGCTCACCACTATAAATATATAAAGTGTAGAGTTAATCAGAATATACCATTATTACTGGAACAATAAGAAGAGAAAACAAAGAGGAACGTGAAACAAACCACAATGAAACATGATATTCAATAAAAATAATATTGTTTCCTGGCATAAACACAATTAAACACTGATGTGATGATCCTGATGATCACACATGAATCAGAGAATATGATTGGTCCAACACACATGACACACAACTGAGGCCATTTGACTTGATTACTTGACTTCTCCTTGGTGAGTAAATCACATATGTCAGTATAATAACAATCATATTTTAGATCAACTCTGTCAGACATTTAGATGAAAGACTGAGTTTGTATGATGACACTTTCTGATTTCTGTCAGAACGATTGATTGTGTTAATATTAAGAAATCTAAATGCAAATAATACAAGTCAACTCCTCCTTACTATATCTGTCTCGTGTGTTTTCTTTCAGTAAATATCCCAGAGGAGAATAACAGAAATAACCCAGAGGATGTGCCTTTGACAACAGTATACGGTTGACTCCGGACTGTGACATTATCAACATTCAAAATCAATCCAAATCAGATTTCTCCTTGTGTGAGTCTCTAAACCCCCGTATGAAGGAGATCTAGCTGTGTGTGTGTGTGTGTGTGTGTGTGTGTGTGTGTGTGTGTGTGTGTGTGTGTGTGTGTGTGTGTGTGTGTGTGTGTGTGTGTGTGTGTGTGTGTGTGTGTGTGTGTGTGTGTGTGTGTGTGAGTGAGTGAGTGTGTGATGTGTGTGTGATGTTAAACAACAGGATAACACACAGACAAATTTCATTTACTATGTTCTCCACACTGATCTTTAGACTAACTCTCATCTTTATTTGATCCTCTAATGTAAATCTAATAAAAATCTCACATTTCATCTGTTACTCATGTCATATAATACACACTGTATAAACCAGTTTCTGTTTCTGCATCTATTAGACAAAATATCTGATGAGAAATGTCATGTATAGACTATATAAGAATGTGTGTGTGCTAAACCAGTATTTCTCGGACTAATGTGTGTTTTTATATAACAAGCATGTTTAATCCTGAGCTTTAGATACTTTAACAGTCTCTTCACTTCTAGAAGTTTCTAGAAACAGTTTAACTGAAGAAGCTTCAGTGTGACTTTGACTGTTCATCTCTGTGTGAAACTCTGTTATTGCAGGAATTATCTGAACTTTTATATTATTCTAGTATTATTTTGCCTTACTCTATTTTCTTATATTATAATCTGTCTTTTTTATGATACATAATTGCACTTATATTTTTATCAGTCTATATTTGGTATTATCTGAAGTGAATCTGCCCATCTGTGTCTCTCAGATCAGATGTGAATGTGAAATTATAAACTCTGATTCTCTGTTGATGATTTTCACTGATGTGTGAAATTATTGATTTCTGATTGTTCTTTTATTTCATTTTATTAGAGAAGCTTCAGCTTGAATCTTTTGTATTTGCTGATTTGAGCCGGACGCACAGCGTTCACTTCATGCTTTACTGAATAAAACAATCAGAAACAAATCTTGAGGCTGTTGTCTGCTTTATGCTCATCCTGATCCTCCCAGACTGGAAAACTGGAGAAACACCATTTTGGTTCTTCAGAAAGTCACACTTGTGTGTAAAGGAATAATAAAGTTGCTCAGAATAAACACATTTGACTGGTACAATGTAAAAAAAAATTACACTGATAATAAAGAAAAACAGCAAAAAAAATTCGTTTTATTAAATGCAACCATAAATTACAAAGACCGGAGGAAAGGATCACAACGATCAGAAACTTATTTTAAAAAAGTGTATTAGAATTACACAATCAACTTCCATTATTTAGTTTGAGGGAGAATATTGATACTGTATTAATTCATTCTCAATGTGTGAATGTGAATTATAACATGTTAAGCATCAGTTTTAAGGAAATTGCAGAGAATGAGTTGTTTCCTCGCTCCTCCACTAGTTGGCGCTCCAGTGTCTGTCATCGTGTTTAATTCACCAGTCGCTCTCTTTGCTCCTCTGCCTGATAACCTTTTCACATAATTTTATCTCCTATTGTAGCTTTACAATATGTTCATTGAAAACTAAAAACTATTAGATATAGCAGGTTTGCTCAGTTGTTTACAGTGACTGTTGTTGTTCGTGGTTTGGCCACAGCGAGGCGCCATTTAACAGACAGTCAATTCACAATTCACAAAAAATATGCTTCAAAATATAATGTCAGGCACTGCGATATATATATAAAAAAACTGGTGTTTGAAATTAAATGTTTATGAATTAATCTGTTTATACTTTTAGAAAATGCTGTCATCATTTTCTCACCCTCAAGTTGTTCCAAAACTGTATGAGTTTCTTTCCTCTGCTGAACACAATAGAAGATATTTTGAAGAATGTTGTTAATAACCAAACATTTGCTGATCCCCATTGACTTCCATAGTAAGATAAAAACCCTATGTATGGAAGTTAATGGGGTTCATCAACTAATTAGCAACATTCTTCAAAATATCTTATTTTGTGTTCAGCAGAAGAAAGAAACTCAAACTCATTAAACATACACTTTTTTTCAATCTTTTGAACAATGAACATACAAGGGCAATAACATCCCAATAACATCAAATTAAATATAATAATAAACAAATATAATAGAAAAAAATTCAAATAAGTACAAATAAGTACAAAGAGTTACAAATTATTCAAAGATTAGATTTAAGGCTTTAAAATTATTTCGTTTTTTTTTTTTCGCTTAATTATTTGTTTCTTTTAACGTATACGAGTAGTGGCCTATTTCTATTTTAAAATGAGTACAATTATTATTTTATTTTATTTTACATTTGTGGATAAATCATTTTTAGTAAATTCACAATATAACAAAAAAAATTATTCACCAGTATTGTAATAAAAAAATAAGTTCAAGTTCAAAGATGTTTGATATTTAGGATTTTAAATCGGGATGAGCAAGACTGTGATTACGTCAGTCCTGTCAAAATAGCCAATAAGAAACAAGCAGGGCTGTCGTGGTGAAGGAGTTTCCCTTGAGGTGATTTTGAGTGACTCAACAGCGCGATATTCGGTATTATCTCCATTTATTTATTTATTTATTGCTAAATAAACAAGTGTTACGCTGTCAGCAGGCATGAAGACGAGTACATGTTCAGTAATGAAACCGAAACTAAAGTGGAGTAAACAGAAGATACAATGTCAAAATAAGGGTCCACATAATATAATAACAGAACATAAACGGTAACCTGACAATAAGCTTGTTAGGCCATTGTTATATAACAGTTAGTTCCGATCCTCGAATCTCACTTTATGAGAGGCTTTCTGCTGATATTTCACCAGGATCGGCATTGCTCGTCTCTGCGTGTTATCGAGAGACTGTCATCACAGTTACACTGTTACACCACAAGATGGCGGCAAGCGACTGTATTTGAGTGAGTCATTAACATTCAACGGAAATGTATTTTTTTTTAAATCCGGATTAATTCAAAGATAGCTGTAATGAAACAAGCTGTTAATTATTTTAATATTTATAAATACATTTTTAAGCTTTACAAGGCTCAGCTGAGCAGCAACGCTGAAACTGATGCTTCACTTCATAGAGATCAATGGCATTGATTCATTGTATTGACCAGCGCTGACGCCATTCATTAGAAATATCCTTAAATGTTAAAAGGATGACTTTTGAAAGATTTCGCTTTCCTTGGTCACGGCAACCTTGATATGAAGGACAGGTATTTTGTTTACATCTGCTTTTCCGCTTCCGGTCTGCTGCGTGAGATCACGTGAGGCGCTTCCTCTGGCACGATCATCTTAACATTTTGTAGTGTGTGATTTTTGAAAAAAATTTTTTTTTTATTGCTATAAAGAATTCAAGTACAAACAAGTAAGGCATAAATCAACAATCATACATTTGTAATCGTGTTGATAGATCACTTAGAAGAAAGAACATAGAACAAACAAAAAATAAATCAAATAAAATAAAATAAAAACACAGGGGTGAGGGTCTTAGTCCAATAACCTAAACAAATCAAAAACGGAAAGAAGTTTTAGGGCATTTCTATCCGTCATCCAATGAAAAGATTTAACAAATAGCTTCAAGTCATTCTTCCATCCATTGAAATGGGGTTTGATCTTTAAATATTTACACCTATGGATGAAGTGCTTTCCTAAAACAATCAGATTGTTTATCAAAAATTCTAAGTTTTTATCATTATAAACACTCCAACTGTAATTGATCTCACATTCAGAGGGTGAAGTGATATCTCTTTAGATTGTAACTCTGAAATGTAATCCAAAATTCTTGTACAAATTCGCATTGAAAGAAAATATGCTCTACCGTCTCAATTTCTTTCTCACAAAATCCACATGAATTGTTTTCCCAATTGAATCTTTCATGTAAAAAGCAATTAGAGGATAAATGTCATTCAAGATTTTAAATGTCTTTGGCTTTAGGAAGGATTGGGTGATAAATACCGCTTCCTTATTTTTTAGCCTCTTCATCAGTGAAATCTTTTACAACATATTTTCTTTTCAGTTGACCAGAGTAAAACTGTTTGGATAACACATTTCTAATAAACTTATCTGTTAAATGAATTCCTTCTATACAAAGTGGTCTCATTCCTGATTGAGAGTTTGAGTGCATTACACACTGTTTAATCCTCATGTTCAGGAGTGCTGGAGGGCCTTTAACACTTTATTATACTCTCTAATTGGGCACTGGAAACTGAATTTAACACAACAATCTCTGTAATTCAACAAATTACAAAAAATATCCATCAAATGCGTCAACGCCCATATTCCCTTTTCCATCTAAGTTCCTAAAAACCAGGATTTTCCATTACTCAGGATATACCTGTTGTTCCACAGAGGTGTATTATGTGTGTAAAGTTGATCTTAAACATTAGCTTCCAGTACAGAAGAGCTTGCTGATGGAAATCACATCATTTTACAGGGAGTTTGTTTAAATCATAGTCACACCGCAATACAAAATCAATTCCCCCCATTTTATGGAAAATTGCGTTCGGGATGCTCAACCTAAAAGAGTCCTTATGACACACAAAGGAATTCAACCATTTTAGTTTTAGTACACCATTCATCACAGAACAATCTATGACATTCATGACACCCTCTTCAATACTCTTAATCATGTCATTTTCCTGTATTTAATGGCATTTATCCTTCCAAATAAAATGAAAATGTATCTTATTTATTAATGTAATCATGTTGTTTGAGATTTCTAGTGAAAAGGCCGGGTAAATGGCTCTTGATATACTCTCCATCTTGGATAGAAGAGTCCTGGCAAACATTGTTATATCCCTTTAGCCACTACTTTAATATTACTTTACATTTATCAATATTTTCTTTTTTCCTTGTTTCTTAATTTCTGATGCCCAAATATTTGACTTCTGATGTAACCTGTATATTATGAATTAAGCGAGCTGGTTGGTCGTGTAAAGCTAGAAGTTCACATTTATTAGTGTTCAATATAACTCCTGATGCCTTTGAGAACTGACTGACTGAATCCAACGCTCTGGAAATTTGCCTTTTGTCTTTTAGAAATAAAGTCGTGTCGTCCGCAAATTGACTTATTATGATGTGCTTTCCCGTGATGTTGAAGCCGTCAGAATTGTTCATTCTAATCCTAATAGACAATAGTTCAGTGAGCATTATTAATAACAGAGGAGAAGTGTTGCAGGCTTGTCTAATGCTCCTCTTAACTGTGAATCGAGAGCATGTGTCGAGCTCCAGAGACACACAGCTGTTAATATCATAATCAAATTAGAGAATTTCTGTCCAAAACCGAAATGATTTAAAGTTTCGGTGTTCAACTGAATCAAAAGCTTTGTAGAAATCTAAAACTACAGTAAAACCCTGATCTACAAATGTGTGACTGTACTCGATTAAGTCTAGTACCAATCGTCTGTTATTATGAATAGATCTTCAGTGAGGAAGCAAGACTGAGTTTCATTTATGATCTGTGGAAGGAACTTTATCATCCTAGCTGCAATAATTCCCCATAACAACTTATGATCAATGTTAAGAAGTGTGATCGGTCTTAGATTATCTAACAATCTTTTATCTTTGCCATGTTTAGGAATAAGTATTATTAGGCCTTGCTTCATGCTTGTAGTCGTTCTTCATGCATTCTTGAATTGCCTTAAATAATACATTTCTGATTTCTTTCCAAAAGAATCTATAAATTCGGCCGTGAGTCCATCGGCACCCGGAGATTTATTCAATGACAATCTCAAGCTCACGTCATCCAATTCTTCTATATTCTTATATCGACTCACAGAATTCTTTAAACGAAACATCAATCTTGGGTATGAAGTCTTTAATTTCATTTTAAAAATGTGAGGAATCTGGTTGGGAATATGCAGAGGTGTAAAGATTATTATAAAATGTAAAAACTGCGTTTTCCATGGTTTTATTGTATTTGCACTCTACTCCATTTATCAGTAAACTGGATATTGCCTTATTTTCCTTGACTGGAAATGACTGGAATATGAGGTGTTCTTCTCTTCTCTAAATGACTGGAATATGAGGTGTTCTTCTCTTCTCTAAATGACTGGAATATGAGGTGTTCTTCTCTTCTCTAAATGACTGGAATATGAGGTGTTCTTCTCTTCTCTAAATGACTGGAATATGAGGTGTTCTTCTCTTCTCTAAATGACTGGAATATGAGGTGTTCTTCTCTTCTCTAAATGACTGGAATATGAGGTGTTCTTCTCTTCTCTAAATGACTGGAATATGAGATGTTCTTCTCTTCTCCTTCCTCCACTTTGCTCATGATCTCACAAACGCACCTCGAGCTCTTTTGCTAAACATGTCGTCTAATTTGGCTTGCAATATCAATAATTTGCTTCTATCTTCACTGTTTAATTCTGTCTTATCACAATATTTCCTGAAACAAATTCACTTCTTCTCTTCTTTTTTCCCTGGCAATCTCCTTGCTAACCTTAATGGAACATTCTCCAATTTTATACTTTACAAATTCCCATTTATTGCAAAAACTCTCTATAGTCTCATTATTTTCAGTTTCAAATATTATTTATTTTATCTTTGTACAATAATCTTTATTTTTTAACAGACCGGAGTTACATTTCCAGTAGCCTTTATTTTTCCTTAGTTTATCAACTGGATTTAATTTAATTTCTACAATATAATGATCCGGTAATGGAGTTTTGGAAATCAAGATGTCTGAGATGAGGAATGTTATGTATGGACTATATAGGAATGACATGTGACACTTTAGTTTGAACACTTTCTAAATGTTTCTAGAAACGTGTGTTTGTGCCACACTGACAGTTTTGCTCTTTGATGTGACGCTTTTATTGCAGGAATAATCTCCACATTTATTTCTATTTGCTTATAATATACACTGTGCCTTATTTTTATGCTATAACACTTAATTTCCCCTTAATTTCATCTCTGTTTTGTGTTATCTGAAGTAAATCTGCCCATATTACTCTCTGATTGTGAATGTAAATTTAAATAATCTGATACGGGTGATTTATCATTGTTGTGTGAGCTTATTGATTACATTTTTATATTTGATTGGTATTTTTCTTTTTTAAAACGATTTTATTAGAGAATGTTCAGCTCTGGATTGTTGTGTATTGCTGTTTTAAGCTTAATGCAAAACATTTGCTTCACTTCAGTGAATAAAATAATAAATAATGAACCAAAAATATATTGTCGCTGCTATTGTCTGGTTTGTTCAGTCTGTAAGAATGAGACGACCAGAGCAGAGACGGCCAACAGCTTCAGTAATATGAGGTAATGGATGTGGACTTCTGACAAACAGAGCAATGTCCAACGCCCTGCTAGATTCAACTCTTGCTCTAGAGACACATTTACTAAACACGACAGAGTAACATGAGAGCTCAGTCCCATTAAAGCGCTGATGGAAGTGGAAAGTTCTAGTCGTGTGAAAATGAAAGAATACTGCTAATTTTCCATAATGACCAACACATTTTACCAAGAGTTGAGATGCTGTTAATGAAACATGTTAGTAGGTGTGAAGCTCACACTATAATGCTGTTTTAGCGGCTGTTTAAAAAAAAAAAAAAAATCCACCAGATGACGTCATTTATCAGTTAAATCAATATCATACCACTGATGATCAGAGTAGAAAGATGTAAATATCAGTACATCAGTAAAATCAATGTCAGTTTGTCTCTAGTATTAACCCCATGTTTATAGTATTTTGTGTAGACATACCTTTTTCATCAATCCTGTTCATTTCCTTTTCTTTTCTTTTTTTTTTTTACCTTTTGTGAATCAGTGTCTCCGTACATTCAACTATCAACATTGATGCACTAAACTTTCACCTTTAACATGTTCTTCAACATTTGAGCTTTACTAGCTGTTAAACTCAATCCTGAACACAGTGTCTAATCTACTGTAATTTAAAAGCTTTCTGTTTCCTGTAGGTCTATTTATATTAGACAGTGGAGCTAATCTTGGAAAGGTGAATTACAGGTTAATAACACTAGATAGCGCTCTAGTGCAGTATAAGTCAGGGAATTAATTAATGTTTGTCTCTTCACTTTATTCGTACATTTCTTCACATATTATAAGCTTTTCCAACTCAATATTCATGTCAAGCCATTTCAAACAAGGGCTGTTTGTCCGTAGTGCAATTTACAATGGGAAATGCATTATTATAGTGATTTTTACCTCTGTAAAAGTATGGTAATGTTTTATCAGACATAGTTTCTGAACCGTCTAACATAGAAGAGTTCAAATTAAAACTATGAATACCATGGTACATTATTTATTGATTTCTTTTTATGCTAATTTACTTTTAAAATGTGGTGTATGCTACTTTAATATGATGTAAATATCACATTACAGGCGTCGTTTATTCTGTGAGAATATGATTCTTCCTCAGTTATGTTATAGTTTAATTTCTGAGGGTGTTTACATCTGCTGTGTTTGGGTTCCAGCTTTGATATTTCCAACATTTGGATTGATATTGCAAAGCGAGGGTGATGAGCTCTGTACTAATACATTTGTAGGCCTATGTCTAGCTACATTTTTCATTCACAAATGTAGAATTGTGAAATCTTTTTTTATTGAATTTAAACTGTATATAAAATCCTTAAAAACTCTGAAAGGTCCTAAAGCACAAAACATATATGATACCCTAAAACACTTCCGAGGTAAATAGCTGAACAATGACTGAATTCTCCCCTTATTTTATGCTATAATTTCTTACCATTTATCTATTTGAATTTGTTTATTTGAATGTTTCTTTGTCCTTTTGTAAATCATCCTTATTTTTGTTACTAAGACTACATATATATTTCCTGTTTGTATTAAGAGCTGCTCCCTCTGGCTATGTCTTCTCTGTTTCCTATTCTGAAGAAACAGATTTTATGCAGCCATGTTTGTTTGTAAATCTTGATATTTTCAATAAAGCAAAAAAAAATTACAGTATATTTTAAGTAGGCTACTTATTTGCATAATATTTTTTTGTGGGGTGACAACTCATTGTTATACACCTGAACTTAATGAAAAACATGTATTTTCATTTATTTCTTTGTGTAATAAATGCAGGTGAATAGATAGATGAATATATATATATATATATATATATATATATATGAATATATATATATATATATATAGATAGATAGATAGATAGATAGATAGATAGATAGATAGATAGATAGATAGATAGAAAAAGAATGGTAGAAAAAAGATAGATAGAAAAAAGAAAGAAAGAAAGAAAGAAAGAAAAAAGATAGAAAAAGATAGATAGATAGATAGATAGATAGATAGATAGATAGATAGATAGATAGATAGATAGATAGATAGATAGATAGATAGATATGGCAAAGAAAGTGCATTTAACTCTCTTCAGCGCGAATTAATGGGTTGGGGAGGCGCGTGCACGCAAAGGGGAGTGCGATTTGTCCGAGGAGTCGGATTTCGGAACAAAACCAGCTGCAGTAAAACCCCTATGAAGAAGAAGAAGATGCGGCCATGTCAGAGATTCCCTGAGCGTGTGACTTTCACTAATGAACGATTAAAACCTATGATTAGCAGTGCAGATATAATCAAGAACACTGTAGGCTAGATATTGTTAGCCAGTATTCTCTCTGTTGTTCTGCAGTCGTGTATTATATGTCAATTGTTTCGGGCGCGACTCGTGACACACCCAGAAACATAACGGAGCAGATTATTACCAATAATAAACCCGATCGTCTTCGGAAACTAAGATTTTTTATTGAAATCTGCAGCAATATGAAGAACTTTTTGTTGTTCTTTCTGTTATCATTTTTCGTTGAAGGTATGTTTTATGTTTCGGTTTCAGTTTGTAAAAACCGAAAATGCTAATTAGTGTTTCTTTTATCTTCTTCCCGCTGTTTATAGCCTAAATAAATTCAATGTGATTATTTTGATTAAAATATAGGCGAGGGATTAAGGTTTCTGGATGTTGTTGTTGTTGCATTAAGTGTAACGCGAGTAGTCATACTTCAGACCTTGATATATAATTTTCATCACGTTTTAAAGTTTATGATGCTTGTTTTTTGAGACTTGATCATAACTTGGTTGATTATTGTGTTCCTTGAATATAGTCCGTGTTTAATTGAGGCTGAATTCATATAATTATTCTACAGGTAATTTATCTTCGTGTATAGTTTTGTTTTGTGACCTGGCTGAGTTCATAATGAAGATGCTGATTATTACAGCCCCATATTAAATATACAGTGCTTAACAAATTTATTAGATCACCTGTCATAAAGAGAAAACTAAAATATTTTAGGAATCTCTCAAAAATTTGTTTGAAACTAAAAATGTTATAGTTATTTATTACGCAAATAACAAACTGAAACAAGCAAATAGTCTTTATTAATGCATAATAACAAAAACAAATTCAAAGATAGATTTATTTTTATTTTGTATGGCCTCATTTGGCCTTGATAACAGTTTGCGTTCTTGCTGGCATTGTCTTTGTGTACTTCTCCACAGCCTCTGTTGTTAATGACTTCCAAATAGTTTCTAGTTGTTCCCAAAGACTTGCTTTTGATGAACTTTTATACAATCTATCTTCGAATCCATTAAATCCCAACAATAATTCTATGTTAGCATTAGAAACACTACTGTGACTAAAGAGCTTATGCATACTGGTGGATTAACCATTACAGAAGCATAAAACATTATTTTCACCATTACTGTTAGTTTAGGGCAGCTGAGGCACAAACCTTACTGGTCTAATACATTTGTCAATCACTGTATATATCCATTTACCTTTATTAATCAAATAAAATAGTCATAAAGAGATATGTTTTTTGGCAGTGTTTTGTCATTTCATCTTTTGTTCCTCTTTGTTTTCCAGGTGTGTTTGGAGAGTCTCTGTCAGTAAAGGATGGAGATTCTGTCACTCTTCACACTGGTCTTAATGAAATACAGAAGAAAGAAGATGTGTTAGAGTGGAGGTTTGGAGCTGAAAGTGACCTCATAGCTAGAGTAAGAAAAGACAGTGACCCCACAACATATGATGATGTTCTTGGTGGGATATTCAGAGGCAGACTGAAACCGGACGGTCAGACCGGGGATCTCACCATCACAAACTTCACAATTGAACATACTGGACCCTATGAAATATCAATCAACGACATCGTCAATAGGACATTCAGTGTCATTGGTGAGTGATTAATGCATTTCAGTGTTATCATTGTCACATCGTGGCTCTAATGAGTGCACGACGACCAGAGATAATAAATATCTTTAATTCAATAATCCAAACACTGCAATCCACAAGAGAATATCACAGGGGAAAATGACCATAAACGATCCCAGACAATGAACTGAAGGAACTAAGAGCTTTAATACACAGACAGGATAATCAAGGTAAATCAGTGTGGCAGTCTTACTAACCAATTGAGTGAGTGCACCTTCTCCCCCAAAGAAGCTAATCATCTATTTATTAGATGGAAAGTATAGCGTTATTTTTGTAAACGAAATCTATGACGAAAAATGTTCGTTGACGACCTCTTTTTCCATGACTAAGACGAGACGAGACGACACCCAACGTCACTAAACGTTAGCTGTGACTTAATAAACATGTAATATCGAAAAATTAGACGGAATCACTCTTTGTTTTTGTCAGGGGAAAAAAAATAGGAGAAAAAATTACAGACTACAGTTTTTAGTAAGCTGCTACATGTGTTCATGCTTGTGGTTGTGATTTCAAGAAATGCTTTTCTGTTAAAAGAACATGTTTTCTACTTTGTGTTTTACTTAATATTTGCAATCTGGCAACCATGCGCACGCGCTCTCTCTACACTGCTGAAGAAGCGCGGATGATCTGAAAACACAGACAAACAAGTAAGCTGGAGTTCAGCGATCTCCATTTGAGATTTTCTGCTTAAATGAAAGAGTGTCATTCAGTCGGTCTGGGTTCTGTCACGAGCTGCTTGCTCTGTTTGCTGAGACAATCTGCGATCAAACTGTCAGCCCTCTCCACCTCAGTCCCCTTGATGAAGAGGGGCTGCAGGGGGGGTGGATTTTTCCTGAAGTCCATGATTACTTCTCTTGTCTCATCTGTATTAAGGCATAGGTCGTTCACTTCACCATAGGCAAGAATGTCATTCACCAAAGTCCTGTAGCCCGACTCATCCCCCCCCCTTGATGAGGCCCAGAATGGTGGTATCATCCGCATACTTAATGATGATGGTATTATCCTGGGTGGAGACACAGTCATGTGTGTACAGGGTGAATAGTTTAGGACTGAGACAGCAGCCTTGTGGTGATCCTGTGCTGACAATGAGCTCTGCAGACACCCTCCTTCCCATCCTCACCACCTGTGGTCTTTCAGTCAGGAAATCCAAGATCCAGTTACAGGTGGGAGTCGGGACGCCGAGGTCTGTCAGCTTCTCAGTCAGCCTGCCCGGGCGGATGGTATTAAAAGCCGAACTATAATCCAAGAACAGCGTTCTAACATATGTTCCTCTGCTGTCCAGATGTTGCAGGATGTGGTGTAGCGCAACGGCCACTGCGTCGTCCACTGAGCGGTTGGGGCGATTGGCGAACTGAAGGGGGTCGATTGTGCCCGGAACCATGTGATTAATGTGTGTAAGAACCAGTTTTTCTAAACACTTCATGGCGACTGGCGTGAGTGCCACTGGCCTGAAGTCATTCAGAGTGGATGGATTTGGCTTTTTTGAAACTGGTACAATGATAGAGGATTTAAAAATACGAGGGACTACTGCTTGGTTTAGAGACAGGTTGAAAATGTCTACATACACACCAGTGAGTTGCTTTGCGCAGGTCTTCAGATAAGACTGTAGTTTAGCTTTAAATTCATAAACAGACGTAGCAGACCTCACAGATAAGGGAAGACTGTTCCACATCCTAGGACCGGCCACTGAAAAAGCACGATCGCCTCGCAACTTCAGTCTTGATCTTGGATACGACAGTATAATGCTGTCTGAGGATCGCAAGCATCTTGTTGACTTTTTCACATTTATAAGATCTGACAAATAGGATGGTGCCATACCAATCAAAACCTTAAAAACTAACAACAAAATTTTAAATTCAACACTATAACACACTGGCAACGAATTTAAAAATGATAGTATCGGAGTAATGTGTTCTCGTCTACGAACCCCAGTTAAAAACCTGGCAGCGGCGTTTTGGACCATCTGAAGACGTGACATGGAGGATTTAGGTAATCCCATATACAGAGAATTACAATAGTCCAAACGAGATAAAACAAAAACATGTGTGACAGTTTTAAGATCGTTAAAAGATAAAAAAGTTTTGACTTTGGACAGCAGTTTAATATGGAAAAAACAAGACTTTACCACAGAATTTATTTGTTGGTCAAACTTGAGAGATGAGTAAAAAAAAACTCCTAAATTTTTCACAGTGGGTTTGATATAAGAGTTTGAATAATCATAATCAATATTCGGGTTTGCTTTCCCCACAAAGGGGCCAAAAACAATTACTTCAGTCTTACTCTCATTTAAGTGCAAGAAATTCAAAGACATCCAAGATCGTACATCAGTTAAACAGGCAAGCAAAGTTTCTAGGCCTTGCTTGTCATTATGTTTCAAAGGGAGATAGATTTGGGTGTCGTCTGCATAAAAATGAAAGGATACTCCATGCTTCTTAAGAATTGAGCCAAGTGGTAACATATATAGAGAAAATAAAATGGGAGCCAGAATAGACCCTTGAGGAACACCACAGGCAACTCGTGCCACAGATGATACAGCGCGACCGATACCCACTGAAAAGGTTCTATTACTAAGATAAGATCTAAACCAACTAAGGGCAGTTCCTTGAATGCCCACACACTTTTCAAGACGCGTTAAAAGAATTTCATGATCAACTGTATCAAATGCTGCGCTCAAATCTAATAGCACCAAGATTGCTGAGTTCCCGGAATCAACAAATAATAAAATATCGTTTAAAACTCTTAGAAGTGCTGACTCAGTACTATGTTTTTTCCTAAATCCAGATTGGAATTTTTCTGCAATATTGTTTGTTTCTAGAAAGCTCTGCAATTGCACAGACACAGCCTTCTCTAAGATTTTTGCCAAGATATTTATATCCAGACCTGGTTTTTTCAACAAAGGTTTCACCATAGCATGTTTGCAAAAGGATGGAACAATCCCAGAAAGAATGCTCTTGTTTATAATTGCTAAAATCCAATCCCCAACACAATCAAGTACCAATTTAAAAAATTGGGTTGGAACAATATCACATGCAGAGGTGGTAGGCTTCAGCTTAGCAACTGAATCCTTTAGACCCAGCAATGTGATCGGCTCAAATGAGTTAAAAAACTTAGTAGGAATTAAAAAATCAACAGGGTCGTCAGTACAAGGAATAATGGACTGTCTAATTGTATCAATTTTATCCTTAAAGAATATCAAAAAAATTTCACACAAAGTTGAGGACTCCACTAAACAAATTTTGCCGTTTGGATTATAAATAGAATTCAAGATATTAAATAAAGCCCTGGGACTATTTGTACTTTTGCGAATTATATCAGAGAAATACTGAGATTTCGCAACTTTCACTGCTTTTTGGTATGTCATTAAAGATTCCCGTAGCATATCATAGGATACTTGGAGTTTATCCTTTTTCCACCTGTGTTCTGCCCTTCTGCAGGCTTTCCTCAAACTACGTGTATTGTTGTTTAACCATGGTTCTATTTTGTTTTTATATTTTTTTTGTTTCATGGGGGCAATAATATCTAAAACACTAGTGCATACATAATTAAACATATTAAGAAGCTTGTCCACATTTAACACATTAACAAGATAATCTGAGGAAAGCAAATCACAGGTCTCTTTGAATGTCACTGAAAATTTTTCCACCGAGGTTGGAGCAAAAAGGCCAACACGTGACCATTTTTCAGGTCTCATTATTTCAGTAGTGTGACAAGAAATATCAGCAGTAAACATTATAGGCTTGTGATCCGAAAAACTCAAATCATCGATATGCACATCTGAAATAGAAAAACGGATGCACTTATGCAGCTCTGTATGACAATAAGTCTTTTTGCTGTTGTTTTTTTTTATGGGATTTATGGGATTACTAGGAATTTCACGGTTTTAATTTCTGAGAAAAGTTTCTTGTTTTACCAGCATGCCTATATGATACATAGCCTATAATAAATCAGGAAATTAGATGAGGTAAAATAAACCATGCATATGGGCTGGCATTCCCTTAATTTGTGCTAATAAGTCAAAGTGCAAGAAATACATTTCTCAAATGACAAAAATCGCTATGATTATAATTTTGAGCAAATTATTGGGATTATAAATTTAACCATTATACAGCATGACAAAGTTTTAATTGACAAAAACTATGTTCAGACACTGAGACAATAAAAAATTAGAGTTTGTGGTGCACACTATTTAGATTGAGCTGAAGCCTGATGCTACTAAATTAAATCAATCGCAATATCTGTCAGAAAAATCACATTTTCCTTATAGTAAACACAGATAAACCAGTAGTAAAACCAAATATGACTGACCCAAAAAACCCTTTACTGAACCTGCTGACCTTAAACACTGTGTGGAAATCAACTTTTATGTTCATTTGTATTATTTTAATTTAATATTAAAGGGAAATATTAGATTTGGAACAGGATGGTTGCAAAGGGTTTATTTTCCACTTTACTGCATTGAGTGACAAACTTTGTCCTAAATTTGTATGGTTTAATCAGACTATCAGGGTGAAAATAGTGTTGTGTGTGTGGCAAGTAGTCAAATATTTTGGGTGCAAATAGTCACTTTGAATAAAAAAAATAACCATTTAAATGATAGATGTGTTTTTATGTGTTTGTTGATTTTACATATATTTATTTAACAGATGCCAAAGTGACTTGCAATTAAGGATAATATTCAAATCTTCCCAATGCAACCCGGACAGCTAAATATTATAAATATTATAAATAAATAAACTAAATAATATAAATAAATATTCAAAAAATGTCTAAAGCCCATCTTTTCCATGACAGAATCCTGCTGAAATCTTTATACAAATTAATTGTTTTCATTATTTCTTACAGTATTTTTTTCACTTTTCCTGTTTTAGCTTGTGCTTTTCTTCACAATGTTTGAAACTTTGTATTGTTAGCACTTTATATGTTATTGCCTCCTTAAGATGAATCACTTTGTTTTCCTCATTATAATTTCACGTTGGATAAAAGTATCTGTTAAATGAATAAATGTAGATGTGGATTCACTGAGTTATGGCGTGTGTAACTCGCTTGATTTCATAAACACATTCTCTTCTAGATGTTGCTGCCTTATCCAGAAAATCTCTTTACAGATTTGACATGTTGGTTTTGGACCAGTGAAGATCTGGATAATTGCAGTGCAAGTCTTATTAATTATGTTTCTTCTCCAGTTGTGCCAGCTGATCCAGTGAAGACAGTGTCAGTGATGGTGGGAGATTCAGTCACTCTAAACACTGATGTTCCTGATGCACAGAAATATGATGTGATTCAGTGGAGGTTTAAAAACTCTTCAATAGCTGAAATCAATAGAAAGACTAGAAATGCCTCTACATCTAATACTGATGAGAGATTCAGAGACAGTCTGAAGCTGGACTATTTGACTAGATCTCTGACCATCAAGAACATCACAACCACACACTCTGGAGATTATGAAGTTGACATCAGCACCAGCTCTCACACCATACACAGGTCATTCACTGTGACTGTCAGCGGTGAGTACATCAATGTAATATTAAGTATATTTAGATTAGCTCTGTGTGAATAGTTTAGATCAGTGGTTCCCATCCTTTTCCAACTTGCAGCCCACACAACCAATCACGAAGTTTCCACTTCCCACTGCAAGAATTTTAACAGACCCGACTATTTGTGTCACGTTGGTTAATGAGGACTTAGAAACAGATTAACACAGTGGCATGTTGTAAATATATACATTTGACGCTCTCCAGAGCGCAAACACAAATACGCACTGGAGCGTTCCCATACACAAAAGAAATATATTGAAATATATTTTAAAGTGTCAAAAATATATGTGGCACATATTCCAAATACATGTCCAAATACAATATATTTGCATTGTTGTTCACATATATTTATCATTTTGAAATATATTCTGAAATATAACAAAAATATATGATGTTAAGTGTGAAATATATTTACATTTATAACATGTAATGTAAAATATATGACAAAATATATGGTCATAAAATGTTTAGCTTGCTAAAGAAGGGTCGAAAATGAATTTTGATCATAGTAATTCCTCTACCTTTTCCCCTAAACACAACAGTAGGCTACCATATTTCACTACTGTATTATGACACACAACTATAATAAATACTGTACTTACATTTAAATGACTGCAATGTGAGATAGTTGCTTTCCTAGGACTATTAGGCCATATTAGGTGGCACGTACCTAACACTAAGTGCAATTATTAGATTTATTGTTGTTTTATTGACATCTTTCCTGAAGTCATTTAAATATTGAAAATATGCACAATATTTATGATGCAAGTATAACAGTGACACTCCAACAGTGAAGTACACTTAAACAATAGATAGAACTCAGTGTCTAACACTGCATACACACACTATTAAATAACTGTAATCAATTCTGTAAAAACAGGGGAAAAACTCTGCATTCTGTGTGTTCTTTCCTACATAAAATTGTCATTTTAGACCAATAAAGTCAGCAAAGGGGCAGCCGTGGCCTACTGGCTAGGGCTTCGGGCTTGGGTTACCGGTTCGATCCCCGACCAGTAGGAAAAATGTGGCTGGGGGAACTGGTAGAGCACCATCCACAGAGGAAGTGGTCTATCTAAAAAAATAAACTGAAAATGATAACTTTTCAAATGAAACAATTTGCAAAAGTTAAAACATATATGAACATATATGTAAACATATATGAAAATATATTTACATATTGAACTAAAATATATTTATTGGGCCAATATCAAATATTTGCATATATTCCAAAAATATATTTTGAAAATATATTTCAAATATATTTATTTTGTGTATGGGTTTGACCAATCTGTTATCCTATTATTACAGCTTCAACTAATGGTGCTCTTGCTGCGCCCCCGGTGACCAGGCCTGACCGAGCCTAGAGAGACTCTGACTCTTAACAATTAGACAGTTTAGACCTCAGACTCTCCTTAGAGTTAGACTCAACTAATGCAAAGGTATATAAATATTCATAATATGTATGTAAATAATATGTAAATATACATATATAATATGATGTTGTTTAGCATTTACTGAACACTGTGTGTTGGGCTGAAGAGAAGGTGCAAATGAAGATCAGGCTTGATGTGGAGCAAAACAAATAAATATTTAACCTAAAATAAGCAAGTAAAAGCTTTCAGCAACACGGTGTCTGCTTGTTTTCAGCTCCCACTCATGTGAAGACTAGCGCTAGGTAGATTTAGATTTATTTTTAGTCTTTTTGATATCAGGCATTGCTGAAGATTCATCGGTAACACATTACAATTAGTTACAATTTGTTAATATATTAACTAAAATGAACTAACCATGAACAATACATTTTGTTACTGTATTTATTCATCTTTGTTAATGTTATTTAATAGATAAGGAACTCCCGCACACTATCGTGACTTGCAATTTAAAATTAATATTTATTAACAAACAACGTTTCGGTCACACGACCTTCATCAGGAGTATACAAATGTTCAAATTCATCTCTTTTAAGATAAACACATGACCAATCAACAGAGCTCCATCTGTAAACAATTAAGCTCATTGGGAGTAGCTACATAATTAGCACCACATCACAAACAGTTACAAATTGTGATAGTTACAACAATCAGTAAAGACAACCTGTAGATTAACAAGATCATCTAAAACACATAATCAACACATCGTCATCAAACAGCATCAAATTGTAATTCTAAACAGTTACAACAATCAGTAAGGCTCCATAGCCACTCAAACTCATTGTGAATACATAGCAGAAACAACACGTCATTCAAAACAGTTACAAAATATCACTATAACATTACATTAAATAATGCTTCATCGTTCATACCCCTAGGTGATAAAGTTTGAAGGGTGTAAATCCAAAAAAGTTTGCGTCTCTGTAGGAGTAATTCAATGTCACCCCCTCTAGGTGGCAAACTTACTTTCTCAATCCCACAAAAGCGTAAAGAGGTAACATCGTGATTCAAAGTTAAAAAATGTGCCGCAACTGGATAATTCATTTTTTCTTCTTCTGATCGAACTCTTATGTTCACTAATTCTTTGTTTCAATTGACGTGACGTTTTTCCTACATAGCCTATACCACAAGGACAATGGATCAAATACACAACATGAGTAGGAACACAAGTAATCACAGATTTTATGCTATATTTTTCGCCAGTTCTAGGATGACAAAAAAATTATGTTTTAAAAGTATTATTACACTGAGCACAATTCCCACAACAATAATTGCTCTTCTTTATAGGACTAAGTCAACTCTGAGATGCACGAGGACTAACGCTCTGAAAACGAGCATGTACCAAGCTATCTTTTAAATTCCTAGCGCGTTTGTATACAATCAAAGGAGGATGTCTAAAAATATCGCTCAACTCCGGATCAGAAGACAACAAATGCCAATGTTTTGTAAAAATTGATTTTATCATGTAGGACTTAGGTGAATGTTGTAATACAAGCAAAAGAATACTTTCTTTCTTTTTTTGTCTTCTTTTTTAGCAATTCAGAACGTGTCTTTTTAAAAGATGTATTAAATGCTTCATCAACCCAATCTAAAGGGGTTCAAAAATTTATTTTGCATGATTTTCGATTTCTCAATAAAGTCGGAATTAGAATAACAAATCCTCCTCAATCTGTAGAACTGACTCTTAGGCAGTCCTTTTAAAAAAAAAGTCGGGTGAAAATTGGTAGCGAGTAAAAGTGTGTTACGATCAGTCTCTTTTGTAAACAAAGTTGTAGTCAAAATGCCTTCGTTCTTCTGTACCCACATATCGAGGAAGTGTACTCTAGACTACAAGGTAGTGGAGGGGTCTAAAGTTAAAGGCATGTTGTACTGCTTTAATTTAGAGTGTGTGCTGCACGCTATTGAGACTATTGAGCTGAAGCTTGACTTTAGAAAATTAAATCATAATTAGATATTTCCCCCCAACTGCACAGCCCTTCTATATGTTACCATTATTAGTTGATTAATATAATTTCTCACTAAGTGCTAAATAACTTAAATGCTCTGAAATTAAATTAACATGTACAAGGAGTCCATGTGTCTTCACAGTTATGTACTAGGGCACTTTTGGATATATTTAAGTTCACAGAATTTCACAGTAAAAAAAAAAAAAAAAAAAAAAAAAAACAGAAAGAAAGAAAAATCCTAGAGCAAGTCCGTACACCTAAACCTAACCTGAAATGGTTTTACTACAGTAAACACACCAGTAGCAAAAAAACAAAACAAATATGACCAAGGAAAACCAAATGTGACAGAAGTCTCTCCTTACCCAAATAAAACCCTTTTCTGAACCTGCTGACCTTAAACACTGTGTGAAAATCAACTCTTATAAATCAACTTTTATGTTCATTTTTATTATTTGAATTAATATTAAAGGAAATATTAAGATTGGAACAGGATGGTTGTAAGAGTGGCACAAAAGGCAGATTCCAATTCTAATACTGCATTGAGGGACAAACTTTGTCCTAAATTTATATGGTTTAATCAGACTATCGGGGTGAAAAATAAATAGCTGTTGTGTGTGGCGGGTACTAGTCAAATATTTTAGGTCCAAATAGACACTTTGAATAAAATAAATAACCATTTAAATGATAGGTGTGTTTTTTATGTGTTTGTTGTTTTACATTTTCATATATTTATTTAACAGATGCCAAAGTGACTAAGTTGCAAATAAGAATAATAGTCAAATCTTCCCAATGCAACCCGGACCGCTAAATCCCTTACAATATCCAAATAAATGTCTAAAGCCAATCTTTTCCATGAACGCTTGACAGAATCCTGCTGAAGTTGACTATTAATTCTGTTTCTTCTCCAGTTGTGCCAGCTGATCCAGTGAAGACAGTGTCAGTGATGGTGGGAGATTCAGTCACTCTAAACACTGGTGTTCCTGATGCACAGAGATATGATGTGATAGAGTGGAAGTTTAACAACTCTCTTATAGCTGATATCAATAGAAAGACTAGAAATGCCTTTACATCTTATACTGATGATGAGAGATTCAGAGGCAGACTGCAGCTGGACTATTTGACTAGATCTCTGACCATCAGGAACATCACAACCAAACACTCTGGAGATTATGAAGTTGACATCAGCACCAGCTCTCACACCATACGCAAGTCATTCACTGTGACTGTCAGCGGTGAGTACATCAATGTAATAATAAGTATATTTAGATTAGCTCTGTGTGAATAGTGTAGATCAGTGGTTCCCATCCTTTTCCAACACGCGGCCCACACAACCAATCACGAAATGATGTTGTTTAGCATTTACTGAACACTGTATGTTGGGCTGAAGAGAAGCAAGACGTAAATGCAAAAGATCAGGCTTGATGTGGATCTTAATCCGATAAAATAATGTGAAAAGCAAAAAAAAAAAAAAGTTAAACAAATTAAACCTAAAATAAGCAAGTAATGACAAGCTTTGAGCAACACGGATGGTGTCTGATTGTTTTCAGCTCTCACACATGTGAAGACTAGCGCTAGGTAGTCACTACTGTATTTTCTTCATTTAGATTTATTTTTAGTCTTTTTGATATCAGGCATTGCTGAAGATTCATCGGTAACACTTTACAACTAGTTACAATTTGTTAAAATTAGTTAATGTATTAACTAAAATGAACTAACCATGAACAATACATTTGTTACTGTATTTATTCATCTTTGTTAATATTATTTAATAAAAATGCAGCTGTTCATTGTTAGTTCATGTTAGTTCACAGTGCATTAACTAATGTTAACAAATACATTTGAATTTAGTAAATGTATTTGTAAATGTTGCAATTAACATGAACTAAGATTCATAAATGTTGTAGAGGTATTGTTCATTCTTAGTTCATGTTAATTAAAGTAAGTAATGTTAACTAATAAAACCTTATTGTAAAGTGTTACTGATTTATTCTTGTAGGTGAAGAAACATCTGCATTTTTCCTTCTCAGTCACCTTTGCTGATAACCTTTTATCATGTTTAAATCTGCTGTAACCTACAGTAACTATGAAGCAAAAGTAGATAAACTGATGGTTTATTCTTAACACAACCAATTAGCGAGCTGACATTGCATTTTTACATATATTAATACAATTATAATTTTGATTAATAGTAAATGCAACCCACTGGGGGTGTTTAGTGTTTCCTTCTACTATCATTTCATCATATGAACACGTTCCTCTCTTTTAATTTTCTGCCCCAGGAAATGTCCTATTAG
Organism: Leuciscus idus; assembly: GCA_021554675.1. Taxonomy (NCBI): domain Eukaryota; kingdom Metazoa; phylum Chordata; class Actinopteri; order Cypriniformes; family Leuciscidae; genus Leuciscus; species Leuciscus idus. The sequence continues at coordinate 11,677,847 of CM038625.1, read as the reverse complement.
ACTTAAATGTGCCTTTTTGACTAATGAAGGTTTGTTGTAGTAATTCAACTTTAACAGATTTAATTGAGCTTTATTAGAGTGAGATGTGTTAACTGACTTTCTGTAGGCATTAGGTGTTCTGAGTGTGTGTTTGTCAATGATCTTCATGTGTTTGTTGTCACAGGTGAACTGAAGTCTGCACTATCAGTGATGAAGGGAGAGTCTGTCACTCTAAACTCTGATCTTACTGAGATACAGACAGAGGATTTAATGCTGTGGATGTTTGGAGACTCTCAAAAAGCTGAAATCAATAAAGCAGACGATCGATTCTCCACATCTGACGACAGACTGAAGCTGGATCATCAGACTGGATCTCTGACCATCACAGACACCAGATTCACAGACTCTGGACTCTATGAACTGAAGATCAGCAGCATCAGACTCACCGTACTCAAGAGAATCACTGTTACTGTCGCTGTCATTGGTGAGTAGATCGTTTCTGCCAAGATGATGATGATCATCTTATTGAGTTGAGATGAGAGCTCTGAGAACAAAAAATATGAATAAAAAAAAAACTGAATTTAAATTGTTAAAAATAAACTTTGAACTGTTTAAGACTGTTATAATTTGTTAGTCTTTGGAAGATTTTGCTGCAAAAGATTACACGATATTATTTGAATATTATTATTTGAACTAACAATGTCTCATCATTTCATTCTTGAGACAAATTTTTTAATTAACATTTAAGTTGTATTTAAATGATTAATAACATTGATAAAATTCTTTACTTTACTAATGATCACACCAAAATTGCAAGCATTTGTATGTTTTCTCTTATTTTTAATACAAGTATTTCTAATGTTCTCAGACTCCTAACTAAGGAAATAAAGTGTCAGAGCTCATCTGTATCTGCAGTAAATGCTTTAAGACTGTTGGCATCTTTCTAAAGGTTTTTAAACTGTTTAATCTGAATTGCTGTTTGTAATATTTTCATAGAGATCAGTCGTGTGTTCACATCAAACTCCTGCTGTAACACAGTAATACAGAAGATGAACACAGTGAAAAGGAGAATCATGATATCTGATATTACATTAGAGGCTCATTTATGATTCACCTTCAACAGAATCAGATTCATATTTAAATAGATCAGACTGACAGATTCACTCACACTGATGACTCTCTTTATCACTACAGATCCAGGTCTGTCTCCAGGTCTATCTCCAGGTCTATCTCCAGGTCTGTCTACAGCTGCTATAGCAGGGATCGGTGTTGGTGTTCTGCTGGTGTGTGTAGCTGCTGCTGCTGGTGTGATTTACTATCGCCACAAGATCTCTAAACTAATACAAACATGTGAGTATTACAGCTGATAAAGCAAGAGAAATACTGAGCTTTATTATTCTACAGTAGAGATTAAGTGTAAAATGTTTGTTCATAATCATGTTTCAAACACTTACATTTGTATGTGTGTGTGTTTTGTAGTTTTGCTCATAAAAGCAGGGTTAGAAAGAAACATAATCAATACACAGATATTAAAGAGCACTGGCCTGTGGTTTTGTTTAAGAATGAAAGGCTCTGAATGTATTTTTATACAACTTTAAACATTTATTTTATTGTTGTGTGGACATTAAGTTTATAGCTAGTCCACACTTTTTAAAATGCCTGAAGTTTTCTGTTAGGGTTGGTGTCTGGGTTTGGGTTAAAATACAGTATTTATAACTAGCTTTAACAGTAGACTTGTGTGTAATGTCCACATTCAGAGCTGAGTAGACGTGTGTCTCAATCATAACTGATCTGGTCTCAATCATAACTGATCTGCTCTCCTGACTGGTGTTTTGCTGCTTTCACACAGATTCTGTGACTCTTCATCTGGTCAGGTTCAGAGGTCATCTTAAACCAGAGCACCAGCTCAGAGTAGTTTATGATGCTCTTCATACCAAAGAGATGGAAACATAGATTAATAGAAAAGTTATGGATTTATTTAAATGATAGGAAATACAGAGCAAAAACTTCAGGGAGTCACAGATGCTAAAATAATAAACACAACCATATCAAACAAAACCTGAGATTAAAATCAGATTAAAAATAAAGCCTTCTCTGACTATATGAAACACATTTACACATTTAGCAGATACTTTTATTTAAAAAAGAAGCATTAATGATGAATACAAAACAAAACACACAGGTAAAAAACACAGATCATGAATGATGTTGAAGTATATCAGATAATGTGTTTATATTGTGTTTTGCTGTGAGTGATTCAGTGTTTACAGGGTTAATGATCAATTATTGAGCAGATGACAGTGATTTTATTCCTTTCTGCTTTTATTGCTGTTCTTCTCCAGCTAATGTCTGTTCTGTGTTTCTCTGTTTCTGTTTGCTGATGTGAAGTGATTTATACATTGAGGGTGTTTGAGGGAGAACATATCACTCTAAACCCTGATGGAGTACTTCAAGATGACAAATTACAGTGGATGTTTAGAGGCTCTTGTATTGCTGAAAGGGAAAGCGCTGCTCTGGGTTTCACTGTACATGATGATGTTCCTGATGGGAGATTTAAAGACAGACTGAAGCTGGATCATGAGACTGGATCTCTGACCATCACAAACACCAGCACCACACACTCTGGACTTTATGAACTACAGATCATCAGATCGGGAAAGATCTCAATAAAGAGATTCAGTGTTTCTGTCTTTGGTGAGTAACTCAAATCTTTACGTAATAATGATTTTATTTTAAATCAGCTGAATTGATTAAATTAAGGACTATGGGTTTATTTGGTGATATCTTCTTATACACACAGTCTTCTGCACAAGTATTGAAGTATAATGTCATCTATTATGCTGTATATAAAGACAGTTTCATTTCAAATCACTTTAAAATCAAATGAGTATTGATTAATGTTTAAATTATTTTGCACTAAACTTGATCAATATGTTGTGTGTTTGTGAGCCACTGAAGACCCCCACAACTATCTGACAGAGACACATTCAGTGACGGCACATTATTAATAAACACATTAGCTCAAGAAAATTATTGAATCAAATCACATCAGTCTTTTGATAGAAACTGAATGATCTGCAGTTTCTCAAGCTCACTACTATATATAAAGTGTAGAGTTAATCAGAATAAAACCATTATTACTGGAACAATAAGAAGAGAAAACAAAGAGGAACGTTAAATAAACCACAATGAAACATGATATTCAATAAAAATGATATTGTTTCCTGGCATAAACACAATTAAACACTGATGTGATGATGCTGATGATCACACATGAATCAGAGAATATGATTGGTCCAACACACACATCACACACACATGAGAACTGAGGACATCTGACTTGTTTACCTGACTTCTCCTTGGTGAGTAAATCACATATGTCAGTATAATAACAATCTTATTTTAGATCAACCCTGTCAGACATTTAGATGAGAAACTGAGTTTGTATGATGACACTTTCTGATTTCTGTCAGAACAGACTCTGTCACTGTGTGTGTGTGTGTGTGTGTGTGTGTGTGTGTGTGTGTGTGTAACTGTAAATGATTGTGTTAATATTAAGAAATCTAAATGCAAATAATACAAGTCAACTCCTCCTTAGCTTTCTTTTAATATGATCTGTCTCGCGTGTTTTCTTTCAGTAAATATCCCAGAGGAGAATGAGCCTTTGAAAGGTGATCCCTGACTCCGGACTGTGACATTCTCAACATTCAAAATCAATCCAAATCAGATTTCTCCTCATGTGAGTCTCTAAACCTTGTATAAAGGAGATCCAGCTGTGTGTGTGTGTGTGTGTGTGTGTGTGTGTGTGTGTGTGTGTGTGTGTGTGTGTGTGTGTGTGTTAAACAACAGGATAACACACAGACACATTTAATTTACTATGTTCTTCACACTGATCTTTAGACTAACTCTCATCTTTATTTGATCCTCTAATGTAAATCTAATCAAAATCTCACATTTCATCTGTTACTCATGTCATATAATACACACTGTATAAACCAGTTTGTTTCTGCATCTATTAGACTAAATCTCTGATGAGAAATGTCATGTATAGACTATATAAGAAGAATGTGTGTGTGCTAAACCAGTATTTCTCAGACTAATGTGTGTTTTTATATAACAAGCATGTTTAATCCTGAGCTTTAGATACTTTAACAGTCTCTTCACTTCTAGAAGTTTCTAGAAACAGTTTAATTGAAGAAGCTTCCAGTGTGACTTTGACTGTTCATCTCTGTGTGAAACTCTGTGAGAAAATCTGTTATTGAAGGAATTTTCTGAACTTTTATATTACTCTAGTATTATTTTGCCTTTTTTATGATACACAATTGCACTTATATTTTTATCAGTCTATATTTTGTATTATCTGAAGTGAATCTGCCCATCTGTGTCTCTCAGATCAGATGTGAATGTGAAATTATAAACTCTGATTCTCTGTTGATGATTTTCACTGTTGTGTGAAATTATTGATTTCTGATTGTTCTTTTATTTCATTTTATCAGAGAAGCTTCAGCTTGAATCTTTTGTATTTGCTGATTTGAGCCGGACGCACAGCGTTCACTTCATGCTTTACTGAATAAAACTATCAAAATAAACCACAGAAACACAAATCTTGAGTCTGTCGTCTGCTTTATGCTCATCCTGATCCTCCCAGACTGGAAAACTGGAGAAACACCATTTTGGTTCTTCAGAAAGTCACACTTGTGTGTAAAGGAATAATAAAGTTGCTCAGAATAAACACATTTGACTGGTACAATGTAAAAAAAAATTACACTGATAATAAAGAAAAACAGCAAAAAAAAAAAATAGTTTAATAAAATGCAACCATACATTACAAAGACCCAATTACACAATCAACTTCCATGATTTAGTTTGAGGGAGAATATTGATACTGTATTCATTCTCAATGTGTGAATGTGAATTATAACATGTTATACTACAGGGCCGTTGAATGCTTGAATCTGATTGGTTGACGAACGTTCTAAGGTGTGCATTATTTTCAGGGAAACGCACGGCTAAAGTAGTTCCAGGCAGGTCTTGACCGCATTACAGTTCCATATCACTTCGCGTAGTCAACTGTAATAACGGAAAATCGGATACAAATCATAACAAGAAAAAGCATTTCGCCCCGTGCGCTTGATCTGCAATTTTCAATGTCTAGCTTCACAATCAATAGAAACATGCAGTTTAATTTGAATAAATAAACTATAAAGTCCTATCTATAATCAATAGAAAATTAAACTGAATATAGGCTAAATAAATGGATAGTCCTGCAGCACGGATTTTTATTGCAGATAATTTAACAAATAAATAATTATTGATAGGCCTACTTGTTAAAAGGGCTTTGGGTTTCATTTATTTGGCTAGTCTACTGTCATCTGTCAATAATAGAAAGAAAAAAAGAATTAACGAATTCATTAAAACGAATTGAATTAATTAATAAATAATAATATTGACGCACATGCTTTTCTGTCTCATTATTGCAACATCTCTCTCTAATAACTGCATTAATAACTGCATAAAGCCGGGAACACACTTTAAGGCCGGTTATGAATGTAATTTGATACTTATATGACTGATCATGCCCAAACGCGTGTTCAGCGCGTTCAGTCTGTTCAAAGTCGGTGTTTAAAATCTGCTGCAGTCGATGAAAACAGTCAGAGAATGTGTCAGCGAGTCGTGTGTCCCCAGCATTAGTCTGCTATCAGCGGCTCAAACCTCCGTTACTAACTCTACCTAACCCTAACCCTAACTCAGCATTAGTCTGCTATCAGCGGCTCAAACCTCCGTTACTAACTCTGAAATGACGTTTTGGAATTAGCAACGGATGCATGGGATTAGATGCGTAAGAAATTAGTCCTACATACAAGAGCATTTTAATGACAAAAACTTTACAAACGTCTTGAAATACATAATCTGAACAATGTTTCGAGGTGTGGTAACTGTAGTATAAGCGGAATAATTGACTTCAGGCCGTTGAATTATTAGAAAAATAATGCACACCCGAGGTGTAACGGCCACTCCGCTTCGCGTCGTGACCGCATTACCACCTCGGGTGTGCATTATTTTTCTAATAATTCAACGGCCTGTCGTCAATTATTCCTTACATATCGCAGTGCCTGCCATTATATTTTGAAGCATATTTCTTGTGAATTGTGAATTGACTGTCTGTTAAATGGCGCCTCGCTGTGGCCAAACCACGAACAACAACAGTCACTGTAACCAACTTTGAAATGAACAAACGTGTATGTTTTTAATAGTTTTTAGTTTTCAATGAACATATTGTAAAGCTACAATAGGAGATAAAATAATGTGAAAAGGTTATCAGGCAGAGGAGCAAAGAGAGCGACTGGTGAATTAAACACGATGACAGACACTGGAGCGCCAACTAGTGGAGGAGCGACCAAACAACTCACTCTCTGCAATTTCCTTAAAACTGATGCTTAAGTAAGGAATAATTGACGACAGGCCGTTGAATTATTAGAAAAATAATGCACACCCGAGGTGGTAATGCGGTCACGACGCGAAGCGGAGTGGCCGTTACACCTCGGGTGTGCATTATTTTTCTAATAATTCAACGGCCTGAAGTCAATTATTCCGCTTATACTACAGTTACCACACCTCGAAACATTGTTCAGATTATGTATTTCAAGACGTTTGTAAAGTTTTTGTCATTAAAATGCTCTTGTATGTAGGACTAATTTCTTACGCATCTAATCCCATGCATCCGTTGCTAATTCCAAAACGTCATTTCAGAGTTAGTAACGGAGGTTTGAGCCGCTGATAGCAGACTAATGCTGAGTTAGGGTTAGGGTTAGGTAGAGTTAGTAACGGAGGTTTGAGCCGCTGATAGCAGACTAATGCTGGGGACACACGACTCGCTGACACATTCTCTGACTGTTTTCATCGACTGCAGCAGATTTTAAACACCGACTTTGAACAGACTGAACGCGCTGAACACGCGTTTGGGCATGATCAGTCATATAAGTATCAAATTACATTCATAACCGGCCTTAAAGTGTGTTCCCGGCTTTATGCAGTTATTAATGCAGTTATTAGAGAGAGATGTTGCAATAATGAGACAGAAAAGCATGTGCGTCAATATTATTATTTATTAATTAATTCAATTCGTTTTAATGAATTCGTTAATTCTTTTTTTCTTTCTATTATTGACAGATGACAGTAGACTAGCCAAATAAATGAAACCCAAAGCCCTTTTAACAAGTAGGCCTATCAATAATTATTTATTTGTTAAATTATCTGCAATAAAAATCCGTGCTGCAGGACTATCCATTTATTTAGCCTATATTCAGTTTAATTTTCTATTGATTATAGATAGGACTTTATAGTTTATTTATTCAAATTAAACTGCATGTTTCTATTGATTGTGAAGCTAGACATTGAAAATTGCAGATCAAGCGCACGGGGCGAAATGCTTTTTCTTGTTATGATTTGTATCCGATTTTCCGTTATTACAGTTGACTACGCGAAGTGATATGGAACTGTAATGCGGTCAAGACCTGCCTGGAACTACTTTAGCCGTGCGTTTCCCTGAAAATAATGCACACCTTAGAACGTTCGTCAACCAATCAGATTCAAGCATTCAACGGCCCTGTAGTATAAATATATATATTAAAAAAAACCTGGTGTTTGAAATTAAATGTTTATGAATTAATCTGTTTATACTTTTAGAAAATGCTGTCATCATTTTCTCACCCTCAAGTTGTTCCAAAACTGTATGAGTTTCTTTCTTCTGCTGAACACAAAAGAAGATATTTTGAAGAATGTTGTTAATAACCAAACATTTGCTGATCCCCATTGACTTCCATAGTAAGATAAAAACCCTATGTATGGAAGTCAATGGGGTTCATCAACTAATTAGCAACATTCTTCAAAATATCTTATTTTGTGTTCAGCAGAAGAAAGAAACTCAAACTCATTAAAAATACACTTTTTTTTCAATCTTTTGAACAATGAACATACAAGGGCAATAACATCCCAATAACAATTAATTATAATTATAAATTATAATTATAACAAATAACAATAAATATAATAATAAACAAATATAATAGAAAAAAAAAAGATTAGATTTAAGGCTTTAACATTATTTCGGGTTTTTTTTTTCGCTTAATTATTTGTTTCTTTTAACGTATACGAGTAGTGACCTATTTCTATTTTAAAATGAGTACAATTATTATTATTTATTTATTTTTTACATTTGTGGATAAATAATTTTTAGTAAATTCACAATATAACAAAAAAATTTATTCACCAGTATTATAATAAAAAAATAAGTTCAAGTTCAAACATGTTTGATATTTAGGATTGATTACGTCAGTCCTGTCAAAATAGCCAATAAGAAACAAGCAGGGCTGTCGTGGTGAAGGAATTTCCCTTGAGGTGATTTTGAGTGACTCAACAGCGCGATATTCGGTATTATCTCCATTTATTTATTGCTAAATAAACAAGTGTTACGCTGAGGTCAGAAGGCACGAAGACGAGTACATGTTCAGTAATGAAACCGAAACTAAAGTGGAGTAAACAGAAGATACAATGTCAAAATAAGGGTCCACATAATATAATAACAGAACATAAACGGTAACCTGACAATAAGCTTGTTAGGCCATTGTTATATAACAGTTAGTTCCGATCCTCGAATCTCACTTTATGAGAGGCTTTCTGCTGATATTTCACCAGGATCGGCATTGCTCGTCTCTGCGTGTTATAGAGAGGCTGTCATCAGTGCAGTTACACTGTTACACCACAAGGTGGCGCCAAGCGACTGTATTTGAATGAGTCATTAAACTGTACATTCAACGGAAATGTATTAAAAAATTATAATTCCGGATTCATTCAAAGATAGATGTAATGAAACAAGCTGTTAATTATTTTAATATTTAATTTTGAATTTTTAAGCTCCACTTTACAAGGCTCAGCTGAGCAGCAACGCTGAAACTGATGCTTCACTTCATAGAGATCAATGGCATTTATTCATTGTATTGACCCGCACTGACGCCATTCATTAGAAATATCCTTAAATGTTAAAAAGAAGATTTTTGAAAGATTTCGCTTCTCTTGGTCACGGCAACCTTTTCACGAATATAACTTTATATGAAGGACAGATATTTTGTTTACATCTGCTTTTCCGCTTCCGGTCTGCTGCGTGAGATCACGTGAGGCGCTTCCTCTGACACGATCATCTTAATATTTTGTAGTGTTTTTTTTATTTTTTTTATTGCTATAAAGAATTCAAGTACAAACAAGTAAGGCATAAATCCACAATCATACATTTGTAATTGTGTTGATAGATCACTTAGAAGAAAGAACATAGAACAAACAAAAAATAAATAAATAAAATAAAATAAAATAAAAACACAGGGGTGAGGGTCTTAGTCCAATAACCTAAACAAATCCAAAACGGAAAGTTTTAGGGCATTTCTATCCGTCATCCAATGAATAGATTTAACAAATAGCTTCAAGTCATTCTTCCATCCATTGAAATGGGGTTTGATCTTTAAATATTTACACCTGAGGATGAAGTGCTTTCCTAAAACAATCAGATTGTTTATCAAGAAATCTAAGTTTTTATCATTCAAAAACACTCCAACTGTAATTGATCTCACATTCAGAGGGTGAAGTGATATCTCTTTAGATTGTAACCAACTCTGAAATGTAATCCAAAATTCTTGTACAAATTCGCATTGAAAGAAAATATGCTCGACCGTCTCAATTTCTTTCTCACAAAATCCACATGAATTGTTTTCCCAATTGAATCTTTCATGCAAAAAGCAATTAGATGGAGATTTTTAGCCTCTTCATCAGTGAAATCTTTTAGAAAATATTTTCTTTTCAGTTGACCAGAGTAAAACTGTTTGGATAACACATTTCTAATAAACTTATCTGTTAAATTAATTCCTTCAACACAAAGTGGTCTCATTCCTGATTGAGAGTTCGAGTTCATTACAAACTGTATAATCCTCATTTTCAGGAGTGCTGGACGGCCTTTAACACTTTATTATACTCTCTAATTGGGCACTGGAAACTGAATTTAACACAAAAATCTCTGTAATTCAACAAATTACCAAAAATATCCATCAAATGCGTCATCGTCCATATTCCCTTTCCCATCCAAGTTCCTAAAAACCAGGATTTTCCATTACTCAGGATATACCTGTTGTTCCACAGAGGTGTGTTATGTGTGTAACGTTGAGCTTAAACATTAGGTTCCAGTACAGAAGAGCTTGCTGATGGAGATCAGATCATTTTACAGGGAGTTTGTTTAAATCATAGTCACACCGCAATATAAAATCAATTCCCCCCATTTTTTGGAAAATTGCGTTCGGGATGCTAAACCTAAAAGAGTCTTTATGACACACAAAGGAATTCAACCATTTTAGTTTTAGTACACCATTCATCACAGAACAATCTATGACATTCATGCCACCCTCTTCAATACTCTTAATCATGTCATTTTTCCGGATATAATGGCATTTATCCTTCCAAATAAAATGAAAATGTATCTTATTTATTAATGTAATCATGTTGTTTGAGATTTCTAGTGAAAAGGCCGGGTAAATGGCTCTTGATATACTCTCCATCTTGGATAGAAGAGTCCTGCCAAACATTGTTATATCCCTTTAGCCACGACTTTAATATTACTTTACATTTATCAATATTTTCTTTTTCCCTTGTTTCTTTATTTCTGATGCCCAAATATTTGACTTCTGATGTAACCTGTATATTATAGATTAAGCGAGCTGGTTGATCATGTAAAGCTAGAATTTCACATTTATTAGTGTTCAATATAACTCCTGATGCCTTTGAGAACTGACTGACTGAATCCAACGCTCTGGAAATTTGCCTTTTGTCTTTTAGAAATAAAGTCGTGTCGTCCGCAAACTGACTTATTATGATGTGCTTTCCTGATGTTGAAGCCGTCAGAATTGTTCATTCTAATCCTAATAGACAATAGTTCAGCGAGCATTATTAATAACAGAGGAGAAGTGTTGCAGGCTTGTCTAATGCTCCTCTTAACTGTGAATCGAGAGCATGTGTCGAGATCCAGAGACACACAGCTGTTAATATCATAATCAAATTAGAGAATTTCTGTCCAAAACCCAAATGATTTAAAGTTTCGGTGTTCAACTGAATCAAAAGCTTTGTAGAAATCTAAAACTACAGTAAAACCCTGATCTACAAATGTGTGACTGTACTCGATTAAGTCTAGTACCAATCGTCTGTTATTATGGAGAGATCTTCAGCGAGGAAGCCAGACTGAGTTTCATTTATGATCTGTGGAAGGAACTTTATCATCCTAGCCTCAATAATTCCCCATAACAACTTATAATCAATGTTAAGAAGTGTGATTGGTCTTAGATTATCTAACAATCTTTTATCTTTGCCATGTTTAGGGATAAGTATTATTAGGCCTTGCTTCATGCTTGTAGTCGTTCTTCATGCATTCTTGAATTGCCTTAAATAATATCCAATGCCTTAAAATATCCAAGATGGCGCCGCGGATGGCTGCCTCGGTGTGGAGCTCTCCAGTTATTGTGTTGTTTTTGTTGGTTTGTTCTGCGTTTAGTCATTCTTTTCCTATCAGTTTCACCAAAGACGAACTACTGGACATTAGGAAACACACACCAGACAACTTTTTCACAGATTTTGATTACTCAGACGTTTTACTGGACATTCTCGTCGGAGGGGCAGCGGTGTTGTTCAAACGCGCGGTCAGACGCAAACGCGGGAAGCGCGCTGGCGCGCTGGTTAAACTCCGCGAGCGCGGCCTCCGTACTGCACTCCCCAGTATTCATCTTGCGAATCTCCGATCTCTTCCTAACAAAATGGACGAACTTCTTCTCCTCACCCGCACTAACAAGGATTTTTTAAACTCCGCTGCTCTGTGCTTCACTGAAACCTGGCTGAGTGAAGCCATACCGGACAACGCACTACATCTGCCGGGCTTTCAGCTGTTCCGAGCGGATCGCATCGCGGAACTAACGGGGAAAACGAGAGGTGGTGGATTGTGTTTCTACATTAACGAAAGTTGGTGTTCAGATGTAACAACACTGAAGAAGATGTGCTCTCCTAATTTAGAGGCACATTTCATAAACTGTAAACCTTTCTACTCGCCGCGGGAGTTTTCCTCATTCATTCTCGCGAATGTTTACATTCCTCCAGACGCGTGTGTGAGCGCGGCGATACAACAGCTGGCTGAACATATAGCTGAAATGGAACAAAGGTACCCAGACTCTCTTTTAATCATTCTTGGGGATTTTAACAAAGCAAATCTCTCCCGTGAACTGCCAAAATACAGACAGCATGTTACATGTCCTACCAGAGACAGTAATATATTGGACCACTGTTACACCACGATAAAGAATGCGTATCACTCCGTCCCACGGGCAGCTTTGGGGCTCTCTGATCATTGTTTGGTTCATCTTATACCGACCTACAGGCAGAAACTGAAATCAGCTAAACCTGTAATAAGGACTGTAAAAAGATGGACCAACGAAGCAGAGCAGGATCTACAGGCCTGCTTCGATTGCACTGATTGGACTGTTTTTGAAGCTGCAGCCACTGATCTGGATGAGCTCACAGATACTGTAACATCATATATCAGTTTCTGTGAGGATACATGCATTCCTACCAGGACATTCTTATCATTCACTAATGATAAACCATGGTTTACTGGGAAACTCAAACAGCTTCGTCATGCCAAAGAGGATGCTTACAGAAGTGGGGATAAAATCTTGTATAACCAGGCCAGAAACAGACTGACAAAGGAGATCAGAGTTGCTAAAAGAAGCTACTCTGAAAAGCTGAAAACCCAGTTTTCAGCCAACGACCCGGCATCAGTCTGGAGAGGCCTGAGGAACATCACCAACTACAAATCACCATCCCCCCGATCTGTGGAGAATCAACAACTGGCTGACACTCTCAATGCATTCTATTGCAGGTTTGAGAAGCCCAGACTCACACCTCACACCCGCTCTGATGTGCACTTCACACATCCACCATCACCTCCTGCAACCCCTCTCCTCCCCCCTTCTGCCATCCAACCTGAGCTTAAGGTCTGTGTGGAGGACGTGAGCCGAGTCTTCAAAAAACAGAAGACTAGGAAAGCTTCAGGCCCAGACGGCATCTCATCTGCTTGTCTAAAAGCCTGCGCTGACCAACTGGCCCCAGTCTTCACGCAGATCTTCAACAGATCATTGGAGCAGTGTGAAGTTCCCTGCTGCTTCAAACGCTCCACTATCATTCCGGTTCCCAAAAAACCTAAAATCACTGGACTTAATGACTACAGACCTGTCGCTCTCACGTCTGTGGTCATGAAGTCGTTTGAAAGACTGGTGTTGGCCTATCTGAAGGACATCACTGGACCCCTTCTGGATCCCTTTCAGTTTGCTTACAGAGCAAACAGGTCTGTGGATGATGCAGTCAACATGGGACTGCACTATATCCTGCAACATCTTGACAGACCTGGGACTTATGCACGGATCTTATTTGTGGACTTCAGTTCGGCCTTCAATACCATCATCCCTGATCTTCTCACAGCCAAACTGACTCAGCTCTCCATGCCATCCTCAATCTGTCAGTGGATCTCCAGCTTCCTGACCGACCGGCAGCAGCGAGTGAGACTGGGGAAGCTCACATCCAGGTCCCTCACCATCAGCACTGGCGCCCCCCAAGGGTGCGTTCTCTCCCCACTGCTCTTCTCCCTGTACACTAATGACTGCACTTCTAAAGACCCCTCTGTCAAGCTCCTGAAATTTGCAGACGACACCACCGTCATCGGTCTCATCCAAAATGGTGACGAGTCTGCTTACAGACTGGGGGTTGAACAGCTGGCTGTCTGGTGCAGCTATAACAACCTTGAGCTGAACACGCTCAAAACAGTGGAGATGATTGTGGATTTCAGGAGAAAATCCCCAGCACTCCCCCCTCTCACCATCATGAACAGCACTGTGGAAGCAGTGGAGTCATTCAGGTTCCTGGGCTCTACCATCTCTCAGGACCTGAAGTGGGCAAATCACATTGACTCCATTGTGAAAAAGGCCCAGCAGAGACTGTACTTCCTTCGCCAGCTGAAGAAGTTCAATCTGCCACAGGAGCTGCTGATCCAGTTCTACTCAGCCGTCATTGAGTCTGTTTTAAGCACTTCCATCACTGTCTGGTTTGGTTCAGCTACCAAATCGGACATCAGGAGACTACAACGGACAGTCCGGACAGCAGAGAGGATTATTGGTGCCCCCCTGCCAACCCCCCAGGACCTGTACTCTTCCAGAGTGAGGAAGAGAGCAGGTAAAATCATCACAGACTCCACTCACCCTGGACACCCCCTGTTTGAACTGTTACCGTCAGGACGGCGACACAGATCACTGGCCACAAGAACATCCAGGCACAGGAACAGTTTCTTTCCACAGGCCATTTCCCTTCTGAACACTTAACATGCCCCCCAAGGCATATGCCTGTAAGTGCAATACTCCCACTGTCTAGTGCAATATTCTCTTAACTCAGGTGATATTTATATTTATATTATTCATACTACTCAAAATACTGTAAATATGTTCATAATCTGTAACATGCACTAGACTCCCACTGTCTAGTGTAATATTCTTTAACTCAGGTGATATTTATATTTATATTATTCATACTTCTCAAAATACTGTAAATATGTTCATAATCTGTAAATGTTTATTCAGACTAAACCCAACTGTGACCCCTTTTTTTTTTTACTTTTTATACTATTTTTATTTTATTTTTTTTAAATATATTTTATTCTTAGAATTTGTATTACTATGTTTCTTGTTGTATTTGTATTTGTATATGTGCACTGGAAGCTTCAGTACCAAGAAAAATTCCTTGTGGGTGCAAGCACACTTGGCAATAAAGCTCTTTCTGATTCTGATTCTGATTCTGATAATACATTTCTGATTTCTTTCCAAAAGAATCTATAAATTCGTCAGTGAGTCCATCGGCACCCGGAGATTTATTCAATGACAATCTCAAGCTCACGTCATCCAGTTCTTCTATTCTTATATCGGACTCACAGAATTCTTTAAACGAAACATCAATCTTGGGTATGAAGTCTTTAATTTCATTTAAGCAATTTGAGGAATCTGGTTGGGAATATGCAGAGGTGTAAAGATTATTATAAAATGGTTTTATTGTGTTTGCACTCTACTCCATTTATCAGTAAACTGGATATTGCCTTATTTTCCTGTCTTCTCTTCTCTAAATGTCTGGAATATGAGGTGTTCTTCTCTTCTCTAAATGACTGGAATATGAGGTGTTCTTCTCTTCTCTAAATGACTGGAATATGAGGTGTTCTTCTCTTCTCCTTCCTCCACTTTGCTCATGATCTCACAAACGCACCTCGAGCTCTTTTGCTAAACATGTCGTCTAATTTGTCTTGCAATATCATTAATTTGCTTCTATTTTCACTGTTTAATTCTGTCTTATCACAATATTTACTAGTTTCCTGAAACAGATTCACTTCTTCTCTTCTTTTTTCCCTGGCAATCTCCTTGCTAACCTTAATGGAACATTCTCCAATTCTATACTTTACAAATTCCCATTTATTGCAAAAACTCTCTATAGTCTCATTATTTTCAGTTTCAAATATTATTTCTTTTATCTTTCTACAATAATCTTTATTTTTTGACAGACCGGAGTTAAATTTCCAGTAGCCTTTATTTTTCCTTAGTTTATCAACTGGATTTAATTTCTACAATACAATGATCCGGTAATGGGGCTTTGGGAAATCAAGATGTCTGAGATGAGGAATGTCATGTATGGACTATATAGGAATGACATGTGACGCTTTAGTTTAACACTTTCTAAATGTTTCTAGAAACGTGTGTTTGTGTCACACTGACAGTTTTGCTCTTTGATGTGACGCTTTTATTGCAGGGATAATCTACACATTTATTTCTATTTGCTTATAATATACACTGTGCCTTATTTTTCTGCTATACAACACTTAATTTCCCCTTAATTTCATCTCTGTTTTGTGTTATCTGAAGTAAATCTGCCCATCTTACTCTCTTGTGAATGCAAATGATCTGATGTTATCATAGTTGTGTGAGCTTATTGATTACATTTTTTTATTTGATTGTTAGTTGTTGTTTTTTTAAACGATTTTATTAGAGAATGTTCAGCTCTGGATTATTTGTATTGCTGCTTTAAGCTTAATGCAAAACATTTGCTTCACTTCACTGAATAAAATCAGTTTGAAAAAAATAAATAAAAAAATCCACCAGATGGCGTCATTTATCAGTTAAATCAATATCATACCACTGATGATCAGAACAGAAAGATGTAAATATCAGTATCAGTAAAATCAATGTCAGTTTGTCTCTAGTATTAAACCCATGTTTATAGTATTTTGTGTAGACATATCTTTTTCATCAATCCTGTTCATTTCCTTTTTTTTTTTTTTTTTTTTTTTTTTTTTTTACCTTCTGTGAATCAGTGTCTCCGTACATTCAACTATCAACATTGATGCACTAAACTTTCACCTTTAACATGTTCTTCAACATTTGAGCTTTACTAGCGTTGAATAGCTGTTAAACTCAATCCTGAACACAGTGTCTAATCTACTGTAATTTAAAAGCTTTCTGTTTCCTGTAGGTCTATTTATATTAGACAGTGGAGCTAATATTGGAAAGGTGAATTTCAGGTTAATAACACTAGATAGCGCTCTAGTGCAGTATAAGTCAGGCAATTAATGTTTGTCTCTTCACTTTATTCGTACATTTCTTTACATATTATAAGCTTTTCCAACTCAATATTCATGTCAAGCCATTTCAAACAAGGGCTGTTTGTCCGTAGTGCAATTTACAATGGGAAATGCATTATTATAGTGATGGTAATGTTGGATCAGACAGAAAGTTTCTGAACCGTCTAACATAGAAGAGGTCATATTAAAACTATGAATACCATGGTACATTATAATTTTTTATGCTTATTTACTTTTAAAATGTGGTGTACTTTAATATGATGAAATCGTCACTCTTCCCTGTGTAAATATCACATTACAGGCGTCGTTTATTCTGTGAGAATATGATTCTTCCCCAGTTATGTTATAGTTTCATTTCTGAGGGTGTTTACATCTGCTGTGTTTGGGTTCCAGCTTTGATATTTCCAACATTTGGATTGATATTGCAAAGCAAGGGTGATGAGCTCTGTATACAATTGTATGTCTAGCTAAATTTTTCATTCACAAATGTAGAATTGTGAAATCATCTCCCAAATTTGTTGTGTTTTTTTTAAATGAATTTAAACTGTATAAATTTAAATCCTTAAAAACTCTGAAAGTTCCTAAAGCACAAAATAATTTATAAGACCCGAGGAAAGGATCACAACATTCAAAAAAAAAAAAAAAAGCTTGTATTAGAATTACACAATCAACTTCCATACTGTTGTTTGACGGAGACTATTGATGCTGTATTCATTCATTCTCAAATTGTGAATTATGTGTGAATGTGAATTATAACATGTTAAGCATCAGTTTTAAGGAAATTGCAGAGAGTGAGTTGTTTGGTCGCTCCTCCACTAGTTGGCGCTCCAGTGTCTGTCATCGTGTTTAATTCACCAGTCGCTCTCTTTGCTCCTCTGCCTGATAACCTTGTCACATTATTTTATCTCCTATTGGAGCTTTACAACGTGTTAATTGAAAACTAAAAACATATATTAATAATTTCAAAGTTGGTTACAGTGACTGTTGTTGTTCGTGGTTTGGCCACAGCGAGGCGCCATTTGACAGGAAGTGAAGTCATCACTAGCACTTGTAAGAAATATGCTTCAAAATATAATGGCAGTGATAAGCTATATAAAACTGAATGTATATGGATCAAGACCTGTTTATACTTTTAGAAAATGCTGTCATCATTTACTCACCCTCATGTTGTTCCAAACCTGTGTGAGTTTCTTTCTTCTGTTGAACACAAAAGAATATATTTTGAAGAATGTTGGTAAAAAACAGTTGATGAACCCATTGACTTCCATATAGGCTTTATTTCCTAGCAGAGTGAGTGAATGATGACAGAATTTTAATTTTGGGGTTGAACTATCCCTTTACTCTCCATATTAAAAATACTGCTTTTTTTCCTAGCAATATTTTTAACAATGAACATACAATGGCAATAGCATATCAATAACATAAAATCAAATATTATGATAAACAAATTCAATAGAAAAGAAAAGAATAGAAAGCAGCAAGAAATTCAGATAACTACAAATAAGTAAAGAGTTAGTTTTTTCCCCGTTTTGTTATTTCTTGTTTCTTTCAACGTATAAAATTAGTGGGATTTTAAGTTTAGTAAAATTCGTTTTTTATTCCTCCCCATTTACATTTGTGTATTAAGAATTTTCAGTAAATTCACAATCTACCAAAAATTTAAGTCACCAGTATAATTATATATAAAAATTAATTTCTTTGAAATTAAATTCAATGTTATTTTTTTTAACAAAAAAAAAAAAAAAAAGTCAGACCACACCTAAATATTTGTTTGTGTAAATATAGACAATACTCACAATTCCCTCTTGAAACGGTGATCTCCAAAATCTAATGGCTAAGGGAACAGTGTAAATTTGGCACATTATTCTGAGATAATTATTATTATATTTTCTGTCTTTTAAAATCATACCGTCCAGTTTAAGACTAAGTTTAGCTTTCCATCTATATGATTTCCTAGCAATTTCATAAGTTCTGATTGATGGAATGGCATTGATTACTATCATATACTCCTTGACAGGAGCATACAATGAAAAGTAAATAACCATTAGAGAAACCATCTAAATATTTTCCCCAAACCAATTAACTAAAAAGAAAGATTTATTTTGGTGTATAATGTATTTATTATTCCAAAATACGCATTTATGAGGGGAGAAATTGTCTTGCATTATAACAGTGCCTGTTCATGAACATTTGAAAGTTTTATAGGAAGCTTGTTAATGTTAAAAATGCAGTTAAGGAGAAATTCACTAGTATGAAAAACATAGTCTCCTAGTATAGTGCTATCATTAGTGTCGTCTGTGTACCTTTCAGAAACAAAGTTTCACTGAACACACTTAATTCCAAAAACATATGCGAATGTTTATCATGTGTTCATCACATATCGCTGCGTGCCGCCATGTTCGCGTGACGTCACGCGTTGTCGCGCTCGCATCTCGGGAACAAAAGTTATGGACTTCCGCTGCTCTGCATGAAGTTGTAAATCCGATTTTTAGAGACTTTTCTTAGCAGAAGTTGGAAAGTATCACTTTGTAGGTGGACTAATTAACATTAAATCTTAAAAATAATATTGCACAGTTACAATTTGCAAGTAGGCCTACAAATGATCACATTTACGATTTACACTTGGTGGATGATAAACAGATGAAACATTCCCACAGACTGACGAACGAACGAATGAGGGACCCGAGCAGATTCATATATGATTCGACTCTTTAGCCTAGTAAAGTAAACATCCACTAGCAACCACACGGAACACCATATCCACCACATAGGAGGTCTCTGAAACCTCAGACCACCTTGACAGGTTCTATTGCAAAGCTGGAGAAGGTGCAGATGTTCATCAGTCCCTCAGAAGTCTGGAGTTTGACGCCATCAGGATCCTTCAAGGTGAGATTTTGTTTGGTAAACGATTGATATTTGAATTACGGTTGAATGCGATTTTAAGCGGTCATTTTCCGCATTTCTTGTATATTTTGGAGTTGCAGAATTTGCATAAATCGTTTGTAAAGGTTATTACGTACATTTATTAAGGGCAATTTATACAAGAATAGGGTTATGGACCGTTATGTAGAGAGCGATTAACTGTAGCCTATTTATGTTTAATGAAAGAGGACATGTCTGTATACCGCAAATCACACTCATATTCTCCGTCACCATTAGAAAAGTATTTAGCCCTATATATACATTTAATAGACATTTCCTTATTTCGCCATCCGGTATTTTCTGTCGGCTGTTTAGAATTAGAACCAATCTGATTCGTGAATGAATCGTTCTTTTGACTCGGTTCGTTTCAATGAATGAATTGGCCAAAATGTTTAGCAGAATGATTTGAATCGAATCGCGATTCAGTCTGAATGATTCATTAAAGGGATAGTTCACCCAAAAATGAAAATTCTGTCATCATTGATTTACTCACCCTTGTGTTGTTCCAAAACCTGTATGAATTTCTTTCTTCTGCTTAACACAAAATATTTATTTTGAAGAATATGGGTAACCATTTGATGGGCCAATTGACTTATTAGCCTATAGTGAAAAAAAAAGAAAAATCTGAGGGTGAATAAATTATTACAGAATGTTTTTTTTTACTCTCACATTAATGTCTGACCGTGTTTCACTAGCAACAATACAGCAAACCAAAAGAGCCCTGCATGAAGTGAATCTTTACTGACAGTCATTTGAAATCAAACTCTGTCAATGTCTAAGGTCTTTATTAAGCTGAACTTATTTGTG
Source organism: Leuciscus idus (assembly GCA_021554675.1). NCBI lineage: Eukaryota > Metazoa > Chordata > Actinopteri > Cypriniformes > Leuciscidae > Leuciscus > Leuciscus idus. The sequence continues at coordinate 11,657,398 of CM038625.1, read as the reverse complement.
AACGACTCTTTACTGCAGATAAAACCATTTTAGACCTGAATAAAAAAATAAAAATAATAAAATTAAAATAATATATATATATATATATATATATATATATATATATATATATATATATATATATATATATATTAAAAAAACATGAACATTTTAATTTTATTGTGACTAAATGTTTTAATCATTTTCCTAAAATTGAATTCAAACTTGATTTGTTGCTCTACTGTGAGATGTATTTATATTGCCCCATCTGTTAATAGTAGAGCTACAGTATTCTTGAACACTAGATAGCGCCAGTGTAAACTCATGGTATTCTGGCACTCTTAACTCCAGTGGCCAGTTGTTCAAAAGTAATATGATCTGATTTCGTCTATCGGATTGGATCAAATCTTGAAAAATGGGTTGTTCAAAAGAAAAAGAAAAAATATTCGGAAATAAGATTAGATAAAAAAAAAATCCAATCTTGGTTTTTGATCTGGATCAAATCATGAGTTTGTGTTCAAAACTTTTTAGTAAGATTGGGACACTTTTAATCCAAAAAATCAGGATTATACAGATCCCAGCAGAACGGTGGATTTCAGGAACAAAAATATAATTAATACAACATTTGTATCATGTAATATATACACACATTTAAATTTTGCTTTTGATTAGTTTAACTGTTTAAAATAATAAATTAGAAGTAGATATTAGGCTACATATTAAGCCTTTCGGTAGCCTACTGTAAAGTTAAAAGGAGATTTTGGCATTATGAAATAATCCCCAAACAGCTGTAAAAATCAGACAAAAAATGTATTTAATTCAAAGTGTTTTTTTTTAATCACTGTTTCTAAACTACATTGGCACATTCATAAGAGAAAAACTTTTCTGAGAGAAGCAAAAGCATTGCAATATATTTTTTCCCCCATCTCATATTTTTTCCATCACCATGTCCCTTTGGGGTTTCCGTAGAGCACAAGTAATCCAGATTTGGTAATCGGAAAAAGTGTACATCCAATCCAATTTTGCTTTGAATAAACCGGCACTAAAGTAAGATTGATTACCTGATCCTGGATAGCACAAAATGGGATTTCCAAATCCAGATCATTCTGATCCAGATTAAACTTTTGGAACAACTGGCCCCAGGTGGTCAGGGTTTATCTGATCATCATAGCCTTGTTAGGCTCTGCAGTTATACTGTAATTTCTCCATTTTACAGGCAAAAATCCTATCTTTCCATTTATTTGTTGGGTGGGTGTAAAACGTTTATTTTATTTATTTTATTTATTTATTTATTTATTTTTTATTGTGATTTTAGGCATTACAGGGATTTTTCAAAACACATACGTAGAAAAGAACAAAGGGGGGAACACATCACAAGTCAAACATGCAAGCAAAAAACCTCCATCTGAATCCCTTACTTGTTATCCTTGACTTGGAAGTCTGTTCATATGCAAATCAAACTCTGAAAGAAAAGAAAAAAAGAAGAAAAAATAAATAAAAATAAATAAATAGCCAACCCAAAATTACCTCTACTCCTTCCAAGCTAAATTTTGCATTCCCAAGGATGACACATGTTCCGCATCTACACCTAGGTATTGTAGAAAGGGGCGCCAGATCCTGTAGAACTAAAGGGTTTGTCTCTTAGTGCAGTGGAAAAGGCTTCATTAGGAATAAAGGCCTTAACGATATGTATCCACTGAGCCACTGATGGGGTTATGTCAGTTATCCATTGTAACAAAATACTTTTGATCTCCCTTAAAACCATGAGGGAGTTCCTCTGTAGGTCCCAGTAAACAGATCTTAGGCCCTAATTGTAAAGATTTTACCCACTGACTTCTAGACAAACCCCCGCCCAGAATTGCTGAACCTTAAAACATCTCCAGAAGCAGAGCATAAGGGTTCCCTCTGCGATCTTGCATTTATTGCAAAGGCTGCTGGATAAATTGGGGTTCATTTTGTGTCTGTGAACCGGAGTGATATGTAATCTGTGCAGTATTTTAAACTGCATTTCCCAGGATGAATTGTCTGCTAAATAAGGTGTGACACATACCATTCCCCAATCCGCTCCATGTATTTCTACCCCAAGATCAGTTTCCCATAGTCCTAACTTTATCTGAATTATCCTTTTTTGAAATTGTGAGAATATTATAAAAACGGCTAAGTACTGATCGAGAAGATGACAGTTTAAGCTGTTCTTCTATTGTAGACCGACCAAGGCCGTCTGGATGGTCCTTTAGCTTTTTTGATACAAAGCAATGTATTTGGTTATATATAAAGAAGTGCTTCCTGTCAATATTATACTTTAAAACAATCTGATCACCAACTTGGTTGTTTTTAAAATAGACGTGGATTTTCACCGTCTGCTGAAAAAAGTTTTGATTTAGAGCGATCAGTCATGTGACACGATTCAGGCGGTTGGCGTCTTTCATGCTTCATTGCTAGTGATTGGAAAAAGTTTCTTAATGTTTTAAACCACAACTATGCTAATGAAATTGATCACTTTAAGTAAGAAACTCCCCAAAATTTATGAAAACAAAATAAATCATCACTTATGCATGATGCACTGAAAATCTCGCAAACACATCAATATTGCAACTGGCAGTAAATCATTGCATTTATTTTTAAAATGATTCACTTGTTTATGTCTTTGCTAAAAAGACAGGCTTGATGATACGACTAGTGGAATCTTTTTAAAAACAATTAAGTGTTGCTGGAGGTGCAAATGACACTGAAACTAACACTTATATGAGGTATGAGGTCATGGAAATATAGAGATGCAAATCCTGCTAAATATCAATCTTATAGGCTATTTCACATGCACATAGTGTATGATACGTTTTAATATTTCTCATTCACACAGAAAAATCTCACAGAGAGTATATTTTTATCAAACATTTTCCATTCTCTACTTTATTTTGCAGTAAAACATTGTTTCTCAAAAAGATGAAGTAAAACTGTGGAAGTTCTTCAACCCCACACTATTCACAGGAACTCACACTATTCACGCCTCAAGACTGCAGTTGACATAAACACTGGTGCACATTAACCACAAACGTCCATTTATGAAACACATTCTCATGCTCATGCTCTCAACAGATGAAACCACATTTCTTTCCAGATCTAAAGCTGAGGCCTTCTATGGTTTGAGTCTGTTGAAGGCAACACTTTAAAAAAATACACCAAAAACATCTGTTTGCTGCTCATATTTATTATGAAATTAAAACGTGTAATGTTATTCTGTTATTCTCTGAAAGAAAACACACACAGAACATACAAAGAGACAAACTGTCAATATTCATAGAATGCAATGCTAAGTCTAGTAAAAAAAAAAGTTTTGCTATAATAGAGCTAGAATTGAAACACTGAAAAGAAGAGAAAGAGAGGGTTTTTCATAGTTAGTGCCTTTGTTTATGGTTATGGATTAATTAAGTCAGTGGCGGATTTAGGCACAGGCACATGCTCGATTAGGGCAAAAATCATAATCATGATGATTATTTTGGTAAATATTACAATCACAATTATGAGTGGCCCATATGACCAAAATTTATGTGAGTAATTTATTTAACAATAGCAATATATATCAAGCATGTATTTACTGGAAATAAGATTATGATACAGCAGGGGAAATAAGTATTGAACACATCATCATTTTTCTCAGTAAATATATTTCCAAAGGTGCTATTGACATGAAATTTTCACCAGATGTTGGTAACAACCCAAGTAAGCCATACATACAAAGAAACAAACAAAAATAAGTTCAGAAATTAAGTTATATGTAATAATGTGAAATGACACAGGGAAAAAGTATTGAAGAAAGGGAGGCGCAAAAAGGCATGGAAAGCCAAGACAACTGCTGAAAACTTACAGTAATTAAAAAGCAATCCAGCCCCCTGTCAGTGGAAATTAATAACAGCTGGTTCAGTCCCAAATGATGGCCTACAAAAAGGTCTCATTGCCAAGGTGTCACACAAGACACATCTCATGATGGGTAAAAGCAAAGAGCTGTCTCAAGACCTTCACAACCTAATTGTTGCAAAACATAATGATGGCGTTATGCGCCATGTTTTGCAACAATTAGGTTGCGAAGGTCTTGAGACAGCTCTTTGCTTTTACCCATCATGAGATGTGTCTTGTGTGACACCTTGGCAATGAGACCTTTTTGGCTATTAACCCTTTCACACGTAAGTTTAAAATATTCTGGCTGACCCCCCCAGCGTGAGTTTTTCAAGGCGACCGTTATTTAGAATGCGTCACTTTATGGTTTCCATGGTGACGCGTCATTGCTTGTCACGTGACACACCGCAGCAACAACAGAGCTGAATGAATGATGATCTGCTTTTATGTAATTTTTCCTTTTTTATTCAAAATATTCACAAATTTGTTTGAAATGGCATGAAATATCTGATATTCCGATTGTCAAATATATGCAAGTGGAAGGGTTTTGTTGTTTAAACACCTTTATAACGATCGCGTTAGTTGAGCTGTATGGGCGCCGCCATCTTAGTTTGTGCCGCAGACGCAGTTCAGAGAATCGGATCTGTTGGATTTACAACACGTGAATTCATCCACTTCTCCCGAAATACATAAAAGTAAGTGGCAGGTGAACTGGGAGAAGAATAGAGTAAACTTTAAAGTTACTTACACAATGTGTATCGGATATGAATAAAACTCATTTTAATGGAAAGGATTATTATTGCCTCTTCCTTTGACATCAGTGTGTATTTTACAAACTCTAAATGTATTGTTTTTTAAGTACTTATATGTCTGAAACCTAAAATAAACATTATGTGGTTGAAAACACTGAAAAGTTGTGATATATGACAGCTCTGAGCGCGCCTGTCTCTGGCTCAGCGCCAGCCAACGCGAGAAAGCACATTTGAATTTAGCAGTTGATCACGTGATGCACTGACCGTTCTAATCACACCGGTGTGATCGTACGCTCCAGGGACCAGCCTAGACTGAGCACACCGGTGTGATCGTACGTGCGAAAGGGTTAATAAATAATGGATACATACAAGCAGATGACAAATATGTTATAATAACCGTAATTAAACTACTAAACTATACCTGTTCCATCTCTATACAGCACTCTGACTCTGTAGGCATTATTGTCCGACTCCGGGTCGAAATGAACACCGTTACTGAGAGTTTCTGATATTATCATCATTCCGTGAGATGAAATTATCCTGAGAGACTGAGCGCAAGCTCATGAAGCTCCGCCCCCTGCGTCGTCCAGCAGCAGCTCATTTGCATTTAAAGGGCACACACTAAAACAGCATGTTTTTCTGAGCCCCAAAAAATGACAATTTAAACATGCTGTAAAAAATGATCTGTTGGGTATTTTGAGCTGAAACTTCACATACACACTCTGGGGACATCAGAGACTTATTTTACATCTTGTGAAAAGGGGCATAATACGGGACCTTTAATTTCTGGGTGAACTATCCCTTTAAGACTTAACTCACTGGTGTTACATGAATACTTGCCAAGCCTGGGATTTAGAAATTTTTGCATGTATTTAACCATTTGGGCGCACACCTTACACTTTCACACACAGAAAGCTGCCTGAGAAACAGCCTGAGTTCTCTTTCGCACTTAAAGGAGATTTCCGGCATTTAACACTTTGAGTCTATTTTGTAGTTTGTTTTGGATGAACTAGAGTGGTGGACAAAGAAATGTTGACAATGGTTCCTGTCTCAACTTTTTGACTATTTTAGAATTGCCCATGACCGCTTTAGAATGGGAGTCTATGGCCATGCACAAACATGTCCTTAAAACAACCCTTAACGTTCGTTTTCAAAACTGTGCAAGTCACCGAGTGGTTAGTGGTGTTCGTTGATGTTCCAAAACAAGTAGCGTAGCGAAATGCAGTTTCTGCCGTGTTTAATTTGGCATTTTGTAAAATCCTATTGATTTCCGTTGGAGGACTCATTGCTCGTTGATATTACTGCGCTACCGGAAACGGAAAGGGGGCTGTTTATATTTGGTTGTAGTCTTTTAGGTCTTTTCGCTCGGTTCTCTGTCTCTCAGAAGGCTAGCGTGAGCAGAGCAACGGAAGTTTCGGAAGAGCGGAAGTTTATACGCAGTTGTGAGGTATCTGAAAAAATAGTTCCACTACAGAAAAATAAACGGATTGAAATCATACATTGCGCCGATATATTTGTTTTTAATCATCAACGAACACCACTAACCACTTGGTGAGTTGAACAGTTTTGAAAACGAATGTTAAGGGTTGTTTTAAGGACATGTTTGTGCATGACCATTGACTCCCATTCTAAAGCGGTCATGGGCAATTCTAAAATAGTAAAAAAGTCGAGACAGGAACCATTGTCAAAATTTCTTTGTCCACCACTCTTGTTCATCCAAAACAAACTACAAAATAGACTCATAGTGTTAAATACCGGAATTATCCTTTAACTAAAAAAAAAAAAAAATATCAAGCACATCCTATTTTACAAAAGTCACATTACATGATTTTACTGATTTGCACATTAAATGGTTAATTCACTCAAAAGTTCTGGCGGGTAACGTTAGTCAAGCTCGCATCAGCTGACTCTCAGCTGATCCATGTCTACCTATAGGAAAATTATGCCTATAACTGTATCCATATATAAGCTCCTTCAGTATTATCAGCAGCTATCGCGTTTCTCAGGAGCAAATTACCCTCCTCCCTCCCCAGCTCCACCTCTCGTCAGTCAGGATTTGGCGTTCTGATTCCCCTTGAATCAGAATAAATTCGAGTTATGTTGAATTTAAAATCTTGAATTAATGATATCTGCAGTACATTCATGTTGGTTCTGTTCTGTTTACCATAAGGGGGGTTATTGCTCTCTTATTCTTTCCCAGAACAGAACCATACAGCCATTCTAAACTGTATGCTAATTGTCAATCGTATTTGACGATAGTGGTCCTGACAGACATGAATATTCTGTCATTAATTACTCTCCCTCATGTTGTTCTAAACCCATAAGACTTTTGTTCATCTGTGGAACACAAATGAAGATATTTTTGATGAAATCCGAGAGCTTTCTGACCCAACATAGACTGCAATGTAATAACCACTTTCAAGGCCCAGAAAGGTAGTAAAGACTTTGTTAAAATAGTCCATGTGACTACGGTGTTTCAACCTTAACGTTATGAAGCGTCGGAACTCCCCCGTCAGAACGCCGGCTCATTATTGGCCAGCTCCTGCGTCAGCATCATACGCATGCGTCGTGGTGCTCACGTGACCAGCGTCAACGGCTCCGGGCACACTTAACTGGCACACTTTTCAAAGTCATGATCCGATTGGTTGAATTCTACAGGATGGCCGGGAGAAGTATGCGTCTCGTTTTTTAACTGTCCACCTGGAAACAAATGCATAGAACTAGGGATGTCCCAATACCACTTTTTCACGATACGATACCGATGCCGCAGCTTTGGCTATTTGCCGATACCGATATCAATCCGATATTTTTATTTTATTCTTGAACTAATACTACTAATAATAAAATATATGGAAGCACTTTGCTCAATTAGCCACATAAAAACATCTCACTCAAATGGAGAACAAATACTTCTCCAGTATATAGTCCACAACAACAGTTGATAATGAAAGACTGACACCCTTTATTCAAAAGACCTTGAGATATGTTTGGTAATTGTACCTGAATGAATTTAAAATTAATTTGCTATATTTCAAATCAATATATTTGTTTCCTTAAAATTTTAATTAACTTTAACTTTATTCTCATCTGAATTATAAATAATTTATTTCTGTATAAAATATTACTACCATTAAAAACACATCTGATTTTCTTTTTTAATCAATGTAGAATGAGTAACTTCAAAATAAACAGATTAGTGCTCTGTTTTAGGACAATATGATGAAAAGATGAGATAATTTTTGCTCTTAAACAGCGTGTGTGTGATTTTGGTTGGGTGACAGTTGTAGGTTATAGTTTGACAAGAGTTTACAGTTTGACAAAAGCACAATGTTGTGTTTTACACAAATATAAGTAGGCTAAACACTTTTTGCAGTTTTAATGATGTCCTTTATGAACAAAATGACAGAGTATGTTTTTATGTTTCCACTGTTTGATCGCGCCCGTGCCTCTCTCTCTCCCTCTCTCTGACACACACACACACATTCCAGCATTGCAATCTTGACATCGCAGCCTGTTCATTTTGCTGCGTTCACACCAAACGCGAAGAGCGTCAAATTCGCTTCTATCGCGTCTAGTTCGATGCTTGAACGGTTTGAATCCATTCGCGCGTATAATGATAAAGCGAGTGTTTGAAGCGAAATAGACGCGCGTTCAGAGCTAAGGCGGGGCTACAGAGATTAGGTGTCCTTAAAGAACCCGCATATGTCTATGCGCATATGTTCCGCATTACATTAATTAATGTGCACGCGAGTTTTATTTATTTTTATACCGTGTATTCTCTATGTAAATCCATGCACCGAACCGTGACGCACGTACCGAACGTACGTTCAATACGAATACACGTACCGTTCCACCCCTAATAGGTATCGGATCATACATGGATTTCTCGGCGACGTCATCACTGCATGCGCACGCAACCAGGAGGCAGAAGACCCGCGGCCTTCGTACAGGGGTAACGTTAAAGGGTTTAGGGTAGGCTAGTAGCATAGTGGTGGTGTTGTCGCTAAGTCAAAATGCTAATTATCATGTTAGACTAAGTTAGTAATGTAACAGCCAATGTTAGCAGTGCAGCATCTATAGAGCCCGAATTTGCTTTTATAAGTTAACCTTGTTTACGTTACTTTACGACCTGCAACATTTCATGACTTCACACATGTACGTGGCGATAATATTAAAAAACTTACTCTCAGCAATGGTGAGATCTTGCCGGATCCCTACGCAATACATGACGATCTTTGGATTGTGGATGACAAGTGGCCAGCAATTGTATGGCCTGATATATATCATTATTTTATTCGAAATCCATTTATACACTACTGTTCAAAAGTTTGGGGTTGGTAAGATTTTTATGTTTTTGAAAGCAGTCTCTTGTGCTCAAAAATTCTGTAAAACAGGAATATTATGAAATATTATTGGAACATACATTTCAAAAAGAAAACGTGTAATTTATTAAAGCTGAATTTTCAGTATCATTACTCCAGTCTTCAGTGTCACATGATCCTTCACAAATCATTCTAATATGATGATTTGATGCTCAAGAAACATTTCTGATAATTATCAATGTTGAAAACAGTTGTGCTGCTTCTTATTTTTGTGACATATTTTATTTAGGATTCTTTGATGAATAGAAAATTCAAAAGAACAGCATTTATTTGAATGTTTTCTTGTAGTACTACACACTTGGTATACTAAATGTCAAATTTGCAATCTAAATAGCTGTTTGAAAAAATAAACATGTATTTTTTTCACTGTTCATAACTGGTTGAGCAGTTAAACTCTAGTATGTGCTCATGACAGCACATAATCCATCGTCAAATCTTTGATTTACAGTAAGTAACGTTATATGTGTGCAGTCATGAAATGTTGCAGGTCGTAAAGTAACGTAAACAAGGTTAACTTATATAAAAGCAAATTCGGGCTCTATAGATGCTGCACTGCTAACATTGACTATTACATTACTAACTTAGTCTAACATGATAATTCATACATGCATCACAGTATGTCCAGATTTTGATTCGTAAACAGTTGGACTTTTTACATAATGTTATATTAATATGAAACACAAACAAACAGATCCAACTCTGAAATTGCAGTTTATTATTGAGTCAACAAAAAATTACAAACAATGCGAAATCTACGTTAATTACAATGTTATTTTATTCTTTTATTACAGAACTCGGCATAACAGATAGCGTTTTTTTGCCTCCTGGATGCGCGCGCATCCGGTATTGTTTGTATACAAGAAACCCGTGTATAGGTATCGGATATATTTTTTTCTCCCATCTGATATCTGATCTAGCGTTCTGGGCCAGTATAGGCACGATACCGATGCCGTGGATCGGATCGGGACATCCCTACAGAGAATGCCGTCGTATTTACAACTATGACAATGAGCGCTAACTAGGATCAAACAAATGCTGGATTTTCAAAAGTATGTGACGGCTCCATTGTTAAACAGTAAACTTGCACAACATTCTTGAATGAATAATTTATTAAATGCATGCCGGTCTGTTATTGTAGGGACATTGACTTTACATTTTCACACACCTAAACAAACATGGAACAAAACGAATTGTGGTTGGTTGCATTACATGTCAGTCAAATTTGGACGGACCTTGACCAATGAAAGCTGCGATGGAGTCCAGACCTTCTGCTGTTAGTCTGAAGGTCTGGCTACGTGAGACTAGTGTCCCAGCAAACATGCTCCTTTGGGGCCCTTGCGGGCAGCCCACTGTGGGCCCAGATACCGGCGTGAAATGCAGGGCACATGTGGGCCCCACACTATGGGGCCCCATCGGGACAGCCCAAAGTGTGGGCTGACTGGGTGTCATGTGTAATGGAAATGTTCAAGTTGACTTTGTTGTCTACTGCGCAGGTGCACAGTAAGGGAGGGGTTCAGGGGGAGTGAATAAGGATCAGGCAACTGACAGATGTTCGGTTGGTATTCAATAAAGGAATGAGCACTGTTTAACGGGAACCTGACGACTCGTGTGATTAATCAAATAATTGCACTTGTTGAAAGTCGAAGTAGTACATTAAAAGTCATATGTTTCAAATAATTTAATTTATTCACAGTCATGTAAAATAATTTTTAATATATATATATATTTTTTACAATAATTACAAGAACGTTGTAATTATTCCTGGGATGTTAAAAATTTATTTTCAGTAGCCAGCATCCAGTCATCGGCATGTAAATCGTGAAAAAAAAAATTCAGGAACATTTGAACAGAACTGTCTCAAAAGAGCAGCATTTATTTTAAATAGATTTTGAGTAAAATGTTTGTTTTTTTTTAAGTAAAAAAAAAAAAAAAAGCGTATAAAACCACATCACAACACATTAAGGTGGATTATGAATCCTCTAATAAAATAAATCAATCCCCTCGGATACCAGAAGATCTTTGCCAGATCTCCAGTCTTCTGGTTCTTCTGCTCCTTCCACCATCCCAGTCATGATTTAGATCATGATTTAACAGGATCAGGATCAACTCCTTTGGATGCTGCGGTCTGGCTGTTTTTTGTGTCAGCATCTAAAGTGAGAAAGAAAAAAAACAAAAAACAATTGAAATTAGTTAAGTTATTGAGTTAACATAAAACAATTTATATAAAAAAAACAAACAAGGGTTGTTCCAAGTGTAATTTATACACTTGTGTTTTCCCAAGGGTTAGGACATTTCCACCTCAGGGAACAAATAATCTTCTGAGAACCTCTAAATGCACTTTGACTGGAGAAACCTGAGAATAATTTGAGTTCCGGAAAAATAGTTACAGGTGTTGTTTATTATTATTAAAAACAAATTTAGGCGGTGTAGTTGAAAGAGAAACATACAGAAAGTGAACCAATTGAGGGCATGATGAAATGAGAGCATGAGAACAATTTACTAAAATTATCAACACAATGTAAAGAAGAATAATTTTGTCAACTTGTCAAGAAGTACTCACACTCATGTCATTCCAAACCTGCATGATTTCTTCTGTGGAAGATGATATTTTGAAAAATGACTCAGTAAAAAGTAAATGGGATCCAATGGGATTTTCATTGTATGAACAAAACAGATTAAACATAATTCAAAATGTCTTCTTTTGCATTCCACAGAAAAAAGTAAATACATGTTTGGAACAACATGAAGAACAATCCTTTTAATGTCTTTATCAAGAAATCATTGATAGCTTTAACTTGCACCCTGAATGTGTCATTTTTATTTAAAAAAAAAAATACAGAGAATGTGTCTGACAGTCAAAAATGTACTTACACAGAAAAAGTGACCTGTGCCTGAGTGGCTCTGTTTTGGGTTTATTTAGCTGTTTGACACACATCACAATTGAGGAAAAAAGAGAGAAGACAACTGAATATTAGTCAAATATTACATAAATCTATACAAATAAAAATGATTATTTTTTCATCAGTGATTATTGACCAATTAATATGTCAGGAGTTCTCAACTCTGGTCCTCTGAGTGCACTGTCTTGCTGTCTTCCTGACTTCGCCGCATTCTGTGGGCTCGAGAACCTGATTCGGAGGCGCGGGCGCAGTGCGCGCGCTCTCGGTGCTCGAATACGGCGGCTTGTAGACAGCGATGGCTGGCCGTTTTACACACGATGTCCCGGTGGCTTTGGACGGGGAGCATATTGTGTAAGGAACGGGGCGCGAGAGTGGCGCCGGGGGTAAAGTGCTTGTCAGTAAGTGTGAGCGCTCGTGAGCGGGCACAGGACTTACATCCATGATGTGACCAGCAGGGAGTGGCCGTGTAACAGAGCGGGCAGTGAGTAGGTGTGGGTACGGGGTCGTGGGCACATATCCTACATCTAACACTCGAGCGGCTTTTGCCAGCTTTATGAGAGTGGGCTCCGTGAGAGACACAGGGGGTATAGTGCTTGTGTGTAGGGGTGAACACTGAGACGTGGGCACATTTTCTGCACTTAAAACACATGCGGCGTGAGCCGAACAACCAGACATTATGCTCTTTTTGAGATTTCTCTGGGTCGCCGTGACAACGGCGGTTGTATGCAGGCGAGCGGGTTGTATCATCAGCTCGTTGGCTGCGTAATACACATCTGCAGTAGCCATGACTACGGGGAGTGGCAGAGCGGAAAGCTTTGACGGTGGTCAGGCCACGGCGGGACTTAACTGTCTTTTCCTCCTTTGAGCTGCTAGGAGGACTTCGCTGGCTCGGGTTTCAGCGCGATCTTAGGTCGGGGTCCTGTCGTCGCTGCGAAGACGGATGCTGAGCTGGACGCTGGGTGGAGCTTTGCGCAGGCTGGTCCCGAGGGCGGCGTGCGGCTGAGCTCGAGCGTCGAGGCAGGAAAAGGTTCATAGCCTGTGTGGTCTTTTGTACCTCCGAGAAGCGGTCTATGATCCCGTTAACTGCTGCGCCGAAGAGGGGACTCCCTCTCGGACTCCCTCATGTCGGCGAGCGTCAACCAGAGGTGCCTCTCTGTGACGGTCAGCGAGAACATGCACCTTCCAAGAGCCTGGGCAGCGGATTTAGTAGCGCGAAGGGAGAGATCCGTCGCGCTGCGCAAATCCATGATGGAGGCAGGATCCGGGCCTTTCTCATCCAGCTCACGGAGGAGATCGGCTTGGAGGATCTGTAGGGCTGCCATGGAGTGCAAGGCTGAGGCAGCCTGTCTGGCGGCGGCGAAAGCGCGGCCGACAAGGGCTGATGTAGTCCTGCAGGCTTTGGACGGGAGGGCAGCCTTTGAGCGCCATCCAGAGGGCGGGCAAAGGTGCGCTGCAACCGCTTCTTCCACTGGGGGGATGGAATTATATCCCTTCTCGGCGGCGCCGTCAACCTGTGAGAGCGCCAAGGAGACATGAGAGTGGACTCTCGCGGAGAATGGTGCATTCCACTATTTTGAAAGCTCAGCGTGGAGCTCTGGCAGGAAGGGTGCAGTCCTGGAAAAGCGGGTGCTTGGCGGCGGCAATGAAGAAAGCAGCCGTCGAGTCTGTTCGGCGCGGGCTCTTTAGGCGGTGACCACTCGAGGCCAAGTTGGTCGACGGCCTTGGTGAGGAGGCGCAGGAGTTCCGCATCCACGCCGGCCTGAGTACGGCCGGACTCCTGGACTGACGAGGAGGCAGAGTGGTGTGAACCGGACCATTCCTCGCTGTCAGAGGCCAGGATAGAGCAGCTGTCAGCGGCGGCGTCCTCATCCACTTCATCCGCTTCATCCCCTGAGGCGGCGGCGGCGCGGGCGGGAGCCGGCGGCTGCGCGTCCGGGAGGGGGGGCGGAGAAGGAGAGAAAGAAGATCGAGGGAAGGGTTCCGGCAAGCTTTTAGGCGCCACATCGGTCTCCGGTGGCCTCTGGGAGTGGCGCTTCTTCCTGCGCAGCAGAGACAGGCGGAGTAACAGCTTCGTCGTTGAAAGCTTCAAGTCGAGCCCGCAGTGTCGACATTGAAAGCTCCTCACACTCAGGGCAGCCACCCGAAGAGAGAGCGATGGCTGCGTGCTCACGGCCCAGACAGAGAGCGCAGATCAGATGGCGGTCTCCGGTGCTGAGCGGGGCTCGGCACGAGACACAGGAAGAGCGAAGCATTTTGATAATGGAGGGCGCGAAGCCGGTAGGCTGCTGCAGTTGCCACAGGACAGCCAATGAGCACGCTTAAACAGCCTGCTATGGTCTGCTGGCTGCCGCACTGCATTGACAATAAATACAAAATTAAGGATAATTTTTGGCTTCAGATCTCGAGAAAAGATGACTTTACCCGTAGCGTAAGCAACTTACGCAATACGAGAGAACCTCTCGTAAGAGAACAAGCATATTTCAGTCAAATATTTTCAGTATCTGTATGGACAAACGTTCTGATGAAATTTATATATTCAAAAGAAATGATTACATTAATGATATTAAATGAATGAATAGCCTAATTGTTTTACTTCTATTATAACTTTACATAATTAAGTTAATTAAATATTACAGATGGTTGATTTCATTTCAGTTATCAATTAAAGATAGAATTGTAAAATCTGTTGTTTTTAGGTCACGTTAACTACATGATAGTTGTATGACCCCATGTAATGTTATGGAAGTTAACTTAAATAGCCTAAGGCTATGTTCACACTTAGCGTCTTTTTTGACAAGAAAAAGTTGACAACGGCGTTTTTTTAGCAAAAAAAAACGCTGGCAGCGTTCGGTTACAAATAGCAGCCGAGCGCGTCTTTTGTGGCTGGCGCATATACTGACGCGTCTTGACCATGCGTCAACATACGACGAAAAGGGTACCCCCATAACGTCCATATGTGACGATTCGGGTTATGGGTAGGTTTAGGTATGCGTTAGGGTACCGCTAGGAGGCGCTGCTGGTGCGCTTCTGTCTGCGTCTCATATTGACGTTAAAGGGGTACCCTTTTCGTCGTATGTTGACGCATGGTCAAGACGCGTAAGTATATGACGTTTTGGGGTGAGACCGGGCTGCTATAACAAGAGCTGGAACAGTAGCCTAGTGCTGTGTGATGCAAAAAATGTCGAGAAAGAGAAAGTTGGCTCTTGCGTTGGCTTTTGAAGTTACCGGGGAGGAGAATGTCGGTTCACAAAGACGTTTGTGGGTGCACGACAGACAGTTGTTCTTGTTGTTATGGAAACGACAGGTCTCGCTACTCGCTTGTCATTGGTCAGCTGTCAAAAAGGCGCTTGACGTAGGGCGTTCTTTTCAGAAAAGTTGAACTTTTTTCAACTTAAAAAGACGCTCTGAGCTGCAGAAAAAGACGCCGGCGGTGGCGTCTAAAAAAGCGCTCAGGACTTTTTTGAAAAAACGGTTTACTCCATAGGGTTATAATGTAGAACAGACGCTGGCAGTTTGAAAAAAGACGCTAAGTGTGAACATAGCCTAACTGATTTGCTGTCTGTCAGTGCGCAGTGTTTATTGGTGTCTATCAATTATGAACGGTCAAAATCATATTTAATGAGATGTAATAAGAGTGTATAGCTTATGTATTGTATTTACGCTACATAAATCCTCGTTTACACTATTTAAAACTTTAAAACAAAGACATGACTTGACATGACTTCAGACCGGCCATACGCTGATTTCACGCAGCCGTTATTTTGAAATCGAAAGCGAGGCTCGGGTGGGAAGAAAACCGGAAGTGTCGCCTTTAATCACAGGAGAGTCGTGAATGCGATGGCGTATTGTTGTGTTTAATGATGTTGTGTCAATTCTAAAACTGTACATACATTTCTTTCATACTTTAGACTATGTACAGTGAAATTCATTTATAAATAAAATATTTTTTTATATATTTACATTTACATTTAGTCATTTAGCAGACGCTTTTATCCAAAGCGACTTACAGATTAGGACAAAATTAAGCGAGTCATCATGAAGAGGCAAAAACAACGCAAGTAGTGCTCAAAAAACAAAGTTCAGGCATTATTCAGAGTAGCATAAACCCGACAAGTGAGGTTTTAAAGGGAAGGGGAAACGCTTTTTATTTTATTTGATTTTTTATACGGTTAAGTGCTCACGGAAGAGATGGGTTTTCAGCTGTTTTTTGAATGTTGTCAGGGATTCTGCATTCCGGATGAGGGTGGGGAGAGCGTTCCACCAGCATGGAACTGTGAATGAGAATGTTCTGGAAAGTGATTTTGTGGCTTTCTGTGATGGAACCACGAGACGTCGCTCTTTGACCGATCGTAGGCTTCTGGTAGGGATGTAGACCCGTAGGATTGAGTGAAAGTAGGAAGGAGCTGAGCCTGTGATAGATCTGTAAGCAAGCGTCAATGCCTTGAACTTGATGCGAGCAGCGAGAGGTAGCCAGTGCAGAGAGATGAACAGAGGAGTGATGTGGGCCCTCTTGGGCTCGTTGAAGATAAGACGAGCTGCAGCATTCTGAATCATTTGTAAAGGTTTGGATGCACATGATGGAAGTCCGGCCAGAAGAGCATTGCAGTAGTCAAGCCTAGAAATGACCAGGGCCTGGACGAGAAGTTGTGTTGCATGCTCAGTTAGGAAAGGCCTGATCTTCCTGATGTTGTGCAGTGCAAACCTGCATGATCGAGCTGTCTTTGAAATGTGATCTGTGAAGGTCAGCTGGTCATCAAACGTTACTCCAAGATTTCTGACCGACCTTGATGGGGTGATTGATGATGATTCTAGCTGGATAGTGAAGTCGTGCTGTAGAGACGGATTGGCAGGGAGGACGAGAAGCTCAGTCTTTGCCAGGTTGAGCTGCAGGTGATGTTCCTTCATCCATGTCGAGATGTCCGCCAGACAGCTTGAGATCCGTGCAGCTACTGTGGGATCATCTGGTTGAAATGAGAGGAAGAGCTGTGTGTCATCAGCATAGCAGTGGTATGAGAAACTATGTGCCTGTATGATGTGTCCCAGTGATGTGGTGTAGATGGAGAAGAGGAGGGGACCAATAACTGAACCCTGGGGAACCCCTGTGGTCATTTGATGTGCTTTGGATACCTCGCCTCTCCATGCAACCCTGAAGGACCTACCTGTGAGATAGCCCTCGAACCAGCGGAGGGAAGTTCCTGTGATGCCCAGTGATGAGAGGCTGGACATAAGGATCTGATGATTCACAGTGTCGAAGGCAGCAGACAGATCCAGGAGAATGAGGACTGAAGATTTGGAAGCAGCTTTTGCGATCCGTAGGGCTTCAGTGACCGACAGTAATGCAGTCTCAGTTGAATGGCCTTTCTTGAAGACAGATTGGTTGACATCCAGCTGGTTGTTTTGAGACAAGAAGGATGTTACTTGGTTGAACACAGCTCTTTCGAGTGTTTTCGCAATGAATGGTAGGAGAGAGATAGGTCTGTAATTCTCTACAGATGATGTTTAGTGTTGGTTTTTTAAGCAGTGGAGTAACCCGAGCCTGCTTGAATGCTGTAGGGAAAGTGCCAGTATGTAGGGATGAGTTGATGATGTGTGTGAGTGCTGGTAGAAGTGTGGGAGAGATGGCTTGTAGAAGGTGTGAGGGGATGGGGTCTAGAGGGCAGGTGGTAGGATATATAGAGCAGGTGATAGCAGGTGATGTATAATTCAGAAAGTAAAAAAAGAAGCAGGAATGAACTATATACATATCCTATATTGGATATTAACATCCAATAGTGTAAATCGCGGCAGCAGCTTCAGGTTGGTAGTCCAAGGCATTGTTGTTTATCTTTACTTCCGGGGTTCTTACCACCGGAGCCTCACTTTCGATTTCAAAATGGCGGCTGCGTGAAATCAGCGTATTGTGCCTAGTTCGGCCCTAGTTCATCACGTAAACGGGAAAACAATAATAAACCAAATTATAATAACACCAAAAGTGTAAAACACTTACAGGTAATGAATTCATGCAGTATTAAAGTATACATCACCTCGGAGATTACCAAAAATACGGACTGTCTGAGCAGCTAACATTAGTCGACCGTTCCATGGTCATTAAATGGCTTTCCTGAGGTAAATGTTATGTGACATAATTGTTCTCCAGCTGGTATATTGACCTCTTTGCATGGTTGAAAAACACTGATTGGTCGATATTATGTATGAGGAATATACATTTCGGTAAGTTGCGTGAGAAAATGGATGTGTGGCGTGAGAGCGTGTGAAAAGTGACAATTGCGTGAGTCTCACGGTCAATGCGTGAGAGTGGGCAGCCCTCTTTTACTGCAGGCAGTGACTGGCAATGAGTCTGGTCTTCAAAAGAGACAAGTTTACTAATATTAGTCTCGAATTTCCCTGGCTGAAGATAAATGCTCTGCCATGATTTTGTAGATGGACCGTTTTGAGAATACACGAAGCAGAGTTGAAGAGCAAGCAGGGTTGAAAGCAGAAAAAACGTTGGATGAATCATATAATTTAGGGGATCATTAAGATTTCCTTTTAGCACTACTTTTGATGACACGACACAACGTCCACTCGCTATAACCTCCTCACTCGCTATAACCTCCTCACCCACAGGAAATCGATAAAACCCTACACCTTTTGCTGTATATCTGGCAGCGCAACCCCAAACACAACACGTTTTCATCATCGTTTCAACTTTGATCAACATCAGCGTCACGTGTCTCATTACTCTGAGAACTAACGTACGCCCGCTGGAGGAGACGGTAATCGGCAACACAGGATAGTTTATCTTACAGAAATATAATATATAAAACTGACATTTGGATATTTGACTCACCAGTGACCAAATGTTTACCTTACTGCACACGTAGTGTATTTTTAGTGCATACTGAGTGTTAGGATCCCACAATTTACCCATTCGTTCCAGCCTGTATCCACTTTTATGTCCTCAAACGCTCGTTTTTTGGGGTCGACAGCTTATGAAAACTTATTTCTGGGTTTCTTAGCTTGTTTGCTGTACACCTTGTCACATAGCAGCTTTTAGGCATTATTCTGTCTTTTGTTAGAAGCAAGAAATGACAAGGAGGCAGCCTCTCGGAATGCAAAGTCAATGGAGACCGTTGGACTGTTTTCCCCCCCGGTGAGCGTGGTCTTCAGATTATGACGCATTGCGCTCTGTCTCTATAGAGCTGGTACGCCCATCTGTAAAACCCCACTGGACCTCTAGATTGAAAAATCGTCAATGCAAGTGAATGTGAGAAAATAATAATTTTCTGGTCCCAATTGAATTGTGCCATGAATGTGAACATATGTTGTCTGTGAATTTTTTATATAATTTTTCATGTTACGAGTTTGACAGTATATTGTACGATTCTTTGGCTAGCAGTTGTGGAAAAGACATAACGAGAAAGACTACATGTCGCCTATGTGACGTCACCCCATAACACATTTTCCCTCCACTTGTCAAATCACGGTGCTAATGCTGCCATAATTTATGGAGACAGATCGAGATGCCTGTGTTTTGTACCCAAATGTCACCATTCAAACCAAATGGGCTGTTCTTTCTTCAGATTCCCGTATCAAACGCGTCAAAAGCAGCGAAGAGTTGTAGTCCACAAAGTGCTCTCACACAAAGTCTAACCGTATCAAACTTCTACCCGCTAAATTGTAGCATTCTTCACACGAAAAATTATATAAAAAATTCACAGACAACATATGTTCACATTCATGGCAAAATTCAAACGGGACCAGAAAATAATTATTTTCTCACATTCACTTGCATTGACGATTTTTCAATCTAGAGGTCCAGTGGGGTTTTACGGATGGGCGGGACTTACCAGCTCTGTAACTATGTAACTGTTGCAGTCGCCGGCTGGATCTCTTCAGTTGGTCAGAAGCCGCTCGCGTTCTGCCACCCGGAAGTATCTTGGTGCCTATTGTTTACAAACATTCTGAAAAGGCCTATACTGTATAGCCTATAATCAGATAACAATAAAATTTGTGTAATTTAATACCAATTCATTAATTACCATTTTGACCCGTTTCACTCATTTTAATAGAAAACTCAAATTACTATGAACATTTAAAATGCTTACCTGTTTGGTACCAGTCGAATCCAGGGGCCTGTACCATGAAGCCAGTTTAGGTGGCTAGCCAGCTATGTTTCAGTTTAGTTTCCGCCAACCCTGGGTTTTAGGTACTATGAAAGTAGCTTGGCTTTAATCGGTGTTCGTTGCCATGGTATCTTACGCTGCACGGCTAACCTGCTCCGGGGCAGGTTATGTTCTGGATTCAAGATCTCAGACTGAAGTTTGACCAATCAGCTGAGAGCAAAGAAACATATAGGTGACGTAACTTACTCCAAGTGTCTGTTACAATGACTTCACCTTTTCTTCCAAATCCGGTGGACGTCTCAGCGCAAATTGTTTGACGAGCACTTCGTAGAGAAAGAGTTTTTAGTTTTTGAGTTTTGAAAGATACAGATTTTCCACGGAAGGAATGTCTTATCTTTGCGAACTTCTTGAGCTGCACATAAATAATTGAACACGTCGAATTCATGCACTTACTGTACCGCAAATGGTATTGCGTTGCGTTTTTTTGCAAGTGGTGTAGGCAACGGTGGGTGACGCACAGAAGCTAGGGGAAAACACGGTTTGTCGAACCATTCACAAGGTGGTCCTCACTCTGCAGGAGTACATGAATAGTTTCATTAATAGTGTTCCCCGGACATTTATCGACTATGTCCATAAAAGAGGGCTTTTATAAAATTGCCTGTACAATACAATACAATATAATACATGTTTTATTATTCTGTTAATCTTATGATAGGATTCCCTAGAGTCATTGCAACATGTATGCAGTCTATTGCTCCAGTCTCCACTGCTCTAGGGGAACATGAGGCAGATTATGTTAATAGGAAGTCGTATCACAGCCTTAATGTTCAGGTAGAGATGATGTGAATATGTGAGATGATTATTTTCTGTGAGATGAATCTTTAAATTAATAGTAACATTAACAGATATAACAATGATCTACGAAACATTTCATCTGCAAACGACTTGTGGTCATGAACGTATGATCACAAGTTTGGATGCCAAATGGCCTGGCTCCAGTGCTTGTCTCACAAATTTTCCGTGAGTCTGTGTTGTGTCAGCACAAAACACTGTTAATTTGAACTGAGATAGAAAAACCTAAACAATAACCCCCTATCATGACCCTCAGACAGGGCCACAGCACCGCTTCAATGTGGCATTTCAACTGCCACATTGAACACATTTCAACTGTGTTCGGCCCTTAAGAGTCACCAGAGCGGGCATCACAGATAGTGGCTGCATGTGCCATTCTGCACAATATAGCCACCAGTAGAAAGGAGCGAGAAACACCACAAAACCAGCTTCTCCCCGATGAAACTGACCCGATCACACTTGACCACCCAGCTGGTGCAGATGTAGATGCAATCACCACCATACAATATTACACTTAACAAAAGCACATTGAAACTGCAGATAGGTCTCAAACTGTTTTATTGGTTTTGTGGGATGGGAGGGAGAAAGAGAGCAAGAGAAAGTTGCATTAATAAATATTCATACTAAAGTGTTACTTGGTTAAATAAGTTCACATACTGAGATCAGTTTTATCCAGCTGTTTGATCTCCCAATTTTTTTTTTTTTTTTTTTTTTTTTTTTTTTGGAGCCTCCTCAGCTCACAGTCTAGTTCAAGTCTCCTTTAGTGAACAGTCTAGTTCAAGTCTCCTTTAGTGTGCAGTCTAGTTCAAGACTCCTTTTGTACAGGGCCCTGACTGAGTCTGTTTCCACCTGAAACATAATTCCACCACAAACATGATCATTACAAGTTTTCTGGAGGCTCATCAAATCACAAAAAGTTCCTTGACTTCCTACAAACACAGGACTGACTGTAATTTATGTCAAGGGTTTTAAATCCTTACACATTTCTTCTGAAGCCCATTGAGGTAGAGGCCTCAGTTTCTGGGGCAGGTTGTGAAAAATCCTACAATAAAAGAGATGTGTAAGGGCCAGTCCCTTTTTTATGCCACACATTCAAATGTTTGCCATAACAAAAAGCCCAGTGCATTCACATCAGCAACTGTCTGAGAACACACAGACAGAGTGTCTTCATCTCCTCCACCCTAATAAATAAAAATAGGCCAATGTAAAGCATAACTGTTGTAAAGCAGGTTATGTTTGGTGTTCTGTCTGCTGCATACTGACCTCTGTGTGGGAGACTGTGTGCATGTGTGCTGGCTTCAACAGGGACACTGTATTTCCCTCTACTGCAGAACATACAGTCAGCCATATTTAAAACTTAAAAGTAGTAATGTATCGCACACGTACCCAGTGTTACTTGCTTAGAGGAGCCAGCACCAGGGTCAGATTGTACAGCACCTGTAATCCCATCCATAATCGGCCATCCCTTATTGCCTACTCAGAGCCAACTCCTCCGCCACAGTGTATTCTTGTTTTCTTTATTTCTGTTTGCTGCAAACAAGTGTTTGTGATAAAATGTTCACAAAAGTAATAAAAGGTTGTGGTAAATACTCACCACTTTGAATTATGTTTTTACAGATTGTCACAGATCGCTCGAATAATAGCTTGCCTCCGGCGCATGTAGGCAGTTATAGCATTGTAAAATGCAGAATTTACTTGCACAACAGCTGCTAGCAAAGATATACGCCATGACTGATGACACCCAATCATAGAGCCGAGCGTGAGCCTCTACTACGTCATCGTTTCTAAAGTCCTCCGTTTTGACCCGTCCACACTAAAACGAAAAACGGGTCGGCAGCGTTTCTAAACTTATCCGTTTTGGGTCTCCGTTTTTGCCGTTTTAGTGTGGACGGGAGGTGCAAACGTAGCAAAAGGTCACAGTAGTGTGGATGGGGCCTGAGTTGACTGAGAAAGTTGATGAGCTGCATCATGGTACCAATAAAGCCTGATTGCATCGGTTTGGTTTTGTCAACTATAAACTAATCCTGCAACCCTGAGTTTGTTCATCTACCATCATGGTACAGGCCCCAGAATGACTGTTGACGATGCAAAGTTCCAGCAGTCTCATTGGTTAGAATTAATCACGTGACGACGCCATCTACTGTATTACTTATAATTTTTCTTTTTTTCTTTTGCAGTTTTAATAAATATAATATTATATACAAGTATAGAATTTATCAGTGATGTATTTATTAGTATAAAAAAATATAATTGTATAATATAATAAATACATCACAGATGAATACCAAAACAAATCAGTCAACCATTTGCGTTGTTTTATTGTGACAAATAGGTTAATTTTATTTAATAAATATGGTAACACTTTCTATGCAGACCATGCTCATAATGAATTATAGCTCCATTTATACTTTTTATGAGCAATATTACTATACATATATTTATAAAGACTCATAAGACCTATAAGATATAGTTAAATTTATATAATTTTTTTATAATTCCTTATAAGTCACTCATTTGCTCTTTCAATGCGCATGTTCATAATCCATTATTCACTGATTTATAAGTATTAGTAATTAGTCAGTTTTATGGTTCCATGAATGTATTTATAAAGATGCAAACTGCATTTCTATGTTATTTACGAATGTATTAATATATAAGTGCTGTGATTTATTGAGGTCTAATAGTCTAATGGTGTTTAAACTACTGTAATGTACTGGTCTGTCTGACTTTATCAGTCTGTCTGGGAACAGCTGCTACAAGCAAACAGTTAAAGAT
Source organism: Leuciscus idus (assembly GCA_021554675.1). Taxonomy (NCBI): domain Eukaryota; kingdom Metazoa; phylum Chordata; class Actinopteri; order Cypriniformes; family Leuciscidae; genus Leuciscus; species Leuciscus idus. Next base: position 11,633,759 of record CM038625.1, on the reverse strand, counting down.
AGTACTTGTCTTGCTATCTTGTTGACTGTGTGCAGTTTTAGTTAAGTATATGATGGACTGTTGAATGAAATAACATTTATGACATTTTACGGGATTGTTAAAATAGTTTGATTAACCCCGAGCTTCTAATCTTAAAACAATGATTTAACTGTACTGTTATGGTGGGTTGCTCACAGTAAACCCTCATGGTGGCCCCACAGTGGAAAAACTGCTATGGGCCCCGCATGAGCTAACCCACTGGGGGCCCGTGTGGGTTTTACTGTGGGCAAGCCCACAGTGGGTTGCCCACAGTAAATCCTAATGGGGGCCCAAATGGGCAAAACTGCTATGGGCCCCGCATGGGCTAACCCACTAGGGGCCCGTGTGGGTTTTCTTTGGGCAAGCCCACTGTTGACTGCTATCTGTAACACATTACTAGGCACTATAATTACATCCTTATGATGACACGTAATTGTTAATTAGCAAGCTAGACTAAAGATGGCTAAACTCTCTCAGCCAGTCATCTAAATATTAGAGTAACTATTCTTTCATATAGTGCACAACATAGTGCACCTTTAAAAAAAAAAAACGGTCAGTCTTACTTTGCCAACAAACCTCCATTAAATATGGATGTCCATTAATGATTAATTTGATTTCTACGAGTTCTTGTTCCTGAAGCCTGTCTCTATGACAGGCTGTAAACCGCAAAAAAAGAAAGAAATTAATGTTGGGGGCCTTTTATCAGAAAACTTAAAGGCTCTCTTACTTGTCAATGCATTCTGGCAGACAGGTCTTTGAGCGGGTTTTGGAGAGAGCGCGTGTGGTTGAAGACAGGGGTTGTGGTCTGATTCCATTCGGCGGAAGTTAAAAGAATAGTTTAAACTGTTAACAGCTTGTTATCTTTACAACAGATGCTCTCTGGGTTTTCGCACTTAAGTGTAACTAATTCAGACCACTGAACTGTTGAAGAAAATGTTTTACACATTTGCTTTTTGCTGTCTGTGCTTTTGCTGTCTGGTTGGTGAGTTAAAAAATATGTTTTTTGATTTATAGTTACATGTTATTTGTGTGGAGCTCTAATGAACTTCAGTTCCACTGTCTATTGTCTAACTGTTTATTCATGTAATTTATAACACTAAACCAAAATGTAAAATGAAGGTGTGTGAAGATATCTGTGTTTTCCACCCTGCCGTTTATTTCCCATGATGCTGTTTCCATCTTTCTACTTTCTCAAAGTTTGTAATCATTTCAAAACTACTTCAAACTTCAGTTAAATCTTCATTATAACAATTTAAAGTTGAATGTGTGACTGAGAGACTGTTTCTGTGTGTTCTTCAGGAGTGTTTGCTGGTACAGATTCAGTGAGGTCAGTGTCAGTGATGGAGGGAGACTCAGTCACTCTAAACACTGATCTTAATGAAATACAGACAGGTGAATGGATAACATGGACATTTGGAACTAACGGGCCTCTAATAGCTAAAACCAATGGAGTGAACAATACAATCACTGATTATCTTGATAGGAGATTCAGAGACAGACTGAAACTGGACAAGAAGACTGGATCTCTGACCATCATGAACATCAGAACTGAAGATGCTGGAGTTTATGAAGTTGAGATCAGCAACAGCAGATCAGAGACTAAACACATATTCACTGTTACTGTCTATGGTGAGTAGAGAAATACAGCTCACTACATATTACAGAAGTGTCATTATATTGTTATAATCAAGATGATTAAACTTTATTGTCATTGTACAAGTATAGATCTTATGAAATATAAAAATGGGGGACGGGGTCTAGTATTGGACATTATGCAGTTTGTTAAAATGCTTTCAGTGGTGATCAGGATCTGAAGGGATAGATGAACTATTTTTGGTCTCCTCAAAAGTAAAGACACATTTGTGCATTTGTATTATTCTTCAAACTTTGCCATGAGAGTTTATGAAAGTTTATGAAAGCTGTGAAATTTAGCATGATGATTTGATGAGGGTCTGAAAATTCTCCAGACCAACTTTGGGGTCTGTGTGTCTGTCTCATAACACCACTGAATTCTCAAATTTCAAAGCTAATAACTTAGCCTAGAAACATTGTCCTAATTACATTAAAACCCATTGATTTGTTGGATTTTAATGTTTGTTTGTTTTCCACTGCTCCTCTTTTGTCCAGTCCTCATAAGTGGCTCCAAGCCTGGCAAAAGTGGATTTTTTTTCAGTGAATTTTTTTTACATTTTCAACATCATTACGGTTTCACACCAAAGCAAAAGTCAGGATGTTTCTTGGCAATACTTTGGTGTATTTAAACTTGCTAGATATTGTGTTCATACTTGTGTATGTCTATCAGCACTACAGCCACTTTAAATAAGTTTTCTTATACAAGAAGCAAGAGCAACAGCCAAGGCCGCATTAATGCACGGGCTTACCTGGGCTGAAGCCCAGGAGCCTCCCAAGTTCAGGGGCCTCCCAGGTTCAGGTTCATGATGAGCTGAAAAGGTCATATTGTTTTGTAACTTGTCAGGTTTTCTGTCAATTACTCTAATCGCACATTACATGTCTGCTGATTGAGTGACCCACGTGGCCCCATAAGCCCCGTTCATACAGCCAGCAATTTTGTCGCTGTATGCCGCTAGTCTCTATACTGTAAAGTCGCTTGTGGGCGTTGGTAGTGCTGTCACTCTAATGTTATTGGTAGACTGCTCGTCTGGCCACATCTATACAAAACACCATCACAAGTGTCACAACTATATTATTTTAATTTGACTAGGAATTAGGCTCAAAAGAAACAGTATGCTGTTGGGAGAGTGTTTTTACATTACCACAGCAGTGTTCAGGGATTAAATAATTTACTAGATTAACGATCGATCAATCTACAAATTAAACTCACTCATACTGTCATAAATTACCTAACATTAGGTTAAAGGAACACTCCACCGTTTTTTGAAATAGGGCTTATGCATACTTTCCTACATTTAGATAGGTGGGTAATGTAGCGATAATCACTTCTGGGGAATAATTAACTCAAATGAAGGGGAATATTCATGAGTTTATGAATATGATTTTGCTTATCGTCTACACAGATTAAATTACCCAAAAAGGGAATATTTGATCAATTTGTCAGGGTAACTTTTAATCAGAATTAATTTCAGTTATCTAAACATATTGTTTGTCCCGCAAACTCTATGTAAGACTTCCTTATCAAATACCAATAAAAGTACCCTTCTTACAAACTCCAAGAAATATACATTTTCTGGCCGTGAACATTAATTTTCCTGTGTTCATAAAATTAAACTACTCAACGTAGTAAATAATTAAAGCTTTGTAGCTGAATCGTACTTCTCATTGACTTTGTAATATGAGCATTTTAGACAGAAGCAATCAAGAATATAATGGTTTTAATAATTGAACTAATAATACATCGAACTACAATTCACACAGAATATATGTATATACACCCGAAACAAACAAAACGAAAAACATTACTAACACGAATTAACAGAGGATGAGAGAATTACAGAGATCAGACGATGAGAGAGGTAAGAGAGAAGGAGAGAGGATGAGCGAGCGAAAGTGAAAGCAAAATACAACAAGACAACAAGAAATCACATCAATCAAATAAAAAATCAATACTTGCATATGGTTCTCTTTGTATTTGCTGAGGAAAGAAGGCGCGTGTCGTTATTTCGGAGCTGGGCGTATTCTCTCGTGTCTTCCGGGACACTCAGACTCGCGGGAAGATTTAAAGGTTCACCGAACGTGAAGTTACCAAAGAAACAATTCAGAGTTCATCTCCCTCGTGGAGGGAGAGGCGAATATGAAAATAAAACTTAGAAAAGAAAAGAAAGGTCGGGAGTGACGTGGAGGTGCGCGTCCGAAGACGGTGGCCGAAGCCTGTCCGAAGTTGGTGTTTTCCCGAAGTTTGACCGAAGAGCCTAGAGGAACGGGAAGTTCCTCTTTTGAGGGAATCCCATCCACGCCCCTTTTTGCGGGGAGGGCAAATCATCTGCCGAGATTTTCGAGCGGGAAGATTCCTTTGTTTGTTTGGAACAGCCTCCTGGCTTGACTTACAGTGGTGTTTGACTTAAGCCTTTCGGCTCCAGAAATATGAAATGTGTAAAACAATGTACATTACTGCATTCTGCTATCGGAATTCGACTCCGTTAGATTGAGATAATTACAGAGATATCAAACACGTCACATGAAGATTATAGGAATACAAAGTTACACATAAGATATGCATATTATAAGCATTTAAAGTTTGATTAACACACGATAAAATTGCAGAGACTCCAATTTGATATGGGAAGACATCTAAGCACAAAAAGGAAATACAGTTAATACATTTAAAAGGTACTTTTCTCCTTCCTTACAAGAATTCCAGCGAGCTGGGCTTTCCTGGAAATCCCAGTTGGGGTCATAAAGTTGTATGACCTGGTCAGAGGTAGGGTTACAAAACCATGATTCTATTTGAGAACATTAATTAGGAGAAACATTTCCAAGTTACAAATCAGAAAATCATAACCATCGCATAACAGGGCTAACCAGTTATGCAATGCACAAACCTATCAAATACATCTTAGTAATGACTTAAATGATGAGTGTAAAGAAACGTTTGTGTGTGTGTGTGTGTATGGAATGCTCTGTGTCTGGAATGTCTATAGAAAGTTTCATTATCTCTCTGACTGAGAGAAAGGGGGTTTGGAATTCTTTGAAGCTTGTGAAGCCCGGAGAAGTGTTGTTCTGGAGTGTGTCTAGGGTGCTATAAAGTATCGGGGGAGCCGTAAAAGTTGCCACAAGCGCAGACCTAGCGGCGCCAAGTCAAGTCAAGTCAAGTATATTTGTATAGCGCTTTTCACAATACAGATTGTATCAAAGCAGCTTAACAGTATTAAATTAAAATAATACAACAAAGTTTGTTTCAAGACGAATTTATTGATTGATAAAATTAAATTAAATATCCCCAAAATATCCCCAACTGAGCAAGCCAAAGGCAACAGTGGCAAGGAACTGAAAAACTCCATCAAGTGACCTAATGGTGTCCTAAAACTCCATCAGGTGACCTAATGGAGAAAAAAAAACCTTGGGAGAACCCAGGCTCAGTCGGGGGCCAGTTCTCCTCTGGCATTTATGAACTAGAGGCCGGATTGTAGTTTGAACTGTAAGATTAAAAATATTATATGAATGCCTGGCCGAAGAGATGCGTCTTTAATCTAGTTTTAAACTGGGAGAGCGAGTCTGAGCAACAAACAGTATCAGGAAGGCTATTCCAGAGTTTTGGAGCTAAATGTGAAAATGCTCTCCCTCCTTTGGTTGATCTGGATATCCTAGGTATGACCAAAAGCCTCGAATTTAGTGATCTTAAAGAGCGCGATGGATTATAGGGCGATAGAAGATCCATTAAATAGACTGGAGCTAAGCCGTTTAGGGCTTTATAAGTCAGTAGCAATACCTTGTAATTAATACGGAACTTTATAAGTAACCAATGCAGTGATGATAAAATCGGTGTTATATGATCATATTTTCTTGATCTAGTAAGAACTCTAGCGGCTGCATTTTGGACTAACTGTAGCTTGTTTATTGAGGATGCAGGACAACCAGCTAATAAAGCATTACAGTAATCTAGTCTCGAGGTCATGAATGCATGAACTAACTTTTCTGCATCAGAAACTGATAGCATATTACGTAGCTTAGCAATGTTTCTAAGGTGGAAAAAGGCTGTTTTTGTTACATATGAAATATGATTTTCAAAAGACAGGTTGCAATCGAGTATAACACCCAGGTATTTTACTGTAGAGGATAAAGTAACAGGACATCCTACGATGTTAAAGTTGTATTGTGAGAGGTTTTGTGGGCGGTTTTTTGAACCGATAAGTATTACCTCTGTCTTGTCTGGATTTAATAAAAGAAAATTACGCGTCATCCAATCTTTTGAGCGGACACCACTTTTTCTAGTATTTTAGACATAAATGGAAGATTTGAAATGGGTCTATAATTTGCTAGGTTATTATGATCTAATTGTGGTTTCTTAATGAGAGGTTTTATAACTGCCAGTTTAAATGTTCTTGGAACATGACCTAAAGATAAAGACGAGTTAATAATATTGAGGAGAGGCTCTTCCACTATAGGTAACACTTCTTTCAGTAGTTTAGTTGGTATAGGATCTAATAAACATGTTGTTGTTTTAGATGAAGTGATAAGTTTATTTAACTCTTTTTGTTCTATAGTTGTAAAGCACTGTAATTGTTCTTGCGGGGTGATAATTGAGGCTGAATTATAAGGCGCGATTGAAGATTGAACGTTTACAATTGTGGTTCTGATGTTTTCTATTTTCTCAGTGAAGAAGTTCATGAAATCATTACTACTAAACTGTAACGGGATATTTTGTTCGGGTGACGTCTGTTTATTTGTTAGTCTAGCCACGGTGTTAAATAAAAACCTTGGATTATTTTGGTTATTTTCTATTAGTTTGCGGAGGTGCTCTGCCCTGGCCGCTTTTAGGGCCTTTTTATAACGTGACATACTGTCTTTCCACGCGATTCTAAAGACCTCTAAATTAGTTTGTTTCCATTTACGCTCTAAATTACGGGTTTCTCTCTTTAGAACATGTGTAGTATTGTTGTACCATGGTGCTTTAATTTTCTCTCTGACCTTTTTTAATTTAATGGGTGCAACAACATCCAATGTTCTAGAGAGAATGGTGCTCATAGTGCTAGTTAGTTCTTCTAGTTCATCTGTTTGTTTGGGTTCAGGCAGCAGCTGAGACAGATTAGATAAGCAATTTGAGAAATGATCTATGGTGGATGGAAGGATTGTTCTGCCTGGTCGATAACGTGGCGCCGCATGACATAATAATAATAATAATAATAATACATTTTATTTGTAAAGCACTTTACATTTGACACCAAATCTCAAAGTGCTACAGTAGAACAAAATTAAAAACAATACAGTATACAATAAAAACACAACATGTTAAAAAAACGGGACTAAAATCAAGCATTAGCTGTTAAAATAAGCCTGTGTAAAAAGGTGGGTTTTTAGTCCTTTTTTGAATGTGTCCACTGTCTGCGGGGCCCTGAGGTGGTCTGGAAGGGCGTTCCACAGGCAGGGAGCAGCGACTTGAAAGGCCCTGTCGGCCATTGTTTTGAGCCGTGTCCTGGGCATGACCAAACGGTGCTGTTGGCCTGACCGGGTTCTGGTTGATGAATTTGGTGTGAGCAACTCAGTGAGGTAAGTGGGGGCCGCACCGTGCAGACAGTGATGGGTCTGAAGGAGGACCTTATATTCTATACGGGACTGAATGGGGAGCCAGTGCAGTGAACGGAGGATGGGGGTGATGTGCTCATGTTTTCGCACCCCCATCAGGACCCTGGCAGCGCTGTTCTGAACATACTGGAGCTTTTGAAGGCTCCTGCCAGGAATCCCGATGAGGAGTGAATTACAGTAGTCCAGCCTGGAGGAGACAAAAGCATGGACGAGCTTCTCTGCAGCAGAAAGGGAGAGGGAGGGGCGCAGTTTGGAAATATTGCGTAGGTGAAAGAATGCAATTTTGCAGATGGAGGTGACATGACTGTCGAAGGAAAGGTGGGGGTCAAATTTCACCCCTAGGTTAGTAACAGAGGAAGAGAGGGGAGTTGTGTGTCCAAAAAGTGAAACAGTGGTGATTGGAGAGGAGCGGAGTTGATGAACGGTTCCAGTTTGAATGGCCTCTGTTTTGGAGCCATTCAGCTGCAGGAAGTTTTGACTCATCCACGCCTTTATCTCCTCCAGGCAGGAACTAAGGCGGGCATCCGTGGCAGAGGGAGTGACTTGAAGGTAGAGTTGTGTGTCGTCAGCATAGCAATGGAAATTAACTCCATGCCTGCTGACGACACGACCCAAGGGGAGCATGTAAATGGTGAAGAGGGTTGGACCGAGTACGGAGCCCTGGGGGACCCCACAGGTGACAGTGTGGGGTCTGGATTTTACATCCCCCAGAGCTACACACTCGGTTCTATCAGTGAGATAGGAGTGAAACCATTTCAGGGCAGTACCAGAGAGACCTGTGTAGTGTTGAAGTCGGTGCAGGAGAATGTGATGGTCCACAGTGTCAAACGCAGCAGAGAGGTCGAGAAAAATGAGGAGGGATGTGGAACCAGAATCAGAAGCCATCAGCAAATCGCTGGTGACTCTGATAAGAGCTGTTTCTGTGCTATGGGAGGGACGAAAACCAGATTGAAATTTCTCATATAGCCTGTTGGATTTGAGATGATTATGGAGCTGAGTGGAAACAACTTTTTCCAGGAGTTTGGAGATGAAAGGGAGATTAGAAATTGGTCTGTAATTCGACAGTGGTATAGGGTCCAGGGTGGGTTTTTTGAGGAGGGGTTTGATGAGAGCAGTTTTGAGGGAGGTAGGAACATAGCCTGTCTCCACGGACATGTTTATTATTTTGGTTATGAGTAGGGCTGCAACTAACGATTATTTTGATAATCGATTAATCGGACGATTATTTTTTCGATGAATCGATTAATCGGATAAAAACTTTTTTTTACAATTCAATTAGATTTTTTGCTTATTATAACTAAATAAAACCCTAAATCAGGGTATTTATGTTTAAAAGTGTACTTTAAAAAGTGCAAAAGCCACACATTGAGTTTTACTAATATAATCTTTAATTTTTACATTTTAAACCTTAAAAAACACAAAAGTTTGTCCAGTTTTTAAACAGTAAAACTTATTTAAATATCCAAAATATAAATAAACTAAACAAAATATTGAGTTGTGCTGCTCATATAAACTTCACATTATGAAATTAGGACACAAACATGTTTGTAATAAGATATTAAGCAGAAGATTTTGAATTCCAATGTAGAACGCGGTCTGTTATTTCTTGATATCAGACGCTGCGAAGTAACGTTATAACACACCGTTGCCATAATAAACAGAGCGTTGCTATGGACGAAGGATTCTAACCGTAGAGACGGAACGGACTATTTTCTTTAGCGGAAGCAATACAATAATTTTTAAATCAATAAACTAATTTTTAAATCAATATTTTGTGTCAAATTATTGAATTATTTGGTGGGTAGCCATGCAATAAGCGGGATAATGTAGAGTGAGGCGGTTGAAATAGCGAATACAACCCCGACAGGCTGATCGGGACCCCGACGCGAAGCTATACATTAACGTTATCCCTTACATAGTAACGTTAATGCTATAAAAAGAGAGCGGAATGGAGGTAACGTTAACTTACGCAACAAGCTAATAGGCTTGATTAAAAGGACAAGAAAAATGATGCATTAGTGCACAAGCATTCGCTGAAAACCACTGACTACAGTGACTAAAAAACAATATTTTACTGCTGCTGTTATTAACTGTCTTTATATTTAGTGCTTCACTTTGTAAACACCATTTAATTTAACCTATTTCTGCAGTAGCGCTATTATAATCCATTACTTATGTTCCGAGCGAACTGATTGCGCAACCTGATGCTCGATGCAAAATAGATCTAGTGTGACTGTCCCGAAGTTAGTAAACAAAGCTGTTTACACTGTAGTATTGAATTAAACTAGACTATACAATTTTCACATCTTCATATAATGAGGATACAGTTTTTGCTCGCCGTGCTGATGTTTCACCTTCATCCGTGACACCAAAGTGTTTCCTCTTCATGTGTTCGTCCATCATTGTGGTACTTCCATGCCACACAAGCTCAGCTTTGCATAACTTCCAGATTCCAGATTTAATGTAAAATGCTCCCATGCCTTAGATGACTTTTTCTGCCGCCGACTGAACTGTCATTTCTCTCCGATTACTCTGGCATTTCGCGTGTGACTGTGTTGTCATAAAAGTGACGTCATCATTAACGCTTCCCGTGACGTGAGCAGACCAACTAATCGACAATGACATTCGTTGACAACGATTTTCATAATCGATTATTATCGATTTTATCGATTAGTTGTTGCAGCCCTAGTTATGAGGGAACTGATGGAGTTAGTGTGAGTTTTAAGCAGAGGAGATGGGAGGGGATCAAGGTGGCAAGTGGATGTTTTGGATTTACGAATGATGTTCTCGACCTCCTGCTGCGTTGTGGGGGACAGTTGTGATAGGGTTTGAGCGATGGGTGTTGCGGGCAGGTCTAGTGAGGTGCTATTTAGAAGTGGAAATGAGGAGCGAATAATGTCAATTTTTGATGTGAAAAAATCAAGAAACCGGTTGCAATTTATATCAGTTGGACTGTAGAATGAGGAGATCTGTGGTTTGATGATGTGATTTATTGTGGAGAACAGTTTTTTGGAGTTACCTGGGTTGTTGTTTATAAGTGTTGAGTAGTGTTCTGACCTAGCCTTGGAGAGTGCTTTGGCATAAGCCCTACGATGTTCCCGGTAGGCCAACTTATGCACCGTCAGGTCAGATGTTTTGCAGGCACGCTCCAGGACACGGCCAGACCTCTTCATCCCTCTCAGCTCGTTTGTAAACCAGGGGGCAGAGCGGGTAAACGTGACTGTCCGGGTTTTTAATGGAGCAAGACAATCCAGAATAGAGGTGAGGCTGGTGTTGTAGTAGTCCATTAAGTCATCAGCTGATGAGTGAGGAGAGGGGGAGAGATGCTGGAGATGTTGACTGAGGGAGGTGGCGTCCAAGTTCTTGATGTTTCTGAAGGTCATATGACGTTTTGGTTTGGTGGGGGGGAACTAATATTGGGACTTCAAATGTAACCGCCAGGTGATCGGAGACACCCACGTCATACACCTGAAGGCCTGAAACTGAGAGGGAGTCTGTAATGACAAGGTCGAGTGTATGCCCCCTATTGTGTGTGGGGGCATCCACAAGCTGTTGGAGGTTAAGACAATCCAGGGTTTGTTTAAAATTCGAGGCCAGTTTACAGTTATGGGAGTCCACGTGTATGTTGAAATCACCAATAACCAGAATATTTCAGTGAGCTGTGCAAAGGGAGATTAAAAAATCATGAATGTCAGAGATGAAAGTTGGTTGTGGCTTGGGAGGGCGATAGACGAGGGCTATTGTTGCTGAAATAGCTTTTTTGCAACTGAAAACCAGACTTTCAAATGAGCCAGTACTGGGCACAGACACGGGGGATAATTCAATATTGCTGCGATGTAAAACAGCTAGGCCCCCACCACGGCCAGTTGTACGAGCCTTATCGAGGTAGTTGTACCCAGGTGGGCAGGCCTCATTTAGGGATGAGTATATTCCAGGCTGCTGCCATGTCTCTGTAAGACAGAGAATGTCTATCCCCTTATCCAGGATGTGGTCGTATATGAGTCCAGATTTGTTTGACAGGGACTGCACATTCAGCAGTTCAAATGTCATTTGAGCTCTAAAATCCAGTTTATTGACAGGGCGGAGAACCCTGCGATCCACTCCAGGTTTTACAGTGCACCATTTACACCCAGCACTATCTATGCCAGGAGTGGCGGTACTCTGATGACGCAAACGGTGACGTGTCAGTTGCGCAACGGGACGCGATGCCGACCAGAGGGATGAGATGGAGCTTTGGTCACCGGATTTAGACACAACAAACCGGCGCCTTGATCCCCTATGGATATATCGAGGTCGGTACGGAAGATCCAGTTGCTGCAGGGGAGCTTGGTTGTTGTTATTGAGAGCTTGGAGATGTTGCATCGAGGTGTCGGACCACAACATGATGCGTGATGTGTTAGCGGCTAGCCGATATCCAGGCGAGTACCGGTGAAAGACAGCGACACAAGCCAAGGTAATCCACAGCTTCCACAGGGATGGTATTCCACGTGCAGACATCCGCTTGAAGGCAGAGGCGATGCAGAACCCGAAGTTGGTTCCAGGGCTCAGGGATTTGAAGTCAAAGAGTGAAGAATACACTCTGACTTTGCCGGATTCAGCTTAGTAACAGGTATGTGCCAGGTAACACTTCACGTAGCAATCATTTGGCTACTGAGTGCAAACAAAAATATATCCGTCAATTGCTGTAGCGATTTCAGTAACTACAGTAAGAATAGTACAGTAGGGCGGATTTGCGCGAGTTTGCACGAGTTTGCAGAAAAGCGGCGAACAGCCAGCGCCAGCGTCCTCTCCGCATACACTCGGCCCACTTACAGCTTACACATATTACAGCTGTACATAATATGCAAGTTACCATATAATGGTCAGTGACATCATCACTTTGTGGAATGATATCTATATCGGTTGGATCGATTCCATATGATATAATTAAATCGAGTGTATGATTAAGACGATGAGTTGGTCCGGTGACGTTTTGCTTGACCCCAAAGGAATTTAATAAATCTGTAAACGCAGCCCCTAACGCATCATTTGGATTATCTACGTGTATGTTAAAATCTCCAACAATTAATTGTAGCAACAATGACATCCAGCCAGCTGCTTTTCACATTAAGTGAATCATGAGGGTGTCGAACACATCTTCTTTGTCCTTAGGAAGACAGCTCTGGTTATTATTATTCCCTACGGGGTAATTCACCAGCGCCAGGGTGACTGGAATCCCCCCCAGTTCAGCGTGAACTCCCCGTGACTTTACAGACTCGTGACATTCCACTCCACACACAAACACTCGTGGACTTTGAAACAGACATTTCCACACATGTGATCCAATAGCAATGTTTTTGATATGTATTTTTATGTGTGTATAATTGGCCAGATAATGTCTGAGGTATCTATGCAACGTTATTATGTTAATCAAAATCACTATGCTAGTGATTATGAGGAAATTATGTAACCCTGTATTTCTTTCATGCAAAAACGTCATTCGAGGTGTCAATGTAATGGGAAAAACATGTCGGAGTCGAATCTTGACTGCAAAGTACAATAATATGCATTTATTCCAGGAAATACCATATTTCTAAATATGAATGTTATTTTCGATCACTCACATGACAGTCAAAGTAGGCGTTTCTTCACAAACAAAGAAATCTCTTTCCCGCTTCAGATCAGAAGATCCGATTCGCTGTTGTCCCAAAAAGAGGGCGTAAGCAGATGTCCTAAAAGCAAGAGACCCTCTCACCTTGCTCTCTCTCTTGCTCTCTCTCGCTCTGACCTTCTTCTTCTCCACGCGCAGCGCTTCTCCTCCCAACGGAACCAGCTGGACCAGGCCTTGCCTTGGCTTCGCCTCTGGGACGCATACCCTCGCGTCATGTAGAAGCTGCCGTTCTTTGCAACTAAGTTATATATATTTGCCTCTCCCTTCCCGGGAGATGAATCTTATTTTCTGGTAACGTTATGTGACGATGTCGTCATAAAATAAGCAATCAAATGTTTATTTATCCTAGATTTATCAGTCATCTTTTATCTGTAATATAATCCGAGTTCATTATCCATAAAAATCAAAACAATGTACAGTATTTAGTAGGTGAATCTGCAGTTGTCATAAGATAGCGACGAAGATGGTGACGTTTTGGGTCGAGCCCAGTTACCTTTATCTGGATGACGTGCGTCGCTCAAGGAAGTTGTAGGCAGCTGTCGGAAGCCAAGCCAGTGAGTGTACCTCGCGGAGCTCCGCTCGAAGACTCCCGCGATTTATTGTTTTATCCGTGGCAAAAGTGTGTATCGTCTGCGTTCTAATCTATCGCGCTCTGGATCTTTAAAAGGAAAGCATTGTATCCTCGTCATTGTGTGACTAGCGGATGGTCGTTGAGACGCTGCAGGGCTAACAGTACGAGTGAACCGTTCTAAAATCTGGGCGGAATTGACGGATTGGGAGCCTCCAGCCTGTATACTCATGTCTGGGAAGTTCCAGAAAAACGTGGACCAGACTATTAAAGGATAAAGGAGTCGTGAGTACACTAGGGCAGTTCTGGATGACTGTTTTCACGTGACTTGACTTTTGACTTTGTGACTGTTTTTTGATCGGGGAAATGTATTTATATATTTTTTTCCCTTACTGACTATGTGTACTATATGAACTAAACTGTTGGAATTACTGCTGATCTTGTGGCTTGAGCTAATTTTGTTTCTTTTTTGTAGCCTTTGTGGCGGGTCAATTTCTTTTTTTTTTTTTGTGATCAATTATTTATTTATTTTCTTACAATCATCATTTACATAATGGAGAGGAAACACCTTCACGAGATAAAGAGAAAACCTTAGGCTTATTGCATCATCACTGGAAATAAAACAGAGCAATTAAAGTATTGCTTATTCTATTGTCTGTGTCTCTGTTTCTCTTTCCCTCTCCATATCCTACCCATCCCAAGCCCGCCCTCCAACCCTTAACAAGATTCGCTCAAGGTATTGAACAATTAACAACGAGAGAGAAAAAAAAAAAAAAAAAAAAAAAAAAAAAAAAAAAAGTAAGAAGGGAACACACGCACACCCACACACACACCTCTCAACCCTTTTCCATTACCACCCATCCATCCTTTCTCCATTATTATGATATCCACACAGAGATCCACATAACATCATAGAACACAGCACAGGATATTGGACATTGCATATATCAAATAAATATATCATAATTGAAAGTATCAAGCGCGTCCTGAATTCTTCCTTTATTATAAAATTCACAGAAATCAATAAAATATTCTAGATAATAATAACAAAACTAAATGAAGTGCATGTACAACATGGAGCTGAACATTTAAACATTACACATTGTATATAAAAAAAAACAAAACAAAAAAAAAACAGTTGGGCAGCATATATAAAACAAATCAAAAATAAACAATTAAGAAGAGAAAGAATCCGACCTTATATACATCATTTCATTTATTTTCTCTAATAGCTCTGACCAACAGTCAATATTAGAGGTTTTGACATAATGCAAACGTGCTGTAGAGAGCTCTAGCTGAACAATATCCCGATAAGAAGCAAGCCATTTTCTCACGGACAATGTATGTGGTGGTTTCCAACGACAAACTATCATCCTTTTGGCGGCTGTCAACCCAGCCAGAAGGAGACGCCTATTATTGATGGTAAGCTTTAGAGACGATGTGTCGTTAAGGAGAAGCAAGCATGGTGAAGGAGGGATGGGTTCTTTGATAATACTGGACATGATGGATGAAACACTATGCCAAAAACTATTGACCTCTGGACACTGCCACACCATATGATAATAAGTAGCATTTATTTTATCTGGACAAAAATCACAATATGGGTTATCTCTGAGTTTCATTTGCTGTAATCTTCGCGGAGTTAAGTAAAACCTATGGATCAATCTGTAATGTACCATTTGATGATCAAGGTTTCTAGATGATAGAGATATATTTGTCCAAATCACACACCAATCTGGATCCTGGGAGATGTTAATATCTGTCTTCCAGAGTCTGAAAAATAATAATAAGGGCTTATGTGAAGCTTTAGTTATAAACTTGTATATCTCTGAAACAATGCCACTAATTTTACCTTTAGTATCAAAGATTACATGAAGGGGATGATTCCCCAACTCAATACCCCAAGGAACACCCTGAGCGCGCATTGCTGCACGTAGTTGTAAATAAAAATAAAAAGTGCCTGATAAATTATAAGCTCTCTCTAAATCATGGAATGCACGAAGACCCTGTTCCCCCAAGATATCCTTAAGGACACAGACCCCTCTATTGCTCCACTGGGGGAAGAAGATTGGTTTCTTCTCTATTAAGAGTGAATAATTATTGAAGATAGGGGACTGAGCGAAGAAAATGTTTGGGATTTTAGCAAATCGGTGGACTTTACGCCATACCATCAAAAGATAAGAAATTATTGGTCCAAAGTTGCGTTTAACTATACTATGGGGTATATTGGAATATACCAGGCTAGACAGACAATGTGGATGTATTAGACGTTCTTCAATAGGACGCCATGACACCAGAATATCTGGATTCAACCATGTAGCAAGAGAGCGTAAAACAAAGCTCCAGGAATACCATTCAAAATTAGGCAAATTAACACCTCCTGATAATCTATGTCTTTGTAAAGTAGATGCTTTGATTCTAGGTTTTTTTCTATTCCATAAATAGGAGCTAACGATTGAATGTAGCTTATTCCAGTAACCACCTGGTGGAGCTAGGGGGATCATACTGCTCACAAAATTAACACGAGGCAATATATTCATCTTAACAACTGAGAGTCTAGACTGAAAAGAAGTAGGGAGCATCCCCCATCTATTCAGGTCATCCTCCACATTTTTTAAAACTTTATTGTAGTTCTCAGCAGTTAACATGTTGAGTGAGGAACTAATTGACACTCCTAGATATTTAAAACTACTGACAACAGGAATATTGAAAAGTGGTATCTGATCGTCCAATCCCCCCAGCAGCATTAAAGCCGATTTTGTCCAGTTTATTTTGTAGCCTGAAATACTGCTAAAATTCTCGAAAATTTTAAGAAGATGTGGAAGGGATTTAGAAGGATTTTTTGTAAAAATTAAAATGTCATCTGCATACAAAGAAATACAATGTGGAGTGTCTTGAATAATGATTGGTTCTAAAGCCTCCGACTGCCGTATTGCCTGAGCAACAGGTTCCAAAGATAAAGAAAATAAAAGTGGAGATAAAGGGCAACCCTGACGGGACGATCTTGTAACTGGGAACCTAACTGAACAGTTGCTGCCCGTTATAACGACTGCAGAGGGGTTGGTATACAATAACTTTATCATAGAGATAAAGCTATCACTGAAGCCCATGACTTGAAGGACAGACCACAAATAACACCATTCCAGTCGATCAAAAGCCTTCTCAGCGTCTAATGAGAGAATGGCATTTTGATCTTCTGAATTGGAGGCAAAATCTATAATATGAAGCAAGCGACGGACATTATCCGATGCTAGTCTAGACTTGATAAATCCAGTTTGGTCATAATGAACTAAATGAGGCATGTAGCACTCTAAACGTGTAGCTAAGACCTTAGCGTAAAGCTTGACCTCACAATTCAAAAGACTTAAGGGCCGATAAGAGGAACAGTCGTGAGATGGTTTATCCTTCTTAAGTAATAGCGATATTATTGCAATATTTGAACTGGCAGAAAAGGAGCCTCTATTAATAGAGAAGTTAAGCATATTCAGCAATAGAGGACCAAGCTGGGGCCAACAGGCCTCGAACAGTTCTGGTGGCAACCCATCCAGGCCCGGAGATGTGGCGGGTCAATTTCTGAACTAATTTTTGTTTTTCTTTTTTCTACTCAAACCAAACAGTTATTGTTGAGACACTTGAAACTGTGTTGATATTTGTGAATATACATATTTGAATGAATTCTAGTTGTCTGTCATATTGAATGTAGTAGTGGTCTATTTAAGAGTGATTTTTATTGTGATTAAGCATTGATTACTGATGCTAATTCTTTTCTCAATAAGTGAGGGGTTTTGTGAAAGAGTAACCAGACTGCACAAGACCTTTGTACGTTTTCGTAAACTGAACTAAATTAATGACAGAAATCCTGTCTGGCACCCCAGCATTAAAGAAAAAAACCCCCAAACAAAGAGTGTGAGAAAACGTTACAGTTACATTCAGTGAGCCTTTTAAGCTTCCCGCGACACCGGAAGACGCAGCACAAACAGGACACCATCCGCGCTTCCTGCCTTTCAGCATCACCCGAACAGAGAACAAACTTGCAAGTAATTTTGATCTCCCTAAAGCTGATTTCAGGTGCCTAGCTCTTAGGTCTGTGAATTAAGTTACCCTCTTTTCTCTTCTCTCTATATCCTTCTTCCCTTCTTTTATTTCATTTATTCTGATCACGTTATGTCTTATGTTTTTGTTTGGTTAAATGTTTGTTTGTTTTATTGTTTGCATTTTTACGTACGTTCATATTTGTAGCTCATATAATCTCTCTAGTTTACATTTATTAAAATCCATTTATACTTTAACTGTCTCTGTGTTTGAAACCCCACTTTATAAGGTCAATGAAATAAAAGATCTAAGCTACTCGCTCGATAGTATAGACTACTTTGAGTAGTTTTAATTCATAAATTCAGAAAGTCTTATGTTCATGGCCAGAAGATAAACTTTCTTGGAGTTTGTAAACGGGATACCCCTTCTTAACTTAACGCTGGACGAATGACTGATGACCAGACCAGTTACAGAACAAGGTAATCTCGATAATTGATAAAGTAAATGTATATGCGATTTATGAATTATGACCATGAGTTATGATTATTAATATTTCTAAAATTCCCTATATCCTTGAGCTAATTCACATTAACCCAGAGTCGTTTACATTACATAATGCTTTATCGACATTGACTAATAGGTCTGAGAGAAAATCTGCAAACTCTTTTATGAAATCAGCGTAAGGCCCAGGCGGTCTATATACGGTAGCCAAGGCTAGAGATAATAGGGATTTTTTTTTCTAACATCTAAGAGCGTAACATTTAGTACAAGTACTTCAAACGAAATAAACTTATAGCCCGTTTTCTGAGTAACATTGAGAATATCTCTATAGATTGTTGCAACACCGCCGCCACGACCAATCAGACGGGGCTCATGCTTATAACAGTATCCTGATGGAGTAGACTCATTTAGACCGAAATAATCATTTGGTTTAAGCCAGGTTTCAGTAAGGCAAAGTACATTGAAGCTATTATCTGTGACTATTTCATTTACAATAACTGCCTTAGGTGTGAGTGATCTAATGTTTAGAAGACCTAGCTTTAGAAATTGTTTTTGTTTACTAATAGCAACATTTTCTGTTTTAATAACAATTCGATTTTTCCTAGATCCTGCAGTAGATTTATTATTTGATCTCACTAAACGAGGAATATGGTGGAATAGGAATAGACACAGTTTCTATGCAATGTTCTACACTAGTATTTATATCAGTTAAATTGGTGCAGCAGAGACTATGATTTGGACTTTTGGTTACTAGTCAAACGGTATTTAACATTTTGGAGATGTTATCCGACAGAAGATCCGCTCCGAATCTGCTTGGGTGTAAGCCATCAGCACGGAAAAGCCTAGGACGCTCCCAAAACAGATTCCAATTATTTACAAAGAGCAGTTTCTGCTCATTGCACCATGACATTAACCATTCATTTAGCGCAAATAATCTACTAAACTTTTCATGTCCTAGTCGGTACGTGGGAAGTGGTCCTGACACAATGATCGTTGTTTCGGGCGATGTGCTGCGTACCGTATCGATCAGATTCCTGAAGTCTTTCTTCAGAACCTCCGTCTGGCGCAGCCTGATGTCGTTCACTCCCGCGTGCAGGACCACAGTTCCGACGCGCTCGTCTCCGTTCAGAATCTCGGGAACGCGAGCAGCGATTTCAGAAACACGAGCACCAGGAAAGCAGTGACTGTGCACCCTACTTTTACCTAATGTAGCATGTACGTGCCGAACGATGGGATCGCCGATGATCACAGCATCGCGTTCTGTTTCGCGAAGAGGGGAGAAGCGGTTTTGTGTGGATAACTCGAAAACCGGGAGGGTTGGAGAGAGTCTTGGTCTAGACCTGACTCGCGTCTTCCGCTACGGAACCATCCAGGCTTCGTGGTGGCGTGTTGGAGCCGGAGTGAACGAGACCATGGCTGATCGCGACCTCGGCGCTCGGGACCGATGCTGAGAAACGCACGGAGTAGACGAGGTCGGAGTCAGCGGGTTAGTAACGTTAATCACTGATTTGTGTGCATCGGCGCGTGATGTTTCAAGAGCTAAACGCCGGTCTCTCAGCTCAGCTTGTCTCACTAAAAGGTCGTGGATCTGTTTCTCAACAGCTTCCAGCTGAGACTGCAGTGCGTGCAGCTCAAATGTGTCCTCACCTGCACCAAAAGGTAGACTACTTACATCTGATATATTCGCCATTTTAACAGATGGACAGTAAGTTAGCAACGACGCTACCAGTGATGCTATCAATATTAATACTAATTTATGACTGAAGTCTTGGATATAATCCGTCTTTTTAGTGGTACGGGTGTAGAGTAGACACACGATAGGCAAAAAAAAAAAAAAATTTGTTTGTAAGTGAGTGTGGAGAAGACGCGTTCAGCCGTGATCCACAGGAGTAACCTAAAAGAGTATCCGACGTTGGATCACTAATAGGCTTGAGACGCGTCTGCTCAACAGTCCGCGTTGTAACTATGAGGTTTGAGCAGTAGTGCTTCTCAGTGAGGAAAAGTAGAAAATGTTCGTTGTAAGTGAGTTTAAAGAGAAAAATCAAGAATTATAAATCAAATCGATAGAGCTCCAAAGACAACAACGCGTTCAGACGATTCAGGCCAAGGCTATGAGTTACATTTACAGGTTAAACGTTAAAAGTTTTCCCAAAATGTATAATGACAAGGCTTCTGGAGTTTTGTGTGCAGGGAAAACAGAATCATGATTCTTGCACATTCGTTACAGTAAATGCATTTTTGTCTCAGTGCATGCATTGTTTTAGTTTGACAGGGTCGGCGCTAGCTTAGCTTAGCACAATGAATGGAATCCTTTGTTGCCAGCTAGCATGTCCTGAGTAAAAGTGATAAAAAATAAAAATAAATAAAACCCACGTAATTACTTCTTGTGGCCTGCGTATTCACAACGAGTACAAATAGCAATGC
This sequence comes from Leuciscus idus, assembly GCA_021554675.1. Classification (NCBI taxonomy): domain Eukaryota; kingdom Metazoa; phylum Chordata; class Actinopteri; order Cypriniformes; family Leuciscidae; genus Leuciscus; species Leuciscus idus. Next base: position 11,613,348 of record CM038625.1, on the reverse strand, counting down.
AGATTAACACTAGGCGATTTCCTAGGCAGATATTGACTTGGGACTATATTAGGGGGAAGCACAGGCGAAGCACAGCTGCTTAGGCGAAGCACTGCTACTTGGGCGCAGAGATATCACGCAACACATGAAATTCCACGACTTCCGTCAACATACCGGCGTGAATAGTAGCTGCCTGGCTATTTTCCCTACAGTACATGAATGGCGATGAACATCTAAATGTAGGAAAGAATGTGAATGAGCCCTATTTAAAAAAACGGTGGAGTGTTCCTTTAAGGCGGCTCTGGCAACAGCAGTGCTTTTGTGTAATGACTCTCAACTGCACATGCCAGTTTTGCGATGTAGAGAAGTTGTTGGAAGTGTGGGTAAGTGGATAGACGTTGGCTCTTAATCATTGCATTGTGGGTTTGAATCTCACACAGTGTTAAGATCTGCCACTATTCATTTGATTCTTTGCATTGTGCTTTGTGGAATGTAGGTCATGCATGGCCTCATAACTTATTCTTATTTCTCTCTATTCTTTCATGTTTTTCAGCTCCTCTGCCTGTCATTAGCAGTAACTCTTCAATCTGTTCATCATCATCATCATCATCATCATCATCATCATCATGTTCATTAGTGTGTTCAGTGGTGAATGTGAGTCATGTGACTCTCTCCTGGTACAAAGGAATCAGTGTATTGTCCAACATCAGTGCGTCTGATCTCAGCATCAGTCTCTCTCTACCTCTGGAGATTGAGTGTCTGGATGATTCCTACAGCTGTGTGGTGACTTCTTCATTCACCAACTGGACCACACATCTCAACTCTGAACTCTGCCAGACATGTCCAGGTATGTCAGCAGTGATATTACCAGGTATTTACTGAGTTTATGTGTTCCTGGTCACTGATTTAATGTATTTTTATCAACAAAGTTAGTAATGGATGTGTTGATGTTCTTGGACAATGAACTCTTTCTAGATTTTCACTGATTGTTCCTTCACAGGAGAAATTCTATTTAAAAAAAAACATTTTTAAGCAAGTTTAACAATGGGGGCGCTACTGAGGTGCACATGGAGTAGACGCGTTTCATCAAGCTCCTCCACGCCAAGTTTTTAAATAGGTGGAATTAGGTGCCGTCTTAATATTTTATTTCGTATAAGTGTATTGTGAACTTCTACTTAGCTTGTGTCTCTCACCTGGATATGCGAAAATGCCTTTAAATCCAGCAAAAGCCTCAAAGTCCTGTCCCTCAGCCTTCGGCTAACGTTAGCTGTGACATAGCAAATCTCGCCGATAGTTATGCTTCTACCGATTATATGCCACTGATGTGGGAAAAGATATCAAACAAGATTCTTGCAACCATAAATGAAAGATTCGATAAGTTTGAGGAAGACTTTCGATCTCTACAGACATCGGTAGGGGAATTTGCGGAGAGAGTGGAGACGGTCGAGGGTCAGACACGGGACCACGAGGGCCGCTTATGCTCTCTCGAAGCGGCTTTGTCAGATTTGCAGAAGAAGAATATAGCTCTTCGAGCGAAGGTCAACGACTTAAAAGGGCGATCGCGACGCAACAATATAAAAATAATTGGTATCCCCAAGGGAGAGGAGAAAGGAAGACCGACTGAGTTTGTTGCAGCATTGATCCCAAAACTACTGGGCGAGACTCACTTTCAGGTACCACTGGTCATTGACCGGGCTCACCGTGCTCTCAAGCCAAGGCCGTCAGATGGGGAGAGACCCGCATCATCATTGTACGAGTGCATTTTTTTCAAGAAAAGGAATTAATCCTTTGACTTCGCCGAGATCGCACCCTGGACTACAACGGACACAAGGTGTATATCTTTCCAGACTATACTGCAGAAGTAATGGAACAGCGAAGAGCGTTCAGTGATGTGATGCGTGAGCTGAGAGAGTTAAAGGTAGCACACAGACTTTGTTCTAAGTCCTGAAGAGTTCTGCATGTCGATGGTTAATGTTTCCCTTTTTTTATCTGCCTCATTTCAATATCCCAATCTTTAATTGTTACAGAGGTTGATGACTAATATGAATGGGGAAGCTATTACATTGGCTTCCTGGAATGTTAGAGGCCTGGGCAATGTACTTAAAAGGAGTAGAGTGTTTGCACATTTGAAATCACTCAAAGCTGATTTAATATTTATTCAGGAAACTCACCTTAGTGTAACTCACCAATGCAGACTCAGGACCAACCGGATATCTCAGGTTTACCAGGCCCCATTCAATGCCAGAGCTAGAGGTGTATTATTTTTCATAAGAATGTTCATTTTTGATTTTCATCCATGGTTGCTGATCCTCGGGGTAGATATATAATGGTATCTGGACATATCAATTCTCCCCCCATAACTTTGCTCAATATTTATGGCCCCAATTTTGATGACACAAAATCTTTAATGTAATTCCAGATGCAAACTCTTCAAATGTAATAGTAGGTGGTGATTTCAACTGTTACTTAGATCCCTATATGGACAGACTTTCCTCAAAACCACCACCTATAATTACCTCTATACAAACACTTCATAACTTAAAGGGGTCATATAATGCCATTTTTGTACAAGCTAATATGATTCTTTAGGGTCTAAATTAAAAGTTAAAAATACTCATTAGTATTGTAAGAAAACACTAATTTTACCTGGTCAAAACCAGCTCTGTTTTCAGCACGCCATTTTAGTGCATGTGTCTTTAAATGATAATGAGCTTTGCTCACCCCGCCCCTCTGTTCTGTGCGTACACCGTTTGTAATAATAACACAATAACCATAACGCGTTGTTCATTATAAACGTGGAATTATGAATTATATTGAGAACGTCGTACATAGAAAACATGCCGTAATGTACCCTGAGTGTAAACAGCCGCATTCATCGTGCTAGCGATTTGCAAAGATTAATATAAATATTAATATAAAGGTTAATAAAACGTTACACTCACTTCAGTTATTCTGGAGGTGCAGCAGGAACACGAATAGTTGGTACCGATCCTTTTTTCAGGAGCAGCTTCTTAGCAAAACCAGCTTTACTGACCCTCGTTTGTAAAGCAGTCTGGTGTGTGAAATGATTCGCGCAAACATGAAAGCATTGCTTTTGATCATGGGGAATATTCCCTTTGAAAACAAAACTCAGCCACTGCGTCTTCAGTGGTTCGGATTTAGGAACATCAACATGACTGCTGTGTTTGTTATTACACCCAAGAACAGAACACCACAATCGCTCAGACGCCATTCTGCTCATAGACAGTACTCCAGTATCAACAATGACCGCGCCGGTCCGCGGTATCAACAATTATGGGAGGGGCATCGATTTTGTGACGTCACAAAATCGAACGGCTTGATTTGAGATGGGGGAAAACATATAAGGAGATTTAAAAAAAAAAAAAACACTGGATGGATTTTTATCATTTTATGATGGTTGTGTACAGGCACTGCCAACACACATTTCAGTACAATCAACTTGTAAAAGTGCATGTACCATTATATGACCCCTTTAATCAAATCTAGAAATATGCGCATGCGTATATTGCGCATGCGTCGCGTCTGAACGCGTTGTTGTTTTTGGAGCTCTATCGATTTGATTTATAATTCTTGATTTTTCTCTTTAAACTCACTTACAACGAACATTTTCTACTTTTCCTCACTGAGAAGCACTACTGCTCAAACCTCATAGTTACAACGCGGACTGTTGAGCAGACGCGTCTCAAGCCTATTAGTGATCCAACTCCGGATACTCTTATAGGTTACTCCAGTGGATCACGGCTGAACGCGTCTTCTCCACACTCACTTACAAACAAACATTTTTTCGCCTATCGTGCGTCTACTCTACACCCCTACCACTAAAAAAAAATGGATTATATCCAAGACTTCAGTCATAAATTAGTATTAATATTGATAGCATCACTGGTAGCTTCGTTGCTAACTCACTGTCCATCTGTTAAAATGGCGAATATATCAGATGTAAGTAGTCTACCTTTTGGTGCAGGTGAGGACACATTTGAGCTGCACGCACTGCAGTCTGAGCTGGAAGCTGTTGAGAAACAGATCCACGACCTTTTATTGAGACAGGCCGAGCTGAGAGACCGGTGTTTAACTCTTGAAACATCACACGCCGATGCACACCGATCAGTGATTAACGTTACTAACCCGCTGACTCCGACCGCGTCTACTCCGTGCGTTCCTCAGCATCGGTCGCGATCAGCCATGGTCTCGTTCACTCCGGCTCCAACACGCCACCACGAAGCCTGGGTGGTTCCGCAGCGGAAGACGCGAGTCAGGTTTAGACCAAGACTCTCTCCGACCCTCCCGGTTTTTGAGTTATCCACACAAAACCGCTTCTCCCCTCTTCGCGAAACAGAACGCGATGCTGTGATCATCGGCGATTCCATCGTTCGGCACGTACACGCTACGTTAGGTAAAAGTAAGGTGCACAGTCACTGCTTTCCTGGTGCTCGTGTTTCTGAAATCGCTGCTTGCGTTCCCGAGATCCTGAACGGTGACGAGCGCGTCGGAACTGTGGTCCTGCACGCGGCACATCGCCTGAAACAACGATCATTGTGTCAGGACCGCTTCCCACGTACCGATTAGGGCATGAAAAGTTCAGCAGATTATTTGCGCTAAATGAATGGTTAATGTCATGGTGCAATGAGCAGAAACTGCTCTTTGTAAATAATTGGAATCTGTTTTGGGAGCGTCCTAGGCTTTTCCGTGCTGATGGCTTACACCCAAGCAGATTCGGAGCGGATCTTCTGTCGGATAACATCTCCAAAATGTTAAATACCGTTTGACTAGTAACCAAAAGTCCAAATCATAGTCTCTGCTGCACCAATTTAACTGATATAAATACTAGTGTAGAACATTACATAGAAACCGTGTCTATTCCTCGTTTAGTGAGATCAAATAATAAATCTACTGCAGGATCTAGTAAAAATCTAATTGTTATTAAAACAGAAAATGTTGCTATTAGTAAACAAAAACTATTTCTAAAGCTAGGTCTTCTAAACATTAGATCACTCACACCTAAGGCAGTTATTGTAAATGAAATAGTCACAGATAATAGCTTCGATGTACTTTGCCTTACTGAAACCTGGCTTAAACCAAATGATTATTTCGGTCTAAATGAGTCTACTCCATCTGGATACTGTTATAAGCATGAGCCCCGTCTGATTGGTCGTGGTGGCGGTGTTGCAACCATCTACGTTCGATGTAGTGATCGTTCGATACTATAGATCATACATTACTCTTAGATCGACTACAAAATTATACTGGTGTTGAAGGACAAGCATTAAGCTGGTTCAAATCATACCTATCTGACCGCTACCATTTTGTCTATTTAAATGGAGAAAAATCGATCATAACTCCAGTAAACTATGGAGTGCCGCAGGGATCTGTGTTAGGCCCTCTGTTATTCTCAATATATGATGCCACTTGGAAATATTATAAGGAAACATGGAATTAGTTTCCATTGTTATGCTGATGACACTCAAATATATATTTCATCACGGCCGGATGAAAACGATTTTCCAAATTGACAGATTTTCTTTTATTAAATCCAGACAAGACAGAGGTAATACTTATCGGTTCAAAAAACCGCCCACAAAACCTTGCACAATACAACTTTAACATCATAGGATGTCCTGCTACTTTATCCTCTACAGTAAAAGACCTGGGTGTTATACTCGATTGCAACCTGTCTTTTGAAAATCATATTTCATATGTTACAAAAACAGCCTTTTTCCACCTTAGAAACATTGCTAAGCTACGTAATATGCTATCATTTTCTGATGCAGAAAAGTTAGTTCATGCATTCATGACCTCGAGACTAGATTACTGTAATGCTTTATTAGCTGGTTGTCCTGCATCCTCAATAAACAAGCTACAGTTAGTCCAAAATGCCGCCGCTAGAGTTCTTACGAGATCAAGAAAATATGATCATATAAACACCGATTTTATCATCACTGCATTGGTTACCTATAAAGTTCCGTATTAATTACAAGGTATTGCTACTGACTTATAAAGCCCTAAACGGCTTAGCTCCAGTCTATTTAACGGATCTTCTATCGCCCTATAATCCATCGCGCTCTTTAAGATCACTAAATTCAAGGCTTTTGGTCATACCTAGGATATCCAGAACCACCAAAGGAGGGAGAGCATTTTCACATTTGGCTCCAAAACTCTGGAATAGTCTTCCTGATACTGTTCGTTGCTCAGACTCGCTCTCCCAGTTTAAAACTAGATTAAAGTCGCATCTCTTCAGCCAGGCATTCATATAATCTTACAGTTCAAACTACAATCCGGCCTCTAGCTCATAAATGCCAGAGGAGAACTGGCCCCCGACTGAGCCTGGGTTCTCCCAAGGTTTTTTTTTTTTCTCCATTAGGTAACCTGATGGAGTTTTAGGACACCATTAGGTCACTTGATGGAGTTTTTCGGTTCCTTGCCACTGTTGCCTTTGGCTTGCTCAGTTGGGGATATTTTGTGGATATTTAATTGAATTTTATCAATCAATAAATTCCTCTTGAAACAAACTTTGTTGTATTATTTTAATTTAATACTGTGAAGCTGCTTTGATACAATCTGTATTGTGAAAAGCCCTATACAAATATACTTGACACATTTCAGTACAATCAACTTGTAAAAGTGCATGTACCATTATATGACCCCTTTAATCAAATCTAGAAATATGGTTGATATTTGGAGGCTGCAATATCCGACCTATAGAGATTATTCATTTTATTCTCATGTTCACAAATTGTACACTAGAATTGATTATTTTTTGGTAACGTCTGAATTGGTTTCTTGTATTAGCAACACTATCATAATATATTAATATCTGATCATAGCCCAGTTACAGTTCAACTTGAAAGTATTTTGCCAAAGAAAAACTACTGTTGGCGTTTCAATCCAATGTTAATCAAAGACCCAACTTTAATATCTTATTTAACTGAAAAAATGGATGAGTTTTTTGCAACTAATGACAATGGAGAGGTTTCAGATTCGATTTTGTTGGATACAATTAAAGTTGTTATGCGAGGCCATATCATATCATTTGAGTCATCCAAAAAAACAGGCTTTGAATAGTCGGCTTCATAAAAAAGACATGGAAACATTCTATCATAAGACCAGTACCCAAAAAACCAAGGTCTAAGTCCTTGAATGACTTCCGCCCTGTCGCTTTAACCCCCATACTGGCTAAGTGCATGGAGAAGGTTGTCAGTAAACATCTTACATCATGCATAAAAGAACAATTCGATCCATTACAGTTTTGCTTACAGGACAAATAGGGGGACTGATGGTGCTACTCTTACTATGGTTAACATGGTTTCTAGTCATTTACAGCAGAACAACACGTATGCACGGATTTTATTTATAGATTTTAACTCTGCTTTTAATACAATGCAGATCCATATTCTGCTGCAACGGCTTTTGGACTTAGGTGTTAATGGTGGTCTTGTACATTAGGTCAAGGACTTTTTAACCGACTGACCACAGAGAGTCTGTGTCAGAGGAACAGTATCGGAGGAAATTGTCCTAAACACAGGAGCACCTCAGGGTTGTGTTCTATCACCGTTATTATTCTCTGTGTATACTAATGAGATGACAATGCAAGACAAGAAGTATAAATTATTTAAATATGCTGATGATATGGCCCTAGTTGGTCTTTTTTATAAGAATGATGCTGTGTCTGATTATTTTGCTCAGGTTTCCTGGCTGGAGCAATGGTGTAGGTCCAGCTTTTTGTCAATCAATGCTGTGAAAACAAAGGAGCTGATTTTACATCATGCAGAACCATCCCTGTCGCTTACTCTCTGCGGTCAAACAGTGGAGATAGTAAATAGTTTTAAGTATCTAGGTACACATGTGGATGATAAATTAAGTTTCGCTGAAAATACTGATTTCATCTGTAAAAAAGCCGGGCAGAGAAAGTTTTTAATTAGGAAACTGAAGGAGTTCGGTGTTAGTCAAAATATTCTGGAGAAAGTGTATGTCAGCCTGATAGAGAGTATTCTCGTGTTTAATATCTCGGTCTGGTTCGGTCACTTAACACTTACAAATAAAAACAAGTTGGGCAGGATAGTCAAAACAGCAGGGGCCCGTTCTTCGTACGTCGCTAACTTAGTTAGCTGGATTTGATTGTTGACGATTTGGCATGATCTTGGATAGTTTGGTTCTTCGACGCTCATCCTAGACTTGCTGTCATAGCAACAGGTGCGCAAGCTTGAACCTGCTCGCGAGCAGGCTTATTTCATGTACACAGGATTAGACTGCGGCTCATAAGCGGAGCTGATACGGGAAGTCCAGCGCAGCGCGATAGTGCACTTTCTGAGATGTATATTTTTTTCTCGTGACTCGTGAGATTGTCGTTTACATTATTAAATTGTTGGAAACGCACATTTATGTTCGACTTGTCGGAGTCTGGCTTTAACTAGGCCTACAGCACAAACTGTTTACATTGCCCTAAGATTATTTGCGAGTGGCTCTTTCCTTTACACTATTGGAGATGCGGAGAACTTGATGGAAAGTGCTGTCTGTCGTGTCATTCGGAGTTTACCTGGCGCTTTTAGGTTTAAAAAACAGTTTTAGGTTTTTTTTGTGGCATTTCCAAGCCACTTAAGACCCAATGTTGTAAAGCAGTTTTTTTTTTTTTTTTTTTGGCTATCATAATTTTTTTATGAAGATCATGCAATCATGACCATGCCGATTACAGTATATGTCACTCAGGCTTCACTAACGTGATTGGTACCATAGACTATAGGCTACCATAGACTGCCATCAAGGCCTCAATGAAGGGGATTATGAACATAAAGGGGGTTCACAATGTAAATGTGCAGCCCAGTTACTATTGGGATTCTTAATATTCCAGATTAATAAATTATATCAAATTAAAAAAAGGCAGTTGACTAAAATCTTCCATATCACAAATGTGAAAGCAAAATGGCCAGGATCTGTGCATGACTTAAGAATTTTCAGAAATTCACATTTATGCACATTATTTGAAAGTGGTAAGAAAGGTTCCACAATTAAATATCAAGCTCACTGTATTACATACACTTATGCTGATCCTAACAGAACTGCATTTTTTCATAGGTGATTATGACATGTTCCTGCCTGCAGACAGTATGACCCCATTCCCTGACCCAAACCAGTTACAATGCAGCTCTAGCCAGGACACACAAGGGCACACAATGAAATGTACTTTGGCTAAAGGGACGATTTCAGTGTCTGAAAAGTCTGAGGGTTGCACACCTGACAGGGCCTGTGACATTGTTGCATGTGCCATATTACACAACATTGCCAAAAAAACCCCACTTTTCATTAAATGTTTAATAAAAGACAAATATACTTAGTTCCTTGAGTTTTATTTCAATTGTTATTTGTAAAGAAAAGCCAGTGGTCAAGTGCCTGCAACAAGAGATATTAGACACATGCCTCATGCAACAAATAAAAAGGAAAAGTTGGCTCTACACTGCCCACCTGTAGGCCTATGTCTCCTCTGTCTGTGCAGACTCTTATGTAGGCCTTTCTGCAGATGTGGAATCCTGCAACTTATATTGCAGCCATAAAGCATACAAGGATAAATGAAGTAAAGCTATTTATGCACTTGCAGGTAGGCTAGTTCCTCCATATGACAGTTATCTGAGAGGGTTTATTCACTGTCCAGTGCAATGGAAACAAATGGACATTACAAAGTCTTATACTTTCTTTCCTTTGGAAAGTTAGAAAATGTCCACTTACTGCACATATTTCAGCCACCACTTTCAGCCTTTTTCTTGGTTGCTTTTATAAACAGACAACCATTTATTTAACAGTGCCTTTTATAAAAGAGACTATAATATAACTAAAAATTACCATTAGCCTATGTAGAATATTTTTGTACTTCACTTTTATTTGTTCCCATGTTCTAGTGTGGTGACTCTGACATTACAATGAATAAAGTAATTATGCAATTATTAAAATACAAAAATATAGGCTAATAAGTGATAAAAACATCTAACATGGCCACTTCTAACGGATTTAAATTGTCTGCTACTTTTTGCCAGCCCTCTCTCCTGGCTTTTGCAGACTTTGAGGTGTTCCCTGGCGTTTTAATTAAACATTAAAATTCTGAATAAACTTCGACTGTTCTTGCTCTGCTGAGGAGAAAAACTGAGCCTGTTCTTTGGCCACGCTGAACAGCCAATAGCAGCGTTGCTGATCAATGTTTCTACTATCGATACATATCCCCTTTTAACCCAGCGCATGAACGCGCAATTATCTCACTAACTCAATCCAGCGATACTAATCATATCCGGCAGGTGTGTTCGAAGAACCTAATTAGCCAGATCATGATTAGCACGATGATATCATCTTGGATGTCTCATTTGATCTCGGATGTTTTAAGCAACGTACGAAGAACGGGCCCCAGGAAAGGTAATAGGCCGGCAACAAAAGTCACTGGGTGTCCTTTATAGTACAGCTCTATATAGAAAGGCCCTGAGCATCATTGGTGACAAAAAAACACCCACTCCATAATGAGTTTGAGTTGCTCCCTTCAGGACGACGATACAGAGTGCCTCTGGCAAACAAGAATATTTATAAGCGATCTTTTATACCTAGTGCAATAAATGTAATGAATAAATCACACTAAATTGTATTTTTCTGTAGAGAAAGTATACTGAATACGATGGGTATGGGCCAAACTGCAGTGATGCGATGTGATGGACGGAGAGATGTACGGCACCAATGTGATATGTTGATATGTTTAGATAAGTTTATGTTTGTAAAATGATGTATTTATAGGTCTGGTGAGACCAAAGAAAAATTTCCAGCCTTGGCTGGACAATAAAGTGGTATTCTACTCTATTCTATTCTATAGAAGAAATGCTGCCAGTGCTCGAACAAGCATATAGAGTGTCACTCTCAAAGTTGGACTATAATAAAAAATTTAAATTAAAGTACAAGTATAATTCAGTCCTGAATGGTCAAATAAATAACCTTCTCCTCAAACTCCAGCAGAAGAATTTTGAATTAGGGGATAAACCCGGAAGGTTGCAAGGCAATTGAGGGGAGAACAAGCTAAGGCGGCGACTCACATGGTAAAATCAAAAACGGGCAGTTTAATAAACTAATCCCAAGGAGATAAATGAATGTGTGGTACCTGCCATGCAGTATACCTTAATTTAAGTCTGACTACGCCACCCCCTGATGATGGGCAGGAGGAACCCCAACTCTTCCCGTGAATGTAGTGTGGCTAATAATACGTTTATCCCCGCAAAGGGACAGTCAACAAGAGGCAGAAATGTAAATGTATTCCAAAATGTATTACATTAGTACAAAAAGACATAGAAAAGTTATTTAAAACGAATCTTAAAAATACTGTGATAAATGACTGGTGGATTTTCCTCAATCTAGGAAGGTCGGATCAGCCAATGCAAAACCCCTGCTCAGGAGGCCCCTGGGGAGACAGAAACAGGAGACAGCAACCCAACACCAGTCGAAGCATGCAACACAACAAGCACTACACACTTAAGATCTTTATATACCACTACAAAATATCACACCGTGTTGTAGTTATAAGTACACACCAATACAGTGTCTCTCCCAGTGTGGTCCCCTGAAGAGAAGGGGCAAAGCATCAGTGTAGATCCGGCCTTGTACAAGGATGACCTACGCAGAAGACATAGTTAGAGAGGAGAATCACCAGCATAAATGGCAACACTTAGTCAAAATAAGAAATACTATGAATGTAGCACACGAGTGGCAAAATCAAAAATCAATAAAAATAATAATAATAAAAAAAAATCAAACAACAGGAAGCAATAAAGAAATGCCTATTAATTACAGGAAAACAGTGGCTGGCCTGGTCCCTTTTCAAAAGAAACCAAGCATGTTAGCTACCAACCTCATTGAACAGCATAACAGTCCAGTGCTTCTCAACCCTGCTCCTGGAGGACCCCCAACACTGCACGTTTTCTTACTATTCCTAATCAAACACACCTGATACAACTCATCAGCTCATTAAACCATGTGATAATGAGCTGATGAGTTGAATCAGGTGTGTTTGATTAGGGAGACAAAGAAAACGTGCAGTGTTGGGGGTCCTCCATGAGCAGGGTTGAGAACCACTGACATAGTCAACTAAAACATAACTAGAAAATATAGGCCTACTTTTCAGTATGCTCAACTGTCCCACAGCGCATTAAAGGGATAGTTCACTTTGAAATAAATTTTTGGTATGTTTTAGCTTACCTCAAGGGCATCCAAGATGTAGGTGTCTTTTTCCGCAGTAGTTTCAATTTTGATATTTTTAGGTCAAACCGTTCTTGTCTGTCAGTCATATAATGCAGGTCTATGGTCACGGTCTCAAAGAGCATGCACAGAGTCCAAATTAAAACAATTCCCCATAGTCCAAATTAAACAATTCCCCATCGTAAGTACACATTGATGGCCTAAGACACGAAACGAGCGGTTTGTGTGAGAAAACGAACAGTATTTATATCGTTTTTACCACTTATACACAGCCATGTCCAAGTGATCTGATCTGACGTGTACGCAGAGTCGCAGACTAGTGCATAGATATATACACACTAGATGTCGCCTTGTCTAGTCTACGGCAGTTCATTGGAACGAATGTCTTTAAGGTGACATCTAGTGTATATATATGCACCAGTCAACAGTCAAAGCTGTTTTCAACATTGATAATAATAATGAATGTTTCTTGAGCATCAAATCATCAAATTAGAGTGATTTGTGAAGGATCATGTGACACTGAATACTGGAGTAATGATGCTGAAAATTCAGCTTTGATCACAGGAATAAATTACATTTTACTGTATATTCACATAGAAAACAGCTGTTTTAAATTGGAATAATATTTCACAATATTACTTTATTACTTTTTTTTTTTTTTTTTATCAAATAAATGCAGCCTTGGTGAGCAGAAGAGACTTCTTTTAAAAACATTAAAATTCTTACTGACCCCAAACTTTTGAACGGTAGTATATATATTATATATATATATATATATGAAGAGTTCAAATGCAAAAGCCTCTAAGTGCCATCTGAAATTTTCTTCTAGAATGATCATTTTTATCAAGCTTGTATATTTAATTTCAGTAATTTCACTTAAATTACATTTAATAGGTAATTTTCACTGCCATTTAGGTGAAATTACTGAACTTAAATATACGAGCTTGATAAAAATGATCATTCTAGAAGAAAATTTCAGATGGCACTTAGAGGCTTTTGCATTTGAACTCTTCATATATATATATACACACACACACATACATACATTAAATTGTGTGTGTGTGTGTGTGTGTGTGTGTGTGTGTGTGTGTGTGTGTGTGTGTGTGTGTGTGTGTGTGTGTGTGTGTGTGTGTGTGTGTGTGTGTGTGTGTGTGTGTGTGTGTGTGTGTGTGTGTGTGTCCAAGTAATACACGTGTCCACTTTGAAACACAATGTTAATCTGAATTTAAACCTGCCTCCTGGTAGGTTTAATTTAAGCCTCGATTTAGTCCTGGAGTAACTCTAGTCTTCCTCCAGGAAATCAGCTTATTAAACTCTGGACTAAACTAAATCTAGGACTATTTAAAGCCTTGACTGAGAAAGCAGATTTCTGTTAATCTGGTTTAAAGGGCAATTTTAGTCTAGGATTAGGTTTAATCTCGGTCCGGAAAACCACCCCTTAAAGTTAAAGATACGGACCCTAATCTGAAGGATCTGACCTAGAATCTGAACTCTCAATTGAAGATTTATTATAGGCAATTCATGCTTTTCCATCTGGGAGAGCTGCAGGAATGGAAGTGTACCTGGCTCCTTATATGCTGAGAATGCTACAGGATTCAATCAAAAGAGAGTCTGTAGGCCTATTACTGTTGTAGCCATTAAATAAGCGCATTTAGTTTCATATTTGTTCAAATATTATAATGTTATTGTTTTCCATTTATGCTTGCAGTGAACAACACGAGTAAGATGCGCAATATATCGAGAGACATGGAGCGGGTCAGACATGATTTTGACCACTTCATTAAGTTTTGTTTTGTAGAAAGCCTTTCTTTAAAGTGTATTTCGTTTTGTATAAATTGTATCTTAATTTTAATAAATTTTTCATCAACATAATTGCCTGGATTGAATAAATAAGAAGTATAACAGACAATATAATCATGGAGGCGCTCACGCGGTCACTTGCGTTGCACGTTAACTGGAGCTCATATCATCCTAACTTAACGAAACTCAGTGTAGGGCCTATGCCTCACAGAGACATGATAAATACATAAAATACACAAAGCTTGAAATGTCTTTAAACGAAATAATTCAAAACGAAAAGAAAGGCTACTCTCTATGTAATCCATGATGTGCATTTCTCTCTATATGCGCGTTCACTATGGAGATGGCGATCGTCAACTTCATCTTTGCAGTCGACACTGTCAGAAAACACTAGTTTATTAATAAAAATAAATGCATGCGTCACCGGATTTACAAATGCACATCTTGCTTGTTGCACGCACACATTATGTCGAAATAACGAGATATTATGTTGAAATAACATTATTATTAATAATACATCTTTAGAATATTTGATTGAATGCTGAATGTTGCGCTTGTTCAATTTAATAAAATTAAAACTTTAATTGTGATCATTAAAATATATATACGCATTCGTTCCAATGAACTGCCGTAGCCAAGGCGACATCTAGCATACAACCGCTCATAGGTGTATCTATATGACAACTGCTTACTACTTAAAATCGCTTCCGGGTCACGAAAAAATACCAATGCAGAATTAAGGATTACAACTTTATACATACGTATTTTGATTTCCGATTTCCATCTATAAACACATCAAGGACAATCGGATAACGAGATTGTTTTTCGTTTCCCGTTTTTTAATATAAAAAAAAAAAACGAATAATGGGTTGTTTTCCGTTTTTCGTTTTCCTATTTACTAATGGTAATTGGGAAACCGGCCGTTTTTGGTTTTTGTTTTTTTCCTTTCAAAACGAAAATCCGTTGGCCGCCAAGTACACGGACCGTTACTGATCGTGTGGTCGCTGTCCCTAATATTTTAGATTACATTGACTCTTTTAGTAAACTTTCAGGATATTCAATAAATTGGAGTAACATTTAATTTATGCCCCTAACAAATAACTTAAGTGATAACTTTTTGAACAGTATACCATTTAAAATAGTGGAGGATCACTTTACATATCTTGGCCTGGAAATTCCAGAGAATCCTAAATATTTGTTTAAATTTAATTTTTTAGACATGATTAACATTGAAATTAAGCATCGAAAGCTAGAAACTGCTTCCTTTATCACTAATTGACCGTGTGAATGTGATAAAGATGGTTACTCTCCCTAAGTTTCTATATCTCTTTCAAAATCTCCCTATTTATTTGCTGGCAACCTTTTTTAAACAACTTGATTCAGTTATTCTGTCATATGGAACTATAAAACACCTCGCATAGCAAAAGCCCACTTGCAAAAAACCTTCTGATTGTGGAGGCCTCGGCCTTCCTATTTTTAAGCATTATTATTGGGCAGCAAATGCCAGAGCTTTCACTTTCTGGCAAAAGGGCATCCTGGACAACATGCTGCCTGAGATTTCACCATAATGGGTTCGTGCGGAGGCTATGCTAGTGCCGGAGTCCTCTCTCCCAACTTTACTTTTTACAGAGTGTAAATCTATCGGCAAAATAGGAAGCTATAATTTTGTGTGGAGAAATTCCTTGAGGATTTTGAAGCAGATAAATACATTTTATAAATGACCAAAGGTCTCACTCAATACTCCAATATCATGCAATCCTTCATTTGAGCCGTCTCAGATTGATGGAACTTTTTCAGGATGGAGGAGAAAAGGTTTATGCTGTATAGGAGATCTCTATATAGATTATCAATTTGCCTCTTTTTCACAACTTAAAAGTAAGTTTGCACTCCCACAGTCTCACTTCTTCCGTTACTTGCAAATTAGAAATTATGTAAAGAAAAATATTCCACAGTTTATAAATAAACCTGAAAACCATATTATTCACAATCTTTTATCTTCTAATCCTGAAACCACACATTTGGTTTTGTTCGGGCTTTTGCAACATCTATATGCACCAACCACCTCAAAGTACTCTGGTCTACTGAACTGAATGATGAAGTGTCTGATGAGATCTAATCCAGTTTAAAGTTATACACCGTATTCACTACTCCAAAACTAGACTAAACACAATATTTCCATCCATATCTTCTCAATGTGATAGGTGCAAGATGGTGGAGGGGACATTGGCACATTTATTTTGGTTTTGCCCTAATTTGTATGATTTCTGGTCTAACATTTTTTAATTATTTTCACGCGCATACAGAATTAACATTCAACCTGACCACAATCTGGCTATTTTTGGCTATTCTGATGTAATGGATACTATCCCTCATACTCTTCAGCGTGCTCTAATGGTAGTCTTGATTGCAGCCAAAAAAGTAATAAGCTACTCCTCAATTGGAAAACTTCACAAGGCCCTTGTTTCCAGAGGTGGTTAAATGAGATGCTTTATATTATCCAAATGGAACAGTTACATTTTGGGGAGCTCTACTCACAAGCCACATGGGGACCATCAAACAATTGTGAATATTGTAATTTATGTTTTTTAATAATTTTCAATTATTTTGCATATATTTGCTGACTGAGGCAATCCAGATGTTTGTTTGTTTTTTCTCTCTGTTGTGTGTTAATGTGTTTTTTGTTGTCCTGACTGTTATATGCTTTTGTGTTTGTTAATATAACTTCAAAACTGTAAATAAAAATAATTTAAAAATTTAAAGATTTAAAAAGCAAGTTTAAAGGGATAGTTCACTTTGAAATTAATTTTTGATATGTTTTAGCTTACCTCAAGGGCATCCAAGATGTAGGTGTCTTTTTTTCCGCAGTAGTTTCAATTTTGATATATTTAGGTCAAACCGTTCTTGTCTGTCAGTCATATAATGCAGGTCGATGGTCACTGTCTCAAAACACAAGCACAGAGTCCAAATTAAAACAATTCCCCGTCGTCCAAATGAAACAATTCCCCATCGTAAGTACACATTGATGGCCTAAGACACGAAACGAGCGGTTTGTGTGAGAAAACGAACAGTATTTATATCGTTTTTACCTCTTGTAACCACAGCCACGTCCAAGTGATCTGAGGGCGCGGGCGCTTCGGTCTGCGCAAGCGCCGGAAGTGATCTCTCGCGCCTGTACGTCACTCATTGTTTACACAGAGATTTCGGAAGTGTTACCTTTCACTGTGAAGATCTAAACCTATTTAGATATACAGGAAATCGCAATGGAAGACGATTTCGATATATCAACAGACAACGTTGAATTTTTTTCACAACCATATTTATTTGAACCAGAATACACAGATCAAGAACTCAGAGCGATGGAGGAAGCATCCGCTGCAGCAGCACGTCTTCAAGCCTCAGAGAGACAGAGATCTCTTCAAAATTGGTGGTGTTCTTGTAGCAAGTGTTGTGAGATGCCAACAGAAGTGGAGAGCATATGTTGTCAGCTTTACAAATAGAAAGGACACATACAAAGACGTTGTTCACATACCTCCGTTGGATGCGAAAACATCATAGGCACAGCTGATGATGTCAGTACTAAGCGATCCACTCCTTGGTTTATAAAATCATCAGGGGAAAAATGATCGCTGCAGACCCTCCTCAACTTTAGTACGTTTATGGGTGTGTTGATATCCAGCCGAAGAGCGATCAACCATAACTTCAAGAGAGAAGGCTCATAAATTGGAAATTCGTGAAAACACCACTCCCGGATGAGTTCGCGCGAGCATACGTAATTGTTTTCTTTTACGACGGTTGAAACATCCCGGATAAGCGCAAATTAGTACCATTTCTATTAGCCGTCTTACCTACAATCTCTGTTCTGTGTAAACAATGAGTGACGTACAGGCGCGAGAGATCACTTCCGGCGCTTGCGCAGACCGAAGCGCCCGCGCCCTCAGATCACTTGGACGTGGCTGTGGTTACAAGAGGTAAAAACGATATAAATACTGTTCGTTTTCTCACACAAACCACTCGTTTCGTGTCTTAGGCCATCAATGTGTACTTACGATGGGGAATTGTTTCATTTGGACGATGGGGAATTGTTTTAATTTGGACTCTGTGCTTGTGTTTTGAGACAGTGACCATCGACCTGCATTATATGACTGACAGACAAGAACGGTTTGACCTAAAAATATCAAAATTGAAACTACTGCGGAAACAAAGACACCTACATCTTGGATGCCCTTGAGGTAAGCTAAAACATATCAAAAATTAATTTCAAAGTGAACTATCCCTTTAACATCACTTTACGGTCAACTATCTGCTGAGATGCTTTGATTGAAATAAAGGTGTTTTTTCCCCCCAATAATGAAATACTTTCTCCCAGAGACGCCTATTAAAACACTGTCTCTCTGTCACTTACAAGTAATTGCTCTGTTTGTTTGAGCAGCCTAACCAACCTGACACTGGCATGTCCAATGGAAATCACAGGGAGTGTTCAGGAAACCATTTTGAAACAGTAATTCATTTTGCAATTCCATTTTGTGCCACTAGTGATGCAGAAATTACACACTTAAAATTCAATGATAATAAATGCAGTATTTAAGGTTCCTTCTGTCCCTCTCAGGTGAAATGCTGTTGTTGTTCAAATTCTCTGTTCTGAATCATATTTTTTTATTTCCTCAGACTGTGTTTTCTGTTGTCATGTTTCTGAAGCTGTCACCCGATTGGTCATCTCTGCTCTGGTGGCTGTGGCTGCTGCCTGTATTGTGGTGTATGACATCACATCCAGAAAAGTTCAGCGGGAGACTGCATAAGTCATCATCAGCATCATCATCATCATCAGCAGCATCATTCAGACCCTCACAGATGAATCATATATTGTTACATTGTGAGGAAGAGGAGGAGGAGGAGGAGGAGGAGGAGGGAGGGAACGGGGCTTTGCCTGAATTTTTTCATTCACAACACAAACTGCCTATCAGTTGATCCTGAATGAACTTACAGATTATAGTTCAGTTCTTTCAATTTTAATAATTATTTTTACACATCTACACATTCTGTTATATAACTGAGAATAATGAGATTGCTGGTTTATTTTACTCTATGGTTTCCTCTGGTTTATATTAATATAATTTATTATAAAGAATCAAGCAAGTATTATTTATGGAGGATGCATTAATCTGTGCATGTAGCAAAGCTTAACAACATTTATTAGCAGGAAAGTATCGCTGTTTTCAGTGTTTACAGTATTTTATTAAGTGAGGTATTGTTGTCAAGGCTCTCTCTTTCTGCCTGTGCCCCATTCGGCTTTCACCCAGATGGGAAATTGTCACATTTTCCATGGATATTAAAATTTATTTAAAAAATAAATAAAAAATTGCCCAGTGTGTTTTTTTATGTGACGGTAGCAAAACGTCCACTGAGAACCTGGAATCTGAATTGGGACTTGGCATTTTATAGCCGTCCAGTTAATAGAAAATTACATGGATCTTTCTTTCTTTTTTCTTTTTTTCTTTCTTTCTTTCTTTCTTTCTTTCTTTCTTTCTTTCTTTCTTTCTTTCTTTCTTTCTTTCTTTCTTTCTTTCCGTCAATTGTACATTTATAAAAAAATATTTAATGGGACATAATCAGTAAAAATATCAGTCAATTATTTAAGGGGAACTTTAACTTTGAAGTGATTCAGGATGTCAGAGGCCCTGTCCCAAATAGCACCCTAAACACTCACTGTCTTCCTACGAGTCTGCACTTTCGTGACATAACACTTATTTGACTGTTTGGGAAAAAGTCTGCTGTGGAGCTCACTTCAGTGCAGCCCGGCAGAAGTGTTTATCGAGGGCGCATATCGACCACAAAGGGGGAGCTCGCAAGAAACCTTCTGAAATCTAAAATGACAAATGGGACAGCCTAAAGTCTCATCGACTTCTCGGACACATGCATACGGCAGCCATAGTAAGTCCACAACACCATGAGTGCATATGAAGTGTGCCTTTGGGACAGGGCCTGAGTAACAGATGAGACTGCTGTTATTGTCAATTTTAAAAACAAGCCTGAGCATAATCCCTCCTGAGGCCTGTTCCATAAAGTGTGCTAAGAAAATTGGGGATTACAGTCCAAAACCTAACTTGAATTAAACTAAGAAATCAGGTGGGGCTAAGACGGTTTCATAAAGGACAATTTAAGTTATCCTACTACTTTGACCCAGGTTCAATGAGTTCAGGGCTGTGTCTGAAATTGCCCCCTATAGGCCTACCCTAATAGTGGACTATTTGAGAGAACAGTCATAGGTTGGATCCCAAATGTCACGCTCCGGCCTTGTGGACCTCCTTCAAGTTCACACTTGGTGTATTGGCTTTCCAATGCCGTTGCCGTTGATAATAGGAGTAAGCAAGTTTAGAACGCGTACAAACAGAGTCCATGCAGACGGATGTAGATGCAAACAAATGCCTTTCTTTTTCACTTGTGCTCCATTAACCATGATCTCAAAACTTGTCTTAAGGCAATTCAAGAATGCATGAAGAACGACTACAAGCATGAAGCACGACTACAAGCATGAAGCAAGGCCTAATAATACTTATCCCTAAACATGGCAAAGATAAAAGATTGTTAGATAATCTAAGACCAATCACACTTCTTAACATTGATTATAAGTTGTTATGGGGAATTATTGCAGCTAGGATGATAAAGTTCCTTCCACAGATCATAAATGAAACTCCGTCTGGCTTCCTCGCTGAAGATCTATCCATAATAACAGACGATTGGTACTAGACTTAATCGAGTACAGTCACACATTTGTAGATCAGGGTTTTACTGTAGTTTTAGATTTCTACAAAGCTTTTGATTCAGTTGAACACCGAAACTTTAAATCATTTGGGTTTTGGACAGAAATTCTCTAGATATTAACAGCTGTGTGTCTCTGGAGATCGGCACATGCTCACGATTCACAGTTAAGAGGAGCATTAGACAAGCCTGCAACACTTCTCCTCTGTTATTAATAATGCTCGCTGAACTATTGTCTATTAGGATTAGAATGAACAATTCTGACGGCTTCAACATCACGGGAAAGCACATCATAATAAGTCAGTTTGCGGACGACACGACTTTATTTCTAAAAGACAAAAGGCAAATTTCCAGAGCGTTGGATTCAGTCAGTCAGTTCTCAAAGGCATCAGGTGTTATATTGAACACTAATAAATGTGAAATTCTAGCTTTACATGACCAACCAGCTCGCTTTATTGATAATATACAGGTTACATCAGAAGTCAAATATTTGGGCATCAGAAATAAAGAAACAAGGGAAAAAGAAAACATTCTTAAAAATATTGATAAATGTAAAGTAATATTAAAGTCGTGGCTGCAAAGGGATATAACAATTTTTGCCAGGACTCTTCTATCCAAGATGGAGAGTATATCAAGAGCCATTTACCCGGCCTTTTCACTAGAAATCTCAAACAACATGATTACATTAATAAATAAGATACATTTTAATTTTATTTGGAAGGATAAATGCCATTATATCCGGAAAAATGACATGATTAAGAGTATTGAAGAGGGTGGCATGGATGTCATAGATTGTTCTGTGATGAATGGTGTACTAAAACTAAAATGGTTGAATTCCTTTGTGTGTCATAAGGACTCTTTTAGGTTTAGCGTCCCGAACGCAATTTTCCATAAAATGTGGGGAATTGATTTTGTATTGCGGTGTGACTATGATTTAAACAAACTCCCTGTAAAATGATCTGGTTTCCATCAGCAAGCTCTTCTGTACTGGACCCTAATGTTTAAGCTCAACTTTACACACATAACACACCTCTGTGGAACAACAGGTATATCCTGAGTAATGGAAAATCCTGGTTTTTAGGAACTTGGATGGAAAAGGGAATATGGGCGTTGACGCATTTGATGGATATTTTTGGTAATTTGTTGAATTACAGAGATTTTTGTGTTAAATTCAGTTTCCAGCCCAATTAGAGAGTATAATAAAGTGTTAAAGGCCGTCCCAGCACCCCAGAAAATGAGGATTAAACAGTGTGTAATGCACTCGAACTCTCAATCAGGAATGAGACCACTTTGTATAGAAGGAATTAATTTAACACATAAGTTTATTAGAAATGTGTTATCCAAACAGTTTTACTCTGGTCAACTGAAAAGAAAATATGTTGTAAAAGATTTCACTGATGAAGAGGCTAAAAAATAAGGAAGCGGTATTTATCTCACCCAATCCTTCCTAAAGCCAAAGACATTTAAAATCTTGAATGACATTTATCCATCTAATTGCTTTTTACATGAAAGATTCAATTGGGAAAAAAATTCATGTGGATTTTGTGAGAAAGAAATTGAGACGGTAGAGCATATTTTCTTTCAATGCGAATTTGTACAAGAATTTTGGATTACATTTCAGAGTTGGTTACAATCTAAAGAGATATCACTTCACCCTCTGAATGTGAGATCAATTAAAGTTGGAGTGTTTTTGAATGATAAAAACTTAGATTTTTTGATAAACAATCTGATTGTTTTAGGAAAGCACTTCATCCATGTGTAAATATTTAAAGATCAAACCCCATTTCAATGGATGGAAGAATGACTTGAAGCTATTTGTTAAATCTCTTCATTGGATGACGGATAGAAATGCCCTAAAACTTCTTTCCGTTCTGGATTTGTTTAGGTTATTGGACTAAGACCCTCACCCCTGTGTTTTCATTTTATTTTATTTATTTATTTATTTTTTGTTTGTTCTATGTTCTTTCTTCTAAGTCAAGTCAAGTCAAGTTTATTTGTATAGCGCTTTTCACAATACAGATTGTATCAAAGCAGCTTCACAGTATTAAATTTAAATAATACAACAAAGTTTGTTTCAAGAGGAATTTATTGATTGATAAAATTAAATTAAATATCCCCAAAATATCCCCAACTGAGCAAGCCAAAGGCAACAGTGGCAAGGAACCGAAAAACTCCATCAAGTGACCTAATGGTGTCCTAAAACTCCATCAGGTGACCTAATGGAGAAAAAAAAAACCTTGGGAGAACCCAGGCTCAGTCGGGGGCCAGTTCTCCTCTGGCATTTATGAGCTAGAGGCCGGATTGAAGTTTGAACTGTAAGATTATATGAATGCCTGGCTGAAGAGATGCGACTTTAATCTAGTTTTAAACTGGGAGAGCGAGTCTGAGCAACGAACAGTATCAGGAAGACTATTCCAGAGTTTTGGAGCCAAATGTGAGAATGCTCTCCCTCCTTTAGTGGTTCTGGATATCCTAGGTATGACCAAAAGCCTTGAATTTAGTGATCTTAAAGAGCGCGATGGATTATAGGGCGATAGAAGATCCGTTAAATAGACTGGAGCTAAGCCGTTTAGGGCTTTATAAGTCAGTAGCAATACCTTGTAATTAATACGGAACTTTATAGGTAACCAATGCAGTGATGATAAAATCGGTGTTATATGATCATATTTTCTTGATCTAGTAAGAACTCTAGCGGCTGCATTTTGGACTAACTGTAGCTTGTTTATTGAGGATGCAGGACAACCAGCTAATAAAGCATTACAGTAATCCAGTCTCGAGGTCATGAATGCATGAACTAACTTTTCTGCATCAGAAACTGATAGCATATTACGTAGCTTAGCAATGTTTCTAAGGTGGAAAAAGGCTGTTTTTGTAACATATGAAATATGATTTTCAAAAGACAGGTTGCAATCGAGTATAACACCCAGGTCTTTTACTGTAGCGGATAAAGTAACAGGACATCCTATGATGTTAAAGTTGTATTGTGCAAGGTTTTGTGGGCGGTTTTTTTAACCGATAAGTATTACCTCTGTCTTGTCTGGATTTAATAAAAGAAAATTACGCGTCATCCAATCTTTTATATCTTTAACACACTCTGTCAATTAGGAAAATTTAGCGTTTTCATCCGGCCTTGATGAAATATATATTTGAGTGTCATCAGCATAACAATGGAAACTAATTCCATGTTTCCTTATAATATTTCCAAGTGGCATCATATATATTGAAAATAACAGAGGGCCTAATACAGATCCCTGCGGCACTCCATAGTTTACTGGAGTTATGATCGATTTTTCTCCATTTAAATAGACAAAATGGTAGCGGTCAGATAGGTATGATTTGAACCAGCTTAGTGCTTGTCCTTGAACACCAGTATAATTTTGTAGTCGATCTAAGAGTATTGTGTGATCTATAGTATCGAACGCAGCACTAAGATCAAGTAAAACTAGTATTGAGATACAGCCTTGGTCAGAAGCTAAAAGTAAATCATTTGTGATTTTAACGAGCGCAGTTTCAGTGCTATGGTGCGGTCTGAATCCAGACTGAAACTTTTCATAGATATCATTTTGTTGCAAGAAAGAGCCCAGTTGAGCGGACACCACTTTTTCTAATATTTTAGACATAAATGGAAGATTTGAAATGGGTCTATAATTTTCTAGATTATTATGATCTGGAACATGACCTAGAGATAAAGACGAGTTAATAATATTGAGGAGAGGCTCTTCCACTACAGGTAACACTTCTTTCAGTAGTTTAGTTGGTATAGGATCTAATAAACATGTTGTTGTTTTAGATGAAGTGATAAGTTTATTTAACTCTTTTTGTTCTATAGTTGTAAAGCACTGTAATTGTTCTTGCGGGGTGATAATTTCTCTAAGTGATCTATCAACACGATTACAATGTATGACTGTTGATTTATGCCTTGTTTGTTTGTACTTGAATTCTTTATAGCAAAAAAAATAAAAATAATTTTTTTATTTTAATATAAAATAAAAATAAAAAGATAAGTTCTCTAAGTGATCTATCAACACGATTACAATGTATGACTGTTGATTTATGCCTTGTTTGTTTGTACTTGAATTCTTTATAGCAAAAAAAATAAAAATAAAAAATAATAATAATCACACTACAAAATGTTAAGATGATCGTGCCAGAGGAAGCGCCTCACGTGATCTCACACAGACCGGAAGCGGAAAAGCGGATGTAAACAAAATATCTGTCCTTCATATCAAGTCATATTCGTGAAAAGGTTGCCGTGACCAAGGAAGGCGAAATCTTAAAAAAAAAATCATCCTTGTAACATTTAAGGATATTTCTAATGAATGGCGTCAGCTCTGGTCAATGAATCAATGCCATTGATCTCTATGAAGTGAAGCATCAGTTTCAGCGTTGCTGCTCAGCTGAGCCTTGTAAAGTGGAGCTTAAAAATTCACACTAAATATTAAAATAATTAACAGCTTGTTTCATTGGATCTATCTTTGAATGAATCCGGATTTCTTTTTTTCTTCTTCTTTTTTTTTGACATTTCCGTTGCGTACAGTTTAATAACTCCCTCAAAGACAGTCGCTTGGCGCCATCTTGTGGTGTAACAGTGTAACTGCACTGATGACAGCCTCTCTATAACACGCAGAGACGAGCAATGCCGATACTGGTGAAATATCAGCAGAAAGCCTCTCATAAAGTGAGATTCGAGGATCGGAACTAACTGTTATATAACAATGGCCTAACAAGCTCATTGTCAGGTTACCGTTTATGTTCTGTTATTATATTATGTGGACCCTTATTTTGACATTGTATCTTTTCACTTTAGTTTCGGTTTCATTACTGAACATACTCGTCTTCGTGCCTGCTGACCACAGCGTAACACTTGTTTATTTAGCAATAAATAAATAAATAAATAAATAAATGGAGATAATGCCGCATATCGCGCTGTTGAGTCGCTCGAAATGACCTCCAGGGACATTCCTTCACCATGACAGCCCTGCTTGTTTCTTATTGGCTATTTAAGACAGGACTGACGTAATCACAGTATCCTAAATATCAAACATGTTTGAACTTGAACTTATTTTTTTTTATGATAATACTGGTGAATAAAATTAAAATTTTTGTTATATTGTGAATTTACTAAAAAATCTTTATTCACAAATGTAAATGGAGAGTAAGATTTTTTTTTTTTTACTCATTTTAAAATAGAAATAGGCCACTACTAGTATACGTTAAAAGAAACAATAAATAATAAAGCGAATGAAAAAATATACAAAAAAATGTTAAAGCCTTAAATCTAATCTTTGAATAATTTGTAACTCTTTGTACTTATTTGTAGTTATCTGAATTTCTTTCTGCTTTCTCTTTTTTTCTTTTCTATTATATTTGTTTATTATTATATTTAATTTTATGTTGTTGGGATGTTATTGCCCTTGTATGTTCATTGTTCAAAAGATTGCAAGACATTTTTATTTTATTTTTAATGAGTTTGAGTTTCTTTCTTCTGCTGGACTGAAGAATGTTGCTAATCAGTTGATGATCCCCATTAACTTCCATATAGGGTTTTTATCTTACTATGGAAGTCAATGGGGATCAGCAAATGTTTGGTTATTAACAACATTCTTCAAAATATCTTCTATTGTGTTCAGCAGAGGAAAGAAACTCATACAGTTTAGGAAAAAATTAAGGGTGCGGAAATGATGACAGAATTTTCTAAAAGTATAAACAGATCTTAATTCATAAACATTTAATTTCAAACACCAGAATTTTATATATCACAGTGCCTGCCATTATATTTTGAAGCATATTTCTTGTGAATTATGAATTCAGTGTCTGTTAAATGGCGCCTCACTGTGGCCAAACCACGAACAACAACAGTCACTGTAAACAACTTTGAAATGAGCAAACGTGCTATGTTTAATAGTTTTTAGTTTTTTTTTTTTTTTTTTTACATTGTACCACCACACCACCAATG
The DNA here is from genome assembly GCA_021554675.1 of Leuciscus idus. Lineage (NCBI taxonomy): Eukaryota > Metazoa > Chordata > Actinopteri > Cypriniformes > Leuciscidae > Leuciscus > Leuciscus idus. The sequence goes on along the minus strand of CM038625.1, from coordinate 11,586,629 downwards.
TGTTTATTATTATGCCTTTACACACAAGTGTGACTTTCTGAAGAACCAAAATGGTGTTTCTCCAGTTTTCCAGTCTGGGAGGATCAGGATGAGCATAAAGCAGACAACAGACTCAAGATTTGTTTTTATGGTTTATTTTGATTATTTTATTCAGTAAAGCATGAAGTGAACGCTGTGCGTCCGGCTCAAATCAGCAAATACAAAATATTCAAGCTGAAGCTTCTCTGATAAAATGAAATAAAAGAACAATCAGAAATCAATAATTTCAGAGTTTATAATTTCACATTCACATCTGATCTGAGAGACACAGATGGGCAGATTCACTTCACATAATACAAAATATAGATTGATAAAAATATAAAAGTGCAATTATGTATCATAAAAAGACAGATTATAATATAAGCAAATAGAGTAAGGCAAAATAATACTAGAGTAATATAAAAGTGCAGATAATTCCTGCAATAACAGAGTTTCACACAGAGATGAACAGTCAAAGTCACACTGAAGCTTCTTCAGTTAAACTGTTTCTAGAAACTTCTAGAAGTGAAGAGACTGTTAAAGTATCTAAAGCTCAGGATTAAACATGCTTGTTATATAAAAACACACATTAGTCTGAGAAATACTGGTTTAGCACACACACATTCTTCTTTTATAGTCTATACATGACATTTCTCATCAGAGATTTTGTCTAATAGATGCAGAAACAGAAACTGGTTTATACAGTGTGTATTATATGACATGAGTAACAGATGAAATGTGAGATTTTGATTAGATTTACATTAGAGGATCAAATAAAGATGAGAGTTAGTCTAAAGATCAGTGTGAAGAACATAGTAAATGAAATGTGTCTGTATGTTATCCTGTTGTTTAAACACACACACACACACACACACACACACACACACACACACACACACACACACACACACACACACACACACACACACACACACACACACACACACACACACACACACACACACACACACACACACACACACACACACACACACACACACACACACACACACACAGCTAGATCTCCTTCATACGGGGGTTTAGAGACTCACACGAGGAGAAATCTGATTTGGATTGATTTTGAATGTTGATAATGTCACAGTCCGGAGTCAGAGAACACTGTTCAAAGGCACATTCTCCTCTGGGATATTTACTGAAAGAAAACACACGAGACAGATCATATTAAAAGAAAGCTTTGCTTTATACTATATATATAGTAAGGAGGAGTTGACTTGTATTATTTGCATTTAGATTTCTTAATATTAACACAATCAATGGTTCTGACAGAAATCAGAAAGTGTCATCATACAAACTCAGTCTTTCATCTAAATGTCTGACAGGGTTGATCTAAAATAAGATTGTTATGATACTGACATATGTGATTTACTCACCAGAGACTTCGACCCTGAATAATTTAGTTGTGATTTTTCCTCTTTCTATTTTGCGTAGCATATAAATTCCAGCATCTGTGGGTCTGGTGTTCTTGATGGTCAGTGATCCGGTCTGATGATCCAGCTCCAGTTTGACTTTGAGTATTTTATCAGCTAATGGTGAGATAATCTTGGCTCCTCTTGTGATTTCAGCTAACCGAATGTTTAGTCCACACTTCCACTGGATCTCATCAACTTTCTGTATGTCAGTAACACCAGTCTCCAGAGTGACAGATTCTCCCTCATTCACTGACACTGGCTTTACTTCTGTCTGAGCTATACAGAGAAACACAGAACAGAAATCAGAAAAAGAAAACAAAGTAGTAAAAGCAACATGGATAAATTCCTCCAGACCGAATACCTCAAATGTACTCATTCTATAAATAAAATTAATGTGATTTCTCATTATATAAACAACTAAATGATGGTATGAATCTATAAACAAGTCAAATGGCCTCAGTTCTCATGTGTGTTGTGATGTGTTGTGATGTCAGGATCAACACATCAGTGTTTAATTGTGTTTATGCCAGGAAACAATATCATTTTTATTGAATATCATGTTTCATTGTGGTTTGTTTCACGTTCCTCTTTGTTTTCTCTTCTTATTGTTCCAGTAATAATGGTTTTATTCTGATTAACTCTACACTTTATATATTTAAAGTGTTTAGCTTGAGAAACTGCAGATCATTTTCACTTTATATCAAAAGACTGATGCGATTTGATTCAATAATGTTCTTGAGCTAATGTGTTTATGATTAATAATGTGCCGTCACTGAATGTGTCTCTGTCAGATAGTTGTGGGGGTCTTCAGTGGATCACAAACACACAACATATTGATCAAGTTTAGTGCAAAATAATTAAAACATTAATCAATACTCATTTGATTTTAAAGTGATTTGAAATGAAACTGTGCCTTTATATACAGCATAATAGATGACATTATGCTTCAATACTTGTGCAGAAGACTGTGCATATAAGAAGATATAACCAAATAAACCCATAGTCCTTAATTTAATCAATTCAGCTGATTTAAAATAAAAACATTATTACGTATAAAGATTTGAGTTACTCACCAAAGACAGAAACACTAAATCTCTTTATTGAAACATTTCCCGATCTGATGATCAGTAGTTCATATTCTCCAGTGTCTGTGGTTCTGGTGTCTGTGATGGTCAGAGATCCAGTCTGAGGATCCAGCTCCAGTCTGACTTCAAATCTCCCATCAAGAACATCATCATGTACAGTGAAACTATGAGCAGTGCTTTCCCTTGCAGCAATACAAGAGCTTCTAAATATCCACAGTAATTTGTCATCTTTATGTACTCCATCAGGGTTTAGAGTGATAGATTCTCCCTCCATCACTGACAGTATCGTCCGTTTATCAATCCCTTCACATCAGCAAACAGAAACAGAGAAACACAGAACAGACATTAGCTGGAGAAGAAAAGCAATAAAAGCAGAAAGGAATAAAATCATCATGATCATTCGCTCCACATCTGACTCCTGCTCAATGACTGATCATTAAACCTGTAAACACTGAATCACACTCACAGCAAAACACAATATAAACTATCACATTATCTGATATACTTCAACATTATTCATAATATGTGTTTTTACCTGTGTGTTTTGTGTTGTATTCATCATTAAGTGCTTCTTTTTTTTTCTTTTTAAAAAAAATAAAAGTATCTGCTAAATGTGTAAATGTGTAAATGTTGTGTAGTCAGAGAAGGTTTTATTTTATTTTCCCCCTCTGATTTTAATCACAGGTTTTGTTTGATATGGTTGTGTTTATTATTTTAGCATCTGTGACCCTGAAGCCATTGCTCTGTATTTCCTATCATTTAAATAAATCTATAACTTTTCTATTAAGAGTTTCCATTTCTTTGCTTTGAAAAGCATCATAAACTACTCTGAGCTGGTGCTCTGGTTTAAGATGACCTTTGAACCTGACCAGATGAAGAGTGCACAGAATCTGTGTGAAAGCAGCAAAACACCAGTCAGGAGAGCAGATCAGTTATGATTGAGACACACGTCTACTCAGCTCTGAATGTGGACATTACACAGAAGTCTATTGTTAAAGCTAGTTATAAATACTGTATTTTAACCCAAACCCAGACACCAACCCTAACAGAAAACTTCAGGCATTCTAAAAAGTGTGGACTATACATTTCATTGCCAAACAACAATAAAATAGTTGTATAAAGTTGTATAAAAATGCATTCAGAGCCCTTCATTCTTAAACTAAACCACAGGCCAGTGCTCTTTAAAGGGCACCTATTATGCAAAATTCACTTTTACATGGTGTTTGAACATAAATGTGTGTTGGCAGTGTGTGAGCAAAACCACCCTAGAATGATAAAAATCCACCCAGTAGTTTTTTTACTATCTCAATAAATCATAAGCACTGTCTCAGAACGCCCTGTTCTAGATTTCCCTCACTGTGACGTAGAATTGCGCTAAGCCCCACCGACGCGGTTTGATTGACAGTCTGGTTTTGGCATAGACCCCGCCCTCGGTGATCTGCATCCTCCATTGTTTCAACGACAGCCGGTGTGTAATGTCTCATAAGAAGTGTAACTTAGGTGTTCTGTTGTGGAATTTAAGAATGGACATAGTAGTCTTCACTGACATCAGAGCCACTGAAAACGCAGCGGATGGATTTTATTTATGAAGAAACGGCGCCACTTAAACTTCCTTCATTTTCTGACTGACTGTTTAGTGAACGAGGGTCAAAGTTAATCAAGTGTGGATCATTGCCTACAGTTCGCGATTCAACGTCACCTCCAGAGTAAAGTGTATTTTTATGATTTTTGAGCAAATAGTCATTTCAATCGATGTCAGCCAGTTCAACAACAAATGCGTCTAAAGCAGTTCAAAAACAAATGTCGTCGTCATAGATGTCTCAGCAAACAACGTCAGACAGTTTAATGTCACGTAGGCTATCATTTTTGCAGCAATTACAAATGTAAATAAATTAAGGTCTGCTCTATCTCCATAGACAGTATATAAACGTCTATCTCCCTCCCCTTAAGAAAAAAAATAATAAATCGTTTGTACTTAGCAAACGTTATCACAGTTCGTGTGTGTGTGTGTGTGTGTGTGTGTGTGTTGCACATCCATAATTGCAAAGGGGACGCGATTCAAACTTTGTAAGTACATAAATGTATCAAATAACCATTCTGAGACGTTTAGTCCATTCTCATTCGTGTCTCTTCATCATCTGGGTCCAGCAGCAGGGCGGGGATATGCAGCTCATTAACATTTAAGGTGGTACACTCCAAAACAGCTCTTTTTAAAACAGGCCCCAAAAAATGACATTTTCAAATGGTTATAATAAATTAACTGTGGGGTATTTTGTGCTGAAACTTCACAAATGCATTCTGGGGACACCCAAGACCAATATTACATCTTGTAAAAAGGGGCATAATAGGTGCCCTTTAATATCTGTGTATTGATTATGTTTCTTTCTAACCCTGCTTTTATGAGCAAAACTACAACACAACACACACATACAAATGTAAAGTGTTTGAAACATGATTATAAACAAACATTTCACACTTAATCTCTACTGTAGCATAAGAAAGCTCAGTATTTCTCCTGCTTTATCAGCTGTAATGCTCACATTCTTTTAGTTCAGAGATCCAGCGGCGATAGTGAATCACAGCAACAGCTACAGCTACAAACGCCAGCAGAACACCAACACCAACAACAATCACTGCTTTAACACCTGGAGACAGACCTGGATGTGTAATGATAAAGAGAGAGTCATCAGTGTGAGTGAATCTGTCAGTCTGATCTATTTAAATATGAATCTGATTCTGTTGAAGGTGAATCATAAATGAGCCTCTAATGTAATATCAGATATCATGATTCTCCTTTTCACTGTGTTCATCTTCTGTATTACTGTGTTACAGCAGGAGTTTGATGTGAACACACGACTGATCTCAATGAAAATATTACAAACAGTAATTTAGATTAAACCGTTTTAAAACCTTCAGAAACATGCCAACAGTCTTAAAGCATTTACTGCAGATACAGATGAGCTCTGACACTTTATTTTCTTAGTTATGAGTCTGAGAAAATTATAAATACTTGTATTAAAAATAAGAGAAAAACATAAAAATGCATGCGCTTTTGGTGTGATCATTAGAGAATGTTATCAATCACTTAAAGGAACCGTATGTAAGATTGTGGCCAAAACTGGTACTGCCATCACTTGCAACTGCTACACACTGTAAAAATGAATACGCTATATCTAATCAATAAAATTGTGGCAACAGATTACAAGCAATATTATTAATTAAATTTAACAAATTGGAATTGAGTAATAATTAATCAAATTAATTCCTTAAAAGTTAACCATTTCAAATGAGTAAAATTGACAAAAAATAAAAAAATAAATAAACCAATTTTTTTTTATTGCCAACATTGAAGACACCTGTTGTTAACAAGCAGAATCACTGAAGGAGAAAACCGTAATTTACGTCACCGTTATGGTGATCAGTGTTTGTTTTAAATCATTTACTTTAGATTTTGTTTGGCTGCTGTACCTGAGTTATAACAGTCAGATGAACAACGAGAAAAGGTGATCTGATGGCGTTGGTTGTGTTTTAACATAATCATTATTTCACAATCATTTAACCTGAATCACTGAACTCATATAGAGCCCAAATTCTGAGTTAGGTTTACTTTATTAATTATAGCAGCACTTATTATGATCTAATTAAAAGATTTAGCAATCTTAAATTAACTTCAAAAAAAAGTTATGTAGACACACACAGACATAAAAAATTTGCGTATGAATCTCAGCAATGGTGACAAACAGATCACCTCTGATCATAATAAGCTCATTATTTATTCATGCAGCAATGTACAGTATTTATATCGTTTTTACCTCTTATACACAGCCATGTCGAAGTGATCTGATCTGACGTGTACGCAGACTAGTGCATAGATATATACACACTAGATGTCGCCTTGTCTACGGCAGTTCATTGGAACGAATGTTTTTAAGGCGACATCTAGTGTATATATCTATGCACCAGTCTGCGTACACGTCAGATCAGATCACTTGGACATGGCTGTGTATAAGAGGTAAAAACGGTATAAATACTGTTCGTTTTCTCACACAAACCGCTCGTTTCGTGTCTTAGGCCATCAATGTGTACTTACGATGGGGAATTGTTTAATTTGTACGACGGGGAATTGTTTTAATTTGGACTCTGTGCATGCTCTTTGAGACAGTGACCATAGACCTGCATTATATGACTGACAGACAAGAACGGTTTGACCTAAAAATATCAAAATTGAAACTACTGCAGAAAAAAAGACACCTACATCTTGGATGCCCTTGAGGTAAGCTAAAACATACCAAAAATTTATTTCAAAGTGAACTATCCCTTTAAATGTTGAGACATTGTTAGTTAAAATAATAATATTCCCTTTACAAATATCTTTTGCACCAAAATCTTCAGAACAAATAACAAATTATAACAGCCTTAAACAGTTCAAGATACAGAGTTTATTTTTAACAATTCAAATTCAGTTTAAATTAGTGCTAACTTGTGTTCATTTAACTTCAGGGTTGTTCTCAGAACTCTCATCATATTGGCAGAAACGATCTACTCACGAGCGACAGTAAAAGTGAATCTCTTGAGTACGGTGCGTCTGCTGTTGCTGATCTTCAGTTCATAGAGTCCAGAGTCACTGAATCTGGTGTCTGTGATGGTCAGAGATCCAGTCTGAGGATCCAGCTTCAGTCTGCCGTCAGATGTGGAGAATCGATCGTCTGCTTTATAGATTTCAGCTATTTGAGAGTCTCCAAACCTCCACTGCATTAAATCATCTGTCTGTATCTCAGTAAGATCAGAGTTTAGAGTGACATAATCTCCCTTAATCACTGATAGTGCTGACTTCAGTTCACCTGTAACAACAAACACATGAAGATCATTGACAAACACACACTCAGAACATGCCTACAGAAAGGCATATAATTTTATTAATTTATGTAAAAATGTCTAATTCTATATAATATTTCAATAATGAAAAATAATTAATAAACGTTACTGTATTACTGGTTACTGTGTTACCGGTTACTGTATTTTCACTATTTAAGCTATAGATGATTGGTTGTGTTAAGAATAACCATTAATTTATCTACTTTTGCTGCATACAGTCACTGCCGGCTACAGCAGATTTAACATGATAGGAAAAGGAAAAATGCAGATGTTTCTTCATCTACAAGTAAGAGTAAATCAGTAACACTTTACAATAAGGTTTCATTAGTTAACATTAGTTACTACTTAAGTTAACATGAACTAAGAATAAACAATACTTCTACAACATTTATGAATCTTAGTTAATGTTAATTTCAACTTTGACAAATACATTACTAAATTCAAATGTATTTGTTAACATTAGTTAATGCACTGTGAAGTGTGAACTAACATGAACTAACAATGAACAGCTCAATTTTTATTAAATAATATTAACAAAGATTAATAAATACAGTAACAAAATGTATTGTTCATGGTTAGTTCATTTTAGTTAATATATTAACAAATTGTAACTAATTGTAAAGTGTTACCGATGAATCTTCAGCAATGCCTGACATCAAAAAGACTAAAAATAAATCTAAACGAAGAAAATACAGTAGTGACTACCTAGCGCTATACTCAATCAATTGAAAACAAGCAGCCACCATCCGTGTTGCTGAAAGCTTTCCATTACATGCTTATTTTAGGTTAAATATATATTTTTTTTAGCTTGACATCAAGCCTGATCTTCATTTGCAACTTGCTTCTCTTCAGCTCAAAATACAGTGTTCAGTAAATGCTAAACAACATCAACCTTTGCATTAGTTGAGTCTAACTCTAAGGAGAGTCTGAGGTCTAAACTGTCTAATTGTTAAGAGTCAGAGTCTCTCTAGGCTTGGTCAGGCCTGGTCCCCGGCAGGGGCGTAGCACCAAATTTTGGGCCCTGGGTACAAACCATCTTGCTGGGCCCCCGTACCAAATACCATAGTGATACCAATGGGTGGGGTATTGCATTTTTATCATAAAAACACTTAAAATGTAAACAAAATAAGCCACACTCTGATTAATATATTTTTGTTTTATTGTCAAAAGTACAAGATAATTGATGATTATTTGTCTGTTTAAAATAAATGCAGACTATAGAATCACAGGGTACACTAACCGCCAAAGACATTCAGTCGTTGAATTACGTTTTTAAAATAAGTCATTTTCAATCATTAAGATGTGCATTAAATCCTGTACTTAATGTAAGAGCGTGCGCGAGCTAATTTGCATAACATTGCGGTAAAATAGGCGCTAACGATCTGTGTTTTCGCGGGTGTTAGATTTTGAAACATTGTTTGCTCGCTATGTAGGTTGTGATACTATAAAGTAGCCTATTGATATATAATTCAAAAAGAGTACGAACATAAATGTATGCTATTCTACCTGGAGTAGATATTTATGTTAAAACAATGTCAATGCTCGATGATGCATTTGGAGCTCACCTTTCTTTTCAAAAAACTGAGTGAGCAACTGCTTGCCCTCATTTGCCTTTCTCTCTTTAATCTTCTTTTCTTTTCGTTTTTGAGCCCCTGATTTTCCTTTCTTAAGGAAAGACATGACTCTTCCCCTGTCTTCCTAGTTCCTATCACGGCTCACTCCAGCTCCTGTCTCATCAACTGATTCACCGACCGCAGGTCCACAGCAGAAGCACCTGACCTGCGGGTCGTACCATTTACATTGATTCGAGGGTGGTGGGGCCCTGCACAGCATGAAAATGACTTTTTTATACCAAACCAGTGCCTAACTACAAGTTTAGTTTTGCACAGAAACTTTTTTATTTGTACATAAATGCTATACAAATGTTAGTGCATATATATGTATGTATAGAAAACTGACTTCTAAGGGCCCCCCCCCCCCCCCCCCCCCCCCCCCCCCCCCCCCCCCCCCCCCTGCCTCGGGCCCTGGGTACTCGGTACCCTTTACCCCCCCTTTACGACGCCCCTGGTCCCCGGGGGCGCAGCAAGAGCACCATTAGTTGAAGCTGTAATAATAGGATAAGAGATTGGTCAAACACTCCAGTGCGTATTAGTGTTTGCGCTCTGGAGAGCATCAAATGTATCTATTTACAACGTGCTTTTGCAGTGTTGAGCAATGTAGCAGCTAGCCGCTGTGTTAATCTCAGTTTCTAAGTCCTCATTAACCAACATGACACAAATAGTCGGGTCCGTTAAAAGTCTTGCAGTGAGCAATTCGTGATTGGTTGTGTGGGCCGCATGTTGGAAAAGGATGGGAACCACTGATCTAAACTATTCACACAGAGCTAATCTAAATATACTTAATATTACATTGATGTACTCACCGCTGACAGTCACAGTGAATGGCTTGTGTATGGTGTGAGAGCTGGTGCTGATGTCAACTTCATAATCTCCAGAGTGTTTGGTTTCAGTGTTCCTGATGGTCAGAGATCCAGTCGAATAGTCCAGCTGCAGTCGGTCTTTGAATCTCTCATCAGTATTAGATGTAAAGGCTTTTCTAGTCTTTCTATTGATTTCAGCTATTGAAGAGTTTAGATGTCCAAACCTCCACTGCATCACATTATATCTCTGTGGTTCAGGAACATCAGTGTTTAGAGTGACTGAATCTCCCACCATCACTGACACTGTCTTCACTGGATCAGCTGGCAAAACTGGAGAAGAAACAGAATTAATAAGACTTGCTCTGCAATTATTCAGATCTTCACTGGTCCAAAATCAGCATGTCAAATCTGTAAAGAGATTTTCAGCAACATCTAGAAGAGAATGTGTTCATAAAATCAAGCGAGTTACACACGACATAACTCCTGAGTTCAGTCAAATCCACATCCACATCTACATTTACATTTACTCATTTAACAGATACTTTTATCCAACGTGAATTAATGAAGAAAACAAAGGGATTCATCTTAAGGAAGCAATACCATATAAAGAGCTAACAATACAAAGTTTCAAACATTGTGAAGAAAAATACAAGCTAAAACAGAAATAGTGAAAAAATAGTGTAAGAAATAATGAAAACAATGAATTTTTATAAAGATATAGTCAACTTCAGCAGGATTCTGTCAAGCGTTCATGGAAAAGATTGGCTTTAGACATTTTTTTTTTATATTGTAAGGGATTTAGCGGTCCGGGTTGCATTTGAAAGATTTGAATATTATTCTTATTTGCAACTTAGTCACTTTGGCATCTGTTAAATAAATATATGTAAAATGTAAATCAACAAACACATAAAAAACACCTATCATTTAAATGGTTATTTCTTTTATTCAAAGTGTCTATTTGGACCTAAAATATTTGACTAGTACCCGCCACACACAACAGCTATTTATTTTTCACCCCGATAGTCTGATTAAACCATATAAATTTAGGACAAAGTTTGTCCCTCAATGCAGTATTAGAATTGGAATCTGCCTTTTGTGCCACTCTTACAACCATCCTGTTCCAATCTTAATATTTCCTTTAATATTAATTAAAATAATAAAAATGAACATAAGAGTTGATTTATAAGAGTTGATTTCCACACAGTGTTTAAGGTCAGCAGGTTCAGAAAATGGTTTTATTTGGGTAAGGGGAGAGTTCTGTCTGTCACATTTGGTTTTCCTTAGTCATATTTGTTTTTTTGCTGATACTGGTTTAACTGTGTTTACTGTAGTAAAACCATTTCAGGTTAAGTTTAGGTGTACGGGCTTGCTCTAGGATTTTTCTTTCTTTCTTTCTTTCTTTCTTTCTTTCTTTCTTTCTTTCTTTCTTTCTTTCTTTCTTTCTTTCTTTCTTTCTTTCTTTCTTTCTTTCTTTCTTTCTTGTTTTATTTTTATTTTTTTATATATATCCAAAAGTGCCCTGGTACATAACTGTGAAGACACATGGACTCCTTGTACATGTTAATTTAATTTCAGAGCATTTAAGTTATTTAGCACTCAGTGAGAAATTATATTAATAAGCTAATAATGGTAACATATAGAAGGGCTGTGCGGTTGGGGGGAAATATCTAATTATGATTTAATTTTCTAAAGCTTCAGCTCAATAGTCTCAATAGCGTGCAGCACACACTCTAAATTAAAGGAGTACAACATGCCTTTAACTTTAGACCCCTCCACTACCTTGTAGTCTAGCAGATGCCTGCTATTTCTAGCCTAAAATAGAGCCTTTCTATTATGGCTGGTCCGAATACCATTTTTTGAGCTTCAGTGCTTCAGTAGTAATCAACACTGAATATTTGAAGCTTCGGAGGGAGGGGGATGAACATATTCTTCTCTCTAATAAAAGCAGGAATGTGTCTGTCTTACTGTTTGCATTTTGATTATGTCAAAAACCGTTTATCCAATCGACTTCCTGTGTCTGCGAACCCAAGCAGTGGTGTAGTCTACGAGATACGCAGGTATACGCCGTATAGGTGAACGTGATTTCACCAAGTACCACATGTTCCTGGATTAACATCTTTGTTGATCCTGGAACAACTTTCCAATCAACCAATCAGATTTGATGGACAAGTTTACAGTTTATGTCAAGTTTAGGCTTAGACCCAGGGTGAGGTGCTTCAACATCAGTGTTATCAGTACCCATCATCTCCCTCTGATTTTAGGGAAAAGCTATGGGTAGGGTTAGGTTTAGGGGTAGGGATAGGGATAGGGTAAGGACTAAATTTTGGGACAGGAATGTTATTCCAGGATCAACAAAATATGTTGATCCAGGAACATGTCACGGTGACCTGTGCGGTATACCGGTTCATACCAAATACCGGTGTTTTTTTGTATGATATGAATTTTTAATATACCGCAATACCGGTGTATATCGCTTTAACAACGATCAGAACACGGCGCGACACTGTTTGCGAGGATTCCTTTTCACTGTTGCACTGTGGTGAGGGCACCACTGTATGTGTTACTAAGCGTGACGGTGAAATTTGCCCTAAAACACCTAAAAAGGCATACCCAAAATAAATCGGATGCTGTTCTTGAATCATTTGGAATATACTGTATGCATGGTTTTGGTCTTCTTTAAAAGGGGACACTCTGAGTCACTGTAAATCATTACTGGTATGGAGTAATAGAACTTAGAGCCCCTTTCACACAGAGATTCCGGAAAATACACCCGGAATTTGACCCGGGTTCGTTTGATTTTGGTTCATTCACACTGCCAGTCATTTTCCAGAATCAGAGAGTGCGTTCAAACACAACCCGTAAAAATCTCGGCATCGATCCCGGGTCGTGTTTGCGTTCACACAGAAGGTGTTCTGGCAATTTCCCGGCAATTTGCCGGGATCATCGCGCTGTGTGAAAGGGGCTTTAGTGTCACATCTAACCCGCCTACATTTTTTCTGTAAACAGATGCCACAAGATAACTATAGCTGGGAGCTATTAGCTGGCAAACACAGTGGGATCACAGCATGAAGCCTTACCAAGCCCAATTTAAAATTGGATAGCAATATATTAGAAAATGTGTGTTTTATACATGTTTATCTAAGGTTATGTCTAGGCACTTCCCAAAAAAAGGCCACTTGGAGACTCCAAATGACACTTTGTAACCACAGACACATAAAATGCTGCTGTTCTTGAATGCTTTACTGTACAGTCATAATTGTGGGCTCTAATGAAAGGTTATACTTAGAGCTATTATATTCCTTATCCAGATTCACTGTCAATAATTGCTGACACAGTAACTGAAGCATAAACACATCAGGCTATAGTGTTTTTTTGTTGCAATTCTTGAAACTGAAATTTGTGCAAATAACGATACAAAACAAGTGCTATGGTATTAAAATATGTTTTTAATATTAGTCTAAAAATTTTTGATTAGGTTTTGCTTTGGTTATTGACCATCTCTAGGAAGGTGAAGGATGGGGCTCCTCTCTTGATGTCCATCATATGGCTTTCTGCTGACTAACTCCCAGTCTTCATCCAGTTCAATGTCAGATGATTGTCTGTGATATTAAAAAAACAAAGAAAGAAATAATTTACAAAACATTTACATCTTTTATGTATTCTACTATTTTATACATGCTCACACTCATGTGCACGCGCGCACACGAACTACCATACATACACCAGTGCGTGAGCACACACACACACACACACACACACACACACACACACACACACACACACACACACACACACACACACACACGCATAAACACACACACACACACACACACACACACACACGGACACAAACATATTTATGTTTGTTTGAGCACCTACCACCAAACACACATACAATCACGCATGAGCAAGCAAAAACAACAGAAGTTAGCAGGAAAATCTCAAAACACAAATGCATACCTCAGTATACAAAGTAAAATATTTTATATAATAAAATAAAACACTTACTTGTTGAGAGTAGACATCACCCCATCCAAAACATCTCTCCAAGAGTCACATATGCCATGTATGTACACTTTACGCACAACGCACGGGTCACCATGAAACTTTGCGCTCGCACTTCTCGATAAGTTGATTCGTCCCAATAAAACTGCATATCAATATTTTCAGAAGTTCATTGGCTATCAGATAAGCCAGTCATTTGCGAACTCTGATGCAACTGGATCAGCCAACTGTCCCTCAAAGAGAAGTAGTGACCATTTCCCATACTGCGCACTTGCCGGCTAAGCTGTCTGGTCAAACCTCTTGCATGAACCGATTGGCTCAAATTAGCTGTCAATCAAAAGTTCAGGGGATTGGGATAGCGGACATTTTGACATGAAAAATGTTTACATGTGAAAATAATCTAGACCAACTATGGAAGTAAAGTAATGCCAAATGTTCTTGAAACAAAAAGGCCTGTTGAATTGCACTACTTGTAAAACATTGATTCTTGAGATAAGGGACAAAAGTACTTTTGAAAAGTGACAAACAAAAAATCGATACTACATTCATTTGAATTGGATATCTTCATAAACACGGGTCTCATCTGCCATACCATGAAAAGGAACAGGTTTTTTATAAACCACTTTATTTTATTTACTCACTTAGTAACTTGACATTTGTCAACTCCGTCTGATACATGAAAATGTGTTTTTTTTGTGTGTTTGATCAATTCAATAACACTGTAAAGTCTTTAAGTGTGTAGAAATGGTGTGCTTTAGCAAGGTTAAGTGATACATTGCATTTGTAAAAAAGGCTATAGTTTGCTGTCAAACCCAGGGGCGTAGCACCAAATTTTGGGCCCTGGGTACAAACCATCTTGCTGGGCCCCCGTACCAAATACCATAGTGATACCAATGGGTGGGGTATTGCATTTTTATCATAAAAACACTTAAAATGTAAACAAAATAAGCCACACTCTGATTAATATATTTTTGTTTTATTGTCAAAAGTACAAGATAATTGATGATTATTTGTCTGTTTAAAATAAATGCAGACTATAGAATCACAGGGTACACTAACCGCCAAAGACATTCAGTCGTTGAATTACGTTTTTAAAATAAGTCATTTTCAATCATTAAGATGTGCATTAAATCCTGTACTTAATGTAAGAGCGTGCGCGAGCTAATTTGCATAACATTGCGGTAAAATAGGCGCTAACGATCTGTGTTTTCGCGGGTGTTAGATTTTGAAACATTGTTTGCTCGCTATGTAGGTTGTGATACTATAAAGTATTGATATATAATTCAAAAAGAGTACGAACATAAATGTATGCTATTCTACCTGGAGTAGATATTTATGTTAAAACAATGTCAATGCTCGATGATGCATTTGGAGCTCACCTTTCTTTTCAAAAAACTGAGTGAGCAACTGCTTGCCCTCATTTGCCTTTCTCTCTTTAATCTTCTTTTCTTTTCGTTTTTGAGCCCCTGATTTTCCTTTCTTAAGGAAAGACATGACTCTTCCCCTGTCTTCCTAGTTCCTATCACGGCTCACTCCAGCTCCTGTCTCATCAACTGATTCACCGACCGTAGGTCCGCAGCAGAAGCACCTGAACTGCGGGTCGTACCATTTACATTGATTCGAGGGTGGTGGGGCCCTGCACAGCATGAAAATGACTTTTTTATACCAAACCAGTGCCTAACTACAAGTTTAGTTTTGCACAGGAACTTTTTTATTTGTACATAAATGCTATACAAATGTTAGTGCATATAGAAAACTGACTTCTAAGGGCCCCCCTCGTGTATTCATGCCACTCTAGCTCGTATGTTTGTATACATAACTTTATTATTATCTGGACTAGAGTTATACTTCTTTTACTATTACATGTTATGTTATTGTTTGAAGCAGAGTTTGCTGTATATTTTCTATATTTAATGGGAGAACTGTTGTGGAAAATTCGCCACGCGCGTGCGCACTCATAATCCAGTCAGAGCAGCGCTATGTGATCTATGTGAAGTGATCTGATCTGACGTGTACGCAGACTAGTGCATAGATAAATACACACTAGATGTCGCCTTGTCTACGGCAGTTCATTGGAACGAATGTCTTTAATGCGACATCTAGTGTATATATCTATGCACCAGTCTGCGTACACGTCAGATCAGATCACTTGGACATGGCTGTGTATAAGAGGTAAAAACGATATAAATACTGTTCGTTTTCTCACACAAACCGCTCGTTTCGTGTCTTAGGCCATCAATGTGTACTTACGATGGGGAATTGTTTAATTTGGACGACGGGGAATTGTTTTAATTTGGACTCTGTGCATGCTCTTTGAGACAGTGACCATAGACCTGCATTATATGACTGACAGACAAGAACGGTTTGACCTAAAAATATCAAAATTGAAACTACTGCAGAAAAAAAGACACCTACATCTTGGATGCCCTTGAGGTAAGCTAAAACATACCAAAAATTAATTTCAAAGTGAACTATCCCTTTAATGGACTAATTACAGTGATAATAAAAGGCAAACTCACAGGCAAGCAGATGGACTCAGAATAACGCGCAAAGCTTAATGCTGAGCGTTTCCCAGTGATAGACTGGCATAAAGTTGGCTTGAAGTTGGACATTCGCTCATTTAGGGACCGTCTCTAAAGTGTATACGACTTTGGTATACACGTTTGTAACTTCCATAGCATTTGAATAGAACGACTTACAGTCATAAAACCAACTGTAACGTGTTCATGTAGTGTCAGGCATAATGCGCACCCTTTGGATTTTTGATATCTATTCAAATAAATTGAAGTTTGCTATTGAAGTTAGCAACGTGTATGCCAATGCTGTATGCAACTTTAGAGACGGTCCCTAAATGTGCGAATGTCCAATGTCAAGCCAATTTTACATTTAGGCTAAATTTAGTCATTTAGCAGACGCTTTTATCCAAAGCGATTTACTGTTAAACTAACAATAGGACTACAATATGCAAGTGCTATGACTCTTCCCAGTTTAAGATAATGCAGTACACGTAGTAGGCATACTAAATATAGAGAGAGAGAGAGAGGAGATTATTTTTCTTTTTTTTTTTAACACACATTTATTACCTACACAACCTCAAACAAACAAATCCAAAAACACTGCATTTACAAGAAATCACATTGAATTAGGCCTACTCAAATTCTTCAACAAAGTGCAATGTGTCATTTTCAATCCAGCACAACATTCTTTGCACACTCCAAACCTCTTCAAAGTTTTCCAATTTTCTCATATGAGAATAAAAAATAAAATCATGTTTTATTCTTGCTTTTATGAGCCCCTTAAACAACAATTCAACATTTTTACTACTGCCAGCAATTTCATATTTCCTATTAATATAAACTGCCATTTTGGCTTGACCCAAGATCAAATTTAACAACCGTCCTTTCTTCATTTTTCCTTTACAATATTTAAAACCAAAAATAAACACAATCATTGTAAACACTTCATTAACCCTCTAAGCGCCAAAGTCGCAAAATTGCGACAAGACGTCATACTTAATAAAACAGGCTGTAGTAGATCCTAATATGGTGTGATATCTCATTTGTATTCCCTACCACTAGATGGCAGACATGTAATACTTCAATTCAAGACCAAAATGACGTCATGTTCCTATAGACCCATTTACTGTTTGTACACAATGATGACGTATGCGCGCGCATATTGGCAACGGAAGTATGGCGAGAATCAGCAGCATGTCAAGCTACGCGAGCGGATTAAACAACAGACGCGAGCATTTTTTATTATGTCCTCGCTCCAATCAACACGTTTAATCGCCTGCAGCCACTCTTCTGAAACGGCCGTGATCCTGTCGGAATAATATAAAACTTAAGCCCCTTGGTGGAATATCGATTAGTGCAACCGTAAACGAAACAACCAGACATTTTGATGCTGGGAAACCGCTTTGATAAACTT
Organism: Leuciscus idus; assembly: GCA_021554675.1. NCBI lineage: Eukaryota > Metazoa > Chordata > Actinopteri > Cypriniformes > Leuciscidae > Leuciscus > Leuciscus idus. The sequence goes on along the minus strand of CM038625.1, from coordinate 11,568,867 downwards.
TCGGAGTTGCTAACACGTTAGAGCCAGTGGGGAAAAACACCACTTCCGTTGCCAAAATGCGGCGCGCAACTATTTGATCACCTGGCCTGTAAAAGGGTCTATTCAAAGTGTTGGAGGAAACAGCAGAGCAAGTGAGCGATCGTGTCATTGATGCGGAAGCAGTTCAGTTCAGAGCGTCTGAGTAAATTGTCAAATGGCTAATAAAAACTTGTACCGTGAGGATGTGTTGCTAATGTTATTCGCCGATTCTGACTCTGAAGGGGAATATTTGCCTTTTGGAAATGACGATCGGCCGTCTAATGATCGCGCTTCTCCTGGCTGGTACAGTACATCTTTGCCGTGCAATGGTGCCGTCCGCGCTTCTCCCGGTACGTACCGGGAGAAGCGCGGACGGCACCATTGCACGGCAAAGATGTACTGTACCAGCCAGGAGAAGCGCGATCATTAGACGGCCGATCGGAAATTGCCCAGCAAACACAGAACGTTCCCCTAACGTTCCCGTTTGGTTCCCATTTGGTTATTTTTTTGGGAACCAAACAAGAACGTTCTGGGAACGTTCCCTGTAGGTTATTTTTAGGATCTATGTTTATAACATTAAGGGAACGTTCCCAGAACGTTCCCTGTAGGTTATTTTAGGTTTAAATTTATAACCTAAAGAGAACGTTCTGGGAACATTCCCTGTAGGTTATTTTTAGGATCTATTTTTATAACTTTAAGGGAACGTTCCCAGAACGTTCCCTGTAGGTTATTTTTAGGTTTAATTTTATAACCTAAAGAGAACGTTCTGGGAACGTTCCCTGTAGGTTATTTTTAGGTTCTATCTGCATAACTTTAAGAGAACGTTCCCAGAACGTTCCCTGTAGGTTATTTTTTAGGTTTAATTTTATAACCTAAAGAGAACGTTCTGGGAACGTTCCCTGCAGGTTATTTTTAAGTTCTATTTTTATAACTTTTTATAACCTCCAAATCCGAGACCATGGTCCTCAGTCGGAAAAGGGTGGTTTGCCCACTTCAGGTTGGTTCAGTTCCAGCCTCAAGTGGAGGAGTTTAAGTATCTTGGGGTCTTGTTCGCGAGTGAGGGAAGGATGGAACGGGAGATTGACAGACGGATCGGTGCAGCTTCTGCAGTAATGCGGTCGATGTACCGGTCTGTCGTGGTGACGTCCAACCAAGTTTTATAACTTTAAGGGAACGTTCCCAGAACGTTCCCTGTAGGTTATTTTTAGGTTTAATTTATAACCTAAAGAGAACATTCCCTGTAAGTTATTTTTAGGTTCTATTTTTCTTAAACCAATTGAATGGTTTGCAATGTTTTGTGCTTTAACACCATTTATCAAATGCTTAATTACATGACCATTATCAGGCAGTAGATAATGCCTAAGTAATCAATAACTTTGCTCATTGGTAGGCAGTCTTTTTTAGTTAATTATTTTTAGGTTTTATTTGTATAACCTAAAGAGAACGTTCTGGGAACGTTCTCTGCAGGTTATTATTTTAATATCACTTAACAGGCAGATTACCAACTGACAACGTCGTCAGTACGGTCCCCTAAGGTTATAAGATAACCAACAACGTTCAGATCTATTCGCAATAACTTTTTATTAATGATATTTTAAATTATGTTATACATTTTAATTCTATATGTTTATTTAAATGCTGCGTGACTTTGAAGTGTTTTAATGCGCATGCGCGGAATCAAACACTGGAGCGCGCACGTGCGCTCCTCAGCAGATGGAAACCAGAAACGTCATCAACAACTGACAAACAACAAAACTCCCGTCTGTCACTGGCCAAAAGACACCTACATCTTGGATGCCCTTGAGGTAAGCTAAAACATACCAAAAATTAATTTCAAAGTGAACTATCCCTTTAATGGACTAATTACAGTGATAATAAAAGGCAAACTCACAGGCAAGCAGATGGACTCAGAATAACGCGCAAAGCTTAATGCTGAGCGTTTCCCAGTGATAGACTGGCATAAAGTTGGCTTGAAGTTGGACATTCGCTCATTTAGGGACCGTCTCTAAAGTGTATACGACTTTGGTATACACGTTTGTAACTTCCATAGCATTTGAATAGAACGACTTACAGTCATAAAACCAACTGTAACGTGTTCATGTAGTGTCAGGCATAATGCGCACCCTTTGGATTTTTGATATCTATTCAAATAAATTGAAGTTTGCTATTGAAGTTAGCAACGTGTATGCCAATGCTGTATGCAACTTTAGAGACGGTCCCTAAATGTGCGAATGTCCAATGTCAAGCCAATTTTACATTTAGGCTAAATTTAGTCATTTAGCAGACGCTTTTATCCAAAGCGATTTACTGTTAAACTAACAATAGGACTACAATATGCAAGTGCTATGACTCTTCCCAGTTTAAGATAATGCAGTACACGTAGTAGGCATACTAAATATAGAGAGAGAGAGAGAGGAGATTATTTTTCTTTTTTTTTTTAACACACATTTATTACCTACACAACCTCAAACAAACAAATCCAAAAACACTGCATTTACAAGAAATCACATTGAATTAGGCCTACTCAAATTCTTCAACAAAGTGCAATGTGTCATTTTCAATCCAGCACAACATTCTTTGCACACTCCAAACCTCTTCAAAGTTTTCCAATTTTCTCATATGAGAATAAAAAATAAAATCATGTTTTATTCTTGCTTTTATGAGCCCCTTAAACAACAATTCAACATTTTTACTACTGCCAGCAATTTCATATTTCCTATTAATATAAACTGCCATTTTGGCTTGACCCAAGATCAAATTTAACAACCGTCCTTTCTTCATTTTTCCTTTACAATATTTAAAACCAAAAATAAACACAATCATTGTAAACACTTCATTAACCCTCTAAGCGCCAAAGTCGCAAAATTGCGACAAGACGTCATACTTAATAAAACAGGCTGTAGTAGATCCTAATATGGTGTGATATCTCATTTGTATTCCCTACCACTAGATGGCAGACATGTAATACTTCAATTCAAGACCAAAATGACGTCATGTTCCTATAGACCCATTTACTGTTTGTACACAATGATGACGTATGCGCGCGCATATTGGCAACGGAAGTATGGCGAGAATCAGCAGCATGTCAAGCTACGCGAGCGGATTAAACAACAGACGCGAGCATTTTTTATTATGTCCTCGCTCCAATCAACACGTTTAATCGCCTGCAGCCACTCTTCTGAAACGGCCGTGATCCTGTCGGAATAATATAAAACTTAAGCCCCTTGGTGGAATATCGATTAGTGCAACCGTAAACGAAACAACCAGACATTTTGATGCTGGGAAACCGCTTTGATAAACTTTCGGAGTTGCTAACACGTTAGAGCCAGTGGGGAAAAACACCACTTCCGTTGCCAAAATGCGCGCGCAACTATTTGATCACCTGGCCTGTAAAAGGGTCTATTCAAAGTGTTGGAGGAAACAGCAGAGCAAGTGAGCGATCGTGTCATTGATGCGGAAGCAGTTCAGTTCAGAGCGTCTGAGTAAATTGTCAAATGGCTAATAAAAACTTGTACCGTGAGGATGTGTTGCTAATGTTATTCGCCGATTCTGACTCTGAAGGGGAATATTTGCCTTTTGGAAATGACGATCGGCCGTCTAATGATCGCGCTTCTCCTGGCTGGTACAGTACATCTTTGCCGTGCAATGGTGCCGTCCGCGCTTCTCCCGGTACGTACCGGGAGAAGCGCGGACGGCACCATTGCACGGCAAAGATGTACTGTACCAGCCAGGAGAAGCGCGATCATTAGACGGCCGATCGGAAATTGCCCAGCAAACACAGAACGTTCCCCTAACGTTCCCGTTTGGTTCCCATTTGGTTATTTTTTTGGGAACCAAACAAGAACGTTCTGGGAACGTTCCCTGTAGGTTATTTTTAGGATCTATGTTTATAACATTAAGGGAACGTTCCCAGAACGTTCCCTGTAGGTTATTTTAGGTTTAAATTTATAACCTAAAGAGAACGTTCTGGGAACATTCCCTGTAGGTTATTTTTAGGATCTATTTTTATAACTTTAAGGGAACGTTCCCAGAACGTTCCCTGTAGGTTATTTTTAGGTTTAATTTTATAACCTAAAGAGAACGTTCTGGGAACGTTCCCTGTAGGTTATTTTTAGGTTCTATCTGCATAACTTTAAGAGAACGTTCCCAGAACGTTCCCTGTAGGTTATTTTTTAGGTTTAATTTTATAACCTAAAGAGAACGTTCTGGGAACGTTCCCTGCAGGTTATTTTTAAGTTCTATTTTTATAACTTTTTATAACCTCCAAATCCGAGACCATGGTCCTCAGTCGGAAAAGGGTGGTTTGCCCACTTCAGGTTGGTTCAGTTCCAGCCTCAAGTGGAGGAGTTTAAGTATCTTGGGGTCTTGTTCGCGAGTGAGGGAAGGATGGAACGGGAGATTGACAGACGGATCGGTGCAGCTTCTGCAGTAATGCGGTCGATGTACCGGTCTGTCGTGGTGACGTCCAACCAAGTTTTATAACTTTAAGGGAACGTTCCCAGAACGTTCCCTGTAGGTTATTTTTAGGTTTAATTTATAACCTAAAGAGAACATTCCCTGTAAGTTATTTTTAGGTTCTATTTTTCTTAAACCAATTGAATGGTTTGCAATGTTTTGTGCTTTAACACCATTTATCAAATGCTTAATTACATGACCATTATCAGGCAGTAGATAATGCCTAAGTAATCAATAACTTTGCTCATTGGTAGGCAGTCTTTTTTAGTTAATTATTTTTAGGTTTTATTTGTATAACCTAAAGAGAACGTTCTGGGAACGTTCTCTGCAGGTTATTATTTTAATATCACTTAACAGGCAGATTACCAACTGACAACGTCGTCAGTACGGTCCCCTAAGGTTATAAGATAACCAACAACGTTCAGATCTATTCGCAATAACTTTTTATTAATGATATTTTAAATTATGTTATACATTTTAATTCTATATGTTTATTTAAATGCTGCGTGACTTTGAAGTGTTTTAATGCGCATGCGCGGAATCAAACACTGGAGCGCGCACGTGCGCTCCTCAGCAGATGGAAACCAGAAACGTCATCAACAACTGACAAACAACAAAACTCCCGTCTGTCACTGTTGGTTTCACTGCTTTCAGGTAAGTTTAGTCAACAAAATCTCACAAATAATACACACAAACGTCCCTGACACATTTCTTACGTGTAATTGACACGCTTCTGTTGAATATTTACTTTAAAGAAATGGTTTTGTGTCTTTGAAAAAGTCCGTTAGCATCTAAGCTAACCGGTTTCAGAAGAGAACGTTAGGCCTAAGTTACGTTAAGTTAAGGTCTTATTTATGAAAGTTTGGGTTTTTAAACACATATTTAGTGTAGATAACAGTTTTTTATAGTTTTGCTGGTAATTTGTCAATGGGTGATTGGAAGTAAGCTAATTTATTTAACCTAAAAGAATGTACTGTATTGTTAACTTAATCAGTGACGTCACTTACCAATATTGCTAAAATGTGATTTCAGAATAGCGAGAGAGAAAAAAAATCCTCTACAACAAGGGGTGAGTTATTGTTTAATCATGATAATAATTCCATATGCATTTATTTCACAATATATTATCTTAAGATTTTTATATATTTATCTTTTCTGCATTTCACCTCTGTTCTAGCTTGGTTCCTTTTATTAAACCAATCCCATGTAATATTGTTGGCTCTGTGACAAATAGCTTGTTATGTTCCTAGATCATCATGCTGTGATGGCCTGCTGCACCCCCTGTCCAAGACAATCTCCACGGCTATGAACCATATGACTAGTAAGCAAAACCACCTCAAACATACAGTGCACTACTGTTCAAAGGTTTGGGGTCTGTAAGATTTATGCTTTTGAAATAAGTCTCACATTTTAAAATCATTAACCCCAGGGTTTTTCAGTGAGATTGTCCTTGAGAAGCCTGTAGGCTAAATAATCAGCTAAATAATAGGCGACTAATACAATATTATAATGGTCATAGTTATAATAATAATTCATTTAACTATTATGATAACATGATATCCTGATCATTAGTATATTTTATTTTATTTCTTTAGGTCTGTTTTGAATTATGTTGGCCAATGAGACTGACACCATACTGTCCAACTCAAAGGTATTTATGTATTTGTATGTTTTTTTTATTGATCAATACTGAAATTCTTTGTACTTTTAAATGCTGAATGCATCTTGTCAAAATGCCCATCTTGGCGAGTTTCCTCGTAAACAGTCTTGTGTGTTTTAAACAGAAAGAAAACAGATGCGTGTCATTTATATTAGGTCTGCGCATTCGTCTTAAAGGGACAGTAGCCTAACGTACCCGCAGCTGTTTGTGTCGCCAATGGTGATCAAACATCAAAAGAGAAAATGACTTGTAGCTTTAGCAAAGATACATTTAATTAATTTATAGTTATTTTATTTTTACAGTGAAGACTTATTTTACATTTTGATAATTCAATTTCTGTACCTGATGTTTTCAGATTTAACTGAAAAACATAATGCACTGCTTATTTCAACTGTATTTTTCTTCTATTGTATTTATCTATGCTTGTTATCTATTGTAATTTTCTATGCAGGTTCACTCCTCTACAAAATCCCCCCAATAGGGGTTATGCGGAGCGCCCAGCGGTCGAACCGGAAAGAGGTCTAAGTATTTCTGCTTTTCACTTCCGTACACATCTGCAGCGGTAGGTGATCTCGGTTTACTGTTCATTTTCGCTTATTACACTAACATTCTTATTTCTGTTTTAATTAAAATGTCACGAATGCTAAAATATCAGAAAAGGGAACATCCGAACAGCAGTTTTTGTTGTGTGCCGGTCTGCTCTATGTCGGGGAAAATGAGTAGTACAGAAGTACAAATGGGTTCTGTACTCATAAAGTGACATCAACATTCGTGTCAGCAGTAGCATTCGCCGTCAGGCAAATGTTATTTAAATAAACTCCTGATGTACTTACAAACTTTCCAATGCCTGGTTTAATGAGTACAGAACCTATTTGTACTACTGTAGAAGTTTGGTGCCATTCTGGGCATTATTAGTGGGGTAATTTACGAGATACAAACCTGGAGCCGTTAGCGCCTGCACTAAACCATACGGCTGATATCTCTAAATAAACTCTACATTTTTCAATATTGTGCAGCCCTAATATTGAGCATATCTTAAAGTGAACTTGGAATGATAATTTGTGATACCAGATGAGATGTATGCATGATAGATTTTGAACTGTAATATATATATTTTTTTTTTCAGGTTTTCTGGGATCCCAGCGGAAGGCATCAAGGCATCAGATGTTGGCCTGGACAGATGTTCCTGTAAACTACACCGACCTTTGCTTTTGCATGGATGGCTGATTATTACCATGTTCTGTGAGGGCATCATTATAGCAAAACTGAGCACCTGTGACAGTGGAATTTGTAGGTGTAAAGTCACAGATAAAAAAAATTTTTTTTATAGTAGTTTCAAACTTTTTTTCTCTTTCTCTCTCATAAACAACACAGCAGTTACAGGTTTTCAAATTCTTCATTGGAGGTGAGACTTATACGTTATATGTAGAGCAAATTCGCAGGTCAGAGTTCACTAGACTTGAATATTATTTTCTCTGTTTTTTATTTGACTTCAGAGTCGAAAGTGGGCTTAAAGGGTACATAGGCTTAATGGATATCCTTACCCCTATATAAAACATTCCTTTTTTGATTTGTAGTCTGAAATAATAAATAGTGCAATATAAATAAATGCAATGTAGTGTTTTCAAATATATACATTTTTCTATACACATTGATGCTGAAATATCTGAATAAATACACGATACCAGCAGCGCTCGTGCTCATATCTCCTACAGCTTGTGACACACAATCCCACCTCACTCTTTTCATTTGCTCCGGATTAATTTTAATGCCATTACAGGGCTTGAATTTTGGCATGGGATTGTGTGTACATGTAACGCGTTGTCTTTTTATTTTCTTGTTAAATTTGCAGATGGTTTTGGGAGTTTAAATGTTTTGAGCAGAGTGAAGATTGGCACATTCATGTATATTGTATATAAATGAAGACTTTTTCAATTTTGTTCTAAGTTATAGGCTACAGTTTGCAAAAAGATAGTTTTAATTAAAATGTTTGTGCAGTTTTATTTATTGAAATATTTTCATGTTTGAAATATTAAATGTAAATTACTGTTCCTGAATACATTTTGCTAACGCTGTTTTTGATGACTTATTTTAGGTTGATAATTAAACAATGAATCAACAAAAACATGGATTGTGTGCTGATTTATTTATTTAATACAAACTGATTGATTTACTTATTAATGATAGTTTCTGTAAATTCAATTTATTGTAATAATATATTCATAGGATTTTTAAGTGCAATAAACAATGTAGAATATGTTGTTTGTAGACCTATAATTTGTGTACAGGCATATCAGGATGTGTAGACGTTAGGAGAACCTTCCGGGAACGTTCCGAGAACCTTTCGGGAACGTTCCGAGAACCTTTCGGGAACGTTCCGAGAACCTTCCGGGAACGTTCCGAGAACAATGGTGCCGCCCGCGCTTCTCCCGGTACATCTTTGCCGCGCAATGGTGCCGCCCGCGCTTCTCCCGGTACATCTTTGCCGTGCAATGGTGCCGCCCGCGCTTCTCCCGGTACAACTTTGCCGCGCAACGGTGCCGTCGCGCAAGGCGCGAGTGTTCACGAAGCACAAACAGATCATTTTGACCATTTGCCCAACGGGGATGGGGGTGGCAGGGGTGGACGTGGTCTTAGTGTACATAGGAGAGCTGTTGCTAGAGGTAAAAAAAAAACACTCCATATATATTTTTTCCTGAATATTACTGATGAACTGATCAAAAAGCAGGCTACTGTTCACATGTGTTTTACTACTAAAGTATTGTAATATAGTAATAATTTAGTACTTTCTCATATAGTATTGTTGGTTTCCTCTTTTCCGATCATTTGGAATGAGGATAAAAAGACAAAAAATAAATAAATTCAATATCTACTATTTCCTGAATATTACTGATGAACTGATCAAAAAGTATGGCTGTTGTTCACATGCATTTTACTATATAGTATAGTAATAATTTAGTAGCCTACTTTCTCCTGTTATTGTTGGTTTCCTCTTTTCTCATCATTTGGAATGAGGATAAAAAATATAAATAAAACATGCAAATAAGTTCAAACATCAGTTCAATATCTACTATTTCCTGAATATTATGAAATTCAAGAGGGTCGCCCCATGATGACATCATAATATGCAAATTAGATGAGTATATTTACACCCAACATAAACTTTCAGTCCTCCCCAACATTTTTCTAATTAACAGTAGATCTCTATCTTTAAGCCCTTTCAAGCCACAAGCTTTTGAAATTTTGATGTCAAAATCCAGCATTTTTTTCAAAAAAACCTTGGCGCCTAAAGGGTTAACATTAGTGAATAAAATCTCCAATAAACCAAATAAAGGTCTAAGTCTCTCACAATGCATAAAACAATGAAATATGGTTCCCTTTCGTTGTCACTCCGAGTTACGTCGGATGACGACGAATGGGGTTTCGCTTAGAAATCCTATCATCTTCGAGTATTAAAACACGAGCCAATGGCAAGGAAATGCCATGGGTCTGCGGAATTTGCATAGCGTAACTCCGCCCCACCCTGGGGGTATAAAGGAAGTCGCGAGCAACATGCAGATATGTTTTCGCTTCGGAGCCAAGTTCAGTACTTCACTCCATAAGCCTTTTGAGTGTCATCTCAAATCTCTTCGAGACGAGCGGCTCTTCAGTGTGTTGGTGTGACGGCGCTTCCAGCGAGATCGCATTTCCTGCTGCTGATTTGTGCAGTAATCTGCCGACAGTGAGTGTGTTTCTCCCTGGGTGCTTCAGCACTCTGCTGAGCTTTTCCACTCTCTAAAGAGCTGCACGCGGCACGTCTTTTTCAAGACGGTTCGCCCGTGTATTTTCTGGATGTGTGTGCGTCAGTCATCTGCCTAACGGTCGCGAGCGCTGTTTTGCGTGTTGGGCTTTATCACGCTTGGCAGCGCTCGTTGATGAGTCATGTTTTCATTGCGGGAACATGACCATCGCGATGTTTATAGATCAAGACTCAATGATCTCCATGTGAGTAGAGTCCCCTCTGCCACACCCCAATTTATCTCTTCCTCGAGAAGGGATACTTTGGCTGGTGGCCAGGGTGATCTGAGGGTTTGGTGTGGCACAACAACCGACGATTCAATTCCTCGGGCCACACCCCCCTCCACATCGCAGACCATGCACTCACAGCATCACAAGGCGGGCTTGATTCCTCTGGAAATGAAGTTTCTACTGCGTTGCCTCCCACGGGAGTGCCATCGTTGCCGGGACCGATCCAGAGCTGTCAGCCATGCTTTCCCGGGCAGCTGAAAGCATCGGCTGGAGTGGCCCCGCCCTCCCCCCGAGCGCTGTAAGCTTCTCCCGGACGTGCATCAGGACGCCTGCGCTGCGCGAGACTCCACGTGACTTTCGCGGCCCGCGGGTGTCCTCCGCCTTCGCTGCTTTCGATCGCACGGCGATCATGGTCTGTATGTTCCCTGTCACTATAGTGGCACGGTCATGCAGTGCTGTGTGTCGCCTGCGCCTTCGATGCAGTGCTGTCCCGGGAGTTCTGTCGAACCGGCCGCAGTGGAACGCTAGTCCTTCCCTGGCCAACCCTGGCAGAACGCGGAAATTCTAACCACGCCCCTATGCTGGGACGCTATGCCTCCCATGCCCGGCCTGGTTGTTCCGCCACGCACACTACTGACCTCGCTCTCGGGCGACATCGGTACCTGCGTGATCCTGGGTCAGGTGATGTCCACTATGTGGTCCAGACATGGGCTTAGCCAGGTTGATGTGGCAGGGTCTGAGAATTCATTTTCTCAGCTCCCCCATGTCCCAGGCTGAGCTCTTTGGCGGTGTGGCTTCGACCACCTGAAGCAGACTCGGGTCCGGCACCGATGGTCATCCATCCGTGCGGCCTCCTCAGTCTGCTTCCCGCCAAGCCCCCCTCCATGCGGCTGCTCCCCTCTGGCCTGCAAACGGACCTGAGCAGGAGGAAGCCGCAGGAGGGCGGCGCTGCCCGTCTCCGCCCCTTAGACTGCCACGCCAGCCTAAGCAGCACTTTGAGGCGGGCAGCCTGGTCGGCGGGGTGGTTGAGGACTGCGCCCAACAGTCTTCGATCAATCCACAAGCAGACTGAGGCTTCTGCACTGACGGTCATCTGTCGGTGTGGTCTGCTTAGTCTGCTTCCCACCGACGCCGCCTCCTTGCGGCTCCTCCCCTCGAGCCTTCACTGGCCTGAGCACAAGGGGGTCGCTGGAGGCTGGCACCGCCTGTCTCTGCCCCTTAGCCGGCTAACACCTGGCTGAGCAGCACAAACCTGAGACAGGCAGCTTGGAGTTAGGGCTCAGTTCTTCAGGAGCTGGTAGCAGGACCACTCCTTCCCCCGCTTGAGGGCTGGGTGAAGATCTCTACAAAGGAACTAATGCTCTTTCTCTGAGCCCCAAGAGGCTGTGGATGACAGCACGCGCCGCCCACGGGCCACGCTCCTCTCATCCCCCTCTGTCGCCAGACCCCTGCCAGAGCACGCCCCTGTGGGACGCTGGTCCTCCCCTGGCCTCCTCTGGCAGGACGCGGTTTATGGCCGTGCCCCCGCACCGGGCCGCTATGCCACCCACGCCTGGGCCGGTCATTCCGCCTCGCTGCACCCCCGACAGTACGTCTGTGGTTCGAATAACCCCGCTGGCGCAGTTTCTGGAGGCCTGGCTAGAGCTTTCCGGACTGTCCCGCCGGGTCGGAGAACCATCAGGCTCGGCTACGTGATTCAGTTCGCGTGGTCTCCTCCCCGCCTCAGGGGAATCCGCTCACTATGGCCGGTGGCAATGCCCCTGTCATGAGAGCGGAGGTCGCTACCCTACTGGCGAAGGGTGCGATCGAGACTGTCCCTCCAGCCGAAATGAAGTCTGGGTTTTACAGCCCCTACTTTATTGTACCGAAGAATCCGGTGGGTTACGACCAATCCTGGACCTGCGCGTCTTGAACCGCTCCCTTCAAAAAAGAGGACGCCGTTCAAGATGCTCACGGCCAAACGCATTTTCGAATGCGTGCGGCCGCAGGATTGGTTTGCAGCGATCGACCTGAAGGACGCCTACTCCCATGTCTCCATTTTTCCTCGACACAGACCGTTTCTACGGTTTGTTTTCGAGGGACAGGCATACAGTACGCGGTTCTCCCTTTCGGGTTAGCCCTGTCTCCTCGCGTCTTCACGAAGGTTGTCGAGGCAGCCCTTGTTCCCCTACGCGAACACGGGGTTCGCATCCTGAACTATCTCGACGACTGGCTGATCCTAGCTCACTCTCGAGACCAGGTTTGCGAACACAGGGATCTTGTGCTCCGGCACCTAGCTCGTCTGGGCCTTCGGGTCAACTGGGAGAAGAGCAAACTCTGCCCAGTGCAGAGGATCTCTTTTCTCGGTATGGAAATCGACTCGGTCGCCATGTGCGCGCAGCTTACGAGCGAGCGCGCGCAGTCACTGCTGACTTGTCTTCGCCAGTTCGAGGGCAAGAGTGCGGTCCCACTGAAACTTTTTCAGAGGCTCCTGGGGCATATGGCATCCGCAGCCGCAGTAACGCCGCTCGGATTGCTTCATATGAGACCGCTTCAGCTTTGGCTTCGCGATCGAGTCCCGAGGTGGGCATGGCAACACGGCAAGCTCCGGGTCCCAGTGACTCCGGCCTGCCGTCAGACCTTCACCCCGTGGTCGAACCTCAGCTTTCTACGGGCCGGAGTGCCCTTAGAACGAGTTTCCCGGCATGTTGTTGTCACAACAGATGCCTCCACCACGGGCTGGGGCGCCATGTGCAATGGTCATGCTGCCGCGGGCTCCTGGACAGGACCCCAGCGCCTTTGGCATGTCAATTGCCTCGAGTTGCTGGCTGTACGTCTCGCCCTGCACCGTTTCCATGCGTTGCTCAGGGGTCAGCACGTACTAGTCCGATCAGACAATACCGCAACAGTAGCGTACATCAACCATCAAGGTGGTCTACGCTCCCGCCGTATGTCGCAACTCGCCCGCCACCTCCTTATATGGAGTCAGAAGCATCTGAGGTCGCTTCGAGCCATTTATATCCCGGGACACCTGAACCAGGCGGCCGACGAGCTGTCTCGAGTTCAGCCTCTCGCTGGAGAATGGCGACTCCATCCCCGGTCGGTTCAGCTGATTTGGGATCAGTTCGGCGACGCACAGGTAGACCTGTTTGCCTCCCACGACTCGTCCCATTGCGACCTGTTTTATTCCCTGACCGAGGGCACGCTCGGCACGGATGCACTGGCGCACAGCTGGCCGAGGGACCTACGCAAGTATGCGTTTCCCCCAGTGAGCCTTCTTGCGCGGACCCTGCGCAAGATCAGGGAGGACAAGGAGCAGGTTATATTGGTTGCCCCATACTGGCCCAGCCACACCTGGTTCTCAGAACTCATACTCCTTGCGACAGCACCTCCCTGGCCAATTCCTCTGAGGAAGGACCTCCTTTCTCAGGGACGGGGCACCCTTTGGCACCCTCGTCCCGGTCTTTGGAACCTCCACGTGTGGCTTCTGGACGGGACGAGGCAGGTTTGAGTACCCTACCACCAGCGGTGGTGGCTACCATCACTTCCGCTAGAGCATCGTCCACGAGACATGCCTATGCGTTGAAGTGGAACCTCTTCGTCAACTGGTGTTCTTCTAAACAGCAAGAACCCACGAAATGCCCGATCAGTGTCGTGCTTTCCTTCCTGCAAGAAGGGTTGGAGCGAAGGCTGTCTCCCTCCACCCTGAAAGTGTATGTTGCCGCCATTGCCGCACATCACGATGCAGTTGAAGGTAAGTCTCTGGGGAAGCATGACCTGATCATCAGGTTCCTGAGGGGAGCGAGGAGACTAAATCCTCCTCGCCCTCCCCTCGTACCCTCTTGGGACCTCGCAGTGGTTCTGACTGCCCTGCAGAGGGCTCCATTTGAGCCTTTGCAATCAGTGGAGCTTAAGTTCCTGTCAATGAAGACAGCGCTCCTGGTTGCATTGGCCTCCATCAAGAGGGTAGGGGACCTGCAGGCATTTTCGGTTGATGAAGCGTGCCTGGAATTCGGGCCGGCTAACTCTCACGTGATCCTGAGACCCCGGCTTGGATATGTGCCCAAGGTTCCTACCACACCCTTTCGAGATCAGGTAGTGAACCTGCAAGCGCTGCCCTTGGAGGAGGCAGACCCAGCCTTGGCACTGCTCTGTCCAGTACGCGCCCTTCGTGCTTACGTAGACAGAACGCAGTGTTTCAGGACCTCAGACCAGCTCTTTGTCTGTCATGGTGGGAAGCTGAAGGGAAAGGCTCTCTCCAAACAAAGGTTGTCTCACTGGATAGTGGACGCCATTGCTTTGGCTTACCAGCAGCAAGGTCGACCGTGCCCCCTTGGTGTGACGGCCCACTCCACTCGGAGTGTGGCATCCTCTTGGGCTCTAGCGCATGGCGCCTCGCTAACAGACATCTGCAGAGATGCAGGCTGGGCGACACCTAACACATTTGCGAGATTTTACAATCTCCGAGTAGAGCCAGTTTCTTCTCATGTACTCGCTTCAACTAGCCGGTACTAGATTCTGCTCAGGTGTCTTCGCTTGCTCGCCATTCCTCTCCACGGACGGGATACGTGCGATATTTCCTCAGGTGAGCCTCATAAGCCCTGAGTCTCCTCCAGCACTGATGACGTCAACGCCAGAGTTATGCCACGGGCAGCTTTCGCGCTTGGCTAGGTGCCACCATGTGCATGGTTCCCTTCGGGCGACCCCCACATGTGTATTCCACTGTAAGCCTCTTTGAGCATGTGTCTTTCCCTTGGCAAGCCACCTTGCCACCCCTGGGGTTGAAATATTCCACCTGCGGCTGGACACCCCAGTGTTACTCCGTATGCAGCCCTTCGGGGTCATATGTGTATTCCAAGTCCCCCCCTTCGGGTTGGGCATGATTGCATATTTCCACTGGATATGCTTCCCAGTGTACCTTGGTATTCCTGTGTTAAGTAGGACTCCTTCGTCCGTGCTAGTCTCACGACAGGGAGCTCAGACTTACGCAGGGCACTGGAAGACAGTCGAGAGGTGGCGTGATTATACGGGAACCCCATTCGTCGTCATCCGACGTAACTCGGAGTGACAACGAAAGGGAACGTCTCGGTTACGTATGTAACCCTCGTTCCCTGAGTAGGGAACGGAGACGTTACGTCTCCCTGCCACTTCCGCTGTACCGCTGGAACGCCTGAGTTCAGTCTCGGCTCCTCAGCGAAGACATATCTGCATGTTGCTCGCGACTTCCTTTATACCCCCAGGGTGGGGCGGAGTTACGCTATGCAAATTCCGCAGACCCATGGCATTTCCTTGCCATTGGCTCGTGTTTTAATACTCGAAGATGATAGGATTTCTAAGCGAAACCCCATTCGTCGTCATCCGACGTAACGTCTCCGTTCCCTACTCAGGGAACGAGGGTTACATACGTAACCGAGACGTTTCTCTTTCACCACAAAAAGGACAACTATCTTGCACATTTGGATTCAACAATGAGATAAAATAATTTATAGCAACAATTCCATGTAAAATTCTCCATTGAAGATCACCCACATTTTTAGTCAATGGTGGTTTGTAACAAGAGCCCCAACAGGGTTTGACATCAAAATCAACTCTTAAATGATCTCTCCATGGGGTATTCATACGTTTTAATTTCTCTTTATTTATCACCTTCACACAAACTTTATATAAACTCTTTCCCCCCATTGTATCAAACATTATGTCTCTCGAATTCTCTGGGGTCAATAAAACATTTTCATTTTCTATTACACTTTTAGATATCACCATACAAGGAAAATGATCCGTTTTATCAGGAAGAGCTTGACTTAACAAAAAGTTCCAGTCTTCTTCACTCAAATTTTCTCTGCACTTCTTTATTAAAAAATAAACTGTCCTTGTTGATTTTATTTCAAGTCTCTGTGTGAGTGCATCAGCATTGTCCAAAGCGATACCAGCAACTTCTATTAAGTCTTTCATTTTAACAACTTTGGCTTTTGTTAAAATTGGCATCAACCACAAAGTTGTATCTCCACTTAAATCGAGTCGAGCACCATTAACCAATGGCCCTTCCAAAAACCAATATAGAGACTGATATGACAATGATCTTGTGACCTGTACCATACACCATGCTTTTCTTAAGCTTTCATAAAAGGAAGAAATAGACTTCAGATTAAAACACCTACAATCTGTCCAAAATATATTTCTTCTAAAACTCCACCCTCCAACCTTACTCAAAAGGCAACAGGCTGGTCCAAACCATGAGACACTAGGATTGTATAAAAACTTTTGAACAAACTGTAGCCTAAAAGCTACTTTCCTGCTTACAAGGTCAACGACCCCTTGACCACCTTCTTCCTTTGGAAGGTACAGAACATTTCTTGGTAACCAATGTAATCTATCCCAAAAGAAATTGATCATCTTGACCTGTATTTTTCCAAGAACCCCTTCAGGAGGCTCTAAAACTGTTAATCTGTGCCATAATGAGGAGGCTACAAAATTATTAATAATCAATGCCCTCCCCTTAAAAGACATTTTAGGTAAAAGCCATTTCCACCTTTCAAATCTTACTTCTACATTTTCAAGAATATTTTCCCCATTTCTTTGCGTTATTATTTCATCACCTAAAAATATTCCAAGATATTTCAGACCTCTTTGTGACCAAACCATTTCACCTGGTAATACCAGTTCACCTTCATTCCATTTTCCAACTCTATATGCTGAACTTTTGGCCCAATTTACTTTTGCAGATGAGATTTTTGCATACATGTGAACAATATCAACTAAAACATCATCTGCATAATGCTGATAGCTTTATAGGTGGAAAGGTACTCTCATATGTAAAACCATCTAAATGAGACCTAATTTTATTTGACCTATTGCTATTGAGTAAAGCATACCTGACAAGGCGCAACCTTGTCTAATCCCCCTTTGTATTTTAAAAGGACAACTCAAACCACCATTGATTTTCAGTACACTTTCAATATTTTCATAAAGCACTTTAATCAAGGCATTGAAAGCAGGTGGAAAACCAAAGGTTTCTAACGTATACCATAAAAACTGATGATCCACCCGATCAAACGCCTTCTCTTGATCTAGGGAAATTAGGCCACATTTTTTCCCAAACAGTCTAGAGACTTCCAAAACATCTCGAATTAGAGATATATTAGCCACAATTGATCTATTAGGTACACAATAGGATTGGTCTAAATGTATAACCTGTCCAATTACTTTCTTCAGTCTATTCGCCAAAGCTTTTGATAAAATCTTATAATCAGTGCATAATAAAGAAACTGGCCTCCAGTTTTTTATCTCTTTGAGATCACCTTTCTTAGGGAGCAACGTTAAAACAGCTCTTCTGCAGCTTAGTGGCAGTTGTCCCTCACTCAAACTATCACTTAACACTGCCAGTAGATCATCTCCCAACAAATGCCAATATGCCTTATAAAAGTCAACAGGCAACCCATCCAATCCTGGTGCTTTACCATTCTTCATACTCTGCAGAGCTTTAAACAGTTCATCTATTGTTAAGGGACATATCAGTTCTGCATATGAGTCTTCATTTACTTTCGGTAGATTGGACACAAATTCAGCCATCAACTGGCCATCCACAACACTGTTGGAATACAGTTCCTTATAAAAACCGACAGCCATTTTTCGAATATCAGAATCCTCAGTCAGAACTTTTCCATCTTCTGCCCGTAAACACTGAAAACTTTTTCTTTGGCCATTTTTCCTTTCTAAACTGAAGAAGAACTTGGACGGGGCATCCATTTCAGAAAGACTCTGAAATCTGGATCTAACCAACTGAGACCTTGTACCTAATAGATCTGCTAAGGCTACTTTTTTTCCTTTAAGAGCCTGCAATTGGTTTTGATTTGCAGAAGCTCCATTTAGAGCCTGGAGTTCAACAATATCCATCTCTAAACTTCTCATGGATTGAACAATGTCTCTAGTAACATTAAAAGTGTACTGATTACAAAGTTTTTGTATTTGCACCTTCCCAATCTCCCACCACTGTTGTACTGATGTAAAAGAAGACTTTTTAGATTTCCACCCCAACCAAAAGAAGGAAAAATATTTACAAAAGTGAGCATCTTCAAGTAAAGCACTATTAAAATGCCAGTAGGCACTCTTATGTTTAACAGAATTAATAAAAACACATGCAACTACCATTGAGTGGTCAGAGAAACCAACAGGACAAATATCACAAGATTTAAAACATTGTTTCTGATGTTTAAAACAATAAAAAAAGATCCAATCTTGCTAAAGAAATGCAATTTTCTTTCACATGAGCCCATGTATACTGTCTTTCAACAGAATAAAAAATTATCCACACATCACAAAGTTGACAAGTTTTTAATCACATTTATTAATTTACTTCTTGAAGCCATATGAGGCTCAATGTGATTTCTGTCTAAATCATTACTTGTGCAATTAAAATCTCCACCCAATACTACAAAACTTTCTGTATTAAATTGTTTTAGACTATCACATAAAGTTTCAAGAAACAGCATTCTTTCAATTGATTTTACAGGCGCATAGACATTTATGAATTCCACAAGAACATTTTCAAACTTTGCTATTATCTTAATTAATCTACCTTGTATTACTTCTGTAACATCGTACGATATTGGTAGACAAGTCTTTGAAAACAAAACAGCCACCCCAGCACTAAGAGCAGTCTTATGACTCAAAACCATATTTCCTTCCCACTCTTTCATCAAATCAACTTCATTTTCCTTTGTACTGTGAGTTTCTTGCAAAAACATGACATCTATATTTTTTTATTTCATTAACTCATAAATCTGCGCTCTTTTGTTTGCATCCCTCGCCCCATTTACATTCAGGGAAGATATTTTAAAATTGCTCATTATGAGGGATGAAAAAAGCACAAAAAGCCAGGTCCATATCACGCCATTATTCTTGTGACATATCATTATTCAATGCTTGAGGACAAACTTTTTGTACAATCTTTTTAAGACGATACACCTCAGGATTTGACAGACATCCTTCACCTTTGTTTCATTAAACTTTTTACTGAGTCAAACAAATAAGGAAAGATCAGGAAAATAGTCTATAACCTCAACATTCCTCATTCCCTTTGTGCACTGGAGAACATGTTTCATTCTTTCCAAACTGTAACCACTATAATCTTGTCTCACCTCTTCCTCAACCTGAACTTCAGAAAATTCTTGCTCACTTTCTGAGCCAGACAAATCACTTACATTCAACACCACCCCAGAACTTTTAGAAACGGTCTCATCTTGTGCTTTTTTCTTTAATGAAGTTACAATCTCCCCACGATTAGACTTCCTTTTCACTGATGGCACTTTAAATACTGCTTCGTCCTCTTTGAGTAATTCACCCACGATCTCATCAAGCTCAATATCCATTATCTCATCATCATTTTGAATTCGTTTCTCACTACTCTTCCCTCTACTACTTCCTGGTTCTTGTCCACACTCAAATCCGAAACCTCACCAACTTCACTTTCTTCTTCCACACTCTGACTTTCATTATGACTTTGAGACCCACTTTCATCTTCTGTACCATTTGACACATTTGGACATGTCTGGACAAGCGCGTACCAAGTGCCCCACTTTCCCGCATCCAAAGCATTTCATACTCTCCGTTGTTGCAAAAAATACATAATCGAAGCTATCAACTTTGAATTTAAAAGCAATATTCAGTTAATCAATATCACTCCTCAAAATACTTGTCTGCGGAAAGACACAACGTGTTTCAACAGCCTAACGTAATTTTCTTAATCGCCGAAACCAACTGACCATATCGAGCTAACTCACGTTGCAGCGCTTCGTCACTAATAAACGGAGGCACATTGGAAAGCAAAACCTTTCTCGCTGGATTAATAAGAGGAAAAACCTTTATCAAACTATCATTGAGAACTATTCCGTTTTCAACTGTCACGTTCACTTTTTAAATTTTATCTAAAAATAACACCACAGCACCATTCATTCTCGACGCCGAACGAATACTACTGTGACCAACCACCGCTCCCCCCGCTAACACACATTCTTCGACTGAGCACTCAACTCCAACCGGCACTTTTATTCCATGCTGCCAGGTGAGTTGCTCATAACTTAACATAATTTTAAAAACTGGCTAACCCAACCTCCCCGTTCTCACCACAATATTCCAGTGCTTTGTGACCATACACAGTAAAAACAGTGAGAGAAACAACACTTAAGTAAAAACAGACCTTTGAAAATGAAGAAAGGACTCCACAGTCAAGCTCCGATTTACTCTCCGAATCACACTCCGTACTCACTCAGCAAACGCCCACGCATGCGCACGAGAGAGAGAGAACGGGGAGGTCAGAGAGAGAGAAGAGAAGAGAAGAGAAGAGAAGAGAAGAGAAGAGAAGAGAAGAGAAGAGAAGAGAAAGTGGTAGTAGCCTATTAATTGATCAAGTGTTGATTTTATACGAGTTTGGTCTTTTATATCACTGTATTAGTCTAGTCCATTAAGCTAAGCGTTTTGTCCCGACGGAAGGTGAATCCCTGAGTAGCTATGATGAGGTATTGAGGGAAACCGATTATAATCCCGTTCAGAGAAAGCTGATAACATGTAGGCTACACAGGGAAAGTAACATAAGTGATTGAATGAAACATAAACACAGCTTTTGTGTGTTTATCATCTTTTCCGCATATATACTGACACAGATAATCATTTTCATTTTATGAATGAATGGCTTTCTCTAACTGTTGCTGGTCTAAGATTTACTGTCGAATTTGAACCACTGAATTTGTGGAAGCGAATTTGCAAAGCGAAATAAAATGGACCGAAAATTACCTGTTGAATATTGTAGGTTGTATTTATAAACAGTTTGACTATTTTGGAAGATAAATATGAAAGGTGAATATGTATTATTGTATTATTGAATTTTTTATAATGAAAATGTGTTGAAATATTCACAGCTTAAATATTCAACCATGTTGAATTTCAGCCCATAAAAATGCAAGCCCTAAAAATACAATGCATTACACTGTTAGACTTTTCAAGGGTTTTTTACAGTAACTTACTGGCAACACTGTTGCCAGTAAGTTACTGTAATTAAGAGTTACAGTACCAAACCGTATTTCAGTTTTACAGTGCATCACTGTAAAAACGAAGCTAATCAGTACACTACTGTAATTATTTTTATTTGTACTAAATATAAATTAGATTTTATAATTTTGATATATGATTAATTTTATTTGTATCCTACATAAGTACTACTGACATACAAACCAATTAGACAAAGTTATCACAAAATACAATTTTTTTATTTAAAACATTTCATATATATCACAAAATAAACATGCCAATGCTGGAAATGATGTGTGAAATTTTTACACATTAATGGGTGAGTTCAGGGATAACATTTTTTTGTGTTAATTTTAACTCATTCATTGTGTTAATGATTTTAACAAAGTAAATATGTCAGAAAGGTTAGCACAAAGATGAAACGTGTTAAATTAACACATTATGTGCTGTCCTTCACTGCACACATTTTTAAAAACATACATAAAACCATAAACAAAACATTATCACAATACATGACACATAACCCCACCTTCAAAATAATTTCACTTATTTACAAAAATGTGTTGATTCATGTACACTGGTGGCCAAAAGAAGTATTTAAGTGTCTTAATGTTTTTGAAAGAAGTCTCTTTGATGCTCAAGAAACATTTCTTATTATTATCAATGTCTGACTGTCTACTCCTCCATCTTTTCTACAGCATAGGAGTAAAAGTCATCATCAAAATAATCTTTAAAAAGCCAACACAATGTTTTTGTCCACCTTTGCGAATAAATGAACTTCTCCAAAGATTGGTTCCTGTTCAGAACTTGATTGACAACATCAGAATGTTCCCTGGTCTGCATGCGTGTCCACAAACACAGATGTACTCAGTCCTTCAGAGGAGATCCCGGTTCCAACACTATATGAGAGAGAGAGAGAGAGAGAGAGAGAGAGAGAGAGAGAGAGAGAGAATATTAGTGTCGCATTATTTTTAACCTCCTTTTTTGTTAATTTTTATTATTATTTTCACAAAAACTTAAGAATATATATTTGTAAACAGCTTTTGTCAATAAATAGCATACAAAAGAACTAAATTAAATGATGCCAGATTAAATTTTAATACTTACAAATCCTAAATTCTGTCCAAAAATGCTGAGATCCATAGAAAGAAAGACTGAAATCGATGATTTTAGCCCACTTCAGCTTGTCTGCAGTGAAGGGGTTCCTGTTTGAGACAAATACACAGTAAGAAACATGCAAGAAATCACTGTGT
The DNA here is from genome assembly GCA_021554675.1 of Leuciscus idus. NCBI lineage: Eukaryota > Metazoa > Chordata > Actinopteri > Cypriniformes > Leuciscidae > Leuciscus > Leuciscus idus. The sequence goes on along the minus strand of CM038625.1, from coordinate 11,546,472 downwards.
GATGATCGTTCTCCTTCCTACAGTAGTTAACCCACCTGTGCGCTGATATTAGGACCTTCCTAGTCAGGTGGGACTGCAATGGTAGAGTCTTCTGGCTAATAAAATATCAAAATAATGCAAAAATATAAACTTAAGTTGTTTAGAATGCTAGATTTGGTATGAATGAATTAGTGAGAGTTTTACTGCAGTGCTTACCTGGATACATTTAATCTGGCGAGACAGAACAAAGACAATGGTCCATCTTCTGATTGGTTAATTTGCTGTGTAATAAATATAAAGTTAGACATGATGCAAAGGTCACTTATTTGATATAAAGTTAGCCAATTTTATAGAGATTTTATAAGATATTGTAAGCTACCTAGTCTGCACCTGTGGCTCCAAAGCAATTTTCACATATTGCTAATCATTTCAGCAAACTTATCTCAAAATATATCACAAATGGCCTAACGTTACCTCTGGAATCTTGCTATAAGTCACTGGCGCGAATTGGCGCTTTGTTGCAGTTGCCTTTAAACACATATAAAAATGGAAGTAAATATTAAATTGCATTAAAAAAAACTATAGCCTAATATGTTATAGTTTGCAAACTAATGCTAAAACTATAAAGGTTCTCATCAGTAGGCCAACATTATCTACAACCAAAACAGAATTTCACATTAGTTTATTCACATTTATTGTTAATGTAAACGTGTTACTCGTTGGCATATTTTAACTCGACATTTCAATAATCTAACAAAGTGTGTAAAATGAAACGTTAGCTCAGTTTACCGTGGTAAAGTTCGTTACCGCCATGTTAACGACGTTAGGCTAACGTTAACATACTTTAAACTGGGCACAATCCTGTCAACACACACAGAATGTTTTTATTTTATTTACATTTTTTTACCTTGGTTGCTGATCTCTCTCTCGGTGAAGTGCATTCCGTCTCTTCCCCGGGCCAGACAGGAACGGCGCGATCCAACAAAAGACAGACCCCACTGATATTACACTGGATGCTCTGGCGCGACACGAGTCACGACAAATCCCAGACAGTGTAGTGATGCGCCGCGGCCGTTATATTTCTGACGTACGGTACTCCGAGTCCAAGCGCTCGCGCAATTTCTGACAAGGGACAAACAGGTTTCTGACAAGGGACAAACAGGTTTGCATTTTGTATTAAAGGTCCGTTTGCTTCAATGTGTCCAATATAGACAGCCTCTGGCTATTATAGCGTTGTAGACACGCGGTGTAAGGCAAAAATTAGGAAATAAAAAGCACGATGGAATGGTGCCAGCCAGAGAGGCCGTTACGTCAAATACAGTAGTATACAGCAAATTTAAAAAATACAGTAAGTCTCTGTATGTGGTGTTAGACAAATACAGTAGTATACAGCAAATTTTAAAAATACAGTAAGTCTCTGTATGTGGTGTTAGACGTAACAGAAAATTCCCATGATGCAATGGGAATCACAGTTATTTACTGTAAAGAGAAATAGCAGTATAATACTGGGGGATTTAAAGTAAATAACTGTAGAAATTACAGAAAAGTCTAACAGTGTAAAATGCAAGAAATGCAATGCAATGCCTATTTTTTTCAAGTAGTGCAATTCAACAGGCTTTTTTGTTTCAAAAACATTTGGCATTATTTTACTTCCATAACCAACAGAATGCGTCGATAATGATAGCAGAATGATAGCGCTGTTGGCTAACTTGAAATGCTACTACTACATTCCGTGGATGATTATTGATATGTGTTGATGTATTGTCTGGACCATTTACAGTGTAACTAAACCATTTTTGCTGTAATGTTATGGACCAGTGGACTAACAGGAGGCTTTATAGGTGACTTCCTTCATATCTGTAGTAGATTATTTGGTTGTTGATGGTCTGACAAAGACTATGATTGTACCTGCTGTGTGTATATTAAAATGGTAAAATTTGAATCACAAGAGTCTCATCTTTCCAAAGATGTGACATGTTAGCTTTTAAATTTTGAGTTTGTTGTATGTCACGAAGTTATCGCACAAAAATATGCAATGTACCGTGGACGACACATCGGAACTAATCACTGAATTATCTCATTAACTTCAACACCGCTTCAGTGTTACTTTTTTAACACTCCGAGTGTGAATAATATTAACATTGACTGTGTTCATTTAACACTGGGGTTTTTACTGTGTTCTGTTTTCTATTTGTAAAAGTTTACAATTCCATTTTCAGCTTTGCTGGCATATCAGCTGAATATCTTAATGAACTGAATGCAAAAACACCAATGAACTGCACATCTGCCAATGCTGCACTGAAGATTCATAATGAACAGCAACTATGAACAACATCATTTAAGAAGAGTAGAAATTGTAAGTTGTAACAAATGTATTTACAGTCATTTTTAACTAATCTATTACAGTTAATGAGTAATAGCATCAATTTATTTAAAAAACTTATTTCATGGTTATTCCAAACAGTATAGTGTATGTATAGGCCTATATGTAATTCTTTCACACTTATAGTTCCATTAGACTGTCACTGAAGTAATCTAAATCTGATTAATATACATCAAAGTTTAAAAGTTTGGGGCCACTATATGCTCTTTTTTATTAAATAAATTGACATTTTTATTTAGCAAGGACACCTTAAATTGTTCAAAAATGTATCAGTAAAAAAAAGTATAATGTAACAAAAGATTTCAAATAAATGTTGTTCAATCTTTCTGTTTATCAAAGAATCCTGAAAAAGCAACTGCGTTTCGTTATAAAAAAATTTTTTACGCTATTTAAAACACGCAGCGTAGGCTATTCTTTCAGCTGCATTTCCTTTCCCTGCTCTCCCTCCGTATCTCTGTCACTCACGCGTCTCTCTCACAAGCAAATTTTTGTCTCACCAAAGCCTTATTTGATCGGTGAGTTATGTAGATGACTGCTGCGCTTGCGATAGGGCGCATATTACTGAAAGAACGAGCAAAGAGAGAGGCCCGGTAGCGCGCGCGCGTCTTCAAACTGTCTTGCTCTCTCTCGCTCTATTAATGTTCATTTCACCATTTACTAGTAGCCTACATAATAATTCAAGTGGAATAACAATATTTGGTGCTGAAGGAGACGGAGCTGAGCTCCGGCATGGTGTGTTGTGGACCCGAGGAGGCGGAGCTGCGCTCCGGTGCGCTCCGGCCCAATTTAACCTATGCCTACATTATTTAAATCAAAAGTTGCCTAATGCACTGTGTGAAGTAACATAATAAAAATACAGCTGTTCATTGTTTGTTCAACTAGATTAATAAATACAGTAACAAATGTATTGCTCGTGGTTCATGTTAGTTAGCCTAATAGATTAACTAATGTAAACAAATCAAACCACATGCATTTAACACCTCTTGAAATGAGAATGTAAGTGTGCTTACCCCATTTTTTTAGTAAGAGTGGTTAGCAAGATAAACCTAATAACCTTAATAAACTACTGTATTTTCAGGTAATCTATATGACAATGTGTAGAACAATTACCTAAACAGTCTTTTAGTTTAGACTGTTTCCGGTAAATGCAGTCGGGTTGTCGAGGTCAAAACTCTAAATAAGCTGTGAATCAATAACTTACAAATGTTATGTCATTTTTTTTTATTCTTACACTGAATGTTTGGATTTTGTGAAGGTGTGAATCCTTTTTGATTAATATTTAATGTAATAAAGTTCAATGTAAAGAATTATTAATGAAGGACAGTTTTCTTGTCAGATAATGACAAATAATTTATTTATAAATATCTCATTTTAACCTGAAATTCTTTGTATAAATGTCAGTTTACCAGTAACATTTTGCGGGAGCAGTATGATCTCTTACAGTTTTTTTTATTCGCTTTGGTACTATTTTCACAAGTAAGGTGTACATTTTCAAAACTCTTAGTGCTAATATCACAACAGATCATCAAAAGTGCACTTTTTTCAAACATTTCATTATGTTTTCAATTGTGTTAGTATACACAAAATCACAAAGTATCCTTTTCACAACACAAAATAAGTGTTTCGTCTACATAAATGTTTCATTCACAGTCACTGCATGCCTTTCATAAAGATCTTACTATCAAACTTTTGATTTGCATCTCTTCTTGTTCAGTTTAATACATTTGTCTATGATTTAATCCAACTGATCTTAATGTTTAATCAATGAATCATTTGGTACACCTATAGATTTATATAGATATTGATTCTATATACAGTTTCTATAGAACTTGTTTTCAATTTCCGATATGGATAACCAAATGTAATGAATTCTTTTTACATAAGTGATTTATAGATAATAACCACCATGATGTTCAAAGTGTGTGCACACGCATGTGTGAGTGTGTCTGTGTGTGTGTGTGTGTGTGTGTGTGTGTGTGTGTGAGAGAGAGAGAGAGAGAGAGAGAGAGAGAGAGAGAGAGAGAGAGAGAGAGAGAGAGAGAGAGAGAGAGAGAGAGAGAGAGAGTACACCTATAGATTGTACTCTCTCTTCCACAAGAGAGAGAGAGAGAGAGAGAGAGAGAGAGAGAGAGAGAGAGAGAGAGAGAGAGACATTGTGTGAGAAACATTGTGGAGCATTTAAATTGTTCATAGGGTGTTAATTATGTTTAGCAATTATTAAATTATAAACTTAGACACTCACCACTGACACTGATTGTCTTCTCAGAGGACCCTCCGGAGTTTTTGATCTTTAGTTTATATTGTCCAGAGTCAGTGGTTCTGATGTTTGTGATCTTGAGATCGCCAGTCTGTGTGTCCAGCTTCAGTCCATCTCTGTATGACCCTTCAGTAATGATGGAGTCACCACTGATTGTAGCAATGCGACTTCCATTTAATCTCCATTCTATCAGATCACTACTCTGTATTTCAGTAACACCAGTGTGTAAAGTGACAGAATCTCCCTCAATGACGGACACTGTCTCTGTTATATCTGCATCACCAAACACACCTGGAGAACAAACAGAAACAGACAGTCAGAAGAACACTCAGAAGTCTTCAAACTGATCAGTGGCACAAATAAATCTCTCATGATTTTCTGCAGTCTGCATTAAATCTGAGTCTACACTGTTCTGTATGCCCATCATGTTGCCTGCATGTATGCGTATACTACAAACTTCAACTGATAAATGTTTGCATTTGAGGAACCCAAACTTCACTCTTAACAACGATTACCTACAAATGAGTATACAATTATTAGGCAATATATGTTTGAGTTTCGTCTCAAACAAACGGTAGAATTTAATTAAAAGCATTAGATTCATTGGAACTCTGCCAGTGTCTACTATAAACATTACTCCGACTAAAATATCATGTAGTAGTCGTTGTTTGTGTGCACTAGGCTATACAAAAAATGTCCTACATCTAGCAAATATTGAAAAGAACGCTCGTTTCCGGTGGGTGGAAAACGAAAACGAAAGTGCTGCAGTTGTTAATAAATAACCACTTACCGATCTCTAATAATAAGAAAAGAACATGTGTAAGTGCGCTCTTCATGTTGATGTAGAGATGAGTGATGGATAGTAGATGATCCGTAGAGTTATTAAAGTCCTCTGTTCTCTGAGTGTTTCTGAGCCGCGCCCTGAACCAGCTATCTTATACGAGACGAACTATTTACGTTGAGACGTTTACGCCGATTTATTGGTGAGGTGATTGATCTTGGTGATTTCTATTATGCTGAAAGAGACTGGTCTATATTGCTTATTGATAAAAAAAAATAAAAATAAAAGCGCAGTCCCGTTTTCAAAAATTGCTGAATCTTTCCGTTGTTTGTAGGCTAATCAGATACAGCCTATGGAAGTAAAATAATGGCAAAGGTTTTTGAAACAAAAAGCCTGTTGAACTGCACTACTTAAAAAAAAAAAAAAAAAAGGCATTGCATTACAGTTTTTTACGATTGCTATGACAGATTTTTCAATACTTTGAACAATTTTCGAAAACTCTTAACTCAGTTAGCACTACATCCGTCTGTGTAAGCTATTCTATTAACACATTTCTTGTTGCTTTAACACAAAATGCATACAATTAACACAAATTTAAAATGCTTGAACTTCTTTTAAACACAAGCTCAAACAAGACCAAAACAATGGATTTTTACTGCCAAATTTACCAATGCTTTAACACTGTATGTCAGAACAGATAACACCATGTTCTAAACCTAACCTTACAGGCTAAAGTCAAGGTAAACAGCTGTTCATATTGTGAATTGAAACACAAATATATCCCCTGTATTTTCTGCCATTGCTAGTGAGAAACAGCTGATGGAAGTTATGCAAATATGGGACAATGTGGCATTCCACCATTCCCGTCTAGTCACAGCCTGGTTCTCTTACGAGAGGTCTCTCGTACTGCGTAAGATATCTTACGCTAGGGGAAAATCCTTTTCCGCGAGATATTGAAGCCAAAAATTATCCTTAATTTTGTAATAATGCAAAACGCGTTGCAGCAGCAATGCAGACATAGGCGAGACAGCTCGCGCGCCTATTGGCTGCTCTGCGGCAACTGCAGCAGCCTATCGAGCGAGGCCTGGCGTGACGTCAGACCCAATCAGGGCACTTCGCGCCCGCTGCGTCACGTCCCGCCGAAATGGGCGTGGTCTAGGCCTATAAATATCGCTCGCAGGCAGCTATTATCTGATTTTTCATCCTTCAAGCGAAGCACACGCATCGCTGGAGCTGGATTAGAAGCCGCGCCGTCGAGAGAGAGCACCTTCAGCGGGACGAGTCACTGAAGTCGCTGGCCGCGCCGCCTTCCTGCCTTCCTGCTGCGCTTTCCGGCGCTTATATCCTTCTCTTTTATTTGCACTGTATTTCTGTGTGTGTGTGTCGCCGCCGCGACACACATTTCTAAAAGAGCTAGCGTCTTTTTAAAGATGCCTTCCTGCGGCTCGTGCAGAGCCACACTCAGCGACGGGGACCGCCACGTGATCTGCGTTTCCTGCCTGGGTGAGGAACATGCAGCTCTCGCGCTCGCTGACGGCGGATGCCCTCACTGCGAGCTGATGGCAATGGCGACTCTGAGGACTCGCCTAGCCGTCTTCACCGAGACTGCTCCCCCGCCCGCCGCGGCGTCGCACCGTAAAAAGCGCCGTGCCCAGCGGGCCCCGGAACCCTCCCTCAGCCGCCAAAGCTCGCCGGTTCGCCCGCTTGCTTCCCCGGCTTCTTCTGTTTCGCTTCCTGACGGACAGCGGCCGCCGTCTGCCGCCGCTTCCGTTGATATCGCGGATGAGGAAGCCCTGCTGGGAGAGGATGATTCCTGCTCTATCCTGGCGTCAGGCAGTGAGGATTGGGCGGGCTCTGAGGACCCCGCACCCCCTGCCCGCACTTCGTCAGGCAAGAGAGCTTCCATTGAGACGGAACTCATGCGAGTACTCGCACAGGCCGCGGCGAGCCTCGGCCTCGAGTGGTCTTCGCCTGAGCAGCCCGCTCACAACCGGCTGGATGGATTTTTCCTGCCTGGGGAGCGCGCTTCGCCTGTGTCCAGACCGGCGCCTTTTCTTCCTGAGTTACACGAAGAAGTCGCCAAGTCCTGGAGCGCCCCCTATTCTGCTAGAGTGCGTCCTGCTGTTTCTTTGGCATTCTCCGCCGTTGACGATGCCAAGAACAGAGGATACCTCTCGCTGCCGCCGGTTGAAGAGGCGATAGCGGCCCACTTATGCCCGCCCTCCGCTGGACGGCGCGCTAAGCCGGCCCTACCCTCTAAAGCTTGCCGCACGACGTCGAGCTTGCTCCACCGCGCTTTCTCCGCCGCCGGGCAAGCTGCGTCAGCGTTGCACACCATGGCAACGCTCCAGATCTTCCAGGCCGATCTCCTCCGTAAGCTGGATGAGGAAGGACCTGACGCGATCTGTGTGCCGGACTTAAGGAGTGCCACGGACCTCGCTCTTCGTGCTACTAAGTCCGCAGCGCAAGCCATTGGACGGACTATGGCTTCTCTCACCGTGTCTGAGAGACATCTCTGGCTGACGCTCTCGGAAATGGCCGAGTCTGAACGCACCGCGTTCCTCGACGCCCCGCTTTCCGCCACAGGCCTCTTTGGATCCTCCGTCAAAGATTTCGCGGAGAGATTCGCAGAGGTACAGAAAGCGTCTCAGGCTATGAAGCACTTCCTCCCGAAGCGCTCCAGCTCTGCAGCAGGCCGTGCGAAACCGTCTGCTCAGAGCTCACAGCCACAGCCACCGTCCACTGCCTCCACTTCACAGCGCCGCCAGGCCAGAAGCGCGAGACCGCGCTCCCGCTCATCCGGTCGCCGCCCCGCAGGACGCGGCTCGCGACCTAGGATCACGGTGAAGCCCGAGGCCCCGAAGTCGTCCTAGCACAGCTAGGAAAACAACGGTGTTCCAGTCCCGCTGCGGCCGGACTCACACCAAAGCTATTCGCTCGTCCAGTTCCAGAAAATGTGACTGTTCCAGTGTTTTCTGCAGCCAACAAGTCGGTTCTGTCACCCGCTTGCCTGCACACAAATGCCGTTTTCACGGCTACCCAGATAAATCCCCAAAAGAGTGTATTTTCTGGTGTCCCGGCCACGGCCGATGGTGTTTCGTGTGTAGTAAGAATGCCCACTGCCCAGTGCCCATCCCTACACATAAGCACAGCCTGTCACACAGGGCTCGCGCACATAAAACCGACTCAGATCGGTTGCGCTTCAAACATGGTGAACGTGCCCACTACCCAGTGCCCACTAACACCACGTTATGCATGTCTCACGGTTTCTGTAAAAACGAAACCAACGTGCACTCGCTTCACGCAAGCGAACGATGCTTTCGGTGTGATAAATGTGCCCGCTGTCCCGCGCCCACATCCACACATAGACATGACAGTTCCCACGGGAACCGCCCAGCCCTCCCCCTCGCGGTTAACCACCGTAGAGGAGTCGAGCGCGGGCAATCTGCCCGCTGTCATCAGCGCGCCCCACGCCTCAAATGCCACGAGCGACACGCTTGTGTTACAGCACACCGAAGCTTCTCCATCGCTGAGCGAGCGGAGCGCGCTTCGTATTCGACCCCTAGCTATCCATGCAGACGCATGGGCAAAGCTACCCGGGGTTTCGAAGTGGGTGCTGAACATTATAGAAAGAGGCTATTCGCTGCAGTTTCGCCGACGCCCTCGCCGCTATGTGGCGCGCGTCGAGACCACGGTAAAAACAGAAGTAGCACATCTACTTCGAGCCGAAGTGACGAAACTATTGAGCAAAGGGGCCATAGAACCTCTCTCTCAAGATCAGAGCGAGGGAGGGCTATACAGCAGATACTTCCTGGTACCGAAAAAAGACGGGGGTCTCAGACCCATACTAGATCTAAGGCAACTGAACAAAGTGCTTGTGAAGCGACAGTTCAGGATGCTCACGACCAAGCAAATCCTTGTGCAGATTCGCCAAGGAGATTGGTTTGCGTCAATAGATCTGAAAGACGCGTATTTTCAAATACAAATAGCGTCACGTCACAGGCGATATTTGAGATTCGCCTTCGAGGGCCAGGCATATCAGTACACAGTCCTGCCGTTCGGTTTGTCCCTAGCACCCCGTACATTTACGAAGTGCATGGACGCGGCGCTCGCACCCCTCAGAATGAGAGGCATGCGAGTGCTGAACTATTTGGACGATTGGCTGATTCTAGCGCAATCTCGCGCAGTGCTCATAGAACACACGACCATTTTACTCGATCACCTCGAGGATTTGGGTCTGAGTGTCAATTGGGCGAAGAGCTCCCTGTCACCCAGTCAGAAAATATCTTTCCTGGGCACAGAACTGGACTCACTATCCATGATAGCGCGACTATCACAACAGCGCGCGGTAGACATTCGACGCACAGCGAACTCTTTTCGCTGCGGCGCGTCTGTCCCGCTCAAGAGATTTCAGAAGATGCTAGGTCTCATGGCCTCAGCATCGTCAGTGCTCCAGCTGGGTCTGCTACGCATGCGCCCGCTGCAGTTTTGGCTGAAAGCGCGAGTCCCACGCGAAGCGTGGGCACCCGGTTTGCTTCGCCTCAGGGTCAATCAGAAATGCGTTACAGCTCTGAAACCCTGGAAAGCGAACGACTGGTACCAATCAGGTGTAAGCCTGGGGACTTCCTCGAGGGTGAAAGTGGTGTCCACGGACGCGTCCACCTCGGGATGGGGAGCGCTGCTCGAGGGCAGACCGTTCTTCGGCCAGTGGTCAGAACGGGAGAAGCTCCTGCACATAAACTGCCTCGAAATGCTGGCAGTAGACAACGCGCTGACGCGTTTTTGTCCCCAAATAAAAGGTCACCACGTCTTGGTCCGTTCGGACAACATGTCTGTGGTGTCCTACATAAATCGCCAGGGCGGCATCAGATCCGAGAAACTGTACAGGCTGGCAGAACGCCTCCTGGTATGGGCTCAGTGCAACCTGCGCTCGCTCAGAGCAGCGCATGTGCCAGGGATCATGAATATAGGACCAGACAGACTGTCCAGGAACAATGTTCCGGCAGGCGAATGGTCCCTACACCCACAGACAGTCCAACTGCTGTGGAAGAAATTCGGCAGAGCGAAAGTGGACCTGTTTGCGTCTCAAGAAAACGCTCACTGTCAAGAATTTTTTTCCAAGAGCAGGAGCGCGCTGTCCCATGTGTGGCCCCGCCGCCCGCTCTATGCTTTTCCCCCCGTCTCTCTCCTGCCTCAGGTGATAGAACGGATCAGGGAAGAAGGATGCTCAGTACTGCTGGTAGCACCGTTCTGGAAAAACCAACCTTGGTTCCCAGCCGTGATGCAGTTAGCAAGTACTGCCCCGTGGCCAGTACCAGTGAGGAGAGATCTCCTCTCACAGGCCCGCGGCTCGATCTGGCATCCTCACCCGGAACTATGGTCCCTTCATGTCTGGGCCATCAACGGGTACATGTTGGACTCCCTAAAGGAGTATTAAACACGATCACGCAGGCTAGAGCTCCGTCTACAAGACGACTCTATTCTTCGAAATGGTCAGTGTTTTCGGGCTGGTGCACAGCCCGTGGTGTGTCACCCACAAACTGTGATGTGACGGAGGTGCTTTCCTTCCTACAAGAGCTGTTGGATGGGGGCAGGGCCCCCTCCACGCTCAAAGTTTATGTGGCGGCTATAGCAGCGTTCTCAGAAACAACGCTTGGTCAGTCAATAGGAAGGAACGATTTAGTCATCCGCTTCCTTAGAGGAGCTAAGAGACTGAATCCTCCCAGACCTCCCTCAGTCCCCGTATGGGACCTTTCTACGGTTCTGGAAGCCATGAAAGGTGCGCCATTTGAGCCTTTGCAGTCAATCGATTTGAAACACCTGTCTTTCAAAACGGTGTTTCTGCTGGCTCTCGCTTCAGTGAAGCGCATAGGGGATCTGCACGCGCTCTCCGTGAGCGCGGCGTGCATGGAGTTTGGGCCCAATGACTCAAAAGTTATACTCAAACCTAAGCACGGTTATGTTCCAAAATCCCTCAACACACCGTTTAGGGCGCAGATTATCTCTCTGTCAGCCCTACCGGTCCCTGATGAGGAAAGAGACGCGAGCCTCCTTTGCCCAGTCAGGGCATTACGAGCTTATGTGTCTCGCTCGTCTGTTTTCAGACAGACGGAACAGCTCTTTGTTTCGTTTAGCGGACGTTCTAAGGGACTAGCCGCGTCGAAACAGAGCCTATCCAGATGGATAGTTGATGCTATAGCGCTGGCATACGCCTCCAAGTGCATGCAGTGCCCTTTGGGTGTCAGAGCGCATTCCACGAGAGGCATGGCCTCTTCGTGGGCCTGGTCAAGTGGGATTGCCTTGCAAGATATTTGTATGGCGGCAGGCTGGGCCTCCCCGTCTACATTTATAAGGTTTTATAACCTAGAGGTTCCCGCCTTGCAGGCCAGGCTGCTGTCGGTCTAAACTACCAGTATTATCTGACCTGATGCGTTCAGCTCAGAATGCTGCGTTTGCTGAGCACAGCTCAATGTTCGACAGTTTAAAGCTGGGCAAACTGTGTAAGACCCACATTTTTTTTTCCCATCAGTTCAGGCCGTACCCCGCCCTGTCTGTATGATGAAATTCGCGTCCCTTTGACGCTACTTTATGTGGAAAAGTGAGGCTGCACCCCTCCTTCTTCCCGGACTCTCTGTGAGTTCACTGAGTGATTGTGCACTATATGTACCCCGGGCTTTCGCCCTTGGGTCTTTGGTGTCAGATCTCAGCATGCACGGCGTTTTACATTGGGTCCCCTAGCGTAAGATATCTTACGCAGTACGAGAGACCTCTCGTAAGAGAACGTACTCGGTTACTAACGTAACCTCGGTTCTCTCTAGAAGAGGGAACGAGTACTGCGTATCTTGCCGTGCATGCACACGCTCTGGTTGCTTCGATGATGAAAAACCAGATAATAGCTGCCTGCGAGCGATATTTATAGGCCTAGACCACGCCCATTTCGGCGGGACGTGACGCAGCGGGCGCGAAGTGCCCTGATTGGGTCTGACGTCACGCCAGGCCTCGCTCGATAGGCTGCTGCAGTTGCCGCAGAGCAGCCAATAGGCGCGCGAGCTGTCTCGCCTATGTCTGCATTGCTGCTGCAACGCGTTTTGCATTATTACAAAATTAAGGATAATTTTTGGCTTCAATATCTCGCGGAAAAGGATTTTCCCCTAGCGTAAGATATCTTACGCAGTACTCGTTCCCTCTTCTAGAGAGAACCGAGGTTACGTTAGTAACCGAGTACGTTTGATGCCCATCAGAGGATGATTCCATTTTCCTTGCCCCTTACTTCTGTAGTGGATTTTTCCCTAAAAACCCAACTATCTAGCGTCTACAAATCGACACTTACTGTAATAAATAAAACTATAGCGTCTACAAATCGACACTTACAGTTTTTCTCGATTGTTTACACACATTTTCTGAAAGCATGCCTCATATTCTCAAAACTCTACACACAAATCCAAAAACACACACACAATGGGCAAAACCCCTCAATGCTCCTGCAAAATGAAACTTTACATTCAAAACAATGTTATTTCTTCTCAAAATGGTATTTTGTTTTCAAATGACACACACAAACCATCATATGAATAGACATTTATAAGAACCATTTGAACACTGATGTGCTCAATGTAAAACACTATAATGAAAACACTTCTTCTCCATTCATCATAATGATTTAGGCCTTTTTTTGTTCAGTGTTACACTTACTACAGATAGTACAGACTTACAGTAAGTGTGTTGTAAAATATCTGAGAAAATTGTTTTTATACTCAGAACACACAAATACACGGGAACGAATATATTTAATTTTTCCCACAAAAACAATGTACACAGTGTACATCCCAACCAACACAAAGTAGGACATACAGTGGTCTACATACAAAACAACAGAAGAATTTACTGTATACAGTTACAGTAATAAAAATAAAAATAAAACACTATGCTGCATCCTCTCTTCTGTTGCGGTCTGGCCACAGCACCTCATCCACATCACAAGCAATGTTTTCCCTGGCCAAGCAGCGGGGGAAATATCGCCTAGCATGGCGATTCCAGCCATGAAAAGCATCAGCTGCTATATCTCCACATGCGTCCTCCATAGCTTGGAGAAGAGGTATACGCGTTTGTGGATTTCGGTCATAAACTTTCCATCTCCAGGCAGAAAAAAATTCCTCAATAGGATTGAGGAATGGAGAATATGGAGGGAGATAAACAACTAAAAAGCGTGGGTGGGCAGTGAACCAGTTACGAACCAGAGCAGCCCTGTGGAAACTTACGTTGTCCCAAATGACAACGTACCTGAGCTGCTCTGGGCCATCTACCTGATCTGGTGGAATGAGTGTGTTGTGTAGGGTGTCCAGGAATGTGATCAGATGGGCGGTGTTGTAGGGGCCAAGGGTAGCATGGTGATGGATGACGCCGTGATGGGTAATCGCTGCACACATTGTGATGTTCCCTCCGCGCTGGCCAGGGACTTCAACAATGGCACGCTGGCCGATTATATTCCTTCCCCTCTTTCGTCTTTTTGTGAGGTTGAACCCAACCTCATCAATGAAGATGAACTGGTGCTCCACTGCAGCCACCTCTAGCTCAAGGACTCTCTGAAACACACATGACAATATCAGAAATAGACATGGAGTGGTCACTATTGTGAAGCACAATCATTATGATTACAATATTGAAATATGTATAATTTACTGTATACAGTGTTGGGAGTATGCATCAATTGTGGGACTCACTTGCACATAGTTATGTCGCAATTCTTTGACTCTTTCTGAATTGCGTTCAAATGGCACCCTGTAGACCTGCTTCATCCTGAGATGATTTCTGCGCAAGACACGGTCCAGTGTTGATAAGCTTACCCTATCAATATTTTGAAATATGTCATTGTTTTCTATTATCTTTCTTTGTATTTGCCGTAATGTTATGGCGTTGTTTTCTAGGACCATGTTAATGATTTGAGTTTCCTGTTCAGGAGACAGAACACGTTCCCGACCGCCTTGTGTTGGTAATCTTTCAGTTCTGCCAAACAAATAGTAAAATACTGTAAATACAAAGTAGGTATACATTTCCTATATACATGAAGCATACTTTACAGTATTTTTACAGTCCTACAGAACAGTCCACAGGCAATACTGTACTACTGTACTCATTGAGTACTGTATTGATATGTAGTACTGCAATTTTCTAGTGAGAGTAGATTTCTTACCTATTCTCATTTCGGAAAGTCCGGATGATGGATGCCACAGTGTACCTGCTCAAATTTGGCTGTACTCTTTGCCCAGCCTCCCTCATTGTTAGACCATGGTTGACCACATGATCAACCAAAGTGGCTCGGATCTCATCAGAGATTACGGTCCTTGGCCGTCCTCGTCCTCGTCCTCGTCCTCGTCCTCGTCCTCGTCCTCCTCGTCCTCCTCCTCCTCCTCCTCGTCCTCCTCCTCGTCCTCCTCCTCCTCCTCCTCCTCCTCCTCCTCCTCCTCCTCCTCCTCCTCCTCCTCCTCCTCTCACTCCTCTGGCTCTGCCTCTGTTTCCAATGTTGGCATCCATTGCTCCATTGAAGAGCTCACCTGTTGCCCTTTTATGCTAAAGCTCTGATTGCTAATTGTAAAACTGTGTGACGGGTGTTTGCCCATGTGAAGAGTCAGTGTGCATATTTGAATGGCAGTGTGTTCCTTGTGAAAACAAGAAATTTTCCGCATGAAAATTGTGCCTAAAGCAGAGAATTGTGTGTAGTGTTTTGAAAAAAGTGTGTTTTAGAACTGCAGTTTGAGTGTAAAGCAGGAATTGTGCTTGTAGTTTAGCAGAATTGGCTCAGGGGGTTGGTGAATGAGTTACATGTTGTGGTCATTGTGTCTCAAGTACCAGAAAATGTGTGTAAACAATCGAGAAAAACTGTAATAACCTTTATACTCTAGCTCTTGCGTCTTCAGTCGACAACTGGCCGAGTTTCTAACTAACTTGCTTCCCTAAACTAGCTTCCTGGGGTGTCTCCAAATGGACACCCAACTCTTCAAAATCACACACACTACAACATAGTCTAACACACTGGTGCAATAAATTCAAAACAACATTTCCAAAACTGGTAAGTTATGTTGCTTGTTGTTCCCCCCCTCACAAACCTTTTCACATGATGAACACAAAAGACACAACCAGTGGATACATTGGCACATTTTTATTCATTCATACTACACAGTACAACACACGCACAACAAAAAAAAAAAAAAAATTTTTCCCTGTTTTACTTTTTTTCTTTTCTTTTTTTATTCTCTCCTCTAAAAATTGTATATTTACTTACAGTAAGATGTGTGTGACCATCATATGACAGTAAAAGAGCACACACAAACCTAATTCTAATATGGAATTGTATTGGAATGGTAAAGAGTGTTGGGTCGTGACAGGAGGGCCTCCACTCAAGATGACAATATGATGAACACGTCTAAGAATGTTCCACATATGGTTGAAATACCATCATTTGCCTAGAAAGATAACATTCTGGGAGTCAAGACTATAAAGGAGAAAGGATGCTTCACGGTCACACTCTGCAGCCACTCTGTGTGACTGTACGACTGCTGGCCTTTTCTTGCAAGAAAATACACCTCATCAAAGACTATTGGAAATGTTTGTCTCTTATTCAGTGATAGAATTTTGTTTGCCACCACACCTCCCTGAAGGTTCTCGAGGCGACGGTAAAGCAACTCAAATTTGGCCTTACTCGTAGTCCAGCCTCCCTCATAGTCATACCATTGACAAAGACATGGGCAACTAGAGTGACTTGAATTTCATCTGAGACTGCTTGTCTTCTTGCCCTTGCCCCTCCTCCTCCTCCTCCTCCTTCTTATCCCTCCTCGATCTCTTCCTTCATGTCTTTCTGGATCCATTGTTCCAAATCTCAATAAACTGATTTGGGCCCTTTTATCTATTGAATGATCTGATTGATGTGTGTTAAATTTTGACTCTTAGTGTTTCCACTTGGGTAATTGTGTGCTAACTGAGCTGAAGCTGTGCTGACTTGAGTGAACAATATTGAATACTAGTGCTTTATACTTGACAACATGGTCTAGGCAATGAGAAATGAAGGGATTTGAGTGTAGAGTTTTGCAGTGACAGTTCAACAAATCTGACTCATGTGTCAAAACAGGGAATAGTGTTTATAGTTTAGGGAAATGGGTGTGCTTTTTGATAAATGGCATTATGGTTTTGAAATTTTAGTTCAAAAGCATGATTATAGTGTTTAAGCAATCGAGAAAAACTGTAATAACGGCCGGGAGAGTCTTCGAGCAGTTCTCAGAGAAACTCTCCCAAGAAGAATCAAGGCTGGAGGATCTCAGACAAATTCCATTGAGAAAATCCCACCGTAAAACACATATATAACAGTTTTTATAGAATCGAGAAAACAAATAAGACTAACATGTCACCTTCAATATGATTGGTTCAATTGGTTCAAAAGCCCCAACCTTTTTCCTCTGTCACTGGCACAAGCAAACTGTTTTAATGATGACTTCATTCGTTAATCACAAGATTCTAACAGACTGTCTAGTTTCATTTCCCAAACTATGTTATTTTTACACACATACATACGCACACAGTCAAAGTTTTCCATTGGTTTTGTCATAGTACATCCTGTTCAAATAAGGTTAGATGTTAGAAACATGGTTAGTTTAATATACAGTTCAAAATGTCCACGACACTTCCCTTTTCTCAGCCCCATTGAGGAGTTTTCTCAGCCTGGAGATGAAAGGTTTATGACCATAGTCCACAGGACCAAATGTCCCTCCTGTATGCAAAAGATGCTGCATGCCAAGACATCACAGCTGAACACTAGGTGGATAAGGCATGCCAGAAGATTCTTCCCAAGATGCCTTGCCAGGGAAGATATCAAGTGTGATGTGGATGAGAACATGTGGACAAATGTTTGTGGGCGGCACCATGGTATAACAATACTACGCATGTTTTAAAGAGAGAAACGCGTATTTTAGAGCGTAAATGGAAACAAACTAATTTAGAGGTCTTTAGAATCGCGTGGAAAGACAGTATGTCACGTTATAAAAAGGCCCTAAAAGCGGCCAGGGCTGAGCACCTCCGCAAACTAATAGAAAACAACCAAAACAATCCAAGGTTTTTATTTAACACCGTGGCTAGACTAACAAATAAACAGACGTCACCCGAACAAAATATCCCGTTACAGTTCAGTAGTAATGATTTCATGAACTTCTTCACTGAGAAAATAGAAAGCATCAGAACCACAATTGTAAACGTTCAATCTTCAATCGCGCCTTATAATTCAGCTTCAATTATCACCCCGAAAGAACAATTACAGTGCTTTGCAACTATAGAACAAAAAGAGTTAAATAAACTTATCACTTCATCTAAAACAACAACATGTTTATTAGATCCTATACCAACTAAACTACTGAAAGAAGTGTTACCTGTAGTGGAAGATCCTCTCCTCAATATTATTAACTCGTCTTTATCTTTAGGTCATGTTCCAAGAACATTTAAACTGGCAGTTATAAAACCTCTCATTAAGAAACCACAATTAGATCATAATAATCTAGCAAATTATAGACCCATTTCAAATCTTCCATTTATGTCTAAAATATTAGAAAAAGTGGTGTCCGCTCAACTGGGCTCTTTCTTGCAACAAAATGAGATCTATGAAAAGTTTCAGTCTGGATTCAGGCCGCATCATAGCACTGAAACTGCGCTCGTTAAAATCACAAATGATTTACTTTTAGCTTCTGACCAAGGCTGTATCTCAATACTAGTTTTACTTGATCTTAGTGCTGCGTTCGATACTATAGATCATACATTACTCTTAGATCGACTACAAAATTATACTGGTGTTCAAGGACAAGCACTAAGCTGGTTCAAATCATACCTATCTGACCGCTACCATTTTGTCTATTTAAATGGAGAAAAATCGATCATAACTCCAGTAAACTATGGAGTGCCGCAGGGATCTGTATTAGGCCCTCTGTTATTTTCAATATATATGATGCCACTTGGAAATATTATAAGGAAACATGGAATTAGTTTCCATTGTTATGCTGATGACACTCAAATATATATTTCATCACGGCCGGATGAAAACGCAACATTTTCCAAATTGACAGAGTGTGTTAAAGATATAAAAGATTGGATGACCCGTAATTTTCTTTTATTAAATCCAGACAAGACAGAGGTAATACTTATCGGTTCAAAAAACCGCCCACAAAACCTCGCACAATACAACTTTAACATCATAGGATGTCCTGTTACTTTATCCTCTACAGTAAAAGACCTGGGTGTCATACTCGATTGCAACCTGTCTTTTGAAAATCATATTTCATATGTTACAAAAACAGCATTTTTCCACCTTAGAAACATTGCTAAGCTACGTAATATGCTATCAGTTTCTGATGCAGAAAAGTTAGTTCATGCATTCATGACCTCGAGACTGGATTACTGTAATGCTTTACTAGCTGGTTGTCCTGCATCCTCAATAAACAAGCTACAGTTAGTCCAAAATGCCGCCGCTAGAGTTCTTACTAGATCAAGAAAATATGATCATATAACACCGATTTTATCATCACTGCATTGGTTACCTATAAAGTTCCGTATTAATTACAAGGTATTGCTACTGACCTATAAAGCCCTAAACGGCTTAGCTCCAGTCTATTTAACGGATCTTTTATCACCCTATAATCCATCGCGCTCTTTAAGATCACTAAATTCAAGGCTTTTGGTCATACCTAGGATATCCAGAACCACCAAAGGAGGGAGAGCATTCTCACATTTGGCTCCAAAACTCTGGAATAGTCTTCCTGATACTGTTCGTTGCTCAGACTCGCTCTCCCAGTTTAAAACTAGATTAAAGTCGCATCTCTTCAGCCAGGCATTCATATAATCCTACAGTTCAAACTACAATCCGGCCTCTAGCTCATAAATGCCAGAGGAGAACTGGCCCCCGACTGAGCCTGGGTTCTCCCAAGGTTTTTTTTTCTCCATTAGGTCACCTGATGGAGTTTTAGGACACCATTAGGTCACTTGATGAAGTTTTTCGGTTCCTTGCCACTGTTGCCTTTGGCTTGCTCAGTTGGGGATATTTTGGGGATATTTAATTTAATTTTATCAATCAATAAATTCCTCTTGAAACAAACTTTGTTGTATTATTTTAATTTAATACTGTGAAGCTGCTTTGATACAATCTGTATTGTGAAAAGCGCTATACAAATAAACTTGACTTGACTTGACTTGACAAATGCAGAAGACCGGGCAGATTAGAAGATGGCTTTTTCTGTTTGTATATTTTGTATTTTCACATACAGTAATACTGTAAATGGCAGCTATATTGCATATTTTTGTTATCTGAAATGTCCTGTTGCAAATAAAGCCGTTACTGCAGCAATTCTGTCTCTGTCTTCTTTTTTTCATAAACCATACATTCTATAAAGCTACTCTAAGAAGGGTCATTTATTTTGTTGTATTGAATTTCTGCTGCAAAAAAACAACAACAAAGTGCATGCATTTACATTACAAACAAAACAAAAATGTAGAGAGACTTCAAAAGAAACTGCAGGGCAAAACACAATCTATGATCAATACAATATACTATCTGTTGTATAAGGGCATACCTGACACATATAAAATAATGCAGTTTCTGTAATTCCATCTGATGTAAGTGTTTTTATGACATTGTGCTATGATTGACTAAATCTTCCTGTTGGAACTTCATCATACTCAAGGATTCCCCTTCCGTCGGGACAAAACGCTATAGGCTATATAAGTATGCCTACGTGTACTGCATAAACTGGGAAGAGTCATAGCACTTGTATATTGTTGTCCTCCGTTAGTTTAACTGTAAGTCGCTTTGGATAAAAGCGTCTGCTAGTGCTTAATGACGGTGACACATTGCTGCCACATACATATTATTTTACCCCCTCAATTAGGCTATGTTGTAATAAGTCAAGTCAAGTCAAGTCAAGTTTATTTGTATAGCGCTTTTCACAATACAGATTGTATCAAAGCAGCTTCACAGTATTAAATTAAAATAATACAACAAAGTTTGTTTCAAGAGGAATTTATTGATTGATAAAATTAAATTAAATATCCCCAACTGAGCAAGCCAAAGGCAACAGTGCAAGGAACCGAAAAACTCCATCAAGTGACCTAATGGTGTCCTAAAGCTCCATCAGGTGACCTAATGGAGAAAAAAAAAACCTTGGGGGAACCCAGGCTCAGTCGGGGGCCAGTTCTCCTCTGGCATTTATGAGCTAGAGGCCGGATTGCAGTTTGAACTGTAGGATTATATGAATGCCTGGCTGAAGAGATGCGACTTTAATCTAGTTTTAAACTGGGAGAGCGAGTCTGAGCAACGAACAGTATCAGGAAGACTATTCCAGAGTTTTGGAGCCAAATGTGAAAATGCTCTCCCACCTTTGGTGGTTCTGGATATCCTAGGTATGACCAAAAGCCTTGAATTTAGTGATCTTAAAGAGCGCGATGGATTATAGGGCGATAGAAGATCCGTTAAATAGACTGGAGCTAAGCCGTTTAGGGCTTTATAAGTCAATAGCAATATCTTATAATTAATACGGAGCTTTATAGGTAACCAATGCAGTGATGATAAAATCGGTGTTATATGATCATATTTTCTTGATCTCGTAAGAACTCTAGCGGCGGCATTTTGGACTAACTGTAGCTTGTTTATTGAGGATGCAGGACAACCAGCTAATAAAGCATTACAGTAATCCAGTCTCGAGGTCATGAATGCATGAACTAACTTTTCTGCATCAGAAACTGATAGCATATTACGTAGCTTAGCAAGGTGGAAAAAGGCTGTTTTTGTAACATATGAAATATGATTTTCAAAAGACAGGTTGCAATCGAGTATAACACCCAGGTCTTTTACTGTAGAGGATAAAGTAACAGGACATCCTATGATGTTAAAGTTGTATTGTGCGAGGTTTTGTGGGCGGTTTTTTTAACCGATAAGTATTACCTCTGTCTTGTCTGGATTTAATAAAAGAAAATTACGCGTCATCCAATCTTTTATATCTTTAACACACTCTGTCAATTTGGAAAATTTAGCGTTTTCATCCGGCCGTGATGAAATATATATTTGAGTGTCATCAGCATAACAATGGAAACTAATTCCATGTTTCCTTATAATATTTCCAAGTGGCATCATATATATGGAAAATAACAGAGGGCCTAATACAGATCCCTGCGGCACTCCATAGTTTACTGGAGTTATGATCGATTTTTCTCCATTTAAATAGACAAAATGGTAGCGGTCAGATAGGTATGATTTGAACCAGCTTAGTGCTTGTCCTTGAACACCAGTATAATTTTGTAGTCGATCTAAGAGTAATGTATGATCTATAGTATCGAACGCAGCACTAAGATCAAGTAAAACTAGTATTGAGATACAGCCTTGGTCAGAAGCTAAAAGTAAATCATTTGTGATTTTAACGAGCGCAGTTTCAGTGCTATGGTGCGGCCTGAATCCAGACTGAAACTTTTCATAGATATAATTTTGTTGCAAGAAAGAGCCCAGTTGAGCGGACACCACTTTTTCTAATATTTTAGACATAAATGGAAGATTTGAAATGGGTCTATAATTTGCTAGATTATTATGATCTAATTGTGGTTTCTTAATGAGAGGTTTTATAACTGCCAGTTTAAATGTTCTTGGAACATGACCTAAAGATAAAGACGAGTTAATAATATTGAGGAGAGGCTCTTCCACAGGTAACACTTCTTTCAGTAGTTTAGTTGGTATAGGATCTAATAAACATGTTGTTGTTTTAGATGAAGTGATAAGTTTATTTAACTCTTTTTGTTCTATAGTTGTAAAGCACTGTAATTGTTCTTGCGGGGTGATAATTGAAGCTGAATTATAAGGCACGATTGAAGATTGAACGTTTACAATTGTGTTTCTGATGCTTTCTATTTTCTCAGTGAAGAAGTTCATGAAATCATTACTACTGAACTGTAACGGGATATTTTGTTCGGGTGACGTCTGTTTATTTGTTAGTCTAGCCACGGTGTTAAATAAAAACCTTGGATTGTTTTGGTTGTTTTCTATTAGTTTGCGGAGGTGCTCAGCCCTGGCCGCTTTTAGGGCCTTTTTATAACGTGACATACTGTCTTTCCACGCGATTCTAAAGACCTCTAAATTAGTTTGTTTCCATTTACGCTCTAAAATTCGGGTTTCTCTCTTTAAAACATGCGTAGTATTGTTATACCATGGTGCTTTATTTTTCTCTCTGACCTTTTTTAATTTAATAGGTGCAACCACATCCAATGTTCTAGAGAGAATGGTGCTCATAGTGCTAGTTAGTTCTTCTAGTTCATCTGTTTGTTTGGGTTCAGGCAGCAGCTGAGACAGATTAGATAAGCAATTTGAGAAATGATCTATGGTGGATGGGAGGATTGTTCTGCCTGGTTGATAACGCGACGCCGCATGACATATTACAGCAGTACGTACTATGCAAGTTACCATGTAGTGATCAGTGACTTCATCACTTTGTGGAATGATATCTATATCGATTGGATCGGTTCCATGTGATATAATTAAATCAAGTGTATGATTAAGACGATGTGTCGGTCCGGTGACGTTTTGCTTGACCCCAAATGAATTTAATAAATCTGTAAACGCAGCTCCTAACGCATCATTTGGATTATCTACGTGTATGTTAAAATCTCCAACAATTAATGCTTTATCGACATTGACTAATAGGTCTGAGAGAAAATCTGCAAACTCTTTTAGGAAATCAGCGTAAGGCCCTGGCGGTCTATATACGGTAGCCAAGGCTAGAGATAATAGGGATGTTTTTCTAACATCTAAAAGCGTAACATTTAGTACAAGTACTTCAAATGAAATAAACTTATAACCCGTTTTCTGAGTAACATTTAGAATATCTCTATAAATGGTTGCAACACCTCCGCCACGACCAATCAGACGGGGCTCATGCTTATAACAGTATCCAGGAGGAGTAGACTCATTAAAGGACAAATCCAGTGAAAAATGAACCTAGGGGTAATTAACACATGGTTACCGAGTCGATCGTTCCCTGGGGTGCGTTTTCATGATAATCGAATGTAAAGAGTTTTATTTATAAAAACAGATTAGCTCATAACACTAGTATATGGGGCAGAGATTAAGTAAAAACAAATCGCAAGTTAATACCACTAACAAGGCTCAAAATAGCCTCACACTAACACGGTATCATGATGAGGGTCCATACATGCAAACCGAAGCATTGAGAACTTTGTAAGTGTACAGACAGTTTAATAAGAAGATACTTTATAAAGACAGTACATTACGCGTTTACATGCAGGATCCATCTTGGAAAACAGTCTCGACTAGTCGAGCAACGAACGCCGCGCTAAGTGAGCTGGTCGATAGGAATTACGCATAGTGAAATCTAACGTAGCACGGCGTTCGTGACTCGATTAGTCGAGACTGTTTTCCAAAATGGATCCTGCATGTAAACGCGTAATGTACTGTCTTTATAAAGTATCTTCTTATTAAACTGTCTCATTCCATTATCATGAAAACGCACCCCAGGGAACGATCGACTCGGTAACCATGTGTTAATTACCCCTAGGTTCATTTTTCACTGGATTTGTCCTTTAATACCGAAATAATCATTTGGTTTAAGCCAGGTTTCAGTAAGGCAAAGTACATCGAAGCTATTATCTGTGACTATTTCATTTACAATAACTGCCTTAGGTGTGAGTGATCTAATGTTTAGAAGACCTAGCTTTAGAAATAGTTTTTGTTTACTAATAGCAACATTTTCTGTTTTAATAACAATTAGATTTTTCCTAGATCCTGCAGTAGATTTATTATTTGATCTCACTAAACGAGGAATAGACACGGTTTCTATGCAATGTTCTACACTAGTATTTATATCAGTTAAATTGGTGCAGCAGAGACTATGATTTGGACTTTTGGTTACTAGTCAAAGGGTATTTAACATTTTGGAGATGTTATCTGACAGAAGATCCGCTCCGAATCTGCTTGGGTGTAAGCCATCAGCACGGAAAAGCCTAGGACGCTCCCAAAACAGATTCCAATTATTTACAAAGAGCAGTTTCTGCTCATTGCACCATGACATTAACCATTCATTTAGCGCAAATAATCTGCTGAATTTTTCATGCCCTAATCGGTACGTGGGAAGCGGTCCTGACACAATGATCGTTAATTGTTTCAGGCGATGTGCTGCGTACCGTATCGATTAGATTCCTGAACTCTTTCTTCAGAATCTCCGTCTGGCGCAGCCTGATGTCTTTCACTCCCGCGTGCAGGACCACAGTTCCGACGCGCTCGTCTCCGTTCAGAATCTCGGGAACGCGAGCAGCGATTTCAGAAACACGAGCACCAGGAAAGCAGTGACTTTGCACCTTACTTTTATCTAACGTAGCGTGTACGTGCCGAACGATGGAATCGCCGATGATCACAGCATCGCGTTCTGTTTCGCGTAGAGGGGAGAAGCGGTTTTGTGTGGATAACAATAGGTTACTGTCGTAACCCCGGTTCTCTGAAACATCGAGTGGAGAGATCCACCTATGGGAAGGGCATCCGTACCTGACCTCTGCAGAAGCATCCAATTGCACCAAGTCTGGCTAGACAGACAGAAGCGCGCAGCCAATGCCAGGTAAGGCCACACCCCCTTACCTAAGGCATATAGCTGTCAGGCGCGCTGCTATTCCTCAGTAAGTATATTCGCTTCTCGTGCGGCAAGCGGGGCGAAGCTGGTGGATCTCTCCACTCGATGTTTCAGAGAACGGGGTTACGACAGTAACCTATTGTTCTCTTTCATCATCTCGTTTCGAGATCCACCTATGGGAGAGACATGGACAGCTCCCCGATTGCCCAATACACTCACAGTGAGGTTCTGAAAGCCCCTTGTAGAATGAGCTCTGATGCCCCCTGGGGGCTGCACTCCCTTTGCTTCATAAGCCATAGTATAGCGTCCACAAGCCAATGTGAGAGGCATTGCTTTGAAATGGGACTCCCCTTGTGCGGGGGAGCCCTTGAAACAAAGAGCTGGTCGCTCTTGCGGAAAGCACTGGTCCTGGTCATACATGCTTGCAGAGCGCGACCGGGACACAGAGCATTCAGCCCCTGATCCTCCGAGGAGGCAAAGGGTGGAGGGTGAAAAGCGGATAGCTCCAAAACCTCCGAAGTGAACACAGGGAAGCATTTCGGCATGAAGGCCGGGTTAGGCTTAAGGGAAACCTTATCTCCACTTAGGGAGAATTTGGCGCACGAGGGTTGAACCGAGAGTGCATGTAGCTCACTGACCCGTTTAGCAGATGCCAAGGCCGAGAGCAAAGCTGTCTTGAGGGACAGCAGCTTAAGGGAAATACTTCCCAGAGGCTCAAAAGGATAAAGAGACCGCGCTTCCAGCACCATGGAGAGGTCCTACCCTGGAACAGATCTCCTGATGACCGGCAAAGAGCGGCGTGCACCCTTCATAAAACTGCGGGTTAGAGGGTGCTGCCTGACGGTGGAGCCCTCAAAACCCACATGACAGGCTGAAAACGCAGCCAGGTAGACCTTAATGGTGGAAAAAGACCTGCCTCTTTCCATGAGGTCTTGCAGGAAACACAAAATATCAGGCACCGAGCACTGATAAGATGTGAGACCACGCCCATCACACCACCCTTCGAACACTTGCCACTTCCAGCCATATAGGGATCGTGTGGAAACGGCCCTGGCATTCTGAGTAGTGGCGATTACACGCGGCGGGAGCCCCAGTGCATTTAGGTTCGTCCTCTCACAGGCCAGGCCCAGAGAGTCACCCTGTCCGGGTGGGGGTGGTAAATCTCCCCGTTGGCTTGGGACAGTATGTCCGTGCGAGGGGGAAGGCGCCATGGCTCGGCGTACAACAGAGGGATTATCTCTGCCAGCCACAGGGCTTTGAGCCACCTGGGTGCTATCAGAATGAGAGACAGGCCGTGCTCTCTCACCCTGGCCAGTGTGAAAATATCAGGCACAGGGGAGGAAAAGCATACAGCAGCACTTTGGGCCATGGGTGGCCCAAAGTAAGACGTGTATTTCCTCAAATGTTTGTTCAACATTCGAAGGTCCATATAGGGCGGGGGGCACCACGCCTTTTGGAAACATAAAAATACCAGGAATAAAAACCATGGTTTATAAGATCCATCTGAATCGCTCCCTTGTTAAGGAGGGAGGAAATTTCCTCTTTCAGAATGTGTGAGGCATTTTCTTCTGTGTAAGAAGAGAGAACGCCGTTGAAAAGTGGAGGTTTTATTGCAAACTGCAGCCTGTAACCCTAGGTTACGGTACGCAAAACCCACTCGGGCGCTGAAATGGCTTGCCAAGCCGCTTCGTGACTCGAGAGCGCCCCCGCTCGGGCCGGAGCGGGGGTGTATGGGCCCAGCTGGTTCATTCGTGATGCAAAGGCGCCATCTAGTGGGCACACTAGAGGCGACATGCAGGGATTCGGAGGGATTTCCTCCCTCTGCAGTGAGAAGTTTTCTCTGCGGAGAGAGGTCTTCTCTCCAAAACAAATTAATTTGATTCGTAACTTTGTGTGTTTTGTGTTGGGCAAACACTGGGGCCGGAGCCTTTATTGACAGAGTGAGGGGAACATAGTGTGGTGTCCACTGTGCTAAACTTTTCCTCACAAGGCCTGAAAGTGGGCGGAAAACACACATATCTCCTGAACACATGAACTGGGCAGTCTTAAGTGCAGGCAGAAAAATAATATCCGCGGAGAGAGATATTCTCTCTGTAACGGATTTATTTAATTTGTATGTTTTAAAGTGTTATTTAGTTATGTGTGTGTTTGTGTTGGGGAACACAGGGGCCTAAGCCTTCCACACACAACGTCCACTAAAAACAC
Organism: Leuciscus idus; assembly: GCA_021554675.1. Classification (NCBI taxonomy): domain Eukaryota; kingdom Metazoa; phylum Chordata; class Actinopteri; order Cypriniformes; family Leuciscidae; genus Leuciscus; species Leuciscus idus. The sequence continues at coordinate 11,519,224 of CM038625.1, read as the reverse complement.
ACTGCAGGCAGAAAAATAATATCCACGGAGAGAGATACTCTCTCTGTAACGGATTTATTTAATTCGTTTGTTTTAAAGTGTTATTTAGTTATGTGTGTGTTTTGTGTTGGGGAACACAGGGGCCGAAGCCTTCCACACACAACGTCCACTAAAAACACATGGCTGGGCAGCCGCAACTGAGCTGTGTGAGCCCAGCTAGTTGATTTGTGAGGCAATGGAGCCCTCTTGTGGACGGACTCAGGGCGACATGCATGGGATCAGAGAGATTGGCTCTCTATGTTGGCAGATATATAAATCTGCACGAATTCATTTGATTCGTTTGTTAAATGTGTTGTTTAGTAATGTGTGTGTTTTGTGTTGGGAAACACTGGGGCCGAAGCCTTTAATAACTGGGTGAGGGGAACCAAGTGCGTGCAGTGTGGTAACACTGCTACGTACTTTTCCTCACGACAGCCCCGCTTGGGGGGGTACACACACACAACGTCCTCGTGGCCCGTGAATGCGGGCTCGATACTCCCAACGGTCGAACAACAGGCAGGCCGCTTGCGTTCGGGGCATAAATTGAAAGCCTCAACACGTAATCGTAACACATCAAGGCCCGTGAGACCGTGTTAACAGTCTAGCGGGACGCTCCAGTTTTAAGAGTTGTTTCCTCAGACTGGGCGGTGGTCTCAGCGCTTACCCGTCGTAAATATTCCTATCCTGGTCGGTGGCGCTCTGTGGAGCTGGCCACACAATGTTGAGACGAACAGCCGCTCGCTCACAAACTTCCAGGAGGATGGACTGAGGCAAAGCCGCGTGAGCGCTAGCCTAGGGAACGCTAAAAGGACCGCGTCATCCCCGTCGCCGGAACCGGCCGGTTCGTCAACGAGAGTGAGGTTTTCCCGCGAAGATGTCCTCTTCAGGGAATGCGGATTGGGCTGATGTCAGCTCAAATATTTAGAGAGGTGGCGCTCCGGGAGTCCCCCGGTAGTGCGTCATCATCACCGTGTCCCCCATCCGAGTCAGAAAGGCCGAGCACGGCGCGCTGGGTCGTGCAACTAAAAGCCGGCTTAGTAAAAAGCTACATGTGCAGCCATTACAATGACCGCAATTCCGGGTTCTCCAAAGCTTCTTGAGCGTGTTAAGCTCAAGCAAACAGCGCAGAACGAGAGGGTCCTTAGCGGCGATTAGAGCACCACACGCGGCCGGGCAGGCTCGTCGTGATAGGCTGTTCCCCGGAGAAGCGGCTGTTTAGACGGTCACATAGCCATGGGTGGGCTAGCGGTGAAGAACTCGGAAAAATCCGTGGCGGGCAGCCATGTAAGGAGGAGCAGGTGAAGGACAGCGAGAGCGCGGGCGGCTCCGGATGCAAAAAACACAGCGGATAGGCTGAAGAAACGACTGTCACTCACGTCTGGCGGAGGCTGATCTGGCGATATGTCCTTGTAATGGAAATTTTTATTCTAGCCAGCTAATACCATACATGGTGTTAAAGAAACTGCAAGTTGCATATCATCTTCTTCCTTACTGCTGAAGAACAAGGTCAAAATGATATTTACAGAAAGGACAGTTTGTTCTTTCTAAATACAGATAAGCTCGCTTGCACTAAGAGCAAAGGTGTTGCATTGGAAAAGATATACTCAATTGTTTTTAATGACATATGTGTGTAAGTGTGTGCGCATAAAGGGGTGTTAGAATAAGTGTGATAGGTTTTCTGTATATAAGCTGGGCAAAAAGGAGAAGTCGGGGCGCTTCTCTTATCAGACTCTGACTGATGGGTGAACAGCCTTTCTTGCAAGAAATAAAGATCTTTTATAACTTTTGAAATTTCCAGCTGTCTTCCAATTATTATTTAAAGTCATGAAAGTAATTTCCACGACAAATGGCGACGAGGATGGGATCGCAAAGCTGATGACCTCCGTGGACGAAGCAATTGACTAATCATCCCAAAGACAAGAAGTCTCTGGCTCCGATACCCCAACGCTAAAAATGCAAGGGACGGGAGAATTGTGGACACCACGGCAGGCCTAGGTGGACGCGATCCTGATTAAAAGAAACCAAGCTGCAAAAGCACGGTGAGAAACATTTTTGCACTAATAAAATATCCCAAAAGGGTCAGTGAGAAGTAGATTTCCCAAAAGGGTCAGTGAGACGAGTTCTCAAAGGTAAAGACCAGTAGTGACGATTGCTGGCAGGGTGCGGTGACTGCACGGGAAAATTCTCAAAGGTAAAGACCAGTAGTGACGGATTACTGGCAGGGTGCGGTGACCGCACGGGGATTTTCAGAAGGTTATCTGAAAAAAGGTAATTAGTGCAAAAATGGGTAATGTTAATAAAAAGAGTTGGAGACAGTGGATTTCTCAAAAGGGAATTATTGTTCCATGACCAAGAAAAATGGAATGTGGTGGCATCATAGGATACCACAGTAAATTAAATTGTACGGATTTAATGTGTGTTTAATGTCTGAGTGTAAGCCATCTGCAAAAGACAAAGGAAAATTGGACAAAAAACAAGTCCAAAAATATACAGAAAAAGATAATTATGACTTTGATGGTCGAATTATAGATGTATGGTTAAATGAGGCAATTACCAGACAAAGAAGACAGATAAACGCAGCATTAGCACCATTAGAGAGTGCAAATAGTGGAGAGACAAAGGCAGAGGAAGCCAGAAAAACTTTACTAAACTCTTTCTAATTCTTCTGAGGAAATGAGATGCATGAAAACCCGCCTGGCTGAGGACGACCGCTGTCCGGCTCCCTACTCCCCCTACCAACCACCACCAGCAGTGGCCCTCCACGAACCACAAAGACAACCAGGAGCAATGGGAGGTCAAGATCCTGGGAAAGACAAAGAAGAAGAGGGAACGAGTCTGCAAGCAAGACCACCAAAACACCGATATCGAAGCCTGCTAGTTTCGATCACCCTGCCCTCTGCTCCTCCAGACTACACTCCTCCATCTCCAAAATTCGTAAATGTTCACCAACCCAAAGAGAAGCACAGGCCAGACAATCAAAGACACTACGTATGAAGAATATCTGATAACTGTTTTTCTGGATGGTCTGGACCGTGAAATAGGGAAAAAGGTCAAAACGTCTTGTGTGGGGTACCACCAAGCGCGGCTGGAAGAAATCTGACGACACGCAACGCATCAACAAAAGCTGCTGAGAGACCAAGCCAAGAACAAACAGAAAAAGACTGACAAAGACAGTCAACTGGCTCTGCTGAAGATGGGAGGGTTGATGATGGAAAATTACTCAAGAGGAGGAGGAAGAGGTGGCAGAAGAGGACGAGGCAGAGGAGGAAGAGGACGTGGAATGGGTGACCAACCTGCAATGGACCCTGAAGCTTGCTATAATTGTGGGCGAAAAGGACACTGTCCGGATCCTCCAAAGAAGAGAGGATTCCAACAGCCACCAGAGCCACAAGGAGATTGAAAGAAGGAGGGGGAGGGGAGCGACGGTGAAGGGTCTGACTCCCAGGTGGTAAATATGTCTAATCTTATCTCTTTTTCTGCTCCTTGCAATGAAGAAAATGTGCTTGCTGTTTCTTGCAATGAAGACAATTTGCTTGCTGACACTGAACGAATGTATAAAGCATTTGCAAAATTACCAATGATTGACATTAGTGTCGAGGGAAAGAAAATTAAGTTCTAAGTTGACAGTGGAGTGACGAACTCAGCAATTAAAAATGAACAATTGCCTGATTTAATTGTATTATCTGGAAAATGGGCAACCTCCAGAAGTGCCACAGGGCATCTGGTAAAGGAACCATATACAGCAGATTTGTCTTGTCAGATTGGTGATCGCTCATTTTCTCATGCTTTTCTTGTAACTACTACCTGTCCTTGTAATCTTCTGGGAAGAGATTTGAAGTGTAAACTCAAGCTGAATTTGTATTGTGATGACAGTGGCCTCACTGCTGATATGAGTATGGTGCGAATGCCAACTGAAACATATGTTTTTGAATGGAGCACTCCTCAGTGTGGTCTGCAAAACAAAGCCACAGATAGGATGCCTCCTAACCATGATTTCATGGAAGAAAGTGATTTGCATTGCACATGTCATGTTAGCAGTGAGCCAGATGAAATTTTTGCTGAAAAATGGTCTGAACTAGAGAGTGAGGAACTGAAAACCTCAGAGTTAGTTTGGTCAGATAAATGGTGTGCTGTAAAGGTTGAAGTGACTGATAGCCAAACATCTCTTTAGCTAAACCACTGACTGCAGAGTGGAGAGAATTGGGGCTTTTTGTGAAACAATGTGACTCACTAAAAGATTGGTGGCCAACCACTGACAAAAATGTGTGGCAATCTGAGAGCACAGGGTTTTACAAACAGACACTAAGAAAAAATATTAAGGGAATCAGAACTGTTAAAGTGATGAATAAATTGAAGAATTGCTGTGTTGTAAACCAGAAGAGACTTTTGGAAATTAAGGGGTTTAATTTGATTTTTGCAGTTCTCTGAGTGTTCAAGATTTACAGCTGCCTTGAAAAGTGGGATGACTGCAGAAAAATAAAAGAGGAAGTGGGGCCTGCAGCCGCCCTACTGAAAGAGGAAGTTGACACTTCTGAAAGGGGGGTACAAGATAGAAATGTTTTTTTTGTCCATGAATCAAAGATTGTTTGAAGATTTCTAAATATTCTTTTAAATAGCTTATGAGCAACAGCAAAAGTGGAAAATTGAAATTGTGCAAAGAATGACAAATTGCATTTGGGAAATTAAAACGGATTCTCTCAACTGCAATTGTAGGTCTATACGATTACTACTTTAAAGTGTTTAATCTATTTGATTTTGAAAAGTTAGGTTTACGTTCACTGTGTTAAACTCAAACACATGACGACTGCATCGGACAATTGAGAATTGATATCCTAACGTTCAGACACTGTTGCAAGGGGAATGCCACAGTGTGTCTACGTTCAGTAGTTTCTGTCGTCGTCGAACTTTGTTACCGTTCATATTTGGTGGTATTCCACTCCTAATATATGTTCCCCATTCAGTTCATAAACTGCTATGGCAGACAAGAATGTATGAATCTCTGGCCAGAGAGGGGTGTGTGGAGTGTGTGAAAGTGAGTGTGTGAATTATGGTGTTCAGAGACATAAATTATGTCAATCAAAACAGCTGTATCTAAACAGGTAAAATATGACCCAACAGGGAAGAAAATATTCCCAATAAAATAACAACCATGGATGAATTTGGCTAACTATTGTGGTATGGGTTATTGTTGTGGCAGAAATAAACAATGCCACACCTGCACAGCGTATAACTTTGGGAAGGCAGAGAGCAAGCAAGCTTGCCCTGTCCACCCCATATTTAACTTTTTACTTTTTACAGGATGTCATGATGGATCTCAACGAACAGAACTGATTCTGTTTCAAATGTATAAAATATTGTCTTGTTACTGTTTAACATGAAATTTCACAGGTCTCATCAAAAAAGGACGACCGGCCAGACAAGCAGATGAGTCTGGCGACATGATACATGTTGTCACTAACAAAAATACTTAAGGTCTCCATTCACAGGTTGTTCTTGTGGTTCACTCCACAAACAAGGTCCAAGCATCTCGACTTAAACTACACCAACCAGCCCTCAACAACGCCAACGCCAACGCCTGACAACGCAAAGCATCAAGTGGGGGATCAAGGATGTGCTAGTAACATTCCTCCCTTGCCAGCGTGGGAAAGCCCATTGCAACGGTTCGCAAAGAATCACCCTGGTGAAGATGGAACGTCCATGGGGCAACGAGATGATCAACACATCTGGAGGAAGATGTGGACCAACTAATGGTTTAAGCTGATATTAATTAATTTTGTGTGATGTTTATTGATGTTTTATTTGGTTCAATCAAACTATACTGTAGGACTGAGTATTTAGATATCATGATTTGAACAATTGCTGATGAATTTGAAAATATTTCAGGTATATGTAAATTGGAAAGAGGAAAATCTCTTAATTCTGTAGAGTATAGGGACTCTAAATAGGTACATTACTGTAAAGATAATAAATAATCTAGGGACTATTTTTGAAGAATCTTGAGGGGTTTAGAACCCTAATTCAGATATCATAGATGCTAAAAAAAAAAAAAAAAAATAGTTCTCTAATAAGAGAGGATAAGTTACTTTGCCGGACTAGGTCCGAATAGATAATTTGGTAAAGACCAAGAACAATGTAACCCAAACATGTGAAATTTAAACTAAAATGAATCTAAACAGTTAAGACATTTTAGTGAAATAGAATATTTGCTCATAAATCAAAATTCTAAAAAGCTTTCTTAATTCAGAATGAAGTTACGGATTTAATGATCTGGATCAATGGATCCATTATGAACTATTCCGCATTTCCAATAAATAGAGGCAGGACATGTTATATCCATCAGTTAATTCTGGGAAAAAATAGGATTTTAGGATAGGTAATAAAAGATTAAATGACATGTCAGCAGCTAAGGCTATTATCATGGCAAGAGCTGGGTTGAGCTGAGTTAATTTTAAAATGAATGACTGTTTGAAACAAGATAATACAATTACTGATATTTGTGTTAAGGATAAAAATGAAAATATTTTAGAACTTTTTGGTTAGATTTTATTACACAGATCCTTAAATAGATCTGACTAAGTAAAACAATAGCCTGCTTGAATTAAAAGCTAACAAAATAAGGTTAAGAAAAATGGTTAAGCAGAAGTATCAGCCTGTTAAAGGCCTAATAGATCAATGTGATTTGAAATTTAGCAAAGGATAATGAAACTTGATTCAAAGTTAAAAGACAATGTACTATGGTATGTTTAGTTTTTTTTCTGAAAATAGAATTAGATTGCTTGAAGATAGAATGTTGGGAAGAAGATGAAAAAGATGAGAAGATGGTATGTGTATGTGGTAACATTGGAAACAGGTGGTATTTTAATTACAACTTAGGATGCTAATTAAATGAATATTTGACAGGTATTATAAAGTAAAAGATGGAACATGGTATGATTAGAGATATTAGGTGGTATTAAAGTCACTGACTTATAATAGGTTGATTTGGAAAGGCCTAATGATATAATTTTGGATGATGCCAATGAAGGTAATGCTAATGTCGATGCTCATGAAGATATAATTGTGGAAAATGATGATGTAAATATTCATGAATTTGACTAATGAAATTGTTATAGGAAAGGCCAAACCAGGCAACTATGATGATGGATGATTTTCAAATGAAAGAGTGTTTCATTTATTTCTGTTTAATTTCTTAAAAATGTATTTCTGTTTATTTTGTTTTCAAGATATGAAAAAGGGGTGGAATGTAATGGAAATTTTTATTCTAGCCAGCTAATACCATACATGGTGTTAAAGAAACTGCAAGTTGCATATCATCTTCTTCCTTACTGCTGAAGAACAAGGTCAAAATGATATTTACAGAAAGGACAGTTTGTTCTTTCTAAATACAGATAAGCTCGCTTGCACTAAGAGCAAAGGTGTTGCATTGGAAAAGATATACTCAATTGTTTTTAATGACATGTGTAAGTGTGTGCGCATAAAGGGGTGTTAGAATAAGTGTGATAGGTTTTCTGTATATAAGCTGGGCAAAAAGGAGAAGTCGGGGCGCTTCTCTTATCAGACTCTGACTGATGGGTGAACAGCCTTTCTTGCAAGAAATAAAGATCTTGTATAACTTTTGAAATTTCCAGCTGTCTTCCAATTATTATTTAAAGTCATGAAAGTAATTTCCACGACATCCTCCTGAAGACTCGAAAGTGAGCAGCGTAACGTTAATCCAACCGAACTGTGTCAGTGCAGAGATCGCGAGAAGCGAATGTCAACTGAGGAATAGCAGCGCGCCTGACAGCTATATGCCTTAGGTAAGGGGGTGTGGCCTTACCTGGCATTGGCTGCGCGCTTCTGTCTGTCTAGCCAGACTTGGTGCAATTGGATGCTTCTGCAGAGGTCAGGTACGGATGCCCTTCCCATAGGTGGATCTCGAAACGAGATGATGAAAGAGAACTCGAAAACCGGGAGGGTCGGAGAGAGTCTTGGTCTAAACCTGACTCGCGTCTTCCGCTGCGGAACCACCCAGGCTTCGTGGTGGCGTGTTGGAGCCGGAGTGAACGAGACCATGGCTGATTGCGACCGATGCTGAGGAACGCACGGAGTAGACGCGGTCGGAGTCAGCGGGTTAGTAACGTTAAACACTGATTTGTGTGCATCGGCGCTTGATGTTTCAAGAACACCGGTCTCTCAGCTCGGCCTGTCTCAATAAAAGGTCGTGGATCTGTTTCTCAACAGCTTCCAGCTCAGACTGCAGTGCGTGCAGCTCAAATGTGTCCTCACCTGCACCAAAAGGTAGACTACTTACATCTGATATATTCGCCATTTTAACAGATGGACAGTGAGTTAGCAACGAAGCTACCAGTGATGCTATCAATATTAATACTAATTTATGACTGAAGTCTTGGATATAATCCGTTTTTTTTATTATTTTTTTTATACGAGAATAACGAGATCTTATGTCGTTAAAACGACATCTTTTCTCTAATAACGAGATCTTATGTCGTTAAAACTACATATTTTTCTCGTAATAAAGAGATGGTATGTTGTTAAAACGACATCTTTTTGCCCTTATAAGGACATCATGTACAAAATTTGCCTTTATCCACATACAATTTAAAGCCTATCACGCCTTTATCACACTTCTACTTTCAAAAAGCTTAAGCAAATAGTAGCAGCCCCCAATCAGGCAAAATTAATCAATGAGGCCCTTTTTTTAAAATATATTTTATATAGGCCTATACGTTTTTTTTTAATATAATATATAATATAATAATATTTATTTTTGTTAATATCTTCATTACTTAGAGATATAACTAAACAAAAAGTAGTCAAAACACATCTAACAGAACATAGCCTAAGTTGTTTATTTTTTACAACATTGTGTTCTTATTTTGTTTAATTAACGAAATGTCAATCTTCGTCTTTATAACAGAAGATACAATACAATACAACAATCTTCAAGATACAGCCTACAGTCTTCACATGTATAACGGATTGTCACCTTATAAACAGTCCTTTGTGTGGTGGAATAAGCAATGCTATATAGAAATATATGGTTACCAGTATATCTTAACTTAAACTTTATTTTATTATTTTATTATTAACAAATTAAATTTAATGTAAAGAGCTGGATACTAATTACTAATTAAATAATGTCAAATATTAAATGTAGGCCATTGATTAGAGTTGCCATAGACTAAATTTTTCTAGATTAGTTTAAGCAATTAGGACTAATCGCACGTTTATTCAATCCTGGGTGCATGTAGGCTATAGCCTATATTCCACGCTCAAGCGCATGCATAAAATTCACCGGCAAAAGGCTAATGATAATAAATGTGTCTGAAAAAAATAACGAAGCATTTTAATTGTTTATTAATGAACTAGTCTTTTCTAAATCAGTGTAGGCTGCCTGCAAACATATCTCCATACATCTCCGCTGTATTATAGCCTAGATGCGCCTTTCATACTGACAGGATTACATAATCAGATGGTACCGTACGTATTTGCTTTCGATTGGATGTTTTTCGTTGGTGGACATTTTTTTAAAATAAACTTTATATAGCCTATATAGTCTGTGAGGCTTGTCTATACACTGTTTTTCTGTTCATTTTTGAAACGCGCTCCAATTCTCAGAGATCATGAAAGCGCGCCCTGTTCGTTTTCTTTTATTTTACAAAAGCACAAAGTTTTCTTATTGTTGTGAGTTTACACAAATAAAAGTAGTTGCGACTGATGTATTATTCTTTTCTGTGTGACCAGAAATGATGGAGTATTTTAAGTTGTTTCCACTGTTGATAGGAAAATGCAAGTGATGGCACCGGCGCGTCCATGTGTCATGCAGTGCGCGCTCCACACTCCGCACAAACACTCGGATATGCGCTTAATAATAGCGAACATTTATCTAGGTTAACGTTAGAGCGAATGGCCATGCCAGACGGATAATCCTCTTCATGTTTAACAAATCAAATTATGTTGCATTTTCTTGCGCCAGTTTGAAAAGGGCGGCTGAAACACTTAGCCTATAGATAAACGCCCAACGCTGGTGTTTTTCTTTAAACAAATTCGTTTAGGCTTTAAAATAAATATTGTTTGTGGGCTAATTAATGCCACAATTATTTGTTTATTTTATTGGCTACTTGTATTTTTCATTTTTGTTTTGCATTGAATACCATTTAAAGGATTTGCTGTGCACTGCAATGCCATCCTCCCATAGAAAGACACGTTAAGAGCCACCTATATTTTCTTTATAATAAAGGGTTTATATGAGAGGAAAACACTTAACGTATAATTAAATGCATTGCGTTCATATTCTGAGCTCATCTGCTTTTCTGTAGGATAGTATGGTTTATTAATAAGGTGTGTACAGCATTTTATCTTTATCACTGAAGTAGCCTATTAAATAAAACATTTCTAATTTCTTTCCAAAATAATCTATATATTCGGCAGTGAGTCCATCGGTACCCGGAGATTTATTCAATGACAATCTCAAGCTCACGTCATCCAATTCTGCTATTCTTATATCGGACTCACAGAATTCTTTAAACGAAACATCAATCTTGGGTATGAAGTCCTTAATTTCATTTAAAAAATTGAGGAATCCGGTTGGGAATATGCAGAGGTGTAAAGATTATTATAAAATGTAAAAACTGCGTTTTCCATGGTTTTATTGTATTTGCACTCTACTCCATTTATCAGTAAACTGGATATTGCCTTATTTTCCTGTCTTCTCTTCTCTAAATGACTGGAATATGATCAGTTTGATGGACCCCATTGACTTCCATCGAATTTTTTTTTCCTACTATGGATGTCATTGGGGTCCCTCAACTGTTTGGTTACCGACATTTTTCAAAATATCTTCTTTTGTGTTCAGCAGAAAAAAGAAATTCATACAGGTTTGAAACAACTTGAGGGTGAGTAAATGATGACAGAATTTTCATTTTTTGGTGAACTATCACTTTAAGTCAGAATATAATCAATTAAAGTTAAATTACTCATTTGATACCTTGCTTCTAATTTTCAAAACAAAATATAGAAAAATAAAATAAAATAATGTTACCTTATAGTTGAGTTTTTATTTATTAAACCCCATTTGTCAACGTTGAGATAATTGTGTGGTGCTTTCATCTCTTGTAGAGACATACACTCACCTAAAGGATTATTAGGAACACCTGTTCAATTTCTCATTAATGCAATTATCTAATCAACCAATCACATGGCAGTTGATTCAATGCATTTAGGGGTGTGGTCCTGGTCAAGACAATCTCCTGAACTCCAAACTGAATGTCAGAATGGGAAAGAAAGGTGATTTAAGCAATTTTGAGCGTGGCATGGTTGTTGGTGCCAGACGGGCCGGTCTGAGTATTTCACAATCTTCTCAGTTACTGGGATTTTCACGCACAACCATTTCTAGGGTTTACAAAGAATGCTGTGAAAAGGGAAAAACATCCAGTATGCGGCAGTCCTGTGGGTAAAAATGCCTTGTTGATGCTAGAGGTCAGAGGAGAATGGGCCGACTGATTCAAGCTGATAGAAGAGCAACTTTGACTGAAATAACCACTCGTTACAACCGAGGTATGCAGCAAAGCATTTGTGAAGCCACAACACGCACAACCTTGAGGCGGATGGGCTACAACAGCAGAAGACCCCACCGGGTACCACTCATCTCCACTACAAATAGGAAAAAGAGGCTACAATTTGCACAAGCTCACCAAAATTGACAGTTGAAGACTGGAAAAATGTTGCCTGGTCTGATGAGTCTCGATTTCTGTTGAGACATTCAGATGGTAGAGTCAGAATTTGGCGTAAAAAGAATGAAAACATGGATCCATCATGCCTTGTTACCACTGTGCAGGCTGGTGGTGGTGGTGTAATGGTGTGGGGGATGTTTTCTTGGCACACTTTAGGCCCCTTAGTGCCAACTGGGCATCGTTTAAATGCCACAGCCTACCTGAGCATTGTTTCTGACCATGTCCATCCCTTTATGACCACCATGTACCCATCCTCTGATGGCTACTTCCAGCAGGATAATGCACCATGTCACAAAGCTTGAATCATTTCAAATTGGTTTCTTGAACATGACAATGAGTTCACTGTACTAAAATGGCCCCCACAGTCACCAGATCTCAACCCACTAGAGCATCTTTGGGATGTGGTGGAACGGGAGCTTCGTGCCCTGGATGTGCATCCCACAAATCTCCATCAACTGCAAGATGCTATCCTATCAATATGGGCCAACATTTCTAAAGAATGCTTTCAGCACCTTGTTGAATCAATGCCACGTAGAATTAAGGCAGTTCTGAAGGTGAAAGGGGGTCAAACACAGTATTAGTATGGTGTTCCTAATAATCCTTTAGGTGAGTGTACAACGATTCCGAGAGGTGACTCATTACCTGAGCTGCAGCAGAGCAACAAGTGTTGAAGCTATTACCACTGCCCTTTTTGCTCGGCCAGTGTCAAATTAGAAAAGTCATGTTCAAATCCACTTCAACAAGGCAGTTGTCTATGGTGGTATGAATATCTTGAGTTATTTGTTTAATATATGTACACCCAATATATTATAGCATAATAGTTTACCAGTGTACTCATTTTTTTTAGGCTTCACTATACACAGATGTGGACTGGGATGTAGAACAGCACTGCAACACCACTGCCCATACTGTGATACCACAGTTTTAAGGAGAAGGGATTTTGAGACGTATGTTCAGGTTTGCAAAAAAACCCTGCTTCTTCAGCCACAATTTTATCTCCAGCCACTGCAGCGCTGAGCACACCATCTCCAGCCAATACAGGACATTAATGCCACATTCCATCTTGCAAGCCAGTGCATTGACAAGACAAATGGCATATTTCCAGTCCTTAAAGTTATCAAGGGTCACAGTGTTCCTCTTCATATTCAGCTCAAGACATGGGGAGAACACCATAAGGTCATCTGTGAAGGTCAACATGGAAGTTGCACAGAAGAGTGGCCTGTCATCATATCAGTGCAAACACATCCGCTCTGTAACTTACTGCACATCTTCTGCAGAACTAGTCTCCTTGAAAGAGGAGATTTTAACCGAGATGGTAAAAGCAAAGTGGTTTAGTAATGAAAAGAAGATGACATGCCTTACTCGGCAGCAGCTTGCCAACAGCAATTGCATTCCACTCTCTGTTCAAACTTCAATTGGCACCCCTGAAACAAAGAAGTTTATTTCAGTATTTGAACCCAGTGTCTCCTATTACAGCCGGTTGGGACATGTAATGGTTGTGTATGACTCAAAATTAAACACATGGCATTGTCCCTGTGCCAAATTGCGGCGTTCATGTGTGCACAAATGTATTGCAAAATGGCACCTTTTTCAGACACAACGTGAGTTGTTTCGAACAGTCTTCAGCAGAGAAGAATCACCACACAAACAGCCACATGCACAGTCTGAGTGCACATGCACAGTCTCCTAACTTTACTTTCATGAGTGTCTGCAGAGCTGTAAAGAGAGGTGGGGGTCTAGCTGCTCTTTTTAAAGATATCTATCAATGTAAGCAAATATCATTTGGGAATTACCCGTCTTTCGAATATCTGGGTACTGTGTTAAATGGTGCTCCACGCATTTTACTTATCATTATTTACAGGCCTCCAAAATACTCTCCAGCCTTTGCTGAGGACTTTACAGAACTGTTATCAACAATTACCTCAGAGTTTGACTGTTTTGCCATTGCTGGAGATTTTAACATTCACATAGATAGTGCAGAAAACAATATGGCAAAAGAAATCAAAACTGTTTTAAAATCTTTTGATCTGACTCCGCATGTACATGGACCCACACACAATCGTGGACACACTCTAGATTTACTTATCAGTAAGGGTCTAAACATTTCATCGATTGTTATTAAGGATGTAGCACTGTCTGATCATTTCTGTATTTTCTTTGATATAGTGATCTCTCCTGCCACTGAAGCTAGATCTGTGTCTGTCAAGAAGAGATGCTTAAATGAGAACACTAGTGTCCTATTTATGAAGGCTATATCCTTAACACCAAGCATATCTGCAGACTCTGTTGATCTTTTCCTTGATTCTTTTAACTCAAAAGTTAAAGGTGTAATTGATGATATTGCTCCTGTGAAAGTCAGGAAGAAGAGTGGCAGACAAAAAGCACCTTGGAGAAACTCAACAGCAGTGCAACATATGAAAAGACAATGCAGAAAAGCAGAGCGCATGTGGCGGAAGACAAAACTTGTAGTCCATTATAACATCTACAAAGACAGCCTTCATGCTTTTAATATGGAACTAGGCAAAGCTAGACAGACTTTCTTATCAAATATTATAAACTGCAATTTAAACAACACACGCACTCTTTTTGCTACTGTAGAGAGACTGACAAACCCCCCAAGCCAGATTCCCAGTGAAATGCTCTCAGACAACAAGTGCAGTGAGTTTGCTTCTTTCTTCTCTGAGAAAATCAATAATATCAGAAAGGTGATCAGCACATCCTTGAGTTGCGCTGGGGTCAGACAGATCAGACCACCTGAGAAAGTAGTTACTATGTCTGAGACATAAGTATTAGTATGAAATTAGTATTCAATTTCAAAGAAATTGATGGTAAAACGTTGGAAGAAACCGTACAGCACCTTTAAACATCAACCTGCGCTCTTGACACACTTCCCACATCTTTTTTCAAAAGTGTGTTAAACAGTTTAGAAGCAGATCTTCTAGAAGTGGTAAATGCCTCACTTCTCTCTGGGAGTTTTCCAAACTCCCTGAAAACTGCAGTTGTCAATCTGGAACAAAAGAGCAATCTGGATAAGACCATATTAAGCAACTATAGACCGATCTCAAATCTTCCTTTCATAGGCAAGATCATTGAAAAAGTTGTCTTCAATAAACTGAACAAATTCTTAAGCTCGAATGGATACTTTGACAATTTTCAATCTGGTTTCCGACCGCACCACAGCACAGACACAGCGCTCATAAAGATAATAAACGATATTCGCTTAAATACTGATTCAGGAAAATTATCAGTGCTGGTACTACTCGACCTCAGTGCTGCATTTGACACTGTCGATCATAACATACTTCTTGACAGGCTGGAAAACTGGGTGGGGCTTTCTGGGATAGTCCTAAAATGGTTCAGGTCATACTTAGATGGGAGAGGTTATTATGTGAGTATAGGAGACCATAAGTCTGAGTGGACATCCATGACATGCGGAGTCCCTCAAGGCTCAATTCTTGCGCCACTCCTGTTCAACCTGTATATGCTCCCAATGAGCCAAATAATGAGAAAGAACCAAATCTCTTACCACAGCTATGCAGACGACACACAGCTCTACTTAGCCCTATCGCCTAATGATTACAGCCTCATTGACTCCCTGTGCCGATGCATTGATGAAGTAAACAGTTGGATGTGTCAAAACTTTCTTCAGTTAAACAAAGACAAAACTGAAGTCATTGCGTTTGGAAACAAAGATGAAGTTCTCAAGGTGAACGCATACCTTCACTCTAGGGGTCAAACAACCAAAAATCAAGTCAGGAATCTTGGTGTGACAATAGAGTCAGAGCTTAGTTTTAGTAGTCATGTCAAAGCAATAACTAAATCAGCATACTATCATCTCAAAAATATTACAAGAATAAGATGCTTTGTTTCCAGACAAGACTTAGAGAAACTTGTGCATGCTTTCATCACCAGCAGGGTGGATTACTGTAATGGACTCCTCACTGGCCTTCCCAAAAAGACCATAAGACAGTTGCAGCTCATACAGAACGCTGCCGCCAGGATTCTGAGCAGAACCAGGAAATATGAACACATCACACCAGTCCTCAGGTCTTTACACTGGCTCCCAGTTAGATTTAGGATTGATTTTAAAGTATTATTACTGGTATATAAATCATTCAATGGCCTAGGACCTCAATATATTGCAGATATGTTCACTGAATATAAACCCAACAGATCACTCAGATCATTAGGATCATATCAGCTAGAAATACCAAGGGTTCACTCTAAGCATGGTGAATCTGCTTTTAGCTATTATGCCAGCCGCAGCTGGAACCAGCTTCCAGAAGAGATCAGATGTGCTCCTACAGTGGTCACATTCAAATCCAGACTCAAAACACTTCTGTTTAGCTATGCATTTACTGAATGAGCACTGTGCCACTGTTCGTCCGACTGTTTGTACTGTACTGTATTTTATTTTATTTTTCTAAACTGTTTTAATTATTCTTATTTTATCCTTTTTATTATTTTAATTTCTTCTATGTAAAGCACTTTGAATTGCCATTGTGTATGAAATGTGCTATATAAATAAACTTGCCTTGCCTTGCCTAGCATGGATCTGAGGAAAGGCACAACACAACAGAACAATAAAAGAAAAATGACAACAATTACGGCCATTATTACTCCCACCTTAATGAACCATTCTTTCCAGGATCCAAACACAGAATCAAACCAGTTTCCCAACTCTCTGTCTCTCCCCGCATTTTCAGTGTTCTCTTGTCTCAGGTCCTTCAGCTTCTTCATGGCCCTAGTAAAAGCTCAATCAGAGGCTGTATTATTTGGAATAAAGGTGCAACAGTCAATTCCAAACATCACACATACCCCTCCTTTTTCTGCCAGTGGCCAGTTCAGAGCTTGTCTGTTTTGCCATGTCATTTTGCTGGTGTATTTTAGCTGATGGCCTAAGGCATCCATTGCTTGACCATAGTCTTAATTGTTCTGTTGATTGTCAGAGCTAATCTGAGATGGTACTGTATGCCAAATCTTGGGATGACTTCTTTGGTTAACATTTTTATCAGTTTCTGCTTCTTGGTCTGCTGAGGGTTCTGCTTCGACCCATATGCTAAATCTATCTATGAAAACTGTATCTGTATCTTTTTCCTCTTACTGATTTTATCATGTCCACATAATCCATCACTAGATGTTTGAAGGTCCTTCTGGAACTGAGATAGAGCCTATTGGAGTTGCTGTTCCTTTTCTGACATTATTTTGTGAATCTTTGTCTTTTTTATTTTTCTATTTTTATTTTTCTAATAATCTCCCCCCTTGCGCAATGGTCAAAATCATGCACATCCTAAATTAAAATAGTAAAAAGGGTTGCTAGTGTAATTATCTGTCTTTTAATACCTCATTTGTCCAATAGTCTGAAGTTGAGGGTTTTGCTTATATGCCTTCTTGACTAATGATATAGACTTAATTTTATATTAAATTATCTATTCTAAATTCCAAGGTGCGAATACAACCAATTGTAAATTGGTAACACAACTCTGGTGACAAAAGCTACTGAATGTAGGCAATGTGGCATTCCCCATGTGACAATGTCTAAATGTTTTGAATAACACAGTTGGTCGATATCAGTTGCCATTTGATTGTGTTAACCACTGCTGTCATAAACCCCACATTTTTCAATATCTAATAGATACAAATTTCTGGTAGGTTGGGACATGCTGTCGTTTGAAAAAAACATTATTAATATCTCTTATCTGATTTGTCATTCATCTGTTAATTTAATTTCTCTTCATAATCTTTTCTTCTGTTATGAGATACTCTTTTAAATGACTGGAGATTTCAGCATAATCTCGAATTCATGACCAACAATATTAACATCGTGCAATCCCTGGTAATTTGTAATTTGTGTAGTTAATACAGTATCTTTATTTCTAAACCTAAAAAAAAAAAATCAACTATTGACCAAGATGGAGTGACCAGCACCATAGCTTTATCATCCACATTTTTTGTTGTTGAACATATTATGTCCTCTTTTTTTTCCTGATAGAGAGCTCAGTATCAATCAAGCTTATAAAGCAGAGCCCAAAAGCTCTCTGTTCAATGGACAACATCATCAATTATCTAATTATGCATTTACCCCTAGTTGGTTAATGCAGTAGTCCCTCACTATGCTAAGTCCAGCGTCAGTTGTAGTTAATTATTGAGTCATGCAAACACTTCCCCTCCCATTTTTTTTATGCTTACAGCTGGACTAATGTCTATTGAAAGAAAGCAAATAGAGAGTGTCAGCTTCACAGAATATAGAGAACTGCTGCTGGACCAGCGATCAGTTGAACTGGTTCGTCCCTCCTCATCCGATGCATTTGATCTGTCAGTCTTTGTTGGCATTCAAGGGTCTGGTGTCATGTTGGGACATAGTAGTTTGACTCTGGATGCTGTTGTCTCTCTGTCTCTCCTCAGTCTGGCTTTTGGCCAGGCCACGGAGGAGGCAATTTTGCATGATGACAGATGTTTTTCTTGGTTGTTTCTGCATCAACACAGTCTTTGTCCATTCCAGCTCCTCAGAAGTTTCAGCTTCCTCTTTCAGGGGGATGAAGGCCCACCAACCAAACGCCTCTTCTTTTCTCTGCAGCCGTGTCCTTATGTTTCTTGCTCTCACTGGTTGCACAGTCCAGTTGCTGTTGTTTATGTCGAGGCAGCCGTCCCAAAAGCTGTCTGGTGTCATCTGGAAATTAAACACTCAGAGACCCGCATGAATCAAATTCATCCTTTATAAATTCTGCAACCATCTCTTTCAATTGTCCCTGAATTTCAGAAGTATCATCTGGTTGATAACAGCAGTTTCCCCATGCAGTTTCAATAAAGCAAGTTCTTCTTTGCAGAAAAGAGCAAGCATTTTTCTTCTTTGCAGTATGCAGAAAATAACAGCCTTTCTGTCTAAGTTGCCTTATTTTCAGTCACATATATAGTATTTTTATCACTCGGTATATCGATCTCTACTCTCTCAAGCATTTTAGGATTAAATCAATGAATCTCATTACTGTGAAATGTGCATAATACAGTATGGCTGTTAAAAATATCTGTTTAGCTTGGTCACCCAATCCTGCTCATTCAACACAATGCACAAGTTATTTTAAGTTAACTCAATCCAAAGATCTCAATTTCTGCAATGGCTCAAATTTAAAACTGTCTCAGGGACAACAAGATGCAAACATCATAGGCTACGTCTTTATATAACAGATCAGTCATACCCACATCTAGCATGTCTCTCTATATATAAATATTTTATCTCTAAATGTCAGATATTTCTATAAACCTTTTTATCAATTATTTGATTTTCCCCTGGGAACTACACAAACCACTTATTCTAAGGAGAAAACTCCAGTGTTTTTGATGGCCACCAGTTTGCGCAATCCTCCATATCAATCCCTGTTAGGCTTATTTATTTAATTCCCCCATAGACCGGTCAACTAACATTTAAGCAATTTTTATATTTTCTTTCAGGTTAATTTCTTATCAATTATTTTATTGGTGTTTTCTTGGTATTTGTGAAATTAGTCTACTTTTAATTCTGACTGGATTAGCAGATTTCACCAATCTTACTTGATCTCTTAGTAAACTGTTTTTGAATACCTTTTATTTTATTTTATTTTTTTTATGAATGTTTCAGTGTCTCTGCACATAGCCACATCTAATGTTCTCTCAGCTGGTCATTTTGTTTTTAGGCTTCTTTCCCCATTTTTGGAGGGTTGTCCTATAGTATCTCTGCAAAATTAATATTTTGATCTTGATATCTCTACAGGTGTTGATGCCATTATAATCTTAATTATTATCGGTGTGTTTCACTCATTTTTTAGTGTACCTTACTAACCCCAGCTTGCATCTATTCTTAACTAGTTTTCAGCAAGATGGTCAGACATTTATTAAGATATCTGATTAGTTTTTCTCAGGTATTTCAAAAATGCAGTTCCTCTATTACAGGTCCACTGGTGGGGATGACAGTTACAAATAAAATCTCTCAATGTGTTGTTCAAAGTGTACACCAATGTATTGGAAATGGTTACTCACTTTCTGGTTTATATGCTAGTCAGAACTAGGAAAGGTGAACTCTTTCTCTCTGTCTCCCTCCTTTCCTTCCTCACACACACACACACACACACACACACACACACACACACACACACACACACACACACACACACACACACACACACACACACACACACACACACACACACACACACACACACACACACACACACACACACACACACACACACACACACGCAGTCTCACTTTCTTCTTGCAGTCCTTCCTTTCTGCCTCTCTTTCTCATATTACAGCAATTCCTGCCTTTGTCCTTCCTCATTTATAAATTCCTTTTCCAACCAAATTTTTTTTTTTATGCCTTTTGTTAGTTCCAATGCCTGTCTTAATTTTCCCTCTTCTCTTTGCCTTCTATCCTACCTCTTATACCTGTCCTGTTATCAGTGAGTCCGTTCCACATTTTTTCTCTTAACTTTTAGACTTCCTGAAGAGAAAAAAATATCAATTGTCTGTATATGTCCTCACTTCCTTCTACCTTCTTTAGTTCTTCACTTCACACACAATTATGTCTATTTTATTCCACTTTTCATTCATACACCCGGGATTTCATTCACACACTTTCACTCATTAATTTGATATCTTTATATTAAATGCAGGAACAATGCATATTTGTTCAGTTCTTACCTAGCAAAAGCTGTGTTTCTCGGTCTGGATCGCAGCACTTGCAGTCTGGCAAATGGCCAAACAATCGACAAAACCAACTTCTTGGAATATTTCTTGTTCTTTGATACTTATATATTTGTACTCTTTTTTTTACTAATTTGCTTTTCACAATCCATCCAATTTTAATAGTTGTATTCCTCCTTTTTATAATTCTTATAGTACTTTCTTAATATTGTTTATTTTATTCCAGTCCTTTTTAAATCCTCTGCTCGGTTTTTGACTAAATTTAGCTTTCACTTGCAGCCCAGCTGTAAATTTATGATCAGTTAAGTGCTTTTTTGGTAGTACGCCCAGAATGGACTGGCCGCACGCCCAGAATGGACTGGCCGCACGCCCAGAATGGACAAAACAGCACCTCTTTCTTCTTTTCTCTTTTCTTCTTTTTGGATATCCCACAACAGATTGGTGGTGTAGACCAGTGGTTCCCAACCTTTTTTTGTCTGAGACCCCCTTTTTCCAAAGAAAATATTTTAGGGCCCCCCTTCACATTTAATGATATTATCGCTCTTGTAAACTTGCAGCAAGGATGACAGAATATGTTGTTTTCAAGCAAACGGTATGTTTACTATAACCAGATGTTTATGCACAAATAATAGCCTATAATATTGAAAATACAATAACAAAAACATCAGTAGGCCCTTTGTAATTTAAAAACGTAAGCCTAGGAGTAGGCTAGCCTATAAAGTGGCCCTATTTGAAATGCAATAACAAAAATATTCACACTGGTGTGTAGGTAAAAAAAAAAAAGTAGGCTATATAGGCTATTACTAAATGACTGCTGTCTGGGACCTCAAAACTTGCATGTTATTTGTGAGGCTTTATCAATGTGAGGCTTTATTTTTGACGTTTTTGGCGCTATAACGAGCGATAATAAACGTGCGTTTATTAACAGAATAATGCGTCTTTCGGAAGAACATTGTAGCCGGAACTACTTCTCTCTGTGTACGTCTATGACGAGTCACGCAGGTATTGGGCTACTCCGCAGCGGCAGCGATCCGAACCAGTGTGAAATAGTCCCAATGTAAACACTTATTAAAGGTGTACCATAGTGATTCAGGATAAGACAAAAACACGGATTGGAAAATGGATTCATGATGAACTCGCTCATTATATACATTTTGTAAATTTTGAACAGAAAAAAGTTAAGGCCTTTTATTTAATTCTCATTGCTCAAAACTATTCAAAATACGACGCGACCCCCCACAGAGCTCGCTGAGGCCCCCTTGTGGGCCGCGACCCCCCTGTTGGGAACCACTGGTGTAGACTGTGGAGGCTTCATGTTTTCCAGTATGCTCTACAGCTTGTCTTGGGAGCACCCTTTGATTTTCCATCTGTAAGTAAATTACCAGGTCAAGTACTTGACCTTTATGATGTTGTTCTCTATTTTTGTCTTCCAGTGTCACATTTTCCTTTAATATTCTGTAATGAAGGAGCTCCCAATAAGAAAGAAGCTGTGAAATGGCTCCATTCCAACAGCCATCTGCTCAAGGGTCCAGTGGAGGAGCCTCTTTTCATTCGAATGGATGAAGAAGATAAGGAAAAGGCCCTCAACAATCTCTGGGAACAGTCAGAAGCTTCCAGAGAGCCCTTTGTATTTCGTTTTCTGCTCAGGGATGACATGGAGTTTTTTTTTTTTTTTTTGCAAGAATGTGAGGACAAAATGGGCCTCAGAGTGAATTCCTCATTTGATCGATTTTTAAAACGACGCTTCTTTTTTTCAATTTCTTTTTTAGATTTTTGACATGTTTTAGTTTACATAAAGAAAAATACATGCTGCACATGTTCTTGTGAAATAAAGGATATTTTATATAAAATGCCCATAAGTTTCAAGCATTATTTTTCAACATCGTGATCAGGAAGTAACTCTCATAATACAATGAACTATACAATTATATTACACAAGATTAATGTTTTAAAATTCTTATTGTACTGTAACTGTACCTTAATGTATCATTATAACACGTATAAAGAATGATGTTTCGTGTGTAATAAAAGCTAATTATGCTCCAAAACCTTAAGTGGCGCTACTCAGCGGTAAACTCCGCCCCTCACTTCCGGTTCTGTGGCTGGGGTCCTGAAACTGGTGGTGCTGTGGGTCTGCAGCTGGATACTATTGGGTGAAACAGAGAGAAAAACTTTGTTTTGGGAAGCTTCTGTCCTGCCGTCCTCCTTATCCACTTCCAGCTCTCCTCATACCAATTGACCTATCAGTAAGCCCCTCCCCTCGAACGTGTGATATAGTGAATTTTATGTTTATTCATTTCTTCAAATGCATTATAGAATTGTTCAATGTTATTTTCTTGATATTGCTAATATTGTTTAAATGCTTATTTGTGCTTTAGGTAAACAAAACAAGTAAGAGCGTTA
Source organism: Leuciscus idus (assembly GCA_021554675.1). Classification (NCBI taxonomy): domain Eukaryota; kingdom Metazoa; phylum Chordata; class Actinopteri; order Cypriniformes; family Leuciscidae; genus Leuciscus; species Leuciscus idus. The sequence continues at coordinate 11,496,389 of CM038625.1, read as the reverse complement.
TGTGCATTAATTAATTTAATTATTTTCATTTGACATACCAGCGTGATGACGTCATCGCACACTTCGGTATGTGGCGCGCGCCCGTGATTGCGCTTATATTCACTACTAATCAGTTTTAGTTCATTCCGGTTCGGTTTCTGAACTCTCCGACTTCAGATCGTATATTTATAGACTCTCTACATTGTACTTATCCAAACACAACAATAAACTTCCTCAAACTCATACACATCAGGGGCGGCTGGCCAATAGAGGGCGCTAGGGCGATTAGCTTAGCCAATTGCTGATTTAAGATAAATGTTTGACATAAACTGTAGTCAATCAGCGAGCTCAAATCTAGTCAGCTATGGGCGATTCTATTTAGCGCCCCAAGCTGCGCGCGCCCGAGCCGAGGCGCACATCTCTATCAGACAGAGGTCTATCGGCCTGGTTAGCTGGATGCGTCATGCTAATGCCTTGTTTTGCTTTCCGTGATTACATTTTAAAACAACGGTGACAGATCCGGCATGGACAGTTACCGGAGTGAAGGAAGTGAGTTCAATTTCAAATGCAAATGGAAAGTTTGTGCAATTTGTTTGTTTTTGTGTAAGGACAGTATGCAGTTTGTGTTAAATTGTGTTTGGGTGGTTAATAATAATAATAATTATTATTATTTTTATTTATATAGCGCCTTTCCAACACCCAAGGTCGCTTTACAAAGATATGTAAAAGGCAGTGGTTCTCAAACTGGGGTACGTGAGGTGAAAGGGGTACGGGAACAAAATGCTCAACTCAAAAAAGCCACAGCAGAACTGCAGCACACAGGAATGATTGTGAACGAATCTGCGGTTTTGAACGAATCATGAGAGTCAATGATTCAATAATTAATTCATAAATACAGCCACTTGCTTCATTACTGAGTGAATGAATGACTCGATGACTCTCCACCTACTGGCGGTTTTAATTCAATATTTAAAAGCATAACTTCGTTTTTACCATCATTGCATATTTCTCTACTGAACATTTATTATGAACATTTATTATTTAAAGCATTATTTATTTTATAAAGGTATTTGTAAAGGTAAAATGCACTGGAAAAATCGATTAAAGGGGGCAAATATTGTCCCTTACTGAAAAAGGTGCGACTGAAGAGTGTGGGTACGCAGAAGGATGTTAAAAGCCTCATGGGGTACAACTCTAAAAAGTTTGAGAACCACTGGGACTGGGTTAAGGAATAGAACAAAATAAACATCAACATCAAAGCACAATACACATACCAAGGGCAGAAAGTAGGCCTAATATACAGAGGTCACTTACAAAGTTAGGTTAACGACACAAACAAAGAGGGATTCAAACAAATTGCATATCAATAACAATGTAGAATTTACAGACTGTGAGCTGAAGAGTAATATTCAGATAAAAAATGTGTTTTTGAAGGAGAGAAGGGTGGATGTTTGACGGATGTCTTGAGGAAGAGCATTACACAACCTCAGAGCCACTACGCTAAAAGACTCCCATGGTTACCAGACTATTGAAACCGACTGAATATGACACAGCCCCACCGAAGATATTTTTCACCAGCCGCCACTGATACACATATAAAAACGCATATACACACAATATAGATTCAACTTTATCGCCAGTACTGCAAGCGTGAGGTCTTACTTCCCCGCTGCAGCCACATCTCTCTGCGTCTGCTCTGTTCAGTGAGCGGCTGAGAGGTAGTGATGTGACATTTGAACCGAGGCGTCGGAGCTTGTGTCGAGAAAAAATGGGCATGCCAGATGAAGCCGCGATCCGAGGCTTGTGTTGTTAACGTGAAGATCACGTGACTAATGACAAACGAGGCCTCGGTTTGTGTCGCTTCCGGGAAAAGAGGGTTCGAAACTCGCGCCACCTTGAGGGTGTTGTCAGGAGTAGTAGAGGCAGTTGTAGTAGTGTCAGAGAGTCAGATAACTATCATTGTCATTGTCGTTATTGTGTCATGTATTAGGGATGTATATTATTACATTATCAGGTTAGAATAGTTATAGTATATTGTTATTATTAATTATAGTAGCTACATTAGGCTATAGTCTTGTTATATGAATTAGATCATATTATTTTGATTGATTTGGATTTTTGGATCTGGACTGCTTTTTGATTTGGATTGCCCTTTTGGATTTGTTTACTTTTGTGACCTCTTCCTTTTTCCTGGAAATGGAGCCAGCAAGAAAAAGGGAATCCTCCCTTGGCTGGGCTCAACAAAAGCATCAGTGTCCTCATTTGTACCAGCTGGCACTGGCATGTTCCCCTGCATCCTCTGTTCCTTGTGAAATTATATTTTCCAAGGCTGGAGAGATTTTGTCCGAGAAGAGGAATCGTCTAAACCCCAACACACTTGAAATAATTCTGTTTCTCAATAAAAATCTATTGTAATCCTTCCTTCACCCACCCCTAACTGCAGTGTTGCAGGTTGCTCCTCTATATCCCTCAGTCCCATAAGCACAACACTGCACTAAAACTAGTAACAGTTCACTGCACAATAACCCCCAGAAACAAATTTCCCACCCCAGACTATGCTGTTGCAGTTTACTTTACTACACTCCCGCCACCATAATCACTGCACTCAACACAGTGTCACTTTTGTTGTTCATACTGTCACTATCCAAACAATTTATGAATAATTAATTAACTGTGTGTGTGTGACAGTTGTCTCTGCACAAGTAAATTGAGACTGAGAAAGTCTATATTATACCCAGGCAATGGACAAATGTCTGCTCAGGACTTTTTTTAAAGGTTACAGACATTAACAGTGAGAAGAAAATAAATAAAGTTTATTTATCGGGGGACGACACTGGTTCAGAATTAATTAATTTTACTGCTATTTCTTTGCACAGTAGCTAGGTGTCACTAGTGAGCTATGCTGAATGAAGCTTCGAGTAATGAACCTTTGGCTGAAGCAATGGGCTGCGAAGTCACAGTGGTTCAGGAAGCCTCATTTTTCCATCACTACTGAGAGGAGCAACACATTCCGGTGACTGCACGCCAGCTGACATAGACATGAATGAGCTGCACAGGGACCAATCAGTGATCACATATCAGCTGCCTTCTCCTTTGTTTTTAATTCAAACCATTTAATTTGACCGTTTTTTCCCCCTCAAACTCATATACACATACAAAAACGCATATACACCAGAGGTGGAAGTAACGAATTACAACTACTCACGTTACTGTAATTAAGTCGTTTTTTTGGGTACTTGTACTTTTTTGAGTATATTTTTAAATCTGTAATTTTACTTGTACTCAAGTACATATTAAGCTAAGTAATCTACTTCGCTACTTGTAAAATCACATTTCGTTACTGAGTACAATTTGAATTGATATTCAAATCTTTGAATGGCATTTCGGTAGCCAATAAAAATATTCGATCGTAAACGGACCAATAAAACCCCTGATATTTGGACTGAATGAAAGCCGCCGCAGTCGCAGCAGGTTTTGAAGAGCTGATCATGAAGGAGGCGAGGAGCTCAGAGTGATTAATGGCTGGACTGAAAGTTTGGAACAACAAACTACATAGTAGTATTGTCAAAATATCTATATTTTGATACATATCAATACTGAAATATCTGTCAATACTCATTTTGGCCTATACACCAATACGATACCAGCTGCGTGTTCTCATTCTCTCATCTCAACGACAGCGAGTTTGACACACCCGCCTCCCCTCAGCGCGGGATTGCAGGTAGGCCTATTACGCATAATTGTATTAATACCTGCAAGTTTCTATGGCATATTTTAATGGCAAATGTCACAAACAATATTATAACGCGAGGGCACATTCATGTAATCGCAGAAAACTGGACGCGAGCTCTCAAATGTAGGCTACGAATGAACTGGACTCGGATATTGAGTGTGCGCTCTCGGACTGTGTGTCATATCATGTGTAATCGCGAATCTCTCCAAGTGGTTCTCACTGCAGACTCAAATGACGTCCAGCTCCAATCTCTCCATGCTCTTGAATTAAACGCTGTCAAAAGTTATGAAAAATCTAGTCTTTTTGCAAATTAAATTCAGTTTGAATTGAAATCAAGCTTCCTCGTGCTGTGTGCGAGCTATTGCAACAGTTCACATTACCCTATTGTAAAGACAAATACACTGAGTGAGTAAATATTAGATTATTGTAATGGTTATTGATCAATGTTTAAATATGTAAACAAAAGCCTGAATTAAAATCTCTCCTTATAAAGTGGACGTGTCTCTTCAGAATACTTGAATTAAACTTTTCCATTCAAATAGATTACTGTTACAATGAGTGTTGTGCTTTTCAATGCTTGAAAATAATGATTGCCTTGACAAAATGGATGGACAAAAATGTAGATATTAAAATATTTAGTATGTAGTAGTTTTCCCGATGGTATTAAAAATTATAGGCTAGGCCTACTGAATATTGACATATTTCAAGGTGTCATATTGAAGTTAGAAATTCCAGTATCCACTAATTAATGTCCTTCGACAATAAGGTAAAAATGTGTTAAAAGTAGCTATTTTCTACATAAATCTATGATTTGGTTGTATATTTTTATTGGTAATGTATTAACTATCGCCAGCTAAAAAGTAATTAGTAACTAGTACTCTGAGTAGTTTTTGAGAAGAGTAATTTGTACTTTTACTTAATTACTTTTTTGACACCAGTACTTTTACTTGTAATTGAGTATTATTTCAGCAATGTAACGGTACTTGTACTTGAGTACAAATTTTCAGTACTCTTTCCACCTCTGATATACACACAATATAAATTCAACTTTATTAAACATATGAACATAATATAAATATAAAAGGCGGATATATACACAAGCGAATATAAATACAAAAACACACAGCTAGAACATTACAAACATTTAAAATAGCAAACATGTCGCACTCTAAGGTATATTTACAAAAGTACAGGGAAGAATGAGAGTTAATTCCTTTAAGGGGTGGCTGAAGCCCTATGTGGGCAATGGCACAGGGGCTTACTGTCTGTACTGCAAGACAGAATTTTGTGCCAAGTTGTTAAAAAGCATGCCTCAACTCAAAAGCACAATGAAAAGTCCAAGCCCTTCAATCAATCCAAGCAAAAAACTTTAACATTTGCTCCAAAAAATGCAGACTCTTGCAAACGTGCAGAGGCAACCATGGCAATAGCGATTGCAGAGCATTGTTCCATTCTTTCTTGTGACCATATTGGTAAGGCATGCAAAGCTGCTTTTTCCGATTCTACTGCAGCCCAACATTTTCGGATGCACCGTACCAAGTGTACGGAAATGATAAATGGGGTATTTGCCCAATATTTCTTTGAAAGACTGGTGGCTGATATTGGTGACTCCAAATACAGCCTCCTCCTTGATGAGAGCACCGATGTAAGTGTCTCAAAATACCTTGGAATCATGATTCAGTATTTTAGTGAGGAGACAGCAAATGTGGTGGCCACCTACCTAGCCCTTGTTGAGCTGGAGGGAGGGGATGCTAGGTCAATAGCCAGAGCAGTTCTAGCTTTTTTTGGGAAGTGTGTCCTCAAGAAGGAGAACTTGCTTGGCCTTGGCACAGATAATGCATCTGTAATGACAGGAGTGTACAATGGCGAGGAAGACTTACAACATCTTGTCCTTATCTGCTGTGTGTGTCATTCACTACAGTTAGCTGTAAGCTCTGCCTCCAAAAACACTCTTCCACGTAGTGTGGAATTTCTTGTTAGAGAAACATACAATTGGTTCTCTATTTCTCCAAAGCGCAGAGAGGCATACAAGGCTGTCTATCAAACAATAAACTGTGGGGAGAAGCCTTTGCTGATAACAAAGGTATGTGCCACACGCTGGCTTTCCATAGAGCCTGCTGTGTCCAGAATCCTTGATCAGTGGGAGGAGCTAAAATTGCATTTCAGCCTTACCATGTCAAGTGAACACTGCAGATGTAATATATTCCATGTAGAGTGACCCACAGAACCTCCTGTATCTCACTTTTTTTTAAAATCTATTATTAGTGAGGTGCAGTCCTCTGTTAAGGCTTTTGAGGGGGAACAGTCAGATCTGCTCAAGCTGCTTGACTGTTTAATGAGGCTAATAAAGTCTGTTTGTGTAGTACTCCTGTAAATAAGAAAATGAAGAGAAGAACGCTAGTATGATGGCTTCTCGTCTCTGCATTTACTACGAATGAATCAATAAAAGTATATGCATATTACAACCTTTCAGCACATTACATGGTCAACACATGTATGACTTTTGCATAGTAATGCCTGAATATAAACATTAACAACTTTAAACATTTTGCACATTCAGCATTTACAATTGTCAAAGTGACACTCTAATCGATCATTTCTATCTATATATATATATATATATATATATATATATATATATATATAAATAACATTTTCACTAGTATTTAACCTTTGTCTAAATAATAACATGTGAATGATGATGTAAAAATACATTTAGAATACATTCCTTATTCTCAGTTGAGAACATACTACTCAGTTTGTTGTCTGATGTATTACATTGAATGACGAGACATATGAGATTCACTCTTCAAATACATTCACTCAAATGAAACGCATAACACACAGTTTACAGACATCACTGCAGATTAAATGACCACGTATGTAAATTAAATAATATTATTTCTACTTTAACCATTTGTGTGGCAGACTTTCGCGCTAATCGCGGAGCACTTATGCTAACCATGTGCTCAACCGCACTGAACTCATGACAACTTTTACTAAAGTATAAAATATCAACTTTAAACACAACTCGTTCGTATTATATTAACAGTGTTTATACTTAAATTGAAAGTGTGTTTTGCATTATACTTTGCAGTTACCTGTAAATAAACAAGAAAATGAAGAGAAGAACGCTAGTATAATGGCTTCTCATGATGTGCCCAGGTTTGCTTTTGTTTTTGTACATCTGCACATAATATGTAAATGTGCAGTTACTTTTTTTTGTAAATATGCACATAGTTCGTTTGTAAATATATGTAATTTATTTTTGTAAATATGCACATAGTTCGATTGTAAATATATATATATATATATATTTTTTGTAAATATGAACACAGTTCATTTGTAAATATATGTAATTTTTTTTGTAAATATGCACATAGTTCGTTTCAAAATATATGTAATTAATTCAACCTAAGGTTTACCTTCTAGGGGCAGATTATCCTTAACGTCTCTGACTACGCTGTGAGAGAATAAGAAACACATTCTGTGGAATCTAATTGTCTCTACGAGTTATCAATGTACATGTAAATATAACTGATAATATCACAGCAGATATGCTGTCTTCAACTTGCATGTATAGTGATTTTGTCCAACGACGTCGAGGTTACAAATCCGGAAATTTGTCAGTGCTGTGGAAGTAACTGCTGGTTAACATGTAATGTTACGCCGCCTTCACACTGGCAGTTGAAATCAGCTCCGATGCGGCTACGAAATGACCGGAAGTCATTAATTTCCTATGGAGGTTCGCAGGCCGCATGCGAATGGGTCTGAACCGGGTCCGAATGAGTGCGGTGCGGTGCGAAAAAAATTGTGTCCGTTGGTCATCCGGATGCATTCAAAATATTGACAATTCCAGCGGAAGTTAGCGTTGCTATGGTACTGATAAACAAACCTGAATTCTTAAAGGTGCATTAAGCAACTTTTCATGTTAAAAATACCCGTTTTCTAACCCATACATGCTTAAACAATTGCCTGATGGGCTGAATGAGCCCTTCTCTGATCACTGAGATTGTCTCTATAATCCTGTAAAGTAAAATAAATAAGAGGGATTCGGGCCGGAATTTTAGACTGGGCGTGACATCATGCGCGTTCACGGCACGCTCACCTGGCTGTCTGGCAGGTTTGTGTATTCGCCGCCATTCTCCGTAGAAGATGGATTCTAAGAGACCGGCTTGTAGTTCATTTCAAACCCCAACGCAAACTCCACGTAAGATAAAAAAAAGAAAACTTTTGTCCGTGAGCGTGCACACTTCTGGCTGCAGTTTCGCTTGCCGCCAGAGGGGGCATAGTTCTGCAAAAACTCAGAGACTTGCGCAATGCACCTTTAACTTTTAATAAAATAAATAATGATTTCATACCGATAAGTTGTCATGTCATTTTTTTTATTTTCATGATTTTCTAACATTATTAGGGCAGTTAATACAATTAAAATGAATAATTAAATATTGTGGCCCCCGCTCATTCACAAAATTCCATGATGGCAAATCGTAGGCTGGTCAATGCTGTTGCTGTTGCTCTCCTATACTGGAGACGCAAGCAGAAAAAGAAGAGATCCGTGTGGGTGAAATATTACCTGGCGGAGAGGAATCAATACGGGGAGTTTCACCGTCTGGTGGGTGAGCTGCGTCTGAACAACGGTGAGGATTTCAGGGAGTATTTCAGGGTTTCGCGCTGTCAGTTTGACGAAATCCTCCACCATGTTGGTCCACGTGTAGCACACTTGAAGGAATGAACAAGCGTGTGATGTGGTTGGGTTCTTTTATTCAGCCAGCGTCATTCGCAACAGCTCCGTACCACACAGTACAACATAACTCAATACTCATAGTCCCGTTAAACCTCGCGTGAACTAACTTTTCTTTTCTAGGTTTTTCTCCGGGGGTTTTCCTCTGGCTTACTGCCACCAACTGGACACCCATCACATAGCTGTATACTACAAATTGACATGCATGTACTGAATAATTAAATAACCATTATTAATAAAATAACTGAAATGGCAAAAAACTATTACATGGGGGGGGGGGGGGCTTTTAACTCACAATTTTTACTCACAATTATCTTATAACAATTATACTATTCTATCAATGTATATTCTAGATTTCCCCACACACGGATCAAAAGAATCAACACCCAGCTTCGTAGATGTATTTGTCAGGCAGAACGCATAGCCATCTGTCTCCGGTGAGTTTCTAGTCTGTCTCTATCCCCTTGATATTACATATCACATATCACATAGATCACATCATTATAGATAATAGGCATATTGCTTAGCGTTTTTTTTCTTTTTCTATGCATAGCCCAGTATTTTGTAGCCTACAAAGACCAACTGTTTTTTTTGTGTTTTTTTTTTTTTTTTTACTTAACCAATTAAAACCACACAGAACTGATTACATGATGGAATTGTATAAATGGGAAAATAATTTGACTTTTTCATCATCAAGTCATTTGGTTATTTCAATATTATTATAGTCTGTATATAACTGTATTTCTATGAAGCTAAAACCTGCTGCATTCTCTTCTTTTCGCCCTTAAACATGATAAGATGATAAGATGTCCTTGTGTATCTAGAAAGGTGTCCGCCAAATAAATGTATGTATTATTATTGTTAATATTATATTTACTATTAATATTTTAATTATGTTCTTTCAGACACCTGGCGACTGGTGACTCCTACCACTCCCTCTCCTACCGCTTCCAAGTGGGCTGGAGCACCGTGTTTCTCATTGTGCCTGAGGTGGCCAAGGCTATCTGGGAGGAGCTAGTGGATGTGTATGCCTGTGCCAAAGGAGAGTGATTGGCAGGATATTGCAGAGCAGTTCCGGGTCAACCGTGACTTCACCAATTGCATAGGGGCCATTGATGGGAAGCATGTGAGGATCGTGGCACAACCCAATTCAGGCTCCCTTTTTTTGTATTATAAGGGGACCTTCTCCATCGTGCTCCTTGCAGTTGTCGATGCCAACCTCTGCTTCCGCATTATTGATGTGGGTGCCTATGGTCGCGGGAGTGATGGAGGCACACTGAGGGAGTCTGCCTTTGGTCGCACTCTCCAGGAAGGCACCTTGGGAGTCCCACCAGATGCCATCATCCCTGGAGCAGAGGATCTCGGGCCACTTTCTCACACCTTTGTGGGGGACGAAGCCTTTCCGTTGCGCCGTCACCTGATGCGTCCATATCCTGGAAGGAACCTCTGCAGACGCCTTCGGATGTTCAACTACCGCATGTCTCAGGCAAGAATGGTAGTAGAGCAAGCCTTCGGTGTGCTGGGAGCCAGGTTCAGGATCTACCATCGAGTGATGTGGCAGCATCCACACAATGTGGAGGTGTGCGTGAAGGCAACCTGTGTCCTCCACAACCTTCTTCACCTCGATGCCCCAACACGCCCCTATAGACCAAGGGAGAATCGAGCACCCAACCCACTTCTCAGTGTTGTCTTGCCCAGTGTCATCCGACAAGGTTCCAATAACTCCACCGCGGAGGCAGTTCGTGTCAGAGAGGCCTATATGACCTACTTTTCCTCTGAGGCGGGAGGTGTCCACCGACATGATCCTGTGTCATAATTACAGACAATGACCAAAAGGCCCTTTTAATGGCCAACCACAATGTCATTTCTACATATGCTTTCTATTAGTGTTTTGTGTGTGTGTCGCAGTCTCTTCTAGCGCTCTCTCTTGCAAAAATAAACCACAGTACTGAATAATAGTTAAAGTGAACTTTATTATACTAATGATACTACAGTGTGTGTGTGTGTGTGTTCAGCTCCACCAGATGCACCAGATTCTGTAAAACAAATAAAAATGAAAAGGTGAGATGGCAGCATGTTACACATTATCAGTGCAATTGTGGAGAAAATTCACAACAAAATACTTGCACTCAAATTCAGCTTCATATATCAGCTGGTGCATTTTCAGCTTCGTAACAGCATTTTTTTGGATGGACATTCTTTTTAGGGCGGGGAGCAGGCTGTCCAAGAAGGCCTGGTCTGGGTCTTTCTCCTGTGTTGGTGGTTGATTGGCAGATTCTATTGCAGTCACAATCATCTGCTCAAACGCTGAGGGGCTTGCAGAGACAACCCGCCGCCACCACCTGCGCTCCCCTGACAGATCTGGTGTGCCCTCTATTTCGTGTGGGCGCACGCTCTCCTGTGTGTGATCTGTATCTGTGACTCTCTCTCTCTCCTGATTCTCTCCCTCTCTCTCCTGTGAGACCTCTCCCTCCTGGGTCTCTCCCTCTCCCTCATGGGTCTCTCTCTCTCTCCCTCCTGGGTCTCTCTCTCTGTCTCAGTAAGGTTGGAGGTTGTCACAAAAAGCACAATGTTCAGGACATTTTAATTAATTAATTAATCTGTGTGAACTGAACTTTTGAACTAGTTAAATTTTATTTATTTTTTTTATCAGAAAACTTAACAGGATTTGTTTGAACGTCAGAACTTGTTCTCTACACTACACTCACAAACTTGTATTTTGTTTTTTGTCAAAGATGTAATAATCTTTAACAAAATGTTTGACAAGCAAATGTACGCAAAAGACAAGTCTCGCGCATGGATAATAGGTAATACTAATAGCATTAATAATAATTATAACAGAAGATAATATCTCTAGTCTATCCTAATATTAATTATAAATACAATGTATATACAATATCAAAAACAAATACAATGGATTGACCACCTCCTATGGTAAGCTGTAAGCTATTTTGCAGCTAATCCTTTCCGAGCATATACAGTAGTGAAGTCATTTAGACTAAAGTATGAAAAATTCAGTGCTGCAAATTGTGGAAAAAATATTCCCCTTGTAGTGGTACTTGGGACAGACAAGAAAGTGTTTTCATCTTCCGTCTATCTGATTCAAATCACAGTTATTCAGTGGTATGAATTTAATTGTTGTTTTTATTTATATTGTTGTCCATTTATCGAACTTATATATTACTATGTACCAATTTACTAATGCTCATCAGACACACTCGGTCTCTCTCGCGCGCGCTCTCGGACACACTCGGGGTTGTTGCAGCCCTATATACCACTATATCACATTTAGCTGACCTGACATGTCAATGTCCTGGGCAACTTTCCTCCACGCAGCAGCCTTCCGATGGATGTCTCTATAACCCTCATCAGAGAGATCATAGAGAATTGCACATTCAGATACTGACAAGATCAATCGTTCTAATCTCTCCGCCATTTTTGTTCTACTCGCTTCCGAAGCTTTCCGACGCTTTTCAACGGTGTAGTACGACGTCCACTGGGGGCGTATTGCGTATTACGGAGCTGATTTCAACTGCCAGTGTGAAGGCGGCGTCAGCCTAAGTTCCGTTCCGTTCCATTGTCTAACAGAAAATATGTAATTGAGAACAGCTTTACTGGACATTCGGCTATATACTTTTATAAAAACAGTATGTGAGCACGGTTTAGGGGAGATAACCGTTATTATAAACTGAAATACTCACAAATTAGGCAGAATGCAAATACGACGCGATAACGTCATTAATAAGCTAATGACGCATGACGTCATCTGGCGACATTTAGCTACTTTTCGAGCAGGCTTTAGCTACTTTCCATTGAAAATAGTTGGCAACACTGCTCTCCGCACATACTATCACCAGGCGAATCGAAGATTTGGGGGACAACGTGTATGACCAGCTGAATGAGAAAGCATCAGATTTAGAGTTTTTTGCTTTGGCCATGGATGAGAGCAATGACGTGCAGGACACAGCACAACTGCTCATTTTTATTCGTGGAGTTAGCGCAAGCTTTGAAGTGTCTGAGGAGTTGGCAGCTCTAAAAAGTCTCAAAGGTACTACGACAGGAGGATATTTTTGTCCAAGTGTGTAAAACAATGGAAGAGTTGAATCTACACTGGTCTAAATTGGCCAGCATCACTACGGATGGCGCACCTAGTATGGTTGGCACAACGAGGGGGCTAGTAGGGCGCTTGAACCTACATCCGAAAACATGGGCTGAAACACAGACAGTTCCAGGCCTTTCTCTCCGAGCTTGAGTCTGCCTATGGGGATGTGCTGTACTACACAGAAGTCCGATGGTAAAGTGTTGCGCCGTTTCTATGACCTGCTACCCGAAATCAACACCTTCCTGCAGTCTAAAGGTGAAACGGTACGAGAGCTGACCGAGCCAGAATGGAAATGGGACCTCGTGTTTTTAACTGATGTGACTGAAATGTTGAACCACCTAAACATGCAGCTCCAAGGCAAAGGGAAGCTAATCAGTGACATCATCCCCTAATCAGCTAATCATTCCCACATCAAAGCGTTCGAGGTCAAACTAGTGCTGCTTGTGCGACAGGTCAAAAAGCTGGACTTCACGTATCTCCCTGCCACCCAAAGCTACTGCGCTGAGAAACCAGCTGTCCCGTTCCCAGTCGAAAAGTGCAAGGATGCACTGGAAATTCTGCAGGGAGAGTTCAGTGCACGGTTCCGTGAGCTTCATGTCAACGGTAAAGGAATACGCTTGTTCCAGAACCCCTTTTCTGCCGACATAAATGATGCCCTTCCCTCTCTTCAGTTGCATAATTGTGATATCCTTCAAGCCTGTCAGTCTCATTGAGTTCTATGCTGCGCTCCCAGAGGAAACCTACCCACACATCAAACAGCATGCAATGAAGATGTCCACAGTTTTTGGCAGCACCTACATCTGTGAGCAAACCTTTTCCCGCATGAAGCAAACCAATAATCTAACAAGGAACAGACTCACAGATAAACACTTGCATCAGACCTTGAGACTGGCTACCACTAGGCTGCAACCAGACATTGAACTTCTCACCAGCCAGAAGCAAGCACACAGTTCACACTGATACGGTAAGCAGACTGATTTGAACAATTACTGATTTTAATTGCTATAAATATGAAATATGAAGGCTCTTTTAATTTGCTACATATTTTGTAAAATTATGTCACAGAGAAAAGCAGACAGCAGCACGTCTTGCCATTTACTTGCCATTTATGGTGCTTCTTGTGTTCAATCTGTCATCCCTCCATGCCTGGGCTCCAGAAGGCACCCTGAAGTGAGGAGAGGAGATTGCTGCTGCTGACCCCATTCCAAAGACAGCACAATGCATCAAAGTACAAATCCAGCTCACCTACATATACTACTGATTTTGATTCCCATTATTCTGTATTATTGTTGTGCTTTAGTTTTGAGCCTACTGCTCATTTCATTTTCACCTTGACCTAAAAATTTTTTACTGAACTATACCTGGATAGGCATATTCTATTATTTTTTATTAGAAAATAAATAAATGGAATATCTGATATCTCTGTGTGAAGACTCGAATACTACTTTTGCAAACCACTAGTAAAGATAAACAAATATGTGCCAGGAATCAAGTGTTGATATAGTAGTGTGGATATAGTAGTGGGGATGGCTGTGCCAGGCTAGTAATCTCTACTACACAATGAGGCCTGCTGGTGGTCATTTTTGTCTGGGGTCATACAATTCTATGTTATATAGCTGACCCGGCCCCGCCGGAGATATTTATTCTCTTGCAAGAGGCTTAGTCACAAAATCACAGCAGCTACCCCGTTACGTGAGCAAGACCTGACACCAAGCCCAGCAAAGTCCCTTTTTATACTCCTTCTTCAAGGTCTTTCCTCTGTAGTTTTCCACTCACCCAGCGTGGCCACATCTGATTTAGAATAGAATGACCCCTCTAACCCCCCTTGGCTAAATTATCTTCCATACCTAAAGAGTTAAAGGTTCTTAACCATTTGTCTTACTGTGTGTGTCTTGCTTACGCCAGGTGCACAAACATACATATATCCTGTTCACATTCCACAATATAGACATGTGACACATTATGTTGCAATATATGTTGAAGATCAGTGGAAATTACATTTTTCCATTACAATTCCCCCTTTTTATCATTCTCTGATAACTGATCAAGTAAAAATAGCAAGTAAAAACAGTAGTAATAATACAAATTCAACAAATTTAAGTCATTACATCACACTTATACCCTTCATTTCTGATTTTCATATAACTGATTACTCTTCCTAAACTTGTGAAAGAAGGATTTAAAAGGAAAAAAAAAAGCTTAGGCTGTTTTGTAAGGATAGGCCCTTAATTATTTAGCAAGCAAGTAAAGCTTTATCTGAAGCCGGGCTAAATAAGCAAGCACTGTTGCTGTATTCCTAACATGGGCTAGACCCTCAGTCACCTCGGTATAAACAAGAAATAATATAGATTATATTAGTAGGAAAAACATATCAATTCATCACCCCTGGTTGATTCAACACGCCATACAGAAATACAAAAATAAAATAAAAGGTAGATAAAAATCCCTAATTTCAAACCCTGTCCTTGTACGCCACCTTGTAACATGGATGACTGCTGCTTTTAACCCTCTTTACATATCATCGTCCTCAGAAAATAAGAAAAATAAGAAAAGACAACATACCCCAATTTACCACATTTCACTGTAGCTTCCGCTACTTCCATCATCTTTACATTTATGTTTACCATTATCATCATCAGGATAGACTGTCATTTTCACCAATTGAACAGACATCCCTGCTCTCACCAGTCTCTGTACTGAGCTGGAAACACATTTCATAATACATGGCAAGCATAACAATATCGCCAATCCTACTGCTAAAATTGGCAGTACAGTTTGAATCACCCAGTATGCCCACCCTCCCCAGAGAGTCATGAACCAACCAACCCATTTGTCATTCGCATACTTCACATCACTGAATAGATTTTCTACTTTTCCTGAAAACATTTGCCAATCAAATCATTAGATCTATATCAATACTAAGCCCTAGTTTGATTTAATCAAATAAAATCATCAAAATCGTCACAAAACAAATTATTCTGCTAAACTTAAACCATTAGTTGGTCCACATCTTGTCTTGTCGGTCGTCCCTTTTGGTCTGACCTGTGGAATCAACAACGTGAAACATATTATCACTTAATAGCACTCAGAATCCTTCCCCTCCCCCTTTTTGTCTGCTGTGCTGCTGTAGCCTTCGCTGCCAAATTTGCTCTGGCATTTCCTGTTGAAACAGTCCTTGTTATTAGCACACTTACAGACCGCAATTTTGTTATGGAGAAGAATGACTTCTTGCAGGGCTTTTTCACAATTAAACCCTGTGTCCTCCCAACATTTATTGTCCCACCTGTTCGATTGCATTCAGCAAATGTGAACCCCTTGGTAAACCATATTTGGCAATTGTTACCATCCCCCTTTTGATGCATGATCCAACTCGTGCATCAATTTAACATAATGGTGTTTGGGTAAACACTAACCCAAACGTTGGCCTTCAGCCAAATTTCCCCCCAGACATCTTTCTCTGCCTCTGAAACAAAACATTACATTCTTCACTCCAAGCCACAATCTCATCTTCTTATCAAAGTATTTGAAGGGCAGCGGCCCTCAGTTTTGCTGCTTTTCAGGCCTGTTGTTTGGTCTCGCAACTCAGTCATCTACAATTTTTTTTCAATGTCAAAGTTATCAATTGTTTCTATCAGGTCAGGTCGTGGTGTACAGACTTGGTCAGTGTCAGTCAAACAACATTCTCCTATAATCTACCAGACAGAGCTTGATGACCAATCACCTTAAAGCTTGCCCCATGTTCTGTATTGTCTTTTTTAGATTTTTTGCTTCTTTAAAATTTGTCATTTGCCTTAACCCATCCGTAATGATACAACTCATTCCAGGGCGTTAATGACACATTGAATGACACTTAAATCTTTTAAACATCTTCAAATCATCAAAATCGCAATACTGAGATTATACTCAGTGAATTTAGTTATCTCAACCGTCCATTCAGTGTAGTGTTACATCTGTAGCCGGAGCCATCGGCCCTGTTTCATGGTGGAGGCTAAGAAGTTACTGGCCCTGAATTAAACTAGTCAACAACTTCACTTCTATCATTTAAGGTCTGCATTATTATTTTAAAGACTTCTTTAAAGTCATTCAGTTTTACTTTTAAAACATTTAAATGTATAAATATCCTAACTGCTTGCATGATTTCTTTTAACATCTCCATGTCTATGATTTTCAACTGAAACACTGTGCTTTACTCTAAATAGCTTATTATCACGTATGACACAGGCTCAGATAACAGCTTTTAGTTGACATTGAATGAGAGAGAGACCCTGAAGCATTCAGGACTGGTACACTGCACTCTCATAAACTTCTAAAATCCAACTTTATCGACCATCTTTTGACTCTAGCCCAGCTTATACATTTGCCAGAATTGACATGTATTTTCAAACAACCACATTTTATATTTGTCTTTTGCCCACATCAGGGAATTTAGACATTACAAATTTCCACTCAGATCGTGTCTCTGTCGCACTGGCCGTCTCAACCACAGCACACACCAGATTCTGATACGCAAATGTTTCAGCCGATCACAAGCTTATCTTTTGAAAGCAAAACATCAGCTCCTAGTTCTTTCATGGTCAACACTATTCATCCACGTTCAAAACACTAACAAGCTGTTTGTTTAATCAGATGCCTTTCTACACATTTTACATTTAGCAACTGTAATGTAATGTCCAGTAATACTGCTTCTGCTTATTGATCAATTCACTTGTTATAGATCTTTCCTTCAAAAGGATTTCCTTAAGACTTAAATATTTCAACCTTCTTTTAACCTTCAATCTTCTTACGACTTCCATCTATCAACTTTCCTTTAACTTTATTTTCTCCCTCATTTACTCTCACGTTCTTTTCACTTTCTTTAGCACTGCGTTCACATTCTTAGTTCTTTCTCAGACGAAAACTTTGATATCGTCATTTAAACACTGATCTACTTTCAAACCCACATTAATACACGTCACGTTCACATTATCACTTTCTTTTACACCTTCTGAGTGGGCATTTACAGTTACGGGCTAAATACCATTTTAATACCATAATTAAAACCCTCTCTGTCACCTTGCCTATAGTTTGATCATTGAGCTTGCAAACAGCTCCAGCTTACTGCACACCCTTGAAGCAGTGTGTCCCATTCAGGAATGTAAACAGAGCCACTGATAAGCAGTTCTCTGTATTCTTTTACAGTCCACCAGTGGCGGATTCAATCACAACAGCCAAATCATAATCTTCATCATTATTATTGGCAGCACATTAATTTTCATAAGCTGCACAGAAAATCACTCAACATATTCTAAGGGGGTTTCACAATGTTTCTGTTTAACTTGAATCACATTTCTTTGAAGTCAGAGCTTCAGAGCACAGCTGCTTACAGCGTTTGCTCTCTTCTGTCTCACTGTTTGTTTCAGGACACTTCATAAAGTATAACATTTGTACAATTTGTCATCAATTTCATTAAAACTGGTTTGTCTGTTCTGGTCTGCAGATTCAACTTAATGTTATCATTATTTTCTCAGTCCCAATTATCTCTACTGTTCCACAAAAAAAACTAAATATCATATTACTCATATCTCAATCCCTAAAGTGCACATACAGCAATTATATCTGCTTGCTCCTTCAACTCTCGTTAGGAAAATTCTCTAGACATCATTATTTCACCACTAAAATATATAATTGTTCCCCATTCTGCTTAATAAAACTTTCTTTTCGCTCTGCCTCATCTAACCAGTACACGATTGTTTGCTTACAATCCACACACACGTTTCTCACCACTGTCAGCCTAATGACACTTAACATTCCCTCCCTGGGAAAACCATGGTACTTGATCAACTTTTGTATGTCCAGCATACATTTATGTCTGTAGTTCTTTTTCATTTGACAGAAAACTGGTGTATAAAAATTATCGAGCTTACTGTGAGACGACCCCATACTGGCTGATTCTATTTTCCCTGGATTTTCCTTCGACTTGCGTCTAATAATCTGTCAAACGTCTTCAACAGATCCGATTTTGTCACCTCAAATCGGTAAGGGTAGCAAAGATGCTCTGTAATTACGGCTTACTCAAAATCTTTCCGTGAGCGCTTTCCAGCGCTCGATTGACTTTAAATAATCAGGTGTGGCTCTTCCGTCCACTTTTACGAGTTAGTTACCTGCTCCCCCTCGGTAACTTTCTATACCCACACCAAAGAAATAGTCTCAGCCACCATGGTTCACTCACAGTCATACCAAAATTACACCACCACACAAAATAAATTTGACTGTCTCTTACCAGAGATGCTTCTGTTGCCACCGGGTTCTTTCTGATTCCAGTGGAGTCCCTCCTGGCCCTGATAGCAGTTTGCTCTTCTCTCTCAATTCTGCGAGGTAAGACTAAAGCCTGGTGCTTCAGGATGATCAATCATCAATCCGCTTTACTCAGGGCCAGAAGAAACTGCCATGGAATCCTAAATTCTGACACCAATTGTTGTGGCAAAAACAATAATTAAACAATCATCATCACTGCATAAGAGACACCAAGAATCAAATTGTATTTTAAAAGATATTTATTCTCCTCCATGAGGCTTAGTCACAAAATCACAGCAGCTACCCCGTGACGTGAGCAAGACCTGACACCCAGCCCAGGAAATTCCCTTCTTATACTCCTTCTTCAAGGTCTTTTCTCTGTAGTTTTCCACTCAAGTATCACCGGGAAACAGTTATTTATTTCTAACTTAATTGAAGTGTGGAAACAAATTAAGGTATAGCTTATTTGACGATTCCTGATATATTTGTGGATACTCCAATTTGTAGTAATCATGCTTTTCCTTCAGGGTTACATAAGGTTTTTTGTTTTTGTTTTTGTTTTTTTTCAATGGAAACACATGGAAACAATTCTTGATATTTATATATGTAGCTCTTTTGAACAGCTAAAACAAAACTATGCTCTTGTTTCTCCACATTTTTTCCGTTATTTGCGAGTTAGAGACTTTGTAGGAAAGCACATTCCAGACTTTGACGTTTTGAATTTGAATCCCACCTCAGAGAGAATTGTTCATGTACATCCCATGAGTGGTAGTGTGTCAAAATTGTACACATTACTGCTAGAAAATGTGGACAAAAACACAGAGAAAATAAAACATGACTGGGAAGAGGAAATTGGTTCTCTTACGAGAGGTCTCTCGTACTGCGTAAGATATCTTACGCTCGGGGAAAATCCTTTTCCGCGAGATATTGAAGCCAAAAATTATCCTTAATTTTGTAATAATGCAAAACGCGTTGCAGCAGCAATGCAGACATAGGCGAGACAGCTCGCGCGCCTATTGGCTGCTCTGCGGCAACTGCAGCAGCCTATCGAGCGAGGCCTGGCGTGACGTCAGAACCAATCAGGGCACTTCGCGCCCGCTGCGTCACGTCCCGCCGAAATGGGCGTGGTCTAGGCCTATAAATATCGCTCGCAGGCAGCTATTATCTGATTTTTCATCCTTCAAGCGAAGCACACGCATCGCTGGAGCTGGATTAGAAGCCGCGCCGTCTGACAGAGAGCACCTTCAGCGGGACGAGTCACTGAAGTCGCTGGCCGCGCCGCCTTACTTGCCTTCCTGCTGCGCTTTCCGGCATTATATCCTTTCTCTGCTACTGTGTTTATGTATGTGTGTGTGCTCGCCGCCGCGACACACACTCCCATTGCACTAAAAGAGCTGGGCGTCTTTTTCAAGACGCCCCTTTTCCTGATCACGCAGCTCTCGCACTCGCTGACGGCGACTGCCCTCACTGCGAGTTTGGTACTGCCTATGGTGACTCTGAGGACTCACCTGGCATCCTTCTCCGAGACTGCTCCTCCGCCCCCCCCCCCCCCCCCCCCAACCCGCAAAGCTTGCCGGTTCGCCCGCTTGCCTTGCCTGCTTGGGGGACGATACCTGTTCTCCCTCTGTTCGAGCCGCGCACACCGCGCCGCTCACAGAGGATGTCAGGAGCGGGCGGTCACGGGGCTAGCTTTCTCTCTCCCTCTGTTCAAGCCGCGCAAACTGCGCCGCTCACAAGGGAGGCTGGAAGCGGACGGTCAGGGTTAGTTTTTCTTTACGTTATAAGAAAGCTACCCTGCCTTCTGCGCCCCATTCATGCGTCACTCACCGGCGAAAGGAGAAAGATGTGTTTTTTAGTCCCTCCGAGGATGGACTGACCTTCAATTTCTCATACATATTCCCAGTTCCCTGATCATGCGACTGGAAATATCAATATTGCAGCAGGCGAGCCTGTTTTAAATACAAGCGCGCCTGCAAGCATACGCCGAAGAAAGCATGTGACGCTCTTATATGCTCGTGCATCCGAAAACCTTTGTGTTCCCCCCTGTGGCTCAGTGGCGGAATCATTGGTTTTTCTCACGAGAGACCGGAGTTCGAATCCCGGTCTAGCGGCAGTTAAAATTATGCCGCCAATGCTTCGCTCTGTCAGTTCCCTGAAAAGCGACTGCAGACGTGCATTTTGCAGCCAACGAGCGCGTTGCACAACCCGCTCGCCTGCACCCAAACACCGTTTCTATGGTTTCCGTGCGTCACTGGCGAAAGGAGAAAAGAGCGTTTTCTGGTCCCCCCGCGGACGGACCGACCTCCTCTTTCTCGTACATTTCTCATTCCCCTCTGAAGTTCGGGCGACTGGAAATGTCAGTATTGCAGTGAGCAAGCCTGTTGTAATACACGCATGCCTGCAAACAAACGCCAGCACGTTGACGCTCTCTTATAATACTCGCGCTAACTGAGTTACAATGTGTCTCCCCCTGTGGCCCAGTGGCAGACTCTCAGGTTTTTGCACGCGAGAGACCCGCGTTCGATCCCCGGGTCTACCGGCAGATAAAATTATGCCGTCAATGCTCGCTCTGTCAGTTCCCTGAAAAGGCGACTGCAGATGTGTATTTTGCAGCCAACGAGCGCGTTGTACAACCCGCTCGCCTGCACCCAAACACCGTTTCTATGGTGTTCCGTGCGTCACTGGCGTAAGGAAAAAAGGGAGTTTTTCTGGTCCCGCTGCGGACGGACCAACCTCCTTTTTCCTATACATTTCCCATTCCCCTCTGGAATTCAGGCGACTGGAAATGTCAATATTGCAGTGAACAAGCCTGTTGTAATGCACGCAGGCCTGCAATAAACGCCAGCATGTTGACGCTCTCTGTTTCTATGGCAACTTCTCGCTCGTTCAGTTCCAGTAAATGTGACTGTTCCAGTGTATCCTGCAGTAAACAAGTCGGTTCTGTCACCCGCTTGCCTGCACACAAACGCCGTTTTTACGGCTACCCAGATAAATCCCATAAGTGTGTATTTTTCTGGTGTCCCGGCCACGGCCGATGGTGCTTTATGTGTAAGAAGAATGCCCACTGCCCAGTGCCCATCTCTACACACAAGCACAGCCCGTCACACAGGGCTCGCGCACATGAATCGGCTCAGACCGATTGCGCTTCAAACATGGTGAATGTGCCCACTAACACCACGTTATGCATGTCTCACGGTTTCTGTAAAAACGAAACCAACGTGCACTCGCTTCACGCAAGCGAACGATGCTTTCGGTGTGATAAATGTGCCCGCTGTCCCGCGCCCACATCCACACATAGACATGACAGTTCCCACGGGAACCGCCCAGCCCTCCCCCTCGCGGTTAACCACCGCAGAGGAGTCGAGCGCGGGCAATCTGCCCGCTGTCATCAGCGCGCCCCATGCCTCAAATGTCACGAGCGACACGCTTGTGTTACAGCACACCGAAGCTTCCCCATCGCTGAGCGAGCGGAGCGCGCTTCGTATTCGACCCCTAGCTATCCATGCAGACGCATGGGCAAAGCTACCCGGGGTTTTCGAAGTGGGTGCTGAACATTATAGAAAGAGGCTATTCGCTGCAGTTTCGCCGACGCCCTCGCCGCTATGTGGCGCGCGTCGAGACCACGGTAAAAACAGAAGTAGCACATCTACTTCGAGCCGAAGTGACGAAACTATTGAGCAAAGGGGCCATAGAACCTCTCTCTCAAGATCAGAGCGAGGGAGGGCTATACAGCAGATACTTCCTGGTACCGAAAAAAGACGGGGGTCTCAGACCCATACTAGATCTAAGGCAACTGAACAAAGTGCTTGTGAAGCGACAGTTCAGGATGCTCACGACCAGGCAAATCCTTGTGCAGATTCGCCAAGGAGATTGGTTTGTGTCAATAGATCTGAAAGACGCGTATTTTCAAATACAGATAGCGTCACGTCACAGGCGATATTTGAGATTCGCCTTCGAGGGCCAGGCATATCAGTACACAGTCCTGCCGTTCGGTTTGTCCCTAGCACCCCGTACATTTACGAAGTGCATGGATGCGGCGCTCGCACCCCTCAGAATGAGAGGCATGCGAGTGCTGAACTATTTGAACGATTGGCTGATTCTAGCGCAATCTCGCGCAGTGCTCATAGAACACACGACCATTTTACTCGATCACCTCGAGGATTTGGGTCTGAGTGTCAATTGGGCAAAGAGCTCCCTGTCACCCAGTCAGAAAATATCTTTCCTGGGCACAGAACTGAACTCACTATCCATGATAGCGCGACTATCACAACAGCGCGCGGTAGACATTCGACGCACAGCGAACTCTTTTCGCTGCGGCGCGTCTGTCCCGCTCAAGAAATTTCAGAAGATGCTAGGTCTCATGGCCTCAGCATCGTCAGTGCTCCAGCTGGGTCTGCTCCGCATGCGCCCGCTGCAGTTTTGGCTGAAAGCGCGAGTCCCACGCGAAGCGTGGGCACCCGGTTTGCTTCGCCTCAGGGTCAATCAGAAATGCGTTACAGCTCTGAAACCCTGGAAAGCGAACGACTGGTACCAATCAGGTGTAAGCCTGGGGACTTCCTCGAGGGTGAAAGTGGTGTCCACGGACGCGTCCACCTCGAGATGGGGAGCGCTGCTCGAGGGCAGACCGTTCTTCGGCCAGTGGTCAGAACGGGAGAAGCTCCTGCACATAAACTGCCTCGAAATGCTGGCAGTAGACAACGCGCTGACGCGTTTTTGTCCCCAGATAAATGGTCACCACGTCTTGGTCCGTTCGGACAACATGTCTGTGGTGTCCTACATAAATCGCCAGGGCGGCATCAGATCCGAGAAACTGTACAGGCTGGCAGAACGCCTCCTGGTATGGGCTCAGTGCAACCTGCGCTCGCTCAGAGCAGCGCACGTGCCAGGGATCTTGAATTTAGGACCGGACAGACTGTCCAGGAACAATGTTCCGGCAGGCGAATGGTCTCTACACCCACAGACAGTCCAACTGCTGTGGAAGAAATTCGGCAGAGCGGAAGTGGACCTGTTTGCGTCTCAAGAAAACGCTCATTGTCAAGAATTTTTCTCCAAGAGCAGGAGCGCGCTGGCCCATGTGTGGCCCCGCCGCCCGCTCTATGCTTTTCCCCCCGTCTCTCTCCTGCCTCAGGTGATAGAACGGATCAGGGAAGAAGGATGCTCAGTACTGCTGTTAGCACCGTTCTGGAAAAACCAACCTTGGTTCCCAGCCGTGATGCAGTTAGCAAGTACTGCCCCGTGGCCAGTACCAGTGAGAAGAGATCTCCTCTCACAGGCCCGCGGCTCGATCTGGCATCCTCACCCGGAACTATGGTCCCTTCATGTCTGGGCCATCAACGGGTACATGTTGGACTCCCTAAAGGAGTATTAAACACGATCACGCAGGCTAGAGCTCCGTCTACAAGACGACTCTATTCTTCGAAATGGTCAGTGTTTTCGGGCTGGTGCACAGCCCGTGGTGTGTCACCCACAAATTGTGATGTGACGGAGGTGCTTTCCTTCCTACAAGAGCTGTTGGATGGGGGCAGGGCCCCCTCCACGCTCAAAGTTTATGTGGCGGCTATAGCAGCGTTCTCAGAAACAACGCTTGGTCAGTCAATAGGAAGGAACGATTTAGTCATCCGCTTCCTTAAAGGAGCTAAGAGACTGAATCCTCCCAGACCTCCCTCAGTCCCCATATGGGACCTTTCTACGGTTCTGGAAGCCATGAAAGGTGCGCCATTTGAGCCTTTACAGTCAATCGATTTGAAACACCTGTCTTTCAAAACGGTGTTTTTGCTGGCTCTCGCTTCGGTGAAGCGCATAGGGGATCTGCACGCGCTCTCTGTGAGCGCGGCGTGCATGGAGTTTGGGCCCAATGACTCAAAAGTTATACTCAAACCTAAGCACGGTTATGTTCCAAAATCCCTCAACACACCGTTTAGGGCGCAGATTATCTCTCTGTCAGCCCTACCGGTCCCTGATGAGGAAAGAGACGCGAGCCTCCTTTGCCCAGTCAGGGCATTACGAGCTTATGTGTCTCGCTCGTCTGTTTTCAGACAAAGGGAACAGCTCTTTGTTTCGTTTAGCGGACGTTCTAAGGGACTAGCCGCGTCGAAACAGAGCCTATCCAGATGGATAGTTGATGCTATAGCGCTGGCATACGCCTCCAAGGGCATGCAGTGCCCTTTGGGTGTCAGAGCGCATTCCACAAGAGGCATGGCCTCTTCGTGGGCTTGGTCAAGTGGGATTGCCTTGCAAGATATTTGTATGGCGGCAGGCTGGGCCTCCCCGTCTACATTTATAAGGTTTTATAACCTAGAGGTTCCCGCCCTGCAGGCCAGGCTGCTGTCGGTCTAAACTACCAGTATTATCTGACCTGATGCGTTCAGCTCAGAATGCTGCGTTTACTGAGCACAGCTCAATTTTCGACAGTTTAAAGCTGGGCAAACTGTGTAAGACCCACATTTTTTCCCATCAGTTCAGGCCGTACCCCGCCCTGTCTGTATGATGAAATTTGCGTCCCTTCGACGCTACTTTATGTGGAAAAGTGAGGCTGCACCCCTCCTTCTTCCCGGACTCTCTGTGAGTTCACTGAGTGATTGTGCACTATATGTACCCCGGGCTTTCGCCCTTGGGTCTTTGGTGTCAGATCTCAGCATGCACGGCGTTTTACACTGGGTCCCCTAGCGTAAGATATCTTACGCAGTACGAGAGACCTCTCGTAAGAGAACGTACTCGGTTACTTACGTAACCTCGGTTCTCTCTAGAAGAGGGAACGAGTACTGCGTATCTTGCCGTGCATGCCCACGCTCTGGTTGCTTCGATGATGAAAAACCAGATAATAGCTGCCTGCGAGCGATATTTATAGGCCTAGACCACGCCCATTTCGGCGGGACGTGACGCAGCGGGCGCGAAGTGCCCTGATTGGTTCTGACGTCACGCCAGGCCTCGCTCGATAGGCTGCTGCAGTTGCCGCAGAGCAGCCAATAGGCGCGCGAGCTGTCTCGCCTATGTCTGCATTGCTGCTGCAACGCGTTTTGCATTATTACAAAATTAAGGATAATTTTTGGCTTCAATATCTCGCGGAAAAGGATTTTCCCCGAGCGTAAGATATCTTACGCAGTACTCGTTCCCTCTTCTAGAGAGAACCGAGGTTACGTTAGTAACCGAGTACGTTTTAATATTCATGAAAACATGTGGGATGAGTGCGTGAGAAACATATATACATGTTTTGTGAAGGCCAGACACAATTCAGCTCAGGTCAAACCCTTATTAAATTTACCCCATGATTTATCCGCTCTGTAATAATTGTAAAATGTCACCCTGTTTTATTCTTTATGGTCATGTAGTAAAATTCAGTCATTTTGGTAATGTATATTTCAATTTCTTTCTGAAGCGCATTCTATTGATCTGGAGCCTCAGCCTTGCATTGGACTTTTAGGAGGAGAGAAAGCTTTTTGTAGTAAGTATCAGACAAAGGCCATTTCATGTAAAAAAAGTAGCATGTACTATGTTACCGCTAACGTTTGATGACTTATTTATCCTGTATACTATATTTACTGTTTTGGTGGCATTGTGCGTGTGTGTTATTTGTGTTTTTACGCTGCTTGTTTGATCTGTAGAGAAACATTTTTATAGCACTTCCTCTTTTATCATTTTGTATGTCTGTCATAGACATTACATCATTTTCTGTCGATTTCTTCTTCAGGTGTGTCTGGTGTTGATACAGACAGAGTGTCAGTGATGGAGGAAGATTCAGTCACTATATACACTGGTGTTAAAACAAACCAACTAGAAAAGATTAAATGGTATTTTAATAAGACTCTCATCGCTCTAATCACTGGAAATCTCAGTATTATCTGTACAGATATTCAATGTAATGAAGGTAATAAAGTTAATAAAACAACTGAGAGATTCAGAGGCAGACTGAAGCTGGATCATCAGACTGGATCTCTGACCATCATGAACATCAGAAACACACACTCTGGGGAATATACACTAATGATCATCAACGGCAGCG
Source organism: Leuciscus idus (assembly GCA_021554675.1). Classification (NCBI taxonomy): domain Eukaryota; kingdom Metazoa; phylum Chordata; class Actinopteri; order Cypriniformes; family Leuciscidae; genus Leuciscus; species Leuciscus idus. The sequence continues at coordinate 11,469,559 of CM038625.1, read as the reverse complement.
ACAGTGAAAAGATCTTCAAAGTGTCTGTTCATGGTGAGTCTTTACGTTTAAATCATTTCATCAGGTTTATTATATCAGTGACATTCAGAGCTTTTTTCTCTTGATCTGCATCATTGAACTGAATCACTTTCAACTGTTTTGTTTTTCCACTGACGATCCATTAGTTTTTAACAGTTAGTTTTGTTCTGTTCATTCCAGTTCTTTCCATCTGTTTAAATGCATTTATTATTTCATACTCATTTTCATACTTGTTTTTAGTTCACAATAAAGTGCAAAGAAATAGTAAATGTGTAAAAATCTTGTAGTTTGTCAGTTTATCTCATATAATGATCAGAAGTGTTTGCAAATCATTATAAATATTTTAGATGTAAAATGTGCTTATTTTGGAATATTATAATGTAAAAATTTATATTTCAATGTAGTAATGCAATGCATAAACATGTAGGTGTGTAATATATGTGCATGTCTGTAAAAAAAGAAAAGAAAACTCCAGCAGAGTTGACATATAAACAGTAAATCTATACGAATAAAAACATCCACGATTAACTTGATATTTAGCAATTTTGCAGTTAATTTTGTTTCTACTGAATTTGTCAAGATCCAGGAATTGAATACGCACAACTATTTTCACACTTGTGGAGTTTTTTCCTCAAAAGATCCTCCAGCATCTGTTGGTTTGTGTTCCAGGTGTTCCTGCTGCTGAACGAGATCAAATGAGAAGAAAATCAGTGAAAGAGGGAGAATCTGTCACTTTAGATCCTGGTGTAAGAAACCCAGATGATTTGATGAAATGGTACTTTAAAGACATTCAGACAGTCAGATCTGTACAGATGATCAGTGTAAAGAGAGATTCAGAGACAGACTGAAGCTGGATCATCAGACTGGATCTCTGAGCATCACAGACATCAGAGACACAGACACTGGACATTATAAACTACTGATCAACATCTGCAGATTCAGGATCATTCGATGCTTCTGTGTTTCTGACACTGCATGGGTGAGTATCATTTAGTCATTAGAATTTTAGAATACATCATTTTAAGTTTTATTTCATAACAAGTGATAACATGATATGAGTGACAATTTAAAGGAATGTGTGAACAAAGACTCTTGTGTTTCAGATTCATCTTCAGTTACTGGGGGAGCTTTAGAAAGGCAAGTATTACATACAGATATTATAGTGAGAGAAAAATATTGTCTTTATTATGCAAAGTGGGTGTGTGTGTGTCATTATTACATTATTTCATAGGAGACCAGGTGAAAAACAAGGATGAGGTAAAATACTTCACTGGTATGTCTTTGTAGAAATCTTATGAGATTGTAAGGGTGGATTTCCTGCAGGGGTTCAAGCTGCAAGACTGCCGAATGACATACTTTGAATACTTAATTATACTTTATAGTATTTCTCGATCAAAAGAACATTATTTCAACTTATTGACAAAATATTCATGTTTAACTGTGAAATTTGTTATGGTAAAACTACATTACCCATGATGCTGTACTGAAAATATTCCACCAATCAGGGAGTCGAAACAAGCCAAACGAACTCTTTAGCTCCGCCCACTTCCATGAAGCAATTGCCGTAATCGAGTCGGTCTCCATACGCTCTCAAATACTTCAATATTTGAATATACTGTAAAAGCATTTCTGCTCTTCTGCTGTAAACTTTCCCATGAATGAATGGTGTTACGATGATCCCGAAATAAACATTTCAGACTGAGGCCCCGTTTACACGATGGGAAAACGCAGATATTTCCCTGCGTTTTGGCCTGTCATTTACACGAAAACGCCGTTTTTATCCCAGAAAACGATTATTTCTAAAAACTCCGGCCAAAGTGGAGATTTCTGAAAACGCCGGTTATGTGTTGCCGTGTCAACTGGGAGAAACGGGGTTTTAGGTTCTCAAACGTCACATTATGCGCCAGAAAATGCTTACGTCATGTGAGCGCCCTATGTTTAGAGTTTGTTCCATACTGTCTATGAGTTTGTTTGGCTACTATTTGATCATGGATGCTGTTAAAGTGGTACTCATTTTTACTTTTGTGAAAACGCTTTTGGCCTGTTTGCATTTGCTTCGCTGTCTGTCCACACGAACGAACCTCGCGCCATGTCTATTGTTTTGAAAGGAACAGGAAGTCGCTCGTGCTATTCGTCGTTGTCGATTTTGAGGATTCTGATTGGCTTGCATGGCTTTATCCTTCTCCTTACACTGCCGCCCCTTTGTATTTATGCGGGTTGATGTAAACGACAACTTTTTTTGAAAACGATATTGTGTGCACGATGTTATTTTTGAAAACGGAGGGGGAGAAATATTCGTTTCTCTAAATACCCGGCTATGTGTAAATGTGGCCTGAATATTATTCACTGATTGATGGCAGATGTGCTGATCTCATGAGTTTCTGTGACAGTTACTGCTGTTCATTTCTCTCTCTTTAACAATCTGAGTGACGATGGATTAGGTGTTTGTTGAAGGTTGAGAAGGAGTTCAGTGTTTTCCTACTTATTATCTTGATACATTCATAGAACAAATGCTTTGTGATATTTAAGATGGAAACACTCAAATCAACATTTAACACTCAATGACAACTTAAACCTTTAAGACAAACCGACATGAGCTCTCGGCACAGTCAACATCATTATTTAATTTACAAATGTATTAAATGCACTAATATGAATTAGATTTGCACTACACATCTTGTACTGTCAGTTTTTACTTGACTTGTTATCAATGAACTGTATTTGCATAATACAATGTGCAAAGTGTATAAAAACATATACACATTATTTTGCTTCAAAACAACGTTTGTGTTGTGATTCAGGCAGAGATGCTTTATTTAGTTCATTACAACTCACAATCTGAAATGTCACTTTTGCTCTTTATGTTTCTCACATGTTTGTACTGTAAGTGTATCATTTTTACTGTTGCTTTTAAGAACAGAATGTGAATAAATGCAACATTTTAAATAAACTATTTCATTGTTATAAATTATCATTATTTAAGCAATTTATATTTTCAGTGAAAAGATTGTGCTAGTCTAGTTTTAGTCATTTTGATTTTGTCATTTTTATATATGCTTTTAAAAATATGTCTAGTTTTATACATTTTTATTTATACATGGATTGTTGTGAAGCATCAGAGTCAGAGGGATCCATTTGCAGTGAGATTTATTGATCAGAGTAATCAAACAGGCAATGGTCAGAACCAGCAGATACAGCAGTGTAGACAGGGCTAAATCATAGTACAATACCAGGCAGAAGATCAGGGCAGGAAGCAAACAATCAGAGTCCGAGATCAAAGCGGTGGTAACGTAGGCAGGCAGCAGACAGGGAGAAATCCAGAAACGGGCAAGATCAACAAACAATCAGGCAGTCACAGGAATAAACGCTCGGAAATGTTCACAATAGCAAAACATGACTTCACTCAGAGTTGAAGTGTGGCTTAAATTAGTGTTTGAGCATGAGGTGCAGGTGTGTGTAATCAGTGCAGTGCATGTGTATGGTGTAATCAGTCCAGGGAGATGCATGATGGGAAATGTAGTGAAAAGTCAATATTCAGGCGAAGGTGCTCTCTGATGGCTGGAGAGAGAGGTTACGGAGTCTGTGTTTGTGACATGGATACAGTTTTAGTACCTCCACATAAACTAAACTAAATGTTGCCTTGACAACTAACTGATCAAAAATAAGTTTATTATTATTATTATTATTATATTTCAGTATACACCTTCAACACGTCACACTGAACTACACACACACTTTAGATTAGATTAGATTAGATTCAACTTTATTGTCATTACACAAGTACAGGTACAAGGCAACGAAATGCAGTTTAGGTCTAACCAGAAGTGCAATAGCAGCAAGTGCAGGATATACAGTGGTTCCATAAGTGCAGAACATGGATATGTACTGAATAAATATAGAGTTGAATACTATTATAAACAAAAATTTACAGATAGATTTGTCCTATGAATATAATATACAGATAACTATTACTGTGAACAGAATGTACAGCTAGATATGTACTGAATATAATATACAGATGGCTATTACTATAAACAGAATTTTTACAGATAGATATGTACTGAATATAATATACAGATGGCTATTACTATAAACAGAATTTTTACAGATAGATATGTACTGAATATAATATACAGATGACTGTTACTATAAACAGAATTTTACAGATAGATATGTACTATGAATATATATACAGATGGCTGTTACTATAAACAGAATGTGAGCATAATATACAGATGGCTATTACTATAAACAGAATTTTACAAATAGATATATGTATAAGTTAGGCTAAAATGAGCAGTATAACAATGGATTTAAAGTAGTGCAAATAAAGTTTGGACAGAAGCTATCCGAGTGAAAGTGCAGTGGAAGTAATTGCATATTACAGTTAAAGTACAGTATTGCAAATGTATATGTAAACAGTCGGTACTGTAAATAAACAGTCGGCAGTGCAAATTGAGCATATTCCAGTCAAGGTAGTAGTGCAAGATGCATATGCAAACAGTTGTTACTATAATAACAGTCAGCAGTGCAAATGAACATTATAGTATTGCAAATAACAAAATGGAGGCAGGTGTGAGGAGGGAGAGGAGAGTCAATCAGTATATGAGGGGAGTGGGATCAATGAGGGTTAGAGTTTAATAAAGAGACAGCTCTGGGGAAAAAACTGTTCTTTAGTCTGCTGGTCCTGGTCCGGAGGCACCTGAAACGCCTGCCGGAGGGCAGGAGAGAAAACAGTCTGTGGGCTGGGTGAGAGGAGTCCTTAAGGATGCTGCGAGCTCGATGCAGACAGCGTTTCCTCTGGATGTGCTCGATGGCAGGTAGTGGAGTCCCAGTGATGCGCTGGGCGGTTTTCACCACCCGCTGCAGTGCCTTGCGCTCTGCAACAGAACAGCTCCCATACCACACTGTAGCACAGTTGGTCAGGATGCTTTCTATTGCACAACGATAGAAGTTCACCAGGATAGTGGAGGAAAGCTGATTCTTCCTCAGTGTCCTCAGGAAGAAAAGGCGCTGGTGAGCCTTCTTGACCAGGCTGGAGGTGTTGGTTGTCCAGGTCATGTCCGCCGAGATGTGGGTCCCCAGGAACTTGAAACTGGAGACACGCTCAACAGCCATTCCATTGATGTGGATGGTGTCGTGTGTGCCTCTTGACACTTTCCTGAAGTCCACGATGAGCTCCTTCGTTTTGGTGGTGTTGAGGAGCTGGTTATTTTCAGTGCACCATGTGGCCAGGTGCTTGATCTCCTCCCTATAGGCAGTCTCATCGTTGTTGCTGATGAGACCAATCACCGTAGTGTCGTCCGCAAACTTGACGATGGAATTAGATCCGTACACAGGCTTGCAGTCGGAGGTGAAGAGGGAGTAGAGAAACGGGCTTAGCACACAGCCCTGTGGTACACCAGTGTTGAGTGTGATGGACGTGGAGCAGTTGGAGCCTGATCGAACATTCTGGGGTCTGTTGGTCAAAAAGTCCAAAATCCAGTTGCACATGGAGGTGTTGATGCCCAGGTCTCCAAGTTTGGCTATTAACTTAGTTGGGATGACAGTGTTGAATGCTGAGCTGAAGTCAACAAACAGCATGCGTGCATAAGTGTTCTTATTGTCCAGATGTGTGAGCACAGAGTGCAGTGCCATGGAAACTGCATCCTCTGTGCTCCTATTGCTACGGTAGGCAAACTGGTGTGAGTCCAATGTGGATGGAAGAGAGTCTTTTAGGTGTGCCAGGACCAGCCGCTCAAAGCACTTCATTACGATGGGTGTGAGTGCTACAGGGCGGTAGTCGTTAAGGCACTTCGGGCTGGAGTGTTTTGGCACTTGCACAATGGAAGTGCATTTAAAGCATGTTGGTACAGCTGCTTGGGCAAGAGACAGGTTGAAAATGTCTGTAAAAACCCCAGCGAGCTGCTCCGCACATGCCCTGAGTACGCGTCCAGGGATGTTGTCTGGTCCAGCAGCCTTGTGCGCGCTGATCCTGCTCAGTGCATTGCAGACATCTGTGGAGGAGAGTGTGATCGGCGGGTGGTCAGCTGAGGATTTGAGCTTGGTGGCAGTTTCTCTGTTGTCTCTTTCAAAGCGAGCATAAAAGTCCTTTAGCTCGTTCAGGAAGTTGACATCAGTGGCTGCGGGGGTGGAGTGAGAGGGTTTGTAGTCACTGATGGCCTGAATGCCCTGCCACATGCGCCGAGGGTCAGCGTTGGAAAAGTGTCCCTCTATCTTAAGCTTGTAGCAGTGCTTGGCCTCTTTGATGCCCCTTTTCAGATTTGCTCTGGATGTGCTATAGGCTTGTGCATCTCCTGATCTGAAGGCAGTGTTGCGTGTCTTCAATAGGAGTCGCACTTCCCTGTTCATCCATGGCTTCTGATTTGGGTATGTGGTGATCTGCTTCTGGGTTGTAACACTGTCAATGGTGGTATTGATATAATCCAGTACAGAGGAGGTGTAGCAGTCAATGTCCGTGTGAGAGCCACTGGTGGCTTGAGAAGCAAACATACTCCAGTCTGTGTGTAGAAACCTTTCCTGGAGTGAGGAATCTGCCCCCACAGGCCACACCTTGATGGTCTTCACTGATGGCTTCACGCGATTGATGAGAGGTGCATATTTGGGGGTGAGGAACAAAGAAAGGTGATCTGACTGTCCCAGGTGGGGGAGGGGTGTCGCGACGTAAGCTCCAGCCATGTTTGTGTAAACATGGTCTAAGGTTTTGTTTCCTCTGGTGTGACAGGAAACATGCTGGTGAAATTTCGGTAGCACTGACTTTAAGTTTGAATGATTAAAATCACCCGCAACAATAAACGCAGCTTCCGGGTGAACGGTCTGTTGTTTACTGATGGCTGCGTGAAGTTCTTTCATAGCAAACTTGGCATCAGCATCCGGGGGAATATAGGCTGCAGTTATAATAGTGGAAGTGAACTCCCGCGGTAGATAAAACGGTCTACATTTAACCATGAGAAACTCAAGGTTAGCTGAACAATGTCTCCCAACAATAGCAGAGTTTGTGCACCAAGCTTTGTTAATGTAAATGCACAATCCACCACCTCTGGTCTTACCGGAGCCATCTAATGTTCTATCCGCCCGGAATGTATGGCGTCCCGCTAGCTCAATAGCGTTGTCCGGTATTCCGCTGTTTAACCATGTTTCCGTGAAAATTAGAACATTACAGTTCAAAAGTCTCTTGCTGTATGTGATGTTGAGTCGAATCTCCTCCATTTTGTTCAACAGCGACCGTACATTGGCAAGGAAAATGCTGGGTAAAGAGAGCCGGTGTGGTGTTAGCTTTAGCTTAGCTCTTAGTCCTCCGCGCTTCCCCCGCCTTTGTTTACGATCTCGACGCCGCCTGCGAGCACTTCCGCCCGGCCGGGCAGAGTGCATAGCCTCGGGTGTTTTGGCGATCTCAGGAAGGAGTCGAAGGTTGTCCATAAAACTGTCGGAAATTCGCAAACCAATATCCAAAAGCTCACCTTGGGTGTACGATGTTAAGGCACAACTGTTCTGCACGAACAGACCCGAAATGAGCAAGAAAAATACTGCTAAATTGCAGAATCTGGAGAGACCGCGAGCCTCGCGATGTACTCGCGCCGCCATCTTGGTTTCACTTAAAGGTTTTACTAAGTTCATTTCAATAATTAAACAACACAATCACATGATCACAGTTCTCTGATGTCGGTTGATGGTCACATGACGTGCAAAACATAAAATATTTTATATTTATAAAGCATTTTTGTATAGAGCTTTATATCGATTTTCTGTGATTATAATGCAAAAAGTTATAAAGGACAATTTTACCATAAAATAAATGATTTGATTATTGTAAGAATTATAAATTTTTTTCTAATATTTACGTGTTAAAGTCTGAGAAACATTCAAACCCTCAAGCTTTTCTTCACATTATTACTGTTTCATACTCATATTTGACACAGTGTGTGATTTAAGACTGTAAATATGAGAGACTTTAACAGTCAAAACTATTAAATATTCACATTGTGTCAACTTCAACTTTTCTGGATGATCTGAGAACTTGTAAAACTTTTATTCCTCTGAGTGAATGAGCGTTTGGATTGTGTTTTTCCGTGAGAGCTGTTTCAAGACCTCTCTGTGTTGGTGTTACGGCATGGCAGTGATCTGCTTCTTTCAAAGAGCTGTTGTCACAGCTGGTATCTGGTTGAGTGCACACAGTGAGCTTGCAGTTTCCCCGCTGTGTTGCCACGTTGATCCCTGCGTGCTTCAGCACACTAAGAGAGTGTTTTCTGAAAGATCAACACGAGTGAAGGTCGTATCCTTTTCAGGATGACGTCTCACCGTGTGTTTCTGGATGTGGTCATTTCCTGTCCTCATTTGACGGCCACGATCCCTGTTTCACATGCCTGGGAGAACTAATAAGCATGTTGAGACTGTGTTCGTGGGTGGTTCATGTTCTCTCATCGAGCCGGTCCCTCCAGCTGATATGAGGTCTGGGTTCTACAGCCCTTACTTCATTGTACCCAAGAAAGGCGGTGGGTTACGGCCAATCCTGGACCTGCGAGTTTTGAATCGGGCCCTGATCTCTTATCTCGGTATGGAGTTGGACTCGGTCGCTCAGACCAACTTGAGGCAGTTGAGCACTGACTGGACCGCCCCTCTGTTCTGTACAAACAGAACAAAACAAGCGTTTGAAACATTTTCTTCAGATGATCTAAAAAAAATCATCCGCCAAAAACAATCAAGCGGTTCATCTGATGTGTGAATCCTTCCTCGACAGAGTTTACACACACTCCCTCCTAGTTTACACACACATAATTAATTCTAAAGTGAAGATCATGGTAACCCACTAGTAATGACTCAAGTATTACCAAATCCATCGGAAGGAATTAGGCTTCTAATATCAAAAATCACTGAGTTCTTGTTAGATACTGCAAGTTTAATCTTCTAGATCAGTCAAATTCACAAATGAATGTATTTATTGTGAACCAGTTGATTTAAAAGTATTTGTTCAAAAGATTCACTCACGAAACGGAGATCTTGATTTGATATACTTAATAAAGTTAAACTCAGTTTTTTTTTAAATGACATGCTCCTTCCTTCACCAAATACGAACACATTTTCTATCATGTCTGCCTATGAGAGACGGTGGAGCCAGCCTGGGCGTCAATGGTGAGGAAAGAGTTAGAAATCAAGCTTTTAATGTTGTTCATATGTCAACGCATTATGTGGTGTTTAATATGCTTTAAGACAAACCATGTGCAAAGTCAACACCATTCCTGAGGATTTTCTATTTAAAAGACAGTCTCAAAAAAGGGGTTTGGAAAATGCATTCATGATGTATTACTCGATCATTATATACATTTTTATCACAAAAAAAATTCCAGACTGCAGCTTTAACCTTGTAAACCATAAGTTGTAAATGTTATTATATTACCATTAAGCTCATTCTTCGTTTTCTAATCAATAGCCTACTGCTATTTTTTTTTATGTTTATTAAAATGTAATTTTTTATCCACTGAAAGATTTTCAGAAAGGATACAGCTAAATCATTACAATTTTTTTTACAAATGTACTGCCTAAATTTTGCATAACAGCATCATAAAATTTGGTTTTTAAAAATCCAAAAGATTATAATAAAAGACTTATGTATTCTTTGTTAAAGGTAGTTGTATGTTTATAGTTTAATTTATTAAAAACCCATTTTACGCTTGATTGTCTCTGTCAGCTGCTCATCGAACAAAGCCTCTTAAATGTGTGATCTTAAGCTAAGCTTTATATTGTTGATTAGCCTACAGGTTAGTAAGAAGGTTATGCTTCACGGCCAGAAGAATGGCCTTTATTGAGAGTTTATAAGAAGAAGAATACTCCCTGAGAGTTGATAAGAAGATATGGTCGGTTCGGTGGACGAACAAATTATTCAATGTGAAATTAATTTTGTAGGTTATTCTGAAATTTGATCTATAGCCTATCTGTATATTTATAATTAATTAATTTGTTGTGGTTAATTATCTATATACAGAGATACAAATATACGGGCTATGTATTCCCTTTTTGGGCGTTTTAAAATGTGTAGGTATAATGGCTCATAACCAGTATGATTAATTGTTCATTATTAATTATTAATTATACATTCCCCTCATTTGAGTTGGTTCGCTACAAGCCGTTTACCTCCTGTCTTTGTGCTAAGCTAGGCTAGCGGTGGGTGCGTCAGACAGAGTTACGGCACGCACGGAGATGAAAAAGGTATGTATGGACTTATCTAACTCTGGGGGATAAGGTGAATAAGCTAAAGTCCCAAAAAGTGGGCGTGTTCCTTTAATAACCTTTATACTCTAGCTCTCTGCGTCTTCCGTCGACATCTGGCCGAGTCTCTTACTCTAACTTACTTGCTTCTCTAAACTGACCTGCTGCGCAGCAGTAATAACAGACAGACTTTCAGCAACTGTCCTTTAAATGCTTTAAAACGGTTCTCAGACAAACTCTCCCAAGAAGCAATTAAGGCCGGAGGATCTCAGACAAATTCCATTGAGATTCCCACCGTAAAACACAGATACAACAGTTTTTCATAGAATCGAGAAAACAAATAAGACTATCATGTCACCTTCAATTATGATTGGTTCAATTGGTTCAAAAGCCCCAACCTTTTTCCACTGTCACTGGCACAAGCAAACTCTGTTTTAATGATGACTTCATTTGTTAATCACAAGATTCTAACAGACTGTCTAGTTTCATTTCCCAAACTATGTTATTTACACACACACACACACACACACACACACACACACACACACACACACACACACACACACACACACACACACACACACACACACACACACACACGCGCGCACACACTCAAAGTTTTCCATTGGTTTCGTACAGTACATCCTGTTCAAATGTTAGATGTTAAATAAGGTTAGATATTAGAAACATGGTTAGTTTAATATACAGTTTAAAATGTCTACAACAATAGATAGATAGATAGATAGATAGATAGACTGATAGATAGATAGATAGATAGATAGATAGATAGATAGATAGATAGATAGATAGATAGATAGATAGATAGATAGATAGATAGATAGATAGATAGATAGATAGATAGATCATTTCATGATGATGTGTGCAAAAAAAGAAAACAAATAAAAGAAAAAAGAGCTATTCAAAAATGACCTTCGAAAACTCAGCTGTCATTTCTGAGCTTTGATAATCATTGTGTTAAGCCAATCCCCCGAAATAAATGTGTGTGGTTACATGGCTATACTCAATAATGTTAGACATTATGATAATAAATAGCTGGCTGACTTTTCCATTTGTGGTTCGATTCAGATAGTAAATATTAATATATTAAGTTGGGTGTCCACCTTAGAGATAATTACTCAAGTATTTATAATGAAACAATATTTTAAAAAATATGATAGTAACAAAATATAATTTCTTGTTACTACTGTACATCTATATTAAATTATTATTGGATCTCATTCGATGCTTTAGAATCTTTACTTTAAATTTTTTTTATTTTGTTTATGATTTTTGTATTAACATATTTTAATGCCCGTAAATTTATTGGGAAAAAAAAGGAGTTTGTTTAACAAATAAACCATAAATAGTACAAACTTTGATAAAGTGGTTGTTTTGTATTAACTTAAACATTATTAAAAACACATTAGCTAATGTATTTGCATCAATACTGTGTGTCTTTTACCCCATGCTGGTTTGCTACTGTATGTGGGGTAAAAAGCCCCTCTTAAACATTTATATGATTGTTAAACAAAATGAACCAGTTTTATGATTTATTTTAGCACAAAATCAATGCCCAATTTTATTTTTTATTTTTTTATTTTTTTATTTTTTATTTTTTTTTGTGTTTGTGTGTTTGTGAAATATATTAAGGATTCTGATTTGTATATTTCATTGTAATTTTATGTATCGCCAGCAGCCATATCACCCTGTAGCCAAGACTGGTCTCCCACTGAAGTAGGGACCCGCGGGACCCGACGCAAAACAGAGCGGCGTGGGACAAATTTTGAAAGGTCATTGCGGGAGCGGGCGGGATGATGAAGGTGCACTTGCGGGTGCGGGCGGGGGGGATGATACGCTGCACTCCCGCAAATTAAATATGAGTGTAAAGTAAAATATATAAATTATTAAAGTAGCGTACATAATTTGTAGTTGTGAGGGAGATTCTGTTTGGCAGCAATAAAAACGTTTTAAGCAGCCTAAACTTGGATGTTGTCGTTTGGGGTAGGGCGGGGCCTAATCTCACGCACACTTGTTTAGAGACAATTCCTTCCCGCTGCTCCGTGTTCGAATTCGAAAGCTTCAAGTTCAAAATAGACAGCATGGACGAGGAAAAGAGCACCTCTAGTGCTTCAGATATAGGCCTAAGCGCTTCAGATGTAAGCACTTCTCTAAAGAAAGGCACATTTACTACAAAAAAAAAAAAAAAAATCACGAAACCTCAAATCAGACATTTGGCAGTCTTTTTCGGTTGTGCATGATGGAGAGGGGAATCAACTACCTTTTGTCTGCTGCAATAAATGCCAAAAGGTGTTAACATACAACGGACACAAATCGCATTTTTTTTCCAAGACCTTTCGTGAGACAGAAAGTGAACATACATCCTGCCTGCCGTCTTGCGGGCATTTGCGGGCGGGAGCGGGACATAATATCACAGATGCGGGCGGGAGCGGGACTAAAAAATGACAAATCTTTGCGGGAGCGGGCGGGAGCGGGACTGAAAATTGTGTCCCGCGCAGGTCTCTACACTGAAGCTAAGCAGGGCTGATCCTGGTTAGTGCCTGGATGAGAGACCTCCTGGGAAAAATAGGTTGCTGCTGGAAGAGGTGTTAGAGAGGCCAGCAGGGGGCGCTCACCCTGTGGTCTGTGTGGGTCCTAATGCCCCAGTATAGTGATAGGGACACTATACTGTCAAAGAGCACAGTCCTTCGGATGAGACGTTAAACCGAGGTGCTGACTCATTATGGCACTTCTCGTAAAGAGTAGGTGTGTGACCCCGATGTCCTGGCCAAATTCCTTCTATTGGCCCTTGCCAATCATGGCCTCCTAATAATCCCCATACATTGAACTGTCTCTGACCCTCTCTCCTCTCCACCAGTAGCTGGTGTGTGGTGAGCGCACTGGCGTCGTTGAACTGTGGCTGCTGTTGCATCATCCAAGTAGATGCTCACACTTGTAGTGGTTGAGGAAAGAAACCTATGACTGTAAAACACTTTGGGTGTACAGAAGTAGCTACACATGAAAGCTATATGCCTCGTTCATTATATATTATATTATATTATATTATATTATATTATATTATATTATATTATATTATATTATATTATATTATATTATATTATATTATATTCTTACATGGATTGGTTGAATTCCAATGTAGAATGTGCTCTGTTATTTCTTGATAACAAACCGCTGCTAAGTATAACACACCGTTGCCATGAAAAACAGAGCGTTGCTATGGATGCATGATTCTAACCGTAGAGACGGAATGGACTATTTTCTTTAGCGGAAGCAATACAATCGTTTTTAAATCAATAAACTCCTTCTTAAATCAATATTTGGTGTCAAATTATTGATTTATTTGGTAGGTAGCCATGTAATAAGCGGGATAATGTAGAGAGAGGCGGTTGTTATAGCGAATAACAACCCCTTCAGGCTGATTCAAGCTGTCGGGGTTGTATCCGCTACGCTCGCTCCACATTATCCCCTTATATTATTATTATTATGTGAAATCCATGTTTTGGAATTAGCAATACATTGTTGATTCTGATTTGTATGCTTCAGTGCCTTATTTTTTTATGTTATAGATTTTTTTTTGGTTTATTTTAACATTATGCTTGATTTATTATTTAAAATTATGTTTTCATTACATGAGCAACTCCCAAGCCTGGTGTCCTTCCATTCAACAGAGAGGAGCCTGTTTTCTCGGATCTACGGCATACTCTTACGGGGAGTCTCCCGGTTGCTCCAAATGGTCCTACAGGCCATTTTATCCTGGTGCGATCATAGAGGAGAATTGTGAAGAGCTCCACAATGGAAATTACCTCCTCTGGAATGCTTTTTGGAGCATTTGTGGCTGAGCCTTTGACACAGCCATAAAGGCCTGTGTTGCCATGGCATCTGCATGCCATTCATCTGATCTAATTCTTGTGTATGAGATGATTGGGTCCAGATGTGTAAAAGGACTTGTTTGGTTGTCGACATTTACAGAATGTTCCTGGTCAGAAAGTAAGAGAGCTCTGTTTTTGTTTCCACTCCCAGGAAGCCTTTCCAGTTGTTTTTTTTAACTAGTTTTTTTCCATCCACTCTTGTTCTTGTCCCCTTTCCCTGCTTCTGGGACTTTAAGCTGGTAACTTCATTGCAGTCCCATACAACATACACTTTGTTGACCCTTTCAAGTTTTTCTTTGATATAAGGTATGAAGAGCTTGCTGGAAAAGTCTTTGAAGGTTTTAGCTACACCTGGTTTCAGTTTGTTGATGACCCAAGCGTAGACCACCATGAAATGAGAGTGATGTACTACATGCATGGCTGTACTCAATCTGATTGAAAAGATCAATGATGCCATTGATAAAGGCGACAGTGGTATTGTTTTTGTTTTTTAAGATTTATCTAAGGCGTTTGATACTATTGATTTAAAAAATCTTATTGAATAAATTACATCATTATGGAATTAGAGGACTAGCTCTTAGCTGGTTCACAAGTTATTTATTTGGTAGACAGCAATATGTAAATATTAATGAACAAATTTCCTTAAGTAAACCCATCAAATGTGGAGTCCCCCAGGGATCCATTTTGGGCCCTCTCCTATTATATTATACATAAATGACTTTGAAAATTCCACCAGGGCTTTACACAAGGTTTTATTTGCTGATGACACACATTTATTTATGTCACATAAGAGTTCAGATGAATTGGAAAAAAACAATAAATGGAGAGTTAAGAAATGTAGATATTTGGTTTCGGTGTAATAAATGATCTCTTAACATCAATAGGACAAACTACATTGTATTTCATTCCAACAAAAATCAAATGGTAAACAAGCATGTCTGTCTTAAAATAAATGAACAAATTATTGAAAGAGTTAACACCACTAAATTTCTCGGAGTCTTTATCGATGAATGTTTACACTTCAAATGCCATTGATCAGTTAATAAAAAAATTATCTAAATACGTTGGATTATTTCTAAAAGTAAGACATTTTCTCCCACAGTCAGCACTTCTCACCTTATTTAAAACCTTGTTTGAGCCACATTTAAACTATTGTAATGTCATATGGTGTAACACTTTACAAGCTACCTGAAAAAAATACAGACTTTACAGAAAAAAATTATACGGGTAATAACATGGTCTGAGCCCTATACCCCCACTTGTCCTGTTTCGTAGCCTTGGTTTATTAAGGCTTTCCGAATATAATGTCTTTCATAATGCCTGAGTAGTTATTATGATTTGGCTTATGTCAAAATGATTAATGGCTTTGACCTTTGACCTTTTGACAGGTTGAACTTCCGGTATAGGGGTCAGGGATTAACACTTGACCTTGCTAGCCCTAAATCATGTGGTTTTGACTGTTAGTTTGACCTATTGACTCTCCCTATTATATGAATCATCCGCCTTCAGGCGCTCGGAGCAGCTCTTCGTTTCGTTCGGTGGGCGCGCCAAAGGCCTCGCCACCTCGAAGGTATTTGCTAAAGACCTGCAGTGCCCTTTGGCCGTTAGGGCTCATTCCACTAGAGGCATGGCCTTTTCGTGGGCTTGGTCCAGCGGGATTTCTATTCATGACATTTGTATGGCGGCAGGCTGGGCCTCCCCCTCTACATTTGTTAGGTTTTATAACCTAGAAGTCCCTGCCCTGCAAGCTAGACTTTTGTCAGTCTAACTTATGAGTATGTGCTGTTCAGATTCGTTCATGCGCAGGCTACTCTCACATTAATCTCAGCTCCCCTGGTTGAGCTGCACTATAAGGATTGATATTCTCTTCTCAGTATGGACCGGCTGTGCCACTCTGTATTCCCTGCCACATGACACTGTGTGCTTATGTACATGTACTGGCCCACTTAGTTGGCCATCTATTCCCACAAATCTATGTTCCCGGGCGTGCCCCTGGGACTTTATGTGGTGGATGCTTGGACGCACGGCGTTGACAGTTCCCGTAGCGTAAGCAACTTACGCAATACGAGAGAACGTACTCGGTTACTAACATAACATCGGTTCTCTCTAGAAGAGGGAATGAGTATTGCGTAACCTGCCGTGCTCGCGCCACGAGCTGATCTCGCTTCAGTCGATGAAAACCAGGTAAGCAGCCCCCGAGCCCGTCCTTTTATACGCTAAACCACCCCCATTCTAGCGGGCTGTGACGCGTGAGGGCGCGAAGCCTCATTGGGCGTGACGTCACGCAGGGCTCAGTGGTAGGCTGCAGCAGTTGCCGCAGGGCAGCCAATGAGCGTGCTAGTTAGCCCGCTCTAGGTCTGCTAGCTGCTGCAATGCGTTGACAATAAATACAAAATTAAGGATAATTTTTTGGATTCATATCTCGAGAAAAGATGACTTCACCCGTAACGTAAGCAACTTACACAACACGAGAGAACCTCTCGTAAGAGAACTATGTGACTTGTGTGAACTTTGATGAGGCCGAGAACAATAGCGCTGTTAAACATGCGGTTCAATACAAACATGCGGGGAGCTCGCTCACTCGTAACATTGTGTTTTATGGTGCATGTACTTTTTAAATAACCATAACTTAATCAATTTTCTACCGATTTTCAAACGGTTTGGTTTGTTATAAACGTCAGAGATGTAGTTATACATGGATTTCCATATGAAAATAACTAGATAGGTGCAATGTATATTACACACACAAAATATTTATGTTAAATCAATATATAGGCTACTAAAACTAAGTGTACAGATATATACACACACACACACACACACACACACACTTTTGTGATATGAATATTACTATTATAATACAATTATTTGAATTATTACATGTTTTTTCATTCTGCCGGATAACAAACATCTCTGAACAGACTGAACAGACTCTGAACAATAAAATAAAATAAAAATAGGTACATAGGTACCCCTTTACAAAATTCCAAAAAAGAAATGCTGTTGAAGTAAAAGAGGACAGAAAAAACATACCTTGGGCTAATGCCCTTTGAAAAGGACAGTTTTATTAAGCTTCTGTCGCATGTTGTTGCTCTGTAAGCTGAGGTTTGTAATTATGGCGATGTGGTTCTGCCTTAACTTAAAAAAAATAGGGACACAGTTTATTTTAACAGCATATGGTAGTGCCTGTCTATCCCATACTGCGTCTCTCCGTTGTGCTCCCCTAACACAAACACATCCTCTGAACCAATCCTTTTTTGGACAATGTAAACAACCTCAAGCAGTTTGATGGGCTGTGATCGTCTGGTACTTCCTGATGCCTGCCAAATTACTCACTCTGCTGCCCTGACGACCCTCACGACCCTCACGGTTCCCTCTGATGGAATCAACAAACCTGCTGTTTTTTAAAGTCAGCAGATTGTAGCTCTCATGTTCATAATGGCCCTCTTTTCTCTCCTCAAGGCATTACTCTTCTCCCGCTGCAGTTTCCTCACTCTTGCTGAGGCTTCTTCAAGTTTGGCCTTTATAGCCTTAGGGCAAGCAGGCAATGAATACAAGTGGTCAGTGGCCTGCCGCTTGCAGCTCAAACTCCTCTCTCCAGTGGCTCCCTGTTGTTTTGCCAAAATATACAAATATATAGATTATATATGGAAATGAATAAGTTACTTTTTTAACAATTCAATCTTCACTTTTAGATTCTGTGAGCCTAAATACACGTTTAGGTTCTCCAATTCTCCAACAGAAAACACAACAGCATACATTTAAGAAATTGTATAGGCTCGTCCACTTATAAGGCAAAAATATGTTTTGTGGCTCTGGACAAAAATGGCTCTTTTGATTGTAAAGGGGTCCTACCCCTGGTTTAAGTTTCAATGTAAACACGTTTTTTCATTTATGTGTATAAGCGACGGAGCAAGTGAGATAGCCAGTAGTTCTCAAACTTTTTACACAGAGTACCACCTCAAATAATATTGGGCTCTTAGACTACTAACACCATATATCTTTCTGGGTACCACCAAGATAAAGGATTTAATATAACAAGCAACATGATGCTCTCATTAGTTTGTAACAAGTCATATGATGGTCTCATTTGTTTGACATTCCACATGCAAACACTCACAACATCAGGTTGAGGTATACATCCTGAGACAAGTCCATTGGCAGGTTGTCTTCCGCTCTTCTAGAGGTGGTTGTGCTTCTTGTTGCTACCAGTTGAAATAAAGTAAAGAAGTTTTGAGTGTCTAAAATGTGTTGTAATAAACTACACATTATTTAACTCGCACATATTGATATATCAATCTTATACACCTTCTCTTATAAAGCCAGCAATTTCCTGTATCATAATGCAAGATGTTTTTAACAAACCAACCTGATTGAAAATCATGTGCAACTTAAGTTATATTAAAAAAAGAAAAATTCTGCCTCTCCCACTGATATAAAATTGCTGGGTAGCAGAAACTGTAACGTTAGCTGCTATAGGTCTCACTCAAAGCTTATTGTTATAACCAGCAACTAACTACAACCACATCCACAAATATTGTAATTTAGACAAAAGATTAGTTGTCATAAAATCGTTATTGGTGTCAGTAAAACCTTTATAATCGAACAGCTCGATTGTGATCTCTGCCTTGATAACTTGTGCAAGTAGCCGTGATACACAACTATGCTGCACTATTAAGTCGTTTTTTGAAAAGAAAATCTTCAATTTCAACATGTTCCAGCATTCAGAATTATAGTCACGTTAATAATGTTTGTAAGAAACCAAACCGTTTGTAAATCCGTCAAGATTTCAGCAAGATAAGAGGATTTGTGTTCGTGCTAATCACTCACCTTACTTCAGATACCACAGAGCTCGCCAGAAAGCTTACCTGTGACAAGATGGCCGCCGGTGTGATGCCGTTCGAGACTCCGCCTTAAGACATCTAGCCTTTATATGATATCTATGGTTCCGCCATCTTGAAAAACTATAATAGCAGAGAGGGACAAAAAGCACTAGCCTACCTCAACACGTGTCATCAACGCGTTTTCGTTCAGAGCCGGCTGACTGAAACCAGTTGAAGCGGACAAGGAGATCAGTGAGAGGCGCTTGTCACTGCCCCGCCACATTTGAAAGGCTGCACTGCACGGTACAATATATTGCAGGATCATAGTTATGTCGAGCCACAGGAGAAGGAATCCTCGTGGCCAAAATGCAAAAATTTAATTTAAAAGGAAGTGTGACCGGCGAATTCAAAATGAGGGTAAATATCGGGATAGCTTTTCCCAGGTGGAAAGAGCTAATGAAGGAGAAAGACTTTGAAAGGGGGATGCTGAAGTTGCCTGCTTTCTTCTCGACAGGTAAGTCAAAATTGCGGTCTAAATTACAAGCATTTGAAAAAGCGAGGCGCTAGAGAGCAGTATTCGTTTAAATGCAAAATAGAATTTCACCGCTAGATTGGAGAAATTCCTACGCAGTATACCTTTAAGGACTAACTTGTAGTAGGGTCTTTAACAAAAAAAGCCTCCAAAATCAAGGAGGTCAAAGGGCATGCATGCTTCCTGCTATAGATAGTACGATCAGCTCTCCCCAAAGTCTGTTCATGCGGCCACCAGACAGACAGCCTGTCGCATCAACAAATGCTAACATTTTAAACTTCTACATATATTTTGAGTAGATAACCGATAGTATATTCTCAGT
Organism: Leuciscus idus; assembly: GCA_021554675.1. NCBI lineage: Eukaryota > Metazoa > Chordata > Actinopteri > Cypriniformes > Leuciscidae > Leuciscus > Leuciscus idus. Next base: position 11,449,774 of record CM038625.1, on the reverse strand, counting down.
AAAGGGTTTCACCCTGTGTGTTTCCACACTGATTAAGGATAGTTCGGGAGATACAAGTAAACATGATCTTATACATCTTATACGTGTAATAGATCATAGCTACCGTAGAAAAAAGTAAGATCATGCTTTGAATTAAGACGAGTAAAATTAAATATTCGCTCAAGACATACTTATCATGCATCGCGTCTCTGAAATTGTGTGGCGATTTTCCAAATGATACAACTTAGTCTAAATAAGAACAATGTGGAGTCCTCGGATTTCTTAAAAACAACACAACTACAAAACATTGTGACAAACTTTGACAACATGTTTCATGTTGTATGGACAAAAATACTTTTTGAAATATTTTTGTATAAATAAGATCTAAGACGCCTAAGCATACTTTTTGCTTTTTTTATTTTATTATTTTTTTTAATCTAAAGTTTTTGAACAGACGCTGTTTAGTAAAAATAATACATAAGTCTTCTAAGAAGATAAATAGAAGATATGATTTTAATAAAACTTTAAAGATTTGATTTAAACAGTCTTTTAATTTTAAAATATCTAATTTAAACTTTTAAGGTTATGCTTTTAAATGAATTTAGTATAAAACTCTGGATGTAGTATGCTCTGGAACGCAGACTAGATTTACTGTGACATTGTCCCCCCGAGGCTCATCTGGTATGTAACTCCTCTCGTCTCTGTACGGGTCTGAAGCTTCCGTTCACACTGTAGTTTATCTCTGAAGGATCTGGGGCTGTTCTGTTTATGACAACTTAAACTATTTGCTTTTTGGATTGTTTTTTATCGTTGCATAAAGAACTACTTCACCTCTCTGGAAATGTAAGGTGTTTTTATTTATATATTTATTTAGGTAAAACTTTGTTTACATTTTTTAAATACATTTTAGTAACATATGTTATTATTCATTGGTTATATATTTTATTAAAAATAATTTAATAGAGATTAGTTAATTTTTTAGAACCGTGTGTGCGCGCGCGCGCACAAAACAGCTTAGAAATGATATTAAATTATTTATGTATTTATTTATGTATTTATTTATTTATTTCATTTTTGAAAATGTACAAATGTAGTTTTCTGTGATGGTCGTGTTTAGGTGTACGAGATAGAATATGCAGTTACGGTACAAAAATTATTATGGCAATGGAAAGCCCCCACCATAAAAATTGAAACCCCGCATGGACAAAAAATGCTGATTGAATCTTTTCATATAAATGAGATTTAAGATGACTAAGTACAGTTTTTCAACAATCTAAAGTTTGTGTAAATAAAACCTTGTGTTAACCCCTGGTGGAATTTTCAAAGTCATTTATGTATAATATAAAGAGGAGAGGGCCCAAAATGGATCCCTGGGGGACTCCACATTTGATGGGTTTACTTAAGGAAATTTGTTCATTAATATTTACATATTGCTGTATACCAAATAAATAACTTGTGAACCAGCTAAGTGCTTGTCCTCTAATTCCATAATGATGTAATTTATTCAATAAGATTTCAAAATCAATAGTATCAAACGCCTTAGATAAATCTTTAAAAAAATACCAATACCACTGTCGCCTTTATCAATGGCATCATTGATCTTTTCAATCAGATCGAGTACAGCCATGCATGTAGTACATCACTCTCACTTCATAGTGGTCTACGCTTGGGAAACAAGGCTGGTCTGCCTAGAAAACAGTATAAGCAGTGACCCAGACAGTGCCCCACAAAACAGTGCCCCATACAGTGAGGTCTAAATATTACATGGGTCAGCAGTCATCAACAAACTGAAACCAGATGTAGCTAGTGTAGCTAGATGTAGCCAGATGTAGCTAGCACTTTTGCAGCAATACCTTCATACCTGATCTCTGACCGTCAGATGGTGCTGTGAGAGAGAACCACTCTGTATTTTTATATTATATGCAATTAATTTATATACTTTTAAAGAATATAATGTTTTTCAACTTTAGTTAGTCTGATATTAGGAAACTCCTTTCTCACTGTTACCTCAGGAATGTGGAGAAACCCCTTTGGTAAATGGACTGCATTTATATAGCGCTTTCACAGACCTATGGCCACCAAAGCGCTTTACATATTGCCTCACATTCACTCACTCATTCATACACCGACGGCAGTATCAGCCATGCAAGGCGCCATCCCGCTCGTCGGGAGCAGCTGGGGTTAGGTGTCTTGCTCATGGACACCTCGACACGGTCTGGTGGAACTGGGGATTGAACCACCAACCTTCCGGTTTGTAGACAACCTATGTGAACCACTGAGCCACTGCCGTCTTCCTCACGGTGCTCAGGAATGTGGAGGGGTATCATGTTTCAGAGCTCAAATGCAGAGGGTAGGGAGGGCCCTTCAGTCAGCAGACTTAGATGATTTTAATTTTTATCCGTTTCATACATTGTATTGTTTCTTCATCTCTCTAAAAAATGTAAGATAATTTTATTTTTATTCTTTTGTTTATCTAAAACTGAAAGAATTGGTTTCAGTAGATTTTAGTAAGATATTTTTTTTTAGAACCATTTCATTTATGTACTTTTAAAGAACAGTATGTTTTCAACTTTAGTTAAATTAGCAATATATTTATTTTAAAGGATAGAATGTTTTTGTGTGACGTTGTTTAATCACAGTGCCCGAGCACCCCCAATGCGCTCGGGAATGCGGAGGGTGGGAGGGGGATCCTGTGACACACATCCTATATAACCTTTCTTGACACCGGCTTTAAATATCAAAACCATCCGTGAAAACTACATGATCGAAGGCTAGCAATTAAGGTTAACAGGTCAAACTAACTGTCAAAACTATGACATATAATAGGGAGAGTCAATAGGTCAAACTAACTGTCAAAACCACATGATTTAGGGCTAGGAATGTTAATAGGTCAAACTCAGGGCCTGTCCCAATACCTCCCCTTACCCTAGATTTCTGCCCTAACCCTTGTTTTTGCGCGTTCTCGTGTAGGGGTAGGGTGTCCCAATACTCTAAAGAGCAAGGGGGAGTGCTATTCTCCCCTTAAAATCAACCCTCAAAACATAGTGCCGTCCTATGCAGGCTTAAAACGAAGATGAAATTACCCAGGAAACCTTGCAAGCTGGTAATTTTTTTTAAACAAGATGGCGGATACCGCTGGAAAGGAACAATTGAATTTTAAGTATATTTTCGCAAATAAGCATGTTAAAATGTCTAAATATTTTGGAATATGTTAGTTTGATGCACATCCAATGGACTGTTAAGTTTTTAACACTAATGTTAGAAAATATTTCACGAAGCTATCTATCTGACGATGTTCATGATATCTGCCGAGTGCTTCGAGAGAGTCTGCCCATCAAATATACATCTGATCTGGGTAGTTCATCTAATTTTATTTTCGGTAAAACTATTAAAAACTAGCCGCGTTCGTCTAGTGTTTCATCTTTTTCTTTACAGCGCGCTGTCACTTCTCCCTAACGTTAAACCCAAACAGCACTGAGCACAATCAGTGATTGTTGTAAAATGCAGTGTCTGCTGATTCTAAATTGCGGGAGGTGTGTGATTGTAAAAAGAGCTATTATAAGCACAATGATTCGCGCAAGAGACGTTGACCCTGTTCCCATTGCGGCGCGCGTTCGGAAACGGACTGCAACTAGACAAGCAAACTATACTTTGGGTTTCATGTGCGCGTCTAAACGATCAAATACAGACAAAAATATGGCTAAATGGCCGGTTTGGAGATTCACTTTAACACAGTTTATGTCTTAAATGGGAGTTAGTTGTGGAATAGTTTGGGAGAAAATGTGTATTATTAGAGCTGCATTCGGTCTTAAAGTGGCAGCGTCTAAAGCCTTGTTTATACTTTCGCCTGGCTCCGCAGCGCGAGTCTCCGCAGACTGCGCGCGCACCTCCCCAAACGGATGAGGCGTTTATACTTGACGCGCTCGCCGTTGTACTATTCTTTGAAACGATAGGGGGCAACTCAAGTAATTATCCTCTAAACCATCAGGAATCAGCGGTTAGAAGAAGAAGCTATACACACGTGACAATGTTTATTTTAGTACACGGCCACCAATACCACACTACAAAAAGAATTGTGTAAAACCCAGTAAACCCTGAGATTATTACTAGTGACAATAAAACAAAATATATGGATATGAGAATGTGTATACAATATAAATAAATTAACAATCTCTTATATTTTCTAATTTCACTAAACATTTCATTAAGTTTCGTGAACATTTTTATTAAACATGGACCTTTATGTTCATTAAAAATACTTTTTATGCTATTTGTTAAATGTAAACAACTAATTTAGACGTGCAAACTGGGTGCCGGTGTGGTGAGAAGTTCGAGCTCGGCCAGATTCGGCTCGAAGTCGTTCATCTTCGGATGTGGCGCCGCGCGCGTTGTTACAAAAAATGTCGCGCACACCGCCAGGCGAAATTGGGACTTGCGAACCCAACGCGCACGACCGCCCACACTGCAATGACGTCATTTTTGCCGCGCGCACCTTCGCGCTCGTGCGAACGCGTCGAGTATAAACAAGGCTTAAGTGTTGCAAGATTAGAAATGTCGAAGTATCGTACCAAAACCTCAAAATTATCGTTTTTTGAGAAAAATTATCGTACACGAACCAAACACATAAAATATAGCTATTTTCCAACAATTTTATTTTCCAAATAATTTTACAGCCAATTTAAACAAGCTGTAATACGCTCACACTAACTGGAGGAAGTCTGGCTACTTAACTTTTTTATGCCAAAGTGCAAAAGATATGCCGACAGTCCACATTTTGAAGTCCACATTTTTTTAGCACTTTACTGCTTTGTTTTGTTAAACTGAACTTTCTTCTTCGGCAAAACTGTAGTGTAGTGTTGACGTGCAGGCAACACTGTGTGGTGCCTGTGTGTGTGTGTGTGTGTGTGTGTGTGTGTGTGTGTGTGTGTGTATACGTGCTTCAGGCAGGCGAGCCTGCGAAATGATTCGGGGTCAGAGAGAGAAGCGGTAGGATGTGTGTTTGGACGAACGACTGAAAACTCTGAAATTATCGTACATTATGGGATTTTTTTCATTATTGATCGTACATCGTACAGAGGTCAAAATTATCGTACAAATACGATAATTGTCGTACATCTGGCAACACTATGATTACACCTTTAATGTGAATAAAACAACTAAAGGCAAAGAGAAAATTACCCCCAGCTCTTGAATGAATAACTTTAGCTTTAATAAGCATTAATCAATCTATAATAAACTATGCTGTGTTATTTTACATTTGATTACTTTATTAGATTTCTAGCATATTATTATGGATACTTATATCCTGATCATAACTGGGATAGTTATGTGCATGTATTCACATAGTAGTGGTGTCCCATTTCATAGGGAAAGATCTTCAACTCCACTTCCCTCGTTGAGGGGACTTTACTTTCGAAGGCACTCTAAACCAAGTGGAAGTTTTAAGGGGGGAGAAATGGGACGGGGCCTAACTGTCAAAACCACATGATTTAGGGCTAGCAAGGTCAAGGGTTAATCCCTGACCCCTATACCGTAAGTTCAACCTGTCAAAAGGTCAAAGGTCTGTTGTGGCAAAAACAATAATTAACAAACAGCATCAAGGCATAAGAAACATTCAGAGTCAAATTGTATTAAAGAGAAGAAGTTTTATTCTCTTCAAGAGGCTTGGTCACAAAATCACCGCAGCTACCCAGTGAGAGGAGCAAGAACCTAATCACACAGAAAAATGACAGTCTTTTTATACCTATAGTCTCTTCTGTAATTTTCCACTCAAAATTTGAAATTGTTGCATTCTGTCTCTATTTTCAAGAAAAATCTCAAGGAAAAATTGCTCATAACAGATTGTTGAACATTTCGTAATGTGTTATACTTGTGCTGGGATCGTCTGTTTGTTTGTAGTGTTTGTTTTCTGTTGTATTTATATATTTGTTTATTTTGTGTCTATGGTATATTGAGTTTTTGGTTGGTAAAAGCTTTTAGTAGCTTCTTTGGGGTTCCCCATTTCACGCGACCTACATATGACTATTGTTTCTTCTGTAATTGTGTTTAATGATACAATGATGACGTGTGAAAATAAAATAAAAAACGAAATTAAATGAAATGAAATGATGGAGGGTAAGGCCTGATTTTTGTTTTTGAAGAAGTTTTCTAGGTTCCCATCATGGGTCGAACAGGCAATGTAGAGTCTGCAGAACAGTGCACAGTCATTTTTCAGCGAGTTTTGTCTTGGACTGACCTCTTATCGGAGCTGTTTTAAAAAAGAAAGGTTCCTCTTGTAAAGAGGTGCCCTGTATCCTCTCTGCAACAAAGAGTTTGTACTGCTCTTGGTTCATCCTCTCTGCAACCCTAACAGCATCCACAACAGATTGGTATGCTAATTCTCTTGAGTACAGCTTCAGAAGGTTGTTGCTGTCCTCTGCAAAGGGGTTTCCCATTTCCCCAATCATGTCAACCAACTCACATGTCTTCTGAATTTCAGCTTGACACTTTTGGCCTGTTCATGATGTCTGTTTTCAGAGATACCCTTACTGCTGACCTCCATGGCATTGTCAGACTCATCACTTATGCTGGGTACACAATACAAGATATTTGGGGTGATTTCTCCCCTTCCGACAAAGTCCAGATTATCTTGATGGTTCTACAGATTATTTGTATCACATTTTCCTGTGGTATGAGGTGTGTTAAGAGTTCCTGAATCTGCTCGGAAGAAGGTTGGAACTTCCCCCATCTCGAATCGAATCAGAAATCCTGTTGTGTGTGGAGAACCCTGAGGAAAAAAGCTTGCAGGCTCTGGAGATTATCACGTGAAATTAAACAATACCCAACCAGAAAGCGAGCTGACAGAAGACTCACCTCCAGTTCATGCTGTAACATGTAACATTCATGTTCACATTGTCTCCACGATTTCATCTAAACATTTTTCTTTTGATGCCAAAGAATGAGCGCTGATGAAAGCTGACTGTGTTGACTAGAGAAATAGGTGCGGAACACTCCGAAAAATTCAATCTCAGAAACTGCCCAAACAGTTTATGATGTTGCATATGGTGTCACTGTAATCCTTGACCATCAAAACATGGGGTAGACATCACATTTTCTGTGTTATCATGTTTGGTTCAGGAGATATAATACAAAATACATAATTCAGTTATGGTGGAAAGCAAAATGGCCACCATGGCTCCATTTCTGAAAATGTTCAGGGCCGCAAACTGCTTTTATGAAAAAGTGAACATCATTTTCACATATCACCGTGATTAATACATTATAACAATACAAAAATTGTTTAAAAACAACTTGTTTACACAGTTGAATAATAATTAAACAGTTGCCTTCAAAACCTGACCACTGGTCAGATGAATTACAAGGAGTCATAAAAACAAACAATTAACCCTGTCTTAAATCAGTATTGGCTGACCCCCTGGGGCTTACGATCACACCAGTGTGTTTGGAACGGTCAGTGCATCATCACGTGATCAACTGCTAAATTCAAACATCCTTTTGCATGTTGGCTGGCGCTGAGCCAGAGCTCAGCACTGTCATATGTCACTACTATTCAGTGTTTTGAACCATTTCGGGAATTTGAGTTTGTAAAATACACACTGATATCTATGGAAGAGGAATAGTAATCCTTTCTATTAAAATTTGCCTATACGACACAGTTTATTTATATCAGATACACATTGTGTAAGTAGCTTTCAAGTTTACTCTATTCTTCTCCCAGTTCACTGGCCACTTACTTTCATTTATTTTGGGAGAAGTGCATGAATGACGTTTTTTAAATCCAACAGATCCGGTTCTCTGAACTGTGGCACAAAGTAATGTTGGCGCCCATCGCGCATACAGCTCAACTAACACGATCGTTATAAAGGTGTATACACAACAAAACACATCCACTTGCACATATTTGACTGGAATTTCAGATATTTCACGAGCCATTCCACCGAAAGAGTGACATTTCTGTCCCCATGGACATTATAGCCTATGTATTAAATTGCACGAAAATCAACTCTAAAATACATTTTATTATTAAGCAAAATGTCCTGCACATTAAGCTAACTACAAATTTAAAATGTATAATTAAAAACGGTAATAAAAACTGTCATTATTCTGCATTTAGCATTTTCTGCATGTTCCCACTCTTTATCTCTATTTACAATAAAATATAATGATTAGAATTTAATTTTTGCATTGTTGTGTGACTTTATATCCAATCTATGCTTTCATTTTTTTTTTCATGAGAAAATAATATTTTATCTAGCCTAATATTTTAGATAAAATAAACATTTTAGTCGTGTCCCGGCCAGGCATGTATACCTGTAGATCGGTAACTAGCCAATCAGAAGTGAGAAAAATGTGCGTGTCCCAGGTTTTATCAATATAATTCCCCACCGAAACCTCGGTTCGAATCCCAGCTGAGATGAAAATTATGTTATTTATACCTTTTGACACATTCACTAATTCATATTTTTAATGGATAATGAATCAGTAATCACTTTACTTTTGTTTTCTAATATGAAACTTGTTTCTGAAGGATACTTATTTTACTGAAAAATGTATTGGTGCAATGTGATATCCAACTTATTGTGCTTGTCCAAAATAACAGTCAAGTATTTTCGGGATATTTTCAGTTAAATTATGTTTTAATAAAATATAAACACATTCAAACTTTTTATAAATATATATTTATAAAATATATAATTATAAAATAATACCTTTTTAATTTGAAAAGAATAGTCCAAAAACAAATGTAAAAAAAAATGGGAATATCTCAACATGACCAAAATAAATAATAAATCTTTGAAATCAAGTGACAGTTTAAAAACACCTACTGAACAAAGGTCTATGGAAGAATAAAAAAGAAACAGGCTGAAACAGGCTACACAGTACTTTTTCAGTTAAACCAAGATTATCCTACTGCCCATGTGGATGTATGCAGTACAGTTATAAATATGACTGTGCCAAAAGTAACAAACTAATAAAAAGTAAGAACAATATAACAAACATGCTTAAGAAATATTATATGCAAAACAATTCTTACAGGTGAGACGCAAAGTATTTGCAATTACAAAAGATTGAAAGGAGTGCTTTCCATCATCTAAATAATCATAGTTTTGAAAATGTTTTTTAACGATTTGTAAAAACATTTTAACTGATAAATTATGCATAATATAACGGTAAAAGTTAAGCAGACTGTTTTAAATTTTACAGTCATGCATGGACCAACATGGCATTCTAAAGTAAAATAAAAACAAAAAACAGAAAGACAAGTAAAGCAAGAACAAACCACAGTGGTTTCAGCATGTAACAGATATCCATAACAAACAAGATACAGAGTTATTTTTTTTGTGATACAATAATTACAATATATACATTCAAAACCAGGAAACATGAGGGCAGTCACTTTCCCTTTTCTGCTACCCATCTCTTCCTTTCTGTCTCATAAAAGGAAGACTGACAGAACTCTCCCCAAGTCATCTCCTGAGTCATCCCCTCTGTCCGGGAAAACACTTTGGCAGGACAATATACATATTTCCCTGCCACACCAGGGATCCCAGTATGTGTGTGTGGACTCTCTGGGCCTTGTTTGAGGGGCTTGTGGCAGAACCTACAGAGGCGACCAGTGGGATGCTGCTCCATGGCCTTTCTCTTTTTCCACTCCTCCAATACCTGTCTTGCCTCTGCGGAGCGCTGCTTTGCGGCCTGTAGCTCTCGATTAAAAAAGGGTGTTTCAGCAAAGTCAGCAAACGGCATTCGAGGATTGGTGAGGCCTTCTGCTGCATACATCTGGTATACCTTTGTAGAGCAGTAAAAGTACTTCACGCTCTCAGACTGATAAAAGAAATGAATGGAGGAGCCATCACCAAGGTAACGTGACTTTGGCTGGCCACAAGCAAGACAGTTCCGTGTCCTCTTTGTAACAGGCTGCTGTTGCTGTTGCTGCTGCTGCTGCTGCTTCGCCACAATCTCTTTCACCATCTGTTCAATTTCACCTTTAGTTAGCGGGGACTCCTGGGGCTTAATTCTGGGTGGGTTCACCGGGGCAGGTGGGAGGGTTACCACTGGAACACTTACAGTTTCACTACCTTTTGTGAGGTGATGCCACAGCTGCTGGGTCTCCAGGAGTTTCTCTGGACTGGTGTTCAGGGATGAACTTGTGTTCGTCATCTTGGCCAGGTGTTTCACATAACCTGAGATATGCAGTTTCGTGGTGGGGTGTAAGAGGCTATTGGGATCCCTGGAGGCAGCCTGCACAAGGGCAGCATACTCCGCATCCACCTGGGTAAGAAGGTCTTTCTGCCCATGGTACTTTGCCAGAAGGCCATCAATGGAATCCCTCATGGGCTGTGTCCACCGAAAATGGTCCAGGACAAAAAGTAGACCCCCTGCTTTGATGGAATCTGTGCGAGCAGCTCGTGGAGATGGAGCAAAGGGCAGTGGTGGTGTCATCTCATCTAAAAGAGAGGAAAAGGGACAGAAAAAATAAATCAGTTTCACTTTTATCTCAGAAATATCTGTAGTGTTCATATAAATAAGGAATAATTAAGGGATGAAGATGTGAGCTGAATCACCTTTTATATTGGTGGGCTGTGCAGGCTGGATCATTGTTTGTGAGCCAGGAGAAGCCACACCAAATATGTCATCCTGGACCATAGGATAATTAATTTGGGTTACAATCAGTAATTACATAGTTAGATTTTGTATTTTAGTGAGTGGAATATTTGTAAGTTTACCTGAGCAAAGTGTTCCTCCCTCACCTCCTCAGGTGTGTCATCAGGTGGGAATATCTCACTGAGAGCAGACGGCTGTGAGGACTGATGCTCTCCCTCCCCTGCAACAGGTACCTTCTGGGACTTGTGCTTGTCCCAGTCCAGGGGGACAGGACGACAACCAGGCTCCACATACTGCAGTCCAAACCTTTCTCTGGTGTCTGTCTGTGAGACAAGTAAGGCAGGTGAAAGGACTGATTTTCCTGCTAAAACAAAACGCACCCTGCAATAGAGCCATAAAATGCACCCTGGACAGCAGATAGCAAAGACAGAGCACAGAACCTTACCCTGCCCAAACTTATCTCCTTGTCTCCTTTTTTGACTTCAGCTCACCCCACTCTCTCTCCCCCTCTCTCTCCTCTTCTCCCTCCTCAAGTCACTGAAAGTTCATTAAGAATGTCTATATATCACATATGGTGTATCTTGTGAATATGTTTTTTTTTTTTTTTTTCATGTTTGGTATCATTTTAAGTGTCTCAGTGCGATGGGTAAAATTGTCTTAATTTCAGTGCAGTCATTGGTTTAATGAGAAAGATTGAGAACTAGGAGAATCCTGTTTCTCCTCTCTGGGTGATATCTCTTTAAGATATCTCAAGAAACCAGGTGCTAACCCCTGGGGTACATGGATTGGCCCAAACAACTCTAAACAGCATTCGTATAACCCCTTTTGTTCTGGTCTGGTTATTTAAGGCAGGGGGACAGAGCAATCTTTGGGACTCTTTACCAGGATCCCCCATACAGTGCTGTTTCAGTGTTTTCCTGTTGGAAGGCCCTGACACACCACTGTGTGTCTCTGTCAGGAAAACATAACTTGCTTTTAGAGTCATCTTTGAGTAAATTATGTCATGTATTTTTCTGAATTGGCTTTTAATCATTTACTTCTGTAATTAGCATGATACATTTTTACCTGACAAATAAATGTTACATCTTGATTTATTCAGAAGTTTCAGAAATCATTAATTTTAGTAGATTAAAAGTGCAGTCTGGTGTTTCCGCAAATCTTTGTCCAGGATAGATCAAACTGAACGCACTTTGAATGGAGCATGGGGCACATCTTAGGAAGACCTTCTGATTTCTGACTATTCCCTGACTTAGCATGTTGTACGCTGCAACTATTATAAAAAATTACACCTATGGGTCAGTAGTGAGCGGCCGCTTAGGGTAAAATACTTGCACTGCACCCTCTGACTATTTCAGAACTGGCTAGTTTGTGATCGTGAGCGCACATTCGCGACGTGACGTCTCAAAGTGACACTAGGTCCGTAATGAACGAATATTCGAAATTATGAGATGACCAGAATAATCAAAGATCGAAATTAATTCATAATCAATATTTATGATTATTTTCTAATCAGAAACACGATCTAAATTTGATTATCATTTGAAATTGGAGTCAGATTACGCATAGAGCTAAAGTAATACTAAAACTAAATTCCAATAAATTAAGTGAACTTCACTGGAGCGCTGAAAAGACATACATGCATTAACCTTCGCCAGGCCGTTGGATTCCGTCATTGGGCCAATGGATGGTCCTTACACAGGGTACTTGGCCTGGCCTGTCACCACGTCTTAGAGCTTCTTCAGTTCCATGATCAGCACAGGATCAAAAACTGCAGGCAGCTTCACTCCAGGCTGCTTCAGGTCCACAAGGCGCTGGAAATTCTAGCGAGCCACTCCAATCATGCCCTGTGCCTGGAAAAGTTGTGTGGATACCTGAGTGCCTGTGACCCATCTCACCTGATGGAAATGGAACCCCTCCTGCTGAGAGGTGCCTTTCACAGGACCGTTCCACCATGCCTATAGAGGATCCCCTCTTCAATCTCTGGGTCACTCAGGCAGCCTCTGAGGATGTGGACTTGCTGAATCCTCCACATCTTCAACATTGTTGGTTTGAACAGTGGCCCACCATCAGGATCACATTCTAAAAAGAATCTCCACTCTCTCTAGCAGCTCTTTGGGCTGTGGGACCCTAGTGCGGCAGTGCTCCCTGATGTGCTTCTTTGTTGGATTTGCAGGCACTATACCACAGAAGACATAAGCCTGCTTCAGTCTCTGTAGGTCCGTCTGGTCCACAACATTAAAAGCTGCTGATAGAAACTTGCAGAAAGCACTGTGCAGTGGATGGTGCTCTGAAGTACACTCTCTGGAGAACCGCCGCATGCAGTGGAACAAGTCCAGCTTGATGTTGATGTCGCTATTATATTCTTTGCGGGAGGCACAGGTGTTGATGAGATACCCAGAGGTTGCCGCAGTCACTATAGCCTCAGTGGTCTTCCAAGAATCCCAGAGGAGGTGCTCCTGGGGATCAGGGTTTGGGATCCTAAAGGCAGTACAGCAGTCTCTGTTCCACACACAAAGAGAAGTATATTTAAAATATTAAACATTCAAATAAATAGGATACATGTATTTGCTATACTATATTTAGTTTACTTTACAAATATAATATAGGTGGGAAGGAAAATGTGATGGCTGGTTCTTACCTGTCAACCCACTGGTAGTTGGCTTTTGGCAGTCCTGCTAAAATGTAACGACGGGACAGCCCCTCATACTTTGGCTGCAGGGATTTATCACTTTCAGACTGCAGCATCACCCAGGACAAGATCATCCAGTTTTCATTCATCACAGCGTATGACGACATAGTACCTGATGCAAGCACAACCTTCAGGGCCACCTTGCGGGTATGGTCAGCCCTTAATACTTGTCCAAACGTGCCTTGAAGGAGCAGATTGAGTGTGCTCTCCTGCCTATGGTACTCCTGAATGAGGCAGTCAACCAAGTAGTGGGGTGAGACTGTTACTCCATACCAGCCGACCACATCACCATACCCACCAAATGGAGCAGGATTATTTGTTGCTCTTAGTGCCCCTGTGATGGTCTGCTGACCATAAAGTCCACTGTCTCCATCCAGCACATTCTTAACAGTGGACATGTAAGCAAGGTGTGCACGCTCATACCTGAGGTGGAGAGCTTCATTCAACTAATTGGCTATATCATTAGGAGACTTTGCTGTGCACCGCAACTCATCCATCACAGTCTTACATATGGCCTTTTTGTGCGTCAGAAAAGCTGGAAACATGTTGCAGAACCGACTTTACAGCTGAGCCGAGAGGCCAGTATGTAGTACTGGCTGCTTGTACCAATAATGGCACGGGGTCGTCCAACTCCTGATGAGACAACGTGAGGATTCGGACAGCCACTCAGACATGGCAGAGTGTAGTTGTTACGGACTCTTTCCATAATGGTGTGCTCTGGTTTCCAAATGAAGAATGGATGAAGTTGAAAGTATTTAGGTGATGGCAGCTTATAGACAGAATCAATAAGCTCAGGCTGAGGTGGGTAACGCCACAAAGAGATCATGTTCATTGGATGTCTCACCAGGCCTGGCCACAGTCCCAAGGTTTCCATTTCTGTTTTCATCCAGATTCTCTGCTGGTGAGAGCAGTGCCATTGGCTTACATCCTGCTCATAGCTTGGCAGTGGTGGAACAGCATGCTTCTCCTCCAACTGAGTTGAGGGGTACCCAGCAGAGGCTGCAGGGGGGCCTGAGGGAGGAGTAGAGGCTATAGACTGTACAGAGGTTATGGGAGGAGGGCTGCAGGATGACATTGGTCATAGATGAGTATTACATTTGTTAAATATGGTAAAATAAGTATGGTAAAATAATATAAGTAAAATGATGTTACATTAAGTCCTTACATTGACAGAGCACGGTTTCCTGCACTGGTCTCAAAACATATGGTCTTGCTTGTCGATAACCCCAATTCAAGCAACTCTGGAGGTACTGGCAAAGGAACCCTCACTAGAGTGAAGGGAATTGGTGAAAAACAATAACACTGATCAGAAACAGGCATATCCTTACAGTAGCATGTGTACATGTCCATATACTAACCTGGCTGTGGAGATGTTGTAGTACTATATTCATCAGGCCGGTCTAGTTTTAAGAGTGTTGCTGATTGTTTACGCTTCCCTAACACAGAAAAATGTAATGTCATTCTAATACCCTGTACTTCTGTCCCTTAGTAAATGTGTTATTAAGTCGTAATGCAAATGCATACAAACCCATACGAACACATTTCAAGACTCTATAATATTAGAGGTGTGGTATGTAAATGGATCTACATTGCATGAGTAATCTACGGCTTTATGTATCAAAACAGATGCTTCATTGTAGTCCAAATGAATACATATTTGTACTTTTGCTGTACTTCTGCATTTTTGAGATGTACTTCTTTTACTCTAGATCATGTACATACCAAACCTTTAAAGTATAGCATGCAAAAAAACATGCAAAACAAGAACTCTGTACTTACCCTCAATGATGAGATATAAATGTTAGTAGAAAAATTGAACACAATAATTAGAACAGGCCTGAACGTGGCCTAACCAACAAACAGTAACAAATCAATGTAGAACGGATAATCCTGATTCATTTCAGAATCATCCCTAGTATGCACTAAGAATAAGACCTTTGACCACCGGGACTCCAACAGCTTCTGAACCTGAAAGAATAGTGAAGATAATTTAACTTTATAACATAAACAGACACAATGACATATAAAACCCTTTACTGTTAAAGTACAGTACACACCAAACTACACACAGATGTGAAAAATGTAAAACACTGCTTCCTGTCTTTTGCTTGTTCAGTGTACAGTGGTGTGTACAGAAGTCACACTATATGTATATAGTATACACAACACACACACTGAATATGCATACAAGCCAAGTCAGAAAGTCAACTTTATTTCTAAAGCCCTGTGTGTGTGTGTGTGTGTGTGTGTGTGTGTGTGTGTGTGTGTGTGTGTGTGTGTGTGTGTGTGTGTGTGTGTGTGTGTGTGTGTGTGTGCGCATGCGTGCGTGTGTGTGTGTGTGTGTGTTTGTGTGTGTGTGTGTGTGTGTGTGTGTGTGTGGGTGTGTGTGTGTGTGTATAAGTATGTGTATATGTATGTAAAAATTAGTCAGTTGCATGTAAAGTGTATAATGTGCTTGCAGTTTTGTTCTGAGTGAATGGTTTCACTGAGTGGGCCTCAAGTTCCACTTTTTGTGTGTAAGCAATTTGAAAAAACTGTAGTATAATAATTTACGGGCATTAGAACAGGACTGATCACGCCTAATAAACAAACAGTGATTTGGATGGATAATCCTGATTGATGTCAGAATCATCATGACCTTTGGCCATAGAGTCTATTGTGCACTTATTTTTTGAATGTCCCTGTTTTTTACTGCAAAACGGCGTTTGTGTGCAGGCGAGCGAGTTGAGGAACTGACTCGTTGGCTGCTGAATACACTCTTCGAGTCACCTCCGTTGAGGGAACTGAGAGAGCGGGTCGTGCTGATTTCGATGGTGGTCCGGCCCCGGCGGGACTTAACCATCGGCACCTTCCTAGGGGGGATAGGAAGACTTGGGAGGCTCAAAGCTCGGCGCGAGATTGTGCCTGGGTCCCCGGGCGGGAGGCGGTCTGCGGCGGCTGGTTGACAGCGAGTGCTGACATGTATCCCGAGCCTGGCGATGTTGTGAAGCGGGCGGAGGAGGCGGAGGAGGCGATGGGGGCGCTGTTTCCCGAGCGGGCGGCTGCTTCTTAGCGCGACCCGCTGCGGAACTGGAGCGCCGCGGCAAAAAGTATCTCATAGCCTGAGACGTTTTCTGTACCTCCGTGTATCGCTCCGCGAAGCCCTTCACCGAGGGACCAAAGAGACCGGCTGGTGAAACAGTTGCGTCCAGGAAGGTGGCGTGGTCAGACTCAGACATGTCGGACAGTGTTAGCCACAGGTGACGGTGAGAGCGGCCATGTTGCGGCCGATAGCCTGGGCGGCGGCCTTAGTAGCTCTGAGAGCTAGGTCCGTCGCGCTTCTCAGGTCCGTCACACCCTCCGCCAATGGGCCAGCCTCGTCCAGTGAATGGAGAACGTTAGCCAGGTAAATCTGCAAAACGGCCATGGTATGCAGGGCGGATGCAGCCTGACCGGCGGCGGCGTAGGCGCGACCAATCAGTGTCGAAGTAGTCCGGCAGGCTTTGGTAGGCAGACTCAACTTGTCCTTCGCTGAAAGGAGACGAAATCACTTGTGCAACCTGGGCGAGGGGTTTTTATAGGCTGAAGCCACACCCCTTTTGGCGGGCCATGACGACAGCTCGAGGCGAGCCTCTCATTGGTGCTGATGTCATGTCTGACTCACTGATAGGTTGCAGCAGAGCAGCCAATAGACGCGCGAGCTGCCTCGCCTATGTCTGCCTGCTGCAGCAAATGCGTTTTACATTCTAAAAATTAAGGATAATTTTTTGCTTCAGTATTCTCGAGAAAAGGAGTTTTCCCGTAGCGTAAGCTAAACTTACGCAACACGAGAGTACTCTCGTAAGAGAACCATGTTTTTCTTCATTACAATAAATTGTAAAAAAGAAAACAAAGAGAAAGAAAAAAATGGCAAGATATATTGAATGAATTAAAATTACAGTGCATAAGAAACTGTTTTATTTATTTCATTATAACTGAATAGGAACAGATTTCCATTACTGGTGTTTACCTGAAATGTAAAAACATTTTTTTGTTTATAAAACATTTATAAAGTTTTGCATAACAAGCTGTTAGAAATTGAAGAAGTCCCAACGTGAAGTGCCTTTTTGTCTCTGTCCTTTTCTTAGGTGTAATGAATGAATAAAACAAAAAGAGAAAGAAAGACCAGCGCCGGGAAGCTAGAAAAATAGCTCAGCCTCCCAGAACTCTGCATACACAATATATAGTAAAAATATACAGGGAGTATCCTGTTATTCAACCAATAAGATCATAAATTACATCATAGTATCATATACCTTTTATATAACATCTCTATAAATGGTAAATATCCATCTTTGACAGTTTGACAATGTCCTGGAGATTGCTTTGCAATGGACATTCTGTAACTGAATCAACTGAACTGAGATGGACTAAGTCAAGGTTTTTTTATTTTATTTACACCACTGGTTATACTGTTTTTTTATTTATTTTTTATTGCTATTTTATGATTTTTTTTTTTTTGGAACTTTAATTTAGAATTTTTTAATGAATTGAAGTGGTTTTAAATTATGTTTTAAGGTTTTAAAGTTATTTTCACATTTTCATTCTAAAGAGACAGGATCAAATTTGAGTTTTATACAAAACAAAATACATTCAGTTGAACTGAAATAAGAAAGTATGTCTAGAATAGCTGTTCACACGAGTTTATAGTTTGTGTTCATCAATGTTACAAGTCAGAAGCAATTATTTAAATATAAATATGAAATACCCTGTTAAATGAAGAAGGACCCAAAGATTCTGAGGGGGAGAGAGAGTCCTGTTCTTCTCCGAAGCCTTCTCCAAAGTCTTCTTACAAGGCAAGTCGAGAGCTGCTCCACATGTATGTGCAGCTGGCCTGCGTCCAAGACCACACAAAAAGATCTCCTTCTGTTCCTTGAGAGCCGAAAAGGCTTCGGAGAAGAGCAGGACTCTCTCTCCCCCTCAGAATCTTTGGGTCCTTCTTAATATGAAACAGATGTCCACATACAAAGGAATCTGACCATGCATAACTGTTCTATGGACAAAAGCTGAGAGGGAGAAAACAATAACTTCTAACACAAGCTTAGCTCCCCCACAACAGGGGTGAAACAGTATGATTTACAATATATCTTCTCCAAGTCAAAACACTAAACAGCTCTCAAACACGTTTAATGAACAGGACTCTCTCTCCCCCTCACAATCTTTGGGTCCTTCTTCAGTTAACAGGGTATTTCATATTTATATTTAAATAATTGCTTCTGACTTGTAACATTGATGAACACAAACTATAAACTCGTGTGAACAGCTATTCTAGACATACTTTCTTATTTCAGTTCAACTGAATGTATTTTGTTTTGTATAAAACTCAAATTTGATCCTGTCTCTTTTTAGAATGAAAATTGAAACTAACTTTAAAACCTTAAAAGATCATTTAAAACCACTTCAATTCATTAAAAAAAATCATAAAATAGCAATAAAAAAACAGTAGGCTATAACCAGTGGTGTAAAAAAAAAAAAAAAAACCTTGACTTAGTCCATCTCAGTTCAGTTGATTCAGTTACAGAATGTCCATTGCAAAGCAATCTCCACTTAGGACATTGTCAAACTCTGCACAAAATTCAGGGTAAGAGTTGTATGTACAACTTTTGCTGGCTTTATCATTTGTGCCACCTTCTTGTTTGTAGCTTTCTTTGACTCGTATGCTTCCAGTATGCTTTCTCTTTTTAGATTCAGAATGTCACTCGGCATAATGGTTTGGAAGTAGTCAATAATAAATTTGGGCTCTTGAAGGAGGACTTTGTGAGCCATTGTCAAAATAGCAAACCTGATGTTCTCTTTTGATGGCAAGTGATATGAGCCCATCCGTGAGAAGAGATAAAGTAAATCTTCTGCATCACTTTCATCCAGGCTGCCTTGAACAGCTTTTTCAACAACGGACTGCTCTGAGGTAGACAAATATTTTAAAATTTTTCACTGTTGGTCGACACCAGCCAAAAAGAGGAAAAATCCTGACCAAATGGAGCTTATCCCTATTGCTAAGTTAGCTGTTAAGTTAGCTCAGCGTTTCTCAAAGTGTGGGGCGCGGGCGCGGCCCACTGGTGGGCAATAGAGACATGACAGTGGGGCGCGACAAACAGGTTTTGTGCCCATCTTTTTAATTCCTTTATTTATTGACCATACACTTAAAACAAAACAAAGACACATTTAAATGTAAGCCTTACTTAACCTTTTCACACGTAAGTTTAAAAGTTTTTCAAGGCGACCGTTATTGATCGTAGTATCACTTTATGGTTCCCATGGAGACGCGTCATTCATTGCTTGTCACACCGCAGCCACCCCTGCTGGAAAAACCAGCATAGACCAGCATAGCTGGTCATAATAATAATAATAATAATAATAATAATATATTTATTTTGTATAGCGCCTTTAAAAGTAGCTTTCTCAAAGCGCTTTACAGACAAGCATAACAGCAGAGGAATAACACAATGTAAATACAAAAAATAAACACATAAAATTAAGATCATGTAAAAGCAATCCTAAAATAAAATGTTTTAAGAAGAGATTTAAAAGTCACTAATGTATTTGCTTCCCTGATGTCGGCCGGGAGAGAATTCCAGAGCTTAGGATCATAGACAGAAAATGCTCGGTCACCCCACGTATGAAGCCGTGTCTTCGGAACCACCAAGAGATCACTCTGAGAGGAGCGCAGCGACGTGGTGTGTAAGGGATTAATAAGTCAGTCAAATACTGAGGTGCCAGATTGTGCAGAGATTTATAGGCCAGCATAAGGATTTTAAAATCAATACGGTACCTAACAGGTAGCCAGTGCAGGGACTCCAAGACCGGGGTTATATGGTCCCTGGCCCTGACCCCAGACAGTACTCTAGTGGCTGAATTTTGAAGATATTGCAATTTATCCAATGATGATTTAGATACCCCAGCTAGAAGACCATTGCAGTAGTCAATACGCGAAAAGACAAAAGAGTTTATCAACTTCTCAGCTACCGAAAAGGACAACATAGGATAGGACGTAGCCGGGCTATATTTCTGAGGTGATAAAATGATGTCTTAACTGTATTCTGGACAAAAGGCTCAAATGACAGTGTGGCGTCAAATATGACACCCAGATTTTTTTATTTGGTCTTAAACTCCAGTGCAACGCCATCAACAGACAGAGTAGGAGACCCAACTTTTAGCAGTTGATGTGGAGATCCAAGGAGCATAACTTCTGTTTTTGAGCCGTTTAGAGACAGAAAATTATTGGACATCCAAATCTTTATCTCAGCAATACAGTTAGAAAGATGCCCAACACTCACTTGCTGACCCGGTCTAGTATGTATATAAATCTGTGTATCATCAGCATAAAAGTGATAGTTAAGGTTGAGAGATTGTAGTAATTGACCAAGTGGATAGATGTATATACTAAAGAGTAGGGTATGAGTATACCCAAGACTGACCCTTGTGGAACACCCGTATGAACAGAACCAACTTTGGACCTATAACCACCCATAAAAACAAATTGACTGCGGTCAGTGAAATAGGACTTGAACCAAGAACAGTCTCTGACAAGCCAAATACATGTTCCGAGGCGATTGAGTAATAGGGCATGGTCAATAGTGTCAAAGGCTGAACTGAGATCCAAGAGAATGAGAATGGACGTGGAGCCAGAGTCGGAGGCAATTAGTAAGTCATTAGCGACTTTCACCAATGCAGTCTCAGTGCTGTGTAATTTTCGAAATCCTGATTGATGAGGCTCAAATAGTTTGTTTTCAATTAAGTGTTTGTTTAATTGGGCTGCGGCTGCAACTACACCCTCCAAGATTTTAGACAGAAATGAGAGATTTGAGATTGGGCGATAATTTGACAGATTTTTCACATCAGTCAAACTCCAGCACCAGCTTCCCATGCTGGTCACAAGCAGTTTCCAGCATCCAATCAACAGCATCCCATGCTGATGACCAGCAAACCAGCACCAGCATTGGATGCTGGTTACAAACATTGGAAACTATACTGGTCTAATAGATGTTAAGGATGGTAGCCTGTTCACCAGGGTGGAATGCTGGACAACTACATTGAATTTTGGTATGATGAAAATCATGAAAATACAAGATTACATTAATATAGGTAACAAGTTTATTTAATAACAACAAGTAAACATTAACACAATAATAACAATTATTTAACAAAAAACAACACTCATCTGGCTCAACAAGCAAATTACAATAAAACACATTCATTAACAACAATTTATCTTAATTAACTGCTCAAATATTTAAGTTTTTTTTTTAGTCTGTTAATGTCCATTATTTTTTCTGTGATGAACCGTCCAGCCTTTACCCATCTGGCCTGCAACTCTGTCTCCTTCACATTCTTTCTGTCAAGCCACTCCTTGAAGCAGACTGAAAAGAAATGTACAAATAAACAGTGATGCTTCTGTCGCACAAGAACAAATAAAAATGTATTACTCCATAACCCAGTACTTGGCATCCCACAAAGACCTTGTGGCTACTGCTACCTTTTAATGTCTGAAGTTTCTGGGGGGTTAAGGGCTGCCTGGTGGTTTTGGTTGTGGGGCATTCCTTCCCTGTGAGACTTCTTTCCGCCAGAGTCTTAGTACCCCAGATTGCCACTGCCAACTCCTTCACAAATAAGGAATCCCGTGTGCTGTTTTGGATCCTTGACCAGGCCTCTCTACACACTCGAACGTCTCCCCCCAAGTGAATCTGACAAAATTAAAAACTAAAAATAATCAAGGTACTAGATTGTACATATGCATACAAAATTCATAAATACTTTTAAGTGTACTGGTTCTTATATTAATCCATGCACACAGATGACGAGGGCAATGCTGTACCTCATCTCCTTTTGAAGATACAGATGGTTCCACCTCATTCAAACAGCCAGAATCTGCAACTATTATTGGAGAATTTCATCTGTCTCATACATGGGCCCAAATACATCATATAATGCTGTAATGCTAGTGAAAACTAGGCCTAGGAGTATGAGAGGACAAAATGATGGGAAACAGAGAACAGGTCAACAGAGCATGTGAGGATAAAAACTGGGAAAAAGGTTGTGTGAGGACAGGATAAAAACTGGGTAAAAGGTTGTGCGAGGACAAGAGTGGAAAAGTATGTATTTCCCAATGGGAATAAGGCTTTGATACAGGTGTTTCTAATCGTGGCGAAGTGACGAGGAGGAGCAAAAAGAAAAAGATAACTATATGAATGCTAATTGGAGGAGAAAAAAGATAGCTAATTGGACACCAAACGATAAGAAAAAGGTATAAGACTTGGGTTCAGACCATTGTAAGATCAGATGTCCGGATGGCCAGCCGGCTTCTCACTTTGTTGAACTGCTAAATAAAGTTTATTCTCCTGAGACCTGAAACTTCGACTCTGAAAGATTTCTTCTGAGACCTGAACCTGATATTGAAGACCTGAACCAAAGATGGAGAATTGGCCACGACACTATATACAAAATAATGTAAATATACTCAATAGACATATTTACCCACTTGCATCAGGGCCTATACTTTGGTAAATATGGACCATGATAGATTTCAGATATCTGTGAGTAATATATTTTTTGCACTTACTTTGTAAGGTCTCCTTTGGGCTTGGTGGTCCAGGATCTTTGACAGTTTGAAAGAGAACAAACATATCACAAATATGATAGATTATGGAAAACATGACAATAAAGAATATACTTTGTAAACCATCAAAGATCACAGCTGAAGCACTCCATTAAGACTTATAGTCTTCCCCAATCCCAAAGCAGTGTGCTGAAATTTGAATTTGCTATATGCATAGCTGCTATTCCTTTAATTTTAATCTTGTTTATTAGCTGGTTTAAATGGGATTCTGGGAATGCACCCAGGCATTCCCAGACCAGATGAGATTTATAATCCCTTCAGCGCGATCTGGATCTACCCCGTAGATCAGGGATGGGCAACTTCGGTCCTGGAGGGCCACTGTCCTACAGAGTTTAGCTCCAACACTGAAAAAATCACCTGCCTGTAATTTTTTAGTAATCCTGAGGACCTTGATTAGCTTGTTCAGGTGTGTTTGATTAGGGTTGAAGCTAAACTCTGTAGGACAGTGGCCCTCCAGGACCGAAGTTGCCCATCCCTGCCGTAGATGGTGCTTAAGAGGCATCCTGATCAGATGCCTGAACCAGGGGTCCTGTCAGGCAGGGGTGGCCATAAGCATCTGGTGGTGAGCTAATGTGGGGCCCTATATAGCTGGGATATAAGTTGGTTTTCATTAATTATGTTATATATTCAGACATTATCTGCAAACATTATTGTAATTGCGAGCACAAATGCACAACGTGACTACATAAGCATATTTATTTATAGCTGAGACCTTGAATTTGCTGCATGTTAGAATATTCTAACATAAATTATGCTAGAGAAAAACGGTACACTGAAAAAAATAAATCTGAATGGATGTAAATGTTAAGTAATTAAAATGTGTGATATCAACAATAAAATGTTACGTTTGTATCTTTACATTAATATATCTAGTTCTGAATTAATCTGCATTTGTTCAAAACACAAGACAATGTGCATTTTTTTCCTTTACAAAATTAATCTAAGTAATCCCAGCCAAGCTTTTTAGGTACACACGCACAACAAACAATACCTTGTTTTATTTACTCCAAAAAAAAAAAAAAAAACCCCTTCCTGTTTCGTTGGTCTGGAAACCCCTTGCAAGTTGTATTCCAAACGAAGACGAAGACGAACACGCGGACTGAACTTAAGGTAAGAATAAAGTTAGCAAATTAACAGTTAATGTTATTTGGGTTGGTACATTCTTTACAGTTTTCGAATTGTTGTACAAAAACGAGGCTTTAAATGTAATTTGAAGATTGTTGTACGTGAATTTTCTAATTAGTAGGCCTACCATGTGGTTAACGTTATGCTGGTAGGTTGCTTTACGTGTAACGGTAGGCCTAACGTTAATTGAAACTTTGCAAGTGGCGATAAAATAGTTTGTTCTAGTGTAATTTGAAGCATACATTAGAATGCAGCAATAAAATAAGGCATGTAAGTTAGTGTAAGCACGTGGATTTTCAGAACATCCATGAATAATGTAGGGTAAAGTATTTTTTTTTCAATCTGGGTCTTATTTTATTCTTTAAAAAATATGTATTTGTGTTTAAGTGACTGATGGGAACAACAATCTTTGAAATCAGTCCGCTATGCAAGACAGTCTGCAGAGGCGAAACAATTAACGGTAGGCCTACGTTAATGGGCAATTGCATATCTTTAATTTACATCCACAAAACCTGCTTATTCGCCACTTACATGCTCAGATTATTATTCTAAGTGTCTGACAACATTATGGAAAGGATCCCTACAGAAGTCGACCGGTTTGTTATAGAGTAAGATCCTTGCATTAGTCAGTTACTAACCATAACACTGTGTTCTTACCAGGTGATTCTCCTGACAAGTAGGCTACAGTGGATAAAGGTATGTAACTTTCAATATATTATATTTAAATTATATAATATATGTATTGTAGTGAAGAAACTGGGGGTAAAGTTATAATAACTCAGTTAGCTCATGGGCCAGACAAAAAGTTGTTTTCATTTCAAATGGCAAAGTTCCAGTTGTCCTGTTTGTGTTTTTGTTTGTTTTGTTGCATTTCACAGAACAAATTTATAGTCCTGTCAAAAATAAAAAGTAAAAAAAAGTGACTTATTAACGTGTATGCCCCATCTGTTGCTGGCTGCTCAAAGTCTGCCATTGCATTAGTTTCCATTGCCATGGTAATCTATTTTTGTCTTTCCAGACATCAGGCCACCTAAATGTCGTTCTTAGTGTATTTCTAGGGTTACTTTTTCTAGTTGGTATTCTGTTTCTCTTTCCCTGTGTCTCTAATTCCTTTCTTTCAGTATCTCATGATGTCTCTCCATCTCTCTTGGTCTCTTTCTCAGATCGAGGAGGAATTCCGGAGGATCACACTGAAGCCACTACAGTCCACATTCTTTGGGAAGTTGGACGAATACACACCTAAATTGTTGATACTCTACAGGAGGAAGGGAGGAGCTGTTGGGAAGAAACTTGATGAGACCCTTGAAATCATGAATAAGGCATGTACTTTTAAAATTGTAGCAGTTACTTTAATTTTGTAGTATTCCGATATCTGTACTTAAAGGGTCACACAAAAATTTTATTTCTGTCATTCATTTCTTACCCTCATTTCGTTACAAAACCGTAAGACCTTCTTTCATCTTCGGAACACAAATTAAGATAGTTTTGATAAAATCTGAGAACTTTCTGACCCTCCATAGACCGCAACGTCATTGCAACTTTTAAGGTCCAGAAAGGCGGTCAAAACATCGTTAAAATAGTCCATGTGACTCCAGTGGCTCAACCTTTTAATGCCATGAAGCGGCGAGAATACTTCTTGTGCACACAAAAATAATGACATTATTCAACTATTTAATCTCTTCCATGTCAGTCTCCTGTGCTGTTCACTTAGTAAACACAGCGTAGCCTTTCCGTGTTCTACTTCAAAACACCGGCTCAGTATTGCCAGCGGGGTTGGCCAGCTCCTGCGTCAGCATCACATGCATGCATCACTGTGCTTACGTGAACAGCATCGGCCAGTAGTAAGCCGTTGTTGAAGCACAACTCTGTGTTTACTACATAAACAGTGTAGGAGACTGACACAGTAGAGACGAAATTGTTAAATAAAGTCGTTCTTTTTGTGGTTTTTTTGCACACAAAACAAAACACTCGTCGCTTCATCACATTAAGGTTGAGCCACTGTATTCACATTAACTATTTTAACGATACTTCCTTTCTGGGCCTTGAAAGTGGTTATGACGTTGCTGTCTTTGAAGGAGTGAGACAGCTCTCAGATTTCATCAGAAATATCTTAATTTGTGTAATCTTACGGGTTTAGAACAATATGAGGATGAGTAATTGACAGAATTTTAACTTAAAGGGTCAGTTCACCTGGAAATTAAAATTCTGTCGGAACACAAATTAAGATATTTTTGATGAAATCTGAGAGCTGTCTCACTCCTCCATAGGCTGATTGGTAATTGCATCTGTCAAGGCCCAGAAAGTTAGTAAAGACATCGTTAAAATAGTGACTACAGTGGCTCAACCTTAACTTTATGAAGCGACGAGAATACTTTTTGTGCGAAAAAAACACAAAAATAATTACTTTATTCAACTATTTATTTTCTTCCGTGTGGGACTCTGACGTTCACGAAAGCCCCACGACGCATGCACGAGAACGCAGATGACGTCCTGACATAGCCAGAAGCGCTTCACTGTCTGTTTACAAGCAGGGGACATACTGTGTATGTAAGCTATTTGAATTCGACATTGATTATGCTTTAGGTCTCAATGTAGTGTTTAAAATGGTTCTAAAGTGTTCGAAATCTGCAGACATATTTACAAAGACAGTTTTATGCATCTTCCTCTGCTTGTTAATAGACAGTGAAGCGCTCCTGGCTATGAGGTCGTCATCTTCTCAGTTCTCGCGCATCACGTCAGAGGCCCACACAGAAGAAAATAAATAGCTGAATAAGGTCGTTATTTTTGTTTGTTTTTTGCGCACAAAAAGTATTCTCGTCGCTTCATAAAGTTAAGGTTGAGCCACTGTAGTCACTTGGACTATTTTAACAATGTCTTTACTTCCTTTCTGGACCTTGAAAGTGATCATGATGAGCTCTCAGATTTCATCAAAAATATCTTAATTTGTGTTTCCGAAGATGAACAAAAGTCTTACGGGGTTGGAAAAACATGAGGGTGAGAAATTACTGACAGAATTTTCATTTTTGGGTGAACTAACCCTTTAATATAATCCCATATTTCATATATTTGTTAGGACAACAGCATTGAGTCCAGAAGAGAAACTGTGATCAGAGGCCTCATTCCCTACCTTGGTGAAAAGACAGAGGAATTAATTAAGGACTACCGGGTAAATAAATTATGTTTCTGCATATGTATGTATACTGAAAGATTTTCAAATTTATTTCTTGATTTATATAGAAAGTTTTACACTGCACTTATATACAGTACATATACTGTATGTATATAATATACACACTATATATATATATATACACTCACCTAAAGGATTATTAGGAACACCTGTTCAATTTCTCATTAATGCAATTATCTAATCAACCAATCACATGGCAGTTGCTTCAATGCATTTAGGGGTGTGGTCCTGGTCAAGACAATCTCCTGAACTCCAAACTGAATGTCAGAATGGGAAAGAAATTCAGACGGGCCGGTCTGAGTATTTCACAATCTGCTCAGTTACTGGGATTTTCACGCACAACCATTTCTAGGGTTTACAAAGAATGGTGTGAAAAGGGAAAAACATCCAGTATGCGGCAGTCCTGTGGGCGAAAATGCCTTGTTGATGCTAGAGGTCAGAGGAGAATGGGCCGACTGATTCAAGCTGATAGAAGAGCAACTTTGACTGAAATAATCACTCGTTACAACCGAGGTATGCAGCAAAGCATTTGTGAAGCCACAACACGCACAACCTTGAGGCGGATGGGCTACAACAGCAGAAGACCCCACCGGGTACCACTCATCTCCACTACAAATAGGAAAAAGAGGCTACAATTTGCACGAGCTCACCAAAATTGGACAGTTGAAGACTAGAAAAATGTTGCCTGGTCTGATGAGTCTCGATTTCTGTTGAAACATTCAGATGGTAGAGTCAGAATTTGGCGTAAACAGAATGAGAACATGGATCCATCATGCCTTGTTACCACTGTGCAGGCTGGTGGTGGTGGTGTAATGGTGTGGGGGATGTTTTCTTGGCACACTTTAGGCCCCTTAGTGCCAATTGGGCATCGTTTAAATGCCACGGCCTACCTGAGCATTGTTTCTGACCATGTCCATCCCTTTATGACCACCATGTACCCATCCTCTGATGGCTACTTCCAGCAGGATAATGCACCATGTCACAAAGCTCGAATCATTTCAAATTGGTTTCTTGAACGTGACAATGAGTTCACTTTACTAAAATGGCCCCCACAGTCACCAGATCTCAACCCAATAGAGCATCTTTGGGATATGGTGGAACGGGAGCTTCGTGCCCTGGATGTGCATCCCACAAATCTCCATTAACTGCAAGATGCTATCCTATCAATATGGGCCAACATTTCTAAAGAATGATTTCAGCACCTTGTTGAATCAATGCCATGTAGAATTAAGGCAGTTCTGAAGGCGAAAGGGGGTCAAACACAGTATTAGTATGGTGTTCCTAATAATCCTTTAGGTGAGTGTATATATATATATATATATATATATATATATATATACACACTCCTGACTCTCTCCACATAAATATTTTTTCAATTCACACAAGATTGTTATTGTTTATAAATGTAGGCAAATCCATGTGAAAAAAAATTGGCTTAAATCACAACATCGCTCAAAACTACCACAGCAACCACGTAATCCCACCCAAATCCCGACAACACACAGCACATTCTTCGAGTGACTTTCGGGCACAAATTGTAGATACGTATATAGATCAAAACTACCACAGCAACCACGTAATCCCACCCAGATTTCTGTTCAGAGGGATAGCAAAGAGCTAAATGCATTCTTTACATTAGCAAACAAAAAGTAGGTTAAATTCTCTCTGGTATATTTCACAGGTTTGTGATGACGACGATGCTGCAGCCATCCAAGAGGCCATCACTTCATTTGTGCTTAACATCTTTGTGGTCAGCAAAGCCAGGGATGGTGGTCTCGAGAAGCAAGCTGGAATAGCCATCGAGGGAGCAGAGGTCCTTTTTGGTATTCCCAGTGCTTGCTCCTACCTTATGGGCCTTATTTATGCCTTGGAACTAAGCTATCCAAAGAAACTGAAATACACCTTTGAGGTATTTCAGAAGATCTTCCTGGAGCTGGAGGATGTTAACAAAAACATGTCCTCCAAAATCCACGATCTCAAGATCAGCTTACTGGCCTTAAAACCATACAGACATTGTTGAAGGTAAAGGGTTTGAGTTGGGTCCCTCTGGTGGAGTTTTACAGTTATTTCTCCGATTTTTTTTCAATGCACTTTCTAGAGTTACACCAATACTATTTTATATAGTGACCATGTTTGTGAGTCTGTTAATGTTTAAGGTGCAGTTGAAGGAAAGATGACCGTTAAGAAGTCAGAAACGTTACTCATGGGAAATATATTGCACAATGCGAGTTTATTTCAATAGAAACCCAAAGAAACTGAAATGTAGGTTTCTTAGAAGATCTCCATTTTCACACGGGGATCATACATGTGTGAGTGTGTTGTTTTAAAGTCTTAAGAGTATGTTACTGTACATGACTGAAAAAAACAATTTTATAGAAAATATTCTGTAAATGTCTTTTTTTTTCTTTTTCTGAAGACAATAAATCCTGTCAACTTTCACTTAATGAGCTTTCCTCTAGCACCACCATGAAGCACAATTTTCTATTGTACACAATGTCTCAACCTGTGAGGTGTATATATTTTATTATACTTTTTTTATACTGACTGTGTCAGTTTTTACTATCAAATGGCCAAAATGTCAGCTTTATGTAATGTAATAACTAAATTTCCATATTTGATGAGTACATTCTACTGGCATTCTGTTTACAAGTACCAGTGTTGAACTTTTACTATAGTAGTAAAAAAAAAAGACTATTTGCATTTATACTTTAAATAGAAATACTCAGTTGCTAATTAGAAAATTTGAGTACTTGTAACTTTAAAATACACTAACAAATTTTGAAAACAGTAGATCCCACTTGAAATTTGTAATATGGAAATGTAAAAATTAAGTTGGATTCAATCAAAAATACACATTCAGAACTCTTAAAGTTATGTAGATCACACACACACAAAAATGACTAGAGCAATACTAAAATTAAGTTAACTTTATGTGCAAATTTTATTTCAACAAACAGAAAAATTAAGTAGTTTGTACAAAGACTAGTCTTGTTGGGTCTACGTAATAAAATTATGCAAAATTATTCATATTTTTTAAGTAAATCAAGCAGAGAATTTTTATCAGTGTAGAAAGTAAAAAATGTGCCAACCATTGTATATACAATAGCGCTGAATGACTGATGATCTGCTTTTATTTTCTTTATTCAAAATTTCACAAATTTGTTAGCTATAGCAGGATATATCTGATTTTCCGATTGTCAAATATGTGCAATGGATGTGTTTTGTTGTTCAAACACCTTTATAACGATCGCGATCAATGCAATTGATTAATCTTTAAGTTCTTCCTTTTTTATATATATATATATATATATATAAGATATAAGATATTGAACACACACAAAAAATCAATTAAGTGGAAGCTGCCACTGCTGGCTAGTGCTTAAACACTTAATTTAACTACTGTGTCATTATGGCATAAATAGTCAAGTGAACCGCTGCATTTACGTTAAGTAGCCTAAATCAGTAAAAGTATCACAATGTATTTCTAATACAGGAACGGCAAATTAGCATGTTACCTTTTACACAAGAAAATTATTCAATACATTAATAAATATGCCGCGAGTTTAAAAAAGAGTGGATTAGAACCCAGAACCTCTGACACGCTTGGCAAAAGTTCTACCACTGGACCACTGAAATAAATGCTTTAAATGGTCGGATCTATATATTTATTCACGTGAAAAATCTCTCCACAAACAACAAATATTAGACCTCATTAAACGACAAATTAAACCAAATGTATGCTAGGCCTACTATTTAAATTGAATTGTGTCAGCAACACTTTTTTATTAAACATTTTTATTTATTTACATTAGTAAGCTACACTGCGCCTGCTCATGCTACTTTTTTTTTTTTTCTTTGAGACCCCCACAAAGATGAAATCATAATTCGAACCCACCTATAGCATCTTCCGATCGACACTTTATAACCTGTATACTCTAGCTCTCTCCGTCTTCCGTCAACATCTGGCCGAGTCTCCTCTTACTTCCTTTCCTAAACTGACCTGCTGCCCAGCAGTAATAAAAGACAGATGTTTTATTACGGCCGGGAGAGTCTTCGAGCAGTTCTCAGAGAAACTCTGCCAAGAAGCAAGACTTAAGGCCTCATTATGCTTCTGCGTCAACTCCACGGCGTAGCTACGCCGTCACTCCAACGGCGTCGTGACCGTTTTATGGTTCTGCGTCGGGTTGCGTTGCATCGCGGTGCATTTCACCGCCAGAACGCTAGGGGGGTGGTGTGGTTCGCGAATCTCTTTCCTAGTTTGTTTTGGTTCCATGCGCCGGTTCCGCTTTTTCATTTCCGACAATGGCGAGCGAAAGAGAGAGAGTGTTGTTGCAGCTGGAGCTAATCAACGTTGAACAACAAATGATTTTATTGCAAATGTTTCCCTGTTAAGCTGCAACGCCACTTTTGAAAAATCCCCAGAAATGACATACCCAAACTGAAACACATACAGTTCATGAACCCTTTGCACTAAAAGCACAAGTATGATCTCATTTGAAAGCTGACACCTGGTAGTTTATTGTAAATGTAGAATTAATTATTGTCATAATGAAAAAAACATTTTTTAAATAGCTTCAAAGTTTTGTAAAGTTATTAAAAATTTATTTTTATTAAACATATTCATGAAATAAAATTGAAGTGGGCCCTGGAGCAATCTAGAAATGCACTGCAGCTAAAGCCATATGCGTGACCATGTTATATTTAAAATCTGAAAATGATAAGTCTAAAACTCTGTATTTGGTTAAATGTTTTTCAAGATCATGTCAAATTACTTTATTTTGATTAGACTCTAAAAATGCTACTAATGTTTAGTCATCATCTAAGTCATCTATTCAGTCTATTGTCTCTATTGTTTTGTGGTGCAAACGAGCCCCATTCAGTCTCAGTCTCCCCAGTACACATTCACACACCTCTCCAGCCTGGTTATGGATCTAAATATGCATATCTTTTGTCTGCATTATAGTTACTAACGACTGGCTATTCACAGGCTATTCATAGGGTTTCAATCCCTAATTTATTTTATCAAAGTTCTCACTTATATTTGAAACTGTATCACATGCACTAAAACATTTCAGAAAAGCATTACTATTTAGAAAAAAAACCCATAAAAGAATAACTTCTAGGTGACAGGTGCACCTGAGCTAGCTAGCATGTTAGCTTAGCACACCATCAATACACGACCATTTATGAGATTAAAACTATATGTTTGTGCTTCAAACTTATTTTATAACGCAAGTCGATTGTTTTAAATAATCTTCTGTGATCTAATTTGGCTTCAGATAAAAAAAAAATCAGAAAGGAAATATATTATTTATAGTATGCACGATGATAAAGTCTATATCGATTAGCATTACATTATAAATATAATCTATTATTATAAAAATACCTGGCATTGCTTGAAGAACACTCAAATATTAAATATCATTTGCAATCATGTTTATTGTCTTCAAAACATCTATATCTGCATATTACAGCGATCTCTGTGTTAGCTTTGTGTGTAGCTGCTATCAGTGACGTCCTTGAAGGTCACATGATTATGTCTCTTCTTCATGTTCCATATATGGAGTATTATTGTGCATATAGCGCCCTCAGGCTATTGGTATGAATTGAAAACACAGCACATCTCAGTAAGAAGCGCTCATAATGATTACATCGACGCATTTGGGTATAAATTCAATAAATATTATTCCTGTCTATAGAAATATTATGTGAATCTATGAGAATATATCAATATTTCTCCAAGTCTGCACATTTTTTAGCTAAAAGCCCTGAGGGACGTTGTTTTGTGAATCGCTGTCATGACAACAGCACGGAGTTTTTTTTTTCTGAATGGACCAGCTGACGGTCATAATTCATATTAAAGGTATCAACGCATTTTTCCATTTCATAACTCCTGACACAAAATAAGACATAACTGTCACTAGGCCTATACGTTTCTCAGAATACAATAGTTGTCAAATACTGAAACTTGAGTCTTATATCTTTTTAATGATGTATAGTTTGTCAAGGTAAAACATTTAATCTGATAGTAACTTTGAACTAAATAAATAAAAAAACGCTTCAGTGCGCCGACGCACTGGTGCAGCTTAACAGGTTAATCGTAGAAGAAAAAGAAGACGTCAGCGAAGGTGGTCTGTACGACCAGTGCACGAAGACAGGGGAAGGATTGGCGAATTTGTTACGGTTGTTCGACCGCTGAGGGACTTGGACGAAGAAATGCACTTTAAGTATTTTCGGATGTCGAAAGGTCGATTTGACGATCTTGTTCATCGTTTAAAGCCGTTATATATATGTATAGCGGGAGGGGGAAAGCGGAAAAGCTACACTCCGGAAATGATGTATAATCTGACCAATCACAGCCCCTGCGGTCTGCGTCACCGCGACGCGTAGTTACAATTTTTTGGAGGTGGCGTCGAGGTTCGCGTCGACGCAGAGGGGTCCGCGGGGGCATAAAACAGGCTTAACATGTCACCTTCAATTATGATTGGTTCAATTGGTTCAAAAGCCCCAACCTTTTTCCACTTTACCTCATAATAATAAAAAAAAATTCCTTTTCCCTTATCGGGCTTATGCTACTCTGAACAGTGCCTGAACTTCGTATTTTTTTTAACACTTCTTGAGTTGTTTTTTGCCTGTTCACGATGACTCGCTTAATTTAGTCCTAAATTGTAGCTTTGGACTTTTGTAATTGTGAAAGAGTCTATTGTGCACTTATTTTTTTTATGTCCCTGTTCATCAATCTTTTGGTATGAGATGTCTCAATTTCTAGGTGTTAAAATTAACTGCAACCTATAGTCTTAAATTTGTCATCTGTCTTTAGTCAAATGAACATGACTTTTCCAAAAGAAAAATATATGTTATCGATTTGTTTTTGTTATTAGGAAAATTTTATATTCATCAAACTAAATGGAGTAACTCAAAACCCAAGTTCGCTCATTTTAAATCAGCCTTTAAAATGTTTTGAGAGTCTGTTTTTAAAGAACCAAGAAGTTCCAAAGAACTGTATCCTAAATTAATTTAACATATGTTTGTGATGCCCTTTATTTTTAAGTATTTATTTAATTTTTTAGGCTATTTAAATGATTCTTGTTTCAAGTCGTATTTACAAAATGCGAAAATGTGTAAAAGAAATGTGTCAAGAACTTGACATGGAATTCTATGGAGCCCCTGAGGGGACCTTTGCAAAAAAATAAAATAATACGGACTTTCGCGTACGCACGAGAAACTTTCTCCTGCTCACACGTTACAATTTCCGGTTTGCGTTCAATTTGCATCACTGCCATCTTACTAAGAAAACAAGAGCATGGATGTGGATGCGCATGAATTAATCAAAATCTATTTTAAATGAAGACTTCAATATAAAGACATTGTTTCAGTTCTTGCATTTCGACACAGATATATAATCACTGAGCGACATTTAAAACGCATTTTGAGGTCTAGAAGTCTGTTTCGACGAAAAGAGTACTCAAGTATTGAAGACGCTATTGTATTTATTCAGCATCAACTCCAAACTTCAGGTCAGCTCCATGGATACAGGTGGATGCATGCAAAGTGTAAAGAAAATGGATTGCATATCAGAAAAGAACATGTTCGCTTAATTTTGAGCTCGTTAGATCCTGATGGTGTAGAATGCAGGAAAGCCCGACGTCTCCATCGACGTAACTATTTTGCAAAAGGACCAAATTACATCTGGCACTTTGATTCTTATGACAAACTGAAACCATATGGTATTTGCATAAACGGATGTATTGACGGTTTTTCAAGAAAGATCATTTGGCTGAATGCGTACACAACAAGCAGTGACCCGATGGTCATTGGAGGATATTACATGGAAACAGTGGAGAGTTCAGGTGGCTGCCCTAGAATTATTAGAGGCGACTGTGGAACAGAGAATGGGCACGTGAGAGACTTACAGTGTTTCCTCAGACGCAACATTCTACGGGAATCTAATATTGACTGTGTTGTGGAAAAATTTGTATTTTACTCTTTCTTATTTACTTTCTTAGACATTGTGTGGGTTTTCCTTTTGATTTAACTTGTGTTTCTCTCTCAATATGTATGTCACCAGGCATGAACAAAGACACACACACACATAGTAAAACAAATGGTCAGAAAGAGCCTTTGAACTCTTTAGTGCGGGTAATTTAGTCAGGAAAGACGGAGGGGTTATTTAGCCACAAATAAAGACCTTTTGACCTCATAGGTGTGAGGACAGTAAAGCCGGGTTAGAAGGACCATTGCATTTCTAAAACCAGCTAGATCTGGTTTACTGGGGTGAGTGGAAAATTTCAGGAGAAGAGACTCTGAAGAAAGGGGTATAAGAAGGCTGTCTGTTTTCTGTGTGATTAGGTCTTGCTCCTCTCACTGGGTAGCTGCGGTGATTTTGTGACCAAGGCTCTTGAAGAGAATAAAACTTCTTCTCTTTAATACAATTTGACTCGGAATGTTTCTTATGCCTGGATGCTGTTTGTTAATTATTGTTTCTGCCACAACAACTGCTACATAGAAGGTGCAAGCACAGCCAACCAGCGAATAGAGAGTCGGTGGGGATTTTTGGATAAAAATCTCATCCGATTCTGTTTCTTGGGAATTATTCAGGTAAGAAGGTCTATAGGGCTACTTTTCCCTTTAAAGTAAACAATGTTGTGTATAGTCTAATTTAGCTACTTATCAAAACATTTGGTTCACGTTTTCCAAAAGCATTGCGCATGTTATTATTCATAATAAAATAATCAGCCCGCTCACCCGTTTTATTTTCGAGTTTTGATTGATTGGGCGATATGTACTTTTTATCTATACTTTGTCTTTTTTTACTTATCGCTAAGGAAAAAACTTTAATGACTACTTAAATGAAATATGTAGGCCTGTATAAGGCCCACTACCCCTATCACAACTTTTCTGACATGTTTTGTAAACATTATAAACATTATAAAATACATTAAAATCAGCACATTTACTCAAAGGCTAAAATTTTTTGTTGTTTGACATGTTTTGAAGTGTCTATTTTAGCAAAAATCCCAAGCAAAGTGCTACTAAAGACAAGACTGTCTTGAACAGCCTTTTCAACAACGGACTGCTCTGAGGTGGAAAATGAGGACATCAGGAGCTCTTCATCCACAGAGTCAATACCATCAATACATGTCAATATAGACAACCTGACAGGCATCACACCATGATCAATGTAGCCTTTCACCCACACTCTTCCAACAGCTTGCCACTCCCCTTTCAAGTCTGGCCATAGAGCATCACAGTCCCGCCCACAGCCCGAGAGCGCTTCGGTGCCGGAAGTAAATTTCCCATTCATTTCTCCCATTGACGTTTTCGAAAATCCGTATCTAAAGAGTTTTAGAGCATGTCTGAGGATAACCAGCTACGGCTGAACTCATAGGCATACAACATATCATTTCGAGTGAAAAAACGGCGAGAAAATCCAAAAAAAGTCAAAGGTACAAGACTGTGTACATATTTTCATTTCCGAGCGAAGGAACTACTCATCCCATAAACCACCGCGCCTCACTGAAGTCGACTGAAGCCACAACCACGAAAGAGCCTTTAGAGCGACTTTAAAATCTGACGACAGCCACGCGAACTTTTTCTTGTGCCGTTTATAGCAGTTCTTTCAGTAGTAATTGTGTAAATAGACTGGAAAGCATGGCTGGTGGTCCGCGGCTCACGGGTGCAGATCTGGCAGTCCGCGCGG
The DNA here is from genome assembly GCA_021554675.1 of Leuciscus idus. Lineage (NCBI taxonomy): Eukaryota > Metazoa > Chordata > Actinopteri > Cypriniformes > Leuciscidae > Leuciscus > Leuciscus idus. The sequence continues at coordinate 11,412,855 of CM038625.1, read as the reverse complement.
CGTTCTGCTCATCAGTTTCAGCGGCCCACGGGCAGGTTGCTGACAAATGCCTCAACAATTTCCCACTTGTGATCCATGCTAATTTTATTCATGAAGTTATAGTTCATCCTTAATTTTAATAACATTTAATGTATTTTCTTAATAACAACAAGTGAAAATTAAAAAGTGAAGGTCAGCAAACCAGAAAGTGCATCATATTCAGTTTATTAACTTGCCATAAATTATTACACAAATGTTCAGTAAATGCATGAAGAGCTCTCTATGGCTCTGGGTATGCCTAAGCTAAATATTGTTTTGACAGTGGCATCATAAAATGCTTGATATGACTCATACCATATATGAAGACTCCTCGGTTCAAATGTCACATCAGTGATACAGTGCAAAAAAACGCAACAGTTTTTTTTTTTTTTTTTCTATTTATCTTGAGTCTTCACGAACTTTCGCGGGGTTTACACGAGCTCCACCAATCAGATGCATCACTGTGGGATTGTGGGATTGTTTAGGATTGTGGGTAATGAAGTACTTCTCCAAGACATCGCGAATAAAAGGCATTTATCTCAAAACAAGGTTAGTGCCCCATGAACTTTTGGCGGTTATATGAGCATATACAATCGCTTAGTACAGCCGTAGCTGGTTTTAAGTCTACCATGTATGGTTACGTTTTTATGGCTTATACCCCAACTGTCAATGGAGAAATTGTATTTAATTTTTACTTCCGGCACCGGCTGTGGGCGGGACTGTGATGCTCTATAGTCTTGGCACTCGTTCGTTCTTCCTCATCCTCACACCGAGCAATAAAATCTTCCCAGACTGAAACTCTGGTTTAAGGGAGTTTAACCCTCCCTCTGAACGCGAGAGAGAGAGAGAGAGAGAGAGAGAGAGAGAGAGAGAGAGAGAGAGAGAGAGTGTGTGTGTGTGCATCATCCTCCCTTTTAACGCAGAATTATCCACGCCCACATGATTTGACCAATAAGTTTGAGGTTAAACTTTTCTCTCTCCTCGTAGGCTACTTTCCAGCTGGCGTTTGGCATATTAGGATCCCAGCTAACACAGTTACGTTGTGAAGACGTACCCGGACCGGACCATATTCGTCGTAGCGACGTGCCACATAACGTTCCAGTGACGTAACTTTGTGATTCCCATAATCGTCGTGGCGACGTTATAGTGGTACGTCGCAAGAACGTGATGAGTACGTCTTTATGACCAAACTGGCACGTTGCGAGGACGTTACACCAAAGGACCATATTAGTCGTTGCGACGTGCCACATAACGTTCCAGCAACGTAACTTTGTGATTCCTGTATTCGTCGTGGCGACGTTATAGTGGTACGTCGCTGGAACGTGGCAGGTACTTCCTAACGACCAAAATACCACGTCCGCATTTATTTTTAATATACTTCTCACCTTTAGTCCTGGGAATTAAGATGTGCTTGATCCATAACATTGAAATCCACATAGAACTGATAAACTCAAACATTTCATTCTCTGCTGTAAAACCTTATACATTCTAATAGGGAATTGTGTATTGTTTTCTGTTAATACGTTTAGGGATCAATACAGATATGTAATGGAAACCAATACAAACTTGTATTAAATTCTAAATAGAAAATGGCCCAAAACCACACTGCATTAATTTATTAATCAGCATTTATTCAGTGTTTCTTTGTACAAACTAAGCCAATACATTTTGAACATTAACGATTTTTTAACCATGTTAACAAGTAATGAGTACAGAAATGTAACATCAATTAATTAATCAAAAAACATAATCAATGAATAATGTAACCAACTATTAAAATGTTTCATTCTTTTTACTGAAAAAAATAAAAAAAAGTGTTTGATATTCTTATTGATACTACTCTCTATAATTTGGCGGATAAACAATAAAGACCTTAAAAAAAAGAAATGAAAAGATTCAGCATTTTCTTTATTATTAATTTTATTTGCAGAAATAGGTTCAGTTGTTTCCTGTAGTGTCCTATGAGGCTCCTGCTACAAATGTCTGGTGGTGATGTGCTTCATTGCTTCACTACCAGTAGCTAAACCTGAACAATGCGACAATTACCAAAGATCTATAGTCCTTGAGCTTCTCTGAAGCTAACAAATAAAATACAAATATTGCTCATAAAGAGTAAAGATATGTAAAAGGAACAATATAGATTTCTAGCATTTCTCCTGTATTATTTCGCCCACCAAAATATACATAAAGAGTTTTTTGTTCAAGAAAATGAGCATGATGACTGTGTCCCAGCTGTGGAAACCGCTCTTTCAGACAGAGTTGAGGAGGCAGAAGGAGATGATGGAGAGCTGTGGGAGAAGAGGAAGAGTCTCTTTCTTACCCCACCAGTGGAGGGAAGGGTCTTCTGAGGCAAGGAGAGGAGGATGGTCTCTCTCTATATATTGCTGGAAAATAAAAATAAAATGTACCATACTATTGTAGTCAGGTTTATAGTTTTTTGTTAGAAAGGAATAAGAAAATTGTCTAACTTACGTATTCCTCCTCTTCCTTATCCCGAGCTGCACTGTCACCTCATCGTCCTTCTTAGGCAGCTAAAACAGAGGAGTACTTTATTAATGTTGCTAATATAATGCAGTTTTTCGAAAATACAGTAAAAACAGTAATATTGTGACTATCATTAAAATGTAAAATAGCTGTTTTCTATTTTAATGTATTTTAAAATATAATTTATTCCTGTGATCAAAGCTGAATTTTCAGCATCATTACTCCAGTCTTCAGTGTCACATGATCCTTCAGAAATCATTCTAATATGATGATTTGATGCTCAAGAAACATTTATGATTATTATCAGTGTTGAAAACAGTTGAGCTGCTTAAGATTTTTGTGTAAACCATGATGCCCTTTTCAGGATTCTTTGATCAATATAAAGTTCAAAGAAAAGTTTTAAAGTTAAATCTTATAACATTATAAAAGTCTTTACTGTCACTTTTTATCAATTTAATCCATTCTTGCTATTATTGTTTTCCAAAATCTTACTGACCCCTAACATTTGAATTGTGTACACAAAAACAAGAAGCAGCATAACTGTTTTCAACATATTAGATAATAATCAGAAAAATTCATTGATCATCAAATCATCATATTAGAATGATTTCTGAAGGATCATGTGACACTGAAGACTGGAGTAATGATGCTGAAAATTCAGCTTTGATCACAGGAATAAATTGCATTTTACAATATATTCACATATGTTATTTTAAATGTTAATATTATTTCACAATATTATTGTTTTACTGTATTTTCAATCAAATAAATAAGTCAGTAATATAGGTAAAAATATGGTGGGGGAAAATGGATATGAAGTTATTTAATAACTTAAGCTTCCTCAGTTCACCCTGTGTTTCCCACTTCTCTGTCAGCAACTTCCTTAAGAAATGTTGAAATCGTAGAGCTTCCCCTCTGTTGTAGAGGGGTTATTTTGTCGCTGCTAAAATAACATAACATGTATCAATATTTCTTTACCGTGAAAGATCAAAACGCATCTAAACTAGTTTCAGACAATTTTAGCTCAGTGTAAGTGATGTCATCGATTAACAGCACACAGCTGCTACATTTGTTATATCAGTTTGTTAAATAAAGTAGTCAACTTCCAATCACACATTCAACTGCACATCATAACCTCTTATCTACACAAAGATGTGATTATAAGCCCAAACTTTTGTAAATAAGAGCTTAGGTTAGCCTCTCTTCTGAAAACGGTTGAGATGCTAACGGACTTTTTCGAAGACACTAAACCATTTCTACAAAGTAGCCTAAATATTCAACAGATGTAATAACACGTAAGAAAAGTGTCAGGAACAGTTGTGTATATTATGTGTGTGATTTTAGAGACTAAACTCACCTGAAAGCAGTGAAAACAACAGCAAGAGAGGGAGCTTTGCTGATATCCGTTTTGTTGCGGCGCCGTTTCCATGGCAACTCTGCGCCGCTCCAGGGTTTGAAAGCTACTCAAATGTTCAGCCCGCACGCTCATAAAACACGTCAGTCACGCAGCATTTACATAAATAAACATGTAGAATTAACACATTACTTAAATACAAATCTCATGAATTTAAAACTCATTTTTAAGTTCTTCAAGTTTGAAGTTCAGTTTGAAGATTTTTTTAATTGTTGTTTTTACGAACACCCAACCTCCTTAATAATAATACAAATGATAATAATAATAATTATATACAAACGTTTATATTTATGACAAGGTTGTGAGGACGTCGTGGTAAAGTTCCATTTTTTTAGAATCTTGGCTAACGTTCCAGAAACGTTGTGGGCACGTCCTCAAAAGACGTCGCTAGTTTATCCCACGGAGAACGTTGTAAAGACGTGGTCCACTGGTCACCAGATAACTTTCCAGATAATTTCAATTACATAAATAAATGCATTACAAATATTATCCTAGTGATAATATGCCATTTGGATATTATATGGAACATTTACTTAATTCATCAAAGATTTTATTAAGTTATCTGGTGACCAGTGGACCACGTCTCTACAACGTTCTCGATGGGATAAACTAGCGACGTCTTTTGAGGACGTGCCCACAACGTTTCTGGAACGTTAGCCAAGATTAAAAAAAAATGGAACTTTACCACGACGTCCTCACAACGTTCTCCATGGGATAAACTAGCGACGTCTTTTGAGGACGTGCCCACAACGTTTCTGGAACGTTAGCCAAGATTCTAAAAAATGGAACTTTACCACGACGTCCTCACAACGTTGTCATAAAGTAATGTCACGCTGACCAAATGACGACTGACTGACGACGTCGTCACAACGTACTGTGTTAGCTGGGATCGTAGTCTCTGACAACAACGACACTCTTCAGGATAAATCAATATCGCAGTTTTCAGGCAGTGCTGTTCCAGTAGCCAAACATGGAGACAAATATGTTTTTCGTTTATTTGTTCGCGGTTTCTGCATTCCTCGTGCACGGTAAGACATAGCTATAATCTATCTCATCTATTTTATCTATCTAATTCTTAATTCTATTAAAATCTAAGATCCAGACAGCCCTATTCGGACAGGATCAGCTTTACAAGGGTAGATGGAGAAATGTAATTTTAACACAGGAGGTCTGCAGTGTTGCCAGATCTTGCGAGACAAATAAGCAACCAGGCCAGTGAAAACAAGCCCAAAACAACACTGTAAAATCCGATTAGTTCAGCTTACTCAAAAAAAGCATGCAAACCGATTGCACTTAAAAAACTAAGTAACGTGAAATAGGAATAGTATGTAGTACTAACAAGTGCATTTCTAGTAGTGTACACTTACAAGAGAGTTCCAGTAACTTAAAACGAATTTGTATAGTATACTTGATTATTTACTTTAGATGTACTCATTTATGCTAGTTGTGTTAACTCTGATGTTTTCTGCATACAACTTGGAATTACTGAGTTTACTTTACTTCAAAAGCAATCCAGTTTACTTGTTAAAACCATGCAAACCGATTGCACTTAAAAGAGCAAGTAAGCTTTACTCCAATAACTTAAGTGCTATCAATCATCTATTATATATCATTGAGAATACTTTCACAATTTTACAAAGATAACATTTACAACTGGACAAATAAATGTAAGGCAATGATACAGTTCAAAGGTACATTTATTGTATTTGTTTTCTAAACAACTGACACAGGGGTGGTCCACACAAGTTTGCATTGGGGTATACAATTTATGTAAATAGTCACTTTAGGTTTTTACATTTTTTGGGGGAAAAAACCCCAAAAACATGAACACTTTATAATAAGGTTTATTAGTTAACATTAGGTAGTGTATTAACTAACATGAACTAACCATGATAAATGCATTTGTTACAGTATTTATTAATCTTTGTTAATATAAATACAGCTATTCATTGTTCATGTTAGTTTACAGTGCATTAACTAATGTTAACAAATACAACCTTTGATTTTAATAACGTATTAGTAAATGTATATAAAATCTGAATAAAAATAAATATATTAGAGACGATACCCTGACTCTAACAGATTCTCAACAAACAGCTTTAACAATTCAATACATAACAATGACTCACTTTAATCAATAACACTTCGGAGACCAAACTTGGTATATAGAAGTGCAAAAAAAGTGGCTACATTCATTAACGATGGAATAGTATTTCATCATTTAATGGAATAGTATTTCATCGTTTAAGCCTAAACGATGAAAAAGCAATGTCTCTGACACACATGTACATTAGAAATGAATACGCTGACAGATTCTTAAAGGGTTAGTTCACCCAAAATTGTTAATTCTGTCAGTAATTACTCACCCTCATGTTGTTCCAACCCCGTAAGACTTTTGTTCATCTTAGGAACACAAATGAAGATATTTTTGATGAAATCTGAGAGGTTTCTGTCCCTCCATACACTGCAATGTCATTGCAACTTCCAAGGCCCAGAAAGGTAGTAAAGACATAGTTAAAATAGTCCATGTGACTACAGTACTTCAACCTTAATGTTATGAAGCAACAAGAATACTTTTTGTGCGCAAAAAAAGCCCCAAATAACGACATTATTCAACAATCTCTTCTCTTCCACGCCATTCTCCTACGCTGTTAACGTAGTGTAAACGCCCAGTGCTTCTGGGTTCTACGTCAGATTGAGGCTTATTATTGGCTGACGCTGGTCATGTGTGATGCTGGCCAATAATAAGCCTACGTTCTGACAAAGAACCCAGAAGCACTGGGATGTTTACACTACGTCAACAGCGTAGGAGAATGACGTGGAAGAGAAGAGATTGTTGAATAATGTTGTTATTTGGGGGGTTTTTTGCGCACAAAAAGTATTCTTGTTGCTTCATAATATTAAGGTTGAAGTACTGTATACATGGACTATTGTAACGATGTTTTTTTCTGGGCCTTGAAAGTTGCAATGACGATGCGGTCATTGGGAGGTAGAAAGCTCTCAGATTTCATCAAAAATATCTTTATTTGTGTTTTGAAGATGAACGAAGGTCTTACGGGTTTTGAACGACATGAAGGTGAGTAATTACTGACAGAATTTTCATTTTTGGGTGAACTAACCCTTTACTTGCTCATGAACTAATGGGCTGACAATTTTAAACAAGTGGCTTAGTTTCCCTTTTATTTTTCTATCAACTAATCTAATTCCACTGTCATAAACAAATGTAATCTAATGCCAAACATCATCAATCTTGCACATTTGATTAATCAACAGGAGATTGTTCAGAGATTGCAGTTTTGGTGAGAGTTTGTTCTGTCTCAAAGCAAGCATCAATTTCTGAATGAAGTTAAAAGTATTTTTCATGTCTTTTGGGTAATCCAAATTTAAAGCATAAGACAGACCAAAATAGATGCAAATTGCCTGAGGCAGGTTCTGCAGATTATCCATTACAATACCTCTCTCAACAATGATGGCAGTAGACACTGGGCAAAGGTAGAGTTTATTTAGAGAGGGAAGTTGTTCTTCATCAATGACAGTCAGCACCCCAACAGATAGTTGTGCCCAGGCTTCATCAACATCACATACCTGAATGAAACCAAACAATAAAAATATTACAACAGAGAAAAGTGAAAAGGCATGATTTATCAATTATAAATTAAAATTGTATAATTTAAAAATGATTTATGGTGAATGGCTGTATATTTTAATGATGGATAGATGCACTTTTATCATGGATGGATGCATTTTGATGGACTTGAAAAAATATACGGCCATTCACTGCCATTATAAAGCTTGGATGAGACAGGACATTTTCTAATATAACTCTGATTGTATTTGTCTGAAAGAAGAATGCTATATACACCTAGGATTACTTGAGGGTGAGTAAATCATGGGATAATTTTAACTTTTGGGTGAACTATCCCTTTAAGTATGCAAGGTATTGAATTAAAACTACAGTAAAAATAATTTTGTTAGAAAATTATAAGAAAGCCATTGAAGTCCATTATATGGAGAAAAATACTGGAATGTTTTCCTCAAAAACCTTAATTTCTTTTCGACTGAAGAAAGAAAGACATGGACATCTTGGATGACATGGGGGTGAGTAAATTATCAGGAAATGTTTTTTTGAAAGTTAACTAATCCTTTAAGATTACAGTCCACAGTTAAAGAGTTTATCAACAAAACCCCACAACACTTTAGACAACATCTAGATTGATTGTAAGCAAAACCATGATCAACTCAGAATAATAATTAAAAAAATTAAGGCTGCAGTAAACTCACCCCTGTATTAATTTGCTGCATAAGCTCATCTAATTTCTCTCCAATGCTTCTTGAAGACTTGAAGATTGTGACAAAGAGTGGTGTGTAGCGATCCACAGCACCATAAAAGTTACTCTGCAGTCTGCAGATCTGTGGGGACTATCCTGTTAAACTCTGCAAACACCTAAAACACAGGCAAAAAAAAAAAAAAGAAAGAAAAAAGGCATGGGACAGTGTGGAAATCTTTCAATGAACAATTATTTTGGATTTTTCTGATCTTTATAAAAAATATCTTTCAATGCATGGTCAGGCCAACAGGCCAATTCTAAAGCCAAAGGTGGTTTCTCATGGTGGAAAAGGGTATGAATAAGTACTTACTTGTCTCTCTGTAAAAAGAGCTGGCCACTGCTCCATCTGCATCCACAATTTCACGTCTTCGCATTGAGAAGGTCTGGTCCATCTTTGATGCAGTGATAAAGCAGTTGAGTTCGAGTAAAAAATAAAATAAAAAATAAAAATCACTTTACAGTGCTTGCATTACAATCTGAATTTACTCAATTTAAAAAATAATAGTTTAATGCTGTTGTGAAATCACAAATACTGTCAAAAAGCATCACATACTTCATCTCTGCATAAGCTGCAGGTTACCTTTAACTGTAGACGTGCACCATTTCACCAGATTTGGAACCTTAATAATGTATAAACCAATGCCAACAGAGGAGAATGCATCAGTGAAAATGGTAAAAATAGAAAAACATAATTCTTACATTTGGAACAAATAAATCGCTTTTCAGGCATTCCAGGAACTGTTATGGTACCTGATAGTTTTATGCGCAAAAAAAAAACAAAAAAACATATTCTTCAAGCTCTAATTAATTATTTGGTAACGTTAGACATTAAGGAAATCAGCAAAAATTAGCGACAGACAGTAAAAAAAAAAAAAACATTCACACAAAAGTCGCATGCTTGATTACTCACCTTATTATTATTCCAAAAACGTAGCGAAGCTCCAGATAAAAATGTAGGTAGTCTGTCAAAGTCTTTCCACATCTGCAAAATGGGCGCCGAAAATAAAATACGCACAGAATCTATTGCGCATGCTCTCACAAGTGCCGCTTCTTCTTCTTTGTTTTTTCTGCACATTAGGCATGCTTTAATTCACTGCTGCCTCTGACTGGTTTAGTAACGTCATTGCATCCTTTGTTGCTACTTGCTTATTTCAAGTAAGCATCACTCAAACGATTGAGTAACTTGTTATTTTCACCCTGCAATTGACTGTAACTCAACAAAACCTAGTAAGAAGTATGTATTTTATGTTACTGAGTAAAGTTTACTAAGTATATGTGAGTCAGGAAAGCTATTGGATTTTACAGTGAAGCGACTTTTTCTATGGAGCTACAGTCCATTCACCATCAGTCGCGACTCGCGCGTATTTTCATTTAAACGTCACTCACTGACGTTTTCCTAATCATATAAAAAAAACAGATTGCCCTGCTCTGCCTCTGATTGGCTAGTACTCGTTGCCATCTGGGTCAGAGCCAATTAGAAGCAGGATGTGGGTGGGAAAAAAACTCTGCTTTCTCCTGTGTGTATGGGAAAGGGGAGGGACAGAGGCAAGACGAACTCCTACGTTTAACATATAGACAATATCTGCTTGACAACTTATTATGAAGCTGGGAACAAGCCCAAATAAGCAACTACACTTTAGAAACAAGCCCAAAAAAACGCAACCCGCGACTACCAATATTTGTAAGCGACTTTACAGAAAAACAAGCCCAAAGTCGCTTATAATAAGCGGACTTGGCAACACTGCAGGTCTGTAATAATAATGGCCATCAATTCGCACGGGATAAGATATCTCAGTCTCGTCCGAAAAGAACACATAGCCTAAATATTAAAGAACCAAAATATTGTTCAATGATTTTTCACTTAGGCTATTTTTTTCTTAAAGGGATACTCCACCGAAAAATGAAAATTCTGTCATCATATACTCACCCTCATGTTGTTTCAAACCTGTATGAATTTTTTTCTTCTGCTGAACAGAAAGGAAGATATCTAGAAGAATGTCAGTAACCAGACAGTTTTAGATACCATTGACTTCCATAGTAGGAAAAAAAATATACTATGGAAGTCAATGGTATCTAAAACTGTCTGGTTACTCACATTCTTCTAGATATCTTCCTTTCTGTTCAGCAGTTATTTTAAAAGGCATTGTGCACTAAAGATAAGAATATCATTTTGAGTTATTCTGCTGTACAGTTGACATGTGCAGGTCTGATGACATGCAAAACTGAAGGCTTTGAAATATGATGAATAGTATATGAAAGTAGGCAATGATAATGGTTGTGTATATGCAAATATGCAATATTAATATGCAATATGTGAATCAAGATGTGTGTTGTATGGTATATAATATGATGTATAATACACACCTTATAACCTATAATATGTAATTTTTCTGATGAGTGAATGTGTGAATCAGTGTTTTTATGCTGCTTGTTTGATCTGTAGAGAAACATTCACAGCACTTTCCTGTTCTTGTATATATTCCTGTCTGTCATAGACATGGCTTATAATTTTCTGTTCATTTCTTCTTCAGGTGCGTCTGGTGTTGGATCAGTTGAAGTGTCAGTGATGGAGGGATATTCAGTCACTCTAAACACTAGTGTTGAAACAAACCAACAAAAAAAGATAAAGTGGTATTTTAATAAGACTCCCATCGCTCAAATCAACGGAGATCTCAGTTATATCTGTACAGATGTTCAGTGTAATAAAGATAATGAGAGATTCAGAGGCAGACTGAAGCTGGGTTGCCAGACTGGATCTCTGACCATCATGAACATCAGAAACACAGACTCTGGGGAATATACACTACTGATCATCAACGACAGCGACAGTGAAAAGATTCTGTTCAAAGTTTCTGTTACTGGTGAGTCATGATGTTTAAATCATATCATCATGTGTAGGAGCCATAAGGCTATTAAAGGGATAGTTCACCCAAAAATGAAAATTCTGTCATCATTTACTCACCCTCAAGTTGTTTCAAACCTGTATGAATTTATTTTTTCTGCTGAACACAAAAGAAGATATTTTGAAAAATGTCGGTAACCAAACATTTGATGGACCCCATTGACTTCCATAGTATTTTTTTTTTTTCCTACTATGGAAGTCAATGGGGTCCATCAACTGTTTGGTTACAGACATTTTTCAAAATATCTTCTTTTGTGTTCAGCAGAAAAAAGAAACTCATACAGGTTTGAAACAACTTGAGGGTGAGTAAATGATGACAGAATTTTCATTTTTGGGTGAACTATCTCTTTAATAATGTTACTCAATGTCATGGCTTTATGTAACTATTTGTCTGTACTCGCTCCTGTGGTAAAGGGAAAGAATTGCACCCCTTTTGGGTATTTTCCTGAAGGTATCCATCTTAAACAGGAAGTGATGTGGCCAGGGACACGGGGAAGGAGACAGTTTTTTGACCTATTCATAATGATAACAAACAAACTAGATTTTTACACATTTACAATTTATTTGGACTCTATAGTGAACTAAAAACAACGAGTATGAAATAATAGATGCATTTATACAGATGGAAAGAACTAGAATGAACAGAACAAAACTAACTGGTAAAAACTAATGGATCATCAGTGGAAAAACAAAACAGTTGAAAGTGATTCAGTTCTGTTTAATGACGCAGATAAAGAGAAGAAGCTCTGAATGTCACTGACATAATAAACATGTAGTGTCTTCCTTTTCTTCTTTAGCCACTTCCGTGAGGGAAAGTATCTTTGTAACAAAAGGTGAAAACTTAAAGACAAAACTCTCCTTCCAAAACAAGCAGTGTGGTGTAATGTTAGACCCGTACAAGCGCTTTCACGTTATTGTAATGGATGGAGATTATGCAAATTTTGCCTTTATCTTTATAGCTGTGCTGTGGAGTCTGTTATTCTTTTATATTTAGAACGATTGTTAGAGCTGTATCTTTATCATTGTCATTATAGTTATGTCTTTGGTGTGTGACTCTTGTGTTTCAGCTCCAGGTCCGCTTTCAGTTGCTGTAACAGCAGGAATAAAAGCAGAAATATCAGCGGGAATATCAGCAGAAATATCAGCGGGAATATCAGCAGGTGTCGCTGTTCTTCTTCTCCTGGTTGTAACTACTGGTGTGATTTACTGTTGTTACAGGAGCTCTACAAGAGGCAAGTATCACATACAGACATTATAGTGAGAGGAAAATGTTGTTCTTCTTTATTAAGTGTGTGTGTGAAAAAAAAAAAGATGATGATGGTGATGAGGTGAAATACTGTCCTAGTAGCCTATGTCTTTGAAGAAATCTTATGAGATTCTCAGTTGAGTGCTAGTGCAACAAAAATCCTTTAATTTTATCCGTTGGGAAATTGATTTCTAATGATAGATTATAAACCTTTAAAATACAGCCCTACTGTGAGCTACAATGATTATATTTGCTTTTGTTGAAGCCGTCAGCCTAAATTATTATTATTTATTATTTTGAAAAGAATCATTTTTAACTGTGGAATTTGTTAAGGTAAAACTACATTACCCATAATGCTTTACAGAAAAAAAATCAACCAATCAGGGAGTCGAAACAAGCCAAATGTGCCAAAAGATCTCTTTAGCTCCGCCCACTTCCATGAAGCAATTACTGTAATCGAGTCGATCTCCATACGCTCTCAAAATACTTCAATATTTGAGTATACTGAATAATAGCATTTCTGCTCTTCTGCTATAAACTTTCCCATGAAAACGTTGATTACGTTAATGGCACATAATGGCGTTTCCATCAAAATGATCCCGAAATAAACATTCCAGACTGAATATTATTCACTGATTGATGGCAGATGTGCTGATCTCATGAGTTTATGTGACAGTTACTGCTGTTCAATTTTTACTCTTTAAAAATCTGTAGTTTATTGTTTCCTCACAGACGGAGAAAGATCACGTGATCCGAGAGAATCCCAAAAGGATCATCGTGAATCTGCTACATTGTTTTCATTGAGATGAATCATCAAAAACACACTTCAGCTGTTCAGCTTTAACCTGAAATACTTTACATATTCATCATAAAGCTCTTTTCACATTTTACTTGGCAATGTTAACTGACCTGTTACTGGAAGCACATATAATTTAGGAAATTTAGATGAACGTTACTTACATTATCTGACAGTTGCAGCTTATAAACCTGGAATAGATTAACATTTATCATTTATCATGCTTATTATAATAAGTGCCTTGTTTGAGACGATGGATTAGGTGTTTGTTGAAGGTTGAGAAGGAGTTCAGTGTTTCTGAAGTGAAGATTCTGATAGAGACTCATTATAATGGAAACACTAGGTGGCACTTATTCACTGTATTACTTCATTATTATTCAGTTCAACAATAACCTACTTATTATCTTGGTACATCCATAGAACAAATGCTCTGTGATATTTAGGAAGATGGAAACACTCAAATCAACATTTAACACTGTATTTGCACTGTGACAACTTAAACCTTAAGACAAACCGACATGAGCTCTCGACACAGTCAACATCATTATTTCATTTACAGATGTATTAAATGCACTAATATGAAGAAGATTTGCACTACACATCTTGTACTGTCAGTTTTTACTTGACTTGTTATCAATGTACTGTATTTGCATAATACAATGTGCAAAGTGTATATGTAAAAACAACGTTTGTGATTCAGGCAGAGCTGCTTTATTTGGTTCATTAGAACCCATTTAAAATCTTTATGGAGAAAATGAATTGGAAAAATACTTGAATCTGGTTGTCACCTTTACTCTTTATTTGCACGTTTGTACTGTAAGTGTATCATTTTTTTCTGTTGCTTTTAATAACAGAATGTAAATAAATGCAACATGTTACATTTTCTGTTGTCATTTTAATTTGAGTAAAATTTTTAGTAATTTAGATTGTCCTTTTTTTTATACTTTTATATGTCCATAGTTTATTTTTTTATTTTTTTTATACAGTTTTAGTGCATTTCTGATTATAATGTAAAAAGTTGTAAATGGCAATTGTAGCGTAAAATAAATGATTTGATTATTGTAATAATATGTTTTTATTAAAATAATTATTTATTTATATAATTTATTTATTAATAATTCTTTTTTTTTATTTTTTTAAAGTTACTAATAGTTATGTCTTAAATTCTTTGAAAATTCTTTTAATCTTTTTTTATTATTATTCTGTTAATCTTATGATAGGATTTCTTGACTTGTGGGTCATGAACGTATGATCACAAGTTTGGATGCCAAATGGCCTGGCTCCAGTGCATGACAGCGCATTTTCCATGAGTCTGTGTTGTGTCAGTGCTTTGAGGAAAGCAAGTTAAATTTGGTACAGCACAAAACACTGTTAATTTGAACTGAGATAGAAAAACCTACACAATAACCCCCTATCATGACCCTCAGACAGGGCCACAGCAGCGCTTCAATGTGGCCCTCAGTAAAACCAGAGTGAAGATAGAGATGACCTTTGGCATCCTAAAGGCACGTTTCAACTGTGTTCGGCCCTTAAGAGTCACCAGAGCGGGCATCACTGATAGTGGCTGCATGTGCCATTCTGCACAATATAGCCACCAGTAGAAAGGAGCGAGAAACACCACAAAACCAGCTTCTCCCCGATGAAACTGACCCGATCACACTTAACCCCCCAGCTGGTGCAGATGTAGATGCAATCACCATACAATATTACACTTAATAAAAGCACATTGAAACTGCAGATAGGTCTCAGACTGTTTTATTGATTTTGTGGAATAGGAGGGAGAAAGAGAGCAAGATAAAGTTGCATTAATAAATATTCATACTAAAGTGTTACTTGATTAAATGAATAAATAAGTTCACATACTGAGGTCAGTTTTATCCAGCTGTTTGATCTCCAATTTAAAAAATGTTTAAAGCTCACCGTCCAGCTCCTCTAGTGTGCAGTCTAGTTCGAGACTCCTTTAGTGTGCAGTCTAGTTCGAGACTCCTTTAGTGTGCAGTCTAGTTCGAGACTCCTTTAGTGAGCAGTCTAGTTCGAGACTCCTTTAGTGTGCGGTCTAGTTCGAGACTCCTTTAGTGTGCAGTCTAGTTCAAATCTCCTATAGTGTGCAGTCTAGTTCGAGACTCCTTTAGTGTGCAGTCTAGTTCAAGACTCCTTTAGTGAACAGTCTAGTTTGAGACTCCTTTAGTGTGCAGTCTAGTTCAAGTCTCCTTTAGTGTGCAGTCTAGTTCAAGTCTCCTTTAGTGTGCAGTCTAGTTCAAAACTCCTTTAGTGAACAGTCTAGTTCAAAACTCCTTTAGTGAACAGTCTAGTTCAAGTCTCCTTTAGTGTGCGGTCTAGTTCGAGACTCCTTTAGTGTGCAGTCTAGTTCAAGACTCCTTTAGTGTGCAGTCTAGTTCAAGACTCCTTTAGTGAACAGTCTAGTTTGAGACTCCTTTAGTGTGCAGTCTAGTTCAAGTCTCCTTTAGTGTGCAGTCTAGTTCAAGTCTCCTTTAGTGTGCAGTCTAGTTCAAAACTCCTTTAGTGAACAGTCTAGTTCAAAACTCCTTTAGTGAACAGTCTAGTTCAAGTCTCCTTTAGTGTGCGGTCTAGTTCGAGACTCCTTTAGTGTGCAGTCTAGTTCAAGTCTCCTTTAGTGTGCAGTCTAGTTCAAGACTCCTTTAGTGAACAGTCTAGTTTGAGACTCCTTTAGTGTGCAGTCTAGTTCAAGTCTCCTTTAGTGTGCAGTCTAGTTCAAGTCTCCTTTAGTGTGCAGTCTAGTTCAAGACTCCTTTAGTGTGCAGTCTAGTTCGAGACTCCTTTAGTGTGCAGTCTAGTTCAAGACTCCTTTAGTGTGCAGTCTAGTTCGAGACTCCTTTAGTGTGCGGTCTAGTTCGAGACTCCTTTAGTGTGCAGTCTAGTTCAAATCTCCTTTAGTGTGCAGTCTAGTTCGAGACTCCTTTAGTGTGCAGTCTAGTTCAAGACTCCTTTAGTGAACAGTCTAGTTTGAGACTCCTTTAGTGTGCAGTCTAGTTCAAGTCTCCTTTAGTGTGCAGTCTAGTTCAAGTCTCCTTTAGTGTGCAGTCTACACTCAAAAAAATAATTCATTGGATGAACATGATTTTATCATGCCACCTATATTCCATCTAAACAAACCAAGTTAAGTCAACCAACCTTTATCATATTATTTGAACACAAAATAGATGTGTTGGTTAAACATGATATTAACATTTCCATTAAACTAATTTTAATCTTTTTTGAGTTACATGTTCATTCTTAGTTAATTTAGTGAGATTACTTTGAGTGTACAAAAAACACACAGAAAACATGCAAACAATTTAAAATTTTATTTTTTTTAATTGGGCTTTAACATGCACCAGTTAAGTCTGAACTGCTTTCTTCACTTTAAGTATCCCATTCATCTGAGTGTTTGTAACATGACATATAAGAAACATTTAGCTAACAAAATCTTGGCTCTTGAGAAAACTGATCCCCAAGCAACGCTTGCAAGACTTTAACGCCCCTTTTTTCTTAACACTTCTAAAAATTAAGCAATTTTAACACTTTCCTTTTTGGGAATTTGTAAGGTAAACCATGGCCTGATACAGAAAAATGTTACATTTGAAAATAAACATGAATTTAACAAACAATTGTGAGTAACAATTTGAGCTGTAAAATAATAATAAAAAAAGATTGTCTGATGAAATACTGGTGTATATATAAAACATAAAAATAAATAAATACATACCTTAAATAAATAAAAACCTTACAGCAGCTTGCTGTGATGAAATCACATGAAAATTATTTTGATAATTATAAATTACCAGTGTAGCTTATGTTCCTTCACATCTTAAAAATTAAGCCATTTTAATAATACCCATTTTGGGAATTTGTAAGTGTAAACCTTGGCCTTGACACACACACACAAAAAAAGTAAAATTTGAACAAACATGAATTTATAGCAAGTGTGTAACAACTGCTCCAGTCAGTTGTCCCTTTGGTAAAACACTGTTGTAGTCTCAGTCCATCTTTTTCAAGCTCACTTACTCCAAAAGCTTGTTTTTGAGGAACTGTGCCTTGGATGACAACATCTGTCCATTTAGATTTAGAAAGATCTTCTGCAAGACTTCAAAAGTGCATTTGAGCTCTGGTGGGTAGCTCAGGTTCAAACAGTATATCAGTCCAAATAACAGAGCACAAGCCTGACTATTCAAGTCACTGAGCACTTCCACACCTTCAAGGACACCAATGTCTGCTGGGTCATCGTTAGGCAGCGCTCCCTCCTTCAGTATGACATACACTCCTATCACAGTTTGCTCCATGGTACTATGGGACTCAAATTCTGAATCCTGTGGGATAAGAGCACAAGCAAAAATTAGCTCAAATATTTATTACAAGAAATGCACACTTAAACACTCACTGGCCACTTTATTAGGTAAACCTGTAAAGTAAACTTTAATCCAATACAGGAGCTCTGCTGTGAATCCTACATTTACAAGGTTATAATTATTCAGTTTTTAAGATGAAACTGTCAGAAAGGTGATAATTCTACTGTTTATTATTGAGGTCACAGTGGGTGCTGGAGTATAATGTGGTGCATTATATTATAAGATTGTAATAATTTATTTGGCCACCATATTTAAAATAAATTAGGTGGCTAAAACATTAGAACCACTTTGGAATATAATGCACTGCAATAAAACAAAAGCATACATGTACAGTTTCTGATGCCATTTTTTTTAAATGCAAATTAGGCCCCTTGAGAGCTCAACCGATTTGAATAAAAAAATATTTGTTTTCGTGCATCAACCAATTCACATAAGAACTGTGTACCATCAGTTTCCTATAAATAAACAATTTGTCCAGCTCAGTTATTTGACAAAGTTATGTGTTCTCTCAAGTCACATGTTTGTTGTAGCAAATAGGGGAAAACACGGCCCAAGTACAGATTCAATGGGCTTTTAAAACTGTATTTTCTTATCAACTCACCAAATATGCCTTCACTAGTTTTTCAGGGTCTTCATTCAAGTAGGTGCACAGAGACTTGATGACACAGGCTCTTCGGGTATGTATAGTGTCATTCTGTGGGGTGGGGACAAGATTAACTCAAACTTCAGTGGCGGCACAGCTTCCCACAGCTTCTGTGGGAAGAAAATGCATTGAGAATGACTATTAAATATACACAATTTAAATATACACAAACATAATGATTGTCGTTTCCAAAACAATGGTGTAGTTTATAATGCTTAAGCAATTTGTACCTACAACTCTCCTTTGTAACACACTGCCTGCACTGCCACATACACGTCACTGAAAGAGAAAGAAAAGGAAAGGTCAGTAATCAAGGATAGTTAGTTATACATTATATGTGAGTGTTAAGAAAAACTACTTACATGTAATTAAGGTGAGGTTCACACCAGAAGAGCATGGGGACAGCTTTATATTGTGATGTATTTCATCTTTTGTATGAAGAAAAGAATCATTTTCGCTGTAAAAAAAGTAAAGAAAAAAAGTGTATAAGACTGACTTCAAAAAAATGGGCCAAAGAAAATACCACTACTGGCTGCTGTTACTAAATATAAAGTTTTACTTATATTAATAAGTATATTCCATAAATAAAACATGTATACCTATTCAATCATAACTTTAACTGCCATTTATTAGGACACTTCAAATATGGTCGACTGCATCATAGATTTTACTTGACAATTTTTGCACACTGTAATCAATAAGCAGGGTAGCATTAAGTAACATGTTTGAAAAGACAGAAATGGCTAGATACAGAACGTTTAAATTAATATTTTGCCGATATACATACATGAAGGCCAGGCCAACATAAAAATGGCACATTACGCTAACGTTAACGTTAGCTAACGTTGCATTAACTTAACGTACAAACAGAAAAAAACCGGGAAAAAAACGGGTGTATGATGTTTTCGACTCTGACGTCTGCATTCAATTTATCTCCTGTTTTACCCTCCCATTGTTGGGGTAGAGTTATATTTGCTGAAAATCAGCGAAAAAATTGCTAGAGTTGCCATATTCCCCTTTAACGTTAAGGTGAAACTCGTATCGACAAAGACACAGAATTGAACCCAACACATGTGCTTCACGTCTGGGAAAATAAGCCTGCTTAGAAACATCGCAACAGTGTCTAATAACTTAGTTTTATCACACAGTAATAATTACAAATAGGTACATATATCAGGTACTTACCCTCAATATCAAGGATGCAGAATGATTAGACCGCTCACAAAACGTCAGGAATTTCAGCCTTCTCCACAGTACATTTGAGTCCGGCCGCGTGTCCCCGAACTTCCCGCCGCAGTACTGAGCATGCGCAGTGTGACTCACCAGAGAGAATTGTTGATATGAAGCGCCTCAATCTCATTGAATCAACAAGTACAGATCTAATTCATTCAATTATTTCTTAATTTAGTTCCAACTAACAAGAATGAATCATTTAACACAAGTAAACTCGTTATATTCTTATTAATCAGACATATTTTTATTTAGTAAATCAAGCAAGTGGCTAGTTGAGTTTTTTGAGTGTAGTTCAAAACTCCTTTAGTGAACAGTCTAGTTCAAAACTCCTTTAGTGAACAGTCTAGTTCAAGTCTCCTTTAGTGTGCGGTCTAGTTCGAGACTCCTTTAGTGAACAGTCTAGTTTGAGACTCCTTTAGTGTGCAGTCTAGTTCAAGTCTCCTTTAGTGTGCAGTCTAGTTCAAGTCTCCTTTAGTGTGCAGTCTAGTTCAAAACTCCTTTAGTGAACAGTCTAGTTCAAAACTCCTTTAGTGAACAGTCTAGTTCAAGTCTCCTTTAGTGTGCGGTCTAGTTCGAGACTCCTTTAGTGTGCAGTCTAGTTCAAGTCTCCTTTAGTGTGCAGTCTAGTTCAAGACTCCTTTAGTGAACAGTCTAGTTTGAGACTCCTTTAGTGTGCAGTCTAGTTCAAGTCTCCTTTAGTGTGCAGTCTAGTTCAAGTCTCCTTTAGTGTGCAGTCTAGTTCAAGACTCCTTTAGTGAACAGTCTAGTTTGAGACTCCTTTAGTGTGCAGTCTAGTTTGAGACTCCTTTAGTGTGCAGTCTAGTTCAAGTCTCCTTTAGTGTGCAGTCTAGTTCAAGTCTCCTTTAGTGTGCAGTCTAGTTCAAGACTCCTTTAGTGAACAGTCTAGTTTGAGACTCCTTTAGTGTGCAGTCTAGTTTGAGACTCCTTTAGTGTGCAGTCTAGTTCAAGTCTCCTTTAGTGTGCAGTCTAGTTCAAGTCTCCTTTAGTGTGCAGTCTAGTTCAAGACTCCTTTAGTGAACAGTCTAGTTTGAGACTCCTTTAGTGTGCAGTCTAGTTCAAGTCTCCTTTAGTGTGCAGTCTAGTTCAAGTCTCCTTTAGTGTGCAGTCTAGTTCAAGACTCCTTTAGTGAACAGTCTAGTTTGAGACTCCTTTAGTGTGCAGTCTAGTTCAAGTCTCCTTTAGTGTGCAGTCTAGTTCAAGTCTCCTTTAGTGTGCAGTCTAGCTTGAGACTCCTTTAGTGTGCAGTCTAGTTCAAGACTCCTTTTGTAAAGGGCCCTGACTCTGTTTCCACCTGAAACATAATTCCACCACAAACATGATCATTACAAGTTTTCTGGAGGCTCATCAAATCACAAAAAGTTCCATGACTTCCTACAAACACAGGACTGACTGTAATTTATGTCAAGGGTTTTAAATCCTTATCTTGTTCACATTTCTTCTGAAGCCCATTGAGGTAGAGGCCTCAGTTTCTGGGGCAGGTTGTGAAAAATCCTACAATAAAAGAGTTGTGCCAGTCCCTTTTTTATGCCACACATTCAAATGTTTGCCATAATAAAAAGCCCAGTGCATTCACATCAGCAACTGTTTGAGAACACACAGACAGAGTGTCTTCATCTCCTCCACCCTAATAAATAAAAATAGGCCAATGTAAAGCATAACTGTTGTAAAGCAGGTTATGTTTGGTGTTCTGTCTGCTGCATACTGACCTCTGTGTGGGAGACTGTGTGTATGTGTGCTGGCTTCAACAGGGACACTGTATTTCCCTCTACTGCAGAACACACAGTCAGCCATATTTAAAACTTAAAAAGTAGTAATGTATTGCACACGTACCCAGTGTTATTGCTTAGAGGAGCCAGCACCAGGGTCAGATTGTACAGCACCTGAACGTTTGGAGTTGGGGTTGCATCTTAAAATCAATGAATATTAATCTTTCTTAGTATTTACATGCACATTTTTTATATATGATAAAAATAGGTTAAATTATGTATATATGGATTTGTAGCCTACATGTGTAATATAGCCTATATTACACATATGCTACACATACATATATACATAATTTTACATGAATATAGAACGTATTTGTTTAACTTACACATTAACAATCAGCAATCTTTCTCCAACAGTCTTCTCTTGCTTTGGCAGCAGAGACCGTATTGTTTCGAGCTTGAAATACATATTTAAATTTATCGTAATTCTGAATGATTATCTCTTGCTCCTCCACGGAAAAATATATTGCTCTCGCTCTATCCATATCGAACGCGATTGGTTGTTCGGTGTCACGTCACTTTGGTATGTGCACGCGCTCGTGGAGTGATCATAGCTTAAAGGAACACGCCGACTTTTTGGGACTTTAGCTTATTCACCGTATCCCTCGGAGTTAGAGAAGTCCATACATACCCTTTTCATCTCCGTGCGTGCCGTAAACTCTGTCTGACGCACCCACAGCTAGCCGAGCTTAGCACAAAGACTGGATGTAAATGGCTCCAGCTAGCATACTAAAAAGACACTCACAATCTGGAGAATCACGGAGGGCCTTTCACTACTTTGTAAAGACCACCCATTGTCCCAACCAGACATGGGCAGTATTTCAATTAAATGTATTTTAAATACGTATTTAATTACTTTAGTGTATTTTGTAATTTGTATTTTGCAGGTGTGGAAAAAATTAAATGTAGTTTGTAACAAAATATTTTGAGGGAGTGTATTTAGAGTATTTCAAATACTTAAATACTTAAGAAAAATCACCATATGCTTATCACCATAGTAAATGATTTTGCCATATTTTCGGTCTGATGTTGGCAATGGCAATGTCCAGGTTAGATGCACGAAAATCACGTGACACCCTGTAGACCAGGCTCCCTCCAAGAAGTGAATGAGTTTTGAACACAGGAGAAGAAGTGGCGCTGCTCCTCTTAAAAACTGCATTAAGGTAAAGTGTTTTGTGAAAAATATACAGTCTACACACACATATATAGCAAAGCAGAGTTAGAGACCATTCACTTCCTGGAGGACCCCAAAAGGACCTGGATTCACTGGACTCGTATCCACTAATCAAGCTGCTCTTCGTGAGATTCAACACCACTCTGCCATCTCTTTTCTTTTGCAGGCATGGTCTACCACCCTCATAGAAGGGGATTAACTCCTGAATTATTGGAGAAGTTGGTTGTACTTAAAAACATGACAATAGTTTAGTTTTCTCTTTTGTAGCATAGTTGTGTTATTGCTACTATTTCTGTCATTGACCTTTCAATAAAGTCCCTCATTAATTAAAGCTGTTAGTGCACATAACATAAATATAGATTTATGGCTGTTTCCCCTCCCTTAGCCAGTGGTGAGGAAATGTCTCTCTATGCTTATTTAACCCTCTGGGGACCAAGGTGTTTTTGGAGCCCTTGAGATGTTCTGACATGCCTTGAAATTTGTGCTTTTTTCAGTTATTTATAAACATGTTAATGGCAAAGGTGTAAAATCACTCTATATAGCACAAACAGGGCTACCAAAATATGCGAGCAATGTGTATGTAGATGTTTGTATTTTTAAGAGAATAATGTTTATGCGTGGTTATTGGAAAAAATAAAAATGAAAGTGGCTGAATTAAGACCACAAAACACATATTAAATATGTGTCCACAAGACTTTTGTCTAATTGATGTTGTACCTTTGAGTACTGGCTTCAAAATTATGTGAAAATAGTCTTGCTTTATCGTTCACAAAAAAAAATACATTGATTTAAATGGTGTAAAACAGGTTTTGCTTGGAAAGCCAATATGCGAGGGGGGCGTGAAGGAGTAGTTTACACCTGGGATGTCCCACCCACTCTGCATAATGACTCTGAATAGCCATTCATTCAAGGTGTGACACTGACTGAGCCACAATGCAAGGACAATGTATTTAGAAGAATACTTATATTGACCATTTAAGATTTCGCTTACATCTATCTTGTAAATATGTTTAGCTATTTTATTAAAAATGTTACAATTACAACAATAATTACAATTTCAACAATATTTCAAGTGTACTCTTTCTTTGTAAAAAAAAAAAAGAAAGAAAAAAAAGATTATAGGCCTACATTTTATCATATGTATTCATTAGTTTGAATATAGCCAACAATGGAACATCTAACATCTTAGTCTATGACTTTATTTTTGACAAAAATAGTGTGACTAACGCCTGACTAACGTTGTTTTATTGAAATATCAGGGCATATAAATGTTAATTTACGTTGCTTATACAAATACATTTTATTTCAACATATTCCAGTCGATTTTACTCATCTTAGTAGGCTATAGCAAAGCAGTTTATTCTTTCACACACAGACGCGCGATTCATATTTAGGCTAAACACTCTTTACAAATATGTACCCTTCATTCATCTCACAGAAACGCGAGTCATATTATAGAAATGCGATTCATCTTTTTGCGGTTTACATAGGCCTACACTAACGTTATTCCATAACGTTATTCCACACTTGAGAAAAGAAAACAGCCTACCTCACTCCTCAGCGCGATCTGCTGCTCATATCAGGAGATATTTCTCCTCATCAGCACTGAACTTTTCTCCATAAAGGCTATAATGTCTCACTCGCGACGCGCTTTGTTTACAGCTGATGTGGGCGTTTCACAGATCTGAAATGGTTCTCGGAATTTGCATTTGAAAAGCACACGCTCTCCGGGGAGTGGTCACATTACTGTGAATCATCTCGTAATGAGGTCGACTGGAGTCGCTCTCTTTGTATACAGATTACAGAAACTAAGAATATTTGTTTTTTATATAAATGACTTCATTTAAAAGCTGCGATCTCAAGCTTTATGCCCGTGGGTCTGTTTGCCTGTTTGACTGAATTTTCGCGGAGTTATAGATAATTTTCGAACGCGTTTCAAACGGGAGTTTACTGACAGAGAGAAGGCAGAAATCGCATCATGTTAATTTTTCTTTATTTGTCAAAAAGCAAAACACTTTATTTTTATTGTGAGTATACAGAAAAAAAATAGAAACTGAACAGGATCGATTGATGTATTACACGAAAATGAAAGATCAAAATTAACAGAGCATTTAGTGTTTATTTTCATTGCTAAAAAAAAAAAACGAGCAAAACGCGCGGGCGCGTTTTTGGTCCCCAGAGGGTTAAGGCTTAAGGCACGAGTAGAGTAACGGTGATAATATGGCTACGTAGCCTACATCAAACGCGTTTTGCTATTAAGGGCAGCCTACCACACCATTGATGTGAACTTAGCTATACATGCCATTTACGTCAGAGGGAGCTATTTCAGGCCCTGTAGAGATTTAGGCCTTGTCCACACGGACACGGGTATTTTTATAACCGTGACTTTTTTTACGCGGTTCGGCCGTTCGTCCACACGGAAACGCAGTATCAGGTCACTGAAACCGAACATTTTTGAAAACCCCTGCCAGGGTGAGGATTTTCAGAAACGGCGGTTGCAGTGTTGTCGTGTAGACAGTAAAACCGGGGTTTTTGCTTCTGATTCAGGCTTCTGATTGGCCTAAGTGGCTTTACGATTAGGGTTATATCGCCGCCTGCTGGTGTGGCATGCTCTTGACAGCGCTTGATAGCGTGTTTTTGCATTTTCATGTAGGCGGAGATTTCTTTTAAACCGAGCATGTGTGGACTAGCCTGACTACGTCAGACTTCGTACTTCCGCTCAATTTCATTTAGCTTCTGTACTCAGTCTGAGATAGCGACCGTTTTCCCCGTTTTCCTCCGGCCTCAAAACAGCCGGCCAATCAACGAACAGAGGGCGGGCTGAGAGCCGTGACGTAGATGCTGATTGTACCGCAGATGCGTAGATTTACTTCACATAATCTGCAAAAGTCGTTCACAGCCATGTTCACTCCGGTATTTCGCTCGATGGTTTTGTTTTCGCATCATACATGTGTTTACAGTGGAAGTTAGATGCGGCTGAGCATGCGCATAACACACGCCATAACCAAACGTTATGTGATTGGCTTACGGGTAACCAATGATTTTAAACTTCAGACAAGCGCTATTCTATTATGCCATGCCAGACTCTGTCTACGAAGCAAAGCGAAGTAGCAGAGTTTGGTATTACCAGGCTATGTGTGGACAGGTTTTTTTTTAAACGCAGGAGGAAAAACTCCGGTTATAAAAATACCTGTGTCCGTGTGTACTTGGCCTTAGTGAAATGCCCATGCTTTCTTTTTTTGATTTTGATACTTCGCCATTTTGAATTTACACATTTCTCATATTTGTGTGAAAAAAAAAGACTTAAGATTATTGTGGGAGTATTTTTGTATTTTCAAAATACTAATTACTTGTATTTTATTTAAATACATTTTTCACATCAGTATTTTGTATTTTATTTTGTTACATTTCATGAGCCAGTATTTGTAGTTTGTAACAAAATAGTTTTTGATGTATTTGTGCCCACCTCTGGTCCCAACGATGGAATCCAATGGCCTGGGTGAAGGGATAATGCATGTATGTCTTTTCAGCGCTACAGTGATGTTTACTTTATTTATTGGAATTTAGTTTCAATATTACTTTAGCTCTGCGCTTACTCTGACTCCAATTTCAAATGATAATCAAATTTAGATCGTGTTTCTTATTAGAAAATAGTCCTAAATATTGATTATGAATTAATTTAGATCTTTGATTATTCTGAGCATCCCATACTTTCAATTATTAATTCACTAAGGGACCCGATGCCGCACAGAGTCACACGCCCTGGGTTTACGTGGATCTCACGGACACAGCCTCGCCAGTCTGATCTTGGTCAGAGGGTGGAGGGTTTGCTAATACCTCTTAAGTCGGTTGCCCACTGCTCACTCATACAAAAAAGTGTAGTTTATTTAGCCACTTCTGTACAACTTGCCAAGTCAGTGATAGACAGAAATCAAAAGGTCTTCAGATGACGTGCCTACTGCTCCATTCATATGTGCCTTTAGTTTGACCTATCCTGGACACAGAGCTGCGGTGGCACCAGCCTCCTCATAATCTACTAAAATAATGATTTCAGAAAACTTCAGAATAACTCAAGATGTAACATTTATTTGTCAGGTAAAAATGTATCATGCCAATTACACAAGTAAATGATTAAAAGCCAATTCAGAAATAATAAATACATAACATCAGTTACTCCACACTGTATCTTCCTGCTAGAAGACACTTCCTGCTCAGCTACTGTTCGGACGCTCTTGCTTACTGCTCCGCGCTTTGCTCTATCGCTTTTATATTTTATCTTCTATACTTTTATAATTTGAGCTCCTTTTATCACCGAATTTTAACTTCAGCAAATCAGCACAGTGCTCAAACGACAAAGTTTGGATTACTACAAAAACGCAGAATTCTTCTACCCGACCAGCTTACAATCCGGGGAAAGGAAAACACAACTGCCTACAAGGATAAGAGAGAAAATGCCTCTTCTGGAATCTACTTGCTGCACTAACTGCCACAGACTTTTACAAAGGATTGCAGTTCTTGAAACAAAGTTATTTACGGGACCACCAAACCAGACGGAACACACAACAGAGCTTCGTCATGGACGCCCTCAGCAAATAGCCGGTGAGTCCCATGAAACTAGTGCTCCTCGACAGGTAGAGAAACAAGCCGATCGACTTACGAATCGATGGCACAAACAGGGAGCGAGACCCAAAGGCACTCGAGACATCAGATTGTCACGAGCCTCACATATTACCGCAGTAGCATCCTCTACCCCAGATACAGCTCTGACAAAGATTGCAAACACTGGTCTCCCACCAACACCTATACATCTTGAGAACAGATTTGAAGTACTAATGAATGTAAATGAGGAATCCCCAAACGTGATGAATGTGATCGAACACAGACTGTATCAGCCAGTAGCTAACACTGATGCTAACTGGCGCTCAAGGTCGAGCAGACAGCGGCACTCAGCTCAGAGCACAGCCGAGCCCAGGACTCTGATAGTGGGAGACTCCATAATCAGAAACATTAGCAGCAGGGATTCAACTACATGCTGCCTTCCACAAGCAACAACTTCTGATATAAACAGGGAACTTCAGAACATTCTAATGAAACATAAGACTGCAAATCGACTCATCATTCATGTGGGGAAGAATGACATTCATAAAGAGCAGTCAGAACTCCTTAAGAAGGATTTCAATGAACTTTTTGAAACACTTAAAAAACTGAAAGTTCAGACATTCATCAGTGGACCACTCCCAGCAAGAGGAACAAACAGGTTTTCACGGTTGCTTGGGATTAATACATGGCTGCAAAAAACCTGCAATATAAAAGGAGTAAACTTCATTGACAACTTCAATCTCTTCTGGAGTCAGAGACAACTATTTCATCAGGATGGCCATCACCCAAACAAACTTGGTTCAAGAGTGTTAAAGGACAACATCTACTTCTCCCTCAATCATCCTTCTGCAGTGTGTGCCAATCCACTCAATCAGAATGGCACACACACACCTGGACACAGTATGAATGACCACAGGACTTCACTTCATGATGTTGACATATCACACAAGGACAATGATAACACCACTGAGCCACAACAACCTCTGCTCACGGACACAATCTCAGCTGAGCCATGCCCACAGAGCTCACCACAGACAGACACATCAGAACTGCTCCAAGATTCAGCACCCAAGGACGACTTCCTGGAAAACAGCCAGGGAAGCCAGGACAGCATATCACAGCCTCCTATAACACCAGAGCAACAGCCCCTTTCACCAGACACGTTCTCCCTCTCGCTAGCAACTCCACTCCTGTGCTTCTCACAGAAAATGGAAGAACTTGTGCATGCTGGAACCAGACTATCACACTCTTTTGCTGCAAGCCCCCAGATATCAACCAAAAAACGTCGGGCACCGCTACCACCAAAGCCTGCAGGCCCAGCTCGCCCTCCCCCTGCCTCTGTGAGAGCTCTTCGGCCTCTGCCACAACGCCAGGGTCCACACCCTCCTCCATCTGCTCGAGGTGAACCAAAAACAACTGATACCAGCTCTCAGTGATGTGTATCGGGTCCCCGTTTTGATAACAGTAACTTTCTCAAATGTTTACAGAACAAGCGGGAACCCAGTGTGCCTGTATCTTTCTCTATCGCTGTTCTATTACAAGATAGAAAGTCTGAGGCCTTCAATAGCCGTACAGCAAACTCAACTAATCTGGTGCCTATTGCACGTCTAACTAAGATTGGTGTAGGGAAAAAAAGTACGACTGTTAAGTTAGCAATTTTAAACATCCGCTCACTTAAAAATAAATCACTTCTAGTCAATGACTTAATAACCACAAACAACCTGGATTTTATGCTTCTAAATGAAACCTGGCTAGAAGACAGCTGCAGTGCAACAATCCTCAATGAAACATCCCCTCCTACTTTTATGAGTGTCTGCAGAGCTGTTAAGAGAGGTGGGGGTCTAGCTGCTCTTTTTAAAGATATCTATCAATGTAAGCAAATATCATTTGGGAACTACACGTCTTTCGAATATCTGGGTATTGTATTAAAAGGTGCTCCACGCATTTTACTCATCATTATTTACAGGCCTCCAAAATACTCTCCAGCCTTTGCTGAGGAATTTACAGAACTGTTATCAACAATTACCTCAGAGTTTGACTGTTTTGCCATTGCTGGAGATTTGAACATTCACATAGATAATGCAGAAAACAATATGGCAAAAGAAATCAAAACTGTTTTAAAAACTTTTGATCTGACTCAGCATGTACATGGACCCACACACAATCATGGACACACTCTAGATTTACTTATCAGTAAGGGTCTAAACATCTCATCGATTGTTATTAAGGATGTAGCACTGTCTGATCATTTCTGTATTTTCTTTGATATATTGATCTCTCCTGCCACTGAAGCTAGATCTGAGTCTGTCAAGAAGAGATGCTTAAATGAGAACACTAGTGTACTATTTATGAAGGCTATATCCTTAACACCAAGCATATCTGCTGACTCTGTTGATTTTCTCCTTGATTCTTTTAACTCAAAAGTTAAAAGTGCAATTGATGATATTGCTCCTGTGAAAGTCAGGAAGAAGAGTGGCAGACAAAAAGCACCTTGGAGAAACTCAACAGCAGTGCAAAATATGAAAAGACAATGCAGAAAAGCAGAGCGCATGTGGCGGAAGACAAAACTTGTAGTCCATTATAACATCTACAAAGACAGCCTTCATGCTTTCAATATGGAACTAGGCAAAGCTAGACAGACTTTCTTCTCAAATATTATAAACTGCAATTTAAACAACACACGCACTCTTTTTGCTACTGTAGAGAGACTGACAAACCCCCCAAGCCAGATTCCCAGTGAAATGCTCTCAAACAGCAAGTGCAGTGAGTTTGCTTCTTTCTTCTCTGACAAAATCAATAATATCAGAAAGGTGATCAGCACATCCTTGAGTTGTGCTGGGGTCAGACAGATCAGACCACCTGAAAAAGTAGTAACTTTGTCTGATTTCAAAAAAATTGATGGCAAAATTTTGGTAGAAACCGTACAGCACCTTAAAACATCAACATGCGCTCTTGACACACTTCCCACATCTTTTTTCAAAAGTGTGTTAAACAGTTTAGAAGCAGATCTTCTAGAAGTGGTAAATGCCTCACTTCTCTCTGGGAGTTTTCCAAACTCCCTGAAAACTGCAGTTGTCAAGCCCCTCCTGAAAAAGAACAATCTGGATAAGACCATATTAAGCAACTCTGATCTTCAATCAGCTGAACAAATTCTTAAGCTCGAATGGATACTTTGATAATTTTCAATCTGGTTTCCGACCGCACCACAGCACAGAGACAGCGCTCATAAAGATAATAAACGATATTCGCTTAAATACTGATTCAGGAAAATGATCAGTGCTGGTACTACTCGACCTCAGTGCTGCATTTGACACTGTCGATCATAACATACTTCTTGACAGGCTGGAAAACTGGGTGGGGCTCTCTGGGATAGTCCTAAAATGGTTCAGGTCATACTTAGATGGGAGAGGTTATTATGTGAGTATAGGAGACCATAAGTCTGAGTGGACATCCATGACATGCGGAGTCCCTCAAGGCTCAATTCTTGCGCCACTCCTGTTCAACCTGTATATGCTCCCAATGAGCCAAATAATGAGAAACAATCAAATCGCTTACCACAGCTATGCAGACGACACACAGCTCTACTTAGCCCTATCGCCCAACGATTACAGCCCCATTGACTCCCTGTGCCAATGCATTGATGAAGTCAACAGTTGGATGTGTCAAAACTTTCTTCAATTAAACAAAGACAAAACTGAAGTTATTGCGTTTGGAAACAAAGATGAAGTTCTCAAGGTGAACGCATACCTTCACTCTAGGGGTCAAACAACTAAAAATCAAGTCAGGAATCTTGGTGTGACACTAGAGTCAGACCTTAGTTTCAGTAGTCATGTCAAAGCAATAACTAAATCAGCATACTATCATCTAAAAAATATTGCAAGAATTAGATGCTTTGTTTCCAGACAAGACTTAGAGAAACTTGTGCATGCTTTCATCACCAGCAGGGTGGATTATTGTAATGGACTCCTCACTGGCCTTCCCAAAAAGACCATAAGACAGTTGCAGCTCATACAGAACGCTGCCGCCAGGATTCTGAGCAGAACCAGAAAATATGAACATATCACACCAGTCCTCAGGTCTTTACACTGGCTCCCAGTTAGATTTAGGATTGATTTCAAAGTATTATTACTGGTATATAAATCATTCAATGGCCTAGGACCTCAATACATTGCAGATATGCTCACTGAATATAAACCCAACAGATCACTCAGATCATTAGGATCATATCAGCTAGAAATACCAAGGGTTCACTCTAAGCATGGTAAGTCTGCTTTTAGCTATTATGCCAGCCACAGCTGGAACCAGCTTCCAGAAGAGATCAGATGTGCTCCTACAGTGGTCACATTCAAATCCAGACTCAAAACACTTCTGTTTAGCTATGCATTTACTGAATGAGCACTGTGCCACTGTTCGTCCGACTGTACTGTATTGTATTTCATTTTATTTTTCTAAACTGTTTTAATTATTCTTGTTTCTTTTTATTATTTTAATTTCTTCTATGTAAAGCACTTTGAATTGCCATTGTGTATGAAATGTGCTATATAAATAAACTTGCCTTGCCTTGCCTTGCCTTGCCTTGCCTTGCCTTGCCTTGCCTTGCCTACTCAAAGATGACTCTAAAAGTAAGCATGCATTCCTGACATTCCAGGGCTCTCCAACAGGAAACAGCACTGAATGGGGGATCCTGGTAAAGGGTCCCAAAGCCTGCTCTGTCACCTAGCCTTAAATACCCAGACCAGAACAAAAGGGTTGTACCAATATTTTTTAGGGTTGTTTTGGTTACTTCATGTACCCGGGGGGCAGCACCTGGTTTCGGGGGAGAGGGGAGAATTATCAGATATCCTGAAGAGACATCACCCACTTGTGTCCGGGGTGCGTTGCTTTATTGCAGAGTGAGTTTTGTCTTAACAGGAAAATCAGTTCTTACAGCGATGTAATTTGTCCCATCAAATCCTAGTTTATTACATCTTGGGTAACACAAACAGATATGAGGACTAATTAGAGCTTAATTAACGTAAAGAAAACAACTTAAAGGAAGAAAATAATCAATGAAACATATGCGTACTTAAAGTCACAATTATACAAGTATATCGTGTGAAACAATCATGAAATATGGCCCTTAATAAATCACCATGTAAACTTGTGTGACCTAAAACCTCATGCAGACTCGGAAGAAGCAAAGTTATTAGATTCAGTGTTGAAAAAAAAGATAAAAATGAAATCTAATTTGGAAGAGTTACAACAAGCAAATGTCACCTCTTTGGTGGAATGACTTGTATACTTAAAAGTAATATTTTTGTTGCAAATGTATGTGTTGTTGTAAATGCAAATCATTTTCACCAAACGTGACTGTCTTTGTCTTAATTTATAACACAGTTCTCAATGTGTGTTTTGGATGTAGCCACACAACATACAATACAGTGCAGCCTTTGTTATTATGTGTTATTCGTTAAACATGTATATGAGATGAAATATCATTGAGAGATGACAGAAGGCCCGTTTATGACAGATATATCCAGAAACATGCGTCCGAAGGGAGTGAGCGGTCCTGCTTCTACACTTTTTAAAAGTGCATAAGGTTTTCTGTTAGGGTTTGGTTACAGTATTTATAACTAGCTTTAACAATAAAAGCCTAGAAGTTGCACAACTCTTCTGAGTGACTGTAACATGCTTTTCATTTGGAGTTTTTTACTATAACCTTTTTGGTTTTTGCAGTTGGACTACTGTATTTTTACAGTATGCAAGTGCTGAATATACAGACATTCAATACTATACAATATTCAGTACTATACTATACTGGCAGTGCATACAGTATTTATTCGCCTTACTACTGTAAGTTGTCATTACTATACTTTTTTACATAATTGCAAAATGAATTTACTATGTGACAATATACTGTTTTGTGTTTAAGATATTGAGAAAGGGGGTGATGGTTTTGAGGAATTAGTTTTAGCAATTCTGTGTCCACGTGTGGGTTAGACTTCCTAATGTCTCATTACAGCAGAGGCAGTGGCTGCTTTCATTAAACTCTGCTGGATAAGATGGTGAGAAACTAGTCTCAGCCTCAGACATCACGCCCCTACTTCAGGAGTTTCCATCTGTTTAAAGGATTAGTCCAAATCAATGCAGAGTCAAAGGGCTTTGAAGTGCTTCATGAGGCTCTGCACGATCCCAGCAGAGGAATGTTGATTCTGAAGGTTGTACTACACAAGACCAGGAAAGGAAATGACTCAGGAGTAAAGTCAGTCAGTTGGGACTTATTGGGTCTCTTTATCTCCAACTACGGTTTTGAAGGAATGTAAGGTTTGTTTTTATATACAGAGATTCATACAGCCATTTTTTTTTTTTTTATGTAAAAGAATACATTTTACATTTATCAAAACAGACACATTCTTGGATTAATGATGATGATGATGATGATGATGTTTTATGCTCAGCTCTGTGTTCCTTTTTAAATGTATTATATTTTATTGAATAGGATGTACCACTTTTACTGAATTTACTGTCCTGTTTTATCTAACATGTTAAGGTAAATTAGGACTGTAACAAAACTTTATACTTTCTAAAAAAAATCGAACAAAGAAACTTGCACATCATTGCATGAAACTGAATTATCACATGAACAGTAAATTTGTCAAGATGTTATGTCAATGCAAATCAAATTAACCAAACTTTGAGTGTCTTTGTCTTAACACTGGTAGGCAGGATTTAACGCAGGATAAATAAATATTATTTATTTATTTTTATTATTAGATTTTTGTTTGTATTTCACTGTATTCCTTTCTTTATCCCCCTTTATCATTTTAAACAGCTATAATCTGTTATAACCAGCTTCATTTGAGCCATCAAGACATCTAGGATTAACAAGAAACATCTAAATAAACTTAAGGATTAGGAGGATTTGGGCTTCCTGATTTGAAATATTATTATTTCATATTGTTTAATATTATAATATTATGATAGCTAATTTAAATACTTCAGCATGCTGGAGAAAGTTGGGTTCGGTGGAGTTAGGTTACAAGCCAGAATGGTTAGCAATTGAAAAAGCTTCTTGTAATAAGACTTCTTTATCTTTAAAGTATCAACGGAAACACAGTTATCTATTTCTAACTTAATTGAAGTGTGGAAACAAATTAAGGTATGGCTTATATGAAAATTCCTGATATATATGTGAATACTCCAATTTGTAGTAATCATGCTTTTCCTTCAGGGTTACATAAGCTTTTTTTTTTTTTTTTTCAGTGGAAACACATGGAAACAGTTCCGGATATTTATATATGTAGCTCTTTTGAACATAAAAAAACAACAACAAAAAAAAACGTACTCGGTTACTAACGTAACCTCGGTTCTCTCTAGAGAGGAAACGAGTACTGCGTAAATCTTACGCTAGGGGAAAATCTCTTTTCCGCGAGATACTGAAGCCAAAAAATTATCCTTAATTTTGAAATAATGTAAAACGCGTTGCGGCAGCATGCAGACACAGGCGAGACGGCTTGTGCGCCTATTGGCTGCCCTGCGGCAACTGCAGCAGCCTATCGATAAGGCCCACTCGTGACGTCAGCTCCAATGGGGGCGCTTCGCGCCCAATACGTCACGTCCCGCCAGAATGGGCGTGGTCTAGGGCTATAAACATAGCTTCGAGAGGCTAGCTCACTGGTTTTTCATCGCCGAAGCGAACCAGAGCGTGTGCAGGCACGGCAAGATACGCAGTACTCGTTTCCTCTCTAGAGAGAACCGAGGTTACGTTAGTAACCGAGTACGTTCTCTTACGAGAGGTACTCTCGTACTGCGTAAATCTTACGCTAGGGGAAACAGTGTAAAACGCCGTGCATGCTAAGATCCAGCACCAAAGTCCCAAGGGCAAGTGC
Source organism: Leuciscus idus (assembly GCA_021554675.1). Lineage (NCBI taxonomy): Eukaryota > Metazoa > Chordata > Actinopteri > Cypriniformes > Leuciscidae > Leuciscus > Leuciscus idus. The sequence goes on along the minus strand of CM038625.1, from coordinate 11,377,993 downwards.
CCGGGCTCATATAGTACATGATCATAAGGGACTCACAGAGAGCCCAGGAAAGAGTGGCTAGAATAGCATCATTCCTGTAATAATATAACATCTTATAAGGAGCAGTTATACTGATGATGTGTCGTACAGTCAGGGCGACCCCCGGCCTGGACTGACGAATATAGTGGGTCTTACACACTGCCCATAGAGCTGCGCGATCCAACAGCGAGCATTTGCTCAAGCAGTTTCAGTATTCTGGCCCGAACACATCAGGGCAGACAGTACCGATTTTAGACCGAAAGCAGCTTAGCCTGCAAGGCGGGAACCTCTAGGTTATAAAACCTTATAAATGTAGACGGGGAGGCCCAGCCTGCCGCCATACAGATATCTTGCAAGGCAATCCCACTAGACCAAGCCCACGACGAGGCCACGCCTCTCGTGGAGTGTGCTCTGACTCCAAATGGGCACTGTAAGCCCTTAGAGGTATAAGCCAGCGCTATAGCATCAACTATCCAACTGGATAGGCTCTGTTTCGACACGGCAAGTCCCTTAGAACGTCCGTAGAGTGAAAACAAAGAGCTGCTCTGTCTGTCTGAAAACAGACGTGCGAGACACATAAGCTCTTAATGCTCTGACTGGGCAAAGGAAGCTTGCGTCTCCTTCCTCGTCAGAGACCGGTAAGGCTGACAGGGAATGACCTGCGCCCTAAACGGTGTGTTGAGGGATTTTGGAACATAACCGTGCTTAGGTTTGAGTATAACTCTTGAGTCATTAGGCCCAAACTCCATACACGTCGCGCTTACTGAGAGTGCGTGTAAGTCCCCTGTGCGCTTCACTGAAGCGAGAGCCAGAAGAAACACTGTCTTGAAAGACAGGTGTTTAAGATCAATCGTCTGTAAAGGCTCGAATGGGTCACCTTTCATGGCTTCCAGCACTGTAGAAAGGTTCCATACAGGGACTGAGGGAGGTCTGGGAGGATTCAGTCTCTTAGCTCCTCTAAGGAAGACGATGACTAAATCGTTCCTTCCTACTGACTGACCCAGCGTTGTTTTTGAGAACGCTGCTATGGCCGCCACATACACTTTGAGCGTGGAAGGGGTCCTGCCCTTGTCCAACAGCTCTTGTAGGAAGGAGAGAACCTCCGTCACCCCACAGTCTAGGGGCGACACGCCACGAGCTGTGCACCAGCTGGAGAACACTGACCATTTCGAGGAATAGAGACGTCGCATAGACGGAGCTCTAGCCTGCGTGATCGTGTTTAACACTCCGCTTGGGGAGGTCAGCGGGTACCCGTTGATGGCCCAAACATGAAGGGACCACAGCTCTGGGCGCGGATGCCAAAACGAGCCCTTGGCCTGAGAGAGGAGGTCCCTCCTCACTGGCACTGGCCATGGGGCAGTGCTTGCTAGCTGCATCAGAACTGGGAACCAGGGTTGGTTTTTCCAGAACGGCGCTACGAGTAGCACTGAGCATCCTTCTCTGATCCGTTCTATCACCTGAGGCAGGAGAAAGACGGGAGGAAAGGCATAGAGCGGGCGGCGGGGCCATACGTGAGCCAGCGCGTCCCTGCTCTTGGAGAAAAATTCCAGACAGTGAGCGTTTTCTTGAGACGCGAACAGGTCTACTTCCGCTCTGCCGAATTTCTTCCACAGCAGCTGGACTGTCTGTGGGTGTAGAGGCCATTCGCCTGTCGGAACATTGTTTCTGGACAGTCTGTCCGGTCCTACGTTCAGGAGCCCTGGCACATGCGCTGCTCTCGGCGAGAGCAGGTTGCGCTGAGCCCACACCAGGAGGCGTTCTGTCAGCCTGTGCAGGTTTCGGGACCTGAGGCCGCCCTGGCGATTTATGTAGGACACCACTGACATGTTGTCCGAGCGGACCAGGACGTGGTGTCCTCGTATTTAGGGACAAAAACGCGTCAGTGCGTTGTCTACTGCCAACATTTCGAGGCAGTTTATGTGTAGAAGCTTCTCCCGTTCTGACCATTGGCCGAAGAACGGTCTGCCCTTGAGCAGTGCTCCCCATCCCAAGGTGGAGGCGTCCGTAGACACTACCTTCACACTCGAGGAAGTCCCCAGGCTAACACCTGATTGGTACAAGTCGTTTGCTTTCCCAGGTTTCAGAGCTGCGATGCATTTCTGATTGACCTTGAGACGAAGCAGACCGGAAGCCCACGCTCGGCGCGGTACTCGCGCTTTCAGCCAGAACTGTAGCGGGCGCATGCGAAGCAAGCCCAACTGAAGTACTGATGATGCTGAGGCCATGAGACCTAGCATCCTCTGAAATTTCTTGAGCGGGACAGATGCGCCGCAGCGGAAAGAGCTCGCTGCGCGCTGAATGTCTAGTACGCGCTCTGGTGACAGTCGCGCTATCATAGACAGCGAGTCCAGTTCTGTGCCCAGAAAAGATATTATCTGTCTGGGAGACAGAGAACTCTTCGCCCAATTGACCCAGATTCTCGAGGTGATCGAGCAAAATGGTCCTGTGCTCTATGAGCACCGAGTGAGATTGAGCTAGAATCAGCCAATCGTCCAAGTAGTTCAATACTCGCATGCCCTGTAGTCTGAGGGGTGCGAGCGGCTAGAGACAAGCCGAACGGTAGGACTGAGCACTGATATGCCTGGCCCTCGAAGGCGAATCTCAAACGTCGCCTGTGACGTGACGCTATTTGTATTTGAAAATATGCGTCTTTCAGATCTATTGACACAAACCAATCTCCTCGGCGAATGTGCGTGAGGGTTTTTCTGGTCGTGAGCATTCCGAACTGTTGCTTCGCAAGCACTCTGTTCAGTTGCCTTAGATCTAGTATGGGTCTGAGACCCCCGTCTTTTTTCAGTACCAGGAAGTATCTGCTGTATAGCCCTCCTTCACTCTGAGCTTGAGATAAAGGCTCTATGGCCCCTTTGCTCAACAGTTTCAAAATTTCGGCTCGAAGTAGGTGGTGCTACTTCTGTTTTTACCGCAGCTTCGACGCGCGTCACATAGCGGCGAGGGCGTCGGCGAAACTGTAGCGAATAGCCTCTTTCTATAATGTCTAGCACCCACTTCAAAACCCCCGGGTAGCCTTGCCCATGCATCTGCACGAATGGCTAGGGGCTGAATGCGGAGCGCGCTCTGGTCGCTCAGCGACAGAGGGGCTTCGGTGTGCTGTAACATAAGCGTTGCGCTTCGAGGCAGGGGGCGCGCTGATAACAGCGGGCAGAATGCCCGCGCTCGACTCCTTTGCGGTGGTCAACCGAGAGGGGAGGGCTGGGCGAGTCCCGTAGGACCTGTCATGTCTATGTGTGAATGTGGGCGCGGGATAGCGGGCACATTTACAACACTGAGAGCATTGTCCGCCTGAGCAGAGCGAATGCACGTTGGTTTTGTTTTTACAGAAACCTTGAGATATGCGGAACGTAGTGTTTGTGGGCACTGGGCAGTGGGCACATTTACCACGTTTAATGCGCAATCGACCTGGGTCGATTTCATGTGCGCGAGCCCTGTGTGACGGGCTGTGTTTGTGTGTAGGAATTTCGTCTACATTCGTAACACCATCGGCCGTGGCCGGGACACCAGAAAATACACTCTTATGGGATTTATCTGGGTAGCCGTAAAAGCGGCGTTTGTGTGCAGGCAAGCGGGCTGTTTCGCCGACTTGTTTACTGCAGAATACACTGGAACAGTCGCATTTACTGGAACTGAACGAGCGAGAAGTTGCCATAGAAACAGAAAGCGTCAACATGCTGGCGTTTGTTTGCAGGCGTGCGTGTATTACAGCAGGCTTGTTCACTGCAATATTGACATTTCCAGTCGTCTGAACTTCAGAGGCGGAAACCATAGAAACAGAGTTTGGGTGCAGGCGAACGGGTTGTACCACGCGCTCGTTGGCTGCAAAATACACATCTGCAGTCGCCTTTTCAGGGAACTGCCAGAGCGAGAATTGACGGCAAAAAGTGTGTTTTGCCGGTAGACCCGGGATTCGATCGCGGGTCTCTCGCGTGAAAATCTGACGATCTACCACTGGACCACAGAGGAAGACACATAGATATTCAGTAGCGCGAGTATTATCAAAGAGCGTCAACATGCTGGCGTTTGTTTGCAGGCGTGCGTGCAAAACAACAGGCTCGCTCACTGCAATATTGACATTTCCAGTCACCTGAACTTAAGAGGGGAATGAGAAATGTGTCAGGAGTGGAGGTCGGCCCTGCCGCAGCGGGGCTAAAAACACCCTTTTCTCCTTTCGCCAGTGACGCACGGGAACCATAGAAACGGTGTTTGGGTGCAGGCGAGCGGGTTGTACAGCGCGCTCGTTGGCTGCAAAATGCACATCTGCAGTCGCCTTTCAGGGAACTGACAGAGCGAAGCATTGGCGGCATAATATATCTGCCGTTAGACCGGGATTCGAACCCCGGTCTCTCGTGCGAAAAACCTAAGATTCCGCCACTGAGCCACAGGGGGGGAACACAAAGGTGTATAGATGCATGAGCATATAAGAGAGCGTCAACATGTTTTCTTCGGCGTTTGCTTGCAAGCGTGCGTGTTACAACAGGCTCGTTTGCTGCAATATTGATATTTCCAGTCGCCTAATCAGGGAACTGAGTTGTCTTTTCGCCGGTGAGTGACGCGTGAATGGGGCGCAAGGGCAGGGTAGCTTTCTTGTAACGTAAAGAAAAACTAACCCCGATCGTCCGCTTCCAGCCTCCCTTGTGAACGGCGCAGTTTGCGCGGCTCGAACAGAGGGAGAGAGAAAGCTAGCCCCGTGACCGTCCGCTCCTGACATCCCCTGTGAACGGCGCGGTTTGCGCGGCTCGAACAGAGGGAGAGCAGGTATCATCCCCCAAGCAGGCAAGGCAAGCGGGCGCACCGGCGAGCTTTGCGGGTTGGGGGGGGCGGAGGAGCAGCCTCGGAGAAGGATGCCAGGTGAGTCCTCAGAGTCACCAGGCAGTAACTGGCTCGCAGTGAGGGCGGTCGCCGTCAGCGAGCGCGAGCGCGAGCGCGAGAGCTGCGTGATCCTCAGGAAAGGGGCGTCTTGAAAAAGACGCCCGGCTCTTTTAGTGCAATGAGAGTGTGTGTCGCGGCGGCGAGCACACACACATACACAAAACACAGTAGCAGAGAAAGGATATAACGCCGGATAGCGCAGCAGGAAGGCGACTGAAGGCGGCGCGGCCAGCGGCTTCAGAGTGTCGACTCGTCCCGCTGAAAGGCTTTTTCAGACGGCGCGGCTTCTCTCCGGATCCAGCGATGCGAGAGCTTCGCTGAAGAGATGAAAAATCAGTGAGCTAGCCTCTCGAAGCTATGTTTATAGCCCTAGACCACGCCCATTCTGGCGGGACGTGACGTATTGGGCGCGAAGCGCCCCCATTGGAGCTGACGTCACGAGTGGGCCTTATCGATAGGCTGCTGCAGTTGCCGCAGGGCAGCCAATAGGCGCACAAGCCGTCTCGCCTGTGTCTGCATGCTGCCGCAACGCGTTTTACATTATTTCAAAATTAAGGATAATTTTTTGGCTTCAGTATCTCGCGGAAAAGAGATTTTCCCCTAGCGTAAGATTTACGCAGTACGAGAGTACCTCTCGTAAGAGAACTCTTGTTTCCTCACATTTTTTCTGTTATTTGCGAGTTAGAGACTTTGTAGGAAAACACATTCCAGACTTTGACGTTTTGTATTTGAATCCCACCTCAGAGAGAATTGTTCATGTACATCCCATGAGTGGTAGTGCTTTTTGTAGTAAGTATCAGACAAAGGTCATTTCACTGTGTGTGATGCTTGCAAAAATACTCATTTTACAGATGTAGAAAGCAGATTCACTTATGAGATGTGGGTTAGGAAACTGGGAAATATGTTGCACTTGGAAGAACTGAGATTTATATTAAAAGATAAACTATCCATTTTCATTTAGATTTGGAAACCAATTAGACAGTTCCAACAGGTGGACTGAACAAGCTTTATGTTAATATTATTCTTTTTATTTATTTATTTATTTAAAAAAAATTTGCTTCACATCTCCTGTAATTTAATTGAACTGTCTGATTATACATTATTTAAATTCCTGTTGTTGCCGTTTACCAGGATAACAGATTGTGTTCACTCTGTTGCTCATGTACAAAATGTTTTATCTAGCTGTTTGTTTAGCTCAAAGTAGCATGTACAATGATCCCGCTGACGTTTGATGAGTTATTTATCCTGTATACTATAGTTACTGTTTTGGTGGCATTGTGCGTGTGTGTTATTTGTGTTTTTACGCTGCTTGTTTGATCTGAAGAGAATTTTTTTTATAGCACTTCCTCTTTTATTATTTTGGATGTCTGTCATAGACATTACATCATTTTCTGTTGATTTCTTCTTCAGGTGTGTCTGGTGTTGATACAGACAGAGTGTCAGTGATGGAGGGAGATTCAGTCACTACATGCACTGGTGCTAAAACAAACCAACAAGAGAAGATTAAATGGTATCTTAATAACACTTGCATCGCTCAAATCACTAGAAATCTCATTGTTATCTGTACAGATGTTCAGTGTAATGAAGGTAATAAAGTTAATAAAACAACTGAGAGATTCAGAGGCAGACTGAAGCTGGATCATCAGACTGGATCTCTGACCATCATGAACATCAGAAACACAGACTCTGGAGAATATACACTAAAGATCATCAACAGCACCGGCAGTGGAAAGATCTTCAAAGTGTCTGTTACTGGTGAGTCATTATGTTTAAATAATTTCATCGTGTTTATTATATCAGTGACATTCAGAGCTTTTTCTCTTGATCTGCGTTATTGAACTGAACTGAATCACTTTAATCTGTTTTGTTTTTCCACTGACGATCCATTAGTTTTTAACAGTTAGTTTTAGTAGTACTTATAGGACACCTTGTGTCAAAATAATTAATGACCTTTTGACAGGTTGAACTTCCGGTGACCTTTATGATTGATGGGTTGAACTTCCGCAATGAGGTCATGGGATTAACCTTTGCCCTATCGATCATGTGGTTTGACAGTTGCTTTTGCCCTGGTGACCTAGCTAGCCCTAAATCATAGTTTTGACGGGTAGTTTTGACCTATTTAAATAGAACAGATGTTTTGACGGGTGTCATGTTGGAGTTATATGGGTTTGTGTCTGGTTATATGGTGTCACAGATGCCTCCGGCATCGCCACCCACCCTCGCATTCCAGAGCAGCGGGCACTGACATCTGAAACGTGCTGTTCGATCACTGTGCTGAAACAGCGTCACACAAACACATTCTATCCTTTATATTCTATCCTTTGTATAATTTATAGAATATAAATTATATATCTAAAATAATTAAACTAAGTTTGAAAACATTCAGTTTTAAAAGTATATAAATATCTTATTGATCCAATTGTTTTAGATGAATAAAAGAATATAAAATAATTATCTTACATAAAACATTCTATCCTTTATATTCAATCCTTTATATAATTGATATAATCTAAAACAATCAAACTAAAGTTGAAAACACACTGTTCCTTGAAAGTGTAAATGAAATGGTTATAAAAAAATATCTTGCTAAAACGTATATAATGAAATGCTTGTAAAAAGAATAAAAATTAAAGCTGCAAGCAGCATTTATCGGGGTTCAAGCAGTTAAGGCCTTTAAGGCCTTTAAGAACAAAAGCATTCAAAAGTTATTAAGTTTTATTTAGCAAGCATTTAACCACTGACATATATGATGGAAAAGACCATTTACAGCCAATACAGGCCATTTAACATAGGAAATATATGGTTTTCAAAGCTTTTTGACAGTTATAACACCTTTTTGCATGAGTCTTCTTATAGTCTTGCCTGATCTCCACCACTTTTATTAGTAGTACTCAAAGTGTGCCCATATATATGTGTCAAATTTGATGTAAATATGTAATTTTGATAAGGAGTTTAGACAATTATATTCAGTGGAGTAACGAGCCAACACCAGGCCCTTAAGTAGGATTATCAAGGCGGGCCCCTTGATGACGCAATTGATGACATTGATGACGCAATGTCCGCGAGTAGGCTACCATGAATAGGGCAGGATATGATCATACACAGCATATAAGAGATGAGATGACTAACAAAATCAGGAGGAGCCTAAGCTCACCCAAAAAAACACAAAAAAAAAAACACTGGTGACAGCGCACCATAACACATTGTTAGGCCTAGGTCCAAATACATAAAAAAGATGCTCTCTTACATTATAGCGGCATTTTCCGGGCTTTCCTATGTGCAACTGCAAAGTTGTCGATTAGATCAGGATTGTGCGCACGGGCATTCTCAATTGACCCTTTGCAGGGAGTTTGATTGACAGGCAATCTGACTAATCATAATCCGCCATTTTGACATTGGAGGATTTAAATTTGAAAAACAAAGTGTACTGACGTCTTAGCACTTTAAAACAACATTCCTTTTATGTTCATTTATTTTAATGCTATAAATTAACTAGAAGGTAGAGATGATTGGTTCACGAGCAGCTTTAACTGAGCCTCGAGTCTACAGCGATCTGTCAGACACATTAAAGAGTCACAAAACAGTATTTATTGTTTAAATGTCTCTAAAAAATGACTACATTTGAAAGGTGAGACTTTTGGCGCTTTTCCATTACCAGTACCAGCTCGACTCGACTCGACTCGACTCGGCTCGGCTCGCTTTTCGCTCCGTTTTCCATTGCAGATAGTACTTCCACAATAGTACCTGGTCGTCATAGTGACGCCGCAGGAAACTGCTGTGACTTAATCTTCTACGCGAGATACATCTGCTGCCACACACACAGGACAATGGAGGAAATCGAGTGTATGCTGTTTTTGGATGTTTTTGTTTTTGCTGTTTTTTATTCAGGATACTCCGTCTGGCGCGTGCAATGATGACGCAGTGAATAGTGACGATTCTCTCTGACCAGTCAGCAGTCTGCCGTGTTTTCACGTCACATTTTAGTATCGCCTCAGCTCGCCCCAGCTTGCTTAGAACCTCGCCGGAGGTGGTACGAAAAAAAGTACCTGGAAGCAGGTACAGGTACAACTTTTACACAGTGGAAAAAGTACACTGTGTTACACTGTGTAGTGGAAAAGCGCCATTTGTTTCATATCAAAAGTACTTGTCTGTCAGCGCGCAGTCTCCTCTCTGATCCGCAATGTATTTTTCACTGCGTGAGAACTTGGTGTGGTGTGAGAGTGGCGTCGCTTGTCAGACATAGCAACAGTAACTAAAGTGGATGGTCTTTGCGAATGGTCATTGACAGTATGGACGGGGATTCGCCAGTCCCAATTCAAAACAAATTTCATCACAATCCATCATTGTTCGTTTCAAACATGTGAGAGCATCAAAATGATCCATGGGTGAAATTGATTGGATTTAATTCATTTTTTTGTCAGTTCCTATCATAATTAAAAAATGTTGGCGTTATTGTTTAGCTATTTACAAGGATTCAGGAGTCTTAGGAGGTCACTCCTGTGAAAAAACACTGGCATTGTGCCAATGATGTATACTGAGTTTTTTGAGATACACCAATGTTCTCATAGACTATCATGGCACCCTGGACAAAGACACTGCGTGCCAATTTTCAGTAGACTAACAGTTGGGTGCGCTTATAGCTATTTTCATGATTTTTTCACTGTTATAGCGCCGCCAAGTGGCCAATTGTCACGATTTTTTTCATGTCAACTAAGATTGAGCTTATGAACGTGTCCCAAGTTTAGCGAAAATATCTCTTTCCGTTCACAAGTTATAACCGTTTTATAGTGCCACCAAGTGGCCAATTGTGGCGATTTTTTTTCTCAAGTGATCTCAGATTGAGCTCAGGAAGATGTATCCCAAGTTTAGCAAAAAAATATCTTTCCGTTCACAATTTATAACCGTTTTAGTAAAAGTGGCCCTGGTGCCATCAAATATTTTGGTTCCCCTTATCAACCGTTAATTCAAATTTTGAATTTTTTGGATGATTATTGATTGTCAGACTCCAGAGAATATTCTTGCAGTGGTTTGGTTCCGATCGGGCCAAAAACCTAGGAGAAGTTCGCAAAAATAGGTTTTTCAAAAAAACGCCTGAAGGGCGAGCAAATCGGAGATAGCCATTTTGTCTGCCTTGAGCCAAGGATTCCAACGATATAAGACACTTGATCCTGGGACAAACGGTCTAAGAGTTATGAGCAATTTTGAACTTTCGGTTGCTGTAGCGCCACCTATGGGCCAATCGGGGTCATACTCTGATAGGTTGTCCCCAAATTGAGGCCTACCATCTGGCCAGGTTTCACATCTCTAGGCCTTACGGTTTGTCCTGCACGATGCGTTTTACAAATCCTTACAATTACAATAGGGTTTCAGCATTTCATGCTTGAACCCCTAATAAGAATGAAGGCTTTTTGCCAGTTATAGCGCCACCTATGGTCTGATCTCCATGAAACTCTGCATGCTTCCTCACCATGTTCTGACACATATGCTCATCAATTTTGGTGAAGTTCTGAGTTTTCCTTTGGGATTTATAGGCTTTTGAGTGTATTTTGCCACGCCCCCTTTTCTAAATGACCCTGTTACAGCCACTCAAATGCCAAAGTCCAACTTCTTTTCGATAATTATTGATCTAGAGAGTCCAGAGAATTGTCCTAGACTGGTTTGGTTCCGATCGGGCGAAAAACCAGGGACTAGTTCGCAAAAGTAGGTTTTGGACAAAATTCGACATAGCAGAAAATTTTCCCTGCCTACATCCAAATCGGAGATAGCCATTTTGTCCGCCTTGAGCCAAGGATTCCAACGATATATGACACTTGATCCTGGGACAAACGGTCTAAGAGTTAGGAGCAATTTTAAACTTTCGGTTGCTGTAGCGCCACCTATGGGCCAATCGGGGTCATACTCTGATAGGTTGTCCCCAAATTGAGGCCTACCATCTGGCCAGGTTTCACATCTCTAGGCCTTACGGTTTGTCCTGCACGATGCGTTTTACAAATCCTTACAATTACAATAGGGTTTCAGCATTTCATGCTTGAACCCCTAATAAGAATGAAGGCTTTTTGCCAGTTATAGCGCCACCTATGGTCTGATCTCCATGAAACTCTGCATGCTTCCTCACCATGTTCTGACACATATGCTCATCAATTTTGGTGAAGTTCTGAGTTTTCCTTTGGGATTTATAGGCTTTTGAGTGTATTTTGCCACGCCCCTTTTTCTAAATGACCCTGTTACAGCCACTCAAATGCCAAAGTCCAACTTCTTTTCGATAATTATTGATCTAGAGAGTCCAGAGAATTGTCCTAGACTGGTTTGGTTCCGATCGGGCGAAAAACCAGGGACTAGTTCGCAAAAGTAGGTTTTGGACAAAATTCGACATAGCAGAAAATTTTCCCTGCCTACATCCAAATCGGAGATAGCCATTTTGTCCGCCTTGAGCCAAGGATTCCAACGATATATGACACTTGATCCTGGGACAAACGGTCTAAGAGTTAGGAGCAATTTTGAACTTTTGGTTGCTGTAGCGCCACCTATGGGCCAATCGGGGTCATACTCTGATAGGTTGTCCCCAAATTGAGGCCTACCATCTGGCCAGGTTTCACATCTCTAGGCCTTACGGTTTGTCCTGCACGATGCGTTTTACAAATCCTTACAATTACAATAGGGTTTCAGCATTTCATGCTTGAACCTCTAATAAGAATGAAGGCTTTTTGCCAGTTATAGCGCCACCTATGGTCTGATCTCCATGAAACTCTGCATGCTTCCTCACCATGTTCTGACACATATGCTCATCAATTTTGGTGAAGTTCTGAGTTTTCCTTTGGGATTTATAGGCTTTTGAGTGTATTTTGCCACGCCCCCTTTTCTAAATGACCCTGTTACAGCCACTCAAATGCCAAAGTCCAACTTCTTTTCGATAATTATTGATCTAGAGAGTCCAGAGAATTGTCCTAGACTGGTTTGGTTCCGATCGGGCGAAAAACCAGGGACTAGTTCGCAAAAGTAGGTTTTGGACTAAATTCGACATAGCAGAAAATTTTCCCTGCCTACATCCAAATCGGAGATAGCCATTTTGTCCGCCTTGAGCCAAGGATTCCAACGATATATGACACTTGATCCTGGGACAAACGGTCTAAGAGTTAGGAGCAATTTTGTACTTTCGGTTGCTGTAGCGCCACCTATGGGCCAATCGGGGTCATACTCTGATAGGTTGTCACCAAATTGAGGCCTACCATCTGGCCAGGTTTCACATCTCTAGGCCTTACGGTTTGTCCTGCACGATGCGTTTTACAAATCCTTACAATTACAATAGGGTTTCAGCATTTCATGCTTGAACCCCTAATAAGAATGAAGGCTTTTTGCCAGTTATAGCGCCACCTATGGTCTGATCTCCATGAAACTCTGCATGCTTCCTCACCATGTTCTGACACATATGCTCATCAATTTTGGTGAAGTTCTGAGTTTTCCTTTGGGATTTATAGGCTTTTGAGTGTATTTTGCCACGCCCCCTTTTCTAAATGACCCTGTTACAGCCACTCAAATGCCAAAGTCCAACTTCTTTTCGATAATTATTGATCTAGAGAGTCCAGAGAATTGTCCTAGACTGGTTTGGTTCCGATCGGGCGAAAAACCAGGGACTAGTTCGCAAAAGTAGGTTTTGGACAAAATTCGACATAGCAGAAAATTTTCCCTGCCTACATCCAAATCGGAGATAGCCATTTTGTCCGCCTTGAGCCAAGGATTCCAACGATATATGACACTTGATCCTGGGACAAACGGTCTAAGAGTTAGGAGCAATTTTGAACTTTTGGTTGCTGTAGCGCCACCTATGGGCCAATCGGGGTCATACTCTGATAGGTTGTCCCCAAATTGAGGCCTACCATCTGGCCAGGTTTCACGTCTCTAGGCCTTACGGTTTGTCCTGCACGATGCGTTTTACAAATCCTTACAATTAAAATAGGGTTTCAGCATTTCATGCTTGAACCCCTAATAAGAATGAAGGCTTTTTGCCAGTTATAGCGCCACCTATGGTCCGATCTCCATGAAACTCTGCATGCTTCCTCACCATGTTCTGACACATATGCTCATCAATTTTGGTGAAGTTCTGAGTTTTCCTTTGGGATTTATAGGCTTTTGAGTGTATTTTGCCACGCCCCCTTTTCTAAATGACCCTGTTACAGCCACCCAAATGCCAAAGTTCAACTTTTTTTCGATAATTATTGATCTAGAGAGTCAAGAGAATTGTCCTAGACTGGTTTGGTTCCGATCGGGCGAAAAACCAGGGACTAGTTCGCAAAAGTAGGTTTAGGACAAAATTCGACATAGCAGAAAATTTTCCCTGCCTACATCCAAATCGGAGATAGCCATTTTGTCCGCCTTGAGCCAAGGATTCCAACGATATAAGACACTTGATCCTGGGACAAACGGTCATTTCATGCTTGAACCCCTAATAAAATTCATCTTACATTTTAGAGAGAGTTGAAGAAGTAGCTCCTAACACATCATTGTCCACAAAAAAAAAAATGCAATTAGTCACAGCTCCATCTGTTGGTTAGAATGAGACATTTTGAATGCTGTGTTAAAAGTTTAAAAATGTTTTAAAAGTTTAAAGTTGTAATAGAGTTGTTAAATTATTAAAAGTTGAAATACAAAAATACTTCTTTCCTGAATGACCTCACCAGAGCACTCATAGTGGTGCGCGCGCGTGTCTGTATGTGTGTGTGTGTGTGTGTGTGTGTGTGTGTGTGTGTGTGTCAGCCTGTGTCTATGCGCGCGTTCTCTCCGTCTGAGCTCTGACCCCCTCCTTTGCATCCCTCAGTACAACGAAACTGTGAAGTGACAAGTTGAAAAACATTCAGTTCTTTTTAAAAGTATATAAATGAAATGGTTATAAAAAAAATATACTGAAACAAATTCTTTCAGATAGACAATCATCGTATCTCATGGGGGAGACGTCAAAAACTGTCAAAAACATGCTACTCCTGGCATGACAAATGGCAGTTGTGTGTGGGGAATACAGCACCCAACTTTGATTAATGCGACAAGGTTATGACCTTGCTCTGATTCCATGAATTTGGACCGTTCCATTCGTGGAACTTTGGCTCCATCTAGTGGTCACTCTGCTTTATCCATAGGTCCAACCTACCATGGGAGTCTATAAATGCGTGCATGGATTTGAGCCAAAACAATTTGAAAAAACTTTTTCGGACCCCTCTCATCTCTGCTCATCTCTCCAAGACAATGGACAAAAGTGAGTATTTTCTCATTTTATGCTAAGCTGTTTTAAATCCTATTACAATTATAATTTATTAGTGTTTTAAACATGGATTATAGTTTCATCTGCTGTAACTTTTGATTCATATATGCTATGCTGTTTGATCTGTTGTAACTGCCCGGTAGAGATATTCATTTATCATAAAATTATATGCTATGATTCACCAGTGTTTAAAAAACATGCATTATGCTATTGGAATTTTATCTGCTGTTAGAGATTTTTTAAATACTATATTAATTTATCATAAAATCATGATTATACTATGATGTCTTTAAACCATATTACAAGTATAATTCATTAGTGGAATAAAACATGCTGTTGTTATTTTATCTGCTGATAGAGATATTTTAACTACTATATTCATAAAGTATGCTATGCTGTTTTATTTTATCTGCTGATAGAGATATTTTAAGTACTCTATTAATTTATCACAAATTATGATTATGCCACGATGTTTATTTGTCTTAAAGGTATAGCGGAGGATTTTTTTTACTTCCGGGTGGAATGCCTATACTATTGGTCCTCCTAATTGTCAATCATTCTGGTGAATCAATCAAACTTTTCAAAAAGTGGAGAGGGCGGGTCTTATCTAAAATTCGGAAAGATCCTCCGCTATACCTTTAATATCAGCGCATCTATTGCGCAATCAGTGCGAGACTGTTTTGTATGGAAAAATACTTTTATTTTGAAAAGACGACGACATCCTGTTTACATGCGGCTTAGCTTAGCTGCTAACAATGTTACAATTCAGTTTGCTATGTATATGTTTTCAGAAAAACAATTCTGCTTACATTAAATCGACGTTTTGCCATCGCGTTATCCGTCATCGCGGGCTGTAAGCGCTCCTTAGCACCCCTGTGCTAAGATGCTAACGGCTCTTAAATGGGCTTGATATCCTCTATCAATCTAGTTTCCCCAACACATCTGATTCACAAGTCACATCGATCCGTTTTGATTTATTGGTAGTTTTATTTTAAAACATAAAAGTTTGTTTTACTCACTTTCTTAAACACACCATGTTACGGATACACGAGCCAACTAGCTCTCCGACGCCACCCGGTGTCCCGGAGTGTAAACTACATCCTGTTACGGTGAAATTGCTCCCCCTAGAGGTTCGGAGTAGATATAACAATTGCTTAACGGTGAAGTTGCGCCCTCTGGTGTGTCTGGGCTGATATGACAGTCTGTTATAGTGAAATTGCGTCCTCTGGCGAACTTAGGATGATATGACAGTCTGTCAAGATGAAATTGCCCCTAGCGTATCGGAGTATTGACTATTCTTTTTATAAATTAAAATGAACGTATTTTAATTTAGTCTTTTTATAAATTGAAAGCATTTTAATTTTGTATTTTTTTTATTTAAATTTTTTATTCACAGTAGCCGCTTGGACGATTGATCCAGACAGCGCCGCTGGTGGTAAAGCAAGATCCATCTTTTTATGAGAAATCAAATATTTATAGGCTTTTGAGTGTATTTTGCCACGCCCCCTTTTCTAAATGACCCTGTTACAGCCACTCAAATGCCAAAGTCCAACTTCTTTTCGATAATTATTGATCTAGAGAGTCCAGAGAATTGTCCTAGACTGGTTTGGTTCCGATCGGGCGAAAAACCAGGGACTAGTTCGCAAAAGTAGGTTTTGGACAAAATTCGACATAGCAGAAAATTTTCCCTGCCTACATCCAAATCGGAGATAGCCATTTTGTCCGCCTTGAGCCAAGGATTCCAACGATATATGACACTTGATCCTGGGACAAACGGTCTAAGAGTTAGGAGCAATTTTGAACTTTTGGTTGCTGTAGCGCCACCTATGGGCCAATCGGGGTCATACTCTGATAGGTTGTCCCCAAATTGAGGCCTACCATCTGGCCAGGTTTCACGTCTCTAGGCCTTACGGTTTGTCCTGCACGATGCGTTTTACAAATCCTTACAATTACAATAGGGTTTCAGCATTTCATGCTTGAACCCCTAATAAGAATGAAGGCTTTTTGCCAGTTATAGCGCCACCTATGGTCCGATCTCCATGAAACTCTGCATGCTTCCTCACCATGTTCTGACACATATGCTCATCAATTTTGGTGAAGTTCTGAGTTTTCCTTTGGGATTTATAGGCTTTTGAGTGTATTTTGCCACGCCCCCTTTTCTAAATGACCCTGTTACAGCCACCCAAATGCCAAAGTTCAACTTTTTTTCGATAATTATTGATCTAGAGAGTCCAGAGAATTGTCCTAGACTGGTTTGGTTCCGATCGGGCGAAAAACCAGGGACTAGTTCGCAAAAGTAGGTTTAGGACAAAATTCGACATAGCAGAACATTTTCCCTGCCTACATCCAAATCGGAGATAGCCATTTTGTCCGCCTTGAGCCAAGGATTCCAACGATATAAGACACTTGATCCTGGGACAAACGGTCATTTCATGCTTGAACCCCTAATAAAATTCATCTTACATTTTAGAGAGAGTTGAAGAAGTAGCTCCTAACACATCATTGTCCACAAAAAAAAAAATGCAATTAGTCACAGCTCCATCTGTTGGTTAGAATGAGACATTTTGAATGCTGTGTTAAAAGTTTAAAAATGTTTTAAAAGTTTAAAGTTGTAATAGAGTTGTTAAATTATTAAAATTTGAAATACAAAAATACTTCTTTCCTGAATGACCTCACCAGAGCACTCATAGTGGTGCGCGCGCGTGTCTGTATGTGTGTGTGTGTGTGTGTGTGTGTGTCAGCCTGTGTCTATGCGCGCGTTCTCTCCGTCTGAGCTCTGACCCCCTCCTTTGCATCCCTCAGTACAACGAAACTGTGAAGTGACAAGTTGAAAAACATTCAGTTCTTTTTAAAAGTATATAAATGAAATGGTTATAAAAAAAATATACTGAAACAAATTCTTTCAGATAGACAATCATCGTATCTCATGGGGGAGACGTCAAAAACTGTCAAAAACATGCTACTCCTGGCATGACAAATGGCAGTTGTGTGTGGGGAATACAGCACCCAACTTTGATTAATGCGACAAGGTTATGACCTTGCTCTGATTCCATGAATTTGGACCGTTCCATTCGTGGAACTTTGGCTCCATCTAGTGGTCACTCTGCTTTATCCATAGGTCCAACCTACCATGGGAGTCTATAAATGCGTGCATGGATTTGAGCCAAAACAATTTGAAAAAACTTTTTCGGACCCCTCTCATCTCTGCTCATCTCTCCAAGACAATGGACAAAAGTGAGTATTTTCTCATTTTATGCTAAGCTGTTTTAAATCCTATTACAATTATAATTTATTAGTGTTTTAAACATGGATTATAGTTTCATCTGCTGTAACTTTTGATTCATATATGCTATGCTGTTTGATCTGTTGTAACTGCCCGGTAGAGATATTCATTTATCATAAAATTATATGCTATGATTCACCAGTGTTTAAAAAACATGCATTATGCTATTGGAATTTTATCTGCTGTTAGAGATTTTTTAAATACTATATTAATTTATCATAAAATCATGATTATACTATGATGTCTTTAAACCATATTACAAGTATAATTCATTAGTGGAATAAAACATGCTGTTGTTATTTTATCTGCTGATAGAGATATTTTAACTACTATATTCATAAAGTATGCTATGCTGTTTTATTTTATCTGCTGATAGAGATATTTTAAGTACTCTATTAATTTATCACAAATTATGATTATGCCACGATGTTTATTTGTCTTAAAGGTATAGCGGAGGATTTTTTTTACTTCCGGGTGGAATGCCTATACTATTGGTCCTCCTAATTGTCAATCATTCTGGTGAATCAATCAAACTTTTCAAAAAGTGGAGAGGGCGGGTCTTATCTAAAATTCGGAAAGATCCTCCGCTATACCTTTAATATCAGCGCATCTATTGCGCAATCAGTGCGAGACTGTTTTGTATGGAAAAATACTTTTATTTTGAAAAGACGACGACATCCTGTTTACATGCGGCTTAGCTTAGCTGCTAACAATGTTACAATTCAGTTTGCTATGTATATGTTTTCAGAAAAACAATTCTGCTTACATTAAATCGACGTTTTGCCATCGCGTTATCCGTCATCGCGGGCTGTAAGCGCTCCTTAGCACCCCTGTGCTAAGATGCTAACGGCTCTTAAATGGGCTTGATATCCTCTATCAATCTAGTTTCCCCAACACATCTGATTCACAAGTCACATCGATCCGTTTTGATTTATTGGTAGTTTTATTTTAAAACATAAAAGTTTGTTTTACTCACTTTCTTAAACACACCATGTTACGGATACACGAGCCAACTAGCTCTCCGATGCCACCCGGTGTCCCGGAGTGTAAACTACATCCTGTTACGGTGAAATTGCTCCCCCTAGAGGTTCGGAGTAGATATAACAATTGCTTAACGGTGAAATTGCGCCCTCTGGTGTGTCTGGGCTGATATGACAGTCTGTTATAGTGAAATTGCGTCCTCTGGCGAACTTAGGATGATATGACAGTCTGTCAAGATGAAATTGCCCCTAGCGTATCGGAGTATTGACTATTCTTTTTATAAATTAAAATGAACGTATTTTAATTTAGTCTTTTTATAAATTGAAAGCATTTTAATTTTGTATTTTTTTTTATTTAAATTTTTTATTCACAGTAGCCGCTTGGACGATTGATCCAGACAGCGCCGCTGGTGGTAAAGCAAGATCCATCTTTTTATGAGAAATCAAATTTTTATTTTTAGATTTCATACAATTTATCACCCAACCTGGCTTCGAGACAGTTATCGATCTCACGCAAGATGGGAATGAAGATCCCACCGTCAACGTAACAGATAGCGCTCCGACGCATGCCGAAAATCAAATAGTTCCTGGATCCAGCGGCGAACCACTTCCTGGACCCAGCGGTGAACCGCCGAGAAAGAAGACTAGAAAAACGGATCGTCCTACCTCACTGGCCAGTCCTGGACCGAGCGGCGAACCACCAAGAAAGACTTATCGTTTTACCCTGGCGATCAGTCCTGAGAGCCCTCCTGAGAGGAAAACTCTTTGTCTGACGCCACCAAGCAGTCCTCCAACCAGCCCTGAGACCGTGCTGTTTTATGGTAAGACTATTTACATTATTTAAACTCTGATCGAGTCATACCATTAAGACTGTTTGTTATATTTCTACACAGCAGACTCGAATAGAAGCCATGGTGATGATGTGACTACCTGGGATACTCCTCAACTCAATGCATGGGAACAGAGTTCTTAGACGAGCGAGTACAATGAGGTGACAACCACCAACGCGGGTCAAACACCGTATCCTTTTCACTCACCGTCGTCGGAAGAAGTAGAAGTGGAAGAAGTGCCGGCGGTTCCTCAACCGGATGATGGTCCTCTGACGCATAGGCTCATTAATTCAATACAATCATTGGTTCAAGAGTTTCGTGACGCACAGGTTGATTTAAACAACAAATTGATTGCGCTGCACAGTGAGTCTCGTGACAGACAAATCGAAACCCATAGCAGATTAGATGCATTGCACGGTGAGCTTCGTGCCTATCACCTTGAGACACGTAGCCGATTCGATGTGCAGGATCGCTTTATTCAGGATCTGACCGATGAAATATTCTGGCGTATCAACGCTATGAGATCAACAATTGAACAGCAGTTTGATAGAAATGATTGCGTGGTGAGCGAATTCCATCAGGAAATGGTGCTCATTATTCATCACCTTATTCTCACCGTCATAGATGAGATGAATATAGATGCGTAAATTGAATATAGATCTATTCCAAGTCATTCTTATATTGCACGTTTGCTATGATTTTTTTATACTCTATGATATTGTAATACTTCATGTATGCTTTTTATACCCAATGATTTTGTAATATTTCATTTATGCTTTTTATACCCAATGATTTTGTAATATTTCATTTATGCTTTTTATACTTTTTATACTCTAATAGTTAATTTATACTCTGATATTTCATGTATGCTCTATGATTTTGTAATAGTTCATGTTTTGGTCTGAAATCTAAAAAAATGGATGGGTCAGACGACACAGAACTGTCACCGGACGAGATTGAAATGCTAAGTATACTGCCGGATTCTTTAGAACAGTATTTGTTTAATCTAGAATCCCCTGCTATTTTGGATCTTTTTGAATTAGCCGTAAATCCAAATATTAATTTGTTTGATCCTCTGCTAAGCGTAGACAACGACCCCGTTGTACAATATGGCGGTGTTTTAAACAGCCCACCAGCAGCATGTACCGACGCTGATCCTGACAACACAGAGCACCCTGGCGGTGATGATACACCCTCAGAATGTAACCCTACTACACAGACTCGATTATCCCGTACTGACATTGACAGGTTGATTCGCGATGATCGTATTTCACAGATCTAACGCCATGGTCTTAGAAATGTACAAAAATTCTGACGAACCCCACCCAAAAACGGTTTTTCTGTACCTCCACAACGACCATTACTACATGATAACGAGTTTGAAGGCATTCATCGGCTCGCCATACGCGTGTCCATTTTGCTACAAATCTTACAGCGACCGCAGAAACCACCGATGCAACATCTGTTTTGACTCGGATTGTTACCGATTCCCTGTAAGAATCATACATTGCCCCGATTGTTTGCGTTATTGTAAATCGGCTTATTGCTTCGAAATGCATAAAAAAAACCCACCCCCTGGTCAGGAATACCCCGCCTGTGATATGATCAAATACTGCAAACTGTGTAACAGACGTTACACCGTTAAACTGGGCAACAAGAAAACCAAACACATGTGTGCCCTGGACAAATGCGTGCATTGTCGAGAGCGTCTGACGGACAATGGGGAGCATCAATGCTTCATACAGCCTCTAGAGCCTAACCGTGTGAGAAATACATCTTCTACGATTTCGAAACGCGTTACGAAAATGGTCGGCACGTGGCTAATTTTGTCTGCGCCATCACATTCAAAGGGAAGGAATGTACTGCTTACAGTACGGACTGCATCTCTAAGCTAATCAACCACTTCAGACAACCCCGATACATAGGCTACTGCTTCATCGCGCATTACGCCTCCAGATTTGACGCCTTTTTAATTCTGGAGTATTTTTGCAAAGCCGGGATCGCGATTGAGATCATAATGCAAGGGTGCAAAGTACTACTGATGTACGATGATTCGTTTTCCCAGCGATATATCGATAGCTACTCATTTTTCCCATTCGCTCTCGCCAAAATGCCCGCGGCGTTAGACTTAACGACGACTGAAAAAGGCTACTTTCCCCATCTTTTCAACAGGGTGGAAAATGAGAACTATGTCGGACCATACCCCGACAAAAAGTTCTACAACTACGATAACATGTCGGATAAAGACCGAGAAAAGTTTGATGCGTGGTACAGCACGGTGGAGGACAAGTTCTTTGACTTCAAGAAAGAACTGTGCGCCTATGGCGTTAACGACGTCGTCTTATTGCGCGAAGGATGCATGAAATACAGGGAGGCTTTCGTACACTGCACCAAACTCGATCCTTTTGGGTTCACGACGCTCGCCAGCTGCGCGATGGGGGTCTTCAAAACAGAAACACGCTCGCCCTCACGCATAACAAAGCGTACGTCCAGCAGAATAAGTCCTACTCAAGCGGTTCGATCGAATGGCTCGAGTATGTAAAAAAGACTCGAAACGTGGACGTTCACCACGCCGTAAACCACGGCGAAGTATCGATCGGTAAGTACTTTTTAGACGGCTACTACGAGCAGGACGGTGTGAGACACGGCTTAGAATACGCGGGGTGCATCTTCCACGGACATTGCTGTCGCTTTGAACCCCATCAGACGCATCCCTTGTCGGGAGTACCCTACGGGGTTCTCAGGAACCAGTTTGATGATAAGGTTGAAATTCTGCGGAACGCGTACGGTTTGCAAATCGAGGTTCTTTGGGAATGCGAATGGAACCGGATGAAAAAGACCGATCCCTCTGTGATAGAATTTATGGCCAATTATTCTGCTCCAGAGAGATTGAATCCACGAGATGCGCTTTACGGCGGCCGAACCAACGCCTATAAACTCTATCACAAAGTGACCGGTGATGAGAAAATAAGGTATTTCACCAGTCTGTACCCGTATTGTCAGTCTAGGAAAAGCTACCCGATTGAACACCCCCAAATCATTTTCAAAGATTTTGAACCGATTGAAAACTATTACGGACTTATCAAAGCTACCGTGTACCCTCCCCGCAAATTACTGAACCCGGTTCTCCCTTACAGATGTCAAGGAAAACTCATGTTTCCGCTATGTAGAACCTGCGCTCGCGAGCAAAACCAGACCACGAGTTGTACCCACACGGACGAGGAAAGATCGCTCTCGGGCTGTTGGGTCAGTATCGAGCTTTTAAAAGCCGTCGAGAAGGGCTATGTGGTAGCCAAGATAGATGAGGTTTGCCATTTTCCACAGCGGTCAGATACACTTTGCCGAATACGTAAAAACGTTCTTGCATTTGAAACAACAAGCGTCCGGCTACCCGTCAAATGTTGTCACGGATGCAGAGAAAGAGACTTACATTCGTGACTATTTAGAAAAAGAGGGGATTCAACTCGATCCCGAAATTAATTCTGAATAGTTTGTGGGGGCGCTTCTCTTTAAGACAGAACTTACCTCAAACGACTCTGGTGAACGACCCCGAAGATTTCACCAGAATCGTTTTTGGCAATACCGACACGTTGACGTATTTCTCGTTCACCTCAGACGACGTAGCTCTCATCCAGCATAAGCCCCACAAAGAAGATGTTTGCAAGGCGTGCGACGTGAATGTTTTTCTAGGCGCTTTCACTACCGCGCACGCCCGACTGGAATTGTACGAATTGATGGACAGACTCGGCGACCGTCTGCTATACTCTGACACAGACAGCGTCGTATTTGTGTCTAGGGACGGCGATTGGGAGCCTCCTCTGGGTGATCATTTAGGGGAGCTGACGAGCGAGTTAGACCACGATGACCATATAACGACCTTTTGCTCGAGCGGTCCCAAATCGTATGGTTTTGAAACGGCCAAAGGTAAAGTGTCGATGAAAGCTAAAGGTATAACTCTGAATGCTAAAAATTCTCTAGCTATCTGTCTCAAATCCCTGATTGGTCTGGTTGACAGCTATGTGACGTCGCACGATAGATCCAAATACATCCTGGCTCAGACGGAAGACATTGTGAGAAATAAAAAGTCTCTCACATTGCACAACAAATCAGTCGTTAAAAGGTTTAAGGTGGTCTACAATAAACTTAGGCTTCTAACAGATTACAGCACGCTTCCTTATGGCTACTGATCAGATGATGATGCACAGAGGGGGTCAGGATGTGTCCGATTTTGATTTCAGACTTCAACACCCATTCAGTTGCGTTGTATCTGGGCCGTCAAATTCTGGAAAGTCTTATTTTGTAAAACTTTTGTTGGAAAAAGGTTTGAATATCATTTCCAAGAAAATTGAAAACATTGTTTGCTTGTATGTTTGCTGGCAGACTTTGTACGATGATTTACTTCAATTGTATGACGTTAAATTTATTCAAGGAATACCCCAGAGTCTGAATGATGATGATTTACTGCCTGTTACCGCTGCTAATCTTCTCGTGGTCGACGACCTCATGGAACAAGCTAGCGCTAACGTGGAACTCCAGCGAGTCTTCACACAATATTGCCACCATCGCAATCTCAGCTCTATTTACAAAGTGCAAAATTTATTTGAACAGGGTAAGTCCAGCCGTACCATCAGCTTAAACGCCAATTATATGATTCTGTTTAAAAATCCTCGGGACGTCCATCAAGTGGCGATGCTAGGTCGTCAAATGTACCCCGGAAACAAAAAATACTTTATGGAGTGTTATCACGACGCGGTCGACCGACCTTTCGGCTATCTAATGATAGACTATAAAGCAAAAACTCCGGAAACAGTACCGTCTCAGAACAGGTTTGCTTTCCGACCGGCAAGTGGTTTATATCCCGAAAAAAAGAAGAGCGTGATAACCATGTCCGTCAGACTTTGTAAGCATCTGCCTGTGTTAAAACTGCTACATAAAGCCACTCCGAAACAACGACGCCTTATTTTACAATCGGCGTCCGACGAATTCATTTTAGCGCTCTGCGAAGTGGCTCTAAACATCCTCTATGGCACCATTCCGGTCAACAAGCAGCAGTACCAAAAACTGAAAAAGAGAAAAGCGGATATTAAATTTGTAGCCAATAAAAAAAATTGGCATAGAGGCCAAGAAACGAGTCTTCAACCAGAAGGGAGGGTTCCTTTTACCGCTCCTAAGCATCGCCGTACCCTTTCTCACGAGCTTGATAGCAAATCGATAGGATGGAGTATGCCGAGAAGATGTATTTAGTCCCTCACCATCAACTGGATAAGATCAAGAGTGAAAATGTGCGCGAGAACATTCAACAGACCGTGGAGAACGATTTGGACGCAGCCATAAGAAATATTTTACGCCGCACCGATTTGAATCCGTACGAAAAAGTCAAACTTTACACCCATACACTGAGCAGGTTTTTGACCATCGTTAAACAAGGGGATCGTGAGAGCGGTGTTTTAACGCTTTCGCTACCCGATACTGATCTCGGTCATAAAGATGAACCACCGACTGGTGCTAATGTTGAAGATGGTAAAGCTGAGGGGGCTGTTGTCGACGAAGTTCTGAAGAACGTGCCTTCGAGAAGTGTGAAAAACAGCAGATACATATTAGACAAGATGTCTAAAGCTAAAGGACTAAGCTCATGGAACGAATCGGGGGAGTTTGTGTTCAGGGATAAAGCCGTACAAGGTTCACACATGCTTGATTTGTTAAGAAATGTTACGACCCAGCAAAACGTTAGGGATGACCGGAGACCTGTAGGATGGTCCGAGTTTCTACACGCCTTTGCTGAATTAAACATTCCTTTTTCCACGGTACCCAATCAACAGGTCAGACGCACGATTAACTCTCTAAAGAGTAAACCTGTAGAACCCCCATCACCACCTGTTAGACCTTATTAAAAAAAAAAGGCCCGGAGATATTCACCTCGCTTGGCTCCAGAGTTCGAAGACTCGCCGTTTAAATCACCGGCTATCGACCGAGGGCAATGGTTGGAAATGTAACGATTTTGTGTGAGCATTAATATGTATCTTATGATTAAATAAATAAAAGACGATAAGAAATATAATGGTTTAAGCTTTTTTATTTATACGTCAAACACGTCTGCACGCAACGAATGCAGGATAACATTTTATCATTACAAACATGCGGTCTTAATCTCTTCACAAAAAGGGACACCATTTTATCATTTTTAATATAATCATCGGTGTATAGTTTCATTACGTGGTTATAGTCGTAACCTCTGGCTAAATGATATAGAAAAAACACAGTGCTGTCCGCAGGTATCCGATGAATAATCCTGGACGCGTCTGTCGGAATATAATACGTCGACGTCATTGACGGCTACAAAGTTACTGATGCTGATTGGAAATTGGAGGGTGTTGGGCGGGTTGCCGAAGCTGTCGAAAAAACAAGCGGTCCCCTCTTGGGCTAAATAAACGGCGATCCAATGCTCTCCCGGCAATCGAGCCGGATGGGTATTAATGACGCAGAACGACGGTAAGATCCTCAACGGCTTTTTGGGTAGTTGATTGCTCAGTAGAACGCCGACAAAATTAGTCCTGCACGTCATTTTATCCAAGATAGCTGTGAGTTGTAGCGTGTTCATCTCTCAATAGTGATCGATCAGTACCTGTCTGCGGTTAGACACTTCAATGAGGCTGTCGAATACGGCGTAAATGATTAAATTAATGGTATTCGGCAGCGCTTGTCTGAAACGAGCTTCGACTCTTATGTTCCCGGACTTGATGAGGGAAATGTGCTGTCCGCAGTCTTCATCCGGTGTCAGGTTAAATGCGTAAAGCGTGTATCCGTTCAGGTAATCATTCCTGCCGATACAGAGCGGTCGATCTTTAAGGTGTCTCCCGGTCGTCATCGTCAGCTGATAATATTCGCGTACTGCCAAACCGGTATCGAAATTAGGTTGTAGAGGCTTGGCGGGGAAATTGTTGACCGTCTACGTAGACTGCTAGGAATTCCAGATTGTAATGTTTGAACGCAAATGGATTTTTTTTGTAGGAGCCGGTGAATGCGTCGTTGTCGTCCATACCAATAACGATAGACTTTGGCAGTGTTCCTAAAAACAGATTTTCTTGATTCGAAACACGAGAGCCGGCAGGTATGGAGAACGATTTTAGACAGACCCTATCGATGGGATACTTGGCCGTTGTCGAGAGCAGCGTCTGGGCGTGAGCCAGTCTCACCGGCGGCGATACAGAAACTTTTTTGACAAATAGGGACGCCGCCACTATATGTAATTTGTAAGCCACGTCG
The DNA here is from genome assembly GCA_021554675.1 of Leuciscus idus. Lineage (NCBI taxonomy): Eukaryota > Metazoa > Chordata > Actinopteri > Cypriniformes > Leuciscidae > Leuciscus > Leuciscus idus. Next base: position 11,351,485 of record CM038625.1, on the reverse strand, counting down.
TCGGACCTCATCAGACAGAATTCATCTTTCGCACGTATAAAGCGTAATTTAAGATCCAGGCCATTAATTAAAAGTTTGTCCTGGAAGAATATATCGCTGTGTATGGGGGCAAGAAGTTCCACCTCCCTGCTTCGACCGGTGTAGGTCGATCTCTTCGTCAACCCCTCGTTATGGCCTGCGGGGTCACGCACATCCATGTGACCGGCTGTGTCTTTGTGAAACAGTCCGGCGGCGAATATAGATTCCAGCGTATCTTTACCGTAGTTGAGCAGACTTTCGATGATGCAGCGATAGGGATAAGTTCCGGAGCTTTGTGATATCAGGCGGTCGCCGAGGGTTACGTCGACTTGTGAAAACATGGTAGCAGCCAGGTAGTTTATTGGACCCACCGTTGCCAGGTGGGCAATATTGTCTCCGTCGGGCTCTTTGATTTTCACCCGTAGATAGAGCATCGTGTTATTGAGATCCAAATAATCATCGCCGTTGCCGGCGATAAAAAACTCCAATGGTGCAGAGTCCGATATGGCCGATAATGGGGTTACTTCTAAATAGCTGTTTTTCTCAATTACGGTCAGCATCAGCGGGACCGTAAATAGGTCCAACTCGGACTTGATGCATTCTCCCGACATGCGGTGCAATAACGCCATGTTAGAAAATGGTTTTTGCGACTCTCTTGATTGACGCGTTTCGACTAACAGACTTCTTACGCTTTCTACGTACGACTGAGCGTTTCTTTGGTCCAAGTGTTGTTTTCTTCTTTCCCCACTGACCACGCCTCCTCACACCCGGTGGTTTAGACATCCTCTTACGGGCCATGACCATCAGACCGGATCCGTCTTGAGCTTTATCGTTATGCGATCGCGTCAATACGTTTGAGACGATGTCGGATACTATATTTTTAGCGGCCGATTTTAGGTGGGGTTTCGCGATGCTAAATCCTCTTTTTAACAGAGGTATAGCCATCCTGAACAAGCCTCTGAAAAGACCCCCTAAGCCTGCTCCATACATAACCCCTCCCCCGGCATAGCCCGGCAAACCCCCACCGGCCTGATTTCGGTAGTAGCTGACATAGTCCGCGGTCTCTCCGGATCTATAATAAACCATTTTTTGGTTTAAAGTGTAGTTTTACGATGACTTTCCCGTAAGAAAATGGTACTTCGTGGTTTTGATCGTCCTTCAACTCTATGGTGATGTTGGTGATGTGATCCTTGCTGATCGATGCGTAGTGGGGGGTGTCGTATCTAGCAATGACCGCGTCGTTGTTTTTACCCGTTATATGTACGCATCTCAAAAGGGGGACGTAAGAATCACCGACCGCTTGATATTGGATAATGTCTGTGTAAACGTACATTGTGTAGAACCCCACGGTGATATCGCATTGATGAGGGGCGTACATGATGACGTTTGCGGTTAAATCTGGTTGTTTATGATGGTTTAAACCTCCGAGAGGTTTTAGCGTCATTCCTAAAATAGTGGCGAGTCTCCCCCGAAAACTCACTGAAATGTTGGGTTTCGCGGTCAGAAACACCTTGTTTTTTAATTCATCGTGATTCAATACGGCCACTGGTGTCATAAGTTGATTTATAGCACGGAGGATTGCACGAATGTTTGCGTAGTAACCCCCGCATATGAATTTCGCAATATTAGAAAAACCAATATCTGAGTCTTTGGAGGCCTTGCTATCCGGGGGTTCCGGGGCCGTATGTAGGATGAAATGACCGTCTTCGTCATTAAAGTTGTACCGTCTTCGTCATTAAAGTTGTACCAACTTCTAGGATATTCGATTTCGGTGAGTCCGACTTCCCATTGTCCTTTCAAATCTATGGCTTTTGCCAGTCTGGTTGTATAGGAGGATATGCGATTTTCAGGATAAACCGACCTCGATGCATTGCACGGTAACGTGACGTAGAACCCGTGGTCGTCCATGGTGGTCCTAAGCCCGTATGACCTCATCCGTTAAACGTCGGGGTGTTTTAAGCCCACCAGAGTTTTTTTTATCTATGTAACTATTAAATTTTGAAGGCCACCCTAGCCATTTCACTAAAACAAGTGTAGATTTCCCTTGTTTTTTCTGACCTAAAATCTTTTCCACCTTAAAAGATTTGTTTTTACTCACAATTATTTTTTGCAACTCTTTTTCATAAAAAAAATCCTCGATGACATCGCCGTCATAATCGGTGAGTCTGTAGACTGGGGGTTGTCGCGGGATACACGCGATATGGTGAAAAATTCTTCCGTGTAGTTCTGCTCATAGGCGAACGGACCTCTCACTTTAGAAATCCTGACGACGTCGCCGACTTTAAAATTAAATACAGGTCTCTCGGTCTTCTTTACATCGCCGTACAAGTTTTGAAACACTTGATCCTCGTTTACTTTGTCGACGTCCACGGGTCTCATTCTGATACTTCGATGATAACTGGTGTTGTACCCCTGCATAATGTCTTGTAAAACATCTATGTATCGTCGGGAATTTGTAGCCGTTAAAAATCTCCACATACGGCTTTTTAACGTTCTATTAAATCGTTCCACGACGCTGGCTTTCAAATCGGTAGCGGTAGCGAAATGATTAATGTCATGCTTTTTCATCACATCTTGAAATTGTTTGTTAAAAAATTCCTTTCCCTGATCCGTCTGCAATTTCTGCGGCACACGACCCTCTTCGAGTATAGACTCGAACGCTCTAGTAACCTCGGCGCCGCTCTTATTCTTCAACACACGAGTCCAGGCGTACTTGCTAAATACGTCTATGCATGTCAGCAGATATTTTTTACCGTCATTATCCTTGGCGTAGGCGATCATGTAGGAGATCGGCCTGGAACTGTGTATTGACCCCGTACACAACCACTCTATTGCGTTTGTATTTTATAGGCGCTGTTTTGTGTAATGTGTAAGCATCCTCACCAGCCAGCCATTCTGAAACCTGTTTATCGCTTAGACGGACCCGCTCTCTTTTAAGACGGAGTCTTTTAATCGTTTTTTACCCCCTAAAGAGCCGGGGTTGGAGGGTGTATAATAAGCCTCTGTCAAGAGCTCCGTCATGCTGCCGTTTCATCCGTTGAAAAAGAATAACTCGTACAAGTGGTTTGAATCAATCTTTTATTAAAAAACTTTACAAGATACATGCGCAGTAAGTAAACACGAATAAATGATGTTAATATAACACAAGCCAAGTAAACATGAATATAATGATGTTACATATACAAGACAGTAAACATGGACGTAATAAATCAAACACAAAGTAAAATGGATATAATACAAGACAGTAAACATGGATATAATGGAAATGGATATAATACAAGTAAAAATGGATATAATGACGTTACATGCAAAGTCTAAGTAAAGTAGGATAGTAATAATGACATCAGTGATAGTCTAACCAATAGAGGAAATTTCTGCAGGCCATCATGTTACGATTTAGGATGTAATCGGCATACATTTCGATAATTCTTGTGGTGTCGTCCTCTTCGTCATCGGAATTTAGTTTTGTAATCATTAGCTTACATACATCTGACACGTACGCACACATATAGAGTACATCGGGGATTGCAAACTCATCGCTGCACTGAGTCATCATAATCAGAGCATCTTTTACCAGTACAGAGGGTGGCTCAACACCAGAGACACATATGTTTGCCAATTTGCCCCAAGAATTAGGTGTACCTCTTATGAATGCCATATGTTTCTTGAGATTTCTTAAACGTTTGGTTTCAAGGGGGTCATCATCATCATCATCCTCATCATCATCCAAATCACTTGAATACTCGACGGTTCTTTGCATTAATGAAATCAGCTGTTGTCTGTAATGTCCTTTGAACATGTATTCGATGAAACTCTTTCGGCTGCCGTCATCGGGCATGCTGCTGGAGGTGACTTGATCACTCGCCATTGACGATTGGAAGACCTTCCCAGAGATCAACAACGTCGTAGACTATTTCTTTGCAGGGTCTGTCCAGAAGTCTCGCCCTAATTTCTTCTACCTTGGCGGCGATGAATGGTTCGTCTTTTAATTCACGCAGAATAGTTCCAGCCAGTCTAAGCTACGTTTGGGTGTTTCAGCCGGAGCCCAGTCTTTGTGGAGGTCCGATGATTCAGTGTTGACGATGTTACCTGGAGTCCAATCGCTTTCAAAGCACGATTCCAAGTCTATGCGACGTTTGATAGTTTTAGCCGGAGCCCAGTCTTTGTGGAGGTCCGATGGTCCGAGGGCATCAGTCAGAGTATTTAGGGTTGCGTCGTCGTCGGGAGGGTCGAGAATGCTGCCGAAAGAGATACCGCAGCTGCACACATGAGCGGTTCTGAAGCGTTGTCCTCAGCCATGGTTTATAAATGCTGCTTGGGAGGGTCTGGTCGCTGTCATTTATGATCGCTGTAGAAAAGGGGGTGGGGGCGTTGGAGCGCTTCAGCCTTGATTTATATACGACGCTTGGCAAGGTCTGACCTCCGAGCTTTATGATGGCTGTAGTGAATGGGCGGGGACGGCAGAGCGTATGTGCTGCTCCGCGCACATCTCTCAGGGTGGAACAGCTGCACTTTAATTTTGTTGTATCCGTCATGCATGTCGCACCATTTGAACATTTTGTTGATGATTGAAAAAAACCTATTCAGTAGATCCAGATCACACCACTTGAACAAAAATTGCATTTCATACAGATTGTGATGCTCGTTAGGCAGGATGTGCCCCAACCGAGTGTTGTTGAGCTTTGTCTTGTCTTTACAGCAGAATATGTAAACAGAATCATTCGGTCTCTTTTGAGTATGGTCACCTACCACACAGTACCGGACATTCGGGGTCGCCCCGTCCCACTCCCCCACGTACAAAGGCTCCTCGCCGCTGTCATTCAGATCCTTCCAGACACGCTTGTAAAATAGAGACCAGTCTTTTTCAGGAAATACCAGACACGCATCTTCCCCGGCCTGAAACTCGTCGACGCCGTCAGTGGTGTAGAGCGTAACAACTCGAGTTGGTTTGTGAAATTTGTATCCGAATACACGGTTACTACACATCATATATTCACCTTTAGTCCATTCCGAAATTTCATGGAGAAAACTTGTCAAACGGATGTGTCCGAAAAGTTTTCTCGGTGCCATAGTCAGACTTTCCATCATTCGGCTGCTCAGCCCCGCCTCTGGGGATTGAGGGGGGGATAAACCGTCCATACTCATGTAGCTAATGTTTCTGGAGGTGGTAGAACACAGTGACCCCATTTATATACGCTGCTCTGGAATGCGAGGGTGGGTGGCGATGCCGGAGGCATCTGTGACACCATATAACCAGACACAAACCCATATAACTCCAACCTGACACCCGTCAAAACATCTGTTCTATTTAAATAGGTCAAAACTACCCATCAAAACTATGATTTAGGGCTAGCTAGGTCACCAGGGCAAAAGCAACTGTCAAACCACATGATCGATAGGGCAAAGGTTAATCCCATGACCTCATTGCGGAAGTTCAACCCATCAATCATAAAGGTCACCGGAAGTTCAACCTGTCAAAAGGTCAAAGTCATTAATCATTTTGACACAAGGTGTCTATTATTTCATACACATTAACTTGTTTTTAGTTCACAATAAAGTGCAAAGAAATAGTAAATGTGTAAAAATCTAGTTTGTCAGTTTATATCATATAATGATCATAAGTGTTTGCAAATGATTATAAATATTTTAGATGTAAAATGTGCTTATTTTGGAATATTATAATATAGAAATGTATATTTCAATGTAGTAATGCATTAATTGTATAAACATGTACGTGTCACGAGATGCACACAAAAAAGGTAAGATCCATGTGCAGTTTAATGGGGTAATCCATAATCATAAACCAGCCAGGCAAAGGGTCAAAATCCATACAAAGACTGTCCAAAAACAAGAAACAAAACAGGAATGGAACTCAGAAGTGCAATCAGACATCAAACAAGGACTCCATGACAATAACTGAAACAGACATGGTATCATACAAACAATGTGAGTGGGAACAGTGGCAATGATCAGTGATGAGTTCAGACAAAGGATTATGGGAAATGCAGTTCATGAAGTAGTGGTGACGGTATGGGGAAGAGACCTCTAGTGGATACCCAGGGAACACCAACCAGACACTGTGACAGTACGTGTGTAATATATGTGCGGGTTTGTAAAAAACAACAAAAAAACAACAAACACTTTAACACTCCAGCAGAGTTGACATATCAACAGTAAATCTATACGAATCAAAACATCCACGATCAACTTGATATTTAGCAATTTTGCAGTTTATTTTGTTTCTACTGAATTTGTCAAGATCCAGGAATTGAATACACACAACTATTTTCACACTTGTGGAGTTTTTTCCTCAAAAGATCCTCCAGCATCTGTTGGTTTGTGTTTCAGGTGTTCCTGCTGCTGAACGAGATCAAATGAAGAGAAAGTCAGTGAAAGAGGGAGAATCTGTCACTTTAGATCCTGGTGTAAGAAACCCAGATGATTTGATGAAATGGTATTTTAAAGACATTCTCATCACTGAAATCACTGAAGATCAGAGTCAGACCTGTACAGATGATCAGTGTAAAGAGAGATTCAGAGACAGACTGAAGCTGGATCATCAGACTGGATCTCTGAACATCACAAACACCAGAAATATGTGTGTGTGTGTGTGTGTGTGTGTGTGTGTGTGTGTGTGTGTGTGTGTGTGTAGAGGTTTATATTACATTGTGGGGACCAGCCAGCGGTCCCCATGGTACAAAAGCTTATAAATCAATTAATATTATAATTTTTTTGTTAAAAAAGTAAAAATGGAGAACGTTTTATGTGATGGGTAGGTTTAGGGGTCAGGTTAGTCAGTGCTCGAATTGAGGGGGGGCTGGGGGGATCCGGGACCCCCCATAAGGTATTAGGGACCCCCCATAAGAAATAAAAAATAGAATTAGGGGGGTCCCTCAGATATTTTTATTTTAGTAAAAATAATAATGACAAATCTGATTAAATGCATGCAATGGATACAGTACATTTCGTGAATTGATTATTTACAATAATTTATTTTAAGTTTGTTTATAGCTAGTTGTCTCTTTAAAATGTAAACGCCCCGCCCCACATCTAAAGAGCGCTGTGCGCGCGCATGACATCGTTGACTGACAGGATTGTTTGTTTGGCGCCGCTCCGGTGAAGCTAATTTTAGCTTTTTAAAAAATGGAGAAAAATAAACCTCCACTCCCAGTCGGGAAAAGAAAGCTTCTTACTGACTTTTTTGAGGGGTAATTGTTTCTCTCTGTATATCTTTCTACTTTATATCTGTCCACTCCATGCCGGGGCTTTTGTATTCCTTTATATTTATGCAATTCCTTGCATAAATTGGAAACACTTAGGCTTAAGTTACTAATTTTTCATTATTAATAGTCCTCCTGGTTCTACAGGAGTGCTAGAGATCTCGATGAAGATGGATAAGTAAGGGTTAATGCCCGACGAGGTGTCCATTGTCAGGTATTAATGCGCGTCGGACGGTTGCCTCCGCCGAAGTCCATTAATACCTGACAATGGACACCTCGCAGGGCATTAACCCGCTTATATGGTCACTTAACAAATAACACATTTTTAAACCATTAGTTTATATTTTAATTAGTTTTACAATCGAAATCTAAAGGCTGTCATTGATAAACGGACCTTATCTGAGCCACAAAGTCTGATATTAAATATAGAGTCATTTCAGCCTTAATAAGCCTGTTAACAAGCAGAATCACTGAAGGAAAGAAGAGGACAGAAAAAGAGACGAGCAGAAACACAAGAACTACAACTGACTTCAGCCACAGTCTAAGATGCTGTTTGTGGAGTTGTTTAATCCTCCTCTGCTGAGATCTTCACAGATTTAATGTCTCCTTTTCGCTTCAGTTCATCTTAGACTGTGGCTGAAGTCAGTTGTAGTTCTTGTGTTTCTGCTCGACTCTTTTTCTGTTCTCTTCTTTCCTTCAGTGATTCTGCTTGTTAACAGGCTTATTAAGGCTGAAATGACTCCATATTTAATATACACAGGTTTTGCGGCTCAGATAAGGTCCAGTTCTGGTTTATTTCTTTGCTCTTGGCTGACATGTGGCATTGCTATGGCCTGCTTGTGGCCCAGATCTGGCAAACAGGAGTGAGCCGCCCAACTGTCATCATGCCACGCTGCATGTGGGTCAGATCCGCATTCCACAAGTGCCAGATGTGGGCCGGATCTGGGCCGAAACGTGTTTTCTACATTTCTATGTAACACATTATATATAGTTATGTTCAGTTCTCCATTTCAGTTGTGGCAAAAGAGACTGAGTTTATATATATATATATACACTAAGTACACTGTAAAAAAATTCTAACCTCCCTAACTCAAAATTTTCTAGTGACTGATAACATCTAAATTTTTCAATTGGCCCAAGTGAAAATCTGTAAATTATAAAATTTAATTTACAGAATTTCACTTGGGCCAATTGCAAAATTTAGATGTTATCAGTCACTAGAAAATTTTGAGTTTGGGAGGTTAGAAATTTTCACCCTCTAAATCCATATTACTTTAGTAAGTAATTTAAAAGAAGAATTATATATATATACACAATTCTTTATCCAGCGTTTTTAATAAATAGTATATATACGCATATTATGATCAAATATACTGTATATTTTGTATAAAGTGTATATTGCGAGACTAACCAACCCCCCGCCCAAAAAAAACTTGGGGACCCCCCATAAGACTTGACTCAATTCGAGCTCTGAGGTTAGTGTGTGTTTGTTTGCGTGTGAGAGAGAGAGAGAGAGAGAGAGAGATTATTTCATTATTTCATAGTAGACCAGGTGAAAAACACAGATGAGGTAAAATACTTCACTAGTATTATCTTTGTAGAAATCTTATGAGATTCTCAGGAGAGTGCAACAAAACTTCATTCATTTTATCTGTTGTGAAATTGATTTTTAATAACTTATAAGCCTTTAAAATACAGCCCTACTGTGAGCTACGAGTATTAATCGATAATATTTGCTTTTGTTGAAGCCGTCATTCTGCATTATTTCAACTTATTTTCAAAAATATTCATGTTTAACAGCGGAATTTGTTATGGTAAAACTACATTACCCGTGATGCTGTACTGAACATTCCACCAATTAGGGAGTGGAAACAAGCAAAAGGTGCCAAAATATCTCTTTAGCTCTGCCCTCTTCAATGAAGCAATTGCCGTAATGGAGTCGATCTCCATACGCTCTCAAATACTTCAATATTTGAATATACTGTATTAAAGCATTTCTGCTCTTCTGCTGTAAACTTTCACATGAATGAATGACGTTTCCATCAAAATGATCCCAATGTGAAATAAACATTTCAATCTGAATGTTATTCTCTGGTTGATTTCATGAGTTTCTGTGACAGTTACTGCTGTTCATTTCTCTCTCTTTAACATCCTGCAATTTATTTTTTCCAGACGGAGAAAGATCACGTGATCCGAGAGAATCCCAACAGGATGATTGTGAATCTGCTAAATAATTCCCATTGAGGAGAATCAGCAAAAACACACTTCAGCTGTTCATCTTTAACCTGAAATACTTTACATATTCATCATAAAACACTATTTACATGTTATGGAAATATTAACCGACCTGTTACTGGAAGCACATATAATTTAGGACATTTAGATGAACGTTACTTACATTATCTGACAGTTTCAGCTTATAAACCTGGATTAGATTAACATTTATCATTTATCATGCTTATTATAATAAGTGCCTTGTTTGAGACGATGGATTAGGTGTTTGTTGAAGGTTGAGAAGGAGTTCAGTGTTTCTGAAGTGAAGATTCTGATAGAGACTCATTATAATGGAAACACTAGGCGGCGCTTATTTACTGTAGTTACTCCATTATTATTCAGTTCAACAATAACATACTTATTATCTTCTTATTATCTAATATCTTGTGATATTTCAGCCCGTTCTCATACCCAAATCGTCACTTTTTCGTCCCTTTCAACCATGCTTCAATATCCGACGCACAAAGCACCCTTTAGCGTCCATATGAGACGCATAACCCTACCACATACACTGTAAAAAATGATTTTTTGGTGAAGTAAATACTACTGAAAAAAAACTATGTAATTTACATGAAAAAGTTAGTCCAGGCAAGAATTTAAAAAAACTAAGTAAATTCCATATCAGTACTTATTTCAAGCGAGTAGAAATGAAAGCGTAAATATCAACTCAATAAAATTAAGTAAAAATTACTCAACTTTTCTGATACTGGGGTTCCCATCATGCACTGGACCTTGAATAATTAATGAGGTTCATTTTTCACTGTTTTCCAGCTGTATTTACACTGTTTTATCATTGCTTTTGTTGTCAGGATTAGTAACTTGCCATTTTGTGACATTTTGAGTAAATTTTCTGCTCAAAATGACACATTCAAACACAAAAATGATCCATCAAATGTTACCGTCATTGTGTATTGTCTACGAAGTATTGAGGTACTGTATTTGCATTCACATGAGACTTAACATCTGACATGATGTCTTATAAATTACTTAGATAATCTAAGTAAAGCACATACTATAAATGATTGGTATAATTCAATATTATTGTTTGAGTGAAATGTAATGCAAAGGAATATTCAACTAAATCGATATCAATCAACCTTTTACTAGCCAAGTTAAAATTACTTATTATCTTTGTTACTTTCACTTAACTAGGTTAAGTAAAGTTTACTTAATTCCATATTCCAAGTAAATTTAACTTAAAGATTTCTAATTAAAGCTACTAATAAATGTTTAGGTTTTTACTTGGCAAACTTTGTAAATTTACTAGCATTTTCAGAGTGAAAAAAATTAGCAAGCTTTTTTCAAGTAAATCCTACTCCAAATTTTTTACAGTGTACCTAAACCTACCCATAACCGGAGCGTCACATATGGACGCTAAAGGGTGCTTTGTGCGTCGGATATTGACGAACTTTCGAAAGCGTCAGTTACATGACGCCTAAACCTACCCATAACCGAAGCGTCACATATGGACGCTAAAGGGTGCTTTGTGCGTCGGATATTGAAGCATGGTTGAAAGTGACGAAAAAGTGACGATTTGGGGTGAGAATGTGTTGGATATTTAGGAAGATGGAAACACTCAAATCAACATTTAACACTCAATGACAACTTAAACCTTTAAGACAAACCGACATGAGCTCTCGGCACAGTCAACATCATTATTTCATTTACAGATGTATTAAATGCACAAATATGAAGAAGATTTGCACTACACATCTTGTACTGTCAGTTTTTACTTGACTTGTTAATACAATGTGATACAATGTGAAAAGTGTATAAAAATTTAAAAACAACGTGTGTGTTGTGATTCAGGCAGAGCTGGTTTATTTAGTTCATTAGAACTCAGAATCTGAAATGTCACTTTTGCTCTTTATGTTTCTCACATGTTTATAAGTGTATCATTTTTACTTTTGCTTTTAATAACAGAATGTGAATAAATGCAACATTTTAAATAAACTGTTTCATTTTTACGAATTATCATTATTCAAGCAATTTATATTTTCAGTGAAAAGATTGTGCTAGTCTAGTTTTACATCATTAATATACTCTTATAGTTATTTCTCATTTTTTGAATTATATTTATTTTTTCTGTGTTCGTTTTAATTTAAAGTTTTAGTCATTTTGATTTTGTCATTTTTATATATACTTTTAAATATATGCCTAGTTTGATTAATTTTTATTTATACATGCATACAGTTTTAGTACTTCAACATAAACTAAACAAAATGTTGCCTTGGCAACTAACTGATCAAAAATAAGTTTATTATTATTATTATTATATTTCAGTAAACACCTTCAATACGTCACACTGAACTACACACACACTTAAAGGTTTTGCTAAGTTAATTTTTTAATAATTAAACGACACAATCACATTATCACAGTTCTCTGATGTCAGTTGGTGGTCACATGACGTGCAAAACATCAAATATTTAATATTTATCAAGTATGTTTGTATAGAGCTTTATATATATTCTCTGTGATTATAATGTAAAAAGTTATAAAGGACAACTTTACCATAAAATAAATGATTTGATTATTGTAAGAATAATTTTATTTTTCTAATAATTATGTCTTAAATTCTTAGAAATGTTCAAACCCTGAAGCTTTTCTTCACATTATTACTGTTTCATATTTGACACAGTGTTTGATTTAAGACTGTAAATATGAGAGACTTTAACAGTCACTTCTGGAACAATCTAGAAACACACTTTAAAAACATTTTCACATTGTGTCAACTTCAACTTTTCTGGATGATCTGAGAACTTGTAAAACTTTTATTGCTGAAATGATCTGCAAGTTTCAGGTATCAGAGTTTTGATTTTGTTTTCTGTTTATTTATATTTACAATAATACAATATTATCTGATCATTTATTTTTCTGAATTAATTTTTAAAGTAGTTTTACCTCTCTGATCAGCTATTCTAAAAAATTAAATAATGTGTTCATTATATATCTAGTTTGATCTGGGATGTTTGACATATATTATTATTATTTCTGTCACTTTAATAGAATCTTTTTGGGTCTATAGATGATGGTCAAACAGCATCAGTGTTTAATGATGAATCTACAGTTCCTCAAACTCACCGCTAGAGGTCATCACACATCACAGATTACACCACAATATTTACTCTGACACTCTGATCAGACAGCTAAATACAACTTATATAAAATATATAAACCATAAACAAGAGTATATAATGAGAATAACACGATTAAACAAAGTCAAATTTAAAGCATATGATATTTGAATATCATATAAAAAGTACATTGTATGTTTGTGCCTCATTATATTTCTTTCATCAAACAGTGATTTATTTTTCCATATAAAATCACAAATATATTTTTATAAGATATGTCACAATACTTTTGATATATCAGTTTCTTGATCTTCTGGATCTGATGTCATAAAGCAGAACAGCGACAGTAGCCACGCCCACCAGAGCAGAGACGACCAATCGGATCACAGCTTCAGTAGGACCACAGCAATGAACATGGAATTGAACATGGACTTCTGATGCATGAAAAAAGCAATGATAAAATAGAATAGGATTGTTGTTTTTTAACAAGCTGACTTTGTCCGGAAAACAAAATTGTAATAATACAGATTATGTATGTGCCAAAAATTAAATTCATCACGTTGATGGATAAAAATTCAATTAAAACAAGCATGTTACGACCACAAATGGTGGGAAATTAGCGCAGTAAAAGTACAGATACATCACTTAAAATGTACTCAAGTAAAAGTACACATTAAAAATGATTTAATATAATCTACTTAACTACAATAACGTGAGTATTTGTAATGTATTACTTCACACCCCGGCAAATTATATGCAACAATAATTTATTTAACTGACACTGGTAAGTTTTCCTTGATATGACGTGAAATAGGGGTGCATAACGGGTTATGAGAGACGCAACTTTAGTTTAAAAGAATACAAAGACATTTTTATCGGTCATAACTTCTGGAGAAAAATAGCGCAGACACTGGGCAAAGATAAAACTTTCTAGAGCGCATGTGTCGACTCCCTGTGTTTGTACACGCTATCAAATGGAGATACTACTTTGAAAGGCTACGTATAGCCTCAAAGACCATGAAGCAGAATTAGGCCCTGTCCCAAATGCACCCTAAACTCTCACGGTCTTCCTCTGATTCCACACTTCATGACGTAATGCCGCTTTGACTGTCGGATAAAGTCTGCTGTGGAGCTCACTTCTGTGCGGCTCGACAAACGTGTGCATCGAGGGTGTATATCGGCTCGCGAGCACCCTTCTGAAAACTAAACTGACAAATGGGACACTCTATGGTCTTGTGGACTTAATATCACTAAAATGAAATAGAAAGCTGCGATTACGCTCAAATCCACACATAAACACACCACTGACGTCTTCACTTCCAGGTCAAGAAGCTGTCAATAAAAAACTCAGTAGCCAATGAGAACACACTGCTACTAGCCCCGCCCCCACAAGAGAAATGTGTCAGAACAGCAAACAAAAACTTCAGATGCGCAAATCAAAACTCTGGAAGCGCATTTGTAAGTTCAGATCAGCGAAAGAAATATGAGAAATAGATAGCAAAACATGCAGTGTATTAAAAACGAAGTAAAAATATTTGCCTTTTTCAGTTTCAAAGATATTTTATTCAGTTTCAATTTATATTTTCATTAGTTTCTTTAAAAAAATACGTTCATTATTATTGGAACAAAATTAATTCCATAGGCCTGCTCTTGACACAGCACGGAAGAGTAGACTGTATAGAGAAGGCTTGCGGTGTCAATGCTCGTTGTGTAGTTGGAAGGAGCCCGGTTTACACCGGCCCAGTTCATCCGATGTTTCCACTGATTTCCGAGGTTTAGATGGCCGATATGTGTCGCTCCAGACAGGTAGATTCGCAAAGGTAGTGCGATAGTAATCAGCAGAGTGAAGAGCGCATTGTGGATACTGAATAAGGCTAACAAGTGTGTTTTACCACGCGATAGGCGGCCTTCTTGATGTAAAAAGAAGTGCGGATCGGCAACCCCTGCCACGCAACATCTCCGCACGCATCGTCTCTGCAACGCCGCCATATCCGCGCAACCCGGTATGTGTAGGGTCTTCACAGTCTTGCAGTCTTCACAATTCACAAAACACTTAAAAACATTCATAGAAACTACAAATACAAAAAATTATTACAAGTAATTAGAAATAAACAACATTGGGAACACATAAATAAATAATAATCTTCAGAAAATCAGGAGGTAATTTATAATGAAACCATAATTGCTTTGAGCAACAAAGAAGTTTTAGCAGCTGATAAACAAAGAGAGTCATAAAATAATTTTAAATCAACACAAAAAAGTGTAAAATTGGGCTTAGAATCAGTTACTTGACATTTATGGAGATGAAACTCGCCACATAAAGTAAGCCGTTTTAATCTGTCATCCATCTCCTTTGACCTGGGGTCCCAAATCAAAAACAGCACATTCATAACCTCAAAAGTAAAGATTTTGTAATAAGCAGAAAAAATAAGCCAGGCTACTTTTTTCCAGAACTCCTTTGCATAATCACATTCAAAAAACAAATGTGGTATTGTTTCAAGATTAGAATTACAGAATGCGCAGTGTGAAGAGATGTCTAACTTAAATTTAGAAAGAAGAGAGTTACAGGGATAGTAGCCTAATTATGTAGAATTTAAAGTGAAGCTCTTTCCACTTGTTAGGTAACAGAAACTTATTAATGGCAGTCCATATATTAATGGTCGAAAGAGAAGGATAATTTAATTTCCATTTGAAAAAAGCTTTGGGATGACAACTGATTTTCCTAATAAGAAATCTTCTAATCCAAAAATGTTTACATTTGACATTGGAAAGCTCCAAACCTCCAATAGACAACTGGGGCATTTCACAAACGGATACTTGTAACACCAGGCCAGCAGAGGGAGCCTTCACCTGAGTACTGAGTATATTGGTTGCAGACTGTAATTGCATTTTTATGCTCTGCTAATCTGGTCTTTAGTTTTCTTGTAGTCATCCCTATATAGAAACAGCCACATGGACACTCCAGCCTATACACCACGAATGACGTATTACAATTAATAAATGATCTTATTTTTAATTCAGAACCAGAACTCATTCGTGGTGTATAGGCTGGAGTGTCCATGTGGCTGTTTCTATATAGGGATGACTACAAGAAAACTAAAGACCAGATTAGCAGAGCATAAAAATGCAATTAGAGTCTGCAACCCATTATACCCCATGGCCCTACATTATAGAGATGCGTAATCATGGTAGTCCAAGTACATTAAAAATTATTGGCATTGAACATATCCCGAAATCAATAAGGGGAGGAGATAGGGCTAATAGGTTGTTACAGAGAGAGTCTTTCTGGATTTATACATTGAAAGCAACTACATTTCCAGGCTTAAACGGAGAACTTGACTTTGTACCATTTCTGTAATTTTTTTTTTTTTTTTTTTTTTTCTCTCCTTTGGAAAATAAGTTACACTGCAAATTATCTGATGTATACATTATCAGGTGGATGTATTTTGACCTGTGTTACTTGAGTCATATAAGGAGGTGATTCATTTAATAGGTATAATATTGATTTGTGTTTTTTGAATTGTGTGCTGTGTCAATGATTTTGATGTTGAAAAAGAGATTTTTTTTAATTTTTGTAAAAAAAAAATTATGCATTTATGATGATATTTCCATGCTTTATGACTTTTGTGTGAGAGATGTTTTTTTTTTTTTTTTTTTTTTTTGAGCTGCTTTACACAGTGACCAGGTGTTTCTAATTTAATCAATTAGCTGCTGTTAAATGAACTGAGACGCTGTTTGTTATACACACCCTGATGAAGGCATGTAGCCGCAACGCGTAGGTGCACTTCTCACCAATTTTTTAAGCCAGGAATGAAATAAAGGCTTTTTAAACTTTTTTCACTAATATTCGAGTGCCTTGGAATTCTTGTCTTCAGAATTTTTCATTATGTTTAATTGTAGTGTGATATAATGATCAATAATAACACATTTTTAGCATCTAAGCACATCTAGGCACTTTTTTACACCTGGGGTGGGCGATATGGCATTAATATCATATCACGATTTTTTTTTTTTTTTAGGAAAATCACGATTTTATCACGATTCTTTTTTCATGTTGGTTTTACTATTTATCTAAGTGACTGAGCATTACAGCCAAACTAATTTCCCTATTTTAAAAACAAAGCCTTATAGGTAACAAAATATAAAATAAAAAAGAATGGCAGACATTTAGGCCAAAGGCGAAGATAAAAATCTTTGTCATTATTTTCTTTGTTATTAAAAATTAAGAACAGAGATACATATTACACATACACAACTTAATATACAAATGAAATAAACTGCTTTATTTTTTCAGCTATAGGTGTATTTAACAGTATGAGAAAGTAATTAAATGAACAAATATGAAAATAAAACACAACAGACTTAAAGTTCTCAGTCAAGAGCAGTGAATGATTTCCTCTGTGTGTTTTGTTGTTAAAAAAGTCATATTTACTCTCTTAAGTTGTTTTAAACCCGAATAAGTGTCTTTCTTCTGTTGAAAATAAACGTTATTTGAAAGAATGTGAGTAACCACAACAGTTGATGTACCCCTGTGACTTCCATAGTATTTTTTTTTCCTACTATGTATGGAAGTCAATGGTGACCAGCAACTGTTTGGTTTTGGGTGAACTATCTCTTTAAGGACAAGCGGCAGCATGTTTATTATTAGGGCTACTGTCTCTTTAAGAACTGCACGCGACGCGTCTAATATACACGCATATGACAAGCAGATTTTAATACATTTTCTCTGTTTGCTTTCACTTTAGACATAACCAACTTTGTTTATGTAACAAACCACCACTGTCAAGCGGTATCTCTGGTCGTAATCAGTCCTTTACTGACCAATCAGCGTTCATTAGCAGAATGCTAGCGTGTTATGGGCAACAACAACTCAACCTGTAAGAAACTGAAAGGACCTAAGTACTCGTTCATTCAACTTTCAACCTATAACCCATGTTGAACTTGCAAAATCAAATCTGAGATTTCTCAACGGCAATCGGATGAAAGAGACAAATTTTGCCGTCTAGCCCCATTGACTCACATTCATTTTGCACTCATGGGCGATCGCCCCCCGTGGAACTCTGATTGGAACTACAACCAATAGGACTTAATAGGGCGTTGGAGGGAACAGGCTTTCCGTAGACGGGCTTTGCCTTGTGTATGTCGCTAGATTGGACTGCAGTTGTGATTTTGACCTATTGCCTGGCTTAACGTTTCTGTCTCTAAAACCTGCTGCTAATAAACATCCGCAAATGGATTCTAATACCGCCTCAGCCTCGTCGTTACAATACTCTGTAGCTACAGTATGACCTAACCATATGCAAAAGTTTAGGTGAAATAGAATGAATAACTTTAGGTGAGGAATCCACTCCAAAAAGGTTGATAAATTCATTGTAGGAATAAAAGCTGCCATCCTTCAACAAATCCAAAACAAAAATAACACCTTTGTCAACCCAGTCCTTAATAAAGATAGATTTTTTTTCCACGCAGCACATTCTGATTGTTCCATATAATACTCCTATGAATGGAAACATTGTGGCAAAAGGCAAGCTTACAGGCCTCCAAGGCTTGCTTATGAAAATTAGCAAGCTTGAACGGAAGTTTGTTGCATTTAAAATCAAAAGACAATAAAAAATGTAACCCCCCACATTTTTCAAAGATAAATTTAGGTATGTGAAACCATAACAAATTAGAATCAGCATTCAGGTAGCGTTTAATCCAGCCGATCTTTAAAACCTGATTGAGAGAACTGAAGTCCAAAGCATTCACACCTCCCTCCAAAGTATTTCTTATCAAAGTCTTCCTTTTAACATACTCAGTTTTATTTTTCCACAAGAATTTAAATAGTATAGAGTCGATAGATGAGCAAGTTTTCGGGGTGACATATAAGGACAAAGCTGGGTAAACAATCCTAGAAATGCCTTCAGCTTTAGCTATCAAGACACGACCATAGATAGTTACATTTCTTTGTAGCCAGCAATTGAAGACATTCTTTAATTTTTTTGTCCGTTGTGAAAAATTATCTAAAATTCTATCTTTGGGTTATTTACTTATTAAAATGCCTAAATATCTAACAGAACTTTTGACCTCAATACCTTTTATATGACCTTTTTCAAGACTGTGAATAGGTATCATTTCACTTTTATTTCGATTAACAGTGAGACGAGAAAATGTTTTTAAAGCTTCCAAAATAACAGGAACCTGTTTCTCATCTTTTAAAAACAGACAGGTGTCATCCGCTAGTTGACTAATTAGAAAAGTGTGTTCAGCTACAACAATACCTTGAACATCTACACAGCGAGTAATAAAAATATTAAGAAACTCTGTGACTAATAAAAACAAAAATGGTGAAAAAGGACACCCTTGTCTGATGCCCCTGCTAATCGTAAACCGGGGAGAAACACCATTCACCAAAGATACATTGCTGTTAATATTTTTTGTAAAAAGTCTGAACTAATAAAGGAAGAGCCAAAACCAAATTTGCACAAAGATTCAAACATAAACTCATGCTCGACCATGTCAAAGGCCTTATAAAAGTCTAAAAATAAAATGATTGCACTATCGTTGATCAATTCATTATAATCTAAAATATCTATAACAAGCCGAATGTTATTTGCTATACCTTTCATAAAGCCAGATTGGGAAACTGAGACAATTTCTTCTAAGCATGGTTTCAATCTATTTGCATAAAGGGAAGCTAACAATTTATAATCCAAATTAAGTAAAGTAATTGGGTGCCAATTATCTAAATATGAAGAATCTTTGTTAGGCTTTGGGATTAAAGTGATCAAGTCCTGCTTCATGGACTCAGTTAATTCTCCTTTCTTTATACAGTCTTTAAAAACTTCCAAAACAAGCTTTTTTATGTCTTGCCAAAAGGTCCTATAAAATTCAAAAGGCAGTCCATCTGGACCAGGGCTTTTATTGAGGGCGGCTTTCTGGATAATCATATCCAACTCTTCCATAGTCAAATCCATCTCACAAGACGACCGATTTCCATCACTTATAATAGGTGTGAATGCTTGAACCCTCTCAAAAAAACTATCAGCAAACTGAGGTTTAAATGAAGAAGAATAAAGCTGTGAATAAAAATTGGAAACAAAATTAGAAACTCTAGCTTCATCTGTGACCAAATTGCCCTCAATATTTAGAGAAAATAATTTCTTAGATTTCCCTCTTTTCTTTTCTAAATTAAAAAAATATGCTGAATTCTAGCCACTGAACTAATAAAGGCTGACCACGTCCTGAAATGCATTTAATGGCCTTTTGCTCGGGGCCTGTAACAGATGCATTCTCGACATTTAACTATATAAAACGAGAAGAAAGTCGTGTCTGAAAGTCGTGTCATAACATTCTGAATACAACGGCCTTCTTTTGTTGGTGACTTTTTTTTTTTTTTGGTGTTTGCTGGCGTTTGTGCAGTGTGAATTTGCCTCTAGTTGTACTTTTATGGCGCAAACTGAAGTAGCACTATAGCTAACATTAACATTACCTTTGGCTAAATGCGGGCTGTACAGGCAGGTTTGAAAAGTTTATTAGCTATCTTAATGCCTGACTCCTACTTGGCAAGTTAACTTCTTTTCTAAGAATAATTAACCGTTAAGCGCCATATAGCAACATCGTGACAAGAAGTACACTGAATAAAACTGCCCTTCAGGGTAACGTTAGTGTTAATCCTCTCCACTAGTTGACATACTATATATAAAAAGTATAGTAAGTGAACACACATAAAAAGCTATCCCCTTGGCATTTATAAGACACCTCTGAAGTTAATTGCCAACAATTAGCCGCGTTTCCACTGTTGGGCCAGGGCCGGGCCATGCTAGTGCGTGCCAGGGCCAGTCGCGTTTCCACTGTCACTTCCGGGGCTTGATCTGGGCTTACTCGGGGCCAACGGCCAGGATTTCTGGCCCGTCGAATACCTTGGGCCAAAGCGGGCCAGCTTGGGCTAGAGGAGTGGTTACGAACAGAGGTGGAGTTCACCTGAGTTGGGAGACGGCAGCGCCGGATGAGTCTGTCAGCATTAAAGAATTTTAAAATAATTTACCTCGCGTTCATGTTTGAATGCCTTCTGTTTGTGATGCAAAAGACTATGCGCGCTAACCATTACCATAGTAAACATAGTAAACGCTTGAAGATACGCATAGTAAAAAAACATAGTGAACGCTTGAAGAAATCAGACCAATCATGAAGGCTATAACAGTCATGTTTTTTATTTTATCTGTCAGTAGCCTATTAATACCGGTCTCTTTATACCGGACTATCATAAAATAAAGCAACTTTTTTTTCAGGAGCTTCCTCTGTTTCTCTGACTGAAAATATCTGTATGGGAGTCGAGAGAGTGCTAAAGCTCCTCAGGTCGTATTTTTGGTGGTATATATTTGTAGAAATTATCATTCTTTCTAAATGTGATGTAAATATGTCCTGTAACTACCAGATAAACAGTAACAGACGCGACTGAAGAGTGTGTCCTCTTTCTTTTGTGAAATAGACCTAACAGTAATTTATTTCTGTGTGACTAATGTGCAATTTTGACATAAATGAATTCATTATGATCAATGTATCACTTTTTATTGTAAACCTTTGGTAAAACATCGACGCTTGTGTTTTAAATATTCAAGTAAACAACAAAAATGCCAGCAAACGGTCGCTTTTGTCATGTTTGTTTTCAACGCTGTTTCCAGTGATTTCTTTCTGATTAGTTTTCTGATAAAACTTCCATTTGTTGGTGAAATGATGGGTTAGTGTGACGTTGTTCCAGAGAGGCGTGTTACGGGCGTGTTTTAGTGAAGCGCTGTGGAGCTTCTGGCCCAACAGTGGAAACGCAGGCCCGGTGCTATTAGCCCGAGGCTATTAGCCCGGCACGGCCCGTTTAAAGCCCTGGCTCGCACTGGCCCGACAGTGGAAACGCGGCATGAGCAAGTCTGACTAGCCTTCTACATAGATTTTGTACTTGCATATTGTTTGCAGTTAACTTCAGATGTGCCTTGACGCAGGGGCGTCGGACTGGGGGTTAAACCAGTACTGATTACCAGGGCCCCAAGGAGAGAGAGGGCCCTTGAAAAGTCTGGAATATATTTTATTTTACCTGGATATTTTAATTTCGTAATTAAATTTCATAATGAATGTCAGATGAAATGTTAAGTTAGTGTATTGGCTGAAAGACTTGGTTGACTGACTGATACATTTTGTATACAAAAAAGTGAAGACTATCTAAGGTCTCACGGTCCCACCCCTTGCTAATGTGCCAAATGGTTTAGTCCATCTGCACGCCTTTTGTTTATGTTAGTTAGTTGAGCATCTGGTGGAGCGTAAACTTCTGCTGTAGAAATGTCTTTCTCAAAGAAAGCCAAATCAGGCCACCAAAAAAGAAAGGAAAGACAGGAGAAGGAATGAAAACAAAATGAGGGGAAACAATTGGTAACTGACTTCTTTTCAAAGAAAGGTGAGCACAAACTAGAACACGAAATCTGTAGCTAAACTGCTTGAATATCTCCGCGATCATTAGTGATAAAAATGAACTGAGACAACCCATTGAAAGAGCAGAACATACACTTTCAGATGATAATTTGGTTATACATGTAATCTGAGGTAAAGGCTAAACAAATAAACTGTACACTAACAATTCTGTTTGCATACAGCATACCATTATAATAGCCTAATTTGAAACATGTATAATAGGGTGGTCCTTATTTTTAAAGTCTCCAATTGTCATGCTCTTAACCCTTCAAATTGTTCCTTTATATAAGAAAATACAGCATGCCAATTTTTATGGCAGTAACATAATAATTACTGGTAGCTCAATAGCTTTAAACTTTCTGAGATTTTGATGATTTTTTGTAAAAACAGATCATTTGAATTGGTATTGTACCTGGCTAGTAAAATTCCAAAAAAATCTCCATAAAAGCATCTAATGCACCATATATTCCTAAATATGTCTTTTAGATACATATTTTAGATATATATCTCAGTTTACTTATTGTAGAAACTAAATCCAAATTAATCCATCCATTAACCGGTTTAGCAGATTTACCTTTCCTGGTGGAATCAATACATATTTCTATTGATGATCACCTTGGTTATTGTTTGGGTTTAGAGCAAATTTTTTGGTTTAAAAAATTACATTACGTTCCTTGAAACTGACCCGCAACTTTGGCCGAAAGCAAGCAGATTATCAGGAGGCACAGGCAACCATACATGCAATGAAAGTCAATGATCACGCCGAGAGAGGAGTGGCTCTGATTCAAGAATACAATGGCTATCTCACACACTCTGAAGAACAATTGCATTTTCTCCTTCATGTGGTGGAAGATCACATACGGATCAATCCAGACTGCAAAAAGTCAACACTGGCTGCTGAGCATCAGAAATGAGGGATTGTTGAAAACTTTGTGCTTTTTTTTAGATTGTTGTCATTGTTGTCATGTCAGTGTTGCTCTGATTTCAATCAAATGTAGTTAATTTGCAGCAACTTTTAATATTACTTGCATATCACAATAACGCCGCACAGCTTAACATAGGCAATCTTCCACATGATTGAGCTACCTCAGATATCATTTTTTTTTTGTCAACATTTTTGCATATCTCTAATTTTGAAGTTAAAAGGAACTGTTTAAGAGGTTAAGACACTAACATTTTGCAAAAAAGAAAAATTGGACTTGATAAGGACCACCCTAATGTATAAGCTATCGGTTCCTTTTGTCTGGTTCATTCTGCAAATAAAATGTGACTGAATCAAATCTTGTTTAGTTATCATACAGTAAGCAGTTTGTTCATGTAGAGATTAGAAAACTAAAATGGTATTTTAAGCTTTTTTATAGCCTACATTGTGTGTTATCTATACAAAAAAATATTGTAATATCATTTAGCTTAAACTAGTAACCACAGTTAAGTATGCTAGAGAATGCTGGGAAAGGAGGTTTGAAAAGTGTGTAGACATATGCACATGACAACTTATCAGGCTACTCTAGGCATTACAGTTAATAGTTAAGTTATTACCCTATAAACATCTACAGTAGGCCTACAGATCCATGTGGACAGAGGGGGCGGGGGCCCATCAGCACTGCCTATGCATAGGGCCCGGGATCTTGTGCTACGCCCCTGGTCTGACGTATCAATGCCAAGGGGATAATGTTTTAGGTGTGTTCACTTACTATATATTTTTTTTTTTAATATAAATTGCCTTTTTTTTCTTCTATTTCCATATACAGGTGTTTGTGTGTATATGGGATGTCACAATTATAGATTTGTGTGTTAGATAATGTTGAGAACCTTGTGAACTGGTGAAATGCTTTCTTATCAAAGTAACTTACATATGTCTTGATGGACACTACTTTATGCACTGTGTACAGTTATGCTGGTAGTGGGGTAATGTCATAATGGTTATTGGGTTGGGCTTGGACTAAAAAAGGGAAATTGTAATGCTTTAGTATAATAAGACATTATGGATGGTTTTGTACAATGCTAATCTTTTTTCCTCAGATAATCTTGCTTTTGCTGTACTATTTAAATAAACACTGCTCTAAGGTAAGAATGGCTGATCAAATGCATTCTTTCAAATCTAATGTGATTTTATTATTTGCACGCTGTCGCGCAGCTGTAAGCGCTTCCGGTGTGTGCGCTGTGCACACAAAACTGCATAGCGCGCGCAAGTTTTCTTTCGCTTGAATGCTTAAATTGGCAAGGCTTGAAAACGCGTGCAAATTTTAAACTTTCATGACCATGCAGCACTGGCCTGATCGGGACACTGACAGTTCCTTCAACCAGAATGTCTTTCAGATATAATGTTCAATGTTTGCGGAAATAAATACAGAAATCAATTCGTGGCTTTTGAGAATCGATATTGAATCGACCACATTTAAAAAAACGATTAATCGAAAAAGCAAAAAAAAAAAAAAAATCTTTTCTTTTAGCACACCCCACCCATACATGGCACACAAAGCAGGTCTTGTGAGGAGGCTGTGCCCACAGGTAGGAATTTTGTAGGTCTGTGGGCTTCTCCCCTTTCAGCGAACATCACAGCAGCTAGTCCACCACCATGGTCTCCACTACCAACAGCCTGAGGGCTACACCTCCTACTGACACTCCAACCCATCCAGCAGGTGGCAGAAGTCAGTCATCAAGCCAAACTGGATATCAAGTAAGAAGGGCATGAAAACTATTCTATAGCTCATGGAAACAAAAATGAACTTTGGTATATGTGTGATGAGATTAAAACATATATTTTTTTTTTCTTTTAGAACACCCCACAAGTACATGACACACAAAATAGGTCTTCACGGGAGGCTGTGCCCACAGGTAGGAATTCTACAAAGTGATCTCTCTCGGTTTACTTTGACATATCTACGTACAATGTTTTGCTACTAATCTGCTATGCCTGATTTTTCTTGTGTCTTACAGCAATTGCCAAGGAGATCCTCATCCAGCTTGATTCTATACGAGAGCAGCAGTTGCTCATCCTGGTGCAGCTCCAAAAAATCTACAGACTTCCTCCAGAAATCCAGACTTCACGTCAGACCAAACACATTTTGGGCTCTCACTTTTAACTATTGAGGAGCTACAATGTTTGGAGGAGACATTAAAGAATCCATAGGAGAAGAAGAATTTGGTGAGTTAAATTATGCATTAATCAGATCATTCCTAGAAGTCAGCCTCCACTCTCACTCATGCTATATTCCTTAAATAACTGAGACACATGTCTTTTGTTTCAGACTGTTCTCCTTGGAATGGTCGGAGACATGGCTCTTAAAGACTCCGTGGGGCGGGTCCTGAAAAGATCAATGAACACTTCGCTGGCGAGACTCATTAATTGGAGTGGGGCCAACCGAAAACCTGCATGCAATGGGCTCATTTTGAAAAGTGTGGTTCTGGGTGAGTGTCAGTACTGCGTGCGACAGTGAAAAAGTATTTAAGAGCACCAGTGCGACTGACCCGATCAGGTTCTATGGGTGTTCCCTCAGTTGAAACTATTAACAGCATATTGGGCCAAATTAACTATTAACAGATTTAGCAAACGCGCCAGTGCATATTTGTTTGCACTGGAGAGCGTGGAGAGAGAGAGCGTGTTTTTTGCAGGCAATCACAGACATATCTGTTGATTTCTTGAGACATAATGGCCAGAATCACAGCTAAACAGTTGCGCATCTCTGAGCAAACTTGTTTAGTTTATGAATAAATACGTTTTCAAACGAATCTAGTGAGTCAATGATTCAATAACCCATTCATAAAGACAAGTCACTTGCTTGTCACTGAATCATTCAATCGATTTGTTTAAACTGCTGATTCATTCGGGAACAAAGACAGTGTAACGTCAACGGGTGGATGAAGAAGACGAAGGTAGGCGAAAATACAAAATACTCAATATTTATTTCCATGGGCAGAATCCAAACAAACACGAAACATGTTAAGGAGATCTAACCAATCAGCGACAAACTTATTGGTGACGTCGGCAAAGGACGTTAGGTGGCGAGTTAGAAACTTCCTGAACAGTTAGCAAGCAGAGTTAAGAGAAGAACACGCCTCGTATCTTCCATCTTCCTGTATCTTAACCTTCAGAGTTTACCTTCTGTGTGTGCGTTCTTGACAAAATGTAAGTCTGTTTTACTTATTTGTGCTCTTTAGTATAGTTATCTGCCGTGTTACAGTTTGATTAAAGGTGCTCTTAGCGATGCCACGCGTTTTTTAGGCCAAAACTTTTTTTGTCACATACAGCAAACATCTCCTCACTATCCGCTAGCTGCCTGTGCCCTGAACACACTGTAAAAAAAAACGCGGTCTCTCTAGACACCACAGGCTCCACAAACGGCAACAAAAACAAACTGGGCTCACCCGCACCACGAAAACACAACAAACAGTGTTCCAGCCAATGACCGACAAGAAGTATTTGAGGGTGGGGTTTGGGGGGTTAGTGCACGTGCACATGAAGGGGGTGTGGAGGAGAGAGAAGCATGAAGAGGGAAGTTTGAATTATGGCCGACACACGACCAAAGAGATGACGTTCCGATGAATAAATTGCAAAGAAGAGGGACAAGGATAAGGAACGCGCGAAGTCCCGAATTTACGTTGGAAAAACCTTCGAAAGGTGGGAGAACTCCGCCGGCAGAAGGGATTCCGACATTCAGTTGCTCTGTTTTTGCTGGACAGGTGGGTAAATCCATTTTTCTTTCTAAACTGACGTTCATGTTCGCCAAACCAACACAAGGATGTAATTAGCTAGAACTATGCAGTCAGCGTTAACTTTGGTGATACAACATATGTTTCTAGCAGCTAGCGATCAATCTCTATTGTAAATGATCAAGCAAATTCACAGTAGGGCGACAATTTGTGTGAATGATTGTTTTCACCCACTGTTTGTTATGAATTGAATGTTCATTTATAGGCTATTGTCAACTTTGACTAAATTTGTTTACGACGCCGCCGTTTATGCTCACTGAGAAACGCGAAGCTAACGTTATCATGCTATTATTGCATCCTTGTATGGGAGCTATAATTTAGTTATAACCTCAGGTGGTGAAACAATTTTAAGATAATGTTTAAGTATCAAGTCCTTCTAGATCACTTGAAGTTTGAAGAAGCACGCCTAATTGCTGACTCATTCCTCAATTCCCCTTGGCCATACACAGACACTATGACTGCACTTACTGACAGATTTGGAAGACCTCACCAACTGGCCCTAACTAAAATAGCAGCAGTCATGGATGCCCCTGATGTTCAGCCTGGAGATTTGGCCAGTTTTGATAGGTTTGCCCTTCAAATCCAAGCTCTTGTGGGTCTCCTGAGGACATTGGGTCCTGAAGGTAATGTGGAGTTACAGTGTGGGTCACATGTAGTCCATCTGCTCACTAAACTCCCTCCAGATTTACGTGCATCGTTCAGACGACACATGCCTTATCAATCTGGTGTAGTTTACACTTTACTGGACCTGGCTGAGTGGCTTAAGTTTGAATCCTGGTGCCAAGACTGTGATGATTTAAATTCAAGAAAGGAGAAAAGATGTAAAAACGACGCAGCAAAGATCAGGCTCTGTAGTTAAGTCCAGATTTGCCTCTGTTCTTCATGGAGCTGATCAAACCCCTAACAGCTACACAGGCACTGTCATCCTTCAAGCCAACCAAGACAGCACAGAGACCTGAACAAAGCAAAGTGTTGTGCCCATACTGTGACAGTGCAGAGCATTTCCTAAGCCAGTGTCCCACCTTCCAGAAATTCAGTAAAGAGGAGATGATAAAATAGATTAAAGACAACAACCGTTGCTGGAAATGTGGACGGTCACATTTAGCTAAAAATTGCACGCTGAGAAAGCCCTGCCGGCTGTGTAATGGGAAACACCTTCAAATCCTTCACGAAGTTAACGACCAGTCTCAGACAGAGACTGCCTAGTGAGTTCCACAAATGAGTCCCTGTACCTGGACAGGCCTGAAAGTTCCAAACATGTTCTGCTGAAAGTGGTTCCTGTTGTCTTACAACACAAGAATCAAACCCTAAACACCTATGCAATACTTGACGATGGATCCGAAAGAACCATGCTACTTCCAGCTGCAGCTCAGAAACTAGGGCTTAAGGGACAGACTGAGGACCTTGCATTAAGAACAATTCGACAAGATGTCAAGAAACTTCATGGGGCCTCCGTTTCCTTTAACGTACGCTCGATGTCACAGCCAGAAAAGAGCTACCAAATCCAAAACGCATTTACCTCTGAGCACTTAAGTTTGGCCGAGCACCCATACCCCACTAAAATGCTCCAGCAGAAATACTGGCACCTTAAAGGCATCCCGTTGCAGCCCATTCTCAAAGCACATCCCCTCCTTCTAATAGGTGCAGATCATCCTCATCTGATTACCCCTATTGAGCCGGTTCACCTTGGCCCACCTGGAGGTCCAGCGGCAATTAGAACTAGACTGGGTTGGGTGTTACAAGGACCAACACGCCTTCTACAGCAACAGTTTCAGCCTCAGCAATGCCTGCACCTCTCCGTCACTCCTCAAATGGAAGAACTTTTCCGTAATGTTGAGAGACTTTGGCAAGGAGATACCATTCCCCACAAAAATGAAAGACCGGTCACACGATCCAAACAAGATCAGAAAGCAATGGACTTGCTACAAGTTAAAACCACCAGAGTGATGGTAGATGGAGTGATGCGCTATGCCACACCCCTGTTGTGCAAGGCTGACATGCCTCACCTCAATGCCTCCAAAGACTCTGTCATGCCCAACCTGAGAAACACAGAGCGGCAGTTAACTAAAGACCCTGTAAAGGCATCTGCGTACAAAGAAGAGATCAAAAGGCTTGAGGAAAGCAATTATGTGGTTAAACTTAAAACAGACTCTGTGATTGATGAGGAAGAATCATGGTTTATTCCCCATCACATGGTTCATCATAACGGCAAAAACAGAGTGGTGTTCAACTGCTCCTTTGAATACAAGGGCCATAACCTCAACAACCACCTCCTTGCCGGACCTGCACTAGGCCCTTCCCTTTTGGGGGTCCTGTTGCGTTTCAGGGAGCATACTGTCGCGGTGAGCGGAGACATAAAAGGTATGTTTCATCAGGTCCGCCTACTGCCTGAAGACAGAAACCTACTGCGCTTTGTCTGGCGTGATCTTGAAACAAATAACCCCCCCAACATTTATGAGTGGCAAGTGCTTCCTTTTGGCACAACTTGCAGCCCTTGCTGTGCTATCTATGCCTTACAGCGTCATGCTTTAGATAACACCAAGCCGAATGACTCCCTCAGATCAGCAGTCGAAAGGAACTTTTACGTAGACAACTGCCTAAAGATTGTAATGTTCCCAGATGAGGCCAAACAATTAGTGGATGGCTTACGAGAACTTCTTGCCAGTGGTGGCTTTGAGATCCGTCAATGGGCTGCCAATATGCCAGATGTCATTGATCACCTACCTAAAGAGGTTCGTTCAGACAGCACTGAGCTTTGGCTGTCACATGACAAAGTTGAACAACAAGAATCCACTCTTGGATTGAGATGGAACGATGATTCAGACATCCTTGGATATAAACACCGCCCGGTACCAGAAACCACACCCACTATGCGCCACATTTATAAGGTGACAGCAAGCCAGTGTAGCAACAATGACAATGACATCCTGCCAGATGGGTTCTGCATCAAGTGAATCATGGGGTTATCAAACAGACCCCCTCCTCAAAATCAACAAACCGCACCACGCGGTGAGCTTCAAACAAATACAAATCACACATCGGCTCCAGCTAGTCGCAACAAATGGTCGTTTCGCGGCACTTTATGGCCCTTTTGAGGGCAACCAGATACATGACACCACATCCCCCAGCCTTGCAAAGTTTCTGCATTCCAAACCCCCATTTCTCTCTATGCACCCAAAGAGATAACGAAACTCTATGCGACATTCCAGACTGAGAAGTCACCACACATACACGCACAAATGTCCTTTGTATGTAACTCAGATGTTCTGAATTAGCGAATCATGATTTTCATACACAACCTCTTTTGTCAGAGGAGAAGACAAGAGCTTCTGTTTTGACCGCCTTAGGGTTAATTCCCTAGTGCTGAAACCTCCCGCAGCACCGCGTGACTTTACACCCCACACACACACACACACACACACACACACACACACACACACACACACACACACACACACACACACACACACACACACACACACACACACACACACACACACACACACACACACACACACACACAAACTTTGAATATTAAACTTAGAATATAAGCATGTCATTTTTCCTATACTCCTGTGTGTTTTCCTAGGTTATATTCACTTCGTTTATGACGTTTATCTGAAGGAACGAACCTTAAATGTGTGTAATTCTGCATATCTCATGTAACGTTGTATTACTATAATCTCCAAATTACGTGTTTCATATCTCTGTAATCGTCTCTACCTGAGGGAGGTGAATTTCGATAACCAATTGCAGTAATTTGTATCGTTTGACACATTTCATGTCTTGAGCAAATCTTCTCAAATTCGATCTCAATCATGACTCATTCGAGTGGGCGTGTCTAACCGGACAAAGGAAAACCTTCCGCTCGAAATGCGCTAAGATGATTCGTCCTCCACGCAAAAGGAGGCGTACACGGGACACTGTTAAAAGTCCGAACCTTCAGTTTACACACTCTCTCAACCCTCATCTTCTCTTCTCCCTCCTTCGGAAACTCTGGAAACCCAAGTCCGGACCGGCTTCGGCCTGCTTCTCTTCTCTTTTATTTCTTTGTATGTTTTTCTATAAGTCTAGTTTCGTTTTCCTATTCGCCTCTGTTCATTCACGAGCTGAATGAACTTAGCCTGAATCATTCTCGGTAACGTACGCTCAAGTGAACCTTCTAATCTTCCCGCTACACAACTCCGGAAGAAGACCAGGACACGCATTTCAGCCCTAAAAGGAACACACACATATTCCTTTTTCTCAGCTCCACAAAAGAGTGCATCAAACTGCAAATATATAATCTGACATATTTTAAAGCTGAATCGATGGTGTCTCTCAAGAGGGTTCTTTGTTTGTAATAAGTTGCCAGGCTCTTCTTCAATTCTCTGAATCTCTCCTCCTTCTCTCTCTCTCTCATCCTCTCTCTCATCCTTTTCTGTCATTCTATCTTTCTCTAATTCCGATCATTTTATTCTCTCTCTCACGTTATTCCTTATGTTCTTGTTTGGTTAAATGTTTGTTTGTTTTATTGTTTGCATTTTTACGTACGTTTATATTTGTAGCTCATATAATCTCTCTAGTTTACATCTATTAAAATCCATTTATACTTTAACTGTCTCTGTGTGTGAAAACCCACTTTATAAGGTCAATGAAATAAAAGATCTAATTAAGCTACAAGCTCGATATTATAGACTACCTTGTAGTTTTAATTCATAAACTCAGAAAGTTTTATGTTCGTGGCCAGAAGATAAACTTTCTTGGAGTTTGTAAACGGGATACCCCTTCTTAACTGTGATAATCTTACATTTATTCGCTGGACGAATGACTGATGACCAAACCAGTTACGGAACAAGGTAATCTCGAAAATTAATAAAGTAAATATATATGCGATTTATTAATTATGACCATGAGTTATGATTAGTAATATTTCCAAAATTCCCTATATTCTTGAGCTAATTCGCATTGACCCAGAGTCAGATGTATTTACGTTACACCAGTATGATCCTCTGGGATATATTCTCCCTTTCACCACCCGTGCAAAAATCCTGATCCAACAGCTATGGAACAAACAAAGCGATTGGGATGACCCCATGTTGCCAACAGACCTATTGAAAGCCTGGAACGGTTGGGAGAATGAGCTCCCCTGTCTTTCTGAGGTTACCATTCCACTGTGCTATGTCTCAGCAGATATGGACCAACCCAGTGTTAAACGACAAATTCATATCTTCTGTGATGCCTCAGAACAGGCATACGGCTCTGTGTCATACCTGAGAACTGAGGACAAAGAAGGCCGAATTCAGCTTGCATTCTTGATGGCCAGATCCAAAGTTGCCCCCAAACGGAAACAAACTATCCCTAGACTAGAGCTGTGTGCAGCACTTATTGGTGCTCAAATGGAAAAGCTGCTAGAAACCGAACTTACAATAGAAATAAGCCAAGTGGTCTTGTGTTCTGATTCCACCACAGTCCTTTCCTGGTTGAAATCAGAGTCTTGTAGCTTTAAAGTCTTCGTAGGGACTAGGATTTCAGATATCCAGGACCTTGCTGATCAGCATGAATGGCGATACGTAGATTCTCTCCGAAACCCTGCAGATGACCTCACAAGGGGTCGCAGCCTAAAATAACTTGCGTCACCAAATAGATGTAGTCAGGGCCCACCATTCTTACTACAGGCTGAATCAGAGTGGCCAGCTATGCCAGTTCTTAAACCTCCTGAGGATGAAATGGAGAAGAGAAAGAGTGTATTCTGCGGTGTCACCAGAGTATCAAACCCCTTGTACCCCAGTGAGTATAGTACATGGAAGGACCTTGTTGAAGCCACAGTCCAGCACAGTCAAAGTGACCCAAACCAACCCAGTACAGCTACGGCTAAAGACTACATGAAGGCAGAATGCCTCATCTTTCAGAATATCCAATGTGACAGTTTTTCAGAGGAATATGAACGATTGAAAGCTGGTAAGCCTGTATCCACTATGAGCTGCTTACTCACTTTATCACCAGAGTTTGATGAAGCCAGTCAGCTTATACGAGTTGGAGGACGTGTACGTCGTGCTGAAGGTCTAGAACTCCAGACAATTCACCCAATAGTTCTGGATCCTCACCATCCAGCAACCAAACTGCTCATACAGGACTATGACAGTAAGCTCTGTCACCCAGGAACAGAACGGGTATTTGCTGAAATGAGGAGAAATGTATGGATATTGAGAGGTCGTGAAGCAAAAGTAGGACAACGCTGTGAAAAAAGATGGGTATAATATTCAAGTGTTTGACCACTAGATGTGTACACATTGAGCTCCTCACATCTATAGACACAGATTCCTTCCTTGTGTCTCTGAGGAGATTTATTGCACGTCGAGACACCCCATCTGAACTGCTTTCTGACCAGGGCACTAATTTCCAGGGTGGAGAGAGGGAATTAAGAGAAGCTTTAACAAACTGTAGCCCAGAGCTTCAACAACATCTTGCCAAACAAAAAAATCACCTTCCTCTTCAACCCTCCTAGTGCTCCCCACTTTGGTGGCATCTGGGAGAGAGAAATCCGATCCCTCAAAAATGCCCTCCATACAGTAGTAGGTTCACAAACAGTGACAGAGGAAGTGCTTCAAACAATGCTTATTGAGATAGAGGGAATTCTCAATAGCAAGCCCCTAGGATATGTCTCCTCCAATGTAGCTGATCTGGATCCAGTCACCCCAAATCTCCTGCTCATGGGGCGGCCAGACAGCTCAAGTGATGTACCCCGCTACTGAGCTCATAGGATGACGTAGATGGAGACAGAGTCAAGTCCTCACTGATCATTTCTGGTCAAGCTTTATGAGACACTACTTGCCTAGCCTCCAGTTACGACAGAAATGGCATGCAGAAACTAAACCCATTGATACCGTTGGATCTGTTGCAATGTTGGTTGACCCTCAGTTACCCCGTGCCCTCTGGTTAATTGGGAGAGTAGTCAGGACATTCCCTGGGGCGGATGGACATGTAAGGTCTGTAGAAATCAACGTTAAAGGCAGGTTATATACGCAACCTGTTGCCCGTCTCATTCCTTTACCAGAGATTACTGACACTAAGTAACAAATATGCCCCTGCATATTTGGGGGCGGCGATGTTAAGGAGATCTAACCAATCAGCAACGAACTTATTGGTGACGTCGGCAAAGGACGTTAGGTGGCGAGTTAGAAACTTCCTGAACAGTTAGCAAGCAGAGTTAAGAGAAGAACACGAAGAATCCTGGAGTCAGTGACCGGAGGGAGAACAGGGACAGGACAGACAGGAGACTCCAGGATGGTATCGCCGACCGTGGCGGAGCAGGCTGCAGGGGGCCACGGCAGCAGGGGGCCACGGCGGTGCAGGCTGAGCAGGGGGCCACGGCGGTGAGGACCTTTCTGGTGGCCGTGGGCCCTTGGGTGGCCACGGCGAGGACCTATGGCCCCCCCAAAAAAAAATTATTGGGGAGAGTGACGGCGTCAAGACAAGCCTCTGGGACAGGCTCTGGAACAGGCTCTGGGACAGGAACTGGGACCGGGACGTGAACAGTCTCTGGCTGGGCAGACGGGACCAGCGGTGAGGGCTCTGTGCTGTACGGGACCAGCGGTGAGGGCTCTGGGCTGGTCGGGACCAGCGGTGAGGGCTCTGGGCTGGTCGGGACCAGCGGTGAGGGCTCTGGGCTGGTCGGGACCAGCGGTGAGGGCTCTGGGCTGGTCGGGACCAGCGGTGAGGGCTCTGGGCTGGACGGGACCAGCGGTGAGGGCTCTGGGCTGGTCGGGACCAGCGGTGAGGGCTCTGGGCTGGTCGGGACCAGCGGTGAGGGCTCTGGGCTGGACGGGACCAGCGGTGAGGGCTCTGGGCTGGCTCTGGGCTGGCTCTGGGCTGGATGGGACCAGCGGTGAGGGCTCTGGGCTGGCTCTGGGCGCG
Source organism: Leuciscus idus (assembly GCA_021554675.1). NCBI lineage: Eukaryota > Metazoa > Chordata > Actinopteri > Cypriniformes > Leuciscidae > Leuciscus > Leuciscus idus. The sequence goes on along the minus strand of CM038625.1, from coordinate 11,316,849 downwards.
GGACGGCACCAGCGGTGAGGGCTCTGGGCTGGCTCTGGGCTGGATGGGACGGGACCAGCGGTGAGGGCTCTGGCCTGGACGGGACCAGCGGCGAGGAGGGCTCTGGGCTGGACAGGACCAGTGGCGAGGAGGGCTCTGGGCTGGACGGGACCAGTGGCGAGGAGGGCTCTGGGCTGGACGGGACCAGTGGCGAGGAGGGCTCTGGGCTGGACGGGACCTGCGGTGAGGGCTCTGGGCTGGCTCTTGGCTGGACGGGACCAGCGGCGAGGAGGGCTCTGGGCTGGGCGGGACCAGCGGCGAGGAGGGCTCTGGGCTGGGCGGAACCAGCGGCGAGGAGGGCTCTGGGCTGGGCGGGACCAGCGGCGAGGAGGGCTCTGGGCTGGGCGGGACCAGTGGAGAAGGGAGATCCAAGCCAGGCGGAACCAGCGAGAAGAACCTCTCTGCAGGCGTGACGTTCTCAGTCTCTAGCTCGGCGGGCATGACGCTGTCTGCATTGGCCTCTGCAGATCTTGCGTTGAATGCAGGCTCAGCATGACTGGCGTGACGTGCAGGATCAGCTGTGCAGGCGACTGACTCTGGATCAGCTGTGCAGGCGACTGACTCTGGATCAGCTGTGCAGGCGACTGACTCTGGATCAGCTGGGCCGATGAGAGGAGGGAGATCGGAGAAGTCATCATCCCTGGTGATAAGCTTGGTTGGACTGGCGTGAAGTGCAGGCTCGACTGGATTCGCGTGAAGTGCTGGGTTGGGTGGCGTTCCGGACCGGGGCGCAACGCTCTCCAGACACCAGATTACAGTCCCTTTCCAACTTAGTCCGGTGGTGTCTGGGAGGTTGAGAGGACGATGGAAAGTGACCCCGATCCGGAACAGGACGCTGAGGGTTTCGTCCTCCAAAGAGCTTGTGAGGGCGAGCTGAAAAAACTTCTTGGAGAAACTTAGGATATCATGGCTCTCCTGAGCCACGAGGATGAAACTGAGGCGTTCATCCATAACCTTGGCCGGTCATTCTGTAATGTCAACGGGTGGATGAAGAAGACGAAGGTAGGCGAAAATACTAAATACTCAATATTTATTTCCATAGGCAGAATCCAAACAAACACGAAACAGTGTGCAAGTGCACAAACAATAACCAGCAGTGAACAGAGAAACAAGGGGAGCTTAAATACACAGACAGATGAACACAAGACAGGTGATGCAGATGATAATAACAGGAACACAGGTGAAGGAGGTTAAGATAATGATGATAACGAACAGCAGGTGCAGGTGATGATGAAGGAGGATTCTGGAAACTGTAGTGCGGAGAAGACAGACGGTGAATGTGACAGACAGTGACTTGCTTCCGCCTACTGGTGGTTTTAGTTTAATTTTTAAAGTCTTATTTCAGTTTTAATATTTCGATATTCAAACTCTATTTAAAACATCAACATAACATTATCATGAATTTAAATGCATTTGCCACTTCTGAGCCTCATTAAACAGTCTGTAAATATAACTAAATCCCACCTTTTTGTTATATGCCACCTCTGCAGTGCAAAGATGAAATTTGTTGCTACTGATTTCATTTGATTGGTTACTTATTCTTCCTGATTGCATCTTATTATTCAAACTCAATTTATGAATTTGACATAAAAGATGACATTTAACAAGGTAAAAAAAAAAATGCCCCGGCAAGTCATTTTATAGTCAAATATCGCCTTATAATGGGAAGGTTCATTTGTCATTGATCAGAAGGTTTTTCGACTCTGCTCCTAAACTTTTTAAATGAAAAAGAAATGTAAGTGTAGAGCTCTGCATCCAAATTAAGTTTTGGTGGTTGCTGAGTAACATCACGTGGTAACAGATCTGAGTAACATCTATCTTGTGTTTTTCTCAGATGCAGTCCGCCAGAATGCCCTGACCAAAGATTCTATAGGAAAGGAAACTGAGCTCCTCATCACGAGGTGACTGTGGCTAGCCTCTGATAGGGATGCTGGCCAAAGCCAAAGGGCGAACATGCAGACAGCGTAGACAAAACTCAAAAACGCAGTGGGCCAGAATTAAATATTTCAGAGTTAAAAATGTTGATATTGGAAAATAGTATTTGAACTCCTTGATTTTACATTAATGCTGTGATATTATTTCAATATCTGTTATTAAAAAATGTGTGTGTGTGTGTGTGTGTGTGTGTGTGTGTGTGTGTGTGTGTGTGTGTGTGTGTGTGTGTGTGTGTGTGTGTGTGTGTGTGTGTGTGTGTATGTGTATGTGTGTGTGCTAATTTATCTTATTTTTGTTTACCAGAGGGGAGAGTCAAGTCAAGTCAAGTCAAGTTTATTTGTATAGCGCTTTTCACAATACAGATTGTATCAAAGCAGCTTCACAGTATTAAATTAAAATAATACAACAAAGTTTGTTTCAAGAGGAATTTATTGATTGATAAAATTAAATTAAATATCCCCAACTAAGCAAGCCAAAGGCAACAGTGGCAAGGAACCGAAAAACTCCACCAAGTGACCTAATGGTGTCCTAAAACTCCATCAGGTGACCTAATGGAGAAAAAAAACCTTGGGAGAACCCAGGCTCAGTCGGAGGCCAGTTCTCCTCTGGCATTTATGAGCTAGAGGCCGGATTGTAGTTTGAACTGTAGGATTATATGAATGCCTGGCTGAAGAGATGCGACTTTAATCTAGTTTTAAACTGGGAGAGTGAGTCTGAGCAACGAACAGTATCAGGAAGACTATTCCAGAGTTTTGGAGCCAAATGTGAAAATGCTCTCCCTCCTTTGGTGGTTCTGGATATCCTAGGTATGACCAAAAGCCTTGAATTTAGTGATCTTAAAGAGCGCGATGGATTATAGGGTGATAGAAGATCCGTTAAATAGACTGGAGCTAAGCCGTTTAGAGCTTTATAAGTCAGTAGCAATATCTTATAATTAATACGGAGCTTTATAGGTAACCAATGCAGTGATGATAAAATCGGTGTTATATGATCATATTTTCTTGATCTCGTAAGAACTCTAGCGGCGGCATTTTGGACTAACTGTAGCTTGTTTATTGAGGATGCAGGACAACCAGCTAATAAATCATTACAGTAATCCAGTCTCGAGGTCATGAATGCATGAACTAACTTTTCTGCTTCAGAAACTGATAGCATATTACGTAGCTTAGCAATGTTTCTAAGGTGGAAAAAGGCTGTTTTTGTAACATCTGAAATATGATTTTCAAAAGACAGGTTGCAATCGAGTATAACACCCAGGTCTTTTACTGTAGAGGATAAAGTAACAGGACATCCTATGATGTTAAAGTTGTATTGTGCAAGGTTTTGTGGGCGTTTTTTTTTTTAACCGATATGTATTACCTCTGTCTTGTCTGGATTTAATAAAAGAAAATTACGCGTCATCCAATCTTTTATATCTTTAACACACTCTGTCAATTTGGAAAATGTAGCGTTTTCATCCGGCCGTGATGAAATATATATTTGAGTGTCATCAGCATAACAATGGAAACTAATTCCATGTTTCCTTATAATATTTCCAAGTGGCATCATATATATGGAAAATAACAGAGGGCCTAATACAGATCCCTGCGGCACTCCATAGTTTACTGGAGTTATGATCGATTTTTCTCCATTTAAATAGACAAAATGGTAGCGGTCAGATAGGTATGATTTGAACCAGCTTAGTGCTTGTCCTTGAACACCAGTATAATTTTGTAGTCGATCTAAGAGTAATGTATGATCTATAGTATCGAACGCAGCACTAAGATCAAGTAAAACTAGTATTGAGATACAGCCTTGGTCAGAAGCTAAAAGTAAATCATTTGTGATTTTAACGAGCGCAGTTTCAGTGCTATGATGCGGTCTGAATCCAGACTGAAACTTTTCATAGATATCATTTTGTTGCAAGAAAGAGCCCAGTTGAGCGGTCACCACTTTTTCTAATATTTTAGACATCAATGGAAGATTTGAAATGGGTCTATAATTTGCTAGATTATTATGATCTAATTGTGGTTTCTTAATGAGAGGTTTTATAACTGCCAGTTTAAATGTTCTTGGAACTTTTACTGGCTCTTCCACTACAGGTAACACTTCTTTCAGTAGTTTAGTTGGTATAGGATCTAATAAACATGTTGTTGTTTTAGATGAAGTGATAAGTTTATTTAACTCTTTTTGTTCTATAGTTGTAAAGCACTGTAATTGTTCTTGCGGGGTGATAATTGAAGCTGAATTATAAGGCGCGATTGAAGATTGAACGTTTACAATTGTGGTTCTGATGCTTTATATTTTCTCAGTGAAGAAGTTCATGAAATCATTACTACTGAACTGTAACGGGATATTTTGTTCGGGTGACGTCTGTTTATTTGTTAGTCTAGCCACGGTGTTAAATAAAAACCTTGGATTGTTTTGGTTGTTTTCTATTACTTTGCGGAGGTGCTCAGCCCTGGCCGCTTTTAGGGCCTTTTTATAACGTGACATACTGTCTTTCCACGCGATTCTAAAGACCTCTAAATTAGTTTGTTTCCATTTACGCTCTAAAATACGGGTTTCTCTCTTTAAAACATGCGTAGTATTGTTATACCATGGTGCTTTATTTTTCTCTCTGACCTTTTTTAATTTAATAGGTGCAACCACATCCAATGTTCTAGAGAGAATGGTGCTCATAGTGCTAGTTAGTTCTTCTAGTTCATCTGTTTGTTTGGGTTCAGGCAGCAGCTGAGACAGATTAGATAAGCAATTTGAGAAATTATTTGAGAATTTGAGAAAGAGTGAAGTGTGGTCCAATAAAAAAATGCATTAAACATGAAACCTGTCTTCCTTGTGCTGTTTTATTTTCAGTTTATCTTGCATAAATAACGGCTGCTCAGCAATTTTAGTATTAACCTGACAAAACCTTTAAATAAGCCTAAACAAGGAACGGGATTGGAGGGGAGCTTTACGTCCTCTCACTCGGGGTTCCGCAATCGGGCCGCGTTAAAACCGAGCGCTCGGCCGAGTGTTTTAGACTTACTCGGGTCGCGTTAAAACCAGGCGCTCGCAGAGCAATCGGATCTAGATTCAAGCCGAGGATCGGCTGTGTGTTTTAGATTTAATCGGGCCGCTTTCGGCCCGCACAATTTTTGCTAGCTGGGAATGCAGCCAGCTTTGCAAAGACTGTGGGGCTGGCTACCAGGGAAATGGACAACGGGGAATGCTTTTGGGGTTTTACTCCTCAAGATGACAACCCTGGCTACTGTAGGATTGCTTTTTAGACAATGGAGGTCTTGAACAGTGAAGTGTGTGTGCGCAATGTGTTTTTGACTCTTTGCTGTAAATTATGGTCACTTGCAGTTCAAGTGTTGTCAAAATAGTTGTTTTTTTTCTTTCTCAAAAACAAATAAATTAACTGTGGAAATGATTCTTCATTATTTTACTGTGGTTGATTTGTAAATGTTATTTTGCTTTAAATACAAAATTCTGAATACTAATTATTTTTGTTCATATTTTTATTAACTATTTGTTGAACACCTGTGTCTTGTTGCAGTAATCGGCGTGGAGAGACCGGATATACCGACGGGGAGTGAGAGAGAGACAGAGAGGAGGACTGGAGACTCGTATGCAGCGTGACAGTTACAAGTGAAAGCTGACGATAGCGGGGAGAGTTTATGTGAGCCAGAGAAAGCTGATGCAGTGGGAAGAGCTTGTGTGAACTGTCAATTAATTTTATTTTGTGCTGTAGTGAAGAGCTACGGTGAATGCGCAGTGGCCGCACCTTTTGTTTATTTTTCTTTTGCTTTAAAGCGCTGTACGAGTCCCAGTCACGCCGACCCTGTCTTCTTCCTTCTCACACACACTGAACCTCATCACAGTCTGTATATTCAGCACTTGCATACTGTAAAAATACAGTAGTCCAACTGCAAAAGCCAAAAAGGTTACAGTAAAAAACGCTAAATGAAAAGCATGTTACAGTCACTCAGAAGATTTAGAAGAGTTGTGCAACTTTTATTGTTAAAGATACTGTTATAAATACTGTAACCAAACCCTATCAGAAAACCTTATGCGCTTTTAAAAAGTGTAGAAGCAGGACCGCTCACTCCCTGGACGCATATATGTTTCTGGATATATCTGTCATAAACGGGCCTTCTGTCATCTCTCAATGATATTTCATCTCATATACATGTTTAACGAATAACACATAATAACAAAGTCTGCACTGTATTGCATGTTGTGTGGCTACATCCAAAACACACATTGAGAACTGTGTTATAAATTAAGACAAAGACAGTCACGTTTGGTTAAAATGATTTGCATTTACAACAACACATAAATTTGCAACAAAAATATTACTTTTAAGTATACAAGTCATTCCACCGAAGGGGTGACATTTGCTTGTTGTAACTCTTCCAAATTAGATAAAATTTTTATCTTTTTTCAACACTGAATCTAATAACTTTGCTTCTTCCCAGTCTGCATGAGGTTTTAACAGCGGTAGGTCACACAAGTTTACGTGGTGAGTTAATTGAAATCCTTCTTAAGGAGTTCGGACTGCTCTTTCTGAATATTTCAATTTGCAGAAATACTCGATTTGCAGTCTTGTGCTTCTTCAGAATGTTCGGAAGTTCCCTGTTTACATCAGAAACTGTTGCGTGAGGAAAGCAGCATGTAGTTGTATCCCTGCTGCTAATGTTTCTGATTATGGTGCCATTTGCTTGTTGCAACTCTTCCAAATTAGACTACTTCTTTTTTCATCACCTAATAACACACATATTTCATTGTGTGTATTGGTCAATCTCAGATAACTGTCGGGCCAAACCGTTCTCCTTGCTTTGCTGCTACGAAAAGTCCCACAGCCTTTCAATGAGGGTGTCAAGACTTTTGTACAATTATGGTGCGTTCAAATCCTCCTGGGAAGTCGTGTTTACTCATGCTAACACACATGCTAACTAATGCTAGCATCGTGTTAAATCATGCTAGCAACATGTTAAAACGTTAACAACATGCTAACTCATGCTAACAACATGCTAAATATGCTAGCAACATTCTAAAACACGTTAACAAAATGCTAAATAATGCTACCAACATGTTAAAACATATATTAGCAACAGGTTAAATCATGTTAGCAACATGTTAAATTATGCTTACAAAATGATAATATTGTTAACAATATGTTAAAAAATGTTAGCAAAATATGATAAAAATGCAATAGAGGCTGGCTGCAGACTTACTGTGTGTTCACACCGGACGTGAATAGCGCGTCAAATTCGCGCCTGCCGCGTCTAGTTATATGCTTGACCACTTTGTGTTAATAAAAACAAAAGTTTGAAGCGAAATTTACGCGCGTTAGAGGTGAAATCCGGAGGCGAAAGTTTCAAAACCAGTTGGTGGCCATCTTTTTTAGAGGTTGTAAGACTGAAAATACTGGTTGAGGCCTGGTTTATGGGACAAAAGGGCCCTGCTGGCTAATTAACATTTGACCTCCCCATACAGCCTTTCTTCCTCTCAGAAACTAGGAACTCACACAAGAATATGGTTTAATGTAAACATTTAACATTGACTGTTATGTTTTTGGTGTCATTTGAAATGTCTCAAAGTGAGTGGTACAGATATCTCATATCCAGATAGATAAAATAAAAGGAAATAAGGTTTAGAGAAGTTTAGAGAAAACTGGTTTAGAGACAAGGCCAGATAAGGCATTTCATTTAATAGAAGCCATTTGAGGTTGGTCTCCCCCATCCCCCATGTCACCTGGTCAGGAGGATAAAGGGAGGTGTGCTCCCTCTCTCGTGCTCTTCTTTGCTGGACAAGAATGGAATAGGTGGTCTCTCTCGCTTGCTCTCTCCCTCTCTCTCTCTCTCTTTCCCTTTCTCTCTCTCTCTCTCTCTCTCTCTCTCTCTCTCTCTCTCTCTCTCTCTCTCTCTCTCTCTCTCTCTCTCTCTCTCTCTATCTCTATCTCAGGTAGGCTACAAGCTGGGTAAGATTATTTGGTGTAACCAATGTATAACCATGTTCTAGATATTTGAATTGATTGTGGAATTGATCTCTGATATCTGAAATATTAAATTATTACATGTGATTATTCTAACTGATTTTGACATTGTTCATTTAATGGTTAAAAGGAATAGTCAAACATTCGCTCACTTTTAGTGAGGCACAGATGTTATTAAAACCTTTCATTTATGGAGTCAGATGAAGTAACGAGTAAATACATATGATCAATGTATTACAAAGTTAACCAACCAATACTTTGCATGAGTGAGGACAGAACACGTGATACCTTCCCCGTGTATTGGCGAACCGGCAATTGGACCAATATAGCGGGCCTTACAAGGTTTATCGAGCATTAGCATTAATCGAGAGAGTCACCGCTTGTATATGCTCTGGAGAGCAGAAACAGCTGCGTAGGGGACATCGTCGCTGTACTCGGGTCCACCAGACCCTCCGGAGGGTTTCAGGAGTTTCACAATTTGCTCCAGGAGCTGGGTTTGGTGGACCTAACGGTGAGGACGCTGACGAGGACGCTGACGAGGACAGCGTAGGCCGTATAAGGCCTCGGCCTCGAGTGGTCGCTGCCTGACGAGCCCGCGCTCTACAGCCCGGCGCGAGGTTCACCCTCGCCCGCACCCACCTAATCTGTCATTTATTTTTGTTTTGATAATAAATGGAGCCAGCCTCCAAAAGTGAAACCTGTCCTGTGATTTTTTTTTTTTTTTTTTTTTTTTTTTTAGACTAAATTGTGTTTGTTGTCTTTACATTAGAATAATAATGTTTCATATAATCTAGAATAGATATGGAATAAATAGCATTCAATACAAATTTTTGCATTAGAACCACACCAAGAATTTTAGTCATATAACAAAATAATTTATTGAGGCCAAACATAAAATAACATTATAAACTGTCACTTCACCACGTGACAGCAGCAAGCAGACTCCTGATTGGTTAACGCGGCGCGAATTGACGCAGAAGTTCAGATTTTTCAACTCGGGCGGCAGACGTGAATTCGCGTCAAACGCGTGAATGCACAAAAAGCACTACATGAAATCATTCGCGCGTAACGCGTCTTTGCATTGACTTAACATTGAAATCACTTGCGCCTGATTCACTCATAGCCGCTATTCGCGTCCGGTGTGAACGCACCATTACGGGGCGAGTGGAGCTCCACTCAAGAGCGGAAATACGTCACCTCCACTGCGCCCGAGCTCATACGTCACCTGACCTAATCTTCACGCAAAATATCGAAGCGATATACTAAGCTTTTACGTTTTATGACTTTAATATAATAATTTTATGATATTATAGTAGAAATAATTTCAGAATTTTGTATTTAAAGCAAAATAACATGTAGCCTACAAATCAACCATGAAGAAAATAAATATGTAAAATAATGAAGAATCATTTCCACAATTTAAGTTGTAATTGTTTTTATGTAAAAAAAAAAAAAAAAATTATCTTAAACTATTTTGACAACACACACATTAACTGCAAGTGACCATACTGCAAGTCTTCTTCTTCTTCTTCTTCTTCTTTGGTTGCTTAACGGCGGATGCGGACTAACTTAGCGCACTACCGCCACCCTCCAGATAAATTGTGCCTGATCATCACTATGGCTTACATCTTTGGAAATAATGTAGCCTGCAAGCTACAAAAAAAAAAAAAAAAAAAAAAAAAATCATTTTTTTTATATTCTATCAATGAGTCCGGTGTGCTTTAAAAATTCAAACATATATTTTATTACTCTATGATTGGAAGCCTTAGACAAAATATCTCTAAAGATAAAACTTTCCCCAATGTCCTCTATTTTCCTTTTAATTAAAACCCTTTCTCTATTCAATTTCCTACACATCATAAATACATGTTCCACTGTTTCTGGCACATTACAAATCTCGCAGTTTCCTGAATTATGTTTTCCTATTAGCTGTAATGTTTTGTTTAGTCCGGTGTGCCCTATTCTCATTCTTGTAAAAATTGCCTCTTCTCTTCGACACCTTATTACCAGACGACCCTGACCAACCTCAGGATTTACAATATAGGCTACAAACCCCTCCCTTTATCTCCCCTATCCCATTTATCTGCCACAACTTTTTAACATGTTTTTTAATCATTGAGCCTCTGATTTTGATATTTTACACTGACACATTTGTCGCTTTCAAAGCCTGTTTAGCAAACTTGTCTGCCCAGGTGTTCGTCATTTGCACTTGACCTACTTACGCGCCACTCGTCTCGCTCCTCTCTCTCTCCCGCTACAGACCTCGCGAAATGACGCCCCCTCGCCACACAGACATTCAATACCATACAATATTCAGTGCTATACTATACTGGCAGTGCATACAGTATTTATTTGCCTTTACTATACTTTTTTACATAATTGCAAAATGAATTTATTATGACAATATACTGTTTTTCTATAACTGCAAGCTTTGGATTATGTGTTCTCCATTTTCTGATGTACTGTAGTGTCTAATGAATGATCTGTAGTCTTTATATTTTGACTGATGTGTGTAAGATCTGAAAGCATTATTTGATTTTGAGCACAGATAAAATAGTTTTGAGTCAGTTGTTTGATGTTTTGCCAGAAGAGTCAAATGTTCCCTGAATGTAGAAGATTTGGTTTTGTGTTTAAGATTTTAGCACTTCAGAAAACTATGTCCACGTGTTTGACTTCCTATACTGTCATGCTCATAAAAGCAGAGGCAGCAGCTGCTTACACTAAACACTTTCACTAAACTGTGCTGGATAAGCCCACACTTCAGGAGTTTCCGTCTATTTAAGTGATATCTGATTTATTGTTTGACTTCAAGGGGATTCCCAGGAGACGTGTGTGTGTGTTGTTCTTTAACGGTCTGCATGCCTGGAAACAAAGCTGACGTGACGCCAAACCCCAATCAAATAAATGCTGGATTTTCAAAAGTATGTGAAGTTTTAGACACTGAAGGGTTATTGAAGGGTCACTTTACATTTTTCAGCCCCTAAACATTAATTTAAACGATCCGTGATTGGTTGCTTTACTTGTGAGTCAGAAGGCCTCTTGATTGGTCCTTGGCAAGTGAAAGTTGTTTGAGTCCAGATATTCTGTGAGTCTGAAGGTCTGGCTACACAAGACCAGGAAAAGACTCATGGGTAAAGTCAGCTAATTGGGACGTTTTTTTGGTAAAATGTGTTTCTCAGACATTCCAGCTCTTGAGTAGAGACCACAGTCACATGATGTACATTTGACCAATCAGTGGAGTTAAACTCAGCCCTGAAGAGAGAACTGTCTTTATTGCACTTTTTTCTCTCTCCTCACTGCAACCTCTTTCTCATACTTTTAATCTGCCGGAGTTTGGCATCTCAAATGATCACGTGGTCTCTGACAACAACACACCAGAGACATAAATACTGCTGTATTGAAGCAGTGCTGTTTCATTAATTCTGTACCAAAGCACGATTGAGAGGAAACATGGAGACAAAGAAGTTTTTCGTTTATTTGTTCATAGTTTCTGCATTCCTCTTGCAGGGTAAGACATTTATATATTTATTTCTCTTTAGGTCAAAAAAAAAAAAAAAAAAAAAAAAAAAAAAAAAAAGAGTTTATAGAGTTCCCTGCTCAAACCAGAGATTTATTCAAGACCCAGATCCAGACAAAGACCTGTCAGTCCAAGATAGTAGGCTAGACTAAATATTAACGAAATATTAACTTCTCATTTATTTTTCTTTACTGAGCAAAGATCAACAAGACAGTTAACAGACATTTTATTAGTTTCAGGTAAAAAAATAAATAATAATAACTAAAAAAGTGTAAAAAGTGCCTAGACTTTATTAACTAACATTTTTTTGTAGTAAATTTGTCAAGTTGTTATGTCAATGCGAATCAAATTAACCAAACTTTGAGTGTTTTTTTTCTTAACACTGGTAGGCAGGATAAACACTGTAAAATGTTTTGTTTTTTTATTAGATTTTTGTTTGTATTTCACTGTATTCCTTTCTTTGTCCCCCTTTATCATTTTAAACAGCTCTAATCTGTTATAACCAGCTTCATTTGAGCCATCAAGACATCTAGGATTAACAAGAAACATCTAAATAAACTTAAGGATTAGGAGGATTTGGGCTTCCCGACTTTAAATATTATTATTTAATATTATTATATTATTATAGCTAATTTAAATACTTCAGCATGCTGGAGAAAGTTGGGTTCGGTGGAGGTAGGTGACAAGCCAGAATGATTAGCAATTGAAAAAGCTTCTTGTAATAAGACTTCTTTATCTTTAAAGTATCAACGGGAAACAGTTATTTATTTCTAACTTAATTGAAGTGTGGAAACAAATTAAGGTATGGCTTATATGAAAATTCGTGATATATATGTGAATACTCCAATTTGTAGTAATCATGCTTTTCCTCCAGGGTTACATAAGCTTTTTTTTTTTTTTTTTATGAAAACACATGGAAACAGTTCCAGATATTTATACATTTAGCTCTTTTGAACAGCTAAAACAAAACTATGCTCTTGTTTCTCCACATTTTTTCCCGTTTTGAATTTGAATCCCACCTCAGAGAGAATTGTTAATGTACATCCCATGAGTGGTAGTGTGTAAAAAATGTACACATTACTGCTAGAAAAGGTGGACAAAAACACAGAGAAAATAAAACATGACTGAGAAGAGGAAATTGGTTTTAGGATTCATGAAAACATGTGGGATGAGTGCTTGAGAAATGTATACATGTTTTGTGAAGGCCAGACACAATTCAGTTCAGGTCAAAATCGTATTAAATTAAACCCACGATTTATCCACTCTGTAATAATTTTTTTATGTATTTTTCAATTTCTTTCTGAAGCGCATTCTATTGATCTGGAGCCTCAGCCTTGCATTGGACTTTTAGGAGGAGAGAATGCTTCTTGTAGTAAGTATCAGACAAAGGTAATTTCACTGTGTGTGATGCTTGCAAACATATTTAAAAGCTGTAAGTATCTAGCTCAAATGTACAATGGTCCCGTTTACGTTTGATGAGTTATTTATCCTGTATACTATAGTTACTGTTTTGGTGGCATTGTGAGTGTGTGTTATTTGTGTTTTTACGCTGTTTGTTTGATCTGTAGAGAAACATTTTTATAGCACTTCCTCTTTTATTATTTTGGATGTCTGTCATAGACATTACATCATTTTCTGTTGATTTCTTCTTCAGGTGTGTCTGGTGTTGATACAGACAGAGTGTCAGTGATGGAGGAAGATTCAGTCACTATATACACTGGTGTTAAAACAAACCAACAAGAGAAGATTAAATGGTATTTTAATAACACTTGCATCGCTCAAATCACTAGAAATCTCATTGTTATCTGTACAGATGTTCAGTGTAATGAAGGTAATGAAGTTAATAAAGTTACTGAGAGATTCAGAGGCAGACTGAAGCTGGATCATCAGACTGGATCTCTGACCATCATGAACATAAGAAACAGACACTCTGGAGAATATACACTAATGATCATCAACGGCAGCGACAGTGAAAAGATCTTCAATGTTACTGTTCATGGTGAGTCATTATGTTTAAATCATATCATCGTGTTTATTATGACCGCCGCTAGCGTAGCTAGCCGGTCATATAGGGATTGTCAAAGTTTTTTTTTTTTTTTTTTCGTCACCTTACTGAATTTTTCGTCAACGATACCAGGGACACCGAAGCACCGGGGAACATGAAATTTGGTGGGCATGTAGCCCCACTAGACTTCTAAGGAAAAATTTCGTTTGGTCCCCGGGGGCCACTCCCCCCCCCGCGCTGGGCCCCCCCAAACCCCCAAAAATGCAGTTTTTCCTAAATAACTACCTGAACCGTGGCACCGAGGATGAAGAAATTTTTATGGTATGTTGGTCTACTAGACTTTTACGAAAAAATTTCATTTGGTCCCCGGGGGCCACTTCCCCCCCCCGCGCTGGGGCCCCCGTAAATTTTTCGTCAACGATACCAGGGACACCGAAACACCAGGGAACATGAAATTTGGTGGGCATGTAGCCCCACTAGACTTCTAAGGAAAATTTTCGTTTGGTCCCCGGGGGCCACTCCACCCCCGCGCTGGGCCCCCCCAAACCCAAAAAAATGCAGTTTTTCCTAAATAACTACCTGAACCGTGGCACCGAGGATGAAGAAATTTTTGTGGTATGTTGGTCTACTAGACTTTTACGGAAAAATTTCATTTGGTCCCCGGGGGCCACTTCCCCCCCCCCCCCCCCCCGCGCTGGGGCCCCCGTAAATTTTTCGTCAACCATACCAGGGACACCGAAACACCGGGGAACATGAAATTTGGTGGGCATGTAGCCCCACTAGACTTCTAAGGAAAAATTTCGTTTGGTCCCCGGGGGCCACTCCCCCCCCGCGCTGGGCCCCCCCAAACCCAAAAAAATGCAGTTTTTCCTAAATAACTACCTGAACCGTGGCACCGAGGATGAAGACATTTTTATGGTATGTTGGTCTACTAGACTTTTACGGAAAAATTTCGTTTGGTCCCCGGGGGCCACTCCCCCCCCCGCGCTGGGCCCCCCCAAACCCCAAAAAATTCAGTTTTTCCTAAATAACTACCTGAACCGTGGCACCGAGGATGAAGACATTTTTATGGTATGTTGGTCTACTAGACTTTTACGGAAAAATTTCGTTTGGTCCCCGGGGGCCACTTCCCCCCCCTGCGCTGGGGCCCCCGTACATTTTTCGTCAACGATACCAGGGACACCGAAACACCGGGGAACATGAAATTTGGTGGGCATGTAGCCCCACTAGACTTCTACGGAAAAATTTCGTTTGGTCCCCGGGGGCCACTCCCCCCCGCGCTGGGCCCCCCCAAACCCAAAAAAATGCAGTTTTTCCTAAATAACTACCTGAACCGTGGCACCGAGGATGAAGACATTTTTATGGCACATCAACCTAGCCCATAATCACTCATTTGTGATTTGCGCCCCTCCCATAAAAAATGAAAATGCAATATTATTCTGCTTTAATCGCCCCTATCTTCAGTGGAGATGTTCAGAACTGCACCATATTTCATGTGTATGATTAACTTGACAACCTCTGGGGGTATCCTCTGCTAAGTTTTGTAGAATTTCATCCATGGGGGGGTATAAAATAAATTCATTTATGTGCACATTTAGTGACTGTACACTCATCGGCCTGTAGATGGTGCTGTTGAGCGAAGGGTTGCTGGTTTAGGATGATACTGTCACACACACACATGCAGGAATACAAACAAACGCAAGCATGCACACACACTGACATCCACACGCACAGACACACACCCATACACACACATACAAATCCACATGCACAGACACACACACACACAAACACACACGCGCACACATGTACGCACACATACATACACGCACAGACACACACACACACACACACAGACACACACATACACAAATACACACACATACACACACACACACACACACACACACAGACAGACATGCACATACTATTACTTTTTTTAGGTATATACATAAACACGCAATACAGCCAAATTACTCCACGTCATTTATTTTTGTGGAAAGCCAGTGCAGGCCTGAGCGGCGGTCATATTTTGTACCGCGATGCGGTACATCTAGTTATATCAGTGACATTCAGAGGTTTTTCTCTTGATCTGCATCATTGAGCAGAACTGAATCACTTTCAACTGTTTTGTTTTTCCACTGACGATCCATTAGTTTGTAACAGTTAGTTTTGTTCTGTTCATTCCAGTTCTTTCCATCTGTTTAAATGCATCTATTATTTCATACTCGTTTTCATACTTGATTTTAGTTCACAATAATGTGTAAAAAATCTTGTAGTTTGTCAGTTTATCTCATATAATGATCAGAAGTGTTTGCAAATCATTATAAATACTTTAGATGTATAATGTGCTTATTTTGGAATATTATAATTGCAGCGTTTATACGCCCACGTATAAATCTAATTAATTATTATTCATAACGAATTATAATCAATAATTAATTATTTAATTATTTTCAGAATTTACTGTAGCAGAATCAATAGTATGATTATCTATCAGTTCATCCAATGAACAGAAAGCATAAACAGTTATTAACTCTAGGAAATATAATATCTTCCTGGCCAAGAAAGAAGAATTTATAAGACATGACCTGGAACGAACCATCAATCATTAATTTAACCCTTCTATCGTTTCTTAGACAGGTTATTCAATTTATATCAATACACCAGTTCAGCTTTTAGTCTGGAGATACTTGCTTGTCTTTGCTTTTGGGGATTCCCTTTTGTTGCGTGAAAGGGGTTTTCCCGGTCCGTTGTTGGCTGGTGTCCTTGTGCCTGGGTCTGGGGCGGCCAGTCACGGCCAGTCACGTGGTGTGCTGGCGGAATGAAAGTCTTTGTTTGAAGCTGGCTTTGCAGAAGAAACGTGGCTCGAAATCTTGTCGCAAAACTTAACTTAGAACCGAGACTCACAACGGAAAATAAAGGAAAACTTAGAAAAGAAAAGACAACTTAGACGAGAGTAGTAAGATGGCTTGAATAAAGCTGTTGAACCCGTTCTTCTGATCTTAATTTGGGTTCTTTGTCTCTGCGTTTACATGGTTACTTGTCTGATTGAGATCTTCATCTTTTTCTGCCCATTGCTCTTGAGAGTGATAGCAGAGCGTTTCTTGGGGGTGAACCCAGAGAGCGAGAGCACAGAGATAGAGCGCAGAGTTAGAGAGCAGAGAGTTAGAGAGCTTTGTTTCGGGTCTAAGATTTTAAACTCAAAGTTTGTCCAACCTCCAGGATGAGTTCTGGCCAATTAGACACTGGCTAAATTTAGGAGGTGGCTTTCTTTTCAGTTCTGATCGTAAATTATCTTATCTGGGGGGTTGTCTGTTTAGACATAATCAGTATTATAAGAATACGAAACATTTTACACAGATTTCAATCAAGCCATCTTTTGAATCAAGAGCATACGATCATACTGATATGCAACACAACACACTTTCATTCAAACATCTAACAGTTATAACATTACATGAGTTATATGGTATCTAAGCATATTAAACACACATATAAGTTGCAGACACAAAATAGAGTTATGTAGTTGCGTGATGTTTGATTATAAGTCCATTGAAAATTGTTCTTGAATGATTTTATGTATAGTTATTGGTAAGAATCAGTTCTCTGGTTTGAAGAGAAAAGAACTCTGTTTGTTCGTTCATAGGTCTCAACGGGGAAGGGGTCAGGAATGTTGTGGGGGTTTAACAACATCTGCTGGTATCGATCCGTCTTGCAAACTATCGAAGTTGACCAGTTCTTCCTTCAGTTAACCAATAAAAGTCTTTGGTTACAGACTCTCTGGAGCCTGGGTGAGTTATGGCTCTGGGATGTGAAGACTCTTGTGTCAGACCTTGGTCTCTGTCTTTCTCTTAACCAATCAGTAATTTGGCAACAAAGCTAGCATTGACCAGTTATTTTGTTAGTGCTGGGGGGCTCTTTTAAATAGCCAGACTGGTCGGCGCCTGGACCCCGTGACAAGATGGATGAGGATACGAAGTCCTGACCAAATCTTCCTCTTTGTTCACAGAGAGTTTAAATTAATATTCTGGAAGAAGATTAGTTTGTGGTTGGTTCCTTCTCATTGTCGCTACATAATGTAGAAATGTATATTTCAATGTAGTAATGCAATGCATAAACATGTACGTGTGTAATATATGTGCGAAAAAAAAAAAAAAAAAAAAAACTCAGTAAAAAACAGTAAATCTATACGAATAAAAACATCCAGGATTAACTTGATATTTAGCAATTTTGCAGTTAATTTTGTTTCTACTGAATTTGTCAAGATCCAGTAATTGAATATCCACCATTATTTCCACATTTAATTTTTGTTGTGGAGTTTTTTCCTCAAAAGATCCTCCAGCATCTGTTGGTTTGTGTTTCAGGTGTTGCTGCTGCTGAACGAGATCGAATGAGGAGAAAGTCAGTGAAAGAGGGAGAATCTGTCACTTTAGATCCTGGTGTAAGAAACCCAGATGATTTGATGATATGGTATTTTAAAGACATTCCCATCGCTGAAATCACTGGAGATCAGAGTCAGACCTGTACAGATGATCAGTGTAAAGAGAGATTCAGAGACAGACTGAAGCTGGATCATCAGACTGGATCTCTGACCATCATGAACATCAGAGACACAGACACTGGACATTATAAACTACTGATCAACATCTGCAGATTCAGGATCATTCGATGCTTCAGTGTTTCTGAAACTGCATGGGTGAGTATCATTTAGTCATTAGAATTTTAGAATGCATCATTTAAGTTTTATTTCATAACAAGTGCTGTTTAACATGATATGAGTGACAATCTCGTGTTTCAGATTCGTCTTCAGTTACTGGGGGAGCTTTAGAAAGGCAAGTATTACATACAGATATTATAGTGAGAGAAAAATATTTTCTTTATTATGCAAAGTGTGTGCGTGTGTGTGTGGTTTTAGGGATAGGGTTAGTGTAAGGGGAGAGAATACAGTTTGGACAGTATAAAAATCATTACGTCTATGGAGAGTACCCACAAAATATAGCAAACCAGACGTATCTGTGTGTGTGTGTGTGTGTGTGTGTGTGTGTGTGTGAGAGAGAGAGAGAGAGAGAGAGAGAGAGAGAGAGAGAGAGAGAGAGAGAGAGAGAGGAGAGAGAGAGAGAGAGAGAGAAGAGAGAGAGAGAGAGAGAGAGAGAGGGAGGAGAGAGAGAGAGAGAGAGAGAGAGAGAGAGAGAGAGAGAGAGGATTATTTCATTATTTCATAGGAGACCAGGTGAAAAACAAGGATGAGGTAAAATACTTCACTAGTATGTCTTTATAGAAATCTTATGAGATTCTCAGGAGAGTGCAACACAACTCCATTCATTTTATCTGTTGTGAAATTGATTTTTAATGATAACTTATAAACCTTTAAAATACAGCCCTACTGTGAGCTACGAGTATTAATCGATAATATTTGCTTTTGTTGAAGCCGTCACTCTGCATTATTTCAACTTATTTTCAAAAATAATCATGTTTAACAGCGGAATTTGTTAAGGTAAAACTACATTACCCATGATGCTGTACAGAAAATATTCCACCAATCAGGGAGTCGAAACAAGCCAAAGTGCCAAAAGATCTCTTTAGCTCCGCCCACTTTCATGAATCTCCATACGCTCTCAAATACTTCAATATTTGAATATACTGTATTAAAACATTTCTGCTGTTCTGCTGTAAATTTTCCCCTGAATGAATGCCGTTTCCATCAAAATGATCCTGAAATAAACATTCCAGACTGAATATTATTCACTGATTGATGGAAGATTTGCTGATTTCATGAGTTTCTGTGACAGTTACTGCTGTTCATTTCTCTCTCTTTAACATCCTGCAATTTATTGTTTCCAGACGGAGAAAGATCACGTGATCCGAGAGAATCCCAACAGGATGATTGTGAATCTGCAACATTATTCCCATTGAGGAAAATCAGCAAAACACTTCAGTTGTTCAGCTTTAACCTGAAATACTTTACATATTCATCATAAAACACTATTTACATGTTATGGAAATATTACCCTACTGGAAGCACATATAATTTAGGACATTTAGATGAACGTTACTTACATTATCTGACAGTTTCAGCTTATAAACCTGGAATAGATTAACATTTATCATTTATCATGCTTATTATAATAAGTCTCTTGTTTCAGATGATGGATTAGGTGTTTGTTGAAGGTTGAGAAGGAGTTCAGTGTTTCTGAAGTGAAGATTCTGATAGAGACTCATTATAATGGAAACACTAGGTGGCGCTTATTTACTGTAGTTCATTATTATTCAATTCAACAATAACCTACTTATTATCTTAAAACATACATAGAACAAATGCTTTGTGATATCTATAAATTACAGGAACGTCTATCTGTCTGTCTGTGTGTGTGTCTGTTATTCGCATATCTCTCGAACTGTTAGTCCGATGGATTTCAAACTCGACAGGTGTCTTGCTATGGGCACGAGTAAGTGCAGTGCCAAGTTTGACATTGTTTGGATGAGAAATGCAAAAGATATCGTTAAATATACCAGTAAAAGATGTCTTTAGAATCGCGTGGAAAGACAGTATGTCACGTTATAAAAAGGCCCTAAAAGCGGCCAGGGCTGAGCACCTCCGCAACTAATAGAAAATAACCAAAATAATCCAAGGTTTTTATTTAACACCGTGGCTAGACTAACAAATAAACAGACGTCACCTGAACAAAATATCCCGTTACAGTTCAGTAGTAATGATTTCATGAACTTCTTCACTGAGAAAATAGAAAGCATCAGAACCACAATTGTAAACGTTCAATCTTCAATCGCGCCTTATAATTCAGCTTCAATTATCACCCCGCAAGAACAATTACAGTGCTTTACAAATAGAACAAAAATAGTTAAATAAACTTATCACTTCATCTAAAACAACAACATGTTTATTAGATCCTATACCAACTAAACTACTGAAAGAAGTGTTACCTGTAGTGGAAGAGCCTCTCCTCAATATTATTAACTCGTCTTTATCTTTAGGTCATGTTCCAAGAACATTTAAACTGGCAGTTATAAACCACTCATTAAGAAACCACAATTAGATCATAATAATCTAGCAAATTATAGACCCATTTCAAATCTTCCATTTATGTCTAAAATATTAGAAAAAGTGGTGACCGCTCAACTGGGATCTTTCTTGCAACAAAATGATATCTATGAAAAGTTTCAGTCTGGATTCAGACCGCATCATAGCACTGAAACTGCACTCGTTAAAATCACAAATGATTTACTTTTAGCTTCTGACCAAGGCTGTATCTCAATACTAGTTTTACTTGATCTTAGTGCTGCGTTCGATACTATAGATCATACATTACTCTTAGATCGACTACAAAATTATACTGGTGTTCAAGGACAAGCACTAAGCTGGTTCAAATCATACCTATCTGACCGCTACCATTTTGTCTATTTAAATGGAGAAAAATCGATCATAACTCCAGTAAACTATGGAGTGCCGCAGGGATCTGTATTAGGCCCTCTGTTATTTTCAATATATATGATGCCACTTGGAAATATTATAAGGAAACATGGAATTAGTTTCCATTGTTATGCTGATGACACTCAAATATATATTTCATCAAGGCCGGATGAAAACGCTAAATTATCCAAACTGACAGAGTGTGTTAAAGATATAAAAGATTGGATGACGCGTAATTTTCTTTTATTAAATCCAGACAAGACAGAGGTAATACTTATCGGTTAAAAAAAACGCCCACAAAACAATTTTAACATAGTAGGATGTCCTGTTACTTTATCCTCTACAGTAAAAGACCTGGGTGTTATACTAGATTGCAACCTGTCTTTTGAAAATCATATTTCATATGTTACAAAAACAGGCTTTTTCTCCCAAGGTTTTTTTTTTTTTTCTCCATTAGGTCACCTGATGGAGATTCAGGTCACCATTAGGTCACTTGATGGAATTTTTCGGTTCCTTGCCACTGTTGCCTTCGGCTTGCTCAGTTGGGGAGATTTTGGGGAGATTTTATTTTAATTTTATCAATCAATAAATTCCACTAGAAACAAACCTTGTTGTATTATTTTAATTTAATACTGTGAAGCTGCTTTGATACAATCTGCATTGTGAAAAGCACTATACAAATATACTTGACTTGACTTGACTTGTAATGTCCCCTATTCAGAAAGCTGAGTAGACGTGTGTCTCAATCATAACTGATCTGGTCTCAATCAATCATAACTGATCTGCTCTCCTGACTGGTGTTTTGCTGCTTTCACACAGATTCTGTGCACTCTTCATCTGGTCAGGTTCAAAGGTCATCTTAAACCAGCACACCAGCTCAGAGTAGTTTATGATGCTTTTCATACCAAAGAGACGGAAACTCTTAATAGAAAAGTTATAGATTTATTTAAATGATAGGAAATGCAGAGCAATGGCTTCAGGGTCACAGATGCTAAAATAATAAACACAACCATATCAAACAAAACCTGAGATTAAAATCAGAGGGGAGAAAATATAATAAAAAATAAAGCCTTCTCTGACTAAATGAAACACATTTACACATTTACCAGACACTTTCATTTAAAAAAGAAGCACTTAATTAATGATGAATACAACACAAAACACACAGGTAAAAAACACAGATTATGAATGATGTTGAAGTATATCAGATAATGTGTTAGTTTATATTGTCTTTTGCTGTGAGTGTGATTCAGTGTTTACAGGGTTAATGATCAGTCATTGAGCAGGAGTCAGATGTGGAGCGAATGATCATGATGATTTTATTCCTTTCTGCTTTTATTGCTTTTCTTCTCCAGCTAATGTCTGTTCTGTGTTTCTCTGTTTCTGTTTGCTGATGTGAAGGGATTGATAAACGGAAGATACTGTCAGTGAAGTCAGGAGAATCTATCACTCTAAAACCTGATGGAGTACATAAAGATGACAAATTACAGTGGATATTTAGAGGCGCTTGTATTGCTGAAATGGAAAGCGCTGCTGATAGTGTCACTGTACATGATGATGTTCTTGATGGGAGATTTGAAGACAGACTGGAGCCGGATCCTCAGACTGGATCTCTGACCATCACAAACTCCAAACCCACAGACGGTGGACAATATGAACTAGTGATCAACCGATCGGGAAAGATCTCAGTAAAGAGATTCAGTGTTTCTGTCTTTGGTGAGTAACTCAAATCTTTACGTAATAATGATTTTATTTTAAATCAGCTGAATTGATTAAATGAAGGACTATGGGTTTATTTGGTGATATCTTCTTATACACACAGTCTTCTGCACAAGTATTGAAGCATAATGTCATCTATTATGCTGTATATAAAGACAGTTTCATTTCAAATCACTTTAAAATCAAATGAGTATTGATTAATGTTTTAATAATTTTGCACTAAACTTGATCAATATGTTGTGTGTTTGTGAGCCACTGAAGACCTCGACAACTATCTGACAGAGAAACATTCAGTGACGGCACATTATTAATCATAAACACATTAGCACAAGAAAATGATTGAATCAAATCGCATCAGTCTTTTGATATAAAGTGAAAATGATCTGCAGTTTCTCAAACTCACCACTATAAATATATAAAGTGTAGAGTTAATCAGAATATACCATTATTACTGGAACAATAAGAAGAGAAAACAAAGAGGAACATGAAACAAACCACAATGAAACATGATATTCAATAAAAATGATAATAATAAATTACACAGTGTGTCCGTGAGCAAGGCAGTGAAGGCACTTTACTCCAGGGGCTCCAGGGGGATTGTCCCTGTAATAACACTGTAAGTTGCTTAGGATAAAAGCTTCTACCAAATGCATATATATATATATATATATATATATATATATATATATATATATATATATATATATATATATATATATATATATATATATATATATATTTTTTTTTTTTTATTATTATTTATTTTTTTATTTTTTTATTTTTATTTTTTTTTTGCTGTATTTTGGATCAAATAAATCCTTGGAGCCTTGGAGACCGGAAGTCTTCTTTTAAAACATTAAAAAATCTAACCGTTCTAATGATTTTGGCTGTATATATACCACTGTATATACATTTTAAAACGATTATATGATTAGAACCTCTCATCAAATTCCATGAACTGCTGCTGTTTCATTACTTCAATAATACCTGTGTTTGCCCATATTTTAGGACATTGTTTGGGTGTTTCGGTGTCTTCCTATTCGTGGTGCACAATATATTGACTCACTATCATTATTGCAATATCACGTTGTGCAATATCATATGAAAATGTTGCAGAAAGTATGCAATATTTTGTTTATTTTGTGGAGAGATGCGTCCGTTGACTGTGTGGCTTAGTTGTATTCGATTTAGAGTAATTGTTTCATTGGCCAGTTGCCCTGTCACATGCACGTGACAGGGCAACATACCCTATAGCAGGGGTTCCCAAACTTTTCCATGACAAGGCCCCCCAAATACTACTAGGTTCTGGCCAAGGCCCCCCTTTTGCAGGATGTGTTATTGAACCCATCGACAATACTGCGGCAAATGTAGAAATAAATAAATAAAACATCTAGGTGAACATCAGATTATGTGATGGTGTTTGATACCAGCCAATCAGAAAGATTATAGAGATGAACCGATTACAATTTTCAAGACCGATTCCGATTTTTCATTGAGTTTGACCTGCAGATACAGATTTTAGCCGATTCTGATTTCATTTTTTCTAACCACTTTACAGCACACACAAATATTTATTTTCTATAAATATATTTTTTATAAAACACCACTTTTACCCAAACTGATTAATAAAAACAAGTTTAAATGGGTAAATTTTCTATAAATATTTTTGAGTCTTCATTTTCTTTTCTGACATAGCCTACTCCAGTTCTTGTTAAAACACACTATAGCCTACATGCAAATTATGTGCATTTTTGGTACTTTTTGTGTGAAATCATATTTATTTTGTCCATCAAAAGTGTGCTTTCGCTTTAATTGAGCGTGAGCAGCGCAGCAAAAATAGACGGCGCCGAAACCCTCCGCTGCTCACGGCACGCAACGCTCCTGCTTGACGCTCACGCGCTGCTCCTGCTCGCGGTGTGAACGCACTCAATGAACATGCACGCCGAAAAAAAATTTGCGCTGCTCACGCGCCGCTTGCGGTCTGAAACGGCCGTAATTCACAAGGTTTCCTACATGTGCGTTCTGTGCACGTGTGATGCTGATGTTACGCGATGTTAATCATGCGGCGCCCAAGTGCATTTGAATCGGCATATGTCAGACTGAAAATCGCCCGAAAATCGGAAAATTCTGGTCACCAGCCGATCAATCAGTTCATCTCTAAAAGATTAGCATTAAAAGTATAATGTTCAGATAGGCTATGCAACAAATTATTATAATGTTATTTCATAACAATACTCATATTAACACTTTATTTTTTTTGACGTTTTAAACTTTTTTTCCCGCTTTTTTTTTCAACTTTCTGCGGCCCCCCTGGCGCCCCCTGGCGGCCCCCCAGGGGGCCGCGGCCCCCAGTTTGAAAACCCCTGCCCTATAGAACACCACATGATGAGTGTGGCTCTGGGAGACAACGAAAAAATGGAGATCGGAGGCGAAAAATATCAGAAATGGGGCCAAACATCTTTTGTGTTTTTACATATGTTTAAGAATATCTAAATGAATATCGTTATCACAATATTCATGATCAATATTCCAATATCACATTTTGTCAATTTCGTGCAACCCTAATTCTCATAGACACTTTGATGGAAATTGATTTGCAAGATCAACTGTCTATTCAAGGTTATAAAGTTGTGGAATGATATTTTTGATGAAATCTGAGAGCTGGATCACTCCTCCACTAATTATGATTAAACCAAACACATCACTGGAAAGGTCTTGATCAGCCGAGTAACAGCATTGCAATCTGAAGGCTGTACCTGGCTCCTGCTTTGAAATATTGACCTCTGAACTTTGACATTGATGCATGTTGTGAGTCTTATAATTCAGCAACTGAATGGGCTACAATGATGAAACCAACTGTTATATAAAGCTCTTGAACTTTTCCATCACGAGGGCTACCGTTTGGTGCGATCACCAATAGGGGACATCACCCACATTTTTTTAAACTGAATCTCACCTAGTTATTATTTATAATTAAACATTTTGACCAAACTACTGTGTTTCACATCCACCCATACCCATGAGTGCACTCTCAGTTTTATAGTCCAGACATCCATTTACATGTTTCAGTAATTTACAAAAACAAAACTACAATTCCCTGTTGCAGCAGATTACAACGTGATAGACAGCCCGTTAAATATGTAGTTCTTCTGGTTGGCAAACTAGGGTTGTGAGTAAGTAGGGTTTCAAAAAGAACTATAGTATAAAGTAACTTCCTAACAGACATGCTACTGCAAAAGCACAATACGTGTTGTATTAATTCAGCCCAAAAACATCGTCTTATGGTTATTATTATTAGCCAAAATTGCTTGTTTGGGAGATTCATACTAGTTGCTAAGGTAACCGTAATGGCGCAGGCGCGTAGCCTGACCACATAAACTGAAGTAAAAAAAAAAAAAATATATATATGAATAACTGATATTGCCAACAAATAATTAAAAAATATGTCATCCTTTATTAAGATTTGTGTTTTCATGTTGAAATCCAGGCACTAGATGCTAGGGGTGTTTTCGCTGACATTTTGGAGAGGCAGGGTAAACTCTGGACTGGTCACCAGTCCATCACACAACCACTCACACTCCCATTCACTTTTAGAGTCTCCAATTAACCTATTCTATTCGGTTTCTTTATGTTAAATATTTTCAACTTGTGTTTTTATACAGAAAATAATGATAAAAATAACATTATTTACATAGCATTTTTTTTATTAAATTTTTTATGTAGGCCTAAAGAACAAAGTGATATGTGATACAAAGACCACAAGGACATTCATACATAAATATGTGTATGTATAAAATGGTAGACATGAATTAAAGCAAATAGCCTATAATTGTAAGCTGATATTTACATGTCTAGTGTTAATTCTTGTATCCAGAGCGAAGTTATTCAGCAGGATAATGAAAAACTTATCTTATTTATGGCTATAATTTAGTATTTACTAATTAATACAACACATAACTGTATACCTACTTGACAATTAGCATGTGAAAATTTAATTTTGTGCGATTACACACCCTGTGTAATATACCCTGTGAACAACTGGCATACAATGTTAAGATGAAAATGAAAAATCAGTAATTTAACATCTTATTTTCAAGAAGACAAATCAAAACAACAGCTCAGCATGAACTAGTTTGCATGCATGTACAACATATTTTTATAGTTACCTCAAGTAATGCCATGGTAAATTAGTTCCTTTTCTTGGCAAGATAACAGCAGCAATAACAACAGGAAATACTACACTTAAGACTCAACTATGGGTATTGATCAGTCATTTCTGTAAAGTATTTAATGTAGTGACATGTACAGTAAATGGTTCATTCCAAAAGTATCCACAATCACTGTGAATAAAACAATCAAACTATTACATTAATGTAAGTGTAACATTTTTGTACAGTAAAGGTCATTATGTTGACAAGATGAGATGGGCAAAGCTTGGGAAAGTCACCACTGCAAGAGGTTGTTGTCATTCGCAAGCTCTAGCACCACAGTTGACTGTAGAAATAGTCCATGAAACATCGGAGGTGAAACTTAAAAACCGACCTGCTGTTTGTGAACTGAGGTAACAATAGTCCAAAATAAAAGCACTGTATAAGACATCCATTACACTTCAAAAAGTTTTTTGTTTTCCTTGAAACACACCTGCAGTCCAGTCATAATTGACACGCACGCAGTCTAAATGCATCCGACCAGTTAAGCACTCATTTACACTGCCTCAAAATCACTGTCAAAATCAACTTCTTCATGGTCCTCTGGTATCTCCTCGGGCCCATCCTCCAGCAGAGAAACAGCATTTGGTCCTAAAGCCAGGCTGTAACTTGAGCAAACGACTTGGAACTTCTCCTCTACATCTGCAAGCCTTTTCTGAAGGAGACACAGGAGCCCGCGATGACCCTCTTCACTTAAACTGCCTAGAAGGAAAAATTAAAAGCGAGGCATGACAATACTTCCATTGTTGTTGAGCTATTCATTAACTGACTTTACTAAAGAACTACAGACCATTTAGATCCAGCCACAAGGAATCCATAATGTAACACTTGAGGATCTCAAAATGAGTGGGGTTTTATAGGATGCCCAAAAGCATTACAGCAAGAATGTAATAAAAGTTAGCATCTCACCACTGTTTCTG
The DNA here is from genome assembly GCA_021554675.1 of Leuciscus idus. NCBI lineage: Eukaryota > Metazoa > Chordata > Actinopteri > Cypriniformes > Leuciscidae > Leuciscus > Leuciscus idus. The sequence continues at coordinate 11,289,115 of CM038625.1, read as the reverse complement.
CCAGAAGACATTTCTGATGTCATTAGCCGCGTTTCCACTGTCGGGCCAGGGCCGGGCCGTGCTAGTGCGTGCCAGGGCCAGTCGCGTTTCCACTGTCACTTCCGGGGCTTGATCGGGGCTTACTCGGGGCCAGCGGCCAGGATTTCTGGCCCGTCGAATACCTTGGGCCAGAGCGGGCCAGCTCGGGCTAGAGGAGTGGTTACGAACAGAGGCGGAGTTCACCTGAGTCGGGAGACGGCAGCGCCGGATGATTCTGTCAGCATTAAAGACTTTTAAATAATTTAACTCGCGTTCATGTTTGAATGCCTTGTGTTTGTGATGCAAAAGACTATGCGCGCTAACCATTACCATGGTAAACATAGTAAACGCTTGAAGATACGCATAGTAAAAAAACATACGCTTGAAGAAATCAGACCAATCATAAAGGCTATCACAGTCATGTTTTTATTTTATCTGTCAGTAGCCTACGTCTCGTCTCTTTATACCGGACTATCATAAAATAAAGCAACTTTTTTTTCGGGAGCTTCCTCTGTTTCTCTGACTGAAAATATCTGTATGGGAGTCGAGAGAGTGCTAAAGCTCCTCAGGTCGTATTTTTGGTGGCATATATTTGTAGAAATTATCATTCTTTCTAAATGTGATGTAAATATGTCCTGTAACTACCAGATAAACAGTAACAGACGCGACTGAAGAAGTAAGTGTGTCCTCTTTCTTTTGTGAAATAGACCTAACGGTAATTTATTTCTGAGTGACTAATGTGCAATTTTGACAAATTAATTCATTATGATCAATGTATCACTTTTTATTGTAAACCTGTGGTAAAACATCGATGCTTGGGTTTTAAATATTCAAGTAAACAACAAAAATGCCAGCAAACGGCTGCTTTTATCATGTTTGTTTTCAACGCTGTTTCCAGTGATTTCTGATTAGTTTTCTGATAAAACTTCCGTTTGTTGGTGAATGGGTTAGTGTGACGTTGTTCCAGAGAGGCGTGTTACGGGCGTGTTTTAGTGAAGCGCTGTGGAGCTTCTGGCCCGACAGTGGAAACGCAGGCCCGGTGCTATTAGCCCGAGGCTATTAGCCCGGCACGGCCCGTTTAAAGCCCTGGCCCGGCCCTAGCCCGACAGTGGAAACGCGGCTATTGTCCTAATATTTCCAGACAGCTCTCTGAGATAGGTGCAGTGCTGTCTCATCTCCCTCATCACAATGATCTTTTCCTCTTGAAGCCGCACTTTTGACATGTACACATCAAACATCTTCTTCTTGGTGAGGATGTTGCTGGATTCTGAAGTCACACAAATAACATCCCTTCGATTAAAATTTTACCTGTACAGTCTAAACACAAGTAGTGTATGAACATCCCATATACTGGTGCAGAGTGCAAAAATGTAATAGAAATTTAATCAGATAAAATGTGGCATATGTTTACAGTAGCATATACAACATATCATTAGTTTACACACACACACACCTTAGAGAGAAATTGCTACTTACCACGGCCATATTAGACTGTCTCCTCCCACGGAGAAACCGCTCTCCACCTTCTCCTCAACGATGCGCTCCTCATCTGGCACCTGCTCATTGTAGAGCTTGATTTTTTGCAGGAGTTTTCTCTTCTCTTCCCACAATTTTCTTCGACGCAACTGTCGAATTTTGTTGCTGTCTATAAATTTTTTTTAAAAAAACACAGAAAACATGATGCACAAGCATGTGTATACAGATATCAGAAAGTTACATGAAATACTTATAACTGACTTAAGAATTAATACATCAAAATGTAAAAAAAAATCAAATGACTTAAAAGGCATAATAGGCCTAATATCTGTAAAATTAAAAGGAAGACATTTTAAAATTAAGGACCTAAAAACAATCAACTGCAATTAGACATCTGCAAGTAATAAAAAAGACACAAATATTAGATGAGTTTTCAACATACCAGTGTGATTATAAAGGCTGGCTTTTTTTTTGATGAACACCAAGAAACATTTGTTCAATTGATTTCTGAAGGTTATGTTGGTCATCACATCTGGTACCTACAGAATCTTAAAGCAACAACAATAATACAAGTAAATTATTAAGATGTCTTGCAAGTTCAAGTTTATTTAGAGCCCCAAATCACTGTTTTTGAGTAAAATACTGTACCGTCAATAGCCCATTGTCTGACATCATGTACCCACTGATGCATGATGTTCTCAGGACACCCCAGTTCACTGCTCAAATCCTCCAGTTTCTGAGACTCAGCCTCAGCCTTTTTCAAAGTCTGGTGTAAAAAAAAAAAAAGATTTTTGACTTTGCAATCTTAAAAAGTGAGGAAAATTGAGAAAAGCTTTGTATACATAACTCAGACATAGCATAATACCTTGATGTATCTGCTGGATAGTGCAAGATGAAGGCCTTCCCACTTCCGTCGGTTCCACCCAATAGCATGGACAGTTAGCATGTCATTCCTGGCTTTAAACAACAAAAGGGAGGAAAAGTCCCATTAATGCTCATGGTATTGCAGTTCATTCACGCATTGACAATTGATTTTTAATTTAAGAGAGATGTAATGCAGTTTTATTAACGTACTGTATGTTAGAATATTTACAGCTGTATATTTGCTATATTATACAATATTTGTAATCTCAGTACAAAGTATTAGACAGTTAGAATAAAAAGACATAAAAGACAGGTTTCCTAAAATAATATAAATGAGCAATAATTACCAGATTTTGTCATGTACTTGGTTGTGAGGGCACAACGAGACAGGAAGCTGTTTACCATTTCGACCTCCTCCCCTGCAGTTGTGCCAGCACCTTCCTGATTTTTGCCACTCCAGATTATCTTACAAATCAGCATGGCACTTAAATTATAGTCATATGCAGTGTATTATATAAGTAATAAAAATATATATATTTTAAAATGGTATGATAAAGAATATGCAGTACTTCACACTTGGTTGAATGAGCCTTGGCGTGCATGACAGAAAGGAATGGTCTCATCTGCAATAAAGGTCTGAGTTCCAACATGGAGACTGCCAACTTCTCAAGGTAAGGCCAATACTTGCAAGCAATATCTGTGCAATAGAACTGTCCGTTTGTGGCTGCTTGGAGCTCCTTCTGCAGGTACAGCGGATAAGCAAATATTTCCCTCCTGTACATGTTAAGTAGCCTTGAGTAGCACTCCATGTCTGCAAACAACCACCTCAAGGCCCTCTTCATCCAGTTTGCTTGCTCTTCTGGCCGTTTCGCGTGCAGCAGACCACTGACTGGCTCCACAGATCCCTTTGCCGGCAGTCTGCATGACACAATAATTCTGGTTAAAACTGAAAGTTGCTATTTTTCCTAACTATTTACTTCATCCATCAGGATGAGTCAGGTTACATCACACCAACTGGCATCTTTGTAATGATCGGTGACAATAAAGGTTTACTTTCAAACTACTACTAAAGAGGAGCTTCAGAAAATGTATCTTCTACTTTCTCTAATCTAGCTACACAAACTAGTTGAAAGGCAGGGTGACAAACTGCATGCATAGTCACTATCTCTTGCAGAGATCCGCTATTACATAATGAATGACTAAACTAGCCACTTTGGATGCCACCACACTTACCATTATCTAATTTAAACCTCAACACAAGATTGCTTGAAAGAGTGCACCATGCTCAAACTGCTTGTAACAAACTAAGAGTATTATATAAGCTTACACCAACTAGAGATAAATTATCTTTTTAATAAAACAATCATACATTGCAAATTTTGGATATAAATCAAAGGTGCAAAAAACTACATATTTTACTAACACTTTTGATTTTACTCCTGATCTCATCGACAAAATGGTGTACATCTGTGTCCTTGGCAATGAAGGTGCCATCAAAATAGGGTTCATCTGACCTAGATAGAATAAGAAAAAATATATGTTCAGTGTCAGACATTATATGTTCTGTTAATTTTACATTAAGTAAAACAACTACAAGTGTAAAACAACTAACCCTTTTGACTGCCGAAAACGGTACACTTTTCTGTTGCCATCTGCACAAAGAGCATGTCATGATGCAAGAACGAGGAAGCAAAAACTGGTGCAATAAACTCTTTAATGTTAGAAATGATGAATCATACAGGGAAACAACAAAGGCCGGTGACAAGCATGTTGGGTGTACATGCCGGGCAGGTGAAGTGCTCTACACTGGCCATTTTCTCACACTGGTACTGGCAGAATGTGTATTCCATGAAGCTTCTTTGGAATATGTCTCCATGTATTTTCCCAGCCTGTACATTCGATTAGTAAAGAGTAAAATTAAATAGCTACACTAATATTCTCTCATCTCTACTTGATGCAACTTTGATCTACACTGATCTTACCCTTCCAAAGAGACAGGTCCTCCTCTCCAACATCCGCAAAAAACCTTGTCTAGATAAACCTGGTGCAACAGTTTTCATTTCTTCAAATGAGCTGAAGACATCTATGGAAAACAGCGTGTCAGCATTCGCAGATGCTGGCCAATACCCACTGCTTATTAGGTCACTCATGTCAGGTGTCCAATATGCCAGACATAATCTGCACAGCAAGTTTGGCAAGTGCAAATCATACCGACCAAAAAAAAAAAAAAAAAAGTAGAACATTGTAACACACAAAGGGACAAGAATAAATAAAAATATAAAGCATAATTCATACCATTTATGCAAACCAAAATGATTGCTCTGCCAGCTGATTCTGTGACGTTTGAAGGGTCGCAAGTGCATAACTGGACAGGTCTCACTGTAGGCAATAAACATACTGAAAAGAGAAGTGAAAAAATTAGTGAGAAAGCATAAAAAATATGTCCAATTAAGATAATAAAAGTAAAAAAATAAAATAAAACCTTTAGTAAACTTTAATCACTTTACCAAAAAGGTTCAAAACACTACCTTGATTGACTAGTGTATATTTGCCATCTTTTTTTTACACAGCACACTGTTGGCTCAATGGGCTTGTAAATTCCCAAAATGCAGGACTCCCTGTTATGGAGGGTGAGTTTTTTGTGTATGTGTATGTCACAATCCATACACAGCCACTCTTGGGGCATGCAGTCTCTGCAGCGAATGACGGCAGGAGATGTGCAGTGGCTGCAGTTTTTTTCTGGAGCCACATTACAGGACAGCAAGCAGTTGATGTGATAGGACCTTGCTTTCCGCCACTCATCTTGGGCTACAGATTGGCGCAAGCACCATGATGTGTATGTCGAAGGATACTTGCTGGTGCCTTGAACATCTCCTGAGGTCAGAATGTCCTGCAGTTTCTGCATCTCACTGTCTAAAAGACAGAAATAAGAAATAATCATTCCTTTCACGCTTATTGCTAACTTGCTTAATTACAGTAAGGTCAGGTGTCATCTTACCAAATGAGTGTTGAGAGCAGTTTGATTGGGTAACTGTGGGAACCTCCTCAGATGACTCAAAAGGAGTAGTTCCCTCACTGCCAACAACGGAAACAACTGAAAAGATAGATAGAAAGGAACGATATAACAATTTTCATGTCTTACAAGCATATAATACAGTGTTCATTAGTGACTTAAGGCTATAATAAGCTAATTGACATGTCTGACAATTCCATTAATCTCTATAAGTTTTTTTGCCTCATTATCTGGACATAATCTTGAACTGTTAGCAGCATGAACCTGACACCGATTGCTTCACTTCCACTTCATTTCTTTGGAATTGCTTAACATTACAGTGAAGTCAATAACATAAGTAACACATCCACCACCATGTTGTGTTTCTGATGGCACAGTTTAACATACAAGTAAGTGAGGATAGGAGCAGGCTTCACTTAATGCATATACTTATAAACTTTAAGAGTGCTGGCCTGGATAATTAGAATACGTAAAGTAGGAGAGAGGCCGCACTATGCATATATACTTTTATTTGCACAGACGCGTTTCGGAGCGTGCCTTCTTCAGTGCGGCCTCTCTCCTACTTTACAGTTTAACATACAGTATTCAAAGGAAAATTATAAAAAAACGGAAACAGAAATCCTTTTAAGTTTTACCATGGAAAAAAAATAAGGAAAAAGCTGTGCACTGGAAGCCCCAGTTTGGTGGTCTATGTTTCAAAAGTGACACAAAACCATATTTATGTTACCTAACAAATAGCAAGCTGAATTCTGTATACAATGGGCACAGTTATACTTAGTTAAGAAAGACTGGGTGGGTAATCACAAATAATCCTGGAAGACATGGACAACCTGTAGCTGAAGCACGTTTTCGTGTCTCTCCACTTCTGCTTCTTTTTAGCAGTGGACGTCCTTCAGCATCTCTCTCCACCCATCGGACATTAAATTTACTGCCTTTAGCAGATGTTGCTTTGCCCTTTGCTTCCTTTGCCTTGCATGACAGAAAGTGAGCATTGTATGATAACACTGAAATACAGCCAACTCTTGAGCAGTTCATTCAAATTTTGCACTCTAATTCCCACTCTTTAGTATTATTACCAATACTGGAAGATCACTGTCTCAAAAAAAATACTCACTTTGGTTTGAGCAAGAAGCATGTCTGCAATGAAAATAGCATCATCTGCTCTCCCTCTGTCTTGCTGAGCAGCCATTTCAAAGATAGTGTACTATACTGGAAAGTAAGATAAAAACACGGTCAGACAAAAAGAATTGAGGACAGAGTATAGGATATATAAAACTACATTTTTAAAAATGTTTTGGACAGTGAGAGAGAGTAAGGTGAAAGAAAAATAAAGAATAGAGTAACAATACTTACTTGAAGACAGTGAAGCTTTACAAGAAAGAAATTGAGAGAGAGAGAGAGAGAGAGAGAGAGAGAGAAATAGAAATAGAAATAGAATAGAGAGAGTGTGTGAGAAAGAGGCAGTAAGAGGAGTATAGAGCCGTTGGTTTTCTTATGAAGAGATACAGGTAGCGGTAACAGGGAAGGATGGTAGGTAAAAACAGGAGCTGTTGGACAAAGGAAAACAAAAACATAGTTAATTATCTTGCAGCAAGGCTTCCTGGATTTGTATGGTTACCGTAGTAAAACCATTGTTAAGTTTTTTAAAGACTGCCACTGTTGTACCCCAATAGGTAAAACTTTTGCACATTTCATTCTGACAGATTTATTAACCACAATTACAGAACATAACACAATCCATTTGAACTTTAACGATCAATCAAAATAAATGTAATTGCACAAACTAGCAAAATTATAGTAAATGTTACATGCTAGTTTTCAAGAGTTTGGGGTTGGTAAGATGTTTAATGTTGGAAGAAGTCTAATCTGCTTACCAAGGCTGCATTTATTTGATAAAAAATACAGTACATCTTTGTAAAAACAAATATTGTGAAATATTATTGCAATTTAAAACAATATGTTAAAATGTAATTTATTCCTGTGATCAAAGCTGAGTTTTCAGCATCATAATTATTAGGACAGCATTTACATGAAATATATTTGTGTAACAATGTAAAAGCCTTTACTGTCACGCTTAATCAATTTAATGCATACTATCTGAATAAAATAAATCCGTGCTAAATAAATACAATTACTGGTTTTAAAAAAAACACCTTAGGATCGACATTTTTTATGTGTGGATAGATCCGAATTGATAGGCCTACAACATCAGTATCGATATTTCAGGATCGAAATCCGCGCATATATTATCATCAACAAGCAGCGGGGTTTATCTAAATTGTGTGTGCTAAACCAGTATTTCTCGGACTAATGTGTGTTTTATATAACAGGCATGTTTAATCCTGAGCTTTAGATACTTTAACAGTCTCTTCACTTCTAGAAGTTTCTAGAAACAGTTTAACTGAAGAAGCTTCAGTGTGACTTTGACTGTTCATCTCTGTGTGAAACTCTGTTATTGCAGGAATTATCTGAACTTTTATATTACTCTAGTATTATTTTGCCTTACTCTATTTTCTTATAATCTGTCTTTTTTATGATACATAATTGCACTTATATTTTTATCAATCTATATTTGGTATTATCTGAAGTGAATCTGCCCATCTGTGTCTCTCAGATCAGATGTGAATGTGAAATTATAAACTCTGATTCTCTGTTGATGATTTTCACTGATGTGTGAAATTATTGATTTCTGATTGTTCTTTTATTTCATTTTATCAGAGAAGCTTCAGCTTGAATCTTTTGTATTTGCTGATTTGAGCCGGACGCACAGCATTCACTTCATGCTGTTACTGAATAAAATAATCAAAATAAACCACAGAAACACAAATCTTGAGGCTGTCGTCTGCTTTATGCTCATCCTGATCCTCCCAGACTGGAAAACTGGAGAAACACCATTTTGGTTCTTCAGAAAGTCACACTTGTGTGTAAAGGAATAATAAAGTTGCTCAGAATAAACACTTTTGACTGGTACAATGTAACAAAAATTACACTGATAATAAAGAAAAACAGCAAAAAATACACTGACTTTTATACAATGCAATCATAAATTACAAAGACCGGAGGAAAGGATCACAACGATCAGAAAACTTTTTTAAAATAGTTTGTATTACACAATCAACTTCCATTATTTAGTTTGAGGGAGAATATTGATACTGTATTAATTCATTCTCAATGTGTGAATGTGTATTATAACAACATGTTAAGCATCAGTTTTAAGGAAATTGCAGAGAGTGAGTTGTTTCCTCGCTCCTCCACTAGTTGGCGCTCCAGTGTCTGTCATCGTGTTTAATTCACCAGTCGCTCTCTTTGCTCCTCTGCCTGATAACCTTTCACATTATTTTATCTCCTATTTTAGCTTTACAATCTGTTAATAAAAAAACTAAAAACTATTAGACATAGCAGGTTTGCTCATTTCAAAGTTGTTTACAGTGACTGTTGTTGTTCGTGGTTTGGCCACAGTGAGGCGCCATTTAACAGACAGTGAATTCATAATTCACAAGAAATATGCTTCAAAATATGGCAGGCACTGCGATATATGAAACTGGTGTTTGAAATTAAATGTTTATGAATTAAGATCTGTTTATAATGCTGTCATCATTTTCTCACCCGTAAGTTGTTCCAAACCAAACATTTGCTGATCCCCGTTGACTTCCATAAAAACTCTATGTGTGGAAGTCAATGGGAAACAATTTTTTTTTTTTTAACAGATGGCTTCAAAGGGACTTAACTATACAAGGAAGAACATTGCTTTCAAAAGCGGAAGGAATCTCAAGATTGGTGTACCCGGCTTTATGTGGACAAAAGAACAGCAACGTCAATTGACTCTCTCTTATTTAAATTTTAGGGCTGTCAAAAGATTAATCGCGATTAATCGCATCCAAAATAAAAGTTTGTGTTTACATAATATATGTGTGTGTACTGTGTATAATTATTTTGTATATATAAATACACACACATGCATGTATATATTTAAGAAATATTTGCATACATATACTGTATATATTTATATATAATTTATATTATATATAAATATAATTTTTTTATATATAAATTAAACATTTTTCTTAAATATATACAAGCATGTGTGTGTATTTATATATACAAATTGAATTATACACAGTACACACACATATATTATTTAAACACAAACTTTTATTTTGGATGCGATTAATCGCGATTAATCTTTTGACAGCCCTATTAAATTTATTTGGAAAAACAAGACTGAATACATCAAAAGGAAAACAATGATTAGGGACCATGCTGAGGGAGGCTTTAATGCTATTGACTTCACAACTCTCAATCAGGTGTTTAAAATCAACTGGGTCAAACAATGTGTGCTTGGAGGAAATGCTCACTGGTTTTTCATTCCAAATGTATTATTTAACCGCTGTGGTGGTTTAAAGTTTTTGCTGAGTTGTCATTTTAAATGTAATAAGTTATCTATCCATTTATCAGATTTTCACAAGCAAGCACTGGATTCTTGCAAACTGGCTTTTAAATACAAATTTTCACCTCACAAATGCATTGTATGGAATAATCAATATATCCTATATAAAAACAGGACAATATTTAATAAAGAATGTGTAGAAAAGAATATAATATGTGTTTCAAAATGTATAAACACGGATGGGACTCTGATTAGTTATGAAAAATTTAGTAAGGAAAACAGTATTAATATTACTCAAAGATAATTTTTGAGAATAATCAATGGTATTTCGCCTAAACTTCTACAGCTTATCAAATCATCCTTACAATCCTTTAAAGGAAGACATTCCTCGATTAATGATAGAAGGTATTGACTTGTTAGATAAAAAATGCAATAATATTCATATCAGAAGAACATTACTCTCTAAGTAGTATTTCTCCTAAAGCAGTGTCTTCATGGAAACGGATATATCCTTCTTTATCTTTATCTAACATATGGTCTATTCACAATAAGTTTGTGATACCAAACAAAGTCAAAGAAATCCACCTTAAAATCCTTCATAATTTTTACCCCTGCAAGTTATTTTTATCTAAATGTATGGATATTCACCCAGAATGCTCTTTTTGTGGATCTGAAAATTTGTTTTTTAAATGTCTCTTTACAGCACCATTTTGGAATGAGATTTCAAGGTTGATCTTTACATCCTTTAATAACCTTATTGACATCACTGAAGAAATGGTCCTGTTTTTGTCATGTAACACTGGTTCTGTCCCTTTAAATAATGCTATAAATCCTGTGCTTGCTTGGGAAAGGTCATATTCATAAGTGTAAAGTTACAGCTTCAAACCCAAATTTTATTGCATTTTGCTCTGAATTAAAAAGTTTTGCTGAATCCCTCTGTAAATTAAATCAAAACAAAAAAGCAGTTAAAACATGCCAGATTTTAAATAAGGTTTTGAATCACCTGTGAATTGAGATATAATCTTTAGATGAGCTTTCCTACCCCCTACTTGAGTAAAAAAAAAAGTATTTATTTATTTATTTATTTATTTTTTGTCTATGTATTATTATTATTTAATCTTTGATTTAATTGTTTTATCTGGTTTTTTTTTATTATTATTATTATTATTTTTTATTCTGTTATTCTAAATCCCTCGTAACAGATTGTTTGTTCTTATTCATTGTTAAAGGCTAACTTTTGTTGGAATATAATACTATGTTTTCAATTGTCAAATGTTACTGGCAAAATGTTAATAAAAAAAAAAAAAGGAAGTCAATGGGGTTCATAAACTGTTTGATTAGCAACATTATTCAAAATATCTTTTGTGTTCAGCGGAAGAAAGAAACTCAAACTCATTAAAAATACACTTTTTTTTTTTTTGCAATCTTTTGAACAATGAACATACCAGGGCAATAACATCCCAATAACATAAAATTAAATATAATAATAAACAAATGTGATAGAAAAGAAAAAAGAGAAAGCAGAAAGAAATTCAGATAACCACAAATAAGTACAAAGAGTTACAAATTATTCAAAGATTAGATTTAAGGCTTTAAAATTATTTTTATTTTTTTCGCTTTATTATTTATTGTTTCTTTTAATGTATACAAGTAGTGGCCTATTTCTATTTTTAAAATGAGTAAAATTAGTTTTTTATTCCTCCCCATTTACATTTGTGGATAAATAATTTTTAGTAAATTCACAATATAACAAAAATTGAATTCACCAGTATTATCATAAAAAAATAAGTTCAAGTTCAAACATGTTTGATATTTAGGATTTTAAATAGAAGACTAAGACTGTGTCAGTCCTGTCAAAATAGCCAATAAGAAACAAGCAGGGCTGTCGTGGTGAAGGAGTTTCCCTTGAGGTGATTTTGAGTGACTCAACAGCGCGATATTCGGTATTATCTCCATTTATTTATTTATTTATTTATTTATTTATGTATTGCTAAATAAACAAGTGTTACGCTGAAACTGTTCATTCAAAGAAAATGTAAAAAAAAATATTTTAATATTTATAAATACATTTTTAAGCTCCACTTTACAAGGCTCAGCTGAGCAGCAACGCTGAAACTGATGCTTCACTTCATAGAGACCAATGGCATTGATTCATTGTATTGACCAGAGCTGGCGCCATTCATTAGAAATATCCTTAAATGTTAAAAGGATGATTTTTGAAAGATTTCGATTTCCTTTCCTTTTCACGAATAAGGAGAGATATTTTGTTTACATTTTGTAGTGTGTGATGCGCTGCGATTTTCAAATCTTGTAGTGTGAGCATGTTTAATATTTTAGGGAAGAAAATCTCAAAAGATTCTCCTTAAAGGATCGAGAACTCCGGTCAATTTGAACATTGAGCTCTTTTTTTTTTTTTTGTAAATTTGGAGTGCTGTCAGTACAGAGAACAACGACAAAAATCGGTGTTGCCTACACCGTGTTATCCTCTTTTAAAAAATTGCACCCTGTTGACTTCAATAGGGCACGTTTTAAACCTGCTTTTAGCCTCTTAACATCCTTGATGTGTCATTACAAGTGCCCAGCCAATGTGAGTGATTCCTTCAGAGTGAACGCGGTGAATCTGACTGCAGTAGATGTGAAAGATATGAATAAAAGTGATGTTAATTCAACCAGCGCACATACCTGTATTTACTTCCTGTTTTCAGTCGAAGTCCACAGTAGTCGATTGTCGAGTTCACGCGCGTGATCATAGGTAGGCCCAGAGCCATAGAGAGAGAGAGTTGCGACACTCTTTGATGTCGCCGCTATGGCTGTCACGTGGTTCATGTAAGCCCCAATAGTTCCAAAACGTACGCTGGCTGTCATGTTCTTCTATGGGACAGACAGCAGCGATTGCATTATTGAACGGTAAATATAAAATAAAACACACACCCAAGTACTTTTTCAGCTGTTATTGCATTATTGCATTTTGTTAATGTCAGTTTTGCATTTGGAGATAAGTTTTAAGCTATATTTTTGGAGGGAAAAACTTAGTGTTCATGTTCGCATGGGTAGTAGCACTGGCTTTAGCGGCTCTAACTTAACTTTTCCATATCATTCATCTGATGATGGACGTCTCATGATATTTATTTTAGCACAACTGGGCTGTATTAGGCTATTGATTCCCGTGATTTTGCTTATAAATTTTGATTCAGCCATTAGCCTACCTTCGTGATCACGCAAAGAGGTCTGCCGTGGCGGTCCGTTCAGAATTCGCTTAGAAGCTAGCTCACTTCTTCTGATGAAAGTGGCCACCCCCAGGACCACAACGTGAAACATGATCATGTTAAGACTAAGAATATTATTTTAAGATTAAGCCATACACATTATCAAAACTATAACAGATTAAAAACGAATTTAAGCATGGCTGATACAAATGAAGGTTTTCAAATAAAATATTTTTTATTAAACAATGACAGACAACAAAAATGTGTGCTTGTGTGTGTGAACAAGAAAAACAAAAACCAGGGGCAGGTGATCCATGAAACAGACAGGACTGGTGATGGCCATAACAATCCTAAAGGTCCAGCATTGTTCTCACAAGCCGCTTCACTCAAGACAATAATAACATAATGAAAAGTTAGTATATCCCAAAAAATTTAATTAAATAAAAGTTGCTATAAAGGTGGTAGCGATTCATTACCGAACTCTTAGCTGACGAAGTCGCGCTAGCTAACTAACGTTAGCTAGCAGGCAGTGCTTGAAAATTGGTTGAAACAACCAACATAAAATATAAATAATTACGCTGTGCATGTACAAATGAAGACCAGTATAAGCATCGCAAAGGGCCTCTGATACAATATAGACAGTTGACAATTCAAAAGAGGTCGATATTTCGGCAACTTAACTCTGGAACAACTCGACGCGCAGCAATGTAAGTGAATGGTGTCCAACGCCCAAATGACAGTGTTTGGAACTATTCCGATCTTCATATCCCGGAAGTAGGCGGTTAAAAGCGCCGCCATTATTTACAACGGAGGTCTATGGGAGTGTCGCAACTCTCTCTCTCTATGACTCTGGGTAGGCCTACTAAACCTATTCGCGTGAACTCGACAATCGACTACTGTGGCCTTTTAAATATTGTGAATTATTGTGATTATTGTAAATATTGTGATTTTACAATAGGTTAGGATTTTAAAACTCCTGTAGGCCTAGTGTGTGATCCAGTAAATAACCATTAGTGAAACCACCACTAAAAAGAAAGATTTATTTTGGTGTATAATGTATTTATTATTTCAAAATAAGCATTTATGAGGGGAGAAGTTGTGTTTGTACAATCAGCCATGATAACAGTGCCTGTTTATGAAAATTTGAAAGTTTTATGGGAAGCTTGTTAATGTTAAAATTACAATTAAGGAGAAATTCAATACCACATACTTTTTCAAAATAAATATTGGGGATATAATATCATAATTTATCTTTAAAACAAATATAATAATTCGTTATAATAATTCGTTACATTTATATAGCGCTTTTTCTGAGACCTCAAAGCGCTTTACATAGAAGGGGGGAATTTTAATGACCACAGAGAGTCAGGACCTCGGTTTAACGTCTCATCCGAAGGAATATACAAAAAAATATAGTTTTGTATCCATTTAATTTTAAAAATAGTATTAGATATATTTCAAAATCTAGTACATTTAGCAAATTACAAAGTATTTCTTTTTTTTTTTTAATAAGGATGTTTATTTTTCCAAATTAAATTATACAACATTTATTTATCTCATTAATGATGAGCGGGGATATCTATGGCAATCATTGTGTAAACTATATAACCCTTCAGATTTTGATAATAAAATCCCCCCTTTAAAGATAAGTCTCTCATTAGCCATATGCTGAATTTATTTTTAATTTTATTGATTAATGGGGTTTAATTAAAATGTATTATTTCTTTTTGGAATTTGCATATATTAAATCTTAAATAAGAAAAAAACATAATTCCGACAAGTTATTGAGTCTTTCTTTTAATGCAAACATTCACAATATTTAATATTTATAGATAACCCTGATACTATAGAACCTGTTAAGTGATGATTTTAATTCTTAGATGTTTTTTTTTTTTATAAAAATTGTCATATCATCTGCTAATTGGGAACATTTATTTACATTATTGGCCAGCTGAAACAAATTGATTTTAATTTGAAGATTACTTGCATGGCCAATAAAAATAACAGAGGACATAACGGATATAAATAACGGAGGACATAATCCCTGTTTGACACTTCTACCTTGAATCTAGGATTAGTCCCAAAAGGTAGTTTAACAGAACTATTGCAATTATTATATATTCAAACTGCACAGATAAAAATACTGCTTCTACAATTAGTTATGTTTTATGTTGTCAATACTAAAACTAAATCTAATTATTAAAATATTTGTTATGTTATTATATTTATATTCTCAAATTGTGCGGTTTATTTTTTTCCAAATAAAAAAAAAATCACTTTTGTAAACATGTTGGCCTAAAATCCATTTGCACACACATGTTAAACCTCCTGTTGATTTTATTTATTTGAGATTAAATTAAAACTCCAAGATGTGATGTCACAATATTTATAATATCTGCATGTTCTGTTTTCTGTGAACCTCTTGTTGATCTGGGCCCGTATCCCTAAAGATTCTGAGAATCCTCTCAGAGAGCTCCTAACTTAACCTAAAAATTCCTTGCCAGGAGTTTTAGCTTAGAAGTGATTCCAGAACATTTTCAGTGAACTGAGCAAGGAATGGATGGAAAATCCTATCTTAGTGAGGAGGTGTGGTTGACCCCGTTGCTAGGTATGAGTCATCATTTCAAAAGCCGTGATTGGTTGATCCTACAAGTTTGATGAAAATTAACTTTTGGTGATAATGAGCAAAGGATGTACCCTCAAATCAATAAACATAATTATACACTCTAATCTTATGCAGACTGTAATTGTAAATAATATTTCACATTCAAGAAAATATCTGGAAAATGAATAGTAAGCTGTAGGGGTTATAGCCTAACATTAGAATCTAAAATATGTGAAAACTTAAGCTCATTACACCCTGTTCAAATAATGATACATGTCTTATTTGCTCATATTAATATCCTAGCTGGCATATTTTGTACTTTCACTCCCATATGGACCCCATTGAAAACAAGATGGCCTATCTCAAGGGGCTGTCCTTAATGAAGTAGAAATTGCAACGTTACAACTCAGTGTGGTCTTAACGAGGGTAACACGGCTCAGCTTTTATCAATGTCTGTGATTGATGGCTGGTCTATTTATGAAGGCTTGTTAACAAATATCCTACAAACACAGAAAATGGAGAAAAAAAGGTTTTGTGCAGCTGCTTAGGGGAACTCCTAAGCCACTAAAAGTCCTCTTCCCTGCTCTTAGCAGATCTCGCCTTAGGAGCCCTTTTAAGCGCTAGGAATCTTGAGGAATAGCTTTTATATTAACTGGGATTTTCGTGACACTTTTAGGGGAAATTCTAAGAAAACGTCATGACTCTGAGAATTTTCTTAGAATTTGGCCGCTAGGAGCCACTTTTTGCACAAAAATTCTTTAGGGATACGGGCTCTGATGTCATAAACCAGAATAACACCAGCCACGCCCACCAGAGCAGAAACGACCAATCGGAGCACAGCTTCAGGAGTATTATAACAGTGGTGGACATCTGGGGAGAAAAGAGGAATAATGATATAGAATTGTGATTTTCAACATGTGTCGTCTCTCTTTCAGGAACTCAAAACTGGGCTGGAAAACATGAGAGAATAGAGATCATTTATTTAATCACTTATAGTATGTTAATAAACAGCCGGAAGGGGGAGATGATGCAGAGCCCCACCAACATATGAATCCACTTGGAAACATAGATGGACCTCTATTTGAACTGAATCAGTACCTTGTTATCTCGTTAATGTGTTTACTCTGACAAATAAATTAGTAGTTTCTAGACTATTTTAAGTCGTAAAGTGAGTTGTATGTATTAAAATTGTTGTAGACCTAATGAATGATCGCTCAACAGCACTCCATTGTTACATAAGTCTGTGGTGAAAAATGTAAATGCAGCGGGTGCTAACAAAGAGCTGTTGGCTTAGAAATGAGTCTGTCCTGCTTGTTTTTATGTTACTTTAAGAAATAGTTCCGGACTAATCAATCCGGTTCAGCTAAACACACGAGAGTTGGTCCAAACACACTCACTTGCGATCTTTGCACTTGACCATTTGTCCATTTAGGCTATACATGACGTATTTACGGAGTTTGGCCAAAGTGTTCAAATAGACATTCCACCAAAATGAGTTCCTAGAACTAAAATCGTTCCTAGTTCCTGCGGTGAGAACACGCCAAAAAACGTGTACTTCCGCCAATAATTCTAGGAACTATGTTCCTTCGGTGCGAAAACCCCTAAGACGAGGTGATCCTCACTGCAGAACACGAAATCCAGATCCAACTCCTCCCACCTTACATATAAGGCTCGTTCGACTTGAACCGGCGCTGCACAGACCGATCGGTGAATGTCATCAAAGTACCGCGAGAGCGAATAGAAAGTAGACGGCTCCTTTTGCTTTTGAATTGCTCTCGCGGTACTTTGATGTCATAAACCGATTGGTCTGTGCAGCGCCGGTTCAAGTCGAACAAGCCTATTCCTAAACCTACCAATCTCCACCCCCTGATCCCTAAACCTACCAATCTCCACCCCCTGATCCCTAAACCTACCAATCTCCACCCCCTGATTCCTAAACCTACCAATCTCCACCCCTTAGATCTGGATCCAACTCCGCCCCCTGGATCTCGTGTACTGCAGTGAGGTGCTACTAATTAATACCGCAAGTGTTTTAAGATTTTTGTTTACTCAGTGTGACACGTTAATTACTGAGTGATTGTGGTGCTTCATTTTTAAACTTTTATAAAGTTTTATAAAATACATATCATTTCTGTTGGGTTATGTTTAGTTTTTTTTCTGTTTTAGTTTTTGATTTTTACCTGTTTGCCTGCTTTTTTTTTCTTTTTTTTCTTTTCTTTTTTTTTCTGTTTTTCATTAGTTATTTTTCCATCCACCCATCTGTATACACATTTTGGGATATTGCATCAAAAACTGCTGGATGGAAATGCCAAGATAAGCATAAATTCGTTTGAGTCTGAAAATTTGTTTTATCTGGAAACATGCGCATTAAATTATGATGGAAACACATTTACCAAATAAATTCTTCGATGCACATAAAAAAGTATTTTACTTTATTATATATGAAAATTATTATATACAGTGGCTTCTCCTACTTTTCTTATTGATATTTAGCACCAGTTTATCAGGAAGTGATGATGTATATTGTCCTCTTCGACTCACTGGATGAAATGGTGCTTCATTCAATACAAGTGTTTTATGTGATATTCCAATTTTGCGCATAAGTTAAATTTGTAACTTTGCATGTAAACATAGTTTGATTAAGTTGAACAACTGTTAATCATTGCTTTGATTGGTTTGATTTTGTATATAATGATATTGCTTTCTGTCAGTCTTTGTTCCGTCTTCATCGTATTATGTTGGTCGTTTTTCTTAGTGAAGAGTATTTTGAGTATTTTTATAGTATTACAAATAAACAAAGACATTGTGTGTTGCAATTAGATTCTTCCTTATTTTCTTCACGTCAACTAACTGTGACAGAACGACAAAAGCTAACAAATGGATCTAGCGGCAGTATAAATGGTTCTGATCGCTCCCTCGAGGAGCACACACAGGACATCTTCTGCTCCATCTCACCCATTATGATGATGCCAGCCTGTGTGTGTTTTTCTAGGAAGGCTTGCCTATAGACGTTCCCTGACACTCATCAGCTGGGTGCTAGCGCAGTGCTGATCCCACTTCACCACTGATGAGTGTGAGGAGGATTCCTCATTGCTATCGCCCACATTCCTGACACCGTTCCTGAAGTTTCTGTCTGTCCCGCATCAGCCAAGGAGGTTTCTTTTAAACTCTCTTGCCAGTCCTGTATCAGCCAAGGAAGCCATTTTGTAAACTTGCCTGTGTTACCAAGTTCTTTGGCCCTGTCTTCACCAACCCTCCGGCTCTTTCATGTGAAAATGTGTATGGAATGACAATAAAAGACCCTTGAACCTTAAACCTGGCTGTCTTCACTGAGCATCCTGGATCCGCCTGTGAGAGACTTTTTTGCCCCAAATTTCCACAGTATGTCGTCATGTGTGTATTTCAGTAACATCGGTGTGTAGAAGCACAGATTATGAGACAGCAAATCTCGCAATAATACTGACTGGATTTACCTGTGAAAAACTGTAAATCATCTTAGCTTGTTATAGACACTTACCAGTCAGACGCCGTCAACACAAACAGAACAAAACAAGCGTTTGAAACATTTTCTTTTAAATGTTTAAAGATCTTTAAATGAAAAAGGTGATCTAAAATAATCCACCAAAAAACAATCAAGGTTTTCACCTGATGTCTGAATCCTGATCTACGACAAAGTTTGACCCTCCTAGTTTACACACACACACACACACACACACACACACACACACACACACACACACACACACACACACACACACACACACACACACACACACACACACACACACACACACACACACACAGAGAGAGAGAGAGAGAGAGAGAGAGAGAGAGAGAGAGAGAGAGAGAGAGAGAGAGAGAGAGAGAGAGAGAGAGAGAGAGAGAGACTTTATATATCGTTACATATAAATGTTCTTCTAGCTCTTAAGACTTTAAATGTTCTTGTCCATAGAAAACATTCTTTATTTTTGTCATTTAATACTGATAATGTTGAATATTGGAATACTCAATAAAAAAATGATAGTGTTTATAAACCACTTTAAACTTCAAACTACTTTAAACTAAATAAATAAAATGTAATATTGGCATATTACAGTACTTTGGCTCTGACAAAGAAATGTCTTTATGAGAACATTTCCAAAAATAAGCACCATGTTACACTTCTGAATCCTGTAGCAAACATCTCAAGAGTATAATACATGCATGCTTCGGCCTATGAATAATAAATGCATATTGTGGTATTACCAGTAAACACAAGTTCAAGGAAAAGTTCACCCGAAAATGAAAATTTGTTGAAAATGAACTCACTCTCAGGTCATTCAAGATGTAGATGAGTTGGTTTCTTCATCAGAACATTTTTATTATGTGTTATTATAGATAAGGAATGGTTGAAAGTTAAAACACAATAATTGTTTCTAACATGTCCCTGCTTCTGTCTCTGGACTTTTATGCTGAAGTTGTGTTCTTGTTTCCTGTGCCATGTTTGTAGTCCCTTGAAGTTTTTCGTGTTTGATTGATGGATTTGTCTCATTCATTTCATTAATGGATGGACTGGAGTCGTGTTGTGGATTATTGTGATGTATTTATCAGCTGTTTGTTTCTGCTTTTCTCCACAGTGTCTTTCAGCGCAGTTTTCACAGGTTCAGTTCCTTAGATTTAGTTTGATAAAGAACACAACGGAGATATTTCACGGCCATCCCCTTTTTCCCCACCCCTCTAGGGGTCAGCCAGCTGTTTGTTTTTTTTCGTTGTTTTCCGTTGTTTTTTTTATATATATATATATATAAATACAGAATCTGAATTAAAATGTGCTTGATTTAAGCCTACATTTCAAAATTTGGTGTCATAAAATTTCTTGTTTTTAAGCCTTTCGCATGTACGATCACACCGGTGTAATCAGTCTAGGCTGGTCCCTGGAGCGTATGATCACACCGGTGTGATTAGAACGGTCAGTGCATCACGTGATCAACTGCTAAATTCAAATGTTGAATTTAGCCAGAGACAGGCGCGCTCAGAGCTGTCATCACAACTTTTCAGTGTTTTCAACCACATACAGTTTATTTTAGTTTAAGTACAAAAAAAACAATACATTTAGAGTTTGTAAAATACACACTTATGTCTATGGAAGAGGTAATAATAATAATCATTTCCATTATAATTCGACACGTTTTCTTCATATCAGATACACATTGTGTAAGTAACTTTAATGTTTACTCTATTCTTCTCCCAGTTCACCAGCCACTTTTAAGTATTTCGGGAGAAGTGGATGAATTCACGTGTTGTAAATCCAACAGATCCGATTCTCTGAACTGCGTCTGCGGCACAAACTAAGATGGCGGCGCCCATCGCGTATACAGCTCAACTAATGCGATCGTTATAAAGGTGTTTAAACAACAATATACTTCCACTTGCATGTATTTGACAATCGGAATATCAGACATTTCATGCCATAGCTAACACATTTGTGAATATTCTGAATAAAAAAGGAAAAATTACATGAAAGCAGATCATCACTCATTCAGCGCTGTTGCTGCTGCGGTGTGTCACGTGACAAGCAATGACGCGTCACCATGGAAACCACCGACTTTAGAGCACTCCGTGGATAGACTGAAGGAGTGCTCCGTGGAGCTCGCTGAACTCCAGACACACACGGCCACGTTTTCTGCGCGTTTATGACCCTGCTCTGCGTAAATGCATTGCCTCTTTTGACGCGTTTTGACATAGATTTCATTGAAGGTAAATTGGAGCGGACACACTGAGCTGTGCGTAACGCCCACGTACGTGAAGTGAACGAGACAGAGGCTGTCCGGTACTGTCTGAAATGGTTAACTCTGTGGCGATGCATGTGCAAAACAGATTTAACTAATCATAAAGTCAACCAGGATACATAACACAGCCTACTATAGGCCTACACTAATCCCGCCCCCCTCTCACAATATAGTTCCCACGTCCCTGGCTTAGGCATTTTTTATTTTAATAAGAAATGTCGAGAGGGCATCCATGTAATATGGGAAAGTACAGAACTCTCCGCTCACAGGCGAATTCCTTTCACTCTTGCATGAAGAGAAGAAAGGTGATCGTGTCTGAAAGCTGTGTGTGTGTCATACCAAAGTCCTTTTAGGCAAGTCGTGCCACTCGGCCGCCATCTTGGCAACGCCTCCGGGCAGCTATTTCGGACTAACAAGACCAGGCTCCTATCTAAATGAATGGGCAGAGAGTAAGAACTGCACTTTCACTGGTCACCGGGACATAAAAACGTACTCGGTTACTAACGTAACCTCGGTTCTCTCTAGAAGAGGGAACGAGTACTGCGTAAGATATCTTACGCTAGGGGGAAAATCCTTTTCCGCGAGATATTGAAGCCAAAAATTATCCTTAATTTTGTAATAATGCAAAACGCGTTGCAGCAGCAATGCAGACATAGGCGAGACAGCTCGCGCGCCTATTGGCTGCTCTGCGGCAACTGCAGCAGCCTATCGAGCGAGGCCTGGCGTGACGTCAGACCCAATCAGGGCACTTCGCGCCCGCTGCGTCACGTCCCGCCGAAATGGGCGTGGTCTAGGCCTATAAATATCGCTCGCAGGCAGCTATTATCTGGTTTTTCATCATCGAAGCAACCAGAGCGTGTGCATGCACGGCAAGATACGCAGTACTCGTTCCCTCTTCTAGAGAGAACCGAGGTTACGTTAGTAACCGAGTACGTTCTCTTACGAGAGGTCTCTCGTACTGCGTAAGATATCTTACGCTAGGGGACCCAATGTAAAACGTCGTGCATGCTGAGATCTGACACCAAAGACCCAAGGGCGAAAGCCCGGGGTACATATAGTGCACAATCACTCAGGGAACTCACAGGGAGTCCGGGAAGAGGGAGGGGTGCAGCCTCACTTTTCCACATATAGTAGCGTCGATGGGACGCGAATTTCATCATACAGACAGGGCGGGGTACGGCCTGAACTGATGGGGAAAATGTGGGTCTTACACAGTTTGCCCAGCTTTATACTGTCGAACATTGAGCTGTGCTCAGCAGACGCAGCATTCTGAGCTGATCGCATCAGGTCAGATAATACTGGTAAATTTAGACCGACAGCAGCCTGGCCTGCAGGGCGGGAACCTCTAGGTTATAAAACCTTATAAATGTAGACGGGGAGGCCCAGCCTGCCGCCATACAAATATCTTGCAAGGCAATCCCACTTGACCAGGCCCACGAAGAGGCCATGCCTCTCGTGGAGTGCGCTCTGACACCCAATGGGCACTGCATGCCCTTGGAGGCGTATGCCAGCGCTATAGCATCAACTATCCATCTGGATAGGCTCTGTTTCGACGCGGCTAGTCCCTTAGAACGTCCGCTAAACGAAACAAAAAGCTGCTCCGTCTGTCTGAAAACAGACGAGCGAGACACATAAGCTCGTAATGCCCTGACTGGGCAAAGGAGGCTCGCGTCTCTTTCCTCATCAGGGACCGGTAGGGCTGACAGGGAGATAACCTGCGCCCTAAACGGTGTGTTGAGGGATTTTGGAACATAACCGTGCTTAGGTTTGAGTATAACTTTTGAGTCATTGGGCCCAAACTCCATGCACGCCGCGCTCACAGAGAGCGCGTGCAGATCCCCTATGCGCTTCACTGAAGCGAGAGCCAGCAAAAACACCGTCTTGAAAGACAGGTGTTTCAAATCGATTGACTCTAAAAGCTCAAATGGCGCACCTTTCATGGCTTCCAGAACCGTAGAAAGGTCCCATACGGGGACTGAGGGAGGTCTGGGAGGATTCAGTCTCTTAGCTCCTCTAAGGAAGCGGATGACTAAATCGTTCCTTCCTATTGACTGACCAAGCGTTGTTTCTGAGAACGCTGCTATAGCCGCCACATAAACTTTGAGCGTGGAGGGGGCCCTTCCCCCATCCAACAGCTCTTGTAGGAAGGAAAGCACCTCCGTCACACCACAGTTTGTGGGTGACACACCACGGGCTGTGCACCAGCCCGAAAACACCGACCATTTCGAAGAATAGAGTCGTCTTGTAGACGGAGCTCTAGCCTGCGTGATCGTGTTTAATACTCCTTTAGGGAGTCCAACATGTACCCGTTGATGGCCCAGACATGAAGGGACCATAGTTCCGGGTGAGGATGCCAGATCGAGCCGCGGGCCTGTGAGAGGAGATCTCTCCCCATTGGTACTGGCCACGGGGCAGTACTTGCTAACTGCATCACGACTGGGAACCAAGGTTGGTTTTTCCAGAACGGTGCTACCAGCAGTACTGAGCATCCTTCTTCCCTGATCCGTTCCATCACCTGAGGCAGGAGAGAGACGGGGGGAAAAGCATAGAGCGGGCGGCGGGGCCACACATGGGCCAGCGCGCTCCTGCTCTTGGAGAAAAATTCTTGACAGTGAGCGTTTTCTTGAGACGCAAACAGGTCCACTTCCGCTCTGCCAAATTTCTTCCACAGCAGATGGACTGTCTGTGGGTGTAGAGACCACTCGCCTGCCGGAACATTGTTCCTGGACAGTCTGTCCGGTCCTATATTCAAGATCCCTGGCACGTGCGCTGCTCTGAGCGAGCGCAGGTTGCACTGAGCCCATACCAGGAGGCGTTCTGCCAGCCTGTACAGTTTCTCGGATCTGATGCCGCCCTGGCGATTTATGTAGGACACCACAGACATGTTGTCCGAACGGACCAAGACGTGGTGACCTTTTATTTGGGGACAAAAACGCGTCAGCGCGTTGTCTACTGCCAGCATTTCGAGGCAGTTTATGTGCAGGAGCTTCTCCCGTTCTGACCACTGGCCGAAGAACGGTCTGCCCTCGAGCAGCGCTCCCCATCCCGAGGTGGACGCGTCCGTGGACACCACTTTCACCCTCGAGGAAGTCCCCAGGCTTACACCTGATTGGTACCAGTCGTTCGCTTTCCAGGGTTTCAGAGCTGTAACGCACTTCTGATTGACCCTGAGGCGAAGCAAACCGGGTGCCCACGCTTCGCGTGGGACTCGCGCTTTCAGCCAAAACTGCAGCGGGCGCATGCGGAGCAGACCCAGCTGGAGCACTGACGATGCTGAGGCCATGAGACCTAGCATCTTCTGAAATCTCTTGAGCGGGACAGACGCGCCGCAGCGAAAAGAGTTCGCTGTGCGTCGAATGTCTACCGCGCGCTGCTGTGATAGTCGCGCTATCATGGATAGTGAGTCCAGTTCTGTGCCCAGGAAAGATATTTTCTGACTGGGTGACAGGGAGCTCTTCGCCCAATTGACACTCAGACCCAAATCCTCGAGGTGATCGAGTAAAATGGTCGTGTGTTCTATCAGCACTGCGCGAGATTGCGCTAGAATCAGCCAATCGTCCAAATAGTTCAGCACTCGCATGCCTCTCATTCTGAGGGGTGCGAGCGCCGCATCCATGCACTTCGTAAATGTACGGGGTGCTAGGGACAAACCGAACGGCAGGACTGTGTACTGATATGCCTGGCCCTCGAAGGCGAATCTCAAATATCGCCTGTGACGTGACGCTATCTGTATTTGAAAATACGCGTCTTTCAGATCTATTGACACAAACCAATCTCCTTGGCGAATCTGCACAAGGATTTGCCTGGTCGTGAGCATCCTGAACTGTCGCTTCACAAGCACTTTGTTCAGTTGCCTTAGATCTAGTATGGGTCTGAGACCCCCGTCTTTTTTCGGTACCAGGAAGTATCTGCTGTATAGCCCTCCTTCGCTCTGAACTTGAGAGAGAGGCTCTATGGCCCCTTTGTTTAATAGTTTCGTCACTTCGGCTCGAAGTAGATGTGCTACTTCTGTTTTTACCGTGGTCTCGACGCGCGCCACATGGCGGCGAGGGCGTCGGCGAAACTGCAGCGAATAGCCTCTTTCTATAATGTTCAGCACCCACTTCGAAACCCCGGGTAGCTTTGCCCATGCATCTGCATGGATAGCTAGGGGTTGAATACGAAGCGCGCTCCGCTCGCTCAGCGATGGAGAAGCTTCGGTGTGCTGTAACACAAGCGTGGCGCTCGTGACATTTGAGGCATGGGGCGCGCTGATGACAGCGGGCAGATTGCCCGCGCTCGACTCCTCTGCGGTGGTTAACCGCGAGGGGGAGGGCTGGGCGGTTCCCGTGGGAACTGTCATGTCTATGTGTGGATGTGGGCGCGGGACAGCGGGCACATTTATCACACCGAAAGCATCGTTCGCTTGCGTGAAGCGAGTGCACGTTGGTTTCGTTTTTACAGAAACCGTGAGACATGCATAACGTGGTGTTAGTGGGCACATTCACCATGTTTGAAGCGCAATCGGTCTGAGTCGATTCATGTGCGCGAGCCCTGTGTGACGGGCTGTGCTTGTGTGTAGAGATGGGCACTGGGCAGTGGGCATTCTTCTTACACATAAAGCACCATCGGCCGTGGCCGGGACACCAGAAAAATTCACACTTATGGGATTTATCTGGGTAGCCGTAAAAACGGCGTTTGTGTGCAGGCAAGCGGGTGACAGAACCGACTTGTTTACTGCAGGATACACTGGAACAGTCACATTTACTGGAACTGAACGAGCGAGAAGTTGCCATAGAAACAGAGAGCGTCAACATGCTGGCGTTTATTGCAGGCCTGCGTGCATTACAACAGGCTTGTTCACTGCAATATTGACATTTCCAGTCGCCTGAATTCCAGAGGGGAATGGGAAATGTATAGGAAAAAGGAGGTTGGTCCGTCCGCAGCGGGACCAGAAAAACTCCCTTTTTTCCTTACGCCAGTGACGCACGGAACACCATAGAAACGGTGTTTGGGTGCAGGCGAGCGGGTTGTACAACGCGCTCGTTGGCTGCAAAATACACATCTGCAGTCGCCTTTTCAGGGAACTGACAGAGCGAGCATTGACGGCATAATTTTATCTGCCGGTAGACCCGGGGATCGAACGCGGGTCTCTCGCGTGCA
Source organism: Leuciscus idus (assembly GCA_021554675.1). NCBI lineage: Eukaryota > Metazoa > Chordata > Actinopteri > Cypriniformes > Leuciscidae > Leuciscus > Leuciscus idus. The sequence continues at coordinate 11,262,636 of CM038625.1, read as the reverse complement.
AAAACCTGAGAGTCTGCCACTGGGCCACAGGGGGAGACACATTGTAACTCAGTTAGCGCGAGTATTATAAGAGAGCGTCAACGTGCTGGCGTTTGTTTGCAGGCATGCGTGTATTACAACAGGCTTGCTCACTGCAATACTGACATTTCCAGTCGCCCGAACTTCAGAGGGGAATGAGAAATGTACGAGAAAGAGGAGGTCGGTCCGTCCGCGGGGGGACCAGAAAACGCTCTTTTCTCCTTTCGCCAGTGACGCACGGAAACCATAGAAACGGTGTTTGGGTGCAGGCGAGCGGGTTGTGCAACGCGCTCGTTGGCTGCAAAATGCACGTCTGCAGTCGCTTTTCAGGGAACTGACAGAGCGAAGCATTGGCGGCATAATTTTAACTGCCGCTAGACCGGGATTCGAACTCCGGTCTCTCGTGAGAAAAACCAATGATTCCGCCACTGAGCCACAGGGGGGGAACGCAAAGGTTTTCGGATGCACGAGCATATAAGAGCGTCACATGCTTTCTTCGGCGTATGCTTGCAGGCGCGCTTGTATTAAAACAGGCTCGCCTGCTGCAATATTGATATTTCCAGTCGCATGATCAGGGAACTGGGAATATGTATGAGAAATTGAAGGTCAGTCCATCCTCGGAGGGACTAAAAACACACCTTTCTCCTTTCGCCGGTGAGTGACGCATGAATGGGGCGCAGAAGGCAGGGTAGCTTTCTTATAACGTAAAGAAAAACTAACCCCGACCGTCCGCTTCCAGCCTCCCTTGTGAGCGGCGCAGTTTGCGCGGCTTGAACAGAGGGAGAGAGAAAGCTAGCCCCGTGACCGCCCGCTCCTGACATCCTCTGTGAGCGGCGCGTGTGTGCGCGGCTCGAACAGAGGGAGAACAGGTATCGTCCCCCAAGCAGGCAAGGCAAGCGGGCGAACCGGCAAGCTTTGCGGGTTGGGGGGGGGGGGGGGGGGGGGGCGGAGGAGCAGTCTCGGAGAAGGATGCCAGGTGAGTCCTCAGAGTCACCATAGGCAGTACCTAACTCGCAGTGAGGGCAGTCGCCGTCAGCGAGTGCGAGAGCTGCGTGATCAGGAAAAGGGGCGTCTTGAAAAAGACGCCCAGCTCTTTTAGTGCAATGGGAGTGTGTGTCGCGGCGGCGAGCACACACACATACATAAACACAGTAGCAGAGAAAGGATATAATGCCGGAAAGCGCAGCAGGAAGGCAAGGAAGGCGGCGCGGCCAGCGACTTCAGTGACTCGTCCCGCTGAAGGTGCTCTCTTTCAGACGGCGCGGCTTCTTATCCAGCTCCAGCGATGCGTGTGCTTCGCTTGAAGGATGAAAAATCAGATAATAGCTGCCTGCGAGCGATATTTATAGGCCTAGACCACGCCCATTTCGGCGGGACGTGACGCAGCGGGCGCGAAGTGCCCTGATTGGGTCTGACGTCACGCCAGGCCTCGCTCGATAGGCTGCTGCAGTTGCCGCAGAGCAGCCAATAGGCGCGCGAGCTGTCTCGCCTATGTCTGCATTGCTGCTGCAACGCGTTTTGCATTATTACAAAATTAAGGATAATTTTTGGCTTCAATATCTCGCGGAAAAGGATTTTCCCCCTAGCGTAAGATATCTTACGCAGTACGAGAGACCTCTCGTAAGAGAACTGCATGTATAGAAACAGCAGTAAAATATGATAAAAATCGCTGAAAAAGTTTGATGACTTTGCCCCAAAATAAGGTTTAAAACGCCTTTTTCCCCACAGGTTATACTTTTACTACGCATGCGCAAGGGTTCACGACACCAACTTCATTTACGTCTCTATCCAGAATGCCGGTGTTGTGCAATAATCAATGTCAATATTGTTCTCCATTATTTAAATATAAGCAGGTTTGCACTTTATCAGTAATAACAATGTATTGTATAGATCAGTTGTTTTAACTATTCATTAACATGAATCGGTTCAAAGGAGTCATTAGTTCGCGAATTGGACGTGTCATACGGTTGTGTGATTATCCCAGCACTGCAGTTAGGACATGGACATCCCACAAGGTTAGTGTCAACACAGAAAACATTACATCACTGGATAGGTTTTTTCGTTTATTTAGAGTAATTTTATGTCAGCTGAATGTGCGGAACGCATTTCAGAGAAGGTAAGGCAACGTATTTTAGCACAATTCACACCCAGCGGTAATTCAGGAAAAAAAAAATCTCCGAATGCTCCACATGAAACTTTGGTCTTCCGACCTTTTACCATAATGTCGTTTTATTTTTATTAAAATGCGTGCAGGAGAGAGAGCAAGACAGCGCTTAATTTGGAGACGGTGAAGTCTTATTTACACTTTCGTCTGGCTCCGGAGAGAGAGAGAGGGAGAGAGAGAGAGAGAGAGAGAGAGAGAGAGAGAGAGAGAGTGTGTGTGTGTGTGTGTGCGCGCGCGCGGCCAGGGCTCTCTCTCTCTCTCTCCGCTGTCGCAAAACCTCAACTGTGCGCATGCGTCAGTGGAACCAGACGATAGGCTTAAATGTTTCCCGGCTTGACTTTTAAAAGCAGATGATTGGCTTTCCAGCGGGAGGGGCGGGACATGTGCATACAACCGCCATCTTTGCCGTTACGGGTTTTCCTTATATAGTTGTATTGAGGATTGAGGAAGTGGCATGTCTCTTATATAAATTACTCTGGTCATACGCAGGCGGTGCCCCATGACACACATTGGCGCACTATATTGTTCCTATTCCAAGACCCGCCACTGCTAAGACCAGCCGTTTTGAGCAGCTTGTCCCTCTAAAGGCAAACAGCAGCAGCTACAGATTGTTTATGTGAGAAAATGCCATGATAGCAGGGATTTTTTCTTTTTTTTTTTTTTTCTTTCTGTGAGTAGGCCTACTGTAACCGCTTTTCATTTCTCTCTCTGTGATCTTCTGTGATTCAGAGTTTCCTTATGAAAGCCTCTGATAGAGACTTGTGATGGAACCACTAGGTGGCGCTTATTCATTATGTATTTATTATGTATTCAATTCAACAATAACCTACTTATTATCTTGATAAATCCATAAAACAAATGCTTTGTGATATTTAGGAATATTGAAACACTCAATTCAGCATTTAACACTCAATTTGCACTGTTACAACTTAAACCTTTAAGACAAACAATTTAGTGTAAATTAGTGTGCCATAGCAAACAAAAGAATATTTCATTAAAAATGCACTTACAAATGAACTGATCATGTTGTATAGGTGTGTGTTTCTGTGCATTTGGTGTCTTTTGTGTGCATGTATGTGTGTATGCTTGTCAAATATTTTGTTAAAGATAAGAAAGATAAGATCGGTGTCTTGCTCAGGAGTGAACACATGGAACAGGACCTCTCCATATCCTCCTGGGATGAGATGATTACTTCTTCATACACCAAATCCTCACTGATAGTGTCACGATGAATCAAGATCGGTGTATCCTCTACCACGGGCAATTCTGTTCCTGTGGGTAATACAGCCCTCTCTGTTGTGATGCTTGGTGCGTGTACATCATCAAGGATTGTGTTCTTGTTAACAGGACATCCCAGGTTAACATCCCTGAGCCCCTGAATCCAGGCTGGGCGTTTTCAACTGTCTCAGTCTCTGCCAGGCCTGGCGAAACAGAGAGAAGATCTGTGTTTTGGGGAGCTTCTGTCCTGCCGTCCTCCTTATCCACTTCCAGCCCTCCTCATACCAATTGACCTATCAGTAAGCCCCTCCCCTCAAACGCAGATGAGCCAATGGCAGATGAGTATCAGTTGCACGGGATGGGATTTTGTACTTCGGTTTTATGGTGTTTGTGTTACAAAAATGGTAAAACGATATGCCTGGGGTTCTTGTAACACCGATCACAGGAATACTGAGAGGATGAGCATGGGTATTAGTGTATTGAATCACAATACTGTGCACGCGTTCACCAGCGCGTTTCAAAAGCATGATATGATTTGTGTGAACGGAACAATTATCTGTGCAATATGACTGAAGCCCGATACATTTATAATATCACTGATGTGAGCGCAGTAACCTGGTTACCTAAGGATTCAACCCCAACCCCAATGAAGACGAAAACGTTCATTTTCTGGTTGTCATATAGTATCACTAAGTTACAATTAACCCTCTGATGGTTTATGGGGTCTTTTTGGACCCCAAATGACTTTTGCTCAAATAAAAAAAAATGTTCCCTTTGTCCAAATGGTATGAAACCTTCTACGGCTCTCAACACTTTCTAGATCTACAAAAAAAAATAAAAAAATTTAATGATATCTGTTTTTATGTTAGCGTGACAAAAATTGTGACACTCGTGGTCTTCGGGGTCTCTGGAGACCCCGCAATCAAAATAGACAAAATTCATCATCAAAATCAGAAACAACGCAAAACACATTGACAGAAATGGCACAAATAAAGTGGCACACTTCCACCAATGCAAAAAACATCCACAATGCTAAATTATTTTGCTCACAACACACGCACACACACACACACACACACTCACACATATAGAGGAATACATTTTTGAGACTATAAAAACTGTTCTCTTATCATTTGTCAAATAAAATCATCCAAAATGCAGTACCACCACAAAAATAAATTGGTGACACTGACACATTGAAAATGTGCACACTCACACACACACACACACACACACACACACACACACACACACACACACACACACACACACACACACACACACACACACACACACACACACACACACACTCACACACACACACACACACACACACACACACACACACACACACACCGCACACACACACACACAGGAACATTTGCAGGGCTATAATTTGTCAAAATTATGGGGGGGGGGGGGGGGGAGTAATTAAAAAATTACTGTAAGTTTTGCGCCTCCCTTTCTTCATGTGTTCAATACTTTTTTCCCTGTGTCATTTCACATTATTACACATAACTTAATTTCTGAACTTATTTCTGTTTGTTTCTTTGTATGTATGGCTTACTTGGGTTGTTACCAACATCTGGTGAAAATTTCATGTCAATAGCACCTTTGGAAATATATTTACTGAGAAAAATGATGACGTGTTCAATACTTATTTCCCCTGCTGTATGTCCAAATGTGTGCAAAATACAAAACATTTACAACACTCTTTACAATAATATTACAGCATATGTACTTAAACTTCTGAGAACTTTTACAGGCTTATATTAAAATAGCACCGCTAACTGCTTACCTCTTCTCAGAGCGCTTAAAGCTGTTTTCATTATGCTTTGAAACTGTACAAAGATGGCATTAATGATATACAACTTTGTATACAATACACAAAATATATGTCATCAATGTCATCTGAACATACAGGTTCAGAAGACAGAAAAACAACAAGGGAAAAAAAGTAGAAGATAAGAAAAAAAAAGATATAAGTTATTATTTTAAACATCAGTTAGAGTGTGCAAATTAAAGTCATTACAAATTGAAGTTGTTTTAGTTGCTTTCTTATTTACTGAGGAAGAAATGTGTTTAAGTACATTTTAAATTCTTTTGGGGGAATAAACAAGAAAAACTGGTTTGTTGTTTGTGAATTTACATTTGTGTATATAAAATTTGACAAGAAAATTATTTTAATTGATCACAAAGCAAACTTTGTTTTTAGTGGGGTCAAAACCAAAGTATTTAAAAATAATGTCTTTAAAGGTTACGGATAAATCTTGCTGGATATTCTCTTTAATAAATGCGTCAATATTTTTCCATAGTTGTTCAGTATAGAAACATGACCAAAATAAATGATAAACAGTTTCTGTGTGAACTTGTGTCAATATTAGTTTTATATTTAACCATAAAATATTTAACAGGGTAAATGCATTTATTATTTTGAAAGACACTACCTTTACTTTATTAGTGAGGAAATATTTTTGCTGTAAGGACCAATTTGTTTTCCAATTTAAATTTGTAAACAAATTATTCCAGTAAAAGATTGCAGGAGATACAGAAACAATATCTTCAAGAAAAAGGTGTCTAACTTTATTATTTCTATCTTTGTTTTCTGAAAAACATTTTTACCTGTTCAGGAAAAGTATTGTAGTGGAAGGGTAAATGCAATTTTTAAAAAGCATCTGATTCCTGATGTATGGCTCCCATAACTATGGCAAACTCTTTAGGGTTAACTGGCATTTTGTATTCTGAAAGAAATTCTGAGCAAGTCATTAATAAACCTCGGTTGTTAAATAGCTGACGTACTAAAACAAAACCTTTGTTAAACCGTCTTTCATCTTAGATACACAAATGAAGATATTTTAATGAAATCCATGGTTTAAACTTAATTTTATGAAGGGGCAAGAAAGTACACCCACATGCCACATCAAGCGTAGCGTTAGTTCTGGCAGGTCACGTTAGTCAAGCTCGCATCAGCTGATCCACATCTACCCCGGAATACGACACCTATCACCGTATACATATATAAGCTCCTTCAGTATTATCAGCAGCTATCACGTTCTCAGGAGCTAATTACCCTCCTCCATCCCCAGCTCCTCCTCTCGCCCAGTCAGGATTTGACATTCTGATTCCCCTTGAATCAGAACAATTATCGTTATGTTGTACTTTTAAAATCTTGAATTAAATATATTTGCAAATTTTCATGTTGGTTCTGTTCTGTTTACCCTGAGGGGGGTTATTGCTGCTCTTATCCATGCTAGGCTGCATGAAGCGCAGGGAGTTCTCGCCCAGAACGGAACCATACCGCCAATCCAAACTGTATGCTAATTATCAATCATATATGACGGTAGTGGTCCTGACAGAACTCTGGTTAAGCATTCATTTACAATAGTTACTATAGAAACTCAATTGCTGTAAAATATATTTGCAGATGGATGACTATAATGACACAGGAATCATAATATACACTTGCTAATGTCATGTTGGGTGGATGTAACGTGTTGTACATTTTTGATTTGAAATATAAAGTTAAATGTCACTTTTGAATGTCAAATGCTCTTCATCTTATAATTCGAGTCCAGCCTCTAAGTTCTTCTCATGATAAAGAGGACGAAGAGGTTGTGGTGCCCGTGCTCGTAATCCGCTTCCCGTTCTCCGTTCCAGGCTGCTGTAACTTTGGCCAATCAGTTTCATGTTGCTCTGACAAATAGCAAAGTTTACAGTTATAGTGGGCAGACGAAGAACAAATGTCATATTATGCATGTACCCACGATGACTTAATATACTAGTCTTTTATTGCATTAAAAAGATTCCAAAGTGTATACATACAGTAGCTAAAAGCACTGAGTGCAAAGCTAATTTAACTCGATAAATTCATGTTGGGTGAATGGAATTACCCAGTTATGACTGAAGGAAATGTGATTGCGACCACAAATAATGAAAAGTTAGAGATGATAGCAAAGGCTTTTGTTCATATATATAGATACAAAAGAAAATTGATGTAAATAATTTGTAAATAACTAATAGAAAGAAAAAAATGTAAATAGAAAGAATAAAAGCACAATATAAGGATGTAATATGCAGGAAAGTTAATGGAGATGAGGAGCAAGGTGCTCTTTTACAGTTTTTCTCGATTGCTTAAAGGGACTGTGTGTAGGAATTTCTCCCATCTAGTGGTGAAATTGTATTTTGCATTCAAACGAATAATGCTCTCCAGCGCCTCACTTTTTCAAATGCGCGTTACATCTACGGTAGACGTTATGTACTAAAAAGCTATGACAGGATGTCTTATAATAGCACTTTGAGTTTTTCTTCGGGTGAACATGTTTGTTATTTAAAACAAACTGAAACTTGAAACAACGAAAAAAAGAATGTTACAGTATGAATTACTGACTGTGAAAAACATTAACTATGGTAATTAGTAGTAATGCCTTATTTACTCGTTATATTTTTTTAAGAAGGCTACGTGCATTGTTAGATATCATCATCATCAGAGCCTTCTAACGTTACTTTACTCAATAGCTGCTATTCATCAAAGAGCCTGTTTAACTTTTAACTATAAATGTTCTACTGTCTATATAATAAATTACACAACCAAGCAATGAAAAAAAAGCTTGTAATTAAGACCGTAACATTGACTTACCTGTCGAGAAGAAAGCAGGCAACTTCAGGATCTCTTTTGAAAGCTTTCTCCTGCATTAGCTATCTCGACATTAACCCTTGTTTTTGTAATCTCCGGTCACGTTTCCTTTTACGGCCTATTTTGGACTTTTTCGACGACGAGGACTTATCCTGTGACTCAGCATATATGAATGAACGGTGTATAAATAATCGTGCAGTGTGCATCCTTTTAAACTTGCCGGTGCAGTGACAAGCGCCTCTCACTGCTCTGCGCCTCCGCTTCTGCTGGCTTCAGTCACGTGACGCTGGTTCTGAACGAAAACGCGTTGTGGAAACGCGTTGGCCTAGTACTTTTTGTCCCTCTCTGCTATTATAGTTTTTCAAGATGGCGGAACTACATGGAAGCCTCCGTGGACCTACCCGTCCCATGTATATAAAGATAATAAATTCTTCGTTTACGAGGATTAGTCTGATCATTGGCATAGGTATTTGTACACCATTGAGGGCATATTTATTAATAAAATATTGATTTTAGATAATAAAATACCTAAAAAGCTACACATAGTCCCTTTAAACACTATAACCAGGCTTTTGAACTAAAATTTCAAAACCATAAAGCCATTTATCAAAAAGCACACCCATTTCCCTAAACTATAAACACTATTCCCTGTTTTGACACATGAGTCAGATTTGTTGAACTGTCACTGCAAAACTCTACACACAAATAACTTAATTTCTCATTGCCTACACCATGTTGCCAAGTATAAAGCACTAGTATTCAATATTGTTCACTCAAGTCAGCACAGCTTCAGCTCAGTTAGCACACAATTACCCAAGTGGAAACACTAGGAGTCAAAATTTAACACACATCAATCAGAACCTTCAATAGATATATAAAAGGGCCCAAATCAGTTTGAGTTTTGGAACAATGGATCCAGAAACACATGAAGGAAGAGATCGAGGAGGGATAAGGAGGAGGAGGACGAAGGGCAAGGACAAGATCAAGCAGTCTCAGATGAAATTCAAGCCACTCTAGTTGCCCATGTCTTAGTCAGTGGTATGACTATGAGGGAGGCTGGGCTACGAGTAAGGCCAAATTTGAGTCGCTTTACCGTCGCCTCGAGAACCTTCAGGGAGTTGTGGTGGCAAACAAAATTCTATCACTGAATAAGAGACAAACATTTCCAATAGTCTTTGATGAGGTGCATTTTCTTGCAAGAAAAGGCCAGCAGTCGTACAGTCACACAGAGTGGCACAGAGTGTGACAGTGAAGGGAGGGCATCCTTTCTCCTTTATAGTCTTGACTCCCAGAATGTTATCTTTCTAGGCAAATGATGGTATTTCAACCATACGTGGAACATTCTTAGACGTTTTCATCATATTGTCTTCTTGAGTGGAGGCCCTCCTGTCACGACCCAACACTCTTTACCATTCTAATACAATTCCATATTAGAATAAGGTTTGTGTGTGCTCTTTTACTGTCATATGATGGTTACACACATCTTACTGTAAGTAAATACAGTAAAAATAAATTAAAGGAGTAAAAAAAAAAAGAAAAAAGATTTTTTTTTATGTCTCTGTGTGTGTGTTGTACTGTGTAGTACATGAATTACAGTTTTTTTGGATTGCTTACACACTAAAATTAAAAGTAGTACACTATTAGCAAAACCTTACACTCAAGAAGCAAAACATCAGCCCATATTTGCACAACTATAAGCACATTGTCAACCTCACACTTGTTGCAAAACTCTACACACAGTGATTTGCAAAACACTAAACACACTTAACATACATTACACACAAAAATCTATCATGAAGTCACTTCCTTGCAATACCAAAGCACTGACTGTCAAATTACCGCACCGTCCAACCAATTGGTTCAACACAGTCATCAGGTGTGCAAACACTTGTTTGCTTAATTGTACACACACCAATCAGGTGTATAAGCACTATAAAAAGCAGCAGGTGAGTTCATCGGTCTTCAAGCACAATGGAAAGAGTCAGAGAAAGAGTAAGACGAGGAGGAGAACGAGGAGAACGAGGAGGAAGGGGAGGAAGAGGAATCAACAGAGGAGGAATCAACAGAGGAAGAGGAAGAGATGGAGGCCATGCTAGAGGAAGAGGAAGAGGAAGAGGAAGACAAGAAGGTGCTCAAAGAGGACCGAATCTGACAAATGAGATCCGCGCAACACTGGTTGACCACGTTGTCAACCACGGCCTGACGCTGAGGGAGGCGTGAAATTACTGTACTATTGTATACTGTTTTTTTTTTCTACATAGGATTGAGGGTCAGGAACGACAAGGGGGAAGGCCTCCTATGTTCACAGAACAGCAAGAGAGGGAGATAGTAAACATGGTTTTGGCCAACAATGCTATAACATTCAATCAGCTCCAAGCTAACATTGTCAATAACCACGCCAGTTTCAACGATATCCATCAGGTCTCAACATCAACACTGGCACGCATCCTAAAAAAAAAACATATTCAAATGAAGCAAATTTATAATCTTTTACTGTACTGTAATATGTATACTAGATCTACACTGAACTACACAATTTTGCCTGACACTGTTCTTCAGAGAGTTTTACGAATGGATGGAGAAGAGATCCAGCATGAGTTAATTTACGTAGATGAGGCTGGGTTCCACCTGACGAGAACACGAAGGAGGGGAAGAAACATCATTGGCCACAGGGCTATAGTCAATGTCCCAGGGCAACGTGGGGGTAATATAACACTCTGTGCAGCCATTACACAGAATGGGGTCCTCCACCGCCATGCCCATATGGGCCCTTACAACACAGCACTCATACTTACATTCTTGGACCAATTGCACAACATAACAGCAGCAAATCAAATCGATCATATGCAATACATTGTTGTCTGGGACAATGTGTCTTTCCACCGCTCTGCTTTGGTTCAGAACTGGTTTCAGCAACATCCACATTTCACCGTCCTATATCTTCCACCATACTCTCCATTCCTCAACCCTATAGAAGAGTTTTTCTCGGCATGGCGGTGGAAGGTATATGATCTCCGTCTCCAGGCTGAGGTACCCCTCATCCAAGCCATGGAGGAGGCCTGTGACCAGATGGAGGTAGCAGCAATGCAAGGATGGATTCGTCATTCAAGACGTTTCTTTCCAAGGTGTCTTGCTAATGACAACATTGACTGCGATGTTGATGAAATTCTCTGGCCAGATCCAGCTAGGCGAAATTCTCTGGCCAGATCCAGCTAGGCGAAGAGACAATGTGTAGTTTTTTTTTTTTTTTTTTTTACAGTAAACTTACAGTACAATACGTAAAGTGACATTTTGTTACAGTATTATGAATCTCCATGTCAACATTTTGGGCGTGTTGAGAAATAAATGAGTTTCTTCAGTCTGCAACATTGGTCTTGTGTAGTGTTTGGTGAATTTACATTATATTTGTACTTTGTTGATGGTAGCCTACTCTAATCATAGGGAAGTAGAAGTGCTAAAAGTGTTTTAGGTTTATCACAGCAGAGTGTAACTCGTGCAAACAGAGTATAGTAATGTGAAACGTGTGTGTTTCATATGGTAACAAAGTGTGGTTTTTAAACAGAAGTGTATAGTTTTTACAAGAGTGTTTAATTATGCAAAGGATCTGTAGTGTTTTGCTAATTGGGTGTGTGGTTGTGCTAATTGTGTGTAGTGTTTTGAAAACACGGGCCCTGTTTTGAAAATTGTGCTTAAGCAATCCAAAAAAACTGTAATACAAATGTGCCAATGTATCCATTGGTTGTGTCATTTGTGTTCATCATGAAAGGTTTGTGAGGGGGTGGACCACAATCAACATAACTTACCAGTTTTGGAAATGTTGTTTTGAATTTATTGCACCAGTGTGTTAGACTATGTTGTAGTGTGTGTGATTTTGAGGGCTTGTGTGTCCTGTCTGAGGGCAAAGTTTGGTTTTTCAGCAAGAGTGAATGGTTTCATTTTGACCTGAAAATAGGATGTTTGGGGAATTGGGTGAGAAGTTATGGATTTGTGTTTACAGTTTTGAGAATACGAGGCATAGTTTCAAGAAATGTGTTTAAGCAATCGAGAAAAACTGTAAACATGGGAGAGTTACAGAGAGCATTGAATAACACCAGGGAAACGGCTCCAGGAAAATATGACGTGCATGTATTGCAGTATGGGAAAATACCTTCCAGGACTGGAAAGTCAGGAAAAACATATACTGTTATATAACCAACATAACAAGTTGTGGAAGGTGGGAAGGCTTCCACAAAGCTGGAAAGAGCCAGTAATTATTTTGTTAAGGAAGTCGGGAATAGATGCTGGTCATCCTTTATAATATAGACCAATTCCATCAACATTGCATATATGTAAGTGAATGGAACGCATGATATATGAAAAACTAACACATTTTTTGGAGGGTAGATTAAGCAGGTACGTTTTTTTTTTTTTGCATTAATGTTTATTAAAATGTAGCCTCCAGAACTAGTTTTGCATCTTGGAAAGGTATACAACATGATCACAAGTCATGGGTCTGAATTAGAATATATCTGAGGTTATTACGTACCTGTGCCTAGCATCAGGTAAAGTTTGTGTCATTGAGTGTATAAAGTGTTGTGGCAAAAATTCTCATTAAACAATCATCACTGCGTAAGAGACATTTCTGAAGTCAAATTGTCTTTTAAAAGTATTTTTTCTTGCAAGAAGGCCCAGTTGCCACACAGAAGTCACCAGTACAGTCTGTGAAACAAGTGCAACCACGAGAGGGAGGGCAGAGGAGTCTTTATACTGCTTTCAAGGTCTTCTGATTACAGGCCCTTATCTAAACAAGGGAAGGTGTCTCTGCTAGTCATCGAATCCTGCTGAGTTTATTCTTACAAACTCACAAGTTCTAAATCGGGCGGCCTCTGACCCCTTTAAATCTGCCTCCTCCTGACGTCTCACCTGTTTCCCAGTGTTTAACACACACACACATTAGTGGCAGACCACGTACAGTCCAGCAAGGATCATTTCAATGTCTTACTGAAATAAATGAAAATCAATACTGTAAATCAATGAAAATCTAAAATTTCCATTACACCATCCAGCTGGAAAGTGTTTCAGGCGATTAATTATGCTGCAAATGTGTATTTTACAGTAGCGTGCAGCGCATATACTGTTACAATCATTGGCGCGGTGATCATACATTTTCGTGGGGCAGAAACCCTTGTCTAAATCGGTATCACGACTTTTTTCTCTCTCTTTTTTTTTTTTTTTATATATAATTTTGGGCTACATTAAAACGACATAATTGCAGGACTGCATATTTGCTGTAGGCTTAAAACCTACCTTAATTTAGGTGGGATATTTTGCCGATGGTATTTCAATTTGCAATTGCTTATAGTGACAACTAAAAATAAATAAAAAAATAGCCTACTTTTATAGAACTTTCACCTCAATACTGATTATGAAGTTGTAATAAATTAAATAGCCTACTGCAGAAATGTTTATATTGGACATATCCTTTGGCAAAGAGATGGATGCATTCTGGGAAGTGGTGTGTTTAAATGTAATGGCTACATATACCCGTGTTTCCTTCACTTAGACATTTATGCTGACCCCTTTAAAATTATATTTAAAAATATTATAAAAAAATATTAAGACTGTACTTTTTAATTATTATTATAATTATTTTTATTATTTTGGCGCAATTTTGCGCAACACGTCACTTTTGAAACCATTGCACAGAAACCATTGCCCAGCGCACGATTCCACCACGGTAAGTCGCTTACAACAGTCTCATAAGCAAAAGAAATGAATATTTACACGTCCAAAATTAATAAAATTACGAGTTTATAAAAAAAAAAAAAATGTTGTAGGCCTATATATATATATATATATATATATATATATATATATATATATAAAACAGTTTAAGTCTGGCAAGGCAAAGTTTATAAAAGTATCCTGATCATGTTATTCCTGTTTGTTTATCCATTTGAATTAAGGCAGAACAAGGATGTGTTCAAAATATGAACCCTAGCTCACACACTTCTTTTTAAAGTCATTCATTTTTTATGATATTTTGATTACATGAATGAACACGAGCAGCATTTACTTAACTTCTTAGTCTAGTAGTTTTTCATATTGTAATATGTAGTTTGGTGATCTATTCTTTTTTGATTTGTTCTTCTCTTTCTCTGCAGGCTCCTTAATCCCTGTCCTTTTAAAAAAAACAGCACCTCATTACATCGAAAAAAAAGGCACTTTTAAGAGCCACATTTGTCTTGTATCTTGTTACTCTCTCTCTTGCTGTCTTACTGTCTTTCCTCCACCCCCCGAGTTTTTGTTGTTTGTTTGTTTGTTTGTTTGTTTGTTTGGTATTGTTTGTTGTTTTTGTTTTTTTGTCCCTGTGTGTTTATAGTGTTTATATTTTGTGCCATGTCTGATCCTGAGATGGACCGTCTCCTGAATGAGATGAGTGACCTTGTTGATCAGGCTGAACATCAAGCTCATCTCCAACAGCTCATTGGCATGCACCAGGAAGCAGAACCATCCACCAGTCAGCCTTCCACCAGTAATCCGTCCACCAACCGGCCATCAAACAGCAAGCAAGATGTTAGGTGGATTAAGAGGGACAGTGATGGAAACATTATTTACGGCAGGCCCAGATCATCCCTGAAACAAGCAGGTACGTTTTTTTTTTTACATTAATGTTTATTAAAATGTAGACTCCAGAACTAGTTTTGCATCTTGGAAAGGTATACAACATGATCACAAGTCATGGGTCTGAATTAGAATATATCTATCAGTTATTATTACGTACCTGTGCCTACCCCCTGCGCAAAGTTACCTCCAGATGACGTAGTTTCAACGGTGTGCTTGTCCGTCCTATGTCGGTATCAGGAGGGTGCAGACTGTGACGCCAATCAACGTATTTTTCCGCCGTCTACCAAACTTCCTGTATCGACTTCCACAGGACTTCCAGATATGGTCGTTGTGGACGTCTCATTTTGGTCCCCTATGGGTGCAGACTGTAACGCCAGACGACGTCTTTTTTTGTCGTCTAATGATCGTCCTGTACTAACGACCAGAGGACCTCAGTGTAAGGGCTAATTGTACACCAAATGTGGTCATTGTGGACGTCCCATTTTGATACCTTAAAGGTGCAGACTGTGACGCCAAACGACGTCTTATTTAGTTGTCCAACAAACGTCCTGTATTAACGTCCAAAGGACCTCAAGAGGTGCAGACAGTGCTTTTATACTGCACTGTTCATAACCTTTGTCTCATTTCAACTGTTCCAGTTCATTTTTCTGTTGCTTCATTTGATTGCTTTCCTTTCCACCACATAACTGGAAACACATTTTTCAGTGAAAAACACATTTTCACATTTTCAAAATAGAAAACACATTTTCTAGCCTAATCCATCCATTTCCAGTTCAAACCTTCCTCTGAGCCAAACAAAACTACAGGAAAATTAACTGGTACAGAAAACAGGCCCTCCACCCTCTGGAAAGGGAAAGGCATACAGTTATGCACAGAGGTTTAAGAAATCAATTCAATCCCCACTCATTTTTATTTTTTATTTTTTTGTAAATCACTGTATGCTCTGTACAATTTCAGTTAAACACAACTATCACACAAGTGCTAAACTGAATCTGTGCAAAACAAGATGCAAATGTTGAGTGTCTGAGTAACTGACTGCTGTGTGTGTGTGTGATAGAGATTATATATATATATATATATATATATATATATATATATATATATATATATATATATATATATATATATATATATATATATATATATATGTATGAAGAGTTCAGATGCAAAAGCCTCTAAGTGCCATTTGAAATTTTCTTCTAGAATGATCATTTTTATCAAGCTTGTATATTTAAGTTCAGTGATTTCACTTAAATGACAATTAATAGGTAATCTTCATTGCCATTTAAGTGGAATTACTGAACTTAAATATACAAGCTTGATAAAAATCTTTTGCATCTGAACTCTTCATATATATATGCGTGTGTACATGATCACTGACTACGTTTACATGCAGCCAATAACCGTTCAAAACCGGGATATTAGCAATAACCCGGTCGCGCACGGCCATGTAAACACCGGCAAAAACCCGGATATGCTCATATCCCGGTTTTTAAAAACCCGGATATTACCCCTGGGGTACCCCTTTTCTAACCCGAATATTTGGTCATGTAAACGCGTGTCGGCATATCCCCATCAAAAGGAACACTGATTTGTGTTCTGCGCATGTTCTATTCTATTCTAGAAACATCAAAATAGACATAACCAGCTTTTTTAAATTGATTTTAAAACTAAACATTTAGTCTATTTTAGTACAAATTATGAGCTTATTGACGATTTTTTATAATTCTTGACAAAATTAGAATATATTACGTTTTTATTTTGTTTTAGTTTTGGGTGCGCCGAAAACTAACGCCGTGCCTGGCCCCCACGGAAGAACATTTTGAAAAATAACCCCTGAAATGGTGACTTCTGGTGAAAATTGTGGAAACTAATTGATACATTTAGATAAATATATTTCATACATATAGCATATTATAACACAACTTATTAGGCCTATATAGAATAGCTATAGGCCTAATCAATATAGGCTACAAGACTGAACCACATAGATGTGAAATATAAAGGCAATAATTTTTACATTTCCCGCTGTTGTCACTTGTCATCGTTGCTACAATACGTGACAAAATGACTGAAACGACCAATTAAAAGGGCATTCTCTGATGATGTTCCAAGATGTTAAAAACGCTATGCGCTGATCATAGACAAACATGGGGAGAAATAGTATCTACGTACCGCACCGTCTGTTTTTTTTTGTTTTTTTCTTATCATAGCCTACAAATGTCTTCGTTCGTAGTCTGTCTGACATATATTAGAAGCTATAATGTGTCTGTCATGGATTTGCACTGAATTGATTCTCAAAAATACGGAACAAAGTGCGTTCCGTATCAGTTCAATACGGAACAAGACTTTAGTTTTATGTGTCAAATACAGGACGATTCCGTATTATACGGAACGGTTGGCAACCGCAAATCACCTGACAGTTAAACAAACAAATAATAACTACAGCGTTACAGTATCTAACGTACACTATTATGACAAAATGTTAGGCTATTGATCACAGAACTTGTTAACTTCATCTTAATTTAGTTTTTTTTACTTTATCAATCCTCGTACCTTTTAATTGTGTTTGTATTGTACTTTATACAGCAAACTCATGAGAACTTCGGGTAAAGTTGTAGCCTATTAAATTAACGGAGCCATGCCCGTAAAGGGATACACCGTCGCGCACGCAGTCCCTGCACGTCTTGTTGTCATGTAGGGTGGGGATGGAAAGATTCAATTTAGAGCTAATGTAATGCTATCTCTGTATTACGCATCGGATCATTCAAAACATAGACCTAACACATATCGTGGACAATGTAGGCATCTAAGTTAAATTAGGGAACAAATAAGTGGCATTGTAGCCTACAGTTATCTACGTATTTCCCAATTGTAGCCTACTCACTGATAATTGCTTCCCTCATCTTCTTTTTCATGTGTAGCCAGCGGCGTCAGGTACTAGAGGGAACTGTATGAAACAACAATTATATAACGTTCGACTACGCCACCCGGTATATACCGGGAACTATCAGCCCCAAATCAGGGAGCGCACAGGTTCGTTACCAAAAGAAATGGGTGAGCAGAGAGACATCCCAGCAAGCAATTTTGCGTCTAATAGCCGTCAAAACACAGCCCAGACGTCTAGGCTAAAACGAGGCTAGTTTTGGGCTGTCAGTGAAAATCTAATAGACGTCTAAACATAGCCCAAGAATAGACAGCTATTGAATGACTACATATATACGTCAAATAGACGTCTAACCATAGCCCAAGAATAGACAATTAGACAGCTATCGAATGACTATATTTATACGTCTAATAGACGTCTAACCATAGCCCAAAAATAGACCAGCTATTAAACGACTACATATATACCTCTAATAGACAGGCAATATGGGTCTAGGCTAAAACAAGGCTGATTTTGGGCTGTCAGTGAAAATCTAATAGACGTCTAACCATAGCCCAAGAATAGACTAGTCATCAATTACACTACATATACATGTAATAGACAACAAAATGAGGCATAAGGATTCTTTTCACTCAAATATAACAGGTTCTCATAAATGAAAATCCATCCAAACTAATTGATTATAAAGGGATTTATTTAGAACAATTATATTAACAACTTGGACAACATTCAAACATAAAAATGAACAAATAAAATATTGGAAAATATGTAAAACAACTTAAGATACTAAAATTTTTAAGAATTAATTGTTAGCTTTATATCCATAACCACCACCCCCTGCTCTCCCTGGTGCTTGTTTAAAATGACCAGAAATTGCATTTTTTATTTCCCATTCAGTCGCCGAAGGAAAGTTGGTCATCACTGCGTCTGCCAAATGAGAAAAAGAAAAAATTATTGCTCAAGAAAAGCATTGATGACAATCATTTTGAACTAATTACAGTCATTCACTTTTGCTAGGATGCACACTAGAGCTGGCCAATATAGAGTTAACGGAATATAGATTGAGACTATATAATTTATATCAATATAGACAATCATTTATATCAATATTATTAATAAATTAATAACAATAATGGAAAATTTTTGCCTGCATAATGGTGATGCACTAATTATATATATATATACACACACACATACACACACACACACATATATATATATATATATATATATATATATATATATATATATATATATATATATATATTAGGGGTGTAACGGTTCACGAAATTCACGGTTCGGTTCGATACGATACACTTGTGTCACGGTTCGGTACGGTTCGGTTCGGTACGTTTTCCATAGGCTACAGCAAAAATAAATAAATGGCAGAGAAATTTCCTTGAATTAATTTTTTTTTTTTATTATTTTATTTAATGAAACTAACATCATAAAGTATGATTTTTTTATTAAATTTTTTTGTTGCTTTTTTTACTGAGCAATAATGGAGCTATACTTGACTCTTCTTATGAGCATATAAAACAAAACAGCTCCTTGGACAAAATGAAATGTAATATTGTAGTAGTAGGCTAGTTATAAACAAAGGTTTATTTTAGTTCAGATTAACATTTGAGGGCAGCAATTGATTTCATAATGTCAAAATAAAACAGACGTAATGTTACTTGAAAGCATTATAGCCCACTATTCCTGACAAACTTCCATACCTTGCAGTTAGTGTTACTACAGCAAATCCATTCCACGGTGAATGTTGCTGATCTGTGGACACCGGCCAGTTCATTGTTGTTGACACCGGCCAGCACGATGTTTCTTCCTGGTTTCCACGTCAGCGCTGTTTGATCCGTTAATAACAGAGAAATGTGCATGTTTCTCACTAGATCTCGCAGCGATGTTATTACTTCAGTGGCGAATTCAAAAAGCATTTGAAATTCAAATGCTTTCTTTACTGGTCTGGATCTCTTAGCGCTGTGTGTTGTTGCTTGATCAGGCTCGCGCGAGTCCCGCTTCACAGGTCAAAACTGATAAACGGTCCACACAAACACAATAAGAGTAGCTCAGTTTCGTTCCTTACATTGCATTTGCCAGTTGATGTTGTGGTTGCGCCAGCCTCTATGAGCGCGCTTGCCACCCGCGACGCGCCTTCATTTGAAATAACGAAATTTTGGTCGGCAGAAAAAATGGTCCAACGAACCGTTCGGTACGTAATGCGTACCGAAAACCGAACCGAAAGCCTCGTACCGAACGGTTCGATACGAATACGCGTATCGTTACACCCCTAATATATATATATATATATATATATATATATATATATATATATATATATATATATATTTTAGGGGTGTAACGATACACGTATTGAACCATTCTGTACGAGGCTTTCGGTTTGATTTCAGTACGGATTTTTAAACACAAACAGAACTGTTCGTTAGACAATTTTTACTGCTGACCAAAATTTTTTAATTACAAATGTAGGCACGTCAAAAAGCACGCTCATAATGTAAGAGAAATCATAACAAATCGTGACAACAATCGTGCTCTTTCAGGTAGTGACCATATAGACCTGGGCCCGTATCCCTAAAGATTCTGAGAATCCTCTCAGAGAGCTCCTAGCTTAACCTAAAAATTCCTTGCCAGGAGTTTTAGCTTAGAAGTGATTCCAGAACATTTTCAGTGAACTGAGCAAGGAATGGATGGAAAATCCTATCTTAGTGAGGAGGTGTGGTTGACCCCGTTGCTAGGTATGAGTCATCATTTCAAAAGCCGTGATTGGTTGATCCTACAAGTTTGATGAAAATGAACTTTTGGTGATAATGAGCAAAGGATGTACCCTCAAATCAATAAACATAATTATACACTCTAATCTTATGCAGACTGTAATTGTAAATAATATTTCACATTCAAGAAAATATCTGAAATGAATAGTAAGCTGTAGGGGTTATAGCCTAACATTAGAATCTAAAATATGTGAAAACTTAAGCTCATTACACCCTGTTCAAATAATGATTCGTGTTTTCTTTGCTCATATTAATATCCTAGCTGGCATATTTTGTACTTTCACTCCCATATGGACCCCATTGAAAACAAGATGGCCTATCTCAAGGGGCTGTCCTTAATGAAGTAGAAATTGCAACGTTACAACTCAGTGTGGTCTTAACGAGGGTAACACGGCTCAGCTTTTATCAATGTCTGTGATTGCTGGCTGGTCTATTTATGAAGGCTTGTTAACAAATATCCTACAAACACAGAAAATGGAGAAAAAAAGGAATCGCAAGCCGAACTGGACTGAGGAGCAAGGTTTGTTGCTGGCCCAGTTGGTGAATGAACATAAAGGTATGTTACGAGGAAAATTTGGCCCAACTGTCACTAGCCAAGGCAAGAGGCGCGCCTGGGACACAATATCCCAAACAATCAATGCCTCTTTTCCACTGGTGGTGCGGACAGGCGACGATTGTGAGAAAAGGTGGTATGTGCTGCAGTCCAAGGCAAAAGATGAGATTGCAGCACACAAGCGGGAATCCTCACTCACAGGTTCGCAAAATACTATAGCCTACCACATAACCTGGCAACTTGCTCCTGCTGGCAAAGTTAATTTACATGCCCAAGTACTGTGTTCATTGACTGTTTCTTTCTAGGGGGTGGACCACCTGCAAAGCGGCTGTCCCAAGTGGCCGACACTGTCTTTCAAGTCCTGGGACACTCTGAGGTCAGTGTCACCGGGCTGCCAACAGGCATTGACACGTCAATGATGCAGACCCTTGAAATGCAGCAAAGTTAGGACACAGGGTTATTCATATCAACAGTGTTTATTCATTGCAGAAGCCATTTCATGTGTTATCCATGCTCATTGTATTAAATTAATTTAATCAAAACAATAATTAAACTAGGCCTATGTATTTCTGTAGCATGGAGCCATCACAAGAACCGGGCCCATCAAGTTTGCCGACAAGATTGCCGCCTGAACCATCTGCAGCTGCTACTCAGGATAGCCCGGCGGATCAAACACCATTCCCACCCGCAGCACCTGCTCCGTCAGCATCCCTGCAGGAGAGAAGATTGCAACTCACAATTGATGTGTTTGAACAACAAAAAAAAGTCCTTTCCCTTCAGGAGGAGTACTACCGCCTTAAAATTGAACACCTAAAAAATAAACCATTTAGAGATTGTGTTCTGTGTCTTGCATTTAACAATTGCAGGTGATGTGCAGTAAAACTGTGGTAGTTCTTAATACCATCACAAGTTCTCAAATGACATGGGGCTACAGCTTGCCTGAAATGTAAATTTGTGAAGTTTGCCCTATAAGGCAGTCCACTCTGGGCTAGGTTCCCCTGTGGAATGTGAATATCTTCTTCACCACCATCCTCATCGTTGTCTTCATCCTCATCGCCATCCTCCAGAGGTTCTGCAATCTGTCTAACCTTGCAAATATTGTGTAATATTGCACAGGCTATGATGACTTTGCTGACTTTTTCAGGCCTCAGCCGCACCTCTCCGTGGAGAACATGAAAGCGCCTCTTAAGCTGGCCTATGCCACGCTCCACCACCGCTCTTGTTGTCTTGTGGGCCCTACAATAGAATACAGACCTTTAATTATTTGATGGAAATATTGTACTACTTGGATGCTCTAACATATTGCTTGCATTTCATTTCCATGATTTTTGTATCGTTTGGCTTACCTGTTATAGTTTAGTTGGGGCCCTTGGCGTGGCTGGAGGTAAGGTGTAAGGAGCCATGGTTTGCATGGGTAGCCACTGTCCCTTAACAAGTGGCAATTAGCTGGCACATAGCGTCTCTCAAAAAGCTGTCTGATGCCACTCTCGGAGAGCATTCTCGCATCATGTGTGGAGCCTGGCCATTTAGCCACAATGTCCAAAATCTTACAGGCCGCATTGAACACTATTTGCACATTGATGCTGTGGAAATTCTTCCTGTTAACAAAGACAGCCTCGTCCTCTGATGGCGCAATTATTCTCACATGTGTTCCATCAATTACACCCACAACGCCAGGGAATCCTGCAATGTCCATAAATGCCCTTTTATGTGTGTAAAGTGCGGGCATCCAGCGGGAATGAAACAAATTGTGTCACAATATTAGGTTGTGACAAAGCTGTCAGTGTTTGGGTGATGACTCTGCTGACGGAGGATTGGGACAGACCCAAGTCATCACTGCTGCATTGTTGCATTTTCCCTGTTGCCAAATACCTCAGGGTTGTGATTACTTTCTTCTCCGGTGTAATAGCGTTGTGGCGTCGAGTTGGTGAAGTAATTGCATCTCTAAGGAGATCCACCACAAACATGATTCCTGCACGATCCAATCTGTAGCGTCTCAATAATTCCCTGTCATCCAGTGTTTGCAGGACATCTCTCCTGCCTCCTCTGTTGGCCATTTTGTGCAGCTGCTTAGGGGAACTCCTAAGCCACTAAAAGTCCTCTTCCCTGCTCTTAGCAGATCTCGCCTTAGGAGCCCTTTTAAGCGCTAGGAATAGCTTTTATATTAACTGGGATTTTCACTTTTAGGGGAAATTCTAAGAAAACGTCATGACTCTGAGAATTTTCTTAGAATTTGGCCGCTAGGAGCCACTTTTTGCACAAAAATTCTTTTGGGATACTGCATTATATGACTGACTGACAGACAAGAACAGTTTGACTTAAAAATATCAAAATTGAAACTACTTCAGAAACAAAGACACCTACATCTTGGATTCCCTTAAGGTAAGCTAAAACATGCCAAAATTTAATTTCAAAGTGAACTATCCCTATAAATCATTCTTTATCACTTACTCATATAACTCTAATGAACATAAAAAGATACTTATAGGGGTAGTTCACTTAAAAAAAAATCATGTAAGCATTTACTCACTTTCACTTGGTTCCAAACCTGTATGGCTTTCTTCTGTTGAACGCACACAAAAATATATATTTTGAAGAATGTTGGTAACAAGACAT
The DNA here is from genome assembly GCA_021554675.1 of Leuciscus idus. Classification (NCBI taxonomy): domain Eukaryota; kingdom Metazoa; phylum Chordata; class Actinopteri; order Cypriniformes; family Leuciscidae; genus Leuciscus; species Leuciscus idus. Next base: position 11,239,149 of record CM038625.1, on the reverse strand, counting down.
TTAATGGTAGTCAGTGACAAGTGTTCTGTATATTCAATTGCTGTACTTTGTTGACTGATTGCTGGATAATTTGCAATAAACAGTGTCTTTAAATCAAATAAAGTGGATTACATCACTCCAGTTGTGAGGTTTTTACACTGGCTATCTGTCTGTCAAAGAATTCATATCAAAATACTACAGCTGGTTATTAAATTAATTAACATTTTAAGGCCAAAGTAAATTTCTAATCTTCTGATGCATTATGCACCATCCAGAGCAGACCTCTCAGGTCATCTGGGACAGTAGCCAGCTACTTTTATATCAAATTTATAAGTCCAAATAAAAAAAATAAAAAAAGTCAAAACAAAACATGGAGAAGCAGCATTCAGTTTTTATGCACCATATCTGAAACAAATTCACTGAAAACTGAATGCATGCTGCATATTTTAATTCTTTTAAATCAAGTTTAAAGACTTTACTGTTTGCCACTACCTTTTATTAATTGGAAAGGAAAAAAATATTTTTTTTATAATTTCTTTTCATGTTGCATTATGTTGCTGTTAAGTTTTATGTAAAGTACTTTGAAAATTTGCATTAAATCAAAAACTATTATTTCTTACTCTAATCTAAAAACAAAAATATATTGGTATCTTTAATAATAATAAAAAATAGTAATGATAATATTTAGTTTCATGCTTACCACCTTGAATTTAGATATGGGCACACAGTTGCAATAACACGTGCAGGTAACGTTAACTTGTTGGAGAAAAATAGTACTCTGCAATGGTAATGTTAAAATGTCACGGTTTCTACACATTATAACAACTAACTAATTTAAACAATGAACATAACAAAAATAACACGCATACTTACAAGATCGAAGTAGAAATTTGAAGGTTTTCAGAGTGTTGTTCGCCCGTTGCTCTCCGACAGCTGCCTCGTGTAAAATAAAATTGAAAATGGAGGAAATGTGTATTGCGAGATCTGGCTAAAGTGATCTAGTCGCGCAATGCCAGTAGTCCTAGTAGTCATGTCTCAGTATAGTGTTTCGATTGTGCCATCTAGCGGTTGAGAAATGCCATTGCATTTGATTTAATTTGAAATGATAGACAGTCATATCGTAGATTGTGTATATGTTAGCCTATGTTTATGTGTGACAGGAAACATTAAGCTGTGTGAGCGAAAACATTAAGACTAATATTCTTATACTATATCGCTGGTCTGAATCAAGGCTATAGCCAAGCCGTACGTAGACCAGATTGCCTTGATTTCGCCAGGTGGGCTAAAGCAGGCCGCATATAGCCCGTCCAATTCGGAGCTAAATCGTGACTACAGATCGACCATGTCGTGAAATGACACATTGAACCTTGTAGATATCATTTCCAATGCGAACGTGATGAAATATCAACCATTTCATGCACTTCCTGGCAAAAAACTACAATTAATCAGTTTTGACTAAAAGTGGGCTACAATAGCCGGGTCTGAATACGAGCTAAATTGTGGCTACGCACAGCCTACACATATAACATGTAAAATTAAGTTATTTTGGAAAGAAAATACATTTATCCAGATTAAATGTTATTTGGGCTAAAAGTGGGTTACACATAGCCGGACTATATCGGGTCTATATTTAACCCAGACGTTGAAATGACGGCTATTGCTTGCTGGGATAGGCCAGGGAATATCAATGATGAGGCAGTTTTATTCAAATACAAAATTTAAAACCATCAATACATTAATCTATCAAGGGCTCAATATTCACATGTCAAAAAGAAAAGGAAAACAACACTTTACAAGACTTCAAAAATAAAGAAACAATAAATTCAAACAAACAAATACACGAGAAAGCTTAATTGAGAGGGAGATGGCCTGCTGTGACCCTCAATTCACACAACACACTTAATATCCCCACACACCCACTCTGGTGTAGTCAGATCACTCAATAAGCACAGCACTCATTGTGGACCCCGTTAAACAGCGGCTAAACCCCTCCTCTATACCTTTATTATTATTCTTTATTTCAGACACGGGAACAATGGTCCATATTACACACAAGAAGAAAGAAGAGAGAAAAAAAAAATAATAATAATAATAATTTTACAACATAAAAACAATACATTCATCTCCTGTATAGGCTCATAAGCCAGTGAGTCCAAATGGCAGAAGAATATCGCACTGAGCTTAGTCCAGGGTTGGTCAATGCAGTGATGATACTGTTCACCGAGCTCGAGAGCCTGCACATACACCTCTACATAAGATTTCGCAGTACAGCAGGGCAGTTTGGCAAACCCACATTTACAAACAATTGGCTTGCACTACTCCAACGTGGGACCCTCAGTAGCATCCGCATGGCATCATTATACGCTACAATTAGCTTTTGCATACTACTCTTTTTGTAGCGCCTCCACAGGTGGGCAGTATACATGGTAGTGCAATACGCCCTAAAGAGTCTAATTTTAACAGGTGTTGAGCACATTCCAAACCTGCGGATCAGCATGTTAGCCTGTCCATAAAGCATGCCACACTGTCTGTAAATGTCTCTGTCATCAGACAGGTCTGCTGTCAAATAATGCCCCAAATATTTACATTCATTAGTGACCTTAAGTCTATTGCCTGACAAAAAGAAATCTGGGAAAACCAGTTTGGAGTCCTCTCTGCTCCGGGCTATCATAATAATGCTTTTTTTTGAGTTGTATTTTATATCAAAGTCTGTTCCATACTGAGTACACACATGCAACAGCTCTTGTAACCCAGCGCTATATGGACAGAAAATAACAAGGTATTTTAATAATCAGCATACATTAGGTGGTTAATGGTACTGTCGCCAACCCTACAGCCCGTTCCACAATCATTTAAAGACCTTGATAAGTCGTCCATATATACATTAAATAAAAACGGAGACAAAATGCTGCCCTGTCTTACTCCATTTGACACACAGAAAGATGAAGATAAACAATTTCCCCATTTTACAGACATTAACTGATGGCCATACCAGAAAACCAGATTTCTCACAAGACATTTTGGAGCACCTTTCTTGTACAATTTAGAAAATAATTTTTCATGGTTTACATAGTCAAAGGCCTTTGAGGCATCAATAAAACACATAAAAATTGTTGTATTTTGTCTATTGTACAGATCCAAGATTTCTTTCAAAGCAAAAATGCACATATCTGTTCCATGCTTGGGTTTAAAACCAAACTGGTTATCAGAGGTCAGCAAAAACTCTTCCAACTTATTCAAAATGGACTTTTCCAGTACCTTAGACAAAGTGCTGGGCAGAGCTATAGGTCTATAATTGTCTTTACTGTTAATTTTGCCAGTTTTATCTTTTACAATTGGAACCAAAATGACAGACAATAACCGGTCGGGTAGGACTCCATGAATAAGAAAGCCTGTAAAACAAATGGCGAGCAAGGGATATATTTTTCTGCTAGCATATTTTAAATGCTCAGCAGATACCCCGTCTTCACCACATGCCTTGTTGTAATCCAGCTTCATCACTATCTCAAAGACTTCTTGTGGAGTGATAATCACATCTTCACTCTCCTCAATTTTGTTAACAATAAAAGAATTACTCTTGACAGCATTGAAAATGTCAAAGTAATGTTTCTGCCACATCTGTGTAATCTGCTCTGCTCCATTTACACCATCAATATGAGTTGGTAGGAGCAGTTTATTGCTGTTCATTCTTTTTATCTCTTTCCAGAAGTCTGTAGGGCAATTGCTTTGCAGCTTCCTTGCCAGTAAGTCAGCCTTGAGAGTGTTCTCATTACTCTTAATAAACCGTAGGGCATATTTAAAGTTTGCCTTTGCTTTCTTCATATACTCAAACACATGGCCACACTTGGGCCTGCCTAATTCAGCCCAAGCTTTAAAGGCCCTTCTAGCCTCAGCATGGGACTGCTCCACATATTCATTCCAGCCTGGTTTAGCTTTATATGTCTTCATCTTATACAGAGGTTGACTTGAATCTACAATCTTATCATACAGTGAGCACAGTTCACCTCTGTGTTGCAGAATCTGACAGTTAATATCATTACAGGTTACAGCACTCTTAGGCAGCTCAATGTTACTCAGCCTGATTTCAGACTGGGTAAAATATGTACAAATGTCCTCTTGCGTTAAGGTGGACCACTTAATTTTTCCAACTTGCGTCTCATTGCTCACACACTTAAGAGATGGCACTTTGCCCACATTCACTAACAAAGAGAATGGCACATGATCCGAAGTAGCAAATTCATAGTTGATCCAAATGGATAATAGAATCATTAGCATCACTGGTACATATGCAATGATCTAACCAGGAGGTGGTGTGCCACGCCTCACTAATGTAAGTGTAGCTGTCATTAGGTAAAAGTGCTTCACTGGCGAGAGAAAGGCTATTTTCTGAGCAGAAATGCTCTAAATGATTAGCAAACAAAGACCTATTATCTGAGAGATCCGCATTGAAATCCCCCACAATAAAGATGCTGCTAGAAACATTGTCTTGTAGATAAGCCATAATATAGGCCAGCCTATTGAGGTACTCAAATTCATTATCAGAGCATTCATATGGTGTGTATATGTTCAATATTGTTATTTTTTTATCCTCACAGCAAAATTCAAGCCCTATAGCCCAATCAACGTTCAGCCTGACCACTTTAATCAGATGGTCATACTTTTTATGCCACAACACCGCAACACCTCCAGGAATTCTGCCACGAATTATCCTGGTTCTACCATCTGTGGTGGATTCCCCTGCCCCATAGAAGTCTTCATGTATAGAGTTCAGCTTTTCTAAGTCCTGTTTGGATAAGAAAGTCTCCTGCACACATAATATATCGTACGTATCTAAAAGTTTGTTTTACGAGCTTTGTCGGCTTCGTCGTGCCCAACACGTAATCCTCCGAACATTATATGATCCAATTTTAAGATTCATTGAGTAAGATCACGAGCACTTTCCTCGCGGATCGCTTCGATAGCCGCAGGCCCAGATGTAGCACCAGGTGCAGAGCAATATTCAGCCTCACCGGCCATTTGGGCTAAGCTACCACGCTCTCTCGATTTGCAAGCCTCATAATACCAGCGCACATAGATCCCCGCAGGCCAGAGTTGCGTATCATACAATTCGGCTACTTCTTTGCACTCCGCTACCACTTGGAACGAACCAAATCGGTTGCTAGTGGACGCTAATTTCTTACAAGTCACCGGTTTGCCCAGTTTCCCAGACAAATAAGCGCACAGAGTATCAGCGTCTAGCTCAGGAGAAAACCTAGTGGCAAAGACACTCACCAATTTGGTTTTGACCACGGGGATATTACTCTCGGTTCCAGTGCCGATTATTCCCATTTTCTTCCACTGCTCCCTTCTTGGACGGGGTTGCACAGCTGCATTGGGCTGCGTCACGATGCTTGGCTGCTTATGTTTTCCTTTCTTTACCACCGTACTCCACATATGGCGTTCATGGTCTCACCCACGCGGCCCGTCTCTCTCAGCAATGATCGCGCCGGTGCCATTTCAGCCTCCGTCTCCATCAATGGTACAGGGGCCCCTTCGTAGGCTTGTTGGCCAGCGTCTCCGTAGGCTTGGCCAGGTGGTACACGCAGCCTTTCCAACGCTGGCACTCGATGCTCCACATCCGCCGCGGCCGCCCTCGCATTCTCATTCTCACTTGTCTGAGTTTCAAGAGTCGCTCTCAGACCGGCTACCTCCCGACTCAGCTGCTGCACTCTGCTGAGCAACGCAGATGCGTCCACATGCTCAAATCCAACAGGAGGGAGCTCATCCAAATTGTGCGAAACAAATCTGGGAATATTTTCTCCACACTCATTTAGCACTCTCAGGCAATCTTTTAAATTATTGATGTCTTTCTGAGACCCTTTGTGCTTTACAAAGCGCATTGAAGAGGGGCACATTTCAAACAGCAGCCGCTTGGACTCTTCAATCCATTCAGAGGCGAAATTGTTTATCACCAGCAGAACAATTTCGTCATGGGCCAGTGTTCTCATTTTAACGACAATAAAGTTTAAAAGTTCATCTTCAATGATCACTTTGCCATCAGTAGTTTTATACACACAAATCTTAGTTTTTGTTCTTAAGCGTCCAGCTCCACCTGCACGCACAGCCGCACTTGTCACCATCTTAATAAAACGTCACGCTGTTTACAAGAAAAGAAAAGAAACAATACACATTAACTAGCTGGTACGAGCCAGCCCCCAAAGAAAGAAACAGTCAGTTCACAAACATAAATAAGAATAATAAGAATACACAAAAACAATATTCATTTCAATCTTGTTCTGTAACTCAAAAGTAAACTTAAACAAAAGGAAAGGAAATTACATACAAAACACGCAAAAATGAGCACAAGACAAAATAAAGAAAAAGCTCAATTACAATTCGGAACAAACAAGAAACAAATCAAAATAAAACCAGCAGGGCCACGATCGCCCGCACACAAAGAGCAAGCCGGCGAGAAAACAGCCACGCTTCCACTTTAGTTCTCACACTGCGGCGAGCAATCGTCCAGGCTCACGGTTAAGCAAGTTCAAGTTCGCTCCGACGAAAAGACGACCAAAATAAGCCCAGGCAAGACAGCAGTGCGTTACGTCAACAGACGCGCATCTCGTCCCGCAGTAGAGGTGAAACCCTTGCTCTCGTCACTCAATCTGTCGAACATGAAATAAAAATTACTAATAAAACAATAAAAGAGACAAACCACGCGAATGGCTCTCATACATACCGGAAACGTTCTCAGCGCAGCACTATGCGTGTTCGCTGGCCTCAACATGCTGCCGGTTGCTCGTCAATGAACTACGCAGACTCAAAATAGTAAATAGCCTACACGTTCCATTGACAAATCCTCAAAACAGACGTAGGTTACCAACCTCAAAATCCGGGGCAGCCTGTGCACGGCCGCACAGAGCCGAGACGGCACTTCAGCTACTCTCCCATTCATAAATGGCGGCCTCCGTAAAGGGGCGTTGGGGTGTCAACGCATACCAAGTGACAAAAACCTCCCCATTTTATACCATGACACCAGACTGCTGATAGGTTCAATGTTTTCACATGACACTGGCCAATGATCAACACGGGTACACTTCACCCTGCTACACATGAATCACATGAAATATTATTCCTGGGTCTTTTGACGCTTACCTTCACTTTGCACTACATCAAAAGCGAGCGTTTACATAGAATTCCGCGCTGCAAAATGCTTTGGATTTGCAAACATTCTGTTATGTTATTATTATGTTATCATATTTGTTTTAGTTTTCTTTATGACAAAGGTGGCAGACCACAAAAATCGCGGCATTAGTCAGTTTAAAGTATTGCCATACAGAGAACCAAGCCATAGTGGCCTTGGAATGTGGGATTTTTTAAGGGCAATCACGGCCAGATCATTGGGCAACCAACGACGGCAAAAAAAAACCCCCAGCAAATGTACAAAACATATAGCGGAATGTTAGCTGCTACTTAAGCTTCGGTGCCGTGCGAAAGTTGTTTTCAAAAGTAGGCTAACTATGGGCAATGTTTAGCTAACGCTAGCTGGTGGAGATGCACTCCCTCCCCCACAACAGGTTTAGGTAGGCTAGTTTGAGACAATAACTCTAAAACAGCTAAAATTAGTAATGCATAATTTAACATAAACTTCACTAAGTTGACCGAACCTACCTTGAAAACAAGGATTTTTCAGATTTAGGCCTATCACTTGCTTGAAGTTGCTGCCGTTCACGTTTCCTGTGGAACTACCATACTGCAGGCGGGACTTCCTGTTTCATATATATATACGCGGACCAATTCCGGACGTCATCACGACGTGTAAACTACTTCTGCTTTAGACCTAGGCTACTAATGAATCACGTTGAAAAACAATGTTAATATTTAACATTAAAAAATGCATTCACGAAGCTAAGCATGTCAATGATTAATGCCTCAGTCAATCAAACATTTCCCTACATTCATTGTTCATGTCAATTTCCTGCACCTGTCTTAGACGTCCACATGGCGTCACAGTCTGCACCTTCAGGGAACCAAAATCTGACTTCCAAACATGACGTAGAAAATACCTCATTTGGAGGTAACTTTGCAAACCTAGATCATGTCCATTTCCTGCACCTGTCTTAGACGTCCACATAACATCCAGAAAATTACCTATTCCGGCTTTCAAATATTGAAAATTATATTGACGTTCAGGTGGGGTCATGGTTAGATGTCCAAATAGCAGACCTAGATTGCACGTTGCATAAAGGTCAAAAATTGGTCTTGGACCGACTGACGCAATATAGACATGATCTGCCTGTCCAATAGACGTCTGATGTTTAGTGGGTAGCATCAGGTAAAGTTTGTGTCATTGAGTGTATAAAGCAACAGCTTTTTTGCTACAGCAGGTCCCAGTCACAGCCAGAGTCGAAAGACTGGTGTCTCTCATGTCAGGGCTCCGGAAACCAGTGCGGAAATGTCCATTGACTTTCCTTCCGTTACTGCAAGTGTGTTATTTATTTTGACTTCACTGGTTCAAAACAGTATGTTCATTTATTATAAAATCGCCATTGTTCAATGTTATTCTCTTTTGTTATAATAAACTACTGTTTTTAAATATTGTGCATTGTTTTAACAGAGTCCTTCCTTCAAGAGCTTAAACGCTCATTGGGTGAGGACATACATGAAGATGAAACGGCACTTCAAGTGAATCATGAGGGTGTCGAACACATCTTCTTTGTCATTAGGAAGACAGCTCTGGTTATTACTCCCTACGGGGGTAATTCACCAGCGCCAGTGTGGCTGGAATCCCCCCAGTTCAGCGTGAACTCCCCGTGACTTTATAGACTCGTGACATTCCAACAGACACACACACACAATCATGCACAAACACACACAGAAACCCACTACAGAAAAGGACTTTTTACCCATAAAGTCACTCTTAAATGTACTAAATATATCCCTTTTTGTGATAAGAGGTGTTTGTAAACCATAGGAAAGCTTATATGTCCTATTGTAACATTAATCGAACTGCAAATGCCTATACTAATGCATAATAATGTATCTTTGCATTGCTACAACGTCTATATTCTATTTTTGATATCTCTGTAATCCTCTCCAGCTAACGGAGTGGAATTCCGATAGCAGAATGCAGTAATGTGCATTGTTTTATACATTTCATATGTCTTGAGCAAATCTTCTCAAGTTAAATCTCCTCATGACTCATTCCAGTGGGCGTCGTCCACTGGACAGAGGAACTTTTCTCTTTCGAAATGCTCTAAGATGATTCGTCCCCCCACGAAAAAGGGGATGTGGGACACTGCTCACGGGACACTGATAAAAGTCCAAACCTTCAGTTTCCTCTCTCTCTCTCTCCCTTCCTCTTCTTCTCCCCGGCGCAACGCTTCTCCAAGGAACATCTGAAAGGCTCCGGCCTTCTCCTCGGACAAACACATGTTCGAGTCGTAGCTGCCGTTCTTTGCCACTAAGTTATATATATTTGCCTCTTCCTTCACGGGAGATGAATCTTATTTTCCGGTAAACGTTACATTCAGTGAGCCTTTTAAGCTTCCTGCGACACCGGAAGGCACAGCACAAACAGGACACCGTCTGCGCTTCCTGCCCTCAGCATCACCTGAACAGAGAACAAACTTGCAAATATATTCCTATGAAAGCTGATTCCAGGTGTCTCGTGAAATTAGGTTTCTGTCTGTAATAATTACTTCTCTTCTCTCTATATCCTTCTTTCTTTCTTTCATTTATTCTGATCAAGTTATGTCTTATGTTCTTGTTTGGTTAAATGTTTGTTTGTGTTATTGTTTGCATTTTTACATACTTTTATATTTGTAGCTCATATAATCTCTCTAGTTTTGCATTTATTAAAATCCATTTATACTTTTAACTGTCTCTGTGTGTGAAACCCCACTTTTATAAAGTCAATGAAATAAAAGATCTAATTAAGCTACAAGCTCGATATTATAGACTACCTTGAGTAGTTTTTAATTCATAAACTCAGAAAGTTTGATGTTCGTGGCCAGAAGATAAACTTTCTTGGAGTTTGTAAACAGGGATACTCCTTCTTAACTGTGGTAGTCTTACATTTATTCGCTGGACGAATGACTGATGACGAGACCAGTTACAGAACGAGGTATTTCCGAAAATTGATAAAGTAATGTATATGCGATTTATGAATTATGACCATGAGTTATGATTAGTAATATTTCCCAAATTCCCTATTTTCTTGAGCTAATTCGCATTGATCCAGAGTCAGATATATTTACGTTACAGTTATTTACGTTACATCCCCAATATCATTTCCTGATCCCAGAAGTGTTCCCTTGGATTAATGGGCCAAACATTGCACAGGCTTACTTCTAAACAGTATGGAAGCCGTTGTAGCCCTCTTTGCGTATAGATTTAGACTGAATGTCAAACAATATCCTGTATGTTTAATGGCCAGGTCCCCCAAATACACCAGTGTATAGTGTATGAGTGAAGTTTACACATTGTTTATTTCCTTTGATATGTATTCTAAGGAGTGGTAAAAAAGTTTGTACAAACATCCCAAAATGTATCCATTTAGAACATTTTACTTCAGTGTAGTATATTGTTTAATTTGATCCGTTTTACTGTTCTCTTTTGTTCTCTTTTACTGAACTCTTCTTTGAAACAGAGCCGAAACATCACAGCAGACAGCTTCTGGAAAAGCTTCTTGCAGTGGGAAGCTGTTCGATTCGAAGTGGACAAATTATGCCAGGAGGACCACTTTGACTGCCCAGCGTGCAGCCCAGACATGCTTGCAGTATCCGTTGATGGAAACCGTAAGCACTACAGATTCAAGAGTGCAGCAAGGTACTGTGTGTGCATTGACGGTCCATTACTTTGAAAGTAACTGCTGTGAATTCAAAATCATATGAATATTTAAAGTTAATATGTATCTCTTTTATTTAGATCGGAGGAAAAAGCCATCTTTGATGGCGTGTTCATCGCGAATGATGATGACGTCACAAAATTCGTGGACTATGTCCATACCTCAACCAGTCCTGTAAACTTGCACAACTTCACTATATTTACCTATAAAACACCACGTCCTACAGAGGACTTTGTTTGAACAAGTTTGGACTGTTAACCATCTTCCATGTTTTAGGTCTCTGGAAGAGGTGTCTGTGGAGGGCAATGGTCAGAGGCGCGTGAAACGTCTCAGAAGTCCTCAGGAAAAACAGACGAGGAGGGCCTGGAACTCGCTGTATGTCGTCATGGGGTTCTCCTTCGTGCCCTCAATATATTCAGGGGGGAGATTTTTGCCTACCCCCTTTACCTCCAAAAGCAAATGGCCTGTAAGCCAGTTACATTTTTTGCAATGGATGTGGCATGCAAGTACTGGCCTTACCTCCAGAGAGTGACAGAGAAATGCCCTGAGCTTCAGGATCTCCTCACCATGAGGCCATTTCTTTCTGTTTTTCATGCCAAAGCTCATGATTTCAAATGTGAGGTAAGAAAAAATGATTGTCCATGACATTTTCTTTCCCTGAAATCCTGCATAAGATTGTTGCCACTTAGGTTTTCTTTTTTTGTTTTCTTTTCTAAAGGTAAAATGGAGTGGAGCATATCAGGAGGGGGCTGGTTCGACTCTTGGGAAAGAGGTGGAGCAGTGCAACGCCTTCCTCTCGAGGATTGCTGTTACGACAAAGCACATGTCAAAAGCAGGTAAAGTAACCAGTAAATTTTGATCCTGATGACAATGGTGAGCCACTTTGAGCTCAAGCATATATGCTGACTCTGAAAATATAAAGCTCAGAATATTCAACATAAATGGATGGATCGATTACAATACCATCATTTTATTTGCCGTGAGGATAATAAGGAAGGGCAGTGCAATATAAAAAATACACATCAGAGTACCATTCACCTACTGTCCTGCCATAGTGCTCTATGCCATTTGACTACTGTCCTGCGGCACTGTTTCATGCTATTTCTTCACTATCCTGTGCTATTTACCTAACCCTTTCATGGGACAGTAATCAAATGGCACAAGACAGCAGATTAATAGTTCCATAGTACTGTACTGTAAGTTATTATCTCTGAAAAGTTTGTAATTCAAGTCTGCACAGTTTCTTCTCCTACTGCTACTGGAAAGAAAGGTGATAATCTCATATTTTTTATTTTTGCAGGACGCATAGACATGTTGACGATCATGGCCATGCGCTGGAACCAACAAAAGTTTGACAACTTGGCTTCTACCCTTGCCTGCCGATATCGGAAGGTAAAGACACCAGTTTTCCCTTATGCAAAATGCATAGTGATATTGTAAAATAAAATATTAAATGTTCATACCATATATATTGATAGTCCACGTACACTGTTAGAAATTTCTTGTAATTTTACAGGAAATTCCTGGCTAATAGTTGCCGTAAATTTACTGTGAACAGTATACAGGACTGTTATTGTAATACTTAATACAACATCCCGACTGTAATTAATTACAATAATCATGTAAATTTACTGGTATTTGCCAGGAATTTCCTGTAATTTCACAGGATAGAATACTGTAAATATTACAGCAAAATTTTATATTTACGGCAACTCAGTAGCCAGGAATTTTCTGTAATTTCACAGGACAAATCAATATACTGTAAAACATTACAAGTATAAATATTACAAGTAAAAAGCTGTCATTTTCCGTATTGGCCAATTAAAAACACAACAATGGTATATTTTCTTTTTTTATTAACAAACTGTGCAAAAATACATATTACAAAAGTATCCACTTTATCACACACAAACAAAATGTTACTTTTAAAGGGATACTCCACTTTTTTTTTGGAAATAGGCTCATTTTACAACTCCACCAGAGTTAAACAGTTGAGTTTTACCATTTTCGAATCCATTCAGCTGATCTCTGGGTCTTTAGAAGAATGTCAGAGTTTTTGGTCCCATTGACTTCCATAGTATATATTTTTTCCTACTATGGAAGTCAATGGGACCAAAAACTGTCTGGTTACTGACATTCTTCTAAAGACCCAGAGATCAGCTGAATGGATTCGAAAATGGTAAAACTCAACTGTTTAACTCTGGGGGAGCTGTAAAATGAGCCTATTTCCAAAAAAAGTGGAGTATCCCTTTAATGAAGAAGCTCACTTCCAGACGTCCAGGCAGCCTATCATCAGGGGGAACACGATGATATGGAACAAAGGTGTCCAGCCAGACTTGAACTGCATAGGGGAAGTTGTTCATGTTACTATCCCATCAACTCAAAGTCCAGTTTTCTTAGGAGGGTGCAAACAGGTGCGTTGAGCCTGTGTCTCTTCTCGGCTTTACTGCCCGTCTGGGAGTGGATTCCACAAAAAGCTCTGAAAACTGAGAGAGAGGAAAAAAGTTAAAGTTTTCATATCTGTTAAATAATGACAAATACTGTGTAAAAAACATAAGTAACCTACTTGCTCATAAAATAAAATGACTTTGATGTATTTATTTAACATTAACAACTTTAACCATACAATTTAATTTAATGAATTAATGAAAGTTGTAATGTTAAACTGTTGTCTGTCAGTCTCTTCTGTTTACACAAATGATGTCCTGCAGGGGAAAACCAACTCTACTAGAACAGACACTTAACAACAGTAGCTGGGTCTCCATCCAACTTTTTAATGCACATTTTAACCATTTGAAAAAGAAAACCTGACTGGAAACGGTTAAAATTCACATAAAATATTCTAATGTGAACAAAAACTTCTATGTGGATTGACAAATTTGCATTTTTTGCAATTATATCAGGTGTTTCAAGTTGCCCTGTCAACCTTACGTTTTGATCCCACAGTTGTTCACGACTCCTAGGTGCGTGACCATTTATAATTCGCATAACAGAGTTGATTGAAATGCTCTCCAATTAGAGGGTTTTTTTGCCAAATTTTTACGAATGCGTTTAAAAGTTATGTTTTAATTGGATGGAAACCTATCTATTGACATCATTGCATAGAATATATCATAGAACCTAACAATACTGGTAATAAGGTAATAATTCATGGGACGTTACATATGAGAATGATGGATTCACTTTACAGTAAGGGGACATGAATTATCATGAATTCATGTATAAATTCATGCATGAATTATGCATTCATATCTCATGAATCATCAGGAACTAACACGAGTTCAACATTTTTCATTCATGACTTCATGGGTGAACAACACCTTAATTAAAACATTAACCAAGATGGGTAAATCATCATGAATTATGATTTATTACGCATGATCATGATGTTTTCTTTGTTCACAGTTATGCCACTGTTCATCAGTGTTTCTAAGGACCAGTCACCACTTTAGTTGAGGGGCCACACACATGAAGTCATTGATAGATAATGCTTAGTTAATGATGACTACTGTATTTGAATGTCAACAGTTCATGTCTTCTTCAAAGCCTGCAGGTAGTTGGACAGACCCCAAAATAGACCAATCACAGCTCAGAGCACACAAATTCTGTTGACATTCAAATACAGTAGTCATCATTAACTAAGCATCATCTATCAATGACTTCATGTATGTGGCCCCTCAACTAAAGTGGTGACTGGTCCTTAGAAACACTGATGAACAATGTGCTAATGGTCGCATAACTGTGAACAAAGAAAAGCATCATGATCATGCGTAATAAATCATAATTCATGATGATGTACTCATCTTAGTTAATTTTTTTATTAAGGTGTTGTTCACTCATGAAGTCATGAATGAAAAACGTTGAACTTGTGTTATTTTCTGATGATTCATGAGATATTAATGCATGAATGAATGCATAATTCATGCATGAAATTATACATGAATTCATGATAATTAATGTACCCTTACCGTAAAGTGTTACCTCATTTTCTTTATTAGTGTGTAAACAGTTTAAACATACCTTTGTATAAAGTCCCTGAGGCGTCTTTAGGATACTGCATGTTGAACACATAGTAAGCAGCGAAGGTTTCAGCCACTCCATTCAAAAGACTGTTTTGGGCCCCATCACAACTGTTCCTTCTATGAACACTTGTTGCGATTAGTGTCTCTCCTGAAATGCATTAACACAATATGATAATAAAAGGTGAGTAAATCATGGGGTAATTTTCATTTAAAAGTGAAGTACTCTATAAAATAAGGGAAGAATATACCTTGCACAATTAAGCAAGGTGTGCTGGATAGGTCTCTCTCTCTCTGGATATCAGCAGCTGTGGCAGAGGGCTAGGGAATAAAAAACGTAAACATTACCAAATGTATTACCAATTACACAAATTAAAAATCTATTATTATTTTAGTCCATATAGTCTGCCAGGCAGCCACATGTAATTTGAGACAAAAAAACCCCCAAAATGGTTAACTTAATTTTAATACTACTGATAATTTGCTGCCTTTTCTGAAGACAAAGAGAGCGTTCAGGCTCCGGAATTTTTTTTATTTTATGACGATGCTGGTTGGATTTAGTTGCACACGCGCAGTTTATTTTAGATACAGACAGTTACTGTACATGACTGTTCTTCCAACCTGGTTTGCCAAGCACAAAGTAATGTTATAACATATGATGCTATATTCAGCTTATCTCACAGTTATAGCTGACTCACATAATTAAAGATACCAGCATTGTCGTTTAATTAAAGCCCATATTTCAACTAAAATTTGCTTGTGTTTGTTCAGTGACCGTAAAATCTATAAACTTCGTTTTTGCTAGTGTGCAAACCACGGCTTCAAGACCCCCGATTACAAGACAGCAAAGCAGAAGTCCTAATAATGTTACGACAGCCTGTCCAGTAGCACGTGTAATCAATGCAATAATAACCTGAGCTAACTGATCGGGCTAACGTTAATGCTTATTTTAACAGTCTGGGCTAACGTTATTTGAGCTATCGTCATTGTGGTGGTTGTTTTCCATTAACGTTAGGCTACGTTACAAGCTCAGCTCTACTCGATTCTACTCACCATGTTTGTTTTTCCATTGAAAATAGTGCCGTGTATCTGCATGTGGTAACGTTACCATTTTCTTTATGGATTGAGTAACTTAAAGAAGACGCCGCTTCACCGCGGTCGGTTCAGGTTTATAACGTCGTTACCCGGGAGTGAGCGGGGCGAGTTGTTGAGCTAACGTTATATCTAACATTTCTCTAGCTAATGTTACTGAAATATACCAAGCGAAAAATTTTGAATATCTCGTACCTTGTAGCTGCATGTGGTAACTTTTTTCCGTATGGGTTGAGTAAGAAGACGCCACTTCACCGCGGTCAGTTCATAGTGTTGTTTTACCGGGAGTGAGCGAGTCGAGTCGGGGCGAACGTCACAGAAGCTAATGTCACTGAAATATACCAAACGAAACAATCACCACTCATATGACCGGTATTAATATATCCATAGACTTATAAAAATAGATTTCATGTTAACGTTTCATACCTGAGATGTGTTCCTTCCAAAAGCTGCTTCTTCCAAAAGTGTTTGATTCTGGTGCCGTTGGCCACCACGGTACCGCGCAATTTCAAAATTCAAATCGCAGCAATCCCACAATGCTATGCGGTGGCTGTAAAATAATGCTTCTACAGTGTAGTTACAACAAAATTACAGGACTGTCCATAAATTTCCCATCATGCATTTGTATTTACAATAAAAACATGAATACAATATGTTGTTGTAAATTTTATTGTAAAAATTACATCAATTGCTAACAGTGTATATACGAATATACTGTATATTTAATTAGTGTTGTATGTGGTTTTCTAATAGTGAAGGTACTTCACAATCCTTATCAACAATTGTCAAAGTTGTAGGTGTTTCCCTCATTGTCATTTATGTTTGAAGGCCAAATTAGCCCTGCAATGCCAGTTGCATAACCTGGAGGCCATGAAAACGGTAATGGACATCTCAGACAGTCAACTGGAGAAGTGGATCTTTGATGTCAATGAGTGGGCAGAAGGTAGGATATACTGTTTGATATGGTGCTTGATGTATCACTTCTGACCAAGCTTGGCTGCAATTCCAAAGAGGCTCATTCTAATCGTAGTCAAAGAGCACATATTCTGATTGCTGATGACGTGTGGACAAGATTATCCCCATGGGGACAATAAAGAACCTAACTAACCTAACTATACTCAAACTTAGCTACAAGTGTAGCCTCTCAGTTACAGAGAAATATGAAAAGATTGTTGAGGCTTTATTTTGCTCATACACCAAAAATAGTTTTTCATGGAATCAAGAAGCATATTTCTTATCTCTTCATTTCTTCCTCTCAGCAACAACATCCCCAAATGATGCTGATGTTGCCGCTGTTGCCAGCCGAATAGAGGAGCTGGTGGCAAGTGTTAAGAGGAGGTCCCAGCGTCTTTATAAGGACAGTGACGGATGCAAAGGACGTGCCCGAATCCGCCGAAAGATCAGGGAGGAAAAAAAAATCTTAAATTCTGTAGTGGAGAAGTATAAAACCTTGATTCCTAATGCAGAAAAACTGACATTGGACACCATTCTATCTGACGAGATTGTTTGGCCATGGCAGCTTACACACGGTGGTATGTACACAATTCCGTTGACTATGTGAAATAGTCACATAGTGGGACAAAATCTGTCATGCCTCGATTGTAACCCCAGAAAATATTGAAATACTTCGAATCCACTGTGAGACACCAATGTGTCCCTGAGCAAGACACTTAACCCCTAGTTGCTCCAGAGGCGTGCGACCTCTGACATATATAGCAATTGTAAGTCGCTTTGAATAAAAGCGTCAGCTAAATGAATAAATGTAAATGTAAATGTAAATGTAAATACTTATCTTAATTACAACCGACTTACATTTCATCTATGTATTTCAGACTCTGTAGATCTAAGGACAAAGAGGAAGGCGTTCGACATTGTGATGGCAGTAAGGAGACTTGAGGAGGAGAAGAGGATTCTTATTGCTGAGATGAACAAACATTGGAAGTCTCTTTGCACCCGTTCAGACACCCTGAAGCAGATGTCATCCCAGCTTTCTAATGTGACATCAGGTATGTATTTGTTAAACTTGGCATACATTACAATGTTTCTGAATGTTTCTGATTAATAAAGGCTCAATGTGTTTTAACATGTAAGGTGAGACGTGGGTCCTGCTTCAAGATGGTATCCGAGGTCTACAGAGCTTGACGATGAAGAACAAGGAAGCAAGCAACAGCCTGGCAAAGCATGCAAAGAAATGTTATGTTCAAGTTCTGACTGAAACAGAAATTAACTTTGATAGTGATTCTGAGGAGTAACATACCAGCAGTGACTCTGAGCAAGACTAAACATGGCCAGAGTCCTTTTTAATGCTGTTGTGTGCTGGGGAGGCAGCATTAAGAAGAGGGCAGCTGGGACAGGTTTGAAAGGAAAGCTGGCTCTGTGTTTGGCATGGAGCTGAGGTTAATCATTTAACAAACTGAGGATAATTTGCAGTAGCAGTCTTCTGTCATGCTCAACAACGAGGAGGTCCTTTGTCCCCAGGGCAAACCAGCAACTCAATGTCACAGAAAAGGTTAGGGGAGAAATGGACTTTTCAGCATGAGTCTCACCCTGCGCCAACCATCACATCACTTTGTCTATTGTCTAGTATCCACTATCCATTTCACTGTCTTACAGGCTACATTAGCCCCTCTACACATTCTGGGCTGTGGTCCCAACATTTACTCCTGTTGGCTTGTATAATCTTTTTTACAGTTTTTTTTATTTGCTTTGGTACTATTTTCACAAGTAAGGTGTACATTTTCAGAACTCGTAGTACAAAAATCCAAACTGATCACACTTTCAACACAGCTAGTCATTCTTTCAAAACCTGATGTAATGCTTTCAGTCAGTTGCACATGTTTTCAGTCCACATAATCATTGTTTCAAAGACAAGATTTTTGTAATATGTAATGAGAACATTTGGTTTAATCACAGAAACACAACAGTATGATATTTCAGTTTAGTACTTTTAACAATCAGTTCATTCAACAGCAAACAATGAAAGATACATGTTTCAAATCACCGTTGTTGCTGAAATAATTACAGTAATACAGGCTACAGTTGCCACATTAGAAGTAATTGAATCCATAATGTTTGTGATAGTATCTATCGAGTGTGTTATCAAAAGGTTTGATGAAGCACAGCCATGAGGTTATGTGCTAGAACAGAGTTTGCTGGCAATACAGTTAATGATTTCCCTCTATACCATTTGACTGAATCTATACTGTAGTGGACCTTTACAGATGAAGGATGAGTTACAGTAATTCGGCAGTCTCTACCATGGTAATCTGTTTACAGTATTGCATACATACTATAATGTAAAATGCTGTATTTGATGCCATCTGTCTCCCTTCTATGATCTATCTCTGATCAATAGATGTTTTACAGTATTTAAAACATCAGATTGCAGCTTTACAGTATTTGCACAAATGGCAAATTTCTCTCTCTCTCTCTCTCTCTCTCTCTCTCTCTCTCTCTCTCTCTCTCTCTCTCTCTCTCTCTCTCTCTCTCTCTCTCTCTCTCTCTCTCTCTCTCTCTCTCTCTCACACACACACACACACACACACACACACACACACACACACACACACACACACACGTGTGCACACACTTTGAACATTGTGGTGGTTTATTATCTATAAATCACTTATGTAAAAATAATTCATTACATTTGGTTTTCCATATCAGAAATTGCAAACAAGTTCTATAGAAACTGTGTATTGAACCAATATCTATAGAAATCTATAGGTGTACCAAATGATTCATTGATTATCATTAAGATCAGTTGGATTAAATATTAGACAAATGTATTAAATGAACAAGAAGAGATACAAATCAAAAGTGTTGAGACATCTTATAATACAGAAACTCTGGATCAAAACACAGGAGAAGAAGAAGCTGAACCAAGTGATAGTAGATTACTCACTCAAATGTAAAATAACGTGATCATCAAACATTAAACAGCTTGTAAATCAAAACTGCTTAATATTACCAAATGAAATTAAGCGTAACACATGACTGTGAAGCTTTGGGGTTGTTGGACTTGACCTACTCCATTTGTGTTTTCCTGTTTTGATCATCATTCTGAATCTGATCAAGGCGCAATCTTTGACAAAAATTTGATTTTCTCAAATTCTTTGTTTAAAATTTTGCCTTTATGAAACTTACCGACATTCAAGTGTTGATAAAAAAGAAAGCATGAAGTACAGTTAAATGTATTTTTCAAGTATAAAAAATAATATCTACATTTGAACATAGTAGTATACTGCAAGTGCAAAATAATATATAAATAGTATAATGTTATCTTCACTTAAAGAAAACTTACAAGTATACTTGCAGTATAAACTACTAAACTAGTAGTTTACTGAGAGTACACTTCAGTGCGTACTTTCATAAACTAAAAATGGTCCTGCTGGTATTAAAATAGTAAACTACTAGTATACTTATAAATTCACTTGTAGTAAAGTTGCATTAAAAATAAGAAACCTAGTTGTGTACTTAGTTTACACTTGTAGTAGTACACTTAAACGTATACTTTTATATACTAAAAGTGGGCCAATTTAGTCCCAAGCAGTATTGAAATAGTACACTTACAAATCTACTACAAGTACACATTGATATTAGTATACTTACTACATAAAGTATACTTACAAATATACTTGAACATTACTTAAGTATACTTCATAAAATTAACTTGAAGTATACTTCTTTTTCGTAAGGGGTAGCACTTGTGAGAGGGTTGATAACTACTGCTCAGTGTTACCGTTTTGTCACATGTGGATTGAAAGATGAGACAGACATGAGTCAAGAGATAATCAGACAGCCTAATGAAAAATGTGGTTCAACATCTTACCCCATTCATCCATCTTTCCAATATCTTATCGTATGGATACATTGTCTGTCGACTGCATTTGCAACCTTAAATGACAAAGGCAAAAAAAAGTTTGGTTAACTTAAAATGGGTCTGAGTTTGCTTGAGGTGTTCATATATGAGTCACTGTTCTTAGTTCACTTTGAGGGCTGAAAGAGACCAAGTGTGAATACACCCTGAGTTTGGTTCAATTAAAGGGGGCTACATGCAAAAGCACATTTACACCCAACACATGGCTGCTGATATACACATGGGGTGCAAAGAATAGAAACAAATATACACAACACTTAACAAATATAAGAATGTCTACTTGCTTTTTGTTTTCTTCTTTTTGGCCAGGGTAGAGGGTGGGGATTGTGTGGGTCCTGTACCTTTGGCTTAGGGGTGCAAGGGGAAAAGATTAAGAATTATATACTCAGTATCTTGGGGAATTGGCTTAATTAATAGAAGGAGGTGAAATTCACATTGGTTAACTTTATATTAATACAATGATTACAAAACCATGGGGCCTATTCACAGATGCGGTGCAAGGCAAGATTACTTACTTTGTCTTTTCTTTATTTGACGTTGAATGGATGGTGGGGCTCGTCTGCCTTGGCCTGGGGTGGATAGTGGGGCTTAAGGTGCAAGGGAAAAAGGTTAAGCATTTTATATTCATTATCTTGGAGGAGTCAAGTCAAGTCAAGTCAAGTTTATTTGTATAGCGCTTTTCACAATACAGACTGTATCAAAGCAGCTTCACAGTACTAAATTAAAATAATACAACAAAGTTTGTTTCAAGAGGAATTTATTGATTGCTAAAATTAAATTAAATATCCCCAAAATATCCCCGAATATTAAGGAGTGGCTTAATTAATCAAAAGAGGTGAAATTCCCCCTGTGTAACTTGTTTTATATTGTGCACTGATTGCAAAAAAACATAGGACAAATTTACAGATGTGGTGCAATGCAAGATTACTTACTTTGTCTTTTCCTGGGTGGTAGAGGCTCCACATGCTGCTGAGCCTGAGAGTCGATCGTAAACAGTTCAAGTGTAATAATTTGCTGGTCTTGTGGGATTAGCTGGTCTATGGGCAGGGGCTGGTCTTGCTGGGGCTGGTCTTGCTGGGGCTGGGGCACATCTGTTGTGAAGTTAGCAAAAATATTAATTCAGGACACATTGTCAAAGAAATCAACGACAAACACTAATGAACTATCCATAAAACTTATCTTACCATTCAGTTTGATTACGAAGTCATATGCCCTTTCATGCTGGTTAAGAAATGTGTGTTGTTTTGCGTTGGTGGCAGATGCGTGACTACATCTGCCATCAACTTGCCTGTGCCCTTGTGCCTCTGGCTTATAAATAATATGGGCATATAGCCCAAGGCAGAACGTTTTTGGACCTGAAATGAAACAAATTAATTAACACATTTCCAATATATTATATTGCACTAGGGCTGGGAAATGATTAATTGCGATTAATCACATCCAAAATAAAAGTTTGTGTTCACATAATATTTGTGCGTACTGTCCATAATTATTTTGTATATATATAAATACACACACATGCATGTATATATTTAAGAAATATTTGCTTAAATATACTGTATATATATTATATATAATTTGTATTATAAATAAATATAAATATTTTATATATAAATTAAAAAAAATCTTAAATATTTACTTGCATGTGTGTGTATTTATATATACAAAATAATTATGCACAGTACACACACAACAATTATGTGAACAAAAACTTTTATTTTGGATGCGATTAATCGCAATTAATCATTTCCCAGCCCTAATTGCTACATTATTGATTGATTGAACTTTATTGTCCAGTCTGTTTTCACAGAGCGGAAATTTTTCTTTGACACTGTAACATACATTCACTACTTAAAAAACACATCACACATCAACAACACAAATACAAAGAATTATATAGCTAAACACTGTAAGAAAGACATTTTTTTAAATATTAACAGTCGTTCTATTGTTTCAATTAAAACACTGTACGATTTAAGATAATCACTGCCATTGGAAGAAAAGATCTTTTATAGACATTTTTTCTAGCCAAGGGAATTTTTAGTCTACGTCCAGATGGGAGCAATTCAAAAGCAGAGTGAAGAGGATGTGTGTTATCTTTAAAAATCGCAATTGCCATCTTTCCCATAAAATGATCGAACAAGCTCTGAAGTGGCTGTTGTTTTTGTCCAGTGATCTTATTTGCTTGATTCATTATTTGTAAGAGTTTGTTCTTTTGTTTTAATGTTAGATTGCTGTACCATGAAACAATATTATATGTGAGAATACTCTCAATCATTGATCGATATAACATTTAGGGTCTGCTGACTAATATTGAAGCTTCTCAGTTTCCTGAGGAGACCCAGGCGTTGTCGTGCTTTTTTATGAATGTACTCCACATTACTTTCAAAATTAAGTTTATCATCTATAATTGTACCCAAGTATTTAAAATTCGAGACCTGCTCTACAGTTTTTTCCTTTATAACAACTGGTTTATATTCAGATGCGGTATCTACTCTTCTCGATTGATTTCTCAAACATAACTCTTTTGTCTTTTCAATATTAAGATGTAAAAAACTACTCTCAAACCAACAGATAATACTGTCAATGTACTCAAAATATGAGGTGCAGTTCATTTCTTTCTGACATGAGACCAATGCCATATCATCGGCATATTTTATAAGAGTAAGGTTATCGTCATTGCACTTCAGTTCATTTATGTATACAGAAAAAAGTATTGGAGACAGTACACATCCCTGCGGTACCCCAGTATCCAAAACCAAGCAATCCGACATAAGATTATTATTAACACAAACTCGCTGCGGGCGACCTTTTAAAAACTCCTTAATCCATAAAATCATCCAACTACTAGCACCTAACTCATAGAGGCGCTTTAAGAGAAGATAAGGTTGGACAGTATTAAAAGCGGATGAGAAATCCATGAAGAGTATTCGAACATAGGAACTTGAGTTATCTAGATGATTTTAAACCTTATTTAAAAGAGTGAGAGAGGCATCCACAGTGCTCCTATTGGCCCGATAGGCAAATTGCAGGGGGTCTATGCATGTCTCAATTTGAGATAACAGTTCCTTACATACTATGCGCTCCATACATTTACACAGAATAGATGTGAGTGCGATTGGGCGAAAGTCTTTAAGAGATTTTGCATTAGGTATTTTCGGCACCGGAATGACAATGGAATTCTTCCAGGCTAATGGTACGAAACCATTGTCCAGGAAGATTTGAAACAATCTTGTACACACATGTCCAAGTTGTGCTGCACATTCTTTCAAGACTTTCCCCTTCAGGCCATCTGGGCCAGATGCCTTATGCGGTTTAATTTTATGAAGCACTGTGACAACCTCCCTCTCCTGTATAATCATAGGCTGTGATTGAGTCATGGTCATCATTAATTCATTACTAACAGACAAATCATCATTAAAATCATTATCAAATCGTGAATAAAAAATATTAAGATTATTTGCAAAACAATGAGGTTTTTGTTTGAAAATAATTAATCAGATGTTGTTACAGTAATGAAGATGGCGTCTACTCCACACTGACTTTGAATCAGAAACAGAGGGCAGTTTACTTGAATAAACTAGGTACTATTTGATTCATAGTTCATCCCTATCCCTAGTACCTGCCATCAGTTACACAAGTATTTTAAAGATAAGTGTAGTCTAGAATATTGCCTACTTATGTACATACACATACACCAGTGTATTTTCAAGATTTTTTTTTTCACAACAGAAGTACACCTGCATAAAATGAAAGTATCTTTACATATTGTGTATGGGGAGCTTTTTGTCAAACTGTTTATCAGAGCAACTTGCATGTGATGTACATTTATCACTTGAGCATCATGTGTGCTGCAAAAGCAATTTAATAGGGATGTACACATTGGTGTGGTTTTTAAAGCGATTGTCTGTCTAAAATTTCATACTGACAAGATGTGCCAACTTCCAACATCCGGGCACGAATGTGAATCCTGGTACACAGCACACAGCATGGCTGCTGTCTTCTGTCCATCAACAAACATGGTACCAAATACTGTATTTACTTTGGCCTTAATATTGATTACCACACAATTAATGAAGCATAAGCATTTTTACTTACATCTATTTGGGCAGAGGCCACCACCCGAGATGCATTTTTGTTTTTGATGACCCTCTGGCCCCAGTCATCATTAATTTTTGCAGTTTTTAATAACCGCTTGCTTGGCAGTGTGGCAAAACAAGCACTGCAGGTTTTGCGGTTGGCCTGTTGACAGACCTGGCAGCTTGGGCAAGGCCTGAATTTTGGCTTTGTCATTCTAAAATGTACACACATACAAAAAATATAAATATTAAATATCATACAGGGATCCAAACACACATACAGTAAGTACAAGAAAGACAGAGCTAGTCAATCTATTAGCATGTGTCATACAGCAGTAGGCTATGCTTAACGTATCACTTTTCTAACATTATAAAAGGCAATACTAGATCTGGATGTTTGCAAGGTGGCAAATTATTTAAAATATTTTAATAATTATTTTATTACATGGATGGCTTCCATGTAGTTCCGCCATCTTGAAAAACTATAATAGCAGAGAGGGACAAACAGTACTAGGCCAACGCGTTTCCACAACGCGTTTCGTTCAGAGCCAGCGTCACGTGACTGAAGTCAGCAGAAGCGGAGGAGCAGAGCAGAGAGCAACACCGGCTATAAAAGGTCGCCATTCCTACGCTGTGTTTACCTCAGTAGCTGACGACCGGAAGTAGTATACCCGTTTTGTAGAACCCGGAAATATGTTGCACATAACGGCTTAGCTCCAGTCTATTTAACGGATCTTCTATCACCCTATAATCCATCGCGCTCTTTAAGATCACTAAATTCAAGGCTTTTGGTCATACCTAGGATATCCAGAACCACCAAAGGAGGGAGAGCATTTTCACATTTGGCTCCAAAACTCTGGAATAGTCTTCCTGATACTGTCCGTTGCTCAGACTCGCTCTCCCAGTTTAAAACTAGATTAAAGTCGCATCTCTTCAGCCAGGCATTCATATAATCCTACAGTTCAAACTACAATCCGGCCTCTAGCTCATAAATGCCAGAGGAGAACTGGCCCCCGACTGAGCCTGGGTTCTCCCAAGTTTTTTTTTTTTCTCCATTAGGTCACCTGATGGAGTTTTAGGACACCATTAGGTCACTTGATGGAGTTTTTCGGTTCCTTGCCACTGTTGCCTTTGGCTTGCTCAGTTGGGGATATTTGGGGGATATTTAATTTAATTTTATCAATCAATAAATTCCTCTTGAAACAAACTTTGTTGTATTATTTTAATTTAATACTGTGAAGCTGCTTTGATACAATCTGTATTGTGAAAAGCGCTATACAAATAAACTTGACTTGACATAACCCCTATTGATACTTTGCACGTGACGTCATAAGTACTGGCTGGCGGGCAAGAACGTCGTTCTCCAGCAACGAAACCCAGTAAACTAATCAAGGGTCGCCAGTTTTACTATGTGACAGTATTAGTTAAGTGATTGACAGTTGTGGTGTCCTATCAGGGGAGAGTATGGTCTATTTAATGCGGGTTGGCTGTATCCTGAGATGCGTCACGTCTTTGCTCCGCCCCCTCGTGCGTCATCCACTAGCGCCTCAGCGTTTCATTTAAGCGCTTTTCCGACGGTGCATTTCATCAGCTCAGAATATGTGTCTGCGCACCCTTCAGTTAATCGGTGGTTATGATGATCGCGGTAAACAGTAGCCTGTGGGGATTATACGTGGGGTGATGTCATCTTTTGGCGTTCGTGAGGCGCGGGTCCTCCCTTTCGTCCTCGGGACCATTTTGCTGGTTCCCTGCAAAATTTCCTTTTCGTTCTTCCGTGTTTCTATGAACTTGAGTTCACCCGGATAACCACGGTGCTTGCGCTGCCCCCCGTGTCGCGCTGATCGCGCCGGCGGGAGTTCATAAGGGCACAGGATTTGTATCGTCTACTTCCTTTCCCTCTTTTAGTGTGATAGAAATGTTGTGATTAATAATAATTGCCTGTTATTTGTACGAGAACCAGTGTGTGTGCACGCGCGAGTGCGTGTATGTGTGTGTGTGCTGCACCAGCTCTATTCTTTTGTTATTCATTTCTTTAGTTCAACTTCGTGTATTTTGTTTAGATTTATTTTGTTATCTAAGTGCGTGTGTCATTGT
Organism: Leuciscus idus; assembly: GCA_021554675.1. Taxonomy (NCBI): domain Eukaryota; kingdom Metazoa; phylum Chordata; class Actinopteri; order Cypriniformes; family Leuciscidae; genus Leuciscus; species Leuciscus idus. The sequence goes on along the minus strand of CM038625.1, from coordinate 11,212,179 downwards.
TTATCTTGATTATTGTATGTGTAATTTGGCTGTGATATTTTCTCTGGTTATTATTTTGGGGTTTTACTAAACTCAATTACTTTCTTTTTTGTCTTCATTTTGTTTCTTCCAGGAACTGAGGTGGCCAGGCGTAAGGACCTTCTCTTGCAGTGTTGTAGTGATGGTGTTGCAGTGGGTGACACTTTTGAAGTGCTTGCATGTGTGATCCAAGTGCACGGTGACATGTGTGTGTGTGTGAGTAGGATTGCGCTTTTGGAAAAGCCATTAAGTGGTCCTTCCGCTGGTCGACTCAGCCTGGTTGTTTTGTTTTATTTTTTTGTGTTTGGCTGAAACTCCTCCTACCCTCGTGGGTAGAGGACTATGTTGGTGTGTGCCATTCATATTGTCCCCTGTGAGCACCTGTTTTTGTCCTTTGATATTTGTGCATTGAGCGCTGAGCGCCCTTGTTTTAAGAAGATGTACTGTTTTTAACTATTTTTGTATGTCAATAAAATACCTTTTTTTGTAATTTAGTTGTACTCCTGTCTCTAACCTCCCTGACACACACACGAACCTGTGAGATCTAATGCAAATTGCTGGGTTATTTAGATATTCCCTGATTTATTCAGGGTGGCGTAGTCGACAATTATCACCGTAAGCTAGATTCTTTATTGAGAGCCCTCACCGCCTCATGCCACATTTGGCGTAGTCGGCAGGATTGTGTGTCAGTTGTGCAAGGCAGAGACGCGAGTGCTATAAAAAAAATGTAAAAAAAATGTAAAAAAAATTTGGGGGGGGGGGGGATTTTGTGTGTTTCTTTTCCTCTTTTTGTGTTTGTGCCAGGAAGTAGACGGTGGCGATCCTGTTGCAAAGGGTAGGCGTAACCTTCCGAGATAAGTTTCTTCCGTGGTAAGTGATTGCGTGGTTCGCAACTATGGAAGATGAATTGTGCGAATTGAGAGAATTGGTTGCACGGTATTGGTCTGAGGACGAGAGGGGGGACCCAAATGAAATTAAGGCGTTACGTCACCTGTATGGGGTACAGGGGCAACAGTATACAGGGGCTAATAGTGTTCTAGCGACATTCAAGCTGAACGAATTGCGAGACATGTTGAGAAATCAACGACAATTGAATCAACTTACTCAATGCATGGTTCAAATTCAAAATTCCCAGTTACGTACTCGATCGCCGCGGGTTAATCAAATTATTTGTAGACGTTGTCCGTGGCCTGGCCAGTTTGCTACGCATTGCGAAGGGGAACGTAGACCTTCTCGGGTTCCACCAGCTCGTGCAGGTTTAGCTCCATTAAGGGGTGGGCAGTCTCAGTTTGAGCAACCGTCGGAAAAGTGCTGCTGGCTAAGCTGTAGGGCCGCAGCTTGGTTGGGGAACCTATAAGGTAGAGAACTTGTGCATCACTCGTTTCTCGTTGTATAGCCGTCATGGCAGAGAACTTGTAGTAAGTGTCTCATTCGTGTTTATGTAGCCGTCAAGGCAGAGAACTTGTGTATCACTCGTTTCTCGTCGAGTAGCCGTCATGGCAGAGAACTTGTAGTAAGTGTCTCATTCATGTTTGTGTAGCCGTCAAGGCAGAGAACTTGTGTATCACTCGTTTCTCGTTGTATAGCCGTCATGGCAGAGAACTTGTAGTAAGTGTCTCATTCATGTTTGTGTAGCCGTCAAGGCAGAGAACTTGTGCATCACTCGTTTCTCGTTGTATAGCCGTCATGGCAGAGAACTTGTAGTAAGTGTCTCATTCGTGTTTGTGTAGCCGTCAAGGCAGAGAACTTGTGTATCACTCGTTTCTCGTTGAGTAGCCGTCATGGCAGAGAACTTGTAGTAAGTGTCTCATTCGTGTTTGTGTAGCCGTCAAGGCAGAGAACTTGTGTATCACTCGTTTCTCATTCGTGTTTGTGTAGCCGTCAAGGCAGAGAACTTGTGTATCACTCGTTTCTCGTCGAGTAGCCGTCATGGCAGAGAACTTGTAGTAAGTATCTCATTCGTGTTTGTGTAGCCGTCAAGGCAGAGAACTTGTGTATCACTCGTTTCTCGTCGTGTAGCCGTTATGGGCTAGTGGTCTATCGTCGGGGCGACGATACAAAAGGCGGGGATGGATTGTGACAGTATTAGTTAAGTGATTGACAGTTGTGGTGTCCTATCAGGGGAGAGTATGGTCTATTTAATGCGGGTTGTACATATACACATATACAAAAGTTGGTGTTTTGAGGTGTAAACGACATGCCAGATAGTTGTTGTGCAATTGGATGCACTAACCGCAGATGAGATAAGCAACCTTCACAGTATACACACGTCTGTGCATTACCATCAAAGGTAATTTCAACATTTGTTTGAATACAATGGGTGTATGATCATGTAATTAATCGTGTCTTTAAGTTACTGTAGTTTTGTCAATTAACACCACCAGTATTCACCAGCTGGTTCGGCGAGCTAGACTAACTGTACGTTCACACCGCCGCCAGAGAGAGCGGCAAAATTCATTGAAAATGAATGATTTCTGGGCACTTTGACACTCTCGCCGGTGGCGGTGTGAACGCACAGTAACAGCTGTCGTCTTTTGCTAACAATAACAGAAGTGTGTGATAGGTTGTTTTGAGGTTTGCGATATCTATGATTTTCAATGAGAACCAGAGATGACCCAACAGTAGAGCTAGCTTATTTACGGAGGAATTATTACTGCTCGATTATCTTAAAAAACCTTGTCTGCTTTACACAATTTAGCTACCTTGGAGTTAATCCTAGTCCATAGTTATGCAGCTAGCTCGCTAACAGACTTGATAGCTACTAGAAAGTCCTGGAACTACAGGACTCAACGTTGAAAATACCCGTTTGTTGCCCGCCAGGTATCCGTGGTAGTCACGTGACTGCAAAGTGTCAATTGCAAATTAAAATACCATTGGCAAAATACCCCACCTAAATTAAGGCAGGTTTTAAGCCTACAGCAAATATGCAGTTCTGCAATTATGTCGTTTTAATGTAGCCTAAAAGAGAGAGAGAGAGAGAGAGAGAGAGAGAGAGAGAGAGAGAGAGAGAGAGAGAGAGAGAGAGAGAGAGAGAGAGAGAGAGAGAGAGAGAAAAAAAAGTCGTGATACCGATTTGGGTTTCTGCCCCACGAAAATGTTAGCCTGGTTCTACCAGACTCTCGTACATTTCATTTGTACAGAGAGTCTGGCCTCTCTCCATTGAGAAACGTTTACTTCCTTGTAAGCGGGTTCTCTGTTAAAGTTCAAAACTATTGGATCTGCCCAGAGTCACTCAGGATCTGCCATAGCCAATCGCTAACGTGTGGTCGTGACGTATGTCATGCGCCGAAACCGGCCGGAAACAACAAGTCCGAATGATCAGTGGATTATGTTTAGAATAAGATGTCTGTCAACGAGAGCTGCAGGTTTTGTTCATCGAATTTAAGAGTTCAAGGAACAATTGTACATTCTAAATGTATATTTGACACTGAGGACAGTGATTCAGTCAACTGTCGAAGCTGGGTCTAATCATTAACAATACGCCGCTGCGGTCGTTTCGGATCTGCTGCAAATGCTGTACAGTGATCACCAGGCTACTGCGCGATACGGAAACAACTTTTCTGCCTCCTTCACTTGGTCCTCCATTAGTGCAACAAGAGGGGAGACGACAACAACTATCGGCTTTGCATCCCTATCGTTCGCCTTAGCTAACTCATTCACCACTAGAACTGCCATGGCGGTCATTTTGACCGTTTTGAATTTTATATCTGCAATAACTTTGTTGAAAAAATAAATACAATCCTGCTGGTACCTGACTTTTCCTAAAAGTGTCTGTATTTCATTTAAAATGTTTTTCATATAAATTACACATAAGGCAAAAAAAAAACAACTGAACATATTTACCTATTTCGGCCATAAACTGTCATATTGACCGCACTGAATTTCGCTGTATTATTATTAGGGTTGCAAAGGGGCGGAAACTTTCCGGTAAATTTCCATGGGAAGTTAAGCTGGGGAATTTTGGAAATATTCATTACCACGGCAACCGCTTGCGCGTCCACTCTGAAAGTAACTGTACACATAAGAGACGGATAGATACATTATTTAAGGTTATTTCTATTCGTTAGAATATTGATATATGAACTTGTTGTCGAGTAAGCCCCGTTGCGAGCATGTGCGTCTCTCTAAACTTTCAGTGTGCTGCACTGCTCTAGTTGACTTCTGCGCCTTCCCCCCCGAAAATATCACGTTAATTTTGAAAATGTAATTCATTTTGTGGATCCTCTTGGTCTTTCTGTTTCTTTGACAAATATCACTGTCTCAGTCTCACGATGTCGCGGTATACACGGAATAAAAAAAACTGTTACGTTGACATTTTCTTTCGCGGTAACGATATATACCGTCATACCGCCCAGCCCTACTTATGTGGTTTAATAAAGTTATGCTATCTTATTTAGCATCTAACTTATCAGCTTGCTATCTACTAGATGAATACATTTGTATGTGATATTTGCAATTTAAACATTTAATAAATATATTTCCCCATAATATCATCAAAACTTACTTCACTTTGTTTAGTCCACAGGCTCAAATGTGTGCCTTCAATAGTCTTGTGCTTTGGGCTTCTGTACATGTGATGGAGGCATGCACAGTGCCAGTAGAGGGTGTGGTCTCAATAGCCATGCAGTAAGCAGTGTGCATGTGATTGAGGAATGGCATGGATATTCAAGTGTATTTGAATGGCATCTGTTTGTTTTAGTCAATATTATGCTAAAATATACTTTCCTCAACTATATTTAAATTCCCTATAAGAGCCAACCTTCAACTTTGAAAAAATCCCAGTTTATTCCCATAAATTCCTGTTAATTCCCTTAAATTCCCATTAATTCCCATGGAAAGTTTCCATCTTTGAAAATTCCCAGAATTTTGCAACCCTAATTATTATACATGGGGCCTATATACGCAACAATAAAATGTGGTAAAAAATATACTAAACATATTCAACAACAAATCATTTAAATGTAATGATATTCAGAACAGAACAAGAATGAAAACAACTAAACAAGCCAAAATGAAATGCTTTATAAGCGAAAGTGAAAGTAAGCGGCGTTAGGCTCACGTAACTCTCTAATTAGAATCAAAATGTTTCAACATGTGTGATGTATTTGGATGCTAAACTATTCTTTATCATAGGCTTTGAACTTCACTCACGTTCCAATATCGACGGAAAAAATCATCCTCTTCACATGTATAAAATGGTACGAATTGTAGCCTACTAGTACTGAGAAACAGAGCAATGGAATTTTTATGTTAGGTTGACTATTATTATTATATTTTATTATGGCTATAATGAACCGGCTGCAATGTCAAGATTGCAATGCTGGAATATGGTGTGTGTGTGTGTGTGTGTGTGTCGGCGGGCGCGGGCGCGATCAAACAGTGGAAACATGAAAACATAGGCTACTCCGTCATTTTGTTCAGGGCATCTACGGATATTATTTATTTATAAATGTATAATTAAACTTGTTTAAATGTACAGTTTGGTGTTGTTTTGTTTTTAAAAGACATCCTAATACAATAAATGCATTAATCTCTCAATTGGGTATTTATCATTAAAGATACAGAGTTTTGAATCTAGCGATCAAAATGACCGTTTGCGGCAGTTCTAGTAGTTATGGAATTCTGGCACTTCTAGTGCTAGCGGAGTGAGCTGGAAAATCAAACTTTTCCCGAACCCCGTGGGGAGGAGGGCCACAAAATCATGGCCACCAACAAAACTTAGCAAACATTGTTCTTGCTCCGGCTTTAACTTCTGTATATTCGGCAGTTTTGCAACAGCGGACCGAATAGCTTTTCTCACGTCTTTCTCCGCTGCCATTACTCCAACTCAAACTGACGCACTACATCAACGTCATCGTTCTCAGCCACTTCCTCTGTTTGCTGATTGGTCCTACAAAAAATTGATTTCTGAAAACCTAAGAATATACAGCAGTCCCAGACGTAGTACTGAAGGAAAATGAAATTGAGCAGAAGTGCGTAGGAGGGCGCAGCCAGGCTAAGACTAGCCTAACTGTAACACTACTTAAAAGCACTTACATTAGCACTGGACCGTCATCAGATTACAAAGCCTGAAACGAAAAAAAAAAAAAATATATATCAAAAGCACGTCATGCAAATAACATGGTAAATGTTGCCTATTATGTGAAATATCGAAGTTAACGTTAACAGTTACTTGGTAAACAGGTGGAGCAGAGTGAATGCTTGCGAGGCCGCGGTAGTAAACCGCATTCGCAAAATCAAACCAAATACGTGGAAACAATGTAGAAATGCGAACGCAAAAAAATATATATACTGGCTTGCCATATCACTCAGTTGAACAATTTTCCATCTTCTCAAACTCTAAATCCCACTTATCGTCACAGGCGCAGGTTAGATTATTCAGATGATTCTTCCATCCATCTTCATGTAACGTTATGTCGTCCATTCAACTTTATCTTGATAACATGAATGATTATTCTGTTCAGTTGAATGAATCTCGCTGACAAATCAAGTTTGCCTGTAGCTACCGTCTGCTCGCGTCACATTTGAACTGAATTGAGCGCGAAAGAAATCAATCCCACAATGCAATACCTTTTCAGTATGATACTGTATTACGAATTTATCGGGTTAAAAACAGAAATGTGATGTATATTTACAGCTGTTCTGTAAAAGATACAGCCTAATACTGTATTATGGAAATACACTACAATTATGTAGGAAATTCGCTGTAAATTTACAGTAAAGGGTTACAGTGGACACAACAATAACGTCCAGAAATCACAAACTTACCCGTGACTCCATCTGGAAAATAATTTGCGATTTCGTATTTTGTTTTTGACCCTCTGAACTTACCGTTGGACAGGCAAAACTTGGTGATATTAAGTTGTTTGAGCTCAAACACATAATTACAATAAGATAGGCCATTAAAAAGTACAGTTTACTCAGAATTCATAATTAATGTAAAGAAATGACACATGTTTAAGTAATACAAACTCAGTTTGTTTGAGTAGAAACTACTGATTGGACTTAAACTCAATTACAATAAGAAAGGACAAGAAAAAGTTCAGTTTAATCAGAATTAACAAGTAATGTCAATAAATTAGACACATTTAAGTAATATGAACTCAATCTCTTTGAGTTGAATCAAAATCTGGGTTTACAGGAAATGACTCAGCTAAATGGGACATGTTTTGGTAAACTGTGTATTAAATGCAAATAAATCGATTTTACACGTTTTAAACAAATGTTCAAGGTCTCTTTTATCTCCAACTACGGTTTTGATGGAATATAAGTGTTTTTTTCTTTCATTCATATTCAAATTCAATGGATTCATACAGCCATTTTCAGGTAAATTAGGTAAAGTGTAATTTGTGAAGTGGGACACACATTTTCATGTAGTTTGTGCTTGGATAATACAATTGCTTACAACAGGGTATTGTAAATCAATATATATATATATAAATGTAAAAGAATAAATTTTACATTTATCAAAACAAACACATTCTTGGATTAAGGATGATGGTGATGATGATGATGATGTTTCATGCTCAGCTCTGTGTTCCTTTTTAAATGTATTATATTTTATTTAATAGGATGTCCCACTTTTACTGAATTTACTGTCCTGTTTAATCTGTTAACATAAATTAGGACTGTAACAAAACTTTATAGGCTACTTTTTTTTTAAAAACGAACAAAGAAACTTGCACGTTATTGCATGAAACGGTATTATCACATGAACAGGTGTAATAAAATTGTAGATTTTATTGTAATTGTACGTGTAATTGAATTGTAAACAGGTGTAATTGAATTGTAGATTGAAATAGTTTGAATGAAGTCCATTAATACCTGACAATGGACACCTCGAAGGGCATTAACCCGCTTATACCATGGTCACTTACGAAAGAAAGAAAAATTAAATCAATTAATAATACTTTAATGTGTTTTAGAGTAAAAATCGTGAGGGTTTTTATTTATTAAAGGGGAAATGAAGCAGTCAATCAAGTTTACATGATTTACAAAATGGATTTCCACTATAATCAACAATTATATAAGAAACATGATAAATGTAAACATATAAAAGAAAAAACGTTATATCTTTCGCGGCCAGGGCGCCGCCATTGTGCAGTATTCTAACATGTGACGTCACGGGGTTGGTTGGCTTTAAAGGCTCTGGGCTGAGTTCAGTAAAACGCAGTGAAAGACATAAAACTTAACATTAAACTACGCATAAAAAGCGTTCATCTGCTATCATATTATCATGTCAAACCTCTCATACATGTTTGCATCACACTGGCTCGTTAACAAGATGCATGTGCTGGTCGAACCAGCGAACAACTAACGTTAGGTATAGTCATTGTTAGCTAACAGCTGTAAGCATGAACTAGCTAAATAACGCTAACTTAGTACCAGACAAAAAGACGACGTCTAACGTTATGTTAACAAACTGCACACTGTAGATGTTTGTGAAATAATTTTTTATTCAATATAATGTTTTACATTTTACAGACGTTACAAACTATTTACAGGCTATTTGCTAACGTTATAGCTTGTGTGTGTGTGTGTGTGTGTGTGTGTGTGTGTGTGTGTGTGTGTGTGTGTGTGTGTGTGTGTGTGTGTGTGTGTGTGTGTGTGTGTGGACTACTCTTCAATCCTACTCTTCAATAAAAAAAGCCGTCTTCCTGCTTCATTCTGTAACATACAGATCTGTATTGTGCTATTGTTTTTGATAGTGTTATACATTTCTTACAGATAATCACGATGATCATTGCGTTTGTCTTAGCGAATGTGGTATCTTCCTGTCAGCAATTACAGTTTTTCTATAAGCTTTTTTTTAATAATGCCGACAGTAAAATGTTGCCAGATATTGCTACGAAAAACAAGCAACAATTATTATTTTTTTTATAATAATCCGAAATAAGTTCAAAGCTTGTGTTTTGGAAATAAGATTAATATATCACGAACCCTAACATGCAACTTTCCACTTTAATAACTTCCTAAAGTGTGACATTAAATCAGAAAAACAAGTCCAGAAGGCTACTGTCACCTTTCCATTAGATGGATCTGGAAACACTGGATCGCACGCGCGCCCTCACAACGCGCTCTCAAGCCCCGTTCACTGCGCTAGATTCTCGCAGCAAAATGAATTGCAAACACTCATATGAGGTGGTTTAAACGGCTAATTAATCATTCAGAGAGCTTGAAATTTTATTTTTGAATGTAAAAAAATGACCGAGGTCCGGACCTCGGTGACCTCATAGCTGGCTACGGCCATGTATCACCGGCTGTTCGACATAGCGACGTACCACTGCTCGGTTCTCACGCCGTATCGACTCAAATGCATAAGCAATGGGACACACGGGCTCAACAGGTCTCTCAAGTTCGTCTTCCTCCATTTCAAATCAATTGCGTATTCAGTCCGGTCCAGTAACGCTTCACTCTCTTCACTCACCAGCGGAACCAACCAACCCCCGTTACGTAGGCTGTGACGTCACTCCAAAATGGCGACTCGCTAGCTAGAAATTACGAAAATAATTTTGTCATATCTGTGGTTTTAAACAACTTTTTAAAATAAAATTTTTGGCAAGGTGATTTTTCTAATATATGTAGCTTCTACCAGTGCCAAAACATGGACGTTTCATTTCCCCTTTAAGCCGAGCGCACTATTTAATATCTCCCGTATACAGGCGTTGCCAAGCAACGTGGCCACAGCAACCCGACCGCAGCAGTTGATCAGTGAGTTTGAGCCAGCAATCAGAACTGTCATCATGCAAATTGACGGGACGCCTTTCCTAGGTGTACATTATCACTTTTTAATGGACACCCTGCAGCCAATCAGAATCGAGTATTCACCCAGACCATGGTATAATAGAATTTAAACTTTAGCCATTTGATTAGACTTAAACCATGTACAGCCACAGAACATGTGTTTCTCAGACATTCCAGCTCTTGAGTATGTACATTTGACCAATCAGTGGAGTTAAACTCAGCCCTGAAGAGAGAACTGTCTTTACTGCTCTTTTCTCTCTCTCCTCACTGCAACCTCTTTCTCATACTTTCAAGCTGCTGGCATTTGGCATCTCAAATGATCACGTGGTCTCTGACAATGACACACCAGAGACATAAATACTGCTGTATTGAAGCAGTGCTGTTTCATTAATTCTAAGTACCAAAGCACGATTGAGAGGAAACATGATGGAGACAAAGAAGTTTTTCGTTTATTTGTTGACAGTTTCGACATTCCTCTTGCAGGGTAAGACATTTCTTTATTTCTTTATTTCTTTATTTATTTCTCATTAGGTCAATGAAAAAAAAAAAAAGAGTTTATAGAGTTCCCTGCTCAAACCAGAGATTTATTCAAATATCCAGACAAAGACCTGTCAGTCCAAGAACCAGGTATCCTAAATATCAATGAACCAAAATTATATTTAATACTATTTAATACTTTCTTTTTAATATTTTTATTTATTTATTTTTGTAGTAAATTTGTCAAGTTGTTATGTCAATGCAAATCAAATTAAACAAACTTTGAGTGTCTTTGTCTTAACATCGGTTGGCAGGATAATTGGTTGGCACAAAATATTGATTTAAGCAGGAGTTTATTGATTTAAAAAGATTGTATTGCTTCCGCTAAAGAAAATAGTCCATTCCGCGTCCATAGCATGGCAACGGTGTGTTATACTACGCAGCGGTCTGTTATCAAGAAATAACAGACCGCATTCTACATTGGAATTCAACCAAGCCAAGTAAAAAATATGCAACGCATCAGAAAAAAACAAGGTTAGGAAACAGTAACTGTACGTTCACAACGCCGCCGACTTGAGCTGCAAAGAAGCTCTGGAGCGCCCTGTCAAGCTTGTCAAAAAGTTCGGGGAAGCTTGTTGACGCTTGTTGACAATGACAACGGTTGTTGATAGTGAGTGCGCGCGCGCAGATCTATTGTAACAGTAGGGGAGAGCGGGGCACAACCTAACGCTTTTTGACTTTCTCAGTTTGTGTAAATCTACTTATGATTCAGAGTATTTATTTTTTCCCACATTAATTTCCCACATGTCTAGTACAATTATGTGTTTTTTTTTTTTATTAATACAGTACTTTTTTCTTGACATACCCCGAAAGAATGGAAGTGAAATGTGACAACATGCCCCATAGGTGGGGTACATTGTAACATGTGTGGGGCACATTGTAACATAACATATGACAGCTTAAAATGTTATTTGATCTAATAAAAAATATATACAAAACAAACTAAAATATTTTCTAAATAAAATACAATTAAAAAACTTTTTCATATAAAATAATGGCAATTTTTTATAATTAAATATAAACAAATTTTTGAGTTTTGACTACGAACACATGAAAACACAGCTATACAACATAGTTCAAAACAAATAAATAATAGTCATTTCTGAACATTGACTCTCAGTCTTTATTCACCCTTTTCTCACGTTTTCCCAATAAAATTAATAAAAGTATAGAATATAATGGCATATTTCTAATAGGGGCACATTGTAACGCAGTGTTACAACATGCCCCACCTGCACAACTGGGATTTAAACCCTGCAAGTGTCTTCTGCTAGTTAGCGAAGCATTAAATAACTATCTCAACTAACAGGGGCGTAAATTTCATCTAAATGTTGGGGGGGACAATAAACATAATATTCCTAAAGAGCAATTTTTGAAGGGGACACCAATAATACAGGCAAAATTGTACTTTCTATGGATATGTGTACACAGAGGAAAGCCTTACTACTATTATTAGTGTAGCTAGCATGGAGACCGTGCCATTATCCTTCTTCTCAAAGTTTCTCTCTAGTTCATTGCAAAAGCTGACTAAATTGACCAAAATATTCTTCATTGCTGTGCGAAATTGACAAAAAAAATGATCTCTATATTTTCAGGGATTTTATCGATAACGATAATTAGACAATATTTTGCTGAGTGTGTTATTGTGCTGGTAACTTGGCATGTTTAGGACTACCGACTCCTAAAGTTTTATATTAAATATTCTGTGTGGCGGTCAGTTCACAGCAGTGACAGAAATCATTTTTCCAATAAATTTCAATTTTCGATTTTTACCTTCATTGGCATTTTTACCTTTATAAATGTATTTTTTAAACCTAAAAATATGCATGCATCATCTTTTGTGTCAATTTCATACATTCAATTAAATTTAATTATAATAATTAGACACAATAGGGCTGTTACCAGTCAAATTAAATAAGTATCAACAAAATCTTTGCAATGGAGAGGAAACACAAAAGCTGCATTTGAAATGGCATTTAGATGCTTTTACACAGACATAAAAAATGTTTTGTTTAAAACATAAAACGTTGAATATTGCTATATAAAATGATTTAAAACATGAAAAGATACTTTAAATGTGAAATTAAAACCGCCAGTAGGTGGCAGCAATTCATTGTTAATGAGTGAGTCATTGAGATTCAACTGATTCGTTCAAAACGCTGATTAATAATTCAGCAAGGAAATACCTCGTGTGTTTCTCAGAGACGCAAATACAGTGCTTTGGCTTAGTTTTGAACTATTTTCGTTGGCGAAATAGAGTTAAAACAGGCAATATGATGTCTAAAAGTAAACTTTTCAATTATCAATTTATTAAATCACATTTATTATCATGTTAATATCTGGAGAAAAACTGCACTCTTTGTGTGATATTATATTAGAATAACTATATTAAACGATATAAACTGACTAAATCACACAGTCAGTGAAAGTGTGAAAATGTAAATGCGTACCATGTAGTCTACAAGACTATATTGTAACGTTAGCCTATGCGTAACGTTACACTTTATGGGTGTGTGTGTGTGAGGGAACGGTTTTAAACAATCTAGGTAAACGCACAGACTGTATAAAACAAGGTTATAATCGCCAACATAGCGAGGCGGACTAACGTTACATTGGTTATCATAAAAACATTTGTCATGATTTATATTAATGACGCAGCATAATCTGTATTAAAGAGAAAATAATCACTTCATCCGAGGTTTAAAGTGAATAAAATAGCCTTGACTTACTGGAGTTCCACAACAGAAAAACCTTGTTCTCTCCCACTGGACTAGTTTGTTTGTGATGATGAGGTAAAAGGGGAGCCGGCAGTGGACCAAAGCACTGTGAGGCAAGGGTGGGGGACTCAACATTTTAAAAAGTTTTTTTTTTCTTTTTTTTTTTCGTTTGCATTTTTATTATTTTACTACTTAAACAATTATTTCAAGTATATATCATTATATTATTTACAATACACATACTTTAATTCTATTTTTAGGAGGGGACAACCCTCAGATAGGGGGGGTCCTGACCCCCCCGACCCCCCCGCGATTTCCGCCTAAGATAGTTAAATAACATCTTGGAGATTAAAATAATATCAGATTTGTCTTATTTTAAATAAACACAAAAAATAGAGATGAAACATTAACTTAAGTAAGAAATTTACTTTTGCTATGGTTCAATAAATGTCTATGGATATCTTCCAAAAAAATAAATAATTTTGGCGGATTTTTTTTTTCTATATAGTGTTGATATGGCAACTAGTATATACACAAAGTTTCGTCATCCAAGCATGTGCGGAAGTATTTAAAACAAGCGTGTTACAACTAGCCCCGCGTTAGGTTGTGCCCCGCGCTCCCCTACTGATATTGTGAAAGCCGTGGTAAGAGACAAGCAGCTTCTTTATTACTATACCTTTGTGCTGTCTATTACAACTTATACTTAAACAGGTGGTTCCTATCATTATCGGATTAATTGCACAGTTTAACCATCATATAGTGAAAGTTTATCATTTGCATGTTAGTTTAACAAGGGCGCGCTTGACAGGACAGAGAGAGAGAGAGAGAGAGAGAGAGAGCCCCGGCCGCGCGCGCGCACTCACTATTAATAATAATAATAATAGTTATTCTCGTCGTCAGACCGATAGCACTCCTTTCACTGGTTACTTTGTGTGTGAGTCCACATAAATGTTACAATGCTGTCATTAAGTTGAAGTTATCACATTGTAAAATACAGTCCTCCAGCCCTGCTCTCTCGCTCTGTTTGGTTTCATTACAGTGCTCCTTATCACTGGGAGCTCCCTCTGCTGTCCATAAGGTGCCACTGCGCACCAGCCATTTCAAACCCAGCCTCCAGTATTTGGGCCACGCCTCCTTATTTGCATACACTCCTCAATCCTCAATCATCAAATGCCCAATCCAGTGCCGGCCCGAGCCTTTTGTGGGCCCAGTGGCGGATTTAGCAAATCGGGGGCCCAAGGCGAAGGTAGGTATGGGCCCCTCCCCATCCAATCTTTAAAAGAGAACGAAAAAAAATATGTACCGACTGAATGGTGGATAGGCAGGTAAAGCTAATCTACGGGGAAGAAAAGGTTAGAGAGAAGAAAAAAACGTCCCCTTTAAACCCTGCATACACTTCTTTACTCCTAAACAGAAACATGTTACAATGTTGGTACAATTTCTGGTAAGCAAGTTTTTTTTTTTGCTTGACAAATTTCACCATTTCGATTAAATTCTGACTCATTTGGATAAATATTAGGTAACGTTTCACAAGATAGGCGTTACTTTTTCTCAAGAAAAAAAAGCCCTATCAGCTGGTATAATTTAAGGTTAAAATAAGTAATATAGTAGGCCTACACATACTTAGCCAAATACTCTCTATAGCTCTTTTTTTTTTCTAGCCAATTAAATGGCTTTCCTGAGGTAAATGTTATGTGACGATTGTTCTCCAGCTGTTTTACCTCTTTCCGCGGTTGAAAAACACTTATTGATCGATATTATGAATGAGGAATATACATTTCGGTATGTTATAGGCTACTGTATCTTTCAACATTGTTAATTCGTGTTTATTTACTATTAGCTAGAGATGACCAGTTCACGTGCCGCTATAGGAATCTGTCACGTCACATTAAAACGGCAAAACGGTATTTATTGTTTGAATTTCGTAATAGAATTGACAGAATCTGAGAGCTGAGATTTTTTAAAATATCATGATTCATAAGTAAACTGCTCAGTTTTGTCTTTCGATCTCCGTGTCCTCTTTACCTCACGATTTTTCTGTGCGTTGGACGTTGTTGTTCCTGATCTGTAAGTTATCCCCAACAGTAGCCGTAAAAAAGTTTGTCATCTTTGGCAGCGTTTCCAAATACTTATCAGCGTCTTTTCACTTTTTTCTTTTATTTGAGCCGCTTGGGTAACTTCGAAACTTAACATTTTCGCGTTTAGACTCGTCTTGCTCTGTTTGTGTATTTCCCAGTCCTCCTGTTACTGTGTTGTTTAACTTTCGCGCCGCGCACCTTTACGGACCTTTTGCTTTCCTCCCGCTTCCTCCTTTTTTCAGCACCGCTTGGGTAGCTAGCTTCGCTTAATTTTTACTGTCTACTACTCTGTACACTCTGTCTGTCACTCTGTACACTCTGTCTGTCAATCACTTCTTTTTCTCCGTCAGTTTTTTGGCACAGCCTTGTCACTTTCGCAGATGCGCAGTAATTGAGATAATGGAATAGTCCAATGTAGTGAGGCGGGGGGCCCCCTCCTGTCTGCGACACTAATGATTTGATGCCATTTTTCGCAAATGGAGTTTTAGAAATATATAAAAAATATATATATAAAAAACTAAGTTAATAGGGCATTTTGGGGGCCCCTAGGTAGCTCGGGGCCCAAGGCAATTGCCGACCTTTGCCTAATGGTAAAGTCCGCCCCTGTGTGGGCCCTAAGCAGAATTTGATTTAGGGGCCCCCTCCCACCACGCAGAGTCACCTGTGCTTGCCGATTATTGACACAATGTCACGCTATAATGTTACATTATAAATTAATATCTTGTCTATGGGGATATTTTGGGGATATTTAATTTAATTTATCAATCAATAAATTCCTCTTGAAACAAACTTTGTTGTATTATTTTAATTTAATACTGTGAAGCTGCTTTGATACAATCTGTATTGTGAAAAGCGCTATACAAATAAACTTGACTTGACTTGACTTGACTATCTGGGAATTTAGTCCTTGTTTCGTTCTTTTTATTCGTGTTTTTATCTGTTTTATTTTATTTGTATTTTTTTTATGCCCCCTTTCTTCATTGTCCTCAATGTTGTTATAGTCCATGTACTTGTTACTCGTCTTCCATCTTAAGGACCACAATGGAAACAAGCCTTTGGGCTTTTTGGGGTTTTTATCCTTTTGAACACTTCGTGTTGATTGTTGTTGTTCAATAAAGTTTTCAATCAATCAATCAATACAATGAGGTAATGTATTAATACAAAATAAATACTTTAAATAGATACTTAAAGTTTTAACTTTTTCTTTACTCTTTTACTAACTCTTGGAAACTTCTGAAAACAAACTGTCACAAAACATATTAAAACAATTATTTGAAAAATATCCTCCAACGTTTTGCAACACTTGCAGTTTGAATGATGTCTTGTATGAACATGACGGAATATGTTTTTATGTTTACACTGTTCGATCGCGCCCGCGACTCTCTCTCTCTCTCTCTCTCTCACACACACACACACACACACACACACACACAACATATTCAAGCTTTGTAATCTTCCACTGTGATGTTTCCAAGCACATTTTTGCGCGTGTGAAAAGGATGATTTTTTTCCATCGATATTGGATCGTGAGTGAAGTACAAAGCCTATGATAAAGAACAGTTTACCATCCAAATCCATCGCGAATGTTGAAACATTAGGTGTGTTCGACATCGGCTGCGCTGGATGTAACCGATCGGCGAGAGTAGCCGCGTGCAGGCGGGGAGGAGCTGCAATCGGAGACGTGAAGTCGGACACTTTCTAGTTCTCGTAGTGACTCACGTGGTGTTTGCATACTTTACCACAGCTGAAGTGAAATAAATGCAATATTTGCCAAATAATACACAGATGTTTCAGAGACATCAATACTTTAAATGTACTGCTTCATTCAGCGTCTGTTTGAACAAGAATAAAGTTCAACATAAGCTACTATCAATGAAGTGGAGTCTACGTTGCAGTTTTAATTTGATAAACATGACACAATATAACATCGCAACTACATGAAAAGAGTGTTTACTGTTATAAAAAACTGATTTGTGAGCTTTAGATGAACTAAAGGTGTTCGAATAAACACGAAACACACGTGATCGTTGTCATGCGGTGAATCCGGCCAATCGTGGAACAGCTGTGTCGTCATCAGCCCTCCTGCAGCCCAGTGCAGCCGCTCTTGAGAAGCTGCGCTGGCTGAGTACTTCGGCTACTCCCGAATCGCTCTCGCGGTACTTTGATGGCATACGTCACAGTCACGTGGCGTCGGCGCTGTATCAACTCGGACAAAATTACTAACCGGCATGCACTGCTTCAAGTCAGCCGCCGATCGGTCTGCGCAGAGCTGCATGAAGTCGAACAAGCCTATTTTGATTCTAATGAGAGAGATACGTGAGCCCAACGCCGCTTACTTTCACTTTCGCTTTAAATTATTTATTATAGTTATTTCTATAGTTTATAGATCTTTATATTCTTGTTCTGGTCTGAATATCATTACATTTAAAGGATAAATCATTGATCAAATCAAATTTTTGTGACATGGCTTAACATTACCGTGACTTGTCTATGCACGCGAGGTTATGCGCATGACTCAAACACTGGCAAACACAGCAGCAGTTGTAGGCAGGTATATTGATCATGAAATCAGAATTTTCTTGTCTTGAATTATTAATCCTTTCATTCATTTATGTCACTTGTTTAAGTTAATTAATATGTAAAAAAAAAAAAAAAACTCGATTGGGGGCCCCCTGGTGGCGAGGGGGCCCCAAGAAGCCGCTGGGCCGGCCCTGGCCCAATCCTAAATCCCCAAATTCCCAATCCTAAATCCTAAATGGCTAAATGATTAAATGCCCAATCCTAAATACCAAATTCCCAATCCTAAATCCCTAAATGCCCAATCCTAAATCTTAAATGACCACATGCCCAATCCTAAATACAAAATGCCCTATCCTAAATACCAAATGCCCAATCCTAAATACCAAATGCCCAATCCTAAATACCAAATTCATTTTCGACTTAGACTTTTAGTTTTCGACTTAGACTTTTAGTTTCAAATTTAGACTTTTAGTTTTCATTTAAGACTTTTAGATTTAGACTTTTAGTTTTAAATCTGACCCAATAATCCCTCCATATGATGATGCTTGCAAACATATTTAAAAGCTGTAAGTATCTATCTAAAAGTAGCATGTACAATGGTACCGCTAACGTTTGATGAGTTATTTATCCTGTATAAGTTACTGTTTTGGTGGCATTGTGTGAAAACATCATTTTTTGTTGATTTCTTCTTCAGGTGTGTCTGGTGTTGATACAGACAGCATGTCAGTGATGGAGGGAGATTCAGTCACTATATACACTGGTGTTAAAACAAACCAACAAGAGAAGATTAGATGGTATTTTAATAACACTAACATCGCTGTAATCACTGGAAATCTCAGTGTTGTCTGTACAGATGTTCAGTGTAATGAAGGTAGTAAAGTTAATAAAGTTACTGAGAGATTCAGAGGCAGACTGAAGCTGGATCATCAGACTGGATCTCTGACCATCATGAACATCAGAAACAGACACTCTGAAGATTATGCACTACTGATCATCAGCGACAGCGACAGCGACAGTGAAAAGATCTTCAGTGTTTCTGTTCATGGTGAGTCATTATGTTTAAATCATATCTGTCACGGTGTCAGGTTGTGTTCTCCAGGTGTCCACTAGATGTCCTCCTTCCTCACGGTGTCTGTCACATTTTGAACTACATTCCCCACGATCCTTGTCTCATCATTGCACTCAGCTGTCCCTTGTCATTAATCATTGCACTCAGCCAATTCCCCATTAGCATTGTCATTTCCCTGTGTATATAACCCTGTCTGTTTTAGTATGTGTCATGGAGTCCTTGTATTTATCATGCTACTTTATTATTGCTCTTTTGATATTTGACCTATGCCTGGACTTGACCACTGATTTTGGATTAACCCTTAATACATACTTACTGCATATTGGATCTCCCTGTTTCCCGAGTGTGGTTTGTGACAATATCATCATGTTTATTATATCAGTGACATTCAGAGGTTTTTCTCTTTATATGCATCATTGAACTGAACTGAATCACTTTCAACTGTTTAGTTTTTCCACTGATGATCCATTAGTTTTTAACAGCTAGTTTTGTTCTCTTCATTCCAGTTCTTTCCATCTGTTTAAATGCATTTATTATATCATACTCATTTTCATACTTGTTTTTAGTTCACAATAAAGTGCAAAGAAATTGTAAATGTGTAAAAATCATAAAATGGTCAGAAGTGTTTGCAAATCATTATAAATATTTTAGATTTATAATGTGCTTATTTTGCAATATTATAATGTAGAAATGTATATTTTAATGTAGTAATGCATTAATTGTATAAACATGTAGGCTATGTGTGTAATATATGTGCGGGTCTGTAAAAAAAAAAAAAAAAAACTCCAGCAGAGTTGACATATAAACAGTAAATCATTACGAATAAAAACATCCACGATTAACTTGATATTTAGCAATTTTGCTGTTAATTTTGTTTCTACTGAATTTGTCAAGATCCAGGAATTGAATACGCACAACTATTTTCACACTTGTGGAGTTTTTTTCCTCAATAAGATCCTCCAGCATCTGTTGGTTTGTGTTTCAGGTGTTCCTGCTGCTGAACGAGGTCAAATGAGGAGAAAGACAGTGAAAGAGGGACAATCTGTCACTTTAGATCCTGGTGTAAGAAACCCAGATGATTTGATGAAATGGTATTTTAAAGACATTCCCATCGCTGAAATCACTGAAGATCAGAGTCAGACCTGTACAGATGATCAGTGTGTAGAGAGATTCATAGACAGACTGAAGCTGGATCATCAGACTGGATCTCTGACCATCACAAACATCAGAAACACAGACTCTGGACTCTATAAACTACAGATGAGCAGCTGCAGATTCAGGATCATTAGGAGCTTCTGTGTTTGTGTCACTACACGGTGAGTCTCATTTGCTCTTTAGAATTATAGAAACTTTGTGCCGGCACATGTGGAAAGCAGATCTGAGTGGAATGATGGCACTTGGGTGGACCGCTCCTGTTTGCCAGATCTGGGCCACAAGTAGGCCATAGCAATGCCACATGTCAGCCAAGAGCAAAGACATAAAACTACTGGACCTTATCTGAGCCACACAATCTTTCTATATTATTAATCTCAGCATTAACAAGCCTGTTAACATGCAGAATAACCGAAGAGAAGTGTGTGTGTGTGTGTGTGTGTGTGTGTGTGTGTGTGTGTGTGTGTGTGTGTGTGTGTGTGTGTGTGTGGTTTTAGGGATAGGGTTAGTGTAAGGGGAGAGAATACAGTTTGGACAGTATAAAAATCATTACGTCTCTGGAGAGTACCCACAAAAGATAGCGAACCAGACGTGTGTGTGTGAGAGAGAGATTAATTCATTATTTCACAGGAGACCAGGTGAAAAACACAGATGAGGTAAAATACTTCACTAGTATGTCTTTATAGAAATCTTATGAGATTCTCAGGAGAGTGCAACAAAACTCAATTCATTTTATCTGTTGTGAAATAGATTTTTAATGATAACTTATAAACCTTTAAAATACAGCCCTACTGTGAGCTACAGTATGGGTATTAATCGTTTATATTTGCTTTTGTTGAAGCCGTCATTCTGCATTATTTCAACTTATTTTCAAAAATAATCACGTTTAACAGCGGAATTTGTTATGGTAAAACTACATTACCCATGATGCTGTACAGAAAATATTCCACCAATCAGGGAGTCGAAACAAGCCAAACGTGCCAAAAGATCTCTTTAGCTCCGCCCACTTTCATGAATCTGCATGCGCTCTCAAATACTTCAATATTTGAATATACTGTATACAAGCATTTCTGCTCTTCTGCTGTAAACTTTCACATGAATGAATGGCGTTTCCATCAAAATGATCCCGAAATAAACATTCCAGACAGAATATTATTCACTGATTGATGGCTGATTTGTTGATTTCATGAGTTTCTGACAGTTACTGCTGTTCATTTCTCTCTCTTTAACATCCTGCAATTTATTGTTTCCAGACGGAGAAAGATCACGTGATCCGAGAGAATCCCAACAGGATGATTGTGAATCTGCAACATTATTCCCATTGAGGAGAATCAGCAAATGCACACTTCAGCTGTTAACCTTTAACCTGAAATACATATTCATCATAAAACACTATTTACATGTTATGGAAATATTAACCTACTGGAAGCACATATAATTTAGGACATTTAGATGAACGTTATCTACATTATCTGACAGTTTCAGCGTGTAAACCTGGAATAGATTAACATTTATCATTTATCATGCTTATTATAATAAGTGCCTTGTTTCAGACGATGGATTAGGTGTTTGTTGAAGGTTGAGAAGGAGTTCAGTGTTTCTGAAGTGAAGATTCTGATAGAGACTCATTATAATGGAAACACTCGGCGGCGCTTATTCACTGTAGTTACTCCATTATTATTCAATTCAACAATAACATACTTATTATCTTGATACATCCATAGAACAAATGCTTTGTGATATCTATCTATCTATACAT
Organism: Leuciscus idus; assembly: GCA_021554675.1. Taxonomy (NCBI): domain Eukaryota; kingdom Metazoa; phylum Chordata; class Actinopteri; order Cypriniformes; family Leuciscidae; genus Leuciscus; species Leuciscus idus. The sequence goes on along the minus strand of CM038625.1, from coordinate 11,190,585 downwards.
TACAGGAACGTCTATCTGTCTGTCTGTGTGTGTGTCTGTTATTCGCATATCTCTCGAACTGTCAGTCCGATGGATTTCAAACTCGACAGGTGTCTTGCTACGGGCACGAGTAAGTGCAGTGCCAAGTTTGACATTGTTTGGATGAGAAATGCAAAAGATATCGTTAAAAATACCAGTAAAAGAAGAACTTAGAAGGTTGTGGTTTAAAAATAAACACTCTGTCAGCTACACTGTTTACTTCTGAATATTATATTTTATTCACGGCCATCATTTGTAGTAACCATAGACTGTAAAAAATATGGACAACAAAGCGTCTGTGACGTCACCCATAGACTTTCTGAAGCGACCCCATAGGTTTCAACGGAGAAAAGTGAAGCAAATTAGAAGCACTCATTTCCTGATTGCCGAGCGAACTGCGCAGACTCAAACTGAGCTTGACGACGTGGATGTGACGTGAGCAACCTGTCTGACAGTTGTAAGTAGGGATGGGTATCGTTAAGGTTTTAACGGTATTACTACTCTTACCGATACTCCTTATCGATCCGGTACTTTAACGGTATTCTTATCGGTTCTTTTCGTTATTTAAAAAAAAGGGGAAAAATTATTTAGAACATAATTAATATTGCTTTATATTCTGAAATGTTAAATATATATAAAAGCAATGCTTTAACAAAACAAATAAAACATGTATGTTATGTAGAAGGGTGCAGGGTTTTGTGTTTTATATACAGAAGACATAGGACACCAAAAACAAAGTACAAACACATATAAAACACATATAAAAAAAGTATACAATAAAACAAATATACAAATTATATACCCAGTGCTTTAATTTCAGTAATGTCTACTGAGATTACTGTTCAGGAGTAATATGGGCTAAAAAGACATCTAATAAAGTCAGATGTAAAATAACACTGCATAGTTTATCATAGATGGATTAAAGCTTATAAAAGCCAAAATTATTCATTCAAGAGCTGCGCTGATTTTCTCTTTGCCTTTTGTTGTTTGATTCACATTAATGGAGCAATCGTCAGCAGGATTATTAGACTGCTGCCTCTTTAAGACCAAATGCAGATCTAATCATTATTAGCATCATATTTTCTCAAAACTATTTACGCCCATTTAAGACATAAACTGTAGTTAAGTGAATAAACTGTTTACGTGAATCTCCAAGAAGGCCATTTTGACATATTTGTGTGTAAATTTGATCGGTTAGATGCGCACACGAAGCCCAAAATATACGTTGCTGCTTGTCTCGTTGCGGTGTGTTTCGGAGCGCGCGCCGCCTTTGGAACAGCGTCTATTGCGTCAATTTTGGTACTTTTAATAGCCTTTTATTATCAAACGTGTCCCGCAGTTTAGCATCAGTATAGACTATATTTTACAACAATCACGATCGTGCAGATTCTGACGTTACGTTTGGGTTTTAGGGAGAAATGACAGCGCACCGCTGTGAAGGGAAGGAAGTTGCGCTGGAGAGAATGCGGCTTTTATAATCATTGGAAGCCAAAATCTAAATCTAAAATAAAATTAGTTTGATATCAAACATCTAAAGTGTAACCGTTTGAATGTTTAGTTCTGTCCTCATCGTCACTCATTAAGCAGGGCTGTTGTGTTGCGCGCGCCGTGGCTCAGCGTGAAAGATCGCTCTCTCTCTCACACACTCTCTCTCTTTAGCAAAAATGCATCACAGACAATAATGGTTCAATATTATTATATATAGAAGTGGCTGGCGAGATTAAATTAGCAAGATAATAATTTCTTAATAGCAATAATAAATGGCACGTGTACTTTGTTAATTTCTCCAGTACCGACAGCAGAACCGATAACGTCCGAGCTTATCGATCCAGCGGTCTTTCACAATTCAGCACCGGGGCCCGTTTAATACCGGGTTTCGGTACCCATCCCTAGTTGTAAGTCTTCTAGGAGCTGTGCCAAGAGAAATCTAAATCATTCCCTTCCGAAACTTGCAGAGACGGAGAGCGTGAGTAGGAGCTGTCCATGAGCTAGGAGCAGGAGCAACTTTATGATTCTAAATGGGCTTCTCCCTTGACTTTATCGGACTTTATGCCTCCACGTCCCCCCGATTGACTGCGAGCTTCTCCTCCTGTCTCTACCGTAATTTCCAGAGAGTCGCGTGGTTATGACGCAATCGTTAGCCTGTTTTTACAAAAACTGCTTCTACGGGGCCATAACGTAAGATACAAGGTAATGGAGCATTTTATACATTGTCGTGTTTCTTTAGAAATAAATAATGGACAAATGGAGTCTTTAAACGCCTCAGATGTAAAGTTATTCACTGTCAAAGTGACGCCAAAATGAATGGGAGTCAATGGGATGCTAACAGCAGGTGAAGGCTTGTTAGCCAATGGCGGCCGCCGGGGGTGGTACGGAAATCGAGAGCTCGATTACCCCCCTGGGGGTATGGGCGGCACCATCTTGGAAAATCTTAGGTGTGTTCGACATCGGCTGCGGCTGGATACCCAATCGGCGAGAGTAGCCGCGTGCAGGCGGGGAGGAGCTGCAAACGGAGACGTGAAGTCGTACACTGTTAGCAATTGATGTAATTTTTACAATAAAATTTACAACAACATATTGTATTCATGTTTTTATTGTAAATACAAATGCATGATGGGAAATTTATGGACAGTCCTGTAATTTTGTTGTAACTACACTGTAGAAGCATTATTTTACAGCCACCGCATAGCATTGTGGGATTGCTGCGATTTGAATTTTGAAATTGCGCGGTACCGTGGCGGCCAACGGCACCAGAATCAAACACTTTTGGAAGAAGCAGCTTTTGGAAGGAACACATCTCAGGTATGAAACGTTAACATGAAATCTATTTTTATAAGTCTATGGATATATGAATACCGGTCATATGAGTGGTGATTGTTTCGTTTGGTATATTTCTGTGACATTAGCTTCTGTGACGTTCGCCCCGACTCGACTCGCTCACTCCCGGTAAAACAACACTATGAACTGACCGCGGTGAAGTGGCGTCTTCTTACTCAACCCATACGGAAAAAAGTTACCACATGCAGCTACAAGGTACGAGATATTCACAATTTTTCGCTTGGTATATTTCAGTAACATTAGCTAGAGTAATGTTAGATATAACGTTAGCTCAACAACTCGCCCCGCTCACTCCCGGGTAACGACGTTATAAACCTGAACCGACCGCGGTGAAGCGGCGTCTTCTTTAAGTTACTCAATCCATAAAGAAAATGGTAACGTTACCACATGCAGATACACGGCACTATTTTCAATGGAAAAACAAACATGGTGAGTAGAATCGAGTAGAGCTGAGCTTGTAACGTAGCCTAACGTTAATGGAAAACAACCACCACAATGACGATAGCTCAAATAACGTTAGCCCAGACTGTTAAAAATAAGCATTAACGTTAGCCCGATCAGTTAGCTCAGGTTATTATTGCATTGATTACACGTGCTACTGGACAGGCTGTCGTAACATTATTAGGACTTCTGCTTTGCTGTCTTGTAATCGGGGGTCTTGAAGCCGTGGTTTGCACACTAGCATAAACGAAGTTTATAGATTTTACGGTCACTGAACAAACACAAGCAAATTTTAGTTGAAATATGGGCTTTAATTAAACAACAATGCTGGTATCTTTACTTTATGTGAGTCAGCTATAACTGTGAGATAAGCTGAATATAGCATCTGGTATGCTCATATGTTATAACATTACTTTGTGCTTGGCAAACCAGGTTGGAAGAACAGTCATGTACAGTAACTGTCTGTATCTAAAATAAACTGCGCGTGTGCAACTAAATCCAACCAGCATCGTAATAAAATAAAAAAAATTCCGGAGCCTGGGTTCTGTTGAAAAGCTTTCAACGCTCTCTTTGTCTTCAGAAAAGGCAGCAAATTATCAGTAGTATTAAAATTAAGTTAACCATTTTGGGTTTTTTTTTTGTCTCAAATTACATGTGGCTGCCTGGCAGACTATATGGACTAAAATAATAATAGATTTTTAATTTGTGTAATTGGTAATACATTTGGTAATGTTTACGTTTTTTATTCCCTAGCCCTCTGCCACAGCTGCTGATATCCAGAGAGAGAGAGACCTATCCAGCACACCTTGCTTAATTGTGCAAGGTATATTCTTCCCTTATTTTATAGAGTATTTCACTTTTAAATGAAAATTACCCCATGATTTACTCACCTTTTATTATCATATTGTGTTAATGCATTTCAGGAGAGACACTAATCGCAACAAGTGTTCATAGAAGGAACAGTTGTGATGGGGCCCAAATCAGTCTTTTGAATGGAGTGGCTGAAACCTTCGCTGCTTACTATGTGTTCAACATGCAGTATCCTAAAGACGCCTCAGGGACTTTATACAAAGGTATGTTTAAACTGTTTACACACTAATAAAGAAAATTAGGTAACACTTTACGGTAAGGGTACATTAATTATCATGAATTCATGTATAATTTCATGCATGAATTACGCATTCATTCATGCATTAATATCTCATGAATCATCAGGAAATAACACAAGTTCAACGTTTTTCATTCATGACTTCATGAGTGAACAACACCTTAATAAAAAAATTAACTAAGATGAGTACATCATCATGAATTATGATTTATTACGCATGATCATGATGCTTTTCTTTGTTCACAGTTATGCGACCATTAGCACATTGTTCATCAGTGTTTCTAAGGACCAGTCACCACTTTAGTTGAGGGGCCACATACATGAAGTCATTGATAGATGATGCTTAGTTAATGATGACTACTGTATTTGAATGTCAACAGAATTTGTGTGCTCTGAGCTGTGATTGGTCTATTTTGGGGTCTGTCCAACTACCTGCAGGCTTTGAAGAAGACATGAACTGTTGACATTCAAATACAGTAGTCATCATTAACTAAGCATTATCTATCAATGACTTCATGTGTGTGGCCCCTCAACTAAAGTGGTGACTGGTCCTTAGAAACACTGATGAACAGTGGCATAACTGTGAACAAAGAAAACATCATGATCATGCGTAATAAATCATAATTCATGATGATTTACCCATCTTGGTTAATGTTTTAATTAAGGTGTTGTTCACCCATGAAGTCATGAATGAAAAATGTTGAACTCGTGTTAGTTCCTGATGATTCATGAGATATGAATGCATAATTCATGCATGAATTCATGATAATTCATGTCCCCTTACTGTAAAGTGAATCCATCACTCTCATATGTAACGTCCCATGAATTATTACCTTATTACCAGTATTGTTAGGTTCTATGATATATTCTATGCAATGATGTCAATAGATAGGTTTCCATCCAATTAAAACATAACTTTTAAACGCATTCGTAAAAATTTGGCAAAAAAACCCTCTAATTGGAGAGCATTTCAATCAACTCTGTTATGCGAATTATAAATGGTCACGCACCTAGGAGTCGTGAACAGCTGTGGGATCAAAACGTAAGGTTGACAGGGCAACTTGAAACACCTGATATAATTGCAAAAAATGCAAATTTGTCAATCCACATAGAAGTTTTTGTTCACATTAGAATATTTTATGTGAATTTTAACCGTTTCCAGTCAGGTTTTCTTTTTCAAATGGTTAAAATGTGCATTAAAAAGTTGGATGGAGACCCAGCTACTGTTGTTAAGTGTCTGTTCTATAGTAGAGTTGGTTTTCCCCTGCAGGACATCATTTGTGACTGACGGACAACAGTTTAACATTACAACTTTCATTAATTCATTAAATTAAATTGTATGGTTAAAGTTGTTAATGTTAAATAAATACATCAAAGTCATTTTATTTTATGAGCAAGTAGGTTACTTATGTTTTTTACACAGTATTTGTCATTATTTAACAGATATGAAAACTTTAACTTTTTTCCTCTCTCTCAGTTTTCAGAGCTTTTTGTGGAATCCACTCCCAGACGGGCAGTAAAGCCGAGAAGAGACACAGGCTCAACGCACCTGTTTGCACCCTCCTAAGAAAACTGGACTTTGAGTTGATGGGATAGTAACATGAACAACTTCCCCTATGCAGTTCAAGTCTGGCTGGACACCTTTGTTCCATATCATCGTGTTCCCCCTGATGATAGGCTGCCTGGACGTCTGGAAGTGAGCTTCTTCATTAAAGGGATACTCCACTTTTTTTGGAAATAGGCTCATTTTACAGCTCCCCCAGAGTTAAACAGTTGAGTTTTACCATTTTCGAATCCATTCAGCCGATCTCTGGGTCTTTAGAAGAATGTCAGTAACCAGAGAGTTTTTGGTCCCATTGACTTCCATAGTAGGAAAAAATATATACTATGGAAGTCAATGGGACCAAAAACTCTGACATTCTTCTAAAGACCCAGAGATCGGCTGAATGGATTCGAAAATGGTAAAACTCAACTGTTTAACTCTGGTGGAGTTGTAAAATGAGCCTATTTCCCCCCAAAAAGTGGAGTATCCCTTTAAAAGTAAAATTTTGTTTGTGTGTGATAAAGTGGATACTTTTGTAATATGTATTTTTGCACAGTTTGTTAATAAAAAAAGAAAATATACCATTGTTGTGTTTTTAATTGGCCAATACGGAAAATGACAGCTTTTTACTTGTAATATTTATACTTGTAATGTTTTACAGTATATTGATTTGTCCTGTGAAATTACAGGAAATTCCTGGCTACTGAGTTGCCGTAAATATAAAATTTTGCTGTAATATTTACAGTATTCTATCCTGTGAAATTACAGGAAATTCCTGGCAAATACCAGTAAATTTACATGATTATTGTAATTAATTACAGTAGGGATGTTGTATTAAGTATTACAATAACAGTCCTGTATACTGTTCACAGTAAATTTACGGCAACTATTAGCCAGGAATTTCCTGTAAAATTACAAGAAATTTCTAACAGTGTACACTTTCTGGTTCCCGTAGTGACCGCTCACGTGGTGTTTGCATACTTTACCACAGCTGAAGTGAAATAAATGCAATATTTGCCAAATAATGTTTCAGAGACATTTCATTCAATACTTTATGTACTGTTTCATACAGTGTCTGTTTGAACAAGAATAAAGTTCAACATAAGCTACTATCAATGAAGGTGAGTCACCTCCGTGAAGTTGGCACCCCATAAAACGAAATAATTTCCAAAACTATGCCATTCGTTTGTGCTGATTTGTGCCGCAAAAAGCAACGTTTGTGCTGGTTTCGTGTTTGAGATATTGAACATTATTTTTTTGGGTTGCGTGACGTCACTCTCCACCCCATGTCCTTCAAATCGCTCCAAACCGGTGTCATTCGTTTGTGCTGGTTTGTGCCGTTAAAACAAACACTGTATCTGTTTTCCTTTCCCAGATATAACAAATTTAATTCGGGAGCTGTGACGTCACTCTCCACCCCACCCCACCTCATCTAAATCGCTCCTAACCGGTGTCGTTCGTTTGTGCTCGATTTGTGCTGGTTTGTGCTGTTAAAACAAACACTGTATCTGTTTTCCTTTCGCAGATATAACAAATTTAATTCGGGAGCTGTGACGTCACTCTCCACCCCACCTCATCTAAATCGCTCCAAACCGGTGTCGTTCGTTTGTGCTCGATTTGTGCTGTTTTGTGCCGTAGAAAGAACCATCATAAATGATTCCATTCTTTAGACATCACAAAATCTTTAGAGGAGTAGTAACGTCACGCAAGCAAGCCACGCTCTCCATCCATCTCGTCTACAAACCTGTCTGGTTCGTTTGTGCTCGCACAGGGCCGCAGCTGGCAGTGTTCTTCTTTAGATATGGGAATGTTTTATTTTAGATTTGTGCTATTGACATTTGGTCTTTATATAATCACCAATGCACTACGATATGTATGTATAGGCTACTGTCACTACTCTGGCTGTAAGCTGACTGATGCTTAATTTTGTATTAAAATAAATTAAAATAACCAATAAAAAAAATATATTAAAAAAATTGTGTAGTGTCTTAAGTTTTCTGAATAGGCCTACTTTTGACAGCTTACAGTGCCTGTTTGTGCTGTAAAAAGTTTCGTTTGTGCTGCTTCGGTTTTTTAGATATTAAAATCTATTAATCTATTATAGCCTAATCTATAAAATCTAAAATATTAAACATTTTGTCATTCTGAGGGCACTCAGCCCTTTTTCATGTTTAAGAGGGGATCGTAGTTGCACTGTTTCTTTCAACGGCACAAATCGAGCACAAACGAACGACACCGGTTTGGAGCGATTTAGATGAGGTGGGGTGGAGAGTGATGTCACAGCTCCCGAATTAAATTTGTTATATCTGCGAAAGGAAAACAGATACAGTGTTTGTTTTAACGGCACAAACCAGCACAAATCGAGCACAAACGAACGACACCGGTTAGGAGCGATTTAGATGAGGTGGGATGGGGTGGAGAGTGACGTCACAGCTCCCGAATTAAATTTGTTATATCTGCGAAAGGAAAACAGATACAGTGTTTGTTTTAACGGCACAAACCAGCACAAACGAATGACACCGGTTTGGAGCGATTTGAAGGACATGGGGTGGAGAGTGACGTCACGCAACCCAAAAAATAATAGGCTTGTTTGAGATGCGCCTTGCCTCGCATGAAATGTAGTCGAGAGTAGGCGGCTGCAGTGAGAGGAGGAGTGAAAAAAGCGCAGGCAAGCCGGACAGTTCTCTCTTCTCGCAGTGGATCTGACACCTGCGAGATCAAAGGCGGATATCGCGGGATTCACCGGATTCACGCTCGTGCACAGTGTTGCTAATAAACTGGATGGAATTTAAGTTCTGTTGCTTTTATATGAAAATAAATATAATGAACAAGACACCCAAAGTAGGCAACTTATTTAATTACATTCCACATACATGATGTTTATCAGTCTTTTTTCTTTAATACAGACATGTTTTTTTCTTTTCTTTTTTTAATAAAAATTACATTGCATATAACCCATAGAGATCGCACTGAGATAGTTTGGGAATATTACCACATAATATATAGGCCTACACATAAAACATGATATCAGAGTTTTAAACTCAAACATTTTAAAAGAGAACAATACATCACGGTTGTTTAAACCAATGAACATCAAGCTGTGTCGTCAGCAAGTCGTTTCCCATCATGCTTTTGATCAGCGCAGTCAGGAGAGCAACTGCGCTCGACTGCAAAATCCGACAGGTGCGCCTTGCGCTCGCGAGAGATTTTTGACATACGTCAACATGACATCAGAGCAAGGCGGACCGCACTCGGACACATTTCTAACCGGCATGCATCTCGCGCTGATCACCGGTGATCGATTCTGCGCAGATTTTGCTCATCTCAAACAAGCCTATTGTTCAATATCTCAAACACGAAACCAGCACAAACGTTGGTTTTTGCGGCACAAATCAGCACAAACGCAGCACAAACGAATGGCATAGTTTTGGAAATGATTTCGTTTTATGGGGTGCCAACTTCACGGAGATAGTGGAGTCTACGTTTTTTAATCAGTTTTATTTTGATAAACATGACACAACTACATGAAAAGAGTGTTTACTGTTATAAAAAACTGATTTGTGAGCTTTAGAGGAACTAAAGGTGTTTGAATAAACACGCAAAAAATGTGATCATTGTCATGCAATGGCCAATCGTAGAACAGCTGTGTCGTCATCAGCCCTCCTGCAGCCCATTGCAGCCGCTCTTGAGAAGCTGCGCTGGCTGAGTTCTCCGGCTACTCTCGAATCGCTCTCGCGGTACTTCGATGGCATACGTCACAGTCACGTGGCGTCTGCGCTGGATCACGTCGGACAAAATTTCTAACCGGCATGCACTGCTTCAAGTCAGCCGCCGATCGGTCTGCGCAGAGCTGCATGAAGTCGAAAAAGCCTCTTGGGAAATCTTAACCCCGCCCACCTTCTGGCCAATCCATATATGGGTAAAGGACGCGAGTCCGGTTATTCTGCAAATGGAAGAGCGCGCGTCACTCTGCTCGCTCTGCTATTCCGGTTATCTCTGTAATATTTAGGCAACAATAAAAAGAAATATGTTATATAACACCACACTAACTCTTTTCGTTTTCATTTAAAGAAATCTTGAAACATTATAGCCACACAAATGTGGTTCAGGCAACGCGTATTGATTATTTTCACTGCATAAAACGTTAGCCTATTTATAACAAAACGAAATATAAAACACAACCCTGCCTCTTTTCGTGTAAAAAAATTCTAGCCTCTCCAAGTCAAAAATTTCTAGTGACTGGTCACATCTAAATTTTTTAATTGGCCCAAGTGCAATTCTTGTTGCAATAGTCTGTTAACATTGGCTCAATGATAAATAATACGTCAGACTAATTGAAAAATTTAGATGTGACCAGTCACTAGAAATTTTTGACTTGGGGATGTAATTTTTTTTTACAGTGTAATATAAAAATATTAAACATTTTAATATGGTCCAGGCAATATGTGCATTTGTACTAAACAGCAGATGTTGCAGTAAACAACATTACGGATCATCTTCGTTGTATTTAAATTTAAAATGACAAAACTCAACCCAGTCTCTTTTGTTAAATTTCAGTTTTATCAATATTAGCCATTATAAAAGTATAAGTAAAAGGTACAAGAAGCTATACAAATAAAGCAAACAATTCAGTCAAACATACAAAGTCAGCGCTCTAGTCTAACCATACAACGGTAAAGTTAAATAGTTTATAAAGTTATGAAACTTCACTTAAGCTAGCCTCAGCCAAAACGATTGGCCAGGGAACAAATTATAGATTCACGAGACCAAAAATCGCCCGTTAGATATACACAAGACGAATTATTATGTTTAACCACTACAGAGACGCCAGAGTCAGCGGCAAACGTCAGAACGGCTAGCCGAGGAAAGGCTGTTCCAGGTGGGGTACATGAGCGCTGAGAGCCCGGTCATCGCCTGGATCTCACAACACTGAAAAAAATGTTATGTTGACTTTACTTAATTTTATTATGTCAAGGGGTTGCACGAAATAAATTGATCTAAATCCAGATATATTTTTTAATTTGAGTGTACTTATATTTTGTAAATTGGTTGTACTTATATTTTATAAGTAATTTCAGATTAATTATATTCATAATTTTTGCTAAACTATTTTGAGTTGAATTTACTAAATTTTTTCAAGAATCAGCCTGTGAATCTCAACAATGGTGACAATTATAAAGCATGTTGCAGTGCATTCTGGGTGCCACCAATCAAAACACATTCATGGCTCCCATCATGCTGTAACGTAAACGACTCTGGGTAAATGTGAATTAGCTCAAGGATATAGGGAATTTTGGAAATATTAATAATTATAACTCATGGTCATAATAATTCAGAAATCGCATGTACATTTATTTTATCAATTGTCGAGATTACCTTGTTCTGTAACTGGTTTGGTCATCAGTTATTCGTCCAGCGAATAAATGTAAGATTATCACAGTTAAGAAGGGGGTAAATGTAGTTTACAATATCGAGCTTTGTAGCTTAGATCTTTTAGTTTCATTGACTTTATAAGGTGGGTTTTCAAACACAGAGACAATTAAAAGTATAAATGGGTTTATTAATAAAATGGCACACACTAGAGGTTATATAAACTACAGATATAAACGTACGTAAAAATGCAGACAATAAACAAACAAACATTTAACCAAACAAAACAGAAAACATCGCGTGGTCCGAATAAATGAAATGAAATGAAATGAAAAGAAAGAAAGAAAGAAAGAAAGAAAGAAAGAAAGAAAGAAAGAAAGAAAGAAAGAAAGAAAGAAAGAAAGAAAGAAAGAGAGAAGAGATAGAGGGTAACTTAATTCACAGACCTAAGAACTGGACACCTGAAATCAGCGTTTAGAGAGAGTTACGTTACTTGCAAGATTCTGTGTTCTTTCAGTGTGGTGCTGAAGAGGGGGCGCGCGTGCGCGTGTCCGGCTGGTTTGCGTCTAGCTTCGTCTTTTGGGTCGTTTCGCAAGACGATGTAAAGGCTCAACAGACACCCCGGCGCTGGTGAATTACCCCTTAAGGGAGTAATATTTAACCAGAGCTTGTCTTCCTAAGGACAAAGAAGATGTGTTCGATACCCTCATGATTCACTTAATGTGAAAAGCAGCTGGCCGGACGCCATTGTTGCTACAATGCATTGCTGCATGAATAAATAATGAGCTTATGATCAGAGGTGATCTGTTTGTCACCATTGCTGAGATTCATACGCGAATTCTTGATGTCTGTGTGTGCCTACATAAAAACTTTTTTGAAGTTTTTTTTATTTTTTATTGATTTGATCATATGGATTTCATTGAAAAGGCTAAAAATATTATGCTGTACAAGGACAGTGCTGCTATAATTAATAAAGTAAACCTAACTCAGAAATTGGGTTCTATATGAATTCAGTGATTCAGGTTAAATGATAGTGAAATAATGATTATGTTAAAACACAACCAACACCATCAGATCACTTTTTCTATTTGTTCATCTGGCTGTTATAACTCAAGTACAGCAGCCAAACAAACTCTAAAGTTGACAGTTTAAGGGTAAAGAGCCCAACTAAAACACACACTGATCCCCATGATGGTAACTTAAAATTACGGTTTTAACATTACGGTTTTCTCCTTCAGTGATTCTGCTTGTTAACATCAGGTGTCTTCAATGTTGGCAATACAAAATAAAGAGTTCTTAATTCATATTTGACGTCTGTCTGTTATTCAGATATTTTTGTTTAAAATTTTTTAAATGGTTAACTTTTAAGGAATTCATTTGATTAATTATTACTCAATTCTAATGTGTTAAATTTAATTAATAATATTGCTTGTAATCAGTGTTAATTTTGACAGCAAATTTTGATTTAGTTTTAGTCATAGTCTTTTGACTAAAATGCCATTTAGTTTTAGTCATATTTTAGTCATCTGAATTGTTTTAGTTTTAGTCTAGTTTTAGTCGACGAAATACAATAAGATTTTAGTCGACTAAATCTACAGTAGATTTAGTCGACTAAAATATAATGGGTTTTAATTTAAATGCATTTATTTAGAATTTCTCTAAAATTTCCAAACCCATATACTCCCGGAGAAAACATATATTAACCTGCTAATATGAATGATTTTAAAGTTTGAATGTGCAATACAGATACAGATTTAACTACTGTAACTTTTTCAATGAATGATATATGAATTCTTTATAACTTGCATACATCATTCTCTGTTCTTTCAAGCAGACATATTTATTTGTATGAATTAAATATAATTAATCCTTATTAAAGCTATTAACGAGCAGTGAATGCTTTTCTCTTTTTCTTTTGTTGATTGATCAATATTAAGGACACAGACCGCATTAGGTTTATTACCCACTGTCACTTTAAGACATCGGATCATATCCAATGACATGCGGATCTAATGCACTGATGCACATAGATACACTCACAACTGTTTAAGACATAACCGACATAATTTACGTGAATACTCTCCAAAACGGACATTTAGACATAATATTTGTGTGTATTTGTCCATTCAGACACGAAAGAGAGCTCAATTCTGTACTCGCGCGCTGTATAGGCTAGGTGTCTATGTGAATGGCTGCACGCTTCAGGTCGGGTGTGTGCGCACAGAAAACCGTACCGAATATAGCTCTTTTTTTGCGTCGTCACTCTTATTCAGATCTTCATGTCTGCTCTACTCATTCTCCCAGACGTTTACATGTTTTAACGTTTTATGAGACATGCAGCGCATGCGAACTCGTGTGCCTCTGGGTAGATCACGTTACAGTACAATTGTGCGCATCTACCACAAACGCAGGACATCAGACTGGATCGCTCCCCAAATCGTCACTATCTAACATTTTCGTCTAGTTTTTATTCGTTGACGAAAATGTCAATAGATTTTCGTCATAGTTTTTGTCATTCAAAACTAGTTTTTATTTAGTTATCGTCCCGTTTTCGTCTGTGAAAAAATGTCGTTGACGAAAATAATGACGAAAATTATTCGTCAACGAAATTAACACTGCTTGTAATCTGCGCAATTTTATTGAGTAGATATAGCGTATTCATTTTACAGTGTATATGGAAATTAAATTAAACATTTTTGTTCTAATTACTTTTAATTGAATGAAATTAACTTGTTTTAAACAAGGGCATTAACCAGATAAAACATGTAACATTTACAAGGGTTAGAAGAATTTTTTTCAGTGAACCTGGAAATTTTTTTCATAAATCTTTATATAAATCTTTTTCAATTTTTTTTTTATATAAACCACAGATTTGAGCTTTAAACAACTACATTCTCACCTGAAAAATTCTTAAAACTGCATTTCATGATACAAAAACAGTAGTATATCTAAATACGATCTAAACTAACAAGTTAGAAAATTTTTTACCCCCCTCACAGTTGTCAGGCACTCGGAACCTATCGAAAAATACAATAAAAGTCCATGGGACCAACCTCTAAAAACATGAATTTATGCTGTGAAAAAACCTGCCCCTAGCGGATTTTCGATGTATTGCAGTTTTTCGCACTTCCGGTTAGGCTTCATTTTTCAGATTAGAATGTTGCCGCTTGGTAGTAACCTATTCACAAACGGTTTGCTCAAGCCTAGCATTTTTTTCGGAGTTCTCTGTGTAGCCTGCTCCTTGAAATCTGTAAGTCACCTACGCCATTTACTTCTGTATATTATATCTATCTATAAATTACGGAACGTCTTTCTGTGTGTGTGTGTGTGTGTGTGTGTGTGTGTGTGTTATTCGCATATCTCTCGAACCGTTATTCCTATGGATTTCAAACTTGACAGGTGTCTCGCTAGAGGCATGAGTAAGTGCAGTGCCAAGTTTGACATTGTTTGGATTAGAAATGCAAAAAATATCGGTAAATATATAGGCCTTATTCGCAAACACCGGAAGTAGCTAACCACGGCCATATTGTTGACATGACATCCGTCCTGCCCCTAGTAGCCGCACGCAGGTTTGAGTTGAGGGGAGCAGTAGCTTAATGGCTTCATCTCGTCTGTATCAAGAGAAGATAAGCTTGATTGGTGTGGACCCATATCAAATAGACCCAATAGCCTTAAGTAAAGATCCGTCCTTATTGCCAGCCGTAACTTATCCGGATATTTATAAAAATTTTACAGAGCTGCCAACTCTCACGCATTCATTTTCTCACGAAGCAATGAGGGCACGGAGATAGACAGACTACAGAGCAGGTTACTTATGATATAAAAAATCTCAGCTATCAGGTTCTGTCACTTTTATTACGAAATTCAAACAATAAATACCGTTTTGGTGCTTGTAAATGTGACGCGACAGATCCCTAGCGGCACGTGAACCAATCATCTCTAGCTAATAGTAAATAAACACGAATGAACACTGTTTTGCTAAATATGTGTACTATATTATATATTTATTATATGTTTACTTATATCATTAAATAAAGTTATTATAATAAAAAAAACGCATTATATCTCTCTCTGTATGTTTACAGCTGTCACAAATCCGGTCTGTGGCCCTCTGCCCGATAGCCACCAAAGGTCGCTTCTACATGTTGACTCTTACACCACACAGCACACTGGACTGCATTTCCCATCATCCATTGCACGGACGACACACACAGCTGATTACACTAATCACACTCACAGCTGAGAACTATCTCACAATCACTATCACCCAATCACACACACTTTATAAGCCTTGGACTTTCTCTCTGTGAGCGCTGAGTATTGTATAGCGCATATCATAGCGATAGCTACTCTATGGAGCTCACTCAGTTGTTTTAAGTCTTGCCTTGCCTGTTTTGTCGTGTTTTGATATCTGCCTGTGTTTCCTGGATCAACCCTTTGCCTTGCCCTTCGGACTCTATTTGCCCCTTGTTAGTGGTGGGCAGATCGAGGCTTCGTGAAGCAATGAAACAGTTGAACCAAATGGTCCATATTGTTTCGAGGCTTCGAAACAATCCGACACCCGTCTCAACGGTGACACCTAGTGGTCACTTGCAGGTGTTGATCTGAAACAACCTTGACGAGCCATTAAACAAATTTGTTTTTTATTATTGTATTTTTCTAATATGTGAAGCTTGTAACCTATAGGCTCCTCACTGTGCATAATGTTATTTTGGTCCTGCAAAATGAATATTAATAAAAGAAATCAAGCCACAATGTCTCACTTTTTTAGAGATTTTAATTAAAAAATATTAATTTCTCTGCTGTGGAAGGACTTAGCCTACTTCTTTTTTTACAGATAATTTCTCCAGCCTTTGAAAAAATCCTCTCACAAGGGACACTTGTTGCTGGCATGCAAAGATATTTTTTAGCTAGGACATACAAATGAGGAAAGATTACTGCTCTCTCTTTCCAGTAAGTTAGTGGATCATGAGTTCTGGGCAAATACGCAAATGTCAAATTCTCCTCAAATGGCGCATCATGGATGATGTATTGTTGCAGTAGGCTAGCAGCCGATCACAATACACACATCTCACTTTATTTGGGGTTTCTAAACGGAAATGCTCCCACACCACAGATGTACGGCATCTCTTCTGGGGAGCCTCCATTTTATCTATCTATCTATCCAAATCTATCTATCTATGTATCTATCTATATGAATCTATGTATCTAGATATATATTTATAATCTATCTATGTATCTAGATATAATCTATCTATGTATCTATATACTGTATGTATCTATCTATAATCTATCTATGTATTATGTATCTATAATCTATCTATATATGTATCTATCTATTAATCAAGCTGTCTATATATATTTATATCTATGTATCTATTAATGTGTCACTATATGTATACTCTGTCTGTCTCTAGCCTATCAGTCAATGTGTTGTGTAAATTTAAATGTAAGCCTAAATAGCCTATAACTAATCAAATCGCACTATGTCACTATATCACCAAAAGTCCGCTATCTCAAAATCAAACTCCTCTCACAAAAACCCACGAGGTCAATATGCGTTGATTTCACATTTAAAATACAGATGTGCGATTGTGTGGTCTGTTCCCGACCCTGTCAATCAAACGCTGATTCGGCGGACCACACCTGATGAATCACTTAGTGAAACACTTCGAGGCTTCGTTTGGCCATAGTCACGTGACATGGGTGTTTTGAATCACGCTTCGGATCAGTGTTTCGAAACATCTGTGCTTCGGGATCTCGCAAAGCTTCGGAACGACTGTTTCGCGTCAGCCATCCCTACCCCTTGTTTGGATCATCGCTTGTGTACCTGGATTATCTCTCTGCCTTGCCCTGTTGGATATTGTTCACCGATCGTAGACCCACGCTTGCCCTAGGATCTCTCTTGTGTCTTGCCCGTACCATACCTGTTTACCGTTGTCTGACCCTTGCCTGTTTACCATGTTTATAAATAAAAGCTTGCACATGGATCCGCACACCTCACGTCTTGTTCGCCCAGTTACAGAATACTCGGCCACACAAGGATCCAGCAACTTTTCAGATGGACATTTGTCAGGTATGGACACTACAAGACTATTGTTTGCCCTCAAACAAGGCTCACGATCACTAGAGAACCATATTAGAGAGTTTTTCGCTTTCGCTCAATATTCTGATTTACCGGACATTATCTTGATTGAGATTTTTTGTGATGGCATTAATCAACCATTGCAATCTCAGCTTAGACGTGAGGGTCCACATTCATCACTGAGTTTTGTGTTAGTTTTTTTTTTTACTGTTGGCTCACTATTCACTGTGTGTGTCGCGGATGAGGATCACGTCATGCCACCCATCAGGCCCATCACCGGATCGGTCTCTGGACGTCCTAGATTAATGTCCAGCGTGATGGACCCACCGCTCATGTCAGCACGGAGGGCCAAGAAGATCGGCCGAACGGGGTCTCATCCTGCCAAAACCACCGTTCCAGAGTCTCTTTCCATCGAAGTCTCTGCCGAGCCTGAGCTTCTCCACGTCAGCCCCGCTGAGCCTGTGTGTCAGAACAAGATAGTCTCCGCCGAGCCAGTGTCTCCGGACAAGATGGCCGCCGAACCAGTGTTTCAGGACAAGATGGCCGCTGCCACGTCGCCTGAGCCCTCAGCAGAGATGGCCACCGACACGCCTGAACCTGAGCCCTCAGCAGAGATGGCCACCGACACGCCTGAACCTGAGCCCTCAGCAGTGATGGCCGCCAACACGCCTGAACCTGAGCCCGCAGCAGTGATAGCCGATGCCACGGTGTCTGTTCCTGAGCCGGTGTCTGTTCCTGTTCCTGAGCCGGTGTCTGTTCCTGTAACACAGACAAAAACTTTGCGGATCATTGTGGATGTTAAAGGGGGGGTGAAATGCTATTTCATGCATACTGAGTTTTTTTACACTGTTAAAGAGTTGGATTCCCATGCTAAACATGGACAGAGTTTCAAAAAATGTTATTGTACTTTTGAAGGAGTATTTCTGTGCCAAAAATTGTCCTTCTGGTTTGTCACAAGTTTCTGAAAGTTTTTTTTCGAGTATGGGTCTGCGTGACGTCAGTTGGGGCTGAATTTCCTTATATGGGTCCTAAGGGCACTTCTGCCGGAAAACCGTAGACCAGAGCAAGAGAGCGAAAGCAGTTCGCCATCAAAGCGCTCTGCTTGGCTTTTGGAAGTCAATGTCACCAAAGAAGTGGGTTTTTGGTTGCCAGGGCAAGACAACCCTGCACAGATTCCCAAAGAACCCAGCGTTAAGGGACCAGTGGATGGAGTTTGTTTTTTCAGAGCATCATCAATGGAGTTGTGTAAGACTGTTTGTTCCCTGCATTTCGACGATGATTGTTTTATAAACAAATCCCAGATCGACGGATTTGCAGATCGTCTAATGATTAAGGATCGAGCAGTCACAATGATAAAGGTTTGCGGTCGTGGTTGGAACCGGGCGGTGAGTAAAACTGCTTCAAATGTCTCTGTGTTGTTAGCTCGACGCGTTAGCACACAGCTTTACAGTAGCTTCGCCCACACGGCCCGCCTCCAGACGCTCGTTTTTTTCCGGAAAGACTCGGTACAGCCTATCATTCTTTTATAAATATAATACAACTAAAGACTTTTTGGAGATATGAAGGATGCAATACTACTCTATAGGTACTCAAGATTAACATGAGATTGAGTGAAAATGAGCATTTCACCCCCCCTTTAACTGAATCTGTAAGTCAGCTATGCTGTTTACTTCTGAATATTATATTTCATTCTGGTGCGCTTAACATTATCGCTGCTGTGTAATAGTAGCCTATGCTATTCACCAACTAAACATATTCAATGCGTTCACAGTCTCTTTCACAGGCATCATTTGTAGTTGCCTATTCAAAAACTGTTTGCTCAAGCATAGCGTTTTCTCGGAGTTCACTGTGTCCTTTCTACCATGCACAAATAAAAAAGTCACTGAACTTCTGCTGTGCAATTGTAACAATGAGCACTCAAACACACCAAACCAACAATTACTAAAAACACACACAAAAACTGATTTTGCACGGGCATTTTGCACTAGTTTAGGAAAATGGAAACACTCAAATCAACATTTAACACTCAATGACAACTTAAACCTTTAAGACAAACTGACATGAGCTCTCGGCACAGTCAACATCATTTCATTTACAAATGTATTAAATGCAAAATGTGATTTGCACTACACATCTTGTACTGTCAGTTTTTACTTGACTTGTTATCAATGTACTATATTTGCATAATGCAAAGTGTATAAAAAATTATTTTGCTACAAAACAACGTTTGTGATTCAGGCAGAGCTGGTTTATTTAGTTCATTGCAACTCCCAATCTGAAATGTCACTTTTGCTCTTTGTTTCTCACATGTTTGTACTGTAAGTGCATCATTTTTGTTGTTGCTTTTAATAACAGAATGTGAATAAATGCAACATTTTAAATAAACTATTTCATTGTTATAAATGATCATTATTTACGCAATTTATATTTTCAGTGAAAAGATTGTGCTAGTCTAGTTTTAGTCATTTTGATTTAGTCATTTTTATATATACTTTAAAATATATGCCTAGTTTTATTAATTTTTATTTATTCATGCATACATTTTAGTACTTCAACATAAACTAAACTAAATGTTGCCTTGACAACTAACTGATCAAAAATAAGTTTATTATTATTATTATTATTATGTTTCAGTAAACACCTTCAACAGGTCACACTGAACTACACACACACACACTTGAAGGTTTTACTAAGTTAATTTCAATAACTAAACGACACAATCACATGATCACGGTTCTCTGATGTCAGTTGATGGTCACATGATCAGCAAAACATAAAATATTTTATATTTATAAAGTATTTTTGTATAGAGCTACGGTATATATAGATTTTCTGTGATTATAATGTAAAAAGTTGTAAAGGACAATTTTACCATAAAATAAATGATTTGATTATTGTAAGAATTAATTAATATATTAATCTTAAATTCTTAGAAATGTTAAACCCTGAAGCTTTTCTTCACATTATTACTGTTTCATATTTGACACAGTGTGTGATTTAAGACTGTAAATATGAGAGACTTTAACAGTCACTTCTGGAACAATCTAGAAACGCACTTTAAAAACATATTCACATTGTGTCAACTTCAACTTTTCTGGATGATCTGAGAACTTGTAAAACTTGTATTGCTAAAATTATCTGCAAGTTTCAGATCAGAGTTTTGATTTTGTTTTCTGTTTTTTTTTTATATTTACAATAATACAATATCTGATCATTTTATTTTTCTAAATACATTTTTAAAGTAATTTTACCTCTCTGATCAGCTATTCTAAAAATCTAAATAATGTGTTCATTATCAGTGCTGGTCTCTAGTTTGATCTGAGATGTTTGACATATATTATTATTTCTCTGTCACTTTAACAGACTCTTTTGGGTCTATACATTATGGTCAAACAGCATCAGTTTAATGATGAATCTACAGTTCCTCAAACTCACCGCTAGAGGACATCACAGATTACACCACAATATTTACTCTCACACTACTCAGATCATTGGATACTTTTTATTATAAACGGTGCTTTTCTTAGTGATTTGGTCTTTTGAATCTTAAAGATAAAGAATAAGATTATGTTTTAAAGTTGGTCCATAGGGTGTGGAACTTTGCATCACTATGGTGTGTAAAAATACAGCCAAAGATTTAAGCACAACTATTTACACACATAATAAGTAGGAGAATATCTAACTGTATATTGTAGATTGTGAACATTCCATCATCTGTTTATTTGGGGTCAGAGAACATCCTCAGCTCATATATCTCTTTAATTTTGCGCAGGATGTTGAAGTGTTAGTTAAAAGATAAAGGTATTAGTTAATAACAAACAAACAAAAAACTTTAAATCAACATGAAGCCATAATATTAATAAATAATATGGTATAATTACATTTTACAATTACAGTTTGAAAATGACTTCCATAATATTTTATTTTAGTAAAGGTATGGATGGATCACCCAACACAAAGTTGTGCGTTGTGAGTGAGACCTCGCAAAGATTACACCGATATTAGATTTCTCGAATATTGCGTGGTTGCACTACGCCTGAAACTTAGTAATCAACATGCATTTATGTAGGACTGTCAAAAAATGTTATCTGTTATCTGGGTTTAGTTGTATTTTAAAACACTGATTTTTCTTAAAAATGTTGTGTCAGACGTATTGGGTAGCATAATCATCTTGTTTAATCGTGTATTCAGTCCATATATATATTTTTTTTTTTTACTTTTATTTACTCAGGTGAGCACATTGAGAACACTTTCTCATTTACAATGGCGACCTGGCCAAGATAAAAGTGTCGAGGTACAAAAGTTACACATGTAATTACAGGACAACGAGATCAGACATACAAATTATGCAAGTAGTGCAAAAGGTGTCAATATATTAAGGTAATGACTGTTAGATAAAATGGGTAAAAAAAATAAAAAAATAAAAATAAAAAACAGGAACAAAGAGCCATGGTATATTAAAATGTACAAATAAATATATTAATGGCTAAAGTGTGAATCTGGTTAGCATGTACAATGGTCTGACAATGTATTTGAGGACAACGCTGGGGAGTGAGGACGCCTGCCAGCCAGCCGACCAGGTCGAGGTAGACCGAACTCCGTTGCTACCTGCTAACCATGAAATAATAAACCATTCATTAAACTCTGGTTATGTCCCACCCCCACTTAAAACTGCCGTAATCAAACCTCTTCTGAAGAAACCCAACCTCAACCCAGAATGCCTCTCTAACTATCGACCCATTTCACATCTTCCGTTTCTGTCCAAGGTGCTTGAAAAAGCTGTTGCTGCACAGTTACAAGAACATCTACAACGTCATTCACTGTTTGAAACATTCCAATCTGGTTTTCGTACCGCCCATAGTTCAGAGACAGCGCTGTTGAGGGTAACTAACGACCTCCTAATTTCTGCAGATTCTGGATCACCCTCACTGCTTATTCTCCTTGACCTTTCAGCGGCCTTTGATACCATCGACCACCATATCCTCCTAAGCCGTCTTCATACCGACATTGGACTTTGTCACTCCACACTGGACTGGTTCACATCATATCTCGCTGACAGGACAGAGTACGTCAACCTGGGATCTGCTTGGTCCCGTACAGCTCCTGTCACTTGTGGTGTCCCCCAAGGATCTATCCTAGGGCCCCTGCTCTTCATTTTATATATGTTGCCACTGGGTCGTGTCATCAGCCATCATGGCATCTCCTTTCACTGCTATGCTGATGACACTCAGTTATACCTGCGAACTGACTTAAACCTATGCTCCACCCCAGTTCTTCCAGCATTATCTGCTCCCTCAATAGCTTCTGCTTCTGCTTCCTCTTCACCATCATCACTAGCCCTCTCTAACTGTCTGGAGGAGGTTAGGGCATGGATGAGTCATAATTTTCTCCAATTGAACAGCTCAAAAACTGAAGCCATCCAAATCGGCACCCCTCATCGGGTCCAGTCATCACCCATAACCACTATCTCTTTCTCTGGCCAAGACATCCCTCTGTCAACTACTGTTACCAACCTCGGTGTTACGCTGGACCCACAACTGACCTTTGCAAATCACATCAAACATCTTTACAAAACCTGTTTTTTTCATATCAAAAACATTTCTAAACTCAGCCCCTTCCTCACTTTTTCTGACGCAGAAAAACTGGTCCACGCCTTAATTTCATCCAGGCTGGATTACTATAACAGCCTGCTTATCGGTATACCAAATAAACATCTTCAGAAACTTCAAATCATTCAGAACTGTGCTGCCCGAACACTTATGAAAACCCGCAAATATGAACACATCACCCCCATTCTTCAGAATCTTCACTGGCTTCCCATAACCTCAAGAATTCAATACAAAATTGCCCTCATCACCCACCTCTGCATCTATAACAACGCTCCACAATACCTCAAAGATCTCCTTACCCCTCACTCTTCCATCCGTAATCTCCGGTCTCAAAGCACAAACCGCCTCCATCAGCCACGCTCAAAACTTCGCACCATGGGAGACCGAGCCTTTTGCACTGCTGCCCCTCGCATCTGGAACTCCCTCCCTGAACATCTGCGAGAACCCCAGTCTGTGGACTCTTTTAAAAAAGAGCTTAAAACTTTCTTGTTCAGGCAGGCGTTTTTAAGCTGTCCTTAGGCTTTACTAATTCTGCCCTGTTATATTTTAGTAGTTTTTCTGCCTATATATTTTAGCATTAGTTATTTTTTTTATCTTGTTCTTGATTTTAATTAGTTTAATACGGTCTCTGTAGCACTTTGAGATTCTTTTATCAAAAGTGCTTTATAAATAAAATGTATTATTATTATTATTATTATTACTACGAGGTGCTGTAATGTGCGCGGTTGCGGCTAGTCAGCTGAGCTAGGTAGTTGATGGCTGTTACTGGCCAGATGGTTGGCTGTAATAATCCAATAAATTGAGGAGTGATCCTGTAGATTATTATGCAATCGAGGAAATCAACAATGCAATAAAAAGATAGTCCCAGGATGAATGAAATGATGAAACAAGGTTATAAAAACGACGTGCACGGTTAAAAACAGTAGACACACTATGTAGCCTACACAGACGCGATACAAACATGTCTTGACCTCAAGACGCCATCTTGGTGAGAAGACTACTCAGCGTACTTATTTATCAGGCTGATATTTGTAGAAATACCGTAAGCAAAGTAATTTATAAAACAAAAAGAACAAGTTAATGGCCTTGTGTCAGAACACAACAGGTATGAAGATATGTTTGTTTTTTAACTTTTATTTTGGTTTTTAACTTTTTATTCTAACTTTAAAGCTAGATTATCCTTTGAAAAGTGTAATACAGTATTTGATTATGGGGGAAAATCTGGAAAACTACCTTACACATGTAGTGTTTTCGCCAACTGACCTAAACCGTTGACCCCTGAAGTTATGACTTCTGAAGGTCTCTCATGTGTAGATTCACTAGGTTGAAAAAATGGTATTTTGTCATTTAAACATCTGAAAAAAATAGACTGTGCGTAATATCTGCTAACTCTTTATTGTGATGCTCCCCAACAGATATTCTACTGAAAGTAACTCAACTTATTCTAACCCTAACCCTACCAGTCCACTAATACTCTACTAACACTAATGAGAGTTTACTTTACACACTCTCACAAGCGAGTTAGTGGACATGCAGGTGCGACACTGCTATAGTCAACAGCACGTTCAAAAGAACCATCAAAATAGTGTTACCAAATTATGACTTAAAAACGTTTTAAGTATTACATTAAAAAGGCGTAATTGACAAAAATTGTAATTCTGAATTAAGTAATAATTATGACAAAAAGAAATTATGACTTAAAAAGTTGAAATTCAAATTACATACTAAATTTAAATTATGATAGATAAAGTAAATATTCCATAGTGAAATTTTCTGAATTCAATATAATTGTATTTGTGAAAATGATTCAGTACTGAATCAGCATTTATGAGTTTTTACATATCTTCTGCTTGTTTCTGCAGTTCGTGTAGGCCTCTAAGACTATGAATAACTAAAAATGATTATTGATGAGCTTGAATAACTTGAATTTTGTTGGCAATATAAAAAAATTGTCTTCCCATACCGGGAGTCTAACCCAGGCAGCCTAGGGTGAAAACCAGGAATCCTAACCGCTAGACCATATGGGAGGCGTTGATACTGCCCCCGGCAAATATGAAAAGGCTGCACTGCACGGGACAATATAATGCTGGATCATAGTTATGCCGAGCCACAGGAGAAGGAATCCTCGTGGCCAAAAAGCAAAAAAAAATATTTATCGGGATGTAAATAAATATCGGGATAGCTTTTCCCAGGTGGAAAGAGCTAAAGAAGGAGAAATACTTTGAAAGGGATGCTGAAGTTGCCTGCTTTCTTCTCGACAGGTAAGCAAAGTTTCGGTCTAAATTACAAGCTTTTTTCATTGCTTGGTTGTGTAAATCATTATATAGGCAGCATAACAGTAGAACATGTACAATTAAACTCGATGAAGTGCTATTGGAAGACATGTTGTCATAGCTTCTTGGCACATAACGGCTACCGCAGTTGCAACACACATTTGAAAAGCGAGCTTTAGGAGGTATTAAATAAAAATAAAATGAATAATAATAATATTTAGAATAATTTTAAAAACTACATGATTTAAAAGATTAAATATTTCAGATCATACTCAACAATTAGCCTACTTAATGTCGAAGCACATTGGTTTATAAAAACTCGAGTTTTTAGCATTGAAATGATCAAACAAATTCACATCAGTATTAAACAGTTGGACAAAATCTAAAAATTAAAATATAAAGTCGCTTGTTTAAAGCAAAGAGAAATTGCTTGATTGTTTTATTGTAAAACAATAAAACCATAACCTCTAATTTGATATTAAATGCTGAACCGAAAACAGAGTCATAAAGGAATAAAGTAACTATAATATCGGGAATCATCAGATGCTGAAGACGGAAGTTAATGTAAATATTTTTTTGAAGTGCTTTTTACGAACGCCCGCTCGACACGTGATGTCACATCTCCGCGCTGCTTATTTGGTGCGCTTTATGGAAGTTTGAATCGTTCGAGTCACACACACACAAACACACACACACACATACATACAAGTGCAGCGATGGAGCGCGTAGCACGAGCAGTGTGAGAGGATTCCTGAGATCTTGCGATGATTTAACTGAGAAGATGTTTTATTATGCTTTGAACGTGATTTTGTTTATCATCAAACATTCTTGTTCAGTAAAGTTTCCTGCAAAGCTGAGATGACGCCTGTTTCATTATTTTGCTCCAAACTATTTCAAGACAAAATAGGCATTTAATGAAGATATATTTTTTTATATCATATGGACACACAATCTCATGCATGCCAAACTATCTAAAATGGTGCCTTCGAAGGGCACTAAAGTTTTTAAAGGTGCCCTATAATGGATTATTTTATTATTTTATAATGTTTCCTAGTGTGCCCTTATAATGTTAGTATGTTTTTTTAGATCAAAATTTGTTATAATTTAGAAATAAAAGGCATATTTCCTAGCCTGATTTTATCCTTTGATTTGAACACTCAGTTTGAAGGGGCGTGTCTGCTGTGAGACTTCAGTGTAAACGCCCTCTGCTGTGATTGGCTGACATGCTTGCATATGAAATATCTGGCATTAAATGTAGAGCTATCAGGAAAACTTTTACTATTACAGCTTTTATACGTTTTTACTATTATAGCTATCGGGATTAATAAATCGTGAGAAGTTTTTTAAGTATTTAGATCTATTCCCATCACATAAAAGGTTGCAGTGATGAGCATTGAGCAGATGACAGTCTGTTGATCGCGTGAATGAAGATCTTATCACTGCAACGCGATTTACTGATGCATAAATAGTGTTGAACGACTTTGAGAGAAAGATTATCTGTCTGAATTTGAACAATTACACATCAGAAATTCACATAACCCACTGGTTCTCCAGAGGCTCGGATGAAGGAGCTAAAAAATATATGTTTGTGTTCATTTGTACATCCAAACACTGAGCAACTGCCATGCTTCGTTCGCTCGTTTGCAAGCCACAATGTCTCTCGAGTAAAAAAACAATATCGCGCTGGATCTAAATAACACAGTGTAAATTACCGTTAGTAAAATCACTACTTACCGCTTGCGGGAATATAACGTTAGTTGAAATTGCCCCCTTCGTCAGTATGAGACGCCGAGAGAAGCCTGGCTGCTTGATATTGTTCCAGGTTAGAAAAAAAGTCCGTGGTGAAATGGGCAGAGCAACTAACAACTTCGAATTAAACTGTAGCGGTATCCGATTATATATAGATAGATTATAGATAGATCTGCCATTTTCCCTATGATCCTCCTCCTGCTTGTTTCTTCACCTGCAGAACTTCTGATGATTCGGCTGCGCAGTTCCGCCTGGCCTTGAACATGGGCTGGCATATGCAAATTTTTGGAGGCGTACATATTAATGATCCCAACTGTTGCGTCACAGTTGGTGTTATGTGGAGATTCGCCTGTTTTTCAGGGGTGTTTTTCAAAAACGAGATTTAAATAAGAAAGAGAAAACTATGGTGTTTGAGACTCACTGTTGCGTCACAGTTGGTGTTATGTGGAGATTCGCCTGTTTTTCAGGGGTGTTTTTCAAAAACGAGATTTAAATAAGAAAGAGAAAACTATGGTGTTTGAGACTCACTGTATGTCATGTCCATGTACTGAACTCTTGTTATTTAACTATGCCAAGATAAATTCAATTTCACATTCTAGGGCACCTTTAATCATTCATTATCAACATATTTTTTGATAAAAATAACTATAAAAGAGTTCCAAATGACACTTATTTTTGAGCTCCACACTTTTAAGCGCTCCAAAGTTCTAACTAGAGCATGGGGCAGAGTTAAAAAGAAACTTTGTTGTTCTTGTCTAGCCTTAATTTACTGAAGGCTATGGATGTTAGGTAAATAAATTAATTCACAATATGTACACATTCATTATTAATCTTATGCCTAATATGATGAAAATGGCTGTTATTTGTTTATTCTCCTCTCACATTAAATCACATGTATTATATAGGCCTATTTTAAGTTCAAAATGGTGAATTTAGAAAAAAAGTTGATTAGTTTGCCTGATTATTTTTGTCGTTGTTTAACATTTCTCAAAACAGCTGTCAAATATGAAATGTTTAGTTTAGCTACTTGCACCTTATCTCGCACTTTATGACCGTTATCAGCTGGAACTCGCTCTCAGCGGCTCCTGTGAACATACTATTGTCCTAACATAGACTATTATTGTTATTATCCTAACATAGACTATTGTTTTAACTCTGGTTTAACCTGCTGTGCGTCTGTTCACTGTCCATCATGTGCTCTAACACCTGCAGCATCAGCCGGTTCATTGACTTTGAACTGGTGTGTTATATGAAGAATATTGTTATTTCTGGCTGCCTTTCTCTGTTTGGCTTTGATTGCCATATTTATGAGCTTATCTGGCCTTTGAAAAAAAAAGTGAATGTTTGAACTCTGGTGTATGCTAAATGAAAACAGGTGACCAACTTTATTTTTGCTATTGTTTGCCGGAGTTTTAGGACACCATTAGGTCACTTGATGGAGTTTTAGGACACCATTAGGTCACTTGATGGAGTTTTTCGGTTCCTTGCCACTGTTGCCTTTGGCTTGCTCAGTTTGGGGATATTTTGGGGATATTTAATTTAATTTTATCAATTAATAAATTCCTCTTGAAACAAACTTTGTTGTATTATTTTAATTTAATACTGTGAATCTGCTTTGATACAATCTGTATTGTGAAAAGCGCTATACAAATAAACTTGACTTGACTTGACTATTGTACATACATTTTATTCTTCTAACTGTTTGTCTTTGGTTAACACAGCTGGAGAAGAACAACAGGGAGGTTGGAAGACACAGTAGAGGAACTACAGAATAAATATGGAGAGAAAACAGCATTAAAAAGGATCAAGTCCATAGTGAAAAAAATCTGAAAAAAGAATATCAAACGTAGGAAAAGATTTATAATTTACTTTGTTAGTAGTTCAATCTTCAATAAGCTTTACTATAATGTTTCTCAATCTTCAATAAGCTTTACTATAATGTTTACATGGTTTTGGTTGTGTATTTATTTATTTATTTATTTATTTATTTTTTTTTTAACAGATGGTGCACACTCTGGAAACATGACAAATCAACAGCATAATAATACTAATAATACTAATTCTACATCATTCGGACAGCCATTAATTCAGATCCCTAATCAGGTTAACTTAACAATTGACCAGAGGAATGGTGGGTCAATATTTGCTCCAATCATGGTAGAAAAGACAATATATGGTGATGTTAACTTTAATGTGGTGAGTGTCTGATCATTTAAGAAACAGTTGCTTAGTTAAGAAATGATTTGTGTATGTTATATATATTTATGTATGAGTATTTTTTGTTTTGTTTTTCAGGTGTCTCACTCTACCTCAGTAAACGAACATGGTAAGATCTCTTGTTGTAGAACACTGTGCATTCATAAGCGTGATGCTCCTGTTAATAATATGACTATCCAACTTTGTCCTGATTTTTAGAAATTCTTCCGAATGTAAGGAATGAGATGAAATCAAGAATGCTGCGTGACGCTGAGACGACTTTGGAGGGAAGTGCAGCACAGTCGGTCTCTCTAAATAAGATCTACACTGAACTGTTTATCATCAATGATGAGACTGACCCCATCAATAGAGAACATGAGATCTGGCAGATCGAGACGACAGATGATTTAAACACATCAGCTCAGAGACTCATAAACTACAAGGAAATCCTTCAGCCACCCACAGATGAAAATATAATTGTGTGGTGATTTTCCAAATGATACAACTTAGTCTAAATAAGAGCAACGTGAAGTCCTCGGATTTCGTAAAAACAACGCAACAACAACAAAACATTGTGACAAACTTTGACAACATGTTGTATGGACAAAAATACTGTTTGAAATAGTTTTGTAGAAATAAGATCTAAGACGACTAAGTACAGTTTTTCAACCATCTAAAGTTTTTGAACAGACATTGTTTAATAACAATTATACCTTAGGTTCAATTTAAACAAAATCATTACAGTAATCTTCTAAAAGATAAATAGAAGATATGATTTTAATAAAACTTCTATTGACATATATAAATATCTAATTTAAACTTTTAAGGTTATGCTTTTAAATTAATTTAGTATAAAACTCTGGATGTACTCTGGAACGCGGACTAGATTTACTGTGACATTATCTCCCGAGGCTCATCTGGTCTGTATGGGTCTGAAGCTTCAGTTCACACTGTAGTTTATCTGAAGGATCTGGGGCTGTTTTGTTTGACAACCTAAACTCTTTGCTTTTTGGATTGTTTTTTATCGTTGCATAAAGAACTTCTTCACCTCTCTGGAAATGTAAGGTGTTTTTATTTATATATTTATTTAGCTAAAACTTTGCTTACATTTTATTAAAATATTTATTTCATTTTTGAAAATGTACAAATGTAGTTTTCTGTGATGGTCGTGTTTAGGTGTAAGGGATAGAATATGCAGTTACGGTACAAAAATCATCATGGCAATGGAAAGCCATAAAAATTGAAACCCCGCATGGACAAAAAATTATGATTGAATCTTTTCATATAAATGAGATTTAAGTTTTTCAGTTTTTCAGCCATCGAAAGTTTTTGAACAGACATTGTCTCACATTATAACAATTATACTTTAGGGTCACCGTTAAACAAAATCATTACAGTAATCTTCTAAAAGATAAATAAAATATATGAATGTATTCAAACTTTAAAGATTTTTTCAAGAAAGAAAGTTAAGAACTTTAAACTTCAAACTAAAACAATCTTTCATTTTAAATGATCATATTTAAACTTTTACGATTATGCTTTGAAATAAATTTAGTATGAACAAAACTTTGGCTCTGGAAAGGCATTAGCAGACTAACATTACAGGTTACAGGTTCACAGTTTCTAAATGTTTTCATTGTTGCTCTCTCTCTCTCTCTCTCTCTCTGAAGGTAGGCCTTTAACGAATTATTGAACATTTCACAGGTGTGAGATGACTTTTGTGACTCTCTAAAAATGTAAGGTGTTTTTATTTATATATTTATTTAGCTAAAACTTTGTTTACATTTTATTTAATGATTTATTTATTTCATTTTTGAAAATGTACAAATGTAGGTTTCTGTGATGGTCGTGTTTAGGTGTATGGGATAGAATATGCAGTTACGGTACAAAAATCATTATGGCTATGAAAACCCCCTCATGGACAAAAAAATTATGATTGAATCTTTTCATGAGATTTAAGATGACTAAGTACAGTTTTTGAACAGACATTGTTTAATAACTGTTAAACAAAATCATTACAGTAATCTTCTAAAAGGTAAATAGAAGATGTGTATATGTATTCAAACTTTCATATGTGGTATGTTAGGACCTATTTCAACTCTCAACAAAAAAAAAACGAATTTTATTGTTTGGTTTATCTAAAACTGAAAGAATTGGTTTCAGTAAGATATATTTTATAAGCATTTCATTATAAAGAACAGAATGTTTTTCAACGTTTGTGTGAGATAAACTTCCACAGTTTATCCTTATCAGTTTTCACAGTACAGCCCGGATACGCTCAGGAATATGTAGGGAGGATCGTGTGTGATACCAACTTCAAAAACACACACTAACTGTCATATTATTATAACAGTGTCTTCAAAAACACACACTGTCATGTTCAAAAGGCTTCAAACAATCAGACTTTCTGTCAGATACCATAACATATTATTATTATTATTATTATTATAACAGTGTCTTCAAACGATTAACACTTTCTGTCATGTTCAAAAGGCATCAAACAATTAAAACTAGCTGTCATAGCCATGACATATTGTTATAACACTTTCTGTCAATATCAAAACCCGAAACTAACTGTCAAAACACTTCAAAACCTCAAACTAGCTGTCAAAACACATGATCAAGGGTTAGGAGGGGGCAACCTGTCAATCAAAAGTCATACTAACTGTCAACCTGTCAATCGAAAGTCAAAACTAACTGTCAAACCCCTTTGATCCCTTTGATCTTCTTTGATCTTCTTTGATCTTCTTTGATCTTCTTTGATCTTCTTTGATCTTCTTTGATCTTCTTTGATCCCTTTGATCCTATGCCAAAAGGGGTGGGTACCTGTCACCGGAAGGGGCGGGGCACCTGTCAATCAATAATTTTTGACCGGTGGCCCTGTATACTTACTACTGCTTGTGATTGGCTACAATGCTGAGCTCTGCAAAAACACATTGTAAATAGAAACCTTTGATGTTCTACAGAGCGCAAATACAGATACGCACTAAATTGTTTGCGTATTATTACGCAGAAAAGAATCCTACACCCAGTGGCGGTTCTGGCATTTTTTATTTTTATGACAAATGTTGACAGCGCATCCATGTAATATGGGAAAGTGCAGAACTCTCCGCTCACAGGCGAATTCCTTTCACTCCTGCATGAAGAGAAGAAAGGTGATCGTGTCTAAAAGCTGTGTGTGTGTCATACGCGGGCAGCGCCACATTGGCTCCACATTGGCGCACTATATTGTGCCTATGCCAGGACCCACCACTGCTAAGACCAGCAGTTTTGAGCAGCTTTTCCCTCGAAAAGCTGTAAGACTGAAAATACTGGTCTATGGGACAAAATGGTTTAATGTGAATGTTTATCATTGACTTTTATGCTTTTGGTGTCATTTGAAATGTCTCAAAGTGAGTGGTACAGATATCTCATATCCAGATAGATAAAATAAAAGGAAATAAGGTTTAGAGAAGTTTAGAGAAAACTGGTTTAGAGATAAGGCCAGATAAGGCGGCAACATTTTTCATTTAATGGTTAAAAGGAATAGTCAAATATTCGCTCACTGTTAGTGAGACACAGATATTATTAAAACCTTTCATTTATGGAGTCAGATGAATTAACGAGTAAATACATATGATTCATGTATTACAAATTTAACCAACCAATACTTTGCATGAGTAAGGACAGAACACGTGATACCTTCCCTGTGCATTGGCGAACCGGCAATTGGACCAATATAGCGGGCCTTACAAGCAAACAGCTGCAGCTACAGATTATTTATGTAAGAAAATGAAATTTTTTCATTTTCTGTGAGTGTAACCGCTTTTCATTTCTCTCTCTGTAATCTTCTGTGATTCAGAGTTTCCTTATGAAAGCCTCTGATAGAGACTAGGTGGCGCTTATTCACTGTAGTTACTTTATTATGTATTCAATTCAACAATAACCTACTTATTATCTTGATAAATCCATAGAACAAATGCTTTGTGATATTTAGGAATATTGAAACACTCAATTCAGCATTTAACACTCAATTTGCACTGTTACAACTTAAACCTTAAGATAAACAATTTAGTGTAAATTAGTGTGCCATAGCAACAACATTTCATTAAATAGGAAACAAACTAATATTTCATTAAAAAAATGCACTTAAAAATGAACTGATCATGTTGTATAGGTGTGTGTTTCTGTCTTTTGTGTGCATGTATGTGTGTATGCTTGTCAAATATTTTGTTAAAGATAAGAAAGATAAGATCTGTGTCTTGCTCAGAAGTGAAAACATGGAATAGGACCTCTCCATATCCTCCTGGGATGTGATGATTACTTCTTCATACACCAAATCCTCACTGATAGTGTCACGATGAATCAAGATCGGTGTGTCCTCTACCACAGGCAGTTCTGTTCCTGTGGGTAATACAGCCCTCTCTGTTGTGATTCTTGGTCCGTATACATCATCAAGGATTGTGTTCTTGTTAACAGGACATCCCAGGTTAACATCCCTGAGCCCAGCCTGGGCGTTTTCAGCTGTCTCAGTCTCTGCCAGGCCTGGTGAAACAGAGAGAAGATCTTTTGGGGAGCTTCTGTCCTGCCGTCCTCCTTATCCACTTCCAGCCCTCCTCATACCAATTGACCTATCAGTAAGCCCCTCCCCTCAAACGCAGATGAGCCAATGGCAGATGAGTATCAGTTGCACGGGATGGGATCTCGTACGATATGCCTGGGGTTCTTGTAACACCGATCACAGGAATACTGAGAGGATGAGCATGGGTATTAGTGTATTGAATCACAATACTGTGCACGCGTTCACCAGCGCGTTTCAAAAGCATGATATGATTTGTGTGAACGGAACAATTATCTGTGCAATATGACTGAAGCCCGATACATTTATAATATCACTGATGTGGGCACAGTAACCTGGTTACCTAAGGATTCAACCCCAATCCCAATGAAGACGAAAACGTTCATTTTCTGGTTGTCATAGTATCATTAAGTTACAATTAAAGTTATGGAGTCAATGCTAACGTACAAGACTAAATAGCTAACTGTTCTCACGCCATGTACAGTGTAGGTCAAAAACACCCGATGACTTAAAGGAACACTCCACCGTTTCTTGAAATAGGGCTTATTCACCATCATTCCTACATTTAGATAGGTGGGCAAATGCATTTTTGTCTCAGTGCATGCATTATTTTATTTTGGCAGCGCCGCCGCTAGCTTAGCTTAGCATAATGAATGGAATCCTTTGTTGCCAGCTAGCATGTCATGAGTAAAAGTGCTAAAAAAAATAAAAATGGTTATTCTCCCGCTGCAAGAACTGTCATGGTTTCTCCTTTAGAGTTGCCACAGGGCTTACCCACCTCCCCAGCCACACGGGTAGAGCAAAACCGGTCATGCTGGCCAGAATGATCGCAATCAAAAGATGAAATATATTTGATCGCAAGTTCCTCCAGCAGGTCTTCATACTGTTGAAACCACTTCCCTACCACACTAGGGATCAAGTCAAGTCACCTTTTTTTATATAGCGCTTTTTACAATACAGATTGTTTCCAATCAGCTTTACAGAGATAACAGGAACTTAATGTGACAAAGTTTGTTTCCAGAAGAAAATAACAGTCCAGCTTATTGTTCAGTGATGTTTCATTTTTGTTGTAAAACAGTTATTAATTTAGTTCACTAATATATATATCGCCGCTCTGGAGAAAACCGTGATGTCATCGTCATGTCATGGCATGTCATGGCAAAAAAGGTGAAAAAGGCAACAGTGGCAAGGAACCAAAACTCCATCAGTGCCAGAATGGAGAAAAAACCTTGGGAGAAACCAGACTCAGTCGGGGCGCCAGTTCTCCTCTGGCCAACGAACGAACAGTGTATGATTATGATCAGGCAGCATTACAGGTCAGAAGTCAGATTGGATTGGAAGATTCAGAATATTATCCAGTTCCATTCGGCCCTGCTGAGGTCTGGATTCCATTTCAAAATAGTTCTAAACCAGTAACACCCAGCAATACCTTTTACTTTAGGAAAGTCTTTGATATTATTGGCCTTTGCATCATTAAACTTAATGTCCCTAGACACCTCTTGTGGTAAGGGGGAAGCCTCTTTTGGAGAGGAGCTTCATTAGACTGACCAGTTCTTTCTCAGATTCCACTGGTCTGGCAAGGATTTCTTCAGATGCCAGAGCCAGAAACTTTGCCACTAATGAGCCTTTGCCACTAATGCATCTTTGCCACTAACTGCTTACCTCTTCTCAGAGCGCTTAAAGCTGTGTGCAAATTAAAGTCATTAGAAATTGAAGTTGTTTTAATTGCTTTCTTATTTACTGCGGAAGAAATGGTGTTAAAGTACATTTTAAATTCTTTGGGGGAATAAACAAGAAAAACTGGTTTGTTGTTGGTGAATTTACATTTGTGTATATAAAATTTGCTAATTGATCACAAAGCAAACTTTGTTTTTAGTGGGGTCAAAACCAAAGTATCCAAAAATAATGTCTTTAAAGGTTACGGATAAATCTTGCTGGATATTCTCTTTAATGCGTCAATATTTTTCCATAGTTGTTCAGTATAGAAACATGACCAAAAGAAATGTAAAACAGTTTATGTGTGAACTTGTGTCAATATTAGTTTTATATTTAACCATAAAATATTTAACAGGGTCAAATGCATTTCTTATTTTGAAAGACACTACCTTTACTTTATTAGTGAGAAAATATTTTTGCTGTAAGGACCAATTTGTTTTCCAATTTAAATTTGTAAACAAATTGTTCCAGTAAAAGATTGCAGGAGATACAGAAACAATATCTTCAAGAAAAAGGTGTCTAACTTTATTTCTATCTTTGTTTTCTGAAAAACATTTGACCTGTTCAGGAAAAGTACACTGTAAAACCCAACAAGTTAACTCAACTCAAACGTAGAAGGGTAAATGCAATTTTTAAAAAGCATCTGATTCCTGATGTATGGCTCCCATAACTATGGCAAACTCTTTAGGGTTAACTGGCATTTTGTATTCTGAAAGAAATTCTGAGCAAGTCATTAATAAACCTCGGTTGTTAAATAGCTGACGTACTAAAACAAAACCTTTGTTAAACCGTCTTTCATCTTAGATACACAAATGAAGAGCTTTTAATGAAATCCATGGTTTAACCTTAATTTTATGAAGGAACAAGAAAGTACACCCACATGCCACCTCTGTTTAAGCATTCATTTACTATAGAAACTCAATTGCTGTAAAATAT
Organism: Leuciscus idus; assembly: GCA_021554675.1. Lineage (NCBI taxonomy): Eukaryota > Metazoa > Chordata > Actinopteri > Cypriniformes > Leuciscidae > Leuciscus > Leuciscus idus. Next base: position 11,154,145 of record CM038625.1, on the reverse strand, counting down.
ATTTGCAGATGGATGATGTAATAGAAATTTTTATTCCAGCCAGCATAATACCATACATGGTGTGGAAATATTTACTCTAGCCAGCTTAAAACCATACATGGTGTTAAAGAAACTGCAAGTTGCATATCATCTTCTTCCTTACTGCTGAAGAACGAGGTCAAAATGACATTTGCAGAAAGGACAGTTTGTTCTTTCTAAATACACAGATAAGCTCGCTTGCACTAAGAGCAAATGTGTTGCATTGGAAAATATACTCAATTGTTTTTAATGACATATGTGTGTAAGTGTGTGAGCATAAAGGGGTGTTAGAATAAGTGTGATAGGTTTTCTGTATATAAGCTGGGCAAAAAGGAGAAGTCAGCGCGCTTCTCATATCAGACTCTGACTGATGTGTGAACAGCCTTTCTTGCAAGAAATAAAGATCTCTTTAACTTTTGAAATTTCCAGCTGTCTTCCAATTATTGTTTAAAGTCTAGAAAGAATTTCCACGACAATGACTATAATGACACAGGAATCATATAGCCTACCTAATATAGGCTACAGTGTACATTTTTGATTTATTAAATATAAAGTTAAATGTCACTTTTGAATGTCAAATGCTGTTCGTCTTACAATTCGAGTCCAGCCTCTAAGTTATTTTTATGTTAAAGAGGACGAAGAGGTTGTGGTGCTCGTGCTCGTAATCCGCTTCCCGCTCTCCGTTCCAGACTGCTGTAACTTTGGCCAATTAGTTTCATGTTGCTCTGACTAATAGCAAAGTTTACAGTTATAGTGGGCAGACGAAGAACAAATGTCATATTATGCATGTACCCACGATGACTTAATATACTAGTCTTTTATTGCATTAAAAAGATTCAAAAGTGTATACATAGTTAAAAGCACTGAGTGCAAAGCTAATTTAACTCGATAAATTCATGTTGGGTGAATGGAATTACCCAGTTATGACTGAAGGAAATGTGATTGCGACCACAAATAATGAAAAGTTAGAGATGATGGCAAAGGCTTTTGTTAAGATACAAAAGAAAATTGAAATATAGAAAGAAAAAAAATTAAATAGAAAGAATAAAAGCACAGTATAAGGATGTAATATGCAGGAAAGTTAATGGAGATGAGGAGCAAGATGCTCTTTTAAACATGGGAGAGTTACAGAAAGCACTGAATAACACAGGGAAACGGCTCCAGGAAAAGATGACGTGCATGTATTGCAGTATAGGAAAACACCTTCCAAGACTGGATAGTCAGGATAAATATATACTGTTATATAACAAGTTGTGGAAGGTGGGAAGGCTTCCACAAAGCTGGAAAGAGCCAGCTGGAAAGAGCCAGCCATTATTTTGTTAAGGAAGTAGGGAAAAGATGCTGGCCATCCTTTATAATATAGACCTATTCCATCAATTGGAATATACGTAAGATAATGGAACGCATGATAAATGATATACTAAAAAATTTTTTGGAGGGTAGATTAGGCTACTTGAGGAATAAAATGGCTAGATGTCAAAGCGGATTTAGAAAAGGAAGAAACACAATGGATCATGTGATAAGTTTGGAGGAGGAAATAAGGAAAGTAAGTAAATAAATACAAATCTTATGAACATCTCATAAACTGGCAGCCCACGCCTGAGTCAGCTGACACTTGTTAGTGGACAGTGGAAATTTGCACTGATCCCACATGATTCACTCCGGCAGAGGCCTTGCAGGGTCTTTATCAATTAACTTTTTAATTGATTAGTCTTTTTCTTAACTTTATCAATAAAGTTTCTCACTCTGAGGTTCAAGAGTCTCTCATGATTTATTCAGAGGAATACAAACTTTTTGTATATTTTAAATATTTCAGCACCGTATACAGCTTTATTTGTACTTTTTTCACAGGTGCTTCTTATAGCCTATCTGTAAAAACATTATTATTATTTTTTTGGTAACACTTTACAATACGGGTGCACTAATAAGCATTAATTCATGCTTAACTAATGCACAGATAATCATGTGTTAATGTATGACTCATGAAGAACTTAACCATTAATTAATGATTACTGCATCAGTAACTAATAAAGATTCTAAATGATTAATAGATTAAGTAATATATTAATTGTTATTAATTAAATGTGTCATAAAGTATTAATTCCTTAATAACTTATTTTATTAACTAAAAGTGTAAATGAATGCGTTAATTACCACAGTTGGTCAAAGCAATGTACTTCAACTTAGCTGTCTGCTTTAATTAATCATTAACTAATGATTTGCAAATGTATCATTATGTTATGACTTTACTTGTTGAGGCACATGACTATTAAAGGGACTATGTGTAGGAATTTCTCCCATCTAGCGGTGAAATTGTATTTTGCATTCAAACAATACAATACAATACAATTTTATTTGTATAGCACATTTAAAAACAACTGGCGTTGACCAAAGTGCTTAACAAGGCCAATAAGGGTAGACAATACAAGCACAAAACCAGCAAAGATACACATCGAAAGAGAAAAAGTCGGACACATCAGGGTATATTAAAAGCTAGTGAAAAGAGATGCGTTTTCAGAGAAGTTTTAAAAAGTGTCAGAGTTTGGGCAGATCTGATATTAGAGGGTAGGCTATTCCATAGCTTGGGTCCATAAGCTGCGAAAGCACGGTCACCCCTATTTTTTAATCTGGTCCTGGGGACAGAAAGTAAGTTTGAGTCCCCCGATCTTAGTGATCTTGACTTAATTTCTGGGTGAAGTAATTCAGATTTAAAAACAAAGAGCAAAACTTTAAAATCTATTCGAAATTTAATCGGTAGCCAATGAAGCGAGATCAGAACCGGTGTAATATGTTCAAATTTACGTTTTCCTTTGAGGAGGCGTGCAGCTGCATTTTGGACTATTTGTAGATGGGTGATGTGTTTCTGAGGAATCCCAATATAAAAAGAATTACAATAGTCCAATCTGGATGTTACGAAAGCATGCATAGCTATCTCAAGGTGCTTACCAGACAAAAATGGTTTAACCTTAGCTAAGAGACGGAGGTGAAAGAAGCAGGACTTTACCACCGCACTTATCTGCTTTTCAAGGGTAATGTTGTTATCAATCCAGACCCCCAGATTCCAAATACAGGTGGTACTGTGGGGTGACAACGTTTGGAGGTCACAAACATGTGTACTACGATCACTGGGGCCAAACACAATAATTTCCATCTTGTTTTCATTCAGACTCAAAAAGTTACCAGTAAGCCATAATTTCAGGTCATCTATACAGTCCAGTAGTGGCTTTAAAGCAGACTTGTCGTCACGCTTTAGAGGCATGTAAATTTGGGTATCATCAGCATACAGGTGAAAAGAAACCCCATGTTTAGTTAAAATAGAACCTAAAGGTAACATATACAGATTAAATAGTTCTGGCCCAAGGATAGAACCCTGCGGAACGCCAAACCCAAGTTTCATTTTGGATGAGCACTGTTTCCCGATGCGAACAGAGTAGCTTCTGTTAGACAAATATGAGCGGAACCATTTCAACACCATGCCCCTAAAACCTGTACATGCTTCAAGACGAGAGATTAAAATATCATGGTCGACCAGGTCAAAAGCAGAGCTAAGGTCTAAGAGGACGAGAGCTACAGGTTGCCCTGTGTCAGTACTGAGCAGAACATCATTCATGACTCGTAGAAGTGCAGATTCTGTACTATGACGTAATTTAAAACCAGACTGAAATTTCTCGTAAATCTGACTATCAGTTAAAAAAGACTGGAGTTGGCTCAGGACCACTTTTTCAAAAAAATTAGAAATAAAGGGTAAATTTGAAATTGGGCGGTAGTTACTTAGAATTGATGGATCCAAACTCTACGCGGGAACACGTTCTAGCTCTTTTAAGTTTCGGCAAGACCGAGGCATGTTTCAAGCTGTTAGGAACAACCCCAGTGTAGAGACATTTGTTGATAATAGACAACAAATCAGAACCGATAGCACATACAACCTGCTTAAAAAATTTGGTAGGAATCACATCTTGAGAGCAGCTAGTAGTTTTTAAAGTTGAAACAATCTCAACCATAGAGTCAAGGGAAACAGGTTCAAAGACAGACCATGTAGAAGAACATATGGGAACTTCAAGTGGCATATAAATAGACAGAGACATTTGAGATCTGATCATTGAGATCTTCTCATTAAAGTATATTGCAAAATCTTGATGGAGCAGTGGCTTGTTCCGTAACTAAACCTGGGTATAATGCCACAAAGTCCTCCTTAGTACGTTCATTAAAAATTTGAGTTGTCCGTGTGCAAGTATGAAGTTTATGTGTGGTGTCATTATTAGGCAGAGAAAACAAAATCGGGAAATGATCCGACATACCAGTATTACTGATGTTAATGTCTGATACCAGTAAACCACGTGATAAAATTAAATCTAGAGTATGTCCCTGAATAGTGCCCCAAACGAATTGTGCTCTCCAGCGCCTCGCTTTTTCAAATGCGTGTTGCATCTACGGTTGCCGATATGTACCAACAAGCTTTGACAGGATGTCTTCTAATAGCACATCGTCGAGTTTTCCTTCAGGTGAACAGGTTTGTTATTTCAAACAAACTGCAACATGACACAACGAACAAACAAATGTTACAGTCTGAATTACTGACTGTGAAAAACATGAAGTATTGTAATTAGTAGTTATGCCTTCTTTATTCATTATATTTTCTGAAGTACGTGCATTGTTAGATATCATCATCAGATGATTCAACAGTAGGAAGAGGTAGAGGTAGAGGGAGAGGGAGAGGACAGAGAGGCAGTGGATCGGTAGGAGCGCGGCGAGGAGGTGGACGACGAGGAAGAGGAGGAGAGCGAGAGTCAATACCACGACGACAAAGATGCCCGGCAGCTACAAGAGACGACCTCGATAGAATTTAAAGTTTCCAAAGGCAGAGAATAGAAGCGACCGAGGTTTGTACAACTTATGTGTCTTGCAATAGCAATGAATTTTCATTATGCATGTAGCAAAATATTCACAACTTGATCTAATTGTTTTTGAAAAAGGAGATCTATAGAAAATGTTACAGAGAGCAATGTTTTCTTTTGCACACAAATAAAGTTTTATTTTGTCAACATTGATACAAGAGATCCCTTCAATGCCTCCAGAGCAATATACTGCAAAACATGTTGTTCAACCTTGTGACTATATAGGTGTATCTAATACCTACATGTATATCTAATGGACTAACCATTATTTAAATAATCTTATTTCCTTTCATTTCTTCAGAGACTTCTGCAGGATATGAGCCTTGATGATCACATACGCCTCACAGGTAGACTGTTGGAGAGGCAGCCGGGTCTGGTCTTTGATATATTGATGGAGCATCAGCAAAGACATGGTGCCCCTACATCTGCGGAGGTTCCGGGGGTACCTTGGTCTACTTGTAGCCACTGCAGAGACATGCCGACCGACAGGGAGCGGAAATGCTGTGGACAAGACCCTGCCCACTGTGTGAGCCTCCTTCCACATTTTACACAATACTGCCTGGATGAGGGATATCTGCGGATACATAGGCAGTACCGGGAGGATCTCACTGCTTTTGGAAATGTAAGGGAGCCCGGTGATGACAATCGTGAATACAGACATGCAGCTTACAGACACTTTATTTTCTGGCAGCATGGCTCATTAGGACAGGGGAACAGGAGAGTCATTCCCAGCTGCTGTGTTTGCAGGATTAGGCAAAAATTCCCAGACCCTCAGGGACAATACACCGGCTACATTCCAGGGATCTAATACAATTTTTGTAAATATTGTAAATAGTTATATCTATTTATATATTTTGTATTCTTTGAAGTTCTGTTGACTTCAAACTTTGTTTTAAAGAATAAAAGATTTGTCATTGGACTCTGTACTGTATTTGTTCTACACTAGGCATAGAGATAATGTCAAAATTATGTGCAAAAACTATGATACACAAAAAGATTGAAATTAAGTTTGTTAGAAAACACAAATATAGATTTATTTATATTTACAATGATTTTTGATTATGTATTCACAACTCAAATACCAGCAAAACAACATCTCAATCTGTCTCCAAGTTGGAAACAGCATGGAAGGCTGATCCTGTGAAAGACATGTGCAATTAGACATGTGCACACAATTCAGTATCAGTTTGAGGCTAAGTTAATGGGCTAAAATAAGGGCAAGTAGATGTTTGTCACTTACCCAGACCTCTGCTGACCTGCGTATGTACCAACTCTGATGTCGGTGGTGGTGGTATCGGTGTCACAACACCAAGCTGCCTTGGGTCATCTGCTCTTAGGGACCTCTTTCGCGGCATCCCAATTCTGCTTCAGACTCTCCCTTTCAAAATGCGTGCTTGTAACTCAGGGATGTAACCATATGATTTTTGACACTTTATGGCGTAAAGGCTATATCTCCTTGCATTTTTATTGTACATCTTCCTATAACTAAAATTAACAAAAGACAATTATTACAAGTCATTTAGTCATTCTGAGAAATAAACTGTCATACTTGTGAATACATAATTTATAGTGTACAACAAATTTTGATGAGAGTTTGACATACACTTGTTTGCCCTCAGCCGTCCTGTATGTTGGCCGTTCGCGGTGGAAATTGTAGTCCAGTGCTGCGAGCACAACTCTCGTGTCATACACTCGGGGAGTGAAGGCCTAGCGCTTGCTGGCATACATCAGAATGTGATTCTGAAATGACTCGAGATGTGCTGTCGATCTAGATGAATACAAAAAAAAATTAGACCCTAAAAACACCCACCCACACATGGTTTATGGCACTGTTACATTTTTTTTTAAATGTCATGTCCCCACACTTTACCTGAAGCGCAGATATTTGTGGACATCCTTCTGCCAGCGCTTGTTGAGGACGATCTCCACTAGCGCTTTATGGCTCTTGGAATCTCTCTCAATCCACTCTTTATCCTGAGTGTCTTCAAGGTGGCCGTGTTGGCAGCTTCCCGTTTCCCAGGTGTGATTGTTGCAAACATGATGCAGAACTCCAATCCAAAGTGCCTGAGGAAAGTAAAACAAATAAACACAAAAACATTATCATATCACAGGTATTTGAATCATGGCATTATTATCATTTATTTTTTTATAACATTCATCCTGCTTACAAGAAACTGCTGAAATGTTTCTGCTGTCTTGCAGCACCACCAGAAATGGTTTACTATATCCCTCAGCCAGTGAAGGAGAAGAGACTGTCCTTTCACCTTTCCTGCCTTATGGTGATTAACAAAACACAAACAATGGAAGTTATTCCTTGTAAATATTTTGATGGAGATCTAACATAACAAAATTATTCCATCGACATGCAGGAAGGTACAATTCATTATTAATGAAATTAGACGTGTTAGAACTTACGGTTGCTATTTTTTTGCACCGATTTTTGGCACCATGCCACATGTCCAGGCTGTGGTGAATTCTCAGATCCTTATATCTGCCTTTGTCTGGGTCTGTGAAGTATGTAATAATTTTATTCCCAAGTGTCTCAATCAGCAATTCAATATTTCTATTCAAACATTTTATTATATGACCAAGTCAACTCAAGTCAAGTCACCTTTATTCATATAGCGCTTTTTACAATACCGATTGTATCAAAGCAGCTTCACATTGATAACATGAAAATAATACAACAAAGTTTGTTTCTAGAAGAAAATTGCATCATCGTCCACCCATAATAAGGCAGATCAATAATATTGTTGAATATTAAATGTCCCCAACCACTTACTCAAAAGGGCTCCAATCTGGACATGAGCATCCGTGCAGAACTCCACTACCTTTATCTCTTGGGTAAGCTTGTCTACTGTCTGGATAAAACCCTCCTTCTCCATGACATTGGAGTTCCAGTTGGTCTGCCGCTTGTCTATAGTGGCCACGTGGATGATTTCCTTAGAGTCAAGCTCCATGGTTGTGTAGCTACAGTACTGGGCAGAATGCCCTGGTGAGTCATTTCTGCCGTCACCTAAAGAAAGAAAAAAAAAGGTAATTTAAAAATACAACACCTGTATCATGGATGATTGCAAAATTTGTTTAATTGTATAATACCATCACCTTTTTTTTTATAGAACAAGGTCAAATATAAAGTCGGTTTTTAGTCGGCTGATGGCCTCAGACCTCTTCTCTTCCCAGAAATCTTTAATAGGGTCAACACAGTAGGTTTCCTGGATGGTGTAGTGTGTGTTAGGGTTAACCATTCGCATGTTCATAAATTTAAATAGGAGAGCAACTTTAGTGTAGTTGTTTCCAGAGAGTAAAATGTTTGTGGAAAGAAGAAAGTCCCCAGCCTGCATGCCAAACTTCAACACAGGCTGTGAGTTCCACCGCCATAGGCAATGTCCATTGGGGCAGATCTGGATAAGATAAGGGTAGCCTTATAAATTCATAAGGCATATACAGTGCTGTCTGTTACCATACATTTTGATGTGATGTGAAAGGCTTACCCATTCAACACTCATTGCAGTGCCCCTGATGGCGATTTTTGTTGAAAAGGGGGCAACACTGTCACACACTAACCCTAACCCTAACCCTAACCCACCAGTCCTCAAGACACCAGTGCATCTGTTCACAGGCAGAGTTAAAAATTTGACAAGCTGCCTCAAGCTGTTCTCATAGAGCACTGCTGCTCTGACGCCAACAATGTCATCCTCACTGAGGACCTTCTGAGGGCCTGGCAAAATTGGCAGCTCGGGACTCAAGGGCTCATCAAGAGGGACTTCAGGGGCAGTCAAATCATGCACAGTCTCATCAATCCCAATAGTGGGCAGATTATCAATTACCTGTGCTCCCTTCAGTGCACCACCCATTCTGGAAAAGCAGAACATCAAGAATCATACACAGTTCAATTAAATTATTTCCATAACTTTTCGGCATATAACCATGATCTTATTTATCACCCGAAACATCAGTGTGAACTAAAAGAATAAAAAAACATTTCAAAATAGCCCTGCACATTTTTTACATGTAAAAATTCAGCACATAAACAAAGTAAAAAGTAGTAATAGATAATGACTCACCGCAATGACATTTTTGGAAGGTATTCCTCATCAGAGCTGTCGTCCGGGTAACCATGAAATGAGGGTCCCTCTTCTTCCCAATCAATCCTGTAAGATACAACAAACTGGAATGAATAAAAACAACTCAATAAAAATCCAATGGTAGAATAGAATAGAAGCCCACTTACACACTGTTCATGGGGTCATTGAAGGCATTTTCGTTCAACTCCTCTTCAACAGTACTCATGTCATGCATACTATGAGAATAAATGATAATTTAAAACATGTATCAGATGAAAACATGCAAGCAGAGTATTGAGAAGGGACACAGGTTTATGGGTTACCTCTGCTCAAGGGTTTCAATTTCCGGTGCACTCAGATGTTCATCTCTAAAAGTACTAATCATAACACACTATGAGGTATAGGTAGATACAAGTTTTATATGAAACAATTACAAAATTATTTCCATGCAATGACTTACCTATCTGTCCCACTAGAAATGCTTGACAATGCTGGAGCATTTGCCACTTCAGAACGTTTTGCCTTGAGGGGGGTTGATGTGTTCCTAATCCAAAGGGTACTCTCATAACTGGACAAATAAGATGGAAAAATCAGATCATGGTTTATTGGCCAATTATTCTTACATAAAAGGAAATTGACTCCAGCTGTTGTTGACCCTCTTCAACATGTTCACAAATAAAACTATAAGCATTGGCTACATACAGAATTACTGTATGCGTCTGTATTATTCAATGTGAGGACACAGTATAAAAGATAAATAACAGAAAATGTCAGATAACATAAAACTTGAAGTAGCCTTAGGTGTGCAAACAATGCAAGAACAATCATATGCTCTATTAAAATATATTCTTATCAAATTTCGAGGTTACAAAAAGTAAAACTTACAAACCTTGTTTTTAGCACCTTCTCTACTTTACTCAATAGCTGCTATTCATCAAAGAGCCTGTTTAACTTTTAACTATAAATGTTCATCTTTATATATAATTAAGTACACAACCAAGCAATGAAAAAAAGATAGGAATTAAGACTGTAATATTGACTTACCTGTCGAGAAGAAAGCAGGCAACTTCAGCGTCTCTTTTGAAATCTTTCTCCAGCATTAGCTCTTTCCACCTGGAAAAAGCTATCCCGACATTAACTCTTGTTTTCTGTAATCTCCGGTCACGTTTCCTTTTACGTTCTAATCTGGACTAATCTCGGCATATGTATGGTCCGCCATTAAAATGAACAGTGCAATGCAGCCTTTTAAACTTGCCGGGGCAGTTTCAGTCAGCAGTTCCTCTCACTGCTCTGCTCCTCCGTTTCTGCTGGTTTCAGTCACTGGCTCTGAACGAAAACGCGTTGTGGAAACGCGTTGGCCTAGTACTTTTTGTCCCTCTCTGCTATTATAGTTTTGCAAGATGGCGGAACTACATGGAAGCCTCCGTGGACCTACCCGTCCCATGTATATAAAGATAATAAATTCTTCGTTTACGAGGATAAGTCAGATAACTGGCCGAGGTATTTGTACACCATTGAGGACATATTTATGAATAAAAATATTGATTTTAGATAATAAAATACCTAAAAACCTACACACTGTCCCTTTAAAGGCACAATATGTATTTTTTTTTATTTAAAAATATAAAAAATCACTATATCTATGTTATATATTTTTTAAAGTTGTGTATTTACATTATCCCGACAGTTCCAATTAACTTCTAAATCCAGAGAAATTAATATTTTAATTCGAAGACACGGACCGTGTCTTTATTTCCGTTTTGTCGCCGTCAATGCCGTCATATCCGTGTTGTCTCTGGTTTCCGCTCGTGCTGCCATGGCAACCAGAGCTATGAACCAGAGCCCTCTGATAGTAACCAAACTGACGCGGACAACTGTGTAGTTCGCAATGTCTATTTGCACGCTGTTGTTGTTTCGTTCAAACATTATGGACCATGGCAAGCAGACTTTGGATAAAAAAGGAGAACTAAACCGAGAATCAATATCAGCGCGGTGTTTTCGAGATGTTGAGAGCTCCCATGGACACTAACGTTATATAAACGAGAGCTCCACGTCCGAGACTTCGACAACTCCTACATGTACTTTATTAAACAGGTGAGCACATTTACATAAAACTAATCAAGGTTATATAGTTCAACAATGATAAAATGTTAGAATATGATCTGTATGTTATTCTAATGTTGATCTAGCTTACTGCTAGTCTCATACAGACAAACTAACGTTAACACATACATTTCAACACATTCAAATGCAGTTTAGAGTGATAGTGTAATGTTAGACCAAGTGAAACAGCGCTGCGTTACCTCTCAAGTTTAATTTGTCTAATAAACTGACCTGTGAGTAGTAATTCTGCGTGTAGTTCGGTAGAATGAAATGTCCATATTCCTTTTATATCCGCGGGACTCGCATCGCGTTTGGAGCTGATAGCTGTCTCTTAGCAATCCCGAACTGCTTCATATCACAGTCATGATAAAAGCATCGATGTATTCAGTAATCCATATACATTATTAGATCGGTCGGCTTGACGTTGACGACAAAATCCATAATTCATAGCAAATGTTGCGTCATAAATCTACGCCTTTGTTATTGTAAATAGGTTAGCGACCCCTAGTGGAGAAAAAATCCCATACTGTACGTTTAACTAATTGTTAAGTAATATGCCATTTTGGTTTTGACATCCACAACAAGCCATGGATTTCAATTTCCAACCATGTGTAACCAAGATTTCACTGAGTCTGATGAACCTTGTTGTTCATGGCACAGGACTATGTCAGGTTAAGCTTGAGGTCGTGGAACACTGAAAACATGCGGTCGAGCGCTGCTATTTCATAACAGTGTCTAGACTGGACAAAGACAATAGAGCGTCCATTATAGTCAGTGATACTACACTGGATGCGGCGTGACACTATGCGACAAAACCCCGACAGTAAACCGATGCCACACTCTATTTCTGACATACTCAGAGCTCTTGTGCTAGTTCTGTTACGAAGGACTAATGGACTTGCAATGGTCTGTCATGTCCAGTGTAGACAGCTGGTCTCGTCCAGTTTAAACAGTGTAACAGCGGTCAGGAGTTCAGATTCTGGTGTGCTGATATTTGTGTGCAGCCCAACTCACCCATCCTTCAAACACATTCTTTGACATTACATTCACTGCATGTACAAACTGCCAAAACCCATAAATGGCATATTACTTAACAATTAGTTAATAGTCATGTGCCTCAACAAGTAAAGTCATAACATAATGATATATTGGTAAATCATTAGTTAATGATTAATTAAAGCAGACAACTGGAAGTTGAAGTACATTGCTTTGACCAACTGTGGTAATTAACACGTTGTAAACTTAGAATCGAAGACCAGGAGACTTTTGGGATCACGTTCAAGAAGTTATTTCTTTATTGAGGACTTCGCATTGACGTGGCTGCAGTTCTTCAAAAGTCTAACTAAAACATTATACATTGTAGCTATATACATTCCAAGGGGGAGGGATTACATAGAGGCGGGAACTCTGAATAAGCATGCAAATGAAGTGGGAACACACCCTACTCTGAGAGCACTACCAGTCCCATTGAATCAGCATAACTATTCACATGCTGATACTGGCCAGGAACTCCAATTCCAAGAGCCATCCCAGAGCCATTAAAGACAAAAGGTGAAAGTCAATCAACCTAACGATTCAACGTCTGGGCTCCGAAAGGTGAGAATCAAGTGATCTGACTCATTTAAAACACAATAGAGAAAACAGAACTGGCCGGAGTCTTTAGATAGAAACTGACCCTACTAAAATCAAAGTCTTAACTTTTAATGTTGAAACCTAAATTAAACATTTAATAAATTTGTAATACAACATTTCCCCCTTTGAGAGTTCTAATAACTCTCACAAAATACAAATTTAGACACTTAAAAGTTCATTCTTGTAACTTGTGATCGTTACAGGCACATAGCATGTTCTGTGTTGATTTTCTGTAATTGCATGGTGACACAGAACCAAACATGCAATTAGGGTCCGTGAAGTTCTTACGGGTAATATTCTTTTATGGTTGGACCAGTCATTTTCTTATGTGAGGCGTGAGTCATTTGTTGAATGAAACACTTGATACTGTGGACGCATACGTAGAACGCCAGTAGGAGAAACAACAGCAGAATTGCTATTTCTTTAATCCACAGCCAGGGTTTACCAATCAAGTTTCCGAACCATGAATAATTGGCTTCAGTCATCTGGTGTAGTTTTGTTGAAAGATCAAGAATGTCTTGTTGGATTTTGTTCAAATTCTCTGTTGGATCCATTAACCCAGTGCAGCATTCAGGTCCGATAATGGTGCAGGCTCCCCCTTGCGTTGCAAGAATGTAATCCAAGACCACTCGGTTCTGTAAGATCATTATCTTGTGTGAAGCTAGAGTGGTTGTGATGTTACCCAGGGCCAAAGCCGTATCGTTGGCCAATTTCTGTACAGAATCCGACAGGCTTCTGACTTGATCGAGAGCCTGCATGACCCCATACGATGGGATTAAGGCTCCAAGAGTTCTTGACCACCATGTTTGAAAACAAGTGAATCCTGGAATGCAGCCATCTTTGTTGGTAGAAGGAGCTGAATTATGTAACCCATGGGATTCCGGCTCCAACTGAAGGTGCATGTGGCATGCAAACGTTCTTTCCAGCAAACAAGGCATTTCTTGACATATTCATCAGCTCTAAGAATATGTTGTTTCTGGGGTCTACACTCTGCGCTATGTCCATGATGGTTAGTATTAAGGCAATCTTGATCATGTTTCTGGATGACTGAAGTTCCCGTAGGTTAGTCTCTGCGTTGTGTATTTTTCTTCTGTGTTGGTTGTAGTCTCTGCAGTTGGTCTAGTTGTTTCCTGAAGGTTGGGTCTTCATATGCAGGTGTGTAGGTCAGTGCATATGGTTCTCGGGATAACCGTCAAGTGGTATCTGCACAGAGTTAAGAAAGAAAAACAAAAGAGAACAACGGCAACAGAGCAGTATTCGTTGTAAAGACTGCAAACATTAGGGTTGTATCCTCTGTTCAATCTGAGTCTGCTATTGTTGTTCTTTCTTTCCCTATTTCTTAATTCATGAGACACCTAAAGAACAGTGAGGTAAGGATGGACTAAATAGGGAAGGCCTATGAGGTTGTCTTCACCCTGGATTGGCCCCCGACGCCTGTTGCGTTCAGTTCTTTCCAGGGCCCTCACTGGTCCATGTGTCCTATCCTATCCCTGTTGGTGGAGGAACAACTTTACAGTGTGAAACATGAGTCCAGGTTTTCCTTCCCTGACACAATACTGCAGCTGCTGTAATCAACATAACTTGATGTGGTCCTTGCCACTTAGGCTCTAATGGTTTGTTTTTGAATGACTTTATCATGACCCATTGACCTGGGACGATTGTGTGTCCACCTTCTGGTGGAGTCTGCCAACAAGACTCAACTCTCGCTTTGGCACTCTGTACTGCCTTTGTGAGGTTTTCACAGTAAGCGATCAGGGCATCTGAGGCAATGTGTACATCAGCATTTCTAAGATCAGTCACACCTGGCATTTGCATTGGGCGTCCAGTAATAATCTCATGAGGACTCAGTCCTACTGTTCTGTTAGGTGACGCTCTCATACTACACAATACTGCTGGCAGCGCTTCAACCCATGGTACTCCTTCCTGATGCATTTTGCTTAACCTGATTTTGATTGTTCTGTTTGATCGTTCAACCTGTCCTGATGCTTGTGGCCTATAGGGACAGTGCAGATTCCACTTAACCTTCAACATTCTAGACACTTCCTTGACAACCTGTCCTGTGAAGTGTGTACCTTGATCTGAGTCAATGCAATCTGGTAATCCCCATCTGGGAATGAAATCAGTGACAAGACGTTTAGCGGTATGTGCAGCTGTAGCACGCCCTGTTGGATAAGCTTCTATCCATCTTGAGAATTTGTCTATTACTACCAAAACGTCAGTTTTTCCCTTACAACGAGGCAACGATATGTAATCAACTTGCAAATGTCGAAATGGTCCTGGTGGAGCTGGGGTATGTGCTGCTGGTGTAATGGCTGCTGGTACATCATTATTTTTCTGACATGTAACACACCTTTTGGCTGTTTCTGTGGCTACATTTCTGAATTTTGGATTCCACCATTGGTTTGAGAACCTGTGATTCATCGTTGCTGGACCACTGTGACCCAAATTGTGTATTTGTTGAGCCAAATATGGCAGCAGTGATTCGGGAGCAACATACTTCCCCCCTTTGGTCCAGCAGCCAGATGAATCAACGGTGGCTCCTTTGTCTAACCATGTCCATGCTTCATATAGAGGAACATCTTTGTACAAATCAATGATAGATTCAGGAGGCAGAATTGTCTTCTGTGCTGTACTACCTGAACACACTTGTACAGTTACATAGGAACAAGCCTGTTTAGCTGCTACATCTGCAAGAGCATTACCTTTAGCTTCTGTAGTGTTAGTTGTGAGATGTGCTTTCACTTTAATCTATATATGACAAATGAAACCATGTACAAAGCAACATTAAAAAGTGTTTGTATTGTGGAATAAGTTTTTAGACATTAAACAAAGAGACAGAATTAAAAAAAGAAAACATGAGAAGGTACTTGCACAATATTGGTGATGCACCAAATAGCTCACAAAATTCTTTGAAAAAAACTTCAACTGTGAAAGTCAAGATTCAAAACATTTTCAAATGCAATACAATACAAATACAATACAGAAACAAACAAACAAAAACAAATGGAATACGAATACAGGTCTGCTGCTTTTATCATTAAAAATAGCTTTAGACAGTCAATAGTAGAGTGAAATGTTAGTGTTGATGCCATTTTTCTGTAAGAGAACACCATATTCCTTAAAGGGTTAATTCACCCAAACATTTTAATTGTCATTAATTACTCACGCTCATGTTGTTCCACACCCCACAAGACTTCCATTCATCTTCAGAACAAAAATTAAGATCTTTTTGAGGAAATCTGAGAGATTTCTGTCCCTCTAACGCAACTACCAATTTCAAGGTTCAGAAAGGTATACAGACATAAATGTAATCCATGTGACTCCAGTGGTTTAACCTTAAATGTATAAAGTGGCACAAATGTTTTGTGTGAAGAAGAAAAAAGAATTACATTTTTTCTCACAAAATATAGATCGCTGCTGACCCAGCAGGGTGAGAACACAAGCCACTGAGATGCTCATGTCAATGTATAAAAAATTGTGACAAAAGACAATTTGGGGGGGTTTTCACACGCAAAGCATTTGCATCGCTTTTTTGGGGGGTTAAACCAATGAAAAGACATAGATTACACCGTGTTCTAACTACACGCAACACACGATAAAGGGTATATTTTCCATGTCAATCAGAGTTTTTGTCCTAACCAGTGACACGTGACGATTCTATTTTAGAAACCTTCTTTTTTTTTGAAAAAATTCAATTTTTCAGCTGGAACACACACACACAAAAAAAAAAAAAAACTGTCAACTCATTGTGAACAAACAGGTGTATTCTTTGACAAAGATTGTTTCAGTCACTCAGTTGTTTAAATGGTGTAATATTTATTAATTTGATTATGTACTTATCAATTTCATTGTGACTGCTGTGCACTTGCCAAGAGAACCTGCCCACACACTGTTCTGATTGGCTTTTTGGTTTTTAATTGATTTTGTTGCTTTACAAGGTCACGATGCATTTGGTGTGGACAGAAAAACTGCTTGTTGCTAGAATCTTATCGCATTGCATTTGGTTAGGACACCATGTTACTTTAATGATGTCTTTACTACCTTTCTGGAGCTTGAAAGTGGTAGTTGCGAAAGCTGTCAACAGAGGAAGAGAAAGCTCTCAGATAGGGATGGGACGATTACCGGTTTCACTATAAACCACGATAAAATTTACTGACGGTTAGTAATATCGTTTAAAATTTAATTATCATTAAAACCGTGTTTGATAATCGCGATTTTTAGATCCTTTTTTAGATTAGCTCTTGGACTTTTTAGATTTTTAGAGCCAGCAACAGTCTGACGCAGGGCTCAGCGCGCAATTTTGTTGTTTTTTTATTCAAGAAGGAATAGCGGAAGGCAGTGACAGTGCTCGGGAGATTTTTCAGCCTTTTAAGAGAACCAATTCTGAGGTGTGGTCATATTTTGGCTTTAACAAAAGTCCTGAGGCAAACTTAATCGAGAACGAAAAACAATCGTTCAGACAAGATGATCACAACAATATTATCAAACTCTGTAAACAATAAATCAACTCTGATTTAATTTTCAATACAATTAAAAATGGAGACGCAAGACGGCAAGTTATTTGAATGAAACGAGAGCGCGCGTCCATTGTGATACATGGTGTAACGCTGTCAGAGAGTTTGAAGACAGTGCAAATGAACTGGTAGTTCCACGAGACTTTTATAGATGTTTTCTCTCAGTTATAAGCACACTCTTCACATACATGTCGAAGAGCGAATGTTAAAAGGGAAAAGAAAACACTCTAAAACACGCTACAAATCAAAGTGGAAGTAAACACATTATAATAAAACAACGGTCAGCCGTAGAGCGGTCATCTTCTTCCTCTTAGCGCGAGCAATCTCACTCTCACTGTGCGTGCGCGCTCACATAAAAACAGCATGCATACAATAACGTATGCCATAGAAGAAGTTATCTTAAAGGCACATCAACATTCATGTCATGAACACTACTTAACACTAGGTGGCCGTTAAAATGGATGTGCGCGGTGTTATAATGCGTTGCTATTGACGACCGTCATTATAAGGAAGGAAATGCCACAGAATAGAATCTTGCTTTAAAAAGAGCATAGAGCTGCTTGTTTTATTTGTTGTCTGTTGATTTTCAAATATAAAACTTGTTGAAATGCCTTCAGTGTGATCATCATCTCTTTTTGAACACTTTCATCTCGTTTTAACAAAACCGTGATAATATTGATAATCGCGATAATTTTGGTCACTATAATCGTGATATTAAATTTTCATACCGTCCCATCCCTACTCTCAGATTTAATTAAAAATATCTTCATTTTTGTTCTGAAGATGAACTAAAGTCTTGCAGGTTTGGAATATCAGGAGGGTGAGTAATTAATGACATTATTTTCATTTTGGAGTGAACAACTTGCGTGAAAAACTTTCCTTCTTCGGTATGTTCAGTTAAAGGTCCATTAAGAGATTTGACAAAAGCTTAAACTTTACATGGGTTTTCAGTTGTTCATACAGGAACTTCAGCAGTCTTGGGGGAATGTGTAGACGTTTGGTTTCCTTCATCTCAGCATTTTCGTTCGTTAAATTATCAACTGCCATCCCTAATTCTTTCAAATTCAAACACTGTATAAAATGCTAAGACTTCTGTTTTCAGTGGACTCCAATTGCATGTCATCTTAGCTTGTCTGCTCAACTATACCTTATAATATGTTTCATTATTTTCAATTATATAAACAGTAACACAACAACATGCTCTATAAAAAGTTAATTAAAAATGTGTTGCTTACCTTTATATGAACTCCAGGATAAGTGCCATTTTCTTTGGGTATTTTGTAGCTCACTGCCTCAGTGGCGTAGGAGATGTGGTCAATAATAACTTATTGAATGACAGCAATCCTGAATGCCCATCACCTTAAACAAATAAGATATTACAAAATGAAAAACATTACACGATCACTTCAGAAAACCGCTCCAAAAATATTCCCCATACAATGTTTTTCTACTGACCATATAAGCATAAAATCTTTGAAGGTCGACCAACTTTTTCAATGAACATTTTTCCTCAGACTTTAAATTTAAATGTGTTTTGCCAATATTGAATACTCACAATGATAAAAAAAATATATCTAATAAAACAAAATACAAACCCATAAGGAGCATGCAGGGTGGTGCTTGGAATGCACAGTACATCAGCAAAGTCCTGTCAATATAAGAAAACAACAGAAACACTATAAAACAAACTAATGAGGAGGGAGCTGGTAAAGAATGACTAACGTTACAGGCAGAAGTATAACAGCAGTCATGTTAAATGTAAATTAATCTTTCAAGGTCATTATTTGGGGTTTAAAGTCAAATAATATGTGTAGTGTGTGTATAATGTCTGTGTGTTGTCTAAAACAAAGACAAGACAATAAAAGGTCTAACGTAAACATAACATTAACGTAACTTACCTCATTTGGCAGAAAATGTGATTATCCTTGATCCAGCTGTACTGCATCTTCACACACAGTCTCTTCACGTTGTATCTTCATGCCTTTTAAATCAAGCAAGTCTTAAATGGCCTTTCCTTTTCTTGACGATTCATCTAGTAGCTTTTGTTTGAAGCCATTAACGTTAAACTGCTCCAAAAACACGAGTAACGTTACTGCACTTTATACTGGTTAACGGGTGCGCTCGGCACGAAATAAATCGCATCACTGACAAAATAAAAGCCAATAAACCAGTTACAACGAGGACACTATAACACATACAACCAGGGGAACTTCCACGAGTGTGAACTAAATCTTTCAATGTGTGACGATATGCATAAAACGATAAACGCGACGGCTCCGACATTGCCAAACAAGCCGGGTGGCAACTAAATAACGTTACGTAAACAGCTTATTTGACATTTAGCAAAATATAATTTTCGGTTTTTACCACAGAAGTGTCAGAATGGCTTACACACATCCGAAATCCGACTTTAAAATGCAACTTTGGCCGCGTCATCTGTGTGTGTAATGGCGCTTGCGTCTCAAACTTTTCGTGCCGATCAGGTTCTAGTTCCCACAATGCAACGCGTAATTCAAAATAGGGGTAAAAGTCCTGTAAAAGACAAATACGGAAAATTCCTTCGAATTAATATGGTACATTGTACTGTATTTTTACGGAATTTTTTTTACAGTGTATGTCAGATATGATTGCATTACATATTCTATAAATTATATTAGTTTGAACTTTGCGTTATTTGATTAGTTTGAACTGAAAATAAATTAATTTAATAATAAATCATTTATTTAAAGAATTTTATCATTATCTATATTTTAGAACAAAATGTATGCAGGGTTGAGGAGTGACTAGTTACATGTAATGAAATTATATTATTAAATTACAAAATTAATATAATTGTATTTAGTTGTATTACTGAGGTAAAATGTGTAATTCAATTAGTTACTAATCAAATTAAAAGGAATTTGCTTTGCATTGATAAAGTAATCCAAATAAAGTAATCCAAACCACATTTATAATGGGTAACTTATAACAGTAAGCAATTACATTTCCAAGTAACAGATTCAACACATTCTTTCTGTTGTGTGACTGTGTTGAAATTTCTTTGAATTGCCATGAATTTAATTCCACTTCCTGTCATTCCAATTCCAATTCATATTCAACTTCCTGTGGGGCGGAGTCAATTCAATTCAAATTCTGAAATTCTGAATTTTGCACAAGCCTGGTGTTAAGTTTGTGTTACAGATCACATGCAGCAGCACATATATATTTCTTGTTTATTATCACGTCAAGGATCTCACGATACTTGTTTTTTATGCATTTTTAATAACAACAAAACATAATTTACATACAGGCAGCGCCGCCGCTCCCACCATGCGCATCACGCGCTGAGCGTAGGGCACCAAGTGCTGAGGGGGCACCAAAAATAGCCTAATGAAAAAAATAATTGTAATGCCGATATTATTTCATTAGCCTATAGAAATATTATTAGGCACATTTTAGCCATGTATATGTAACAAAAAAAGGGGGAACAAGATCATTGAATTGCTCTAGTCTAGAAAGTACCGCCCCCCGCCCCCCGTTTGATGGTCCGTGCCGGTTGTTCGCTCGGGCGCCTTTGCGAATGCGAAGGACGCGTTCGCGCGGGCGCCTGACGAAGTTTGACAGACAGACAGTAGGCAACTTTTTTGGAAATGGCCCCGAAAAGACAGCAGGAGTCAGGATCTGAGAAAAGAAAGAAAAAGAAACTGCGAGATGATGCCCGTGCATCACTTGCAGGTAAGTCCATGTTTAATCATTCTTAAATTCGGGAAATGTGCTGCATGTGCTGCTGCTAATCGTAATGCGCCTCGAACTTGCTGACGTTAATGTTAGCAAACTATGTTATAACTTCGGTGCAAGCTAAATTGAGATTTTACTGTTAAACATTACCTATTTTACAAATAACTGACGCCAGCTAGCTGTTACTTTCTTTCTTTAGATATTGAGCAGTAGTTTATGGTTTATTTTGACGTGACAGTGGTTAATACTTTCTCAGTAAGTTAACAGTTAACTTTAGCAGTCAGTGCAGTGCACATGGTAGGCTAACAATTCCTGTTAAATATATATATATATAAAAAATATAAAATGTCATTATGAATGATATAAAGCAAACATTACTGTTGAATTGTGTGCATTATTGCACCTCATTCTATTATGCTTTTATATTATATTAGATTAGATTTATCAAATAGTTGATAAATAAGGAATAAAGGGGGAGAACTCCTTGGCTGCCATGCTTTCAGTTTTAAATGTTTATATTTTTTTCCGGTATAAGATTCTTTGTTTGAATATTTTGTCTAATAAATGTAATTTATTCAAAGTGACATTGAATTTGGGAAAAAACATGTCTGGATTATTTTGAGAATTTTTTTATTTTGCTATTCTGTTTACTGAAGAAAAGTTTGCACTTTCAAATGTGTGTGTGTTGTGTAGTGTATGTTTACAAAGTCAGCAAAGCTGTGAAGATTTTACTTTCTCTTTTTAGTGTTCTTAAGTGTTATACTGTGATGCTGCTATTGTGTTATTATTGGTATTGAGTTATATGTTTGGTAATAAAAAGTTAAACTGGCAAAAACAAACGTTTTTTTTCCCTCGGGGTCGGGGTGGGGGGCATCATAAAGGAATTATGCTTAGGGCACCAAAATGGCTAGCAGCGGCACTGCATACAGGAGTACATATAACCATACATGTCAGGAGTAAACAAAAGGGGGAAAAGAAAGGCATTTTACAAAAACAAAACAAAAAAACTTGTACCTATTAAAGGTGCAATGTGTGTTTTTTCTGAGGATCTAATGGCAGAAATGCAATATAAGATCCATAACTATGTTTTCAGTGGTGTATAAAGACCTTACTTAATGAACCGTTATGTTTGTATTAACTTAGAATGAGTCATTTATATCTACATAACCGCGGCCACCCCTTTCTATGAAGGTCGACATATTGTGACGTCATGTTTCTACCGTAGCCGACAGCGAACAAACAGCGCTACAGATCGCGTTTCGTCACTAACTCGATTGACAAACAGCAGAAAAAGACGCAGCAGCAGAGTTTCATGAAAATGAATGTGACTGACAACAGTTATTCTATCGGACAAGAGCCGAAGGAGGGTAAATAAAATTATATTCATATGACATGCTGAAATATTATATGCCACTGTACCTGGGATGAAGACATTTCACACGCAACGCAGGCAGTCTGCCCAAGACGTGAGAACTCCTCCTGCAGAGTTCAGGGGTATCGGCTTGTCAACAAATGCACGTGTATCCCCTGGTGTAACCCTGACAGATTTTACAACTGTAGTAGAAGACAATACTGTTTCACAACTGTAGGGGGACCCCGAGAGCAAAACTTACATGGTGTTGCTTTAAAAAATTTACTAACTTGATGCCACAAACAGAACTAAACTAATTTGAGAAACATTTTATTCATCGGTTCAGTTTAACCCATGACAGCAACTCTTAAAACGTCTGGAAACACTTGCTATCAAACACGACTGAACTGAGATATTTATCTAGTTGTGTGTCAATCCTCCCCCAACCTCAGTTAGTTTCCGCTCACACATCCGTCTCCTTTAACATCACGAAAATCAACAAGCTTTTGCTGATCTTACATTTTCAAATGAATTCTGGCCCTGAATGAAAACTAATAGCAGAAGAGTGAAATATTGGATTAGATATCTGTATCTACTGGTGTGTTATTTAGTGCTGTGAGCTGTCAATCATATTTGACCTCTGACCTGTGACTCTTATTTGTATAATGTTTGCTTGTGTTGTTACTGTAAAGGCCCTGAATGGTTTAGTACTTGAGTGAGCTTTTATCACTTTATAGTCCCTCACATCCACTGCAGTCTCACAGTTCTGGCCAGTTGATAATAACTGGAATATCAAAATACACTGGAGGCGGAAGATCCTTTTCCTATTCAGCGTCTAAACACTGGAATAGTCTTCCTAGCTTTGTGAAGCGGACACACTCTGTCAGTTTAAATCTAGAGTAAAAACACATCTCTTTAACCTGGCATACACATAACACATTATCACATCGTGATTGCTATCGATTAGATCTACAGGACGTTGTGGCCGACTGGAGCTCAAAGTGGTGAAGCTCAGATGACGTGAAATAATCAGTAAAACACATCAAAACTGTTAAAATACACATGTGCATGTACAGTGAAAGCCAGTGCAGATATAAAGCACACGGCTGCAGCGACCCGCATCTCTGCACTCTTAAAAGATCTATATTAAGATTAAAGGGGTGGTTCGGGATTTTTGACATCGGACCTCATTTTTAAGTCAGCCTGGTTGGTATTCATCAGTGGAGACATTTAAAAAAAAAAAAAATATCCAGTCCTTATATTTGGATAGTTAGCCGATGCTAGGCTAGCGCGAGTCAATGTATATGTGTTTGCCAGCCATTAAAAACCGTTTTACCCACTCCACAGTGCACCAAACGCAAATCAATTATAACACTAGACTATCGATGTATATGTCCGTTGAGAGAATAATGTTAGAAATCAAACTTACCTTTCATCACATTGCATTAGTTATAATTTGTTCCCTGTAATCATAAGCCTTGTCTACAGCAGCAGCGGAGTGATATTGATTACCTAGGCAACCGAGTGAGCCGGTACACACATGACGCAAGTGTATTTACCTGCCGCTGGTACACTGATTACAGTGCGCTTCTGTTCTGTGTTTACTTTTTGCCGCATTACTAACTGGAGCAAAGTAAAATTCCGCAGCTGCTGAGAAACTAGTTCCTTTGGGATCATTGAGATGAAAGGTAAGTTTGATTTCTAACATTATTCTCTCAACAGACATATACATCGATAGTCTAGTGTTATTATTGATTTGCGTTTGGTGCACTGTGGAGTGGGTAAAACGGTTTTTAATGGCTGGCAAACACATATACATTGACTCGCGCTAGCCTAGCATCGGCTAACTATCCAAATATAAGTACTGGATAATTAAAAATAAAAAAATGTCTCCACTGATGAATAACAACCAGGCTGACTTAAAAATGAGGTCCGATGTCAAAAATCCCGAACCACCCCTTTAAGATCCTGATATAATAATGAATGCTGCTCGAGCTAATGCTCAGTGAAATATGGCTCGGTTGTGTTCCTGCACAGATGGCTGAGACTCATTGGCCGGACGTGCAGCCAATCAGAGGAGACCACGAGTGAAGAGTCAGCGCTGTGGGCGGGGCTTCTGCGAAGCACGTGATTGGACCACGGAGGAAGTACAAGCATTACTTTCATGGACTCTTATGTAGTCATAATAAAGTCACGTGTGGTAGAGCGTTTTAAAGTGAACATGGAAGATATTTGTGTTTTTTGTCAAATATTAATCATCTATTTTAGGAGTGTCCCAAGACCCAAATATTTTGGAGAGAACTCAGTTATTACTTACAAAGAAAAGCAATGAATCCTATTAACTTTGAAGAAGTTGATGCTATACTAAAATGTTTTTCATTTGATGGAGATAAAAATCTTTTGTTTATATTTGATTTAATTATTATGATTGCCTGTTACTATATTCATAAAGTCAGATGGAATGAAAAACTGCCAAATCGTGAGATCCTTGACATAATAATAAACAAGTAAAATATATGTGATTCTGCATGTGATCTGTAACACGAACTTAACACGGTATTGTACATTTTTCTTGCAGTAAATCTGCAACTAGAACATGTAACAGAGTTAGTTTTATGAGTTAATACAATTTAGAAATATTTTTTAATAATATTTTAGCTGTATTTGTTGTTTATACCGGAATATATTGTAAAAACAAAAACAAACTAATTGTTAATATTAAAAATAAATAAATAAATGTTTTTACAGATAGGCTTTAAGAAACACCTGTTAAAAAAGTAGAAATAAAGCTGTATATGGTACACTGCTGAAATATTTAAAATATACATAAAGTTTGTATTCCTCTGAATAAATCATGAGAGACTCTTGAACCTCAGAGTGAGAAACTTTATTGATAAAGGCAAGAAAATACATATGACAAATATACAGCAGTAGTAAAGTGAGATATGAGTGTCTCTCTATTCATTTTTTTGTATCTGAGAGAAATATAAACAATAAAGTGACACTGTTAAAATCTGACACTGAAGGAGAGCACAAACTCAAATAATCATCAGTATTTATTATGAAAAAAACACTAGAAGAACAAAAACACACTTGAAGAACCTTTAAAGTTCAGCGTTCTGCTTTAGATTTCAATACTTCCTGAAAAAGATGAACATAAAAACGATGTTCATAAATCTCACAGATAATTATATATGCAAAATCAGTTTGTGAGAAATGACATCATCAATCATGTACCTGGTGTGTGAATATGTGCTTGATCTCCTTCAGCTCTTCTGGATCTGATCTCATAAACCACAATAATGACAGTAGCCACGCCCACCAGAGCAGAGAGGACCAATCGGATCACAGCTTCAGTAGGACCACAACAGTGGACAGAGTCTGAGGAATAAACACATCAAACTGAGATCAGATCAGTCAATAAACACTAATATCAGCGCTGTCATACCTGCACATGTGTGACAGAGTGTGTTGATGTCCAGATGTGTGGTCTTGTTGCTGATGGGATTGTTCAGCACACAGCTGTAGGGGTTTTTATCCTGATATTCCACCTCCAGAGGTAGAGAGAGACTGATGCTGAGATCAGACGCACTGATGCTGGACAATACACTGATTCCTTTGTACCAGGAGAGAGTCACATGACTCACATTCACCACTGATGAACACACCAATGAACATGAAGGTGATGATGATGAAGAACAGTGTGAAGAGTTACTGCTGATGACAGGAACAGGCAGACGAGCTGGAAAACATGAGAGAATAAAGATAAATGAGGATGAATGAAGATATTCCAGCAGACGAGGAAGAAACATGTGAGGAACCAAGATTATTAAAAGTAGAGCATTTAAAACAATCTGAAATAGAAAGTTAAATATTAACCTGAAAAAAAGCTATTTAGACATTTTAAGTAATTTTATACTTCTTCAGATTTACTTTAATGTTGCAATAAATAAAAGAAATGAAAACAATAATAAACTCACCGTAGACAGTGAGAATGAAACCCTTGATCTTACTATTGATCTGTAGTTTATATTCTCCATCATGTTCAGTTGTGGTGTTTGTGATGGTCAGAGATCCAGTTTGATTGTCCAGCTTCAGTCTGCCTCTGAATCTCCCATCAAGAACATCATCATATACAGTGATTCTGTCGACCCGTTTATTGATTTCAGCTATTACAGTGTTTCCAAACCTCCACTGAATTACATCATCATCCTTCATTTCAGTAAGAGGAGAGTTTAGAGAGACTGAATCTCCCTCCATCACTGATATTTCAGCTGTATCATCAAACACAAACACATGAAGAACAAATGGAAAAAGGGGTTGTCACAGATTAAGACTTTTAAATGACTCAGTGATGGTATATAGATTTTAATTTAATTTCGAAATGAATAATATAAAACAACAGAAAGAAGCAAAATGGTGTGTGGATTAATATTGTGTTTCAAAATTAAAAATAAAACATGGTAAAACAAATATTTAACTCACTATAGACAGTGAGATAGAAATCCATCCTCATATGGTGGATCTGTAGTTCATAATGTCCATCATGTTCAGTTGTGGTGTTTGTGATGGTCAGAGATCCAGTTTGATCGTCCAGCTTCAGTCTGTCTCTGAATCTCCCATCAAGAACATCATCATATACAGTGATTCTGTCGGTCCGTTTATTGATTTCAGCTATTAAAGTGCTGAAATAACCAATTATCCTCCACTGAATCAGATCATTATCCAGAATTTGCAGAAAAGGCCTTTTGAGAGTGACAGGTTCTCCCTCCTTCACTGACACCCACATGTTTGCACCTTTAGAATAAGCCGCACCTGAAGAACAAACAGAGTTCATCTCAGATTAACAGTTTATTTAAAATTTTATAGTAAATAGTTTTAAATATAAATTTGAAATGAGTAACATAAAACAACTGAACAAACAAAAAGTTAAATGGTTAATTACAGTTTGTGGTCATTGAAATATAAAACAGGTGAAGCAAATATTTAACTCACTAATGACAGTGAGACTGAAACTCTTGATCTCATTGTTGATCTGTAGTTTATAAAGTCCAGAGGCTGTAGGTCTAGTGTTTGTGATGGTCAGAGATCCAGTTTGATTGTCCAGCTTCAGTCTGTCTCCGAATCTCCCACCATTATATACAATGATTCTGTCGGCCCGTTTATTGATTTCAGCTATTAAAGTGTTTTCATCTCCAAATCTCCACTGAATCACATCATCATCCTTCATTTCAGTAAGATCAGAGTTCAGAGTGACAAAATTTCCCTGTCGCACAGACACTGACTTCACTTCATCATCACCAAACACTCCTGAAGAACAGAGTTTTTCACAGATTAAAGCTTTAAAAACACTTTATGTTGGTTTGATGAAGCTTCACTAAAATACTTTTTAATCATGTAAATGTGAAGGGAATAATATTCTGCAGCAGTACAAAGACAAAATCCATGAAAACACATTTAAAACTCACCAACCAGACGCCACAAACAGAGCAAAACTAACATTTTCTTCATCGGTTCACTGAAAGGCCACAATAGTAACACTTAAAATGTCTGAAAGACTCAGACTGATCTGAAACACGACTGAACTGTGATATTTATCAGGTCGTGACCTCAGTCACAGTTTCCGTTCACATGTCCATCTCCTTTAACATCATGAGAATCAACAAGCTTTTCCTGATCTTACATTTATGGGCCTGTATGAAAACTAAAGAATAAACTATTGGATTAGATATCTGTATCTACTGGTGTGTTATTTAGTGTTGTGTGCTGTCAATCATATTTTATCATGTTTACATGTTTTGTTAACAATTTTGCTCAATGTATCAAATATGTCACGGACAGCTGACTCCTGGAGCTTTTCAAATTCTGTGTGGTTAGTTTGCAGCAGCGGCAGAAATTTACTTTTCCAATAAGGTATAGATTTGTACCTTTTTTGGGCATTTTTACCTCTATAAGGGTATTTTATGTGAACTTTAATGTAGGCCTGTCACGATTATGAAATTTGGCTGACGATTAATTGACTAAAAAATTATTGCGGTTATGCCGATTAATTGTCTGTGTTAGGGCTTTGGCGATTATGCCGATTAATTGTCTGTTTTAGGGCTTTGTGCTTCATTCATTAAATAATTGTGATACATTTTTATCCTTTGTAAGTTATCATTTTGCAATGTAAGATTACAGTTAACACCTTTAAATATTAAATAAATTTATTCAATAGCTAGGCCTATGACAATTTGTTTATTAAACTTAGTGAGTGTATAAATCAGCAGCAATAAGTAATTTTTGAAAACATCTGCACAGTAATTTAATAAAAAATAAAAAATCTAAACATGTTAATAAAAACAAATGTGCACAAACCATGATAATATGATACGCTTCAAAACAGAGCGGAACAAAGCGCGTATGCGCATCGCGGGTGCAGAATGATGTGCTCAAAGCAACATGGAGTCACAGTGCGCAGCGCTGCACAAGTGCGCATTTAAAAGTTCACGGCACAAAGCGAAGAAATGTCGAGGGCAACAGTTTATTGATCATTTGTTTCTTAACAGTTTTAAACTCCAGTTATTGTGCATCTGATGCCAATTCATAGTCCTTGTGCTGTGTAGGCACACGGTAGCAAGCGAGTCATTTAGAAACAGCAAAAAACTCCAGCAAAATAAAGTCATTTTATGCAAATCCACAGCCCTTTATCTACAGATCAAGCATTATAACGTCAATGTCACATTGGAGAAAGTTTTACCGTGTATCCTGTCGTAACCGGACGACGCGCGCTGTTTGAATGCTGAACGGAATGATTGACAGCTGCAGAGTTTGAATGCTGAACGGAATGATTGACAGCTGCAGAGTTTGAATGCTGAACGGAATGATTGACAGCTGCAGACGAGTTTGTGAACTTTAATTTAACAATGTAAATATACTACTGTCCCTCACATTAAGCTATGGAATGGCTTCAGATGACTTTGAATATATTGCTGGAAAACGTAATTAGTGCTTGTCTATTTATTTTGGTCCATGACTCCCCCTTGTGCCGTAGGCCTATAAAAGAGTGCAATAATCGCGGTTGTCTGAAACAATCGCGGTTAGATCAAATAATCGCGATCAGACGGTTATTTAATTATCGCGACAGGCCTACTTTAATGTAAAATTCTTAATACATTTTTTTTTTTTTTCTGTTTAGTTTTTTTAGCATCTGAAGTGGTATTTTGATTAATTTACACAGACTGATTAATGCAGCTCTGATGTAGCATAAATGCATAACTGGAAATGCATAGATAATTGTCCCAGGTGTTGGCAAGCAAGCAGGCAGACGAAGACGATGAAGATAGTTCCAAACGACAAAGTTTAATAGTAAATCCCAAAAGGCAGGCAGACAGATACAAACAAGTGGCGGGTATCTGAACAAGGAACACAGAAGATGACTGAAAACAAATGAAAAGTCCATGAAAACACACTGAACATACTGTAACAGAACGCCCTCTCCCGGTAGGCTTGACCTCGCGCTGTAACAGGAGAAGTGTGCTAGGGATGGAGGGTGCTGTGGATGTGGCCGAGGCGATGCTGCAGGCAAGGAGCCAGGAGATGGCGAAGAGATGGCAAAGGGTAGGCATGCCAGCAGAGGAAGCTGGAGGAGGTTTAGGCAGAGGACGGCTGACTGAGAGGAGATGGAACTGAAGGGTCCAAGGTGGTGCAGAATGTGGTGATGGGATGGTGGTGAGTGGACGACAATCCTCTGGCGGTAAAGGTGGAGATATTCCGCTAGCACAGACCCAGAGCTTGCCAGTGCCGACAGCCCAGAGATGAGGGATGAGGGAGGGAGGAGTCCAGGTGGTGTTGAGGCTGACGAAAACTGGGGGAAAACCGACGGAGATGTGGCCGATGGATCCTCAGGCACAGAGCCGATGTAATCAAGCAACATCGCTGGCACTGGAGGCGATGCCACGGCGACGAACGTCGAAGGTGGAGCCAGAGAACCCGAGGGCTGAGGTGGAGCCAGTGTGATGGAAGACAGAGGCGATACCAAGGGGAAGGAGGAACCCGCTGCAGCCGTAGGGGTGGAGGGACGGAGTGCCCACATGTCCGTGGCAGAAATGGTGTGACGACTGACCAAGGGGGGGAGGAGCCGAGATGGAGCGAAGAGAAAATGGTCCAGAGGCGAAGATGCAGGATCCTCTCGCACGGATGAATGAGCTGCAGCTCGACGTCACAGGGACTCCCCGGAGCTGTAGACATCCGGCAGCGACGGGGCTGAGGGACTAGCTGAGCTTTGCGGTGCCACAAAACTTGACAGAAAAACATTTAGAATAGCACAGTCCATGTAGATTGAAGAAATGATCAAATCATAGTTCATAGTGTAGAAACAGCGATGATGAAGGTACCGGGTGGGATAGGGTGGAAGTTGAAACTTCCTTATTGAAGTCTATCAGCCAGTCCTGATTCTTTGTACTTAATGTTCCCTCGTCTGTTGATGTTGCTGGCTCACCCCCCGGTCAGAAAAACACCAGCCATGCCGCGCTGAACCGAGCCGTGCCATTCAGTGGAAAAGCGCCATTACAGTATGATGGAGCTCCACTTCCAGGGCGAGGGGCAGCTCTGTCCTCAGGCGGGGGGTAGATCTCCGTCTGCGGGGGACTCGCACGATTTCTCTGCGGTCGATGGTGGTGATTCGGGCTCTGGGTTTGGCTGTGTCGGGGATCGGGGGAAGGACGCTCTCCAGACACCGGATGATGGCTTCTTTCCAGTTCAGACCGGTGGTGTCTGGGAGATCCACAGGATGATGGTAATTTACCCTGATCCAGAACAGTGACTCCAGGGTCTCGTCGTCATGGGCTGGTGATGGCGAGATAAAAAAAAACTTTCAGAAAAAGACAAAAAATCTGTGCTCTCAAGAGCCACAGCAGCAAATCGAGCTGTATAATCCATGTCTTGATTCGGTCTTCTGTCACGGGTGTGTGCATGCAGGCGAAGACAATGAAGATATTTCCAGACTAAGTTTAGAAGTAAATCCCAAAAGGCAGACAAACAGACAGACAGATAGTGCAGACTGACAGACTGTAAAGGGAGAACTTAAATAGTGAATCAAACAAGATGATTAATGACACACAGCTGTTGCAAACGAACAAGGAACACAGAAGTCCATGAAAACTAAACACACTGAACATACTGTAATGTCGATATTGTTTTGAATACAACTTAAATGATTGTTATAAAAATCATTGTAAATAAAAGTTTTAAAAAAACTTAAAGTCCCTGTAAAGGCAATTCTACAAAAAAATTCTAAACACATTATAAGTGCTAGAAATGTATTGCTAAAACATGTTACAAAGACTGAGAACTGTGAAGTACTAAATTGTGGAGTTAGACCGTTTAACAGTTTTTCACCCTTGCTGTGAGCCGGATTTTTTGGGCGGGGCTAAAACGGGGGCTCGATGACGCACTGCGACCCCCTGAGCTTGATTGGGCCCCCACTTGATGACGCACGGAGTCACTAAGCCTATCGCTCAATCGCGAGTTACTATCAGACAGCCTACAGTTTGCTAGCTACTATGCCCACGGCTCTGGCTATGCCTTCGTCATGTAAATGCGTATTCCCTGGATGCAATCACTTAGAAAACAGATCGGTGTCCTTATTTAAATTTCCGAAAAATGATCATATCAAGAAGAGGTGGATTTATCTTGTGAAGAGCTAACGTTACCTTGATGGAGAGCTGATGATCACCACCACACCCGCCTCTGTAGAGATCAGGATAGTTTACTTTCGTTGGAGACAACTGGAATTCACTGATAATCCGCTGTTACTGGTGAATGGGGCCGAACCGACTATCTCCCGCTGTCCGCTTCGGCCTTCATCCTCCCATCGCGCCGACATGCACGAGCTGTGCGCGAGTCATATTTCCCGCGGGTGGGCGTGGTTTCAGCGCAGCCAGCGGACACGCCCCCAGCGTTTGAGAGCTGAGACTACTGATCATTTTTTCGAGATTTTGATAGCTTATTTTATTTACTTGGCGGCTTTTTTAATCATTGAAATTGGGCTGAGTGGCTAATAACACATTTTTCGGTGGTATGACAAACTCAGAACACATACTTAATTTTGACTTTACAGGGACTTTAAATGATACTTTAAATATGAAACTAAAACTACAAGTATGTGGCGGCAAGTCACTGTCTTAATTAATTCAGCCGATTCGTTCAAAACAACCGACTGATTCAGGAATGAAGCAAGTGACTGTATTTAATAATGGGTCTTTGAATCATCCTTGACTCACCCAATTCATTATAAAATGCAGATTCAAACAAAACACTGCTGTGTGTGAGTTTCTCAGAGATGCGTGACTGCTCTTCTGTGGATTTGTTTGTAGCCTATATGATATAACTATATTCTTTGTAAAACAGAGCAAAAACAGACAATATTGTGTCTAAGATGTAACTCAATGTTAACTTTTTGTTTGTTGAACTGTTACATAAAATCAGTATCACATTTACAATCATGCTGATGTTCAGGAAAAACAGCACTCTTTCTCGTGTGATATTGCTTAACATGGTCTTACAACATAAGTGTAAAAAGATATGAAAAGTCATCCAGATTTTATCCTCATATCTTGATGTTTGGGGGAATTCACACTGCATTATAACGAGTTTTTATCATTTACTCTCGTTGTTACTCAAGGATGGATCTGTACAACTGTTCATGATCCAGCTTACAGAAATGAAAGTGAGAGCGCGCACTTTATGACAGCTCATCG
The DNA here is from genome assembly GCA_021554675.1 of Leuciscus idus. Lineage (NCBI taxonomy): Eukaryota > Metazoa > Chordata > Actinopteri > Cypriniformes > Leuciscidae > Leuciscus > Leuciscus idus. The sequence continues at coordinate 11,121,109 of CM038625.1, read as the reverse complement.
AGTCATTTTACGGATATACAGTTGACCAGTTTATTTAGCACCCACTGAAAATAAACGTGTGTATATATTTGTTTACTGTTAGTTGTAATGAGTGTTTTTTGAATGGCTTAATTTGAAGTGCTGTAAACAAGATTTAAACAACAACAACAACAACAACACAAAATTGTTAAGGTACTTTATGATATTTTGCCATACGGCAACAACATACAATAGTGGAAAAACTTGCTCGATGGTGTTTTATGCCTGTAAAGTTAAATCTGAAATTGAAGGAAAGAGGGAGAAATATATATTCATCATTGTTTAATTAAAAGATTTGAGATCAAAATGGGAGCAGCCTATTTGTTGTGAGCACAGTGCTGCTGGAACAACCAGGGAAGCTGATTGGCCATTGAAACTCCACATGGCACAAAGGACCAGGTGTGTGTGATTGTCAGCATGCTGAAATCTTTGAGCAGTTGCTGTGCTTCTCCTACCCAAACTGGTGGATTTTGGAGATTATACAACCAAATGAGAAAGATTGGTAATCAGCATCGAGTCAATTGAGTTTGTTCAAAGACTGCTGGGAAAAGCCAAAATGTGTTCATCAACTTGGAGTGCTACTGGTAGGACAAATATTCATTGTGTTTGAAAGTTGTTTGATGCTAGCATTTTAGCATCTAGCATGCTAACTGGACATGTGCACTAAGTGTATTTGATTTTACATTGTTGTTGCCGTTTACAAGCTGCTATATAAACCGCAAATAGTTTAACAATATTGTTTGTACTTTTAATATCATCTCTGAATGTACATTTATTTATACTGTGTGTAGTGACTCATATATTTATATATGTTTTTCTATATAGGTTATTAAGCTAAGCATCTGAGATATTCATTGAAACAAGAAGGTCAAGTCATTGTTGAAAGATTTTCAATAAATTGATTCGATGAAGAAGAATTCAATGCTTCGAGTTATTCCATGCACCCTTCTCTTAAAGTTGATTGAAGCCTTTTCAAGTTTGGGCAGACATTGAGGCAAAGAAACCCTGAGAACTTGACACTTAATAACCATCGCTTATGGATAAGAAGATTAAAGGCTTCTGATGGTCCAGAAAATAAAGCTGGTGCAAAACAAGAATCAACATTGTCAAAACAAGTCATCAGAGAATTGAGTTGTTTAAGAAGACGTATCATTGAGACTTGAAGATAAGATGGCAGAAGAAGCTTTGGGGAAAACGGTGGATCAACTTAAAAGAGAGAGAACCACTGCAAAGATGTGTTTCACAAGGCAAGCCAACCTTCTCATTCGAGAGTCAAGTCAAATGATTGGATCTGAGCTTCGGAAGGAATTCCAGAAACTCTCTTCTAGTGCAAGAGCACTTTTTGATGCGAATGATGACTACAACATGGGGTTGCTGGCAGAGCTGGAAGTTAAAGCAAAGAGTGATGAGAAAGTGGAACTTGAAATGCAGCAGACAACAGATATTGAGAAGACTGTTAATGATTGTGAGACAAAGCTCGAGGAGGTGCGGAGAATGGTCCAATTTAACTTATGGCAGAGGTACGGCCAAGAGGAATTGACTGTTGCAGTCCATGAAGCTGAGAAAGCTTGTAATCACTGTGCTTCAATACCTGTTGCTGGTGTCAATTGTGAAGGATATGAAGTTCAACTAATTCACTTGGAGAGGCTCTTGAGTAGAGCAGTCAAAACTCTATCCAGCTGGGAGCGATGGATTCCTACAGGAGAGAAAAAGGACTTTGAGAGCAGAGTAAAGCAGTTAAAAGTAGAAAATAATGGACTTGTTTCAAGAAACACTGAGTTTATTACTGCACGTAATGCTGAAAGAAGTTCTCAATTTGCAAGTCCTATAGACCCAAACACAGGTCTCCGAACTACGCCGGTTACACCAGTTGTGAGAATAAAACCAACTAGTTTGCCTAGATTTAGTGGCATCAAGAGAGATTTCTTCCGCTGGAAGAAGGATTGGGAAAGTTTGCAGAAACAAGGTGAACCATCGGGATCAGTAGAGGTCAAGAAAATCCAGCTCCTGGACAGTTTGGATGACAGAATTGTAAAGGACCTAAGGCTGTCAAGTTATAGCACTGCTGATGATGTGTTTAGAGTGCTGGAAAACAGATTTGGCAATAAAGTAACAATTGCCATGGAAATTATTGAAGAACTGGAAAGGATTCCTGGTGTGAAGGGCAATCAACCCAGAAAAGTGATAGACTTGATCCAGACTGTTGAAAAAGCTTTATCTGACCTGACAGATCTTGGGAACATTGGTGCAATTAAGAACCCTCTCGTAATCAAGTCTATTGAGAGTAAACTGCCTGAGTTTGTAAAAAGAGACTGGCTTTTCTTCATGATTGACTCTGACAATGGTGTGACTCAAGAGAATCACTTTGACCACCTGTTGAAGTTTTTGAGGAAACAGGAAAATGTTCTTGAAAAACTCGAACAGCTCCGAATCACCGACAAGGTAGATAGATCTGAAAATAGATTTGAAAGGAAGTATGCATCTACAAGAACCACAAGGAAAGATTCTGACGGTGGGTGTGCTTTGTGTGGAGCTGTGAATCACAAGGACAAGATTTTCTTCTGTAAGAAGTTTAAGGAGCTAAAGTTAGCTGAGAAGAAAGCTGCTCTGAGGAAGATTGGAGCATGTAAGAAGTGCCTTGGATGTCATGAAGGTAACACCGACTGTAGAGACACATTCTTGTGTAAAAATAGAGACTGCAGAAGAGAAAATGTCCCAGATCATCATTATTTTCTCTGTCCAAAAAGAGAATCCACGAGTGGGAGTGAGAAAAGGTTTGGAAAGGACAGTAGGAAGATAAATGTGCTAACAGCAGAGCAAGAGGAACTTCTAGCTGAACTTTCCCCAGAGCTTGCTGAGAGGTGCAGAAATGCCTTCACCAACAAAACTGCAACAGTGACTTGCACTGGAAAAACCAGAGTTGGACTTCTAAAGGAAAGTGGGGTACAAGAACTACCTGTCATTATGATGCTCATGGAAGCAACAGCCAATGCAGGGCAGAAGATTGGAACTTTGGTAGATCTTGCATCAGATACCAACTATATTACCCACAAGGCTGCAGAACGTTTGAGGTTAAGGAGCGAAGATGTCACACTGATAGTGCATGGAGTTGCTGGAATGGCCATCAAGGTGAAAACCAAGCGATATCTTCTTCGGGTAAGAGTCAAGACTGATGAGGATAAGGAAAGAGCACATGCGCTTCTCTGTTATGGCTTGGAGGAAATTGCTAAAGTGCATAAAGTTATCGAACCTAAGCAATTGCAGAGATTCTTCCCAGAAGTCAAGCTTGAAGAGTTGGTAAGACCTAAAGAGATTGAACTTCTTATTAGCCATCGAGAAGGGAGATTGGCCCCACAAAGAGTGAAGGTTGTGGGGGATCTTGTCTTATGGGACAGTCCTTTGGGAAAGACAGTAGGCGGAGCTCATCCAGACTTATTTGAAGAAATTAACGTAGCTGCATATGAATCCAAAACACATTTTGCTCGCTCAATGAGAACAGCCGCAACAAAATATGAAGAGAAAGTGGGAGGACCTGAAATGCAAGTGATGTCTAAGTCAGTCCAGATACTTCAAGAAACCAGAGCTGAGACAAACATTGCTGTTACCAACCGTGAGTTCTTGGAATGGTGGAAGTGGGACAGCATTGGGGCAGCTTGTGAACCAGTGTGTGGATCTTGTCGCTGTGGGAACTGTCAGCCAGGTGGTAAGGAGATGACATTGGCAGAGGAAAGAGAACTCGAGGTTATAAAAGAGTGTCTTACCTACCTAGAAAGTGATGATCACAGCAAGTCTCCTCATTGGCATGCAAAATATCCCTGGACTGAAGATCCAGCTTCCCTTCCCAATAATAGAGGGGGAGTAGAGGCAACATTCCTGAGAACAGAAAAACAGCTCATGAGGGAACCAGAGTGGCAAGTCGCTTATACAGCTCAAATTAATGAAATGGTGGAGCGTGGAGCAGCAATCAAGCTCACTGAAGATATGATGAACTCCTGGAATGGACCAGTATGGTATGTGAGTCACCTGATAGCACCAAATCCTCACTCAGTTACGACTCCAGTGCGCTTGGTATGGAACAGCAGTCAGAAATTTAGAGGAGTGAGTATGAATGATCTTCTTCTGAAAGGCCCAGATTTTCTTAATCCAATCAGAGCTGTTCTCCTAAGGTTTAGGGGAGGAGTTTATGCTGTCCTAGGAGATATAAGGAAGATGTATAACTCTGTATGGCTGGAGGAGAGAGAAATGCATCTGCATAGGTTTCTGTGGAGAGGTGATCAGAGTAAGGAGATAGAAGAGTATGCAATCACCAGAGTTAACATCGGTGACCGACCAGCAGGGTGCATTGCGCAGTTAGCCATGCGTGAAACTGCAAAACTGGCAAAGTTCTCTCATCTGCATGAAGAGCGCAAAGTCATTGAAGAGGATAGTTATGTAGATGATATTCTAACTTCCCACAATGATCAGGAAAAGCTGGACAAAGTAACCGAAGGTGTTGAGGAGATCCTAAGAGCTGGAGGGTTTTTCTTGAAGCACTGGGTTCGGTCAGGACAAATTTGGAAGCCTGGTGATGGTGTGTCAGAATCAACAGCAGAAAACAGAATCCTGCAACTTCCAAACCAGTTGAGGGACAAGGACAACAAGGCCCTTGGAGTTGGGTATCTGGCAGAAGAGGATACACTTTACATCATGACATCAATAAATTTTTCCAAGCGGAAAAAGAAAATGAGAATAGGACAAAACCTCATTCAAGAGGAGGTCAGGGCCAAGACTCCTAATCCTTTGACTAGAAGAGAGCTACTGAGTCAGGTGGCAGGACTGTATGATCCAATTGGCTTGGTCACACCGGTTAAGCAAAAAGGGGCCATCCTTGTACGAAGGGCATTTCAAGAGGCAGGACGTGGGAATTTGACCAAAGATACATGGGATACACCACTGTCAGAAAACCTCAGAGAAGAAGCCATTAAAGTGTTTGAGGAGTATGTTCAGCTAAGCAAGATAACGTTTCCCAGAGGCTTAACACCTGGAGGCTGGAAAGGAAAACCGTTGGGAATAACATTCTCAGATGGAAGCGATAAGACCTATGGAGCTGTAACATATTTCAGGTGGGAAACAGACCAAGGCATTGAAGTGAGGTTAGTTGAATCCAAGGCCAAACTGACTCCTTTGGATCAAAAAGGGGAAGCAGTCAAGGCTGAAATGTGTGGTGCAGTTTATGCAGCCAGACTTAGAAAGTATATTGAGAAGCATTGCCAAGTGGAGATTGACAAATGGTTCCATCTGGTGGACAGCCAAACAGTTTTGGGAGCTATTCAGCGGGCTAGCTATGGCTACCAGTCCTTCTTTGCCAACAGAATTGGAGAGATCCAGAGAACTACGCTTGTTAAGGATTGGTGGTGGATCCCAGGCGAATTGAACGTTGCGGACATTATTTCAAGGGGAGGTAGTCCAGAAGGCCTAGAACAAGATTCTGCATGGCAGAGAGGGCCTATGTTTTTGAGGTGGCCGGTAAAGGATTGGCCTATTAAGTCAGCTGCTGAGGTTGCAACTGCTGCAAGAGAAGCTATTAACAAACTTCAGAGGAAAGCTTTCTCTGCAGTACTAACCAGAAGTCTGACTAGGAAAAAGCAAGACTCAGTTCTCCTGCAGAAAGTTAAAGTGAGTGTTCATGAGGACGGAGAGAAGAGGATGGTAAAGAACCTCAGTGCGGATTCAGGCGCTCCTGCAAATCAAGAGGAAGAGCATATGATTGGTCCATCAAGAAGGATGTCTGACGGCATAGTAGCAAGTAGGTTAGTTGATGTTGAACAATTCAGCAAATTGTCCAGACTGGTCAGAGTTACTGCTTGGGTGCGTCGAGCTGTCAAGAAGTGGCTGAAGATAAGAACTAAGACCTCGGGTTCATCAAAGTGGGAGGTAAAGTCTTTGGAAGGAAGAGTCAATGAAGCAATCCTGACAGTAAGTGAACAGGAGGATGCTCTTGAAGATCTCTTTCTAGCAGCCCAAGAGAATGTGGTCTTTCCTGATACTACCCTTAGTAGGTTGGCAGTGTACAAGGATGGAAATTCTGGACTGATTGTTTGTGGAGGAAGAATTCAGATCTTCAATGAGGATAAAACTGCAGTTCCGGTTTTACCATATAATGCATATGTGTCTACACTTTTGGCTCAGGAAGCTCATCAAGTAAATCATGAAGGAGTGGCTGGAACTTTGTTGAGAATGAGAAGGAAAGCTTGGGTTGTAAAAGGCCGCAGACTAGCTAAGAAATCTGTAGACTACTGTGTGACCTGCAGAAAGGCAAGGTCAAAGCAATGCCAACAGATTATGGGAGACCTTCCACCAGAGCGGTCTGAACCAGCTGCGCCATTTGAGTTCACAACCCTGGATTTGTTTGGACCATATCTGGTAAAAGATGAGGTAAAGAAAAGGGTGGGGCTCAAAGTTTGGGGAGTTGTCTTCTGTTGTATGGCATCAAGAGCTATCCATACTGATGTTGTCAGTGACCAATCAACAGAAGGATTTCTGATGGCATACCAAAGGTTTACAGCTTTAAGGGGACATCCCCGGAAACTGTGGTCAGACTCGGGATCGAATTTCATAGGGGCCAAGCCTGTTCTTGAAGATCTTCATAAGTTCCTAGAGCGACAAGACAGGATAAAGTTAGAGATTGAGGCAGCCAAGAATGGTACCGAGTGGTCTTGGAAAATTCATCCGGCAGATTCCCCTCACAGAAATGGAGCAGCAGAAGCAGCTGTCCGTCTGGTGAAGCGAGCCCTCCAGAATCTAGGCTGTAATGGTGGTATGTCATGGGGAGAATTTCAAACTTTTCTTTACACGGCAACCAATTTGGTCAATGAAAGACCTATCGATGCCAGGACACAAAGTCGGGAAGACTGCGTGGAATACGTAAGTCCAAACTCTCTTCTCCTGGGACGTACTGGAAAAAGAGGGGATCAAGGAAGGTTTGAGTATGAAGGCTATCCATACAAAAGACTAAGAATCATCCAGGAAGTAGTCAACAAGTTCTGGAGAAATTGGTGTCAGCTGGCAGGTCCGAACCTGTTTGTAAGAAACAAGTGGCATACTAAAGAACGGAATATTGCCGTGGGAGATGTGGTATGGGTGGCTGACCAGAATGCTCTAAGAGGTCAGTACAAGATGGCCAGAGTCGTCAGTATAAATGCAGACAAGAAAGGAACCGTAAGAGATGTAATGGTCAGAGTATTCCCCAGCTATCCTGTCTCGATTGTTAAACCAAACCAAGCAGAAGCAGCCAAGAATGTCAAACCAGCAAAGAAGCTTGGTGATAAGATCCCAGCTACGATTCTGCATAGGGATGTGAGACGCTTGGTGGTTCTAATTCCCATTGAAGAACAGTAAAAGAAATTTCAGGCAAGAAGTGTGTGACCTCCTTGGGTCAGTTGACCAGGAGCTCAAGTGGGAGGTGTAAAGTTAAATCTGAAATTGAAGGAAAGAGGGAGAAATATATATTCATCATTGTTTAATTAAAAGATTTGAGATCAAAATGGGAGCAGCCTATTTGTTGTGAGCACAGTGCTGCTGGAACAACCAGGGAAGCTGATTGGCCATTGAAACTCCACATGGCACAAAGGACCAGGTGTGTGTGATTGTCAGCATGCTGAAATCTTTGAGCAGTTGCTGTGCTTCTCCTACCCAAACTGGTGGATTTTGGAGATTATACAACCAAATGAGAAAGATTGGTAATCAGCATCGAGTCAATTGAGTTTGTTCAAAGACTGCTGGGAAAAGCCAAAATGTGTTCATCAACTTGGAGTGCTACTGGTAGGACAAATATTCATTGTGTTTGAAAGTTGTTTGATGCTAGCATTTTAGCATCTAGCATGCTAACTGGACATGTGCACTAAGTGTATTTGATTTTACATTGTTGTTGCCGTTTACAAGCTGCTATATAAACCGCAAATAGTTTAACAATATTGTTTGTACTTTTAATATCATCTCTGAATGTACATTTATTTATACTGTGTGTAGTGACTCATATATTTATATATGTTTTTCTATATAGGTTATTAAGCTAAGCATCTGAGATATTCATTGAAACAAGAAGGTCAAGTCATTGTTGAAAGATTTTCAATAAATTGATTCGATGAAGAAGAATTCAATGCTTCGAGTTATTCCATGCACCCTTCTCTTAAAGTTGATTGAAGCCTTTTCAAGTTTGGGCAGACATTGAGGCAAAGAAACCCTGAGAACTTGACAATGCCCCCAATGGCTCCTTAGAGGCAGCTAACCCTACCCTCAACCTTAAACCTACCCATCCCCTCGCTGCCTGGAAGGCGCTGTTGGGGGCTTAAAACACCAAACACCAAAAAGCTTAGAATAAAAGTTAGTTTACTTATAGTTAATATTTTTATTTTCCTAATTTTATCCTAATTTATTAATGTTGTTTGTGATGATTTAATTGGTGCTATTGTAAGCTTTTACACAGTACTTATAAACAACACCTTTTTTTCTAACAACTTGTGGTACCACTTCTTTGAGCATATTTTGGTGTGGTAAAGAGCAGTGAGAGAATCCATGAGATCCACCCATCTGTGCTTTCATTGTAGAGTTGAATGATGCTTGGATGTGTCACTGTAATGTCCTCCTTCCTCTTCTTATCCCACCAGTCCACAGTTGAGGTTGGAATGGCTGCTGCAAATGTGCTTATGAGGATAACTGGGCGGTTGTCGAACTGTTTACTGCTGTTAGTGCTGTACCATCATGTGTGGTCTCTTTTTCTTCATATATTTCCTACGTCTGAAGGTCTTCATAACTTTGTCCTCTGTGGGGGTGCATCCAGCAAGACGATTTTGTCTTACAGTTCCCACAACATGGATTCCTGCTTTCTCAAGCTGCACCTGAAGATTAACACCACAAAACCAGTTGTCATAATAGTCCAGGGAAAGTAGCATTTTTTTTTTTTTACGACAGACTAATTGTAAAATAATATTTTGCAGCTTAGATCATTTCTATGAGGTGTCCAGAACAACATACTAAAAGTCCTAAGAAATCCTAGTTGAGGAAATATGTTCAATTCTCATCAATCCGAGATGTGTGCCAATAAGGCCAGGCAACAATACACCCCAATGGGGCTATTTTTCCCCTTTACTCCTATCAAAATGAAACTTTACACAATGAAAGTACCCATGAAAAAAAAAAAAAAAATGTAAACTGCATTACAATTATTTTTATTTATACCAAAAAAGGGTATTTTGCATTTTTACTGTATTACAAGTTTCTTTTGAAATGAATTTGCATATGCACATGAGCCCACACTTATTGAATATGTCCTAATTTGCATAGGCAGAAACACCATTCATATGTATGACCATCATACATTCAATTACAAGTATTTTGTAATGCAAGTGTTTTGCCCTTTAAAAACTGCATTGATTTGGACTTCAACAATTTGGTTACCATTGAAGTACATTGTGTGGAGAAAAATCCTGAAATGTATTACAAGTTTCTTTGAAAATTAATTTGAATATGTATTTCTCAAAAAAACTTAATTTCTTTTCCACTGAAGAAAGAAAGACATGAACATCTTGGGTGGCATTGGGGTGAGTAAAATTATCAGAAAATGTTCATTTTAAGGTGAACTAATCCTTTAAACCGACAGAAATGCCTGAAGTATGGGCGTGATGTCTGAGGCTGAGACTAGTTTCCCACCATCTTATCCAGCACAGTTTAGTGAAAGCAGCTGCTGCCTCTGCTCAGTGCCGCAGGGATCTGTGTTAGGCCATCTGTTATTCTCAATATATATGCTGGCACTGGGAAATATTATAAGGAAACATGGAATTAGTTTCCATTGTTATGCTGATGACACTCAAATTTATATTTCATCACGGCCAAATGAAAATGCTAAATTATCCAAATTGACAGAGTGTGTTAAAGGTATAAAAGATTGGATGACGCGCAATTTTCTTTTATTAAATCCAGACAAGACAGAGGTACTAATCATCGGTTCAAAAAAACACCCACAAAACCTCTCACAATACAACTTTAACATAGTAGGATGTCCTGTTACTTTATCCTCTACAGTAAAAGACCTGGGTGTTATATTAGACTGCAACCTGTCTTTTGAAAATCATATTTCATATGTTACAAGAACAGCCTTTTTCCACCTTAGAAACATTGCTAAGCTACGTAATATGCTATCAGTTTCTGATGCAGAAAAGTTAGTTCATGCATTCATGACCTCGAGACTGGATTACTGTAATGCTTTATTAGCTGGTTGTCCTGCATCCTCAATAAACAAGCTACAGTTAGTCCAGAATGCCGCCGCTAGAGTTCTAACTAGATCAAGAAAATATGATCATATAACACCGATTTTATCATCACTATATTGGTTACCTATAAAGTTCCGTATTGATTACAAGATATTGCTACTGACTTATAAAGCCCTAAACGGCTTAGCTCCAGTCTATTTAACGGCTCTTCGATCACCCTATAATCCATCACGCTCTTTAAGATCACTAAATTCAAGGCTTTTGGTCATACCCAGGAGTCCACCAAAGGAGGGAGAGCATTTTCACATTTAGCTCCAAAACTCTGGAATAGTCTTCCTGATACTGTTCGTTGCTCAGACTCGCTCTCCCAGTTTAAAACTAGATTAAAGACGCATCTCTTCAGCCAGGCATTCATATAATACTTTTAATCTTACAGTTAAATCCGACCTCTAGTTCATAAATGCCAGAGGAGAACTGGCCCCCGACTGAGCCTGGGTTCTCCCAAGGTTTTTTTTTTTCTCCATTAGGTCACCTGATGAAGTTTTTCGGTTCCTTGCCACTGTTGCCTTTGGCTTGCTCAGTTGGGGATATTTAATTTAATAAATCAATCAACAATACTATTGATCAGCATTACCAAACGTAGACGTTTTCCACTAGAAACAAACATTGATGTATTATTTTAATTTAATACTGTGAAGCTGCTTTGATACGATCTGTATTGTGAAAAGCGCTATATAAATAAACTTGACTTGACTTGACTTGACTTTAATGAGCATGGCAGTATAGGTAGTCTAACCCACACGTGGACACGGAATTGCTAAAACTAATTCCTCAAAACCATCACCCACTTTCTCAATATCTTAAACACAAAACAGTATATTGTCACATAGTAAATTCATTTTGCAATTATGTAAAAAAGTATAGTAATGACAACTTACAGTAGTAAGGCGAATAAATACTGTATGCACTGCCAGTATAGTATAGTACTGAATATTGAATAGTATTGAATGTCTGTATATTCAGCACTTGCATACTGTAAAAATACAGTAGTCCAACTGTAAATGCCAAAAAGGTTACAGTAAAAAACTCTAAATGAAAAGCATGTTACAGTCACTCAGAAGAGTTAGAAGAGTTGTGCAACTTCTAGGCTTTTATTGTTAAAGCTAGTTAAAAATACTGTAACCAAACCCTAACAGAAAACCTTATGCGCTTTTAAAAAGTGTTGAAGCAGGACTGGATTTTCAAAAGTATGTGAAGTTGCAACCCATCAACGGCAGCTACTGTGAAAAGATCTTCAGTTTTTCTGTTCATGGTGGGTCATTATGTTTGAAAGCAGGTTTAAATCATTTCATCGTGTTTATTATATCAGTGACATTCAGAGCTTTTTCTCTTGATCTGCGTCATTGAACTGAACTGAATCACTTTCTTCAGTTTTGTTTTTCCACTGATGATACATTAGTTTTTAACAGTTTTTTTTTCTGTTCATTCCAGTTCTTTCCATCTGTTTAAATGCATTTATTATTTCATACTCATTTTCATACTTGTTTTTAGTTCACAATAAAGTGCAAAGAAATAGTAAATGTGTAAAAATCTTGTAGTTTGTCAGTTTATCTCATATAATGATCAGAAGTGTTTGCAAATCATTATAAATATTTTAGATGTATAATGTGCTTATTTTGGAATATTATAATATAGAAATGTATATTTCAGTGTAGGAATGCATTAATTGTATAAACATGTACGTGTCACGAGATGCACACAGAAAAAAGGTAAGATCCATGTGCAGTTTAATGGGGTAATCCATAATCATAAACCAGCCAGGCAAAGGGTCAAAATCCATACAAAGACAGTCCAAAAACAAGAAACAAAACAGGAATGGAACTCAGAAGTGCAATCAGACATCAAACAAGGACTCCATGACAATACATAGGTCCCACAGGCCAATTAATGTCACATGACCTCCCCGGAGACGCCATCTTTGATGGCATAAGCTGCTGTGTTTACAAAGTTTTACAAGCAAATTTCGAATATTTATTTCTGTTTATAATGTTACGAAAATCATGAAGAGACAAAGTGACAGAGACTATAAAGAGATTATAAAGGATTAACTAGGCTGTTAACATGCAGAATCACAGAAGAGAAGAAATGTGTGTGTGTGTGTGTGTGTGTGTGTGTGTGTGTGTGTGTGTGTGTGTGTGTGTGTGTGTGTGTGTGTGTGTGTGTGTGTGTGTGTGTGTGTGTGTGTGTGTGTTTTCTGATGGGTAGTTTTAGGGATAGGGTTAGTGTAAGGGGAGAGCGTCGTATATTTTTCCCTAAACCTAACTACCTAAGCCTACCGGGGCCGTCTCCAATCGGCGATCCCTTTCAGTTCTAAGTCTACCTAACTACCTTGCTTCCCTAACTCACTTTCTTCCTGCGCAGGAATAATCGACAAACAGACCTTAGCAAATGTCCTTTAAATGCTTTAATCACGGCCGGAGGATCTCTCGAGCAGTTCTCAGAGAATCTCCCCCAAGAAGAAGCAAGGCCGGAGGATCTCAGACAAATTCCACTGAGAATCCCACCAGCTAACACGAATACAACAGTTTTTATAGAATAAGGAGTTATGGCAAAAATGTCATACCGCATTACATAATTTCCCCACAATTTGATTGGTTTTCATAGACAAACCCTTCTGTTACCAGATAAAGCAAACTTTGTTTTAATGATTACTTCATTGTTCCTTCATTGTTGTAAAAAAGGAAGTAAGGTTAGATGTTGGAAACATGGTTAGTTTAATAAACAGTTTACTATTTTATCTATTAAAAATCCACCACAAGAGAATACAGTTTGGACAGTATAAAAATCATTACGTCTATCATTATCACTTTCATGAAATAATTGCCGTAATCGAGTCGATCTCCATACGCTCTCAAATACTTCAATATTTGAATATACTGTATAAAAGCATTTCTGCTCTTCTGCTGTAAACTTTCACATGAATGAATGGCGTTTCCATCTAAATGGTCCCAAAATAAACATTCCAGGCTGAATATTATTCACTGATTGCTGATTTCAGATTTGCTGATTTCATGAGTTTCTGTGACAGTTACTGCTGTTCATTTCTCTCTCTTTAACATCCTGCAATTTATTGTTTCCAGACAGAGAAAGATCACGTGATCCGAGAGAATCCCAACAGGATCATTGTGAATCTGCAACATTATTCCCATTGAGGAGAATCAGCAAAAAGACACTTCAGCTGTTAACCTTTAACCTGAAATACTTTACATATTCATCATAAAACACTATTTACATGTTATGGAAATATGAACCACCTGTTACAGGAAGCACATATAATTTAGGACATTTAGATGAACGTTACTTACATTATCTGACAGTTTCAGCTTATAAACCTGGAATAGATTAACATTTATCATTTATCATGCTTATTATAATAAGTGCCTTGTTTGAGACGATGGATTAGGTGTTTGTTGAAGGTTGAGAAGGAGTTCAGTGTTTCAACACTGAAGTGAAGATTCTGATAGAGACTCATTATAATGGAAACTCTAGGCAACGCTTATTCACTTCATTATTATTCAATTCAACAATAACCTACTTATTATCTTGATACATCCATAGAACAAATGCTTTGTGATATTTAGGAAGATGGAAACAACATTTAGTGTGTGTGTGTGTGTGTGTGTGTGTGTGTGTGTGTGTGTGTGTGTGTGTGTGTGTGTGCGCGTTTGAGCAGGAGAAAGAGTACTGTCTGGACATAATAAAACATAATTTTGTCACAAAAAAACCCCATTGAAATAATATGTTGTTTTTATCCTATTGTTTACTTTATTTATTTGCTTGTTTGGTGTCGCTGTGGGTTTTGGTTATTTTGCTGTTAAGGGTTGTAAGGACCTTTGAAAGAACTGAAATAATTTGGCGAAGTGATATGGAACTGTAATGCGGTCAAGACCTGCCTGGATCTACTTTAGCTGTTTCCTTAAATAATTGAAGCCTCAGAACGTTCGTCAACCAATCAGATTCAAGCATTCATATCCCCGTATAAATCAATGTGATTCGGACCTTTCTATGAGCCTGAGCCTGTCAATCAACATTAGATCGCCTCCCTCAGGCTGAATTATGCAAATACACTAGACATGACATCTACTACCAAAGTGTGTCTGCATGTTTATGTAAAACTAGCGGCCAATCATAAACTAGCGCTACGACACAGAATCTACTTCCCCTAAATGTATTAATAGAGCCACTACTGTCAATAAATGTGAAGAACTTAAAATGATCTGTAGGGTTGGGTACCGAAACCCGGTTCCAATAGAGAACCGGTTCCGACGTAAACGGTAGTATTTCGGTGCCTGACTTTTTTCAGCCCCCTATAAAACATCTCGCGGCACGAATGATCCAATAACAAAACATCTCCAGTTAACCAGCAGAGCATTCATTTAGTTCGTTTGTTAAATAAGAGACGATCTAGCGCTGAACTGTGTTTTTTAAATGATCAAAGTGCTCGTTGCCGCTGCGATCAGTGGCGCGGATACAGTGTTTTCTCTTGTGGCTCGCGCACACCGCACTCGCGCGCTTCAATACGTTGCAGAGATCGATCTATTTATGAGGCGTCGTCTATATGAGTATGTGCGCGGAGAGTTTGTGTGTGCGTGCTCGCGTCTCAGATGAGTATGTGCGCGAGTTTGTGTGTGTGTGTGTGTGTGTGTGTGTGCTCGCGTCTCAGATGAGTATGTGCGCGAACCCAAAACCTCTGACACTCTTGACTAAAGTTCAAGTTCAGCTGCAGTGTTCCTCTTCGGGTAAGTCTAGTATTTTAATGCCAACTGCAAATCTTGCATATCAAGTATGAAGTATATCAAGTATATTTATATGAGGCTATACTATGTGTTAAATATTTCTGCTCAGTGTCAGATATTTCTCTGTTTTGTAAAAGTCTATAATCTATAATATATATATATATATATATATATATATATATATATATATATATATATATATATATAAATAATATGAGAAGACAAAATTTTGATTTTAACTTAAGTGTTTTCGGCTACATCAGTAGCCTTTTAAATGGCACAATTTTTAATTTAAGCAGAAATCAGAAAATCTTTTTCAGAAAACACACACAGGTATTATTTTTTTGATAAAGTGTGTGCGGTTTCGTTTTCTTAAGTACCGGTTTAAGAACCGTTTAAGCACCGGAACCATTTGAAAAATACCGAGTACTGGTATCGGATAAAACCCAACCAATACCCAACCCTAATCTCTACTCACCATAGACAGAAACATTGAATGTTTTTGATGTCAGTTCAGATGCGATTATCTTTACTTCATAGAGTCCAGCATGTTCAGTTCTGATGTTTGTGATGGTCAGAGATCCAGTTTGATGATCCAGCTTCAGTCTGTCTCGGAATCTCCCATCAGGAACATCATCATATGTGGAGAAGATTCCAGAATCTCGGTTTATTTTAGCTATCAGAGACTCTTCTGCTCCAAACTTCCACAGTATGTCGTCATGTGTGTGTATTTCAGTAACATCAGTGTGTAGAAGCACAGATTCTCCCTCCATCACTGACACTGACTGTGTTTCATTTGTTTCAACAGCAAACACACCTGAAGAACACGAACAAGAACTGATTAAGTCTTCTGTTGGTTTAAAAAGCCTAACGTCAGTTTTATAATATTTAATGTGAACTGATGCAAAATGTGAAGAGAAATGCAAATTCATTATGAGACAGCAGATCTCTCAATAATAATACTGACTTGATTTACCTGTGAAAAACTGCAAATCATCTTAGCTTGTTCCAGACACTTACCAGTCAGACGCCGCCAACACAAACAGAACAAAACAAGCGTTTTTAAAACCTTTTCTATAATTGAAAAATGAGATATAATAACCATCAACCAAAAACAATCAAGCTGTTCATCTGATGTGTGAAACCTGATCCACAACAAAATTTGACCCTCCTAGTTTAAACACACACACTCTCTCTCTCTCTCTCTCTCTCTCTCTCTCTCTCTCTCTCTCTCTCTCTCTCTCTCTCTCTCTCTCTCTCTCTCTCTCACACACACACACACACAGAGAAACTTCATAGTTACATTTAAATGTCCTTCTGGCTCTTATTAAGCCACAGAATTATTTTTTTAGAGTGTAAAGAAATCTTGGTATCGTGACACTCTTTCTCTGTGAGTGATGTGAGTTTCTTCTCTTGTTTTTCCATCTCCTCTTCAAGTTCTCTTTTAACGAAAGTATCAAAACAATGTGTTATGTGGGCGTCTCATTGGCCGCCTCAGCCTCAGTCTGATTAAGTTTTGAGTCTTCATCAAAAAAGCGTCTCTCTGATCAGGGGACGAGTCTTCAGCTCCACTTTCCTGTTTATATAAAAACACAGATAAACAGAAAGAAAAAGAAATAAACCGGATTGATGTTTGAGTTACACAAAGGCTTGGAATTACAAAAAATAACTAAATATCTTAAAATGTAGGATGTTTCTCTTCACATTTATTAGAATAATTCATCTTTCCTAAAGAACCTGCACAAATAAATGCTTGAAATATTATTTAAATAAATTATTCTAAGTATATAATACTATAAAATGTAAATCACACACAAACATTTAATCAGCGCACAGATGTGAATCTGTTTTGCAGTCAGACACATTCAGTTGATGTAGTTTCTCACCTGATTATCGCGCTCCGTCCTGTTCGCTTCTGGAGGAAAAACAACAAACTCTATTAAACACTTTACTTTGGTTAGAGTAAAAAAAAAAAATATTTTAAAGATGTTTTTAAATCTCATATTTCAATCTTATTAAATCATTTGTATGTTACACTCACCGTTCCTTCTTGCTCTGCACTTGTAACAGTAAATCACAGCAACAATCAGAAGAAGAACAGCAACAGCTGCATATATTCCTGGCCGGAATGGAGTCGGATCTGGACCTGGAAGAGCTTAAGAATGACAGTCATTGTTATTTACAAAGTAACTTATAAATCAACTTCAACAGTATTTTTGTCTGATATCTATTTCTACACGTGTCTACTTTGGTCATCAGTTGTATTATGTTGATTTAACTGGTAAATGGCTCCATCTTGTGTGTTTTTGAAGATCTAGCAGCTAAACACTATTTAAAGACTATTTATACATTCATTTTTCATCTTAATAACATTAGTTAACAACTTTTTTTTTGCATGTGAAGAATTATTTTGTCAAACAGAGCTCAATGAAAACATTTACTGGGTTGATATAAACATTTTATGAACATATTTTGTGTTAACTTCAAATCCTGCACTTTGGATTCTTGGTGAACTAAAAAATAAATAGATATATTTAAATTGATGATAATAAAAGGTGATAAGAGATGATATTGACCAGAACAAAACAGTTTAAACTACCACCAATAGAAAAACATTTCGTTTTTTTTAATCATAATGCACTGAATTTAAAGTTAAAGCTATAAATTACAGTATAAGAGTAAATGTGTTTTTCTACACTACCAGTAGTTCTGGTAAGATTTTTAATATTTTTAAAGTAAGTCTCTTCTGCTCACAAAGGATACATTTATTTGGTTAGCAGCTGACGGTCCTATAGACACAAAAATTTGTCATTTTGGTTATGCGTTTGAGCCTGTGAGGGACAGGCCAGTAGTACCTGACTACCACCACAAGGAGGACTATCAGATTCAGGCTCCACCTACAGTACAGGATCGTTTGGGGGGAAGTGACTGGTGTGGGCTTAGATAGGCCCTGTCCCAAATGGCGCACTTCATGTGGACTTTCGGTCTCGTGGACTTAAATTGCGCGTGCTCGCTGAGTCTACGAGTCCGTAGGCCGTCCCATTCAGCATTTTACCGCTCTGAAGTGTGCTCAGCAGCGCCCCCTTTGTACCCTTGAAGCGGTCTTCCACGAAGGCCGCATAGAAGCAGGCTCCACGCACTTTAACTACCCAGGAATCCTTGCGAAAGGCCAATCAGACAACAGATGGGAGGAGATTTCACTCACGGATAATTGTTGACATGGCTGAGAAGAAAATATTACGTTTTTTATGACCTAGATGTACATTTTACCAGTTGTTACCTACAGTTTATACAAACATATGGTCATCAACCAGTGGTTGATGTCTCAAACATAATAATAGCGTGTTTAATAATACGATCGCATTATGATTCATTAAATAAATAGAACCGAATGGCAGGGCTTTACTGAGTCATATATAAACATGAATATTGAAACCTGTAAATTCATCTGAAACTCATGCACATTTTTATTATGTTTTAAAATTGTAATCTTAGTTCAAATGGAACATTATGTATTATTATGTACAACTGTATACATCATTTAAATAAGCATGATCTATCTATTGTCTAATGCCCAGATGATATGCACAATATCAAAATATAGAACTGTAAAATTAGGCTGTGTAGTGGACATGGAGATAAGACATCGGAGCGCAACAATGTGATTTCTCCTGTCCAACAACAACCAGGCCATTATTTCCGGCGTGACGATCGAGTCTGTCCCAAAAATACCTCTTAATGCGCCCTCGTGGACTCGCGCCAAGGGCCCTATAGGTCTGCACTACATGACGTCACCAAAGTGTGGACTCTAAAAAAGTCCACAAGTCCGGAGTGTGCCATTTGGGACAGGGCCATAGATATCATATAATAAAGGCTAGATGTCTTACAGCGTAAGTCACTTCCGGCATCACCGGCGGCCATCTTAGGCTACCACAGGGAAGCTGTGAGTTAAGGTTAGTGATCAGTACGAACACAAATACTCTTATCTCGCTGAAATCTTGACGGATTTACAAACGGTTTGGTTTCTTACAAGCGTTATTAACGTGGCTATAATTCTTTCATATGGAAGTCCATTGTTATAATTATTCATATGTATGCAGTGTCATAACTACATCTCTGACGTTTATAACAAACCAAACCGTTTGAAAATCGGTAGAAAATTTTGCAAGTTATGGTTATTTAAAAGTACATGCACCATATACGAGTGAGCAAGCACACTGTGGTAAGATGGCCGCCGTGTGCGGCAATCGACCTCCAGCAGCGCGCACGAGACATCTAGCCTTTGTTATAGAGAGCCTAAGTCCCTCCCCTTCCGGTTGACCACAATGGGACCTTACTTCGGAAAAATATTGTATGGTAGTCAATGGCGCGAGACAACAAATATGTTGATCTTGTTTGAATTGTGCCCTGAATTACACATAATGATGTTTGTCAATTTAAAAAATACATTTTAAAGTCAAGAAATTCGACCCTGTCACGCCAACTATTCTAAATATTACATTTGTTGTTATTAAATTGTTATGAGGGACACATGAACAGTAAGTAGCATAGATGTTTGTTTTATAGCAACTTTTTTTTGTAAAAATCCTCCTTAAAACAAGTCAGTTTTGTCCATTACGGTGTTGAGAATAAAAGGTGTTTAAATCTGAAAAACACTGAAATTAATAAAAGGTCTTAAATGCCGGAGAAAAAGGTGAGAAATGTATTTATTTTTTTAAGGTTTAATATGTGCTTAATTATGTGGGCTATTTAGAAAATGATTAATATGTAGTTTAAAAAAATAAATCCAAGTTGAAATATTACAGAATCCCAGGAATGAACCTTATATTTAAATTTTTTAGAATAACTGATCAGAGAGGTAAAATTACTTTAAAAATTAATCCAGAAAAATAAAATGGTAATATTGTATTATTGTTAATATAAATAAACAGAAAACTAAATCAAAACTCTGATACCTGAAACTTGCAGATAATTTCAGCAAAAAACTTTTTACAAGTTCTCAGATCATCCAGAAAAGTTGAAGTTGACACAATGTGAATATGTTTTTAAAGTGTGTTTCTAGATTGTTCCAGAAGTGACTGTTAAAGTCTCTCATATTTACAGTCTTAAAGGGGTGGTTCGGGATTTTTGACATTGGACCTCATTTTTAAGTCAGCCTGGTTGTTATTCATCAGTGGAGACATTTTTTTATTTTTATTATCCAGTCCTTATATTTGGATAGTTAGCCGATGCTAGGCTAGCGCGAGTCAATGGTATATGTGTTAGCCAGCCATTAAAAACCGTTTTAATTTAGGTAAGTTTGATTTCTAACATTATTCTCTCAACAGACATATACATCGATAGTCTAGTGTTATAATTGATTTGCGTTTGGTGCACTGTGGAGTGGGTAAAACGGTTTTTAATGGCTGGCTAACACATATACCATTGACTCGCGCTAGCCTAGCATCGGCTAACTATCCAAATATAAGGACTGGATAAATTTTTTTTTTAAATGTCTCCACTGATGAATAACAACCAGGCTGACTTAAAAATGAGGTCCGATGTCAAAAATCCCGAACCACCCCTTTAAATCACACACTGTGTCAAATATGAGGATGAAACAGTAGGCTAATAATGTGAAGAAAAGCTTCAGGGTTTGAACGTTTCTAAGAATTTAAGAATTTCTTCTTCTTCTTCTTCTTCTTCTTCTTCTTATTATTATTATTAAGTGTGCTTGCTGAAAGCAGCACACTTGTTCTTCTTAAGTTTTCTTCTTCTTCTTCTTATTATTATTATTATTAATAATATAACAATTAACTTATAACAATGAAATAGTTTATTAAGTGTGCTTGCTGAAAGCAGCACACTTATTGTTCTTAAGTTTTCTTCTTCTTCTTCTTCTTCTTCTTCTTCTTATTATTATTATTATTATTAAGTGTGCTTGCTGAAAGCAGCTCACTTATTGTTCTTCTTAAGTTTTCTTCTTCTTCTTCTTCTTCTTCTTCTTCTTATTATTATTAATATAACAATTAACTTATAACAATGAAATAGTTTAAGTGTGCTTGCTGAAAGCAGCACACTTATTTTTCTTAAGTTTTCTTCTTCTTCTTCTTCTTCTTCTTCTTCTTCTTCTTATTATTATTATTATTAAGTGTGCTTGCTGAAAGCAGCACACTTATTGTTCTTCTTAAGTTTTCTTCTTCTTCTTCTTCTTCTTCTTCTTCTTCTTCTTCTTCTTATTATTATTATTATTCGTATTATTATTATTCCCGGGAGAAAAATTTTGGCCAGCTCCTGCGCCTAGGCCCTTTGAGACAGAGACACCGTTCCAACTTTAAAACGTCCGGTCAGTACCGGTGTAAGTTGCTCGCGAAGATGACATCACGAGTCCATGTCGTTCGTCCGCCATAGTGGATTGAACAGAAAGCGAAACTAAATTTTCACAGGTCACAAATTTGGTCCAAACTTTACGAAACTGGACGTACATGATCCTTGGACCAAGCCTCACAAAAGTTACTAGAAGGATTTTTGATTTTCGGAAGCGTTTGCCCGTCACAGCCAAACGAAATCGGCGGCGTAGTCGTAGTCGCCAAACAGGAAGTCGTCCATATCTCAGGAACTCTGTCACGTATCGAAACCAAACCAAAGAGTATTCGGTTGTTAAGTCGTGACGTAACCAATACTCTTTCCGGGTCCAAAGTCCAGGTCCTCTCTACCTACCTACCGCTTTCGCTAGTGTTTTGGTTATTATTGAGTGTTTTTACAATGCCGCAGTGCTGTGTCCCGTGTCCCGAGCTAACTCACTTCAACCTCGTAAATCTTCTTTTTCATTGATGCCTGGACTCTACCCTTAATTATGCCACCTGAGTGATGAGCTACACTAACCACTCTGTTGGTGTTAAAGGAATTTAAACCCTTTTTGACCGCCAAGGGTGCCTCACTAAGAAGGACGTGATCGTAAATAAATTTACAGGTTCCACCGTTGTTATTTCTGGACGAGAGGAGCGCTTGGACCCAAAACGTCACGCGTGACGTCAGACTTAACAATCGGATAGAAGCCCAAGAGGCGAAACTCAATAGAACGCTCCATAGCAACAGTTGCCCCCATGACGTGACGGCGCGGCCGCCATTATGGACTGAAAACTGAAGGAAAACGCCGAAAAATAATGGGAGTCAATGGCACTGAACCAACTTAACATAACAAAAACTTAACATAACTTAATTTTTTTCTGGCCGTCATATCTAAATATGAAAACAATTTAAAATACATCAATGAGGATGACCGACGTTAAATGACGTTAAATTACAGAAAATTTTACGTCTATGTGTTGGTTATGCATGGCCTAATTACCCTTAGGAAAATAATATTTTGGGACAAAATATTACTATAGAAGTACTATAAGACTACTATAGAAATACTATAGCGGCTCTAGGATATTATAGAGGTATTATTTTGGTAGCCTACCATTCACAACTTTTGATAGTGGAAGCGCAAATAAATGCGTACCGTAGCGCTCAGTGGAAACGAGCCATACATACTTCTGTGATGTTCTGTAATACCTCTATAATATTTTAAAGCTGCTATAGTATTTCTATAGTAGTCTTATCATACTTCTATAGTATGTCCCACATTACTATAGTATTCCTATAAGATTACTATAATATTCTGTCCCAAAATACTATAAGATTCCTATAGTACTTTTTCGGAAGGGTATGTCCCCCACCGAATCGGCTTCATTAGCCTACCACTTACGGTTTGCAAAGATACAATTATAAAATTACTGCAAACCTTTAATCTATCAATATTTATGTTCTATTATGCATTTTCCTTGTTATATGAATAACAGAAATTCATGAAATAATATATAGGCAGACACACAGTAATAAGATATTTATTCAAATGTTGATTTTGAAATTAGTGAACATCATATATATGATTTGGAAAAATAACTAAATAAATAAATAAATAAAATTATAAATGAACATTTCTAAAGACAGTTAATCTTTTACATAGAATATCACAAAAATATTAACAACTTGTTTTTTCAACATCTTCAGTGAAAGTGCACACAGTGAACGTTTCAATGGCAAGAACAAAAACAATCTGTGAATGTCCTATTACAGGCGGAAAGGTACAAAAAAGATGTGCAATCTAGCAAGTGCACACATGAACTATAAACAGTACTAAAATGGAAGTGGTGCCATAAGATCTCAGTAATTAATCAGACACCACCATCTATTACCGCTAACGATTTCAGCAGCTTTCAGTCCATAATGGCGGACGCGCCTCCGCAGCGCCATCTACAGACTGTTACCCATAACACAACAGAGTTTCGCCTCTTGGGCTTCTATTCATGGATTTCATCAGGTCCCTTTCCACAGGTGTATTAATCAAGCACAATGCAGACTGCATTCATAATCTAGGTGCTTGATTTTATACACCTGTGGAAAGGGACCTGATGAAATCCATGAATACTCTTTGACCAAACTTTGTACATGAACTATTTTTTTTATTTCAGGCTAATTGACAACATTTACTTATGTCTATGCAAAAGAGTTTCACCTCACACTTTTAATGTTAATGCATTTAGACAGTAGGTGGCACTGTTGTATTACATTTAACAGAGCTGCCAAGTCAGTGTATAGACTGCATTCGTTTTTACTAGGTTTGTCTTAATAAATGCAGGACCTGAATTTCGTTTTTTAACTGTGTTTGTATACGCGGGAAATATGCTGCGCATAACAATAGAAAACAAGGAGAAACGCGCAGTCACATGCTCAAACAATCAACAACTTCGCTCTAGAGGTGCGTTGTGGACTGCGAAGTGGACTTCACAGGGTATTCCGCCATCTTAAGCGAGATTCCAATCCGAAGGAGGCGAACATTCAGTTCGAAGGGCAATGCACACGGCATAGGGAATAAGGGAACATCGATACATCACTTCACAGGAAGTGGAGAGCGATGATCACCCAACTGTAATTTCGCGCACCACGCCATCAAGTCAAGTCAAGTCAAGTTTATTTGTATAGCGCTTTTCACAATACAGATTGTATCAAAGCAGCTTCACAGTATTAAATTAAAATAATACATCACCAGTCAGAACGGTCATAACTAACGTGTGTAAGTATTCATACATTTCGCCATTGTTAAATGACAGTATTTTTAACGGTTATTGTTGTGAATATTACATATACTATTTTTGATGATTATAATTTACCTCAGTGAATGCAGCCAGCTTAGCTAGTTTGTGAAGTAAAGTGATTTTATTTTAGGCAGTTGTAAAATAGTGTAATATATTTGTAAATATATAATATAATAATAAAAAATTAAAATATGAATGTAGTCCTATATATGTTATATCATAATCTGCGCGACCCCGTCGTTGACTTTCTTTGATGACGTTTGCACAGGGCGTTTCAAATGAGTGGTTATTGTCAGTAAAGTCCACTTCAACTGATATACCGTGCTCAGGGAGTAGGGGAGCAGTGAACACTGCGTATGGACCCTGTCGAATGGAACGCCTTAGATGTGTAAAAACAAGTGGAAAGCGTGAGCACGCCGCCGTCTCCCACAAGCGCGTCTGCGGTTGCTATGCAACCATGAACTGCGCTCTCCATGATGACAAGGAAGTATCAACAAAAGATTAATTGATTTCTAGCCCTTGCATTAGCTTTACTACTAGATGAATGTTACATGACCCACCCTTAGACAAAGCATGACTCAGGTTCATTATATAGGAAAATACCCAAGATTTTTTTCTGGCTTACACAAAGATATATTACACACACGAGGATGCTTCATCCAAAAGCTACCCGAACAGAAGGAGCCTTTACACCACAAAGCAAAAATAAATCAAAGAAATCAATCAATCAATCAAAATAAACCCATAAGTTAAATTCATTAAACAAAACCTTGTGAATCACTCAGTTAATGCAAAGTAAAATACATGCAAAAAATAGCTCCTCAGTTCAAACACTAGACCTGTAGCATCCTCGTGCTGCAGTAATAAATAGTGGGGGAACAAACAAAATACAAACAAACAAAAAAAGGAAAAAGAAAACTAGTCCGCCCCAAAGGCCTTTCCCATTTCTTTTGGGCCCGATTACCAGCTCAAGCGCTCGGGCGGACTAGACAATATACCCCAAAAAACAAACAAACAAACCAAAAAGATCAAATACAACAAGAGCAACAAATGGGCTCCGTAGAGCTGTCTCCAAGATCCAAACAAATCCACATGTGAACATCTCGCATACGAACACCACGAGTGTTGATTTATTTCCGCCGGCCAGAAACAAACGCACCTACTATTTCCGTTCCTACCCCTGATCTTTATACTTGGCTAACCACACCCCCTTGATTCACAACTTTACTGCCTTGATATCACCCGCTACATATATTTATGGAGATGAAAAATAATAAGGCGCCCTGTACAGCTATGATCAGTTGGTTCGTTGCTGCCGCGCTCTATCACTCGCACACCATAAAGAGCAAATTGTTTTTTAATGTTTCAATTTCGTGATTAAAATGACATAATTTGAAAGCAAATAATTTCTTCACAAGCAGCTCATTATGACTCAATGTTAGAATGCTGCACCTACACATTTGATAGTGTGAATATCAGCGCAACGCAGACCACTGCATTGACAGCGTGAAACATGTCTACGGCCAAGACTCAGCGGAAGACAGAAAATGCCAGTCCAGCGCTGATTGAGGAATTAAATTTGAAAATAAAAGACAGTTTGTCTATTTTTATTAGTTTGTCAAATCTTTTTTCTCGCATCTGTGAATTTATTTTTTATCATTTGTTCTGAGATGAAGCAAATATATTTGTGCGGGAATTTCTCGCACTATAAAAGCTAACCTTGCGGGAATGGTTTAAATTATGCGCAATCCCCACATTCCCGCACCGAAATTCAAGCCCTGAAATGGCAGCGGGATGTGTAACTCTAGCATATGGCGCATATGTCATATAAAGTTAGGCAAGGCCAAACAGCGTTATCCATGTTGTTGCGATTGCATCGCTTGAGTAAGCTAATAGTGAAACTGATAGCGTTTTTCATTTAATTACAATATGAGGACTGATGGTAGGCTATACAAATCAGCGTTTCTGTGTAGGTGATGACACCATCTTGACAGCAGCAATCAAAGCATCGCTAATTACGGTAGACCTTAATTTGAATTAGTAAATTTGTTCCTAATCAAAGGGAACACTCAACCACAGAACAGCTGGGTGAGTTTTGTATTGGCTTATTGGATACAGTAAATGAAGACTGTCAACTTCTTTTCAATACTATTTCATCACCCAAAACACTCCCACTCTCTGCTGTATATTCATAACCAATTATTTCAAAACCAACAACCAAGCCACATAAACAATGCCATTGGCACTAGTCTACATTCTTAATGCACATAACTTTTCACCTTTTTGCACAATCTTGAAAAAAGTACTATTGTTGAAATTCTCAGATCAAGCAAACTTCAACGCACCCTTATCCACTACCTGCTAACGTTAGTGAACCGCACCCGAGCAAGCACACTTCGCAGTTCCTCCGGAAATGCATTCTAGTTCAAACTGTTAACAGCTTGTTAGCTACACATCTTCACCGCAGATGCTCTCAGATACTTAAGTGTACCTATTTCAGACCACTGAACTGTTGAAGAAAAAAATGTTTTTCACATTTGCTTTTTGCTGTCTTTGTTGCTGTCTGGTTGGTGAGTTACTGTAGACATCTTTTATGATTTAAAGTTGAATGTTATTGGTGTGGAGCTCTAATGAACTTCAGTTCCACCGTCAATGAGTAAAAACTGTTTACTTATGTAACTTATAACACTAAAGCAAAATGTATACTAAATGAAGGCGTGAGATATTTGTGTTTTTCACCCTGCCATTTATTTCCCATGATGCTGTTTCTATCTTTCTTCTTTCTCAAAGTTTTTAATCTTTTCAAAACTACTTCACACTTCATCAAAACAACTTAAAGTTGAATGTGTGACTGAGAGACTGTTTCTGTGTGTTCTTCAGGAGTGTGTGCTGACACAGATGCAGTGAAGTCAGTGTCAGTGATGGAGGGAGATTCGGTCACTCTAAACTCTAGTCTCACTGAAATACAGAGAGGTGAAGAGATATTCTGGACATTTGGAACTAACGGGCCTCTTATAGCTAAAACTGATGGAGTGAAAAATACTATCCCTGATGTTCTTGATGAGAGATTCAGAGACAGACTGAAGCTGGACAATAAGACTGGATCTCTGACCATCATGAACATCAGACCTGAAGATGCTGGAGTTTATGAAGTTAAGATCAGCCGCAGCAGCCCATCTTCTACATACAGATTCACTGTTAATGTCTATGGTGAGTAGAGAAATACAGCTCACTCTATTATATATTACAGAAGTGCCATTTTATTGTTATTATAAAGATGATTCAGCTTTGTCATTGTACAAGTATAGATCTTATGAAATATAAAAATGGGGGACGGAGTCTTGCATTGGACATTATGCAGTTTGTTAAAATGCTTTCAGTGGCGATCATGATCTGGAGGGCTAGATTAACTAATTTTGGTCTCCTCAAAAGTAAAGACACATTGAGCATTTTTATTATTCTTCAAACTTTGCCATGAGAGTTTATAGCAGCTCAAAAAATCTAATGGATCAAAGCTGTGAAATTTGGCATGACGATTGATGAGGGTCTTAAAAGTCTACAGACCAACTTTGGGGTCTGTCAGTCATATAACACCTGTGACAGATTTTTTAATGAACAAAATAGTAAACTGTATATCAAACTAATAATAACTCTAACATCTAACTTTACTTCCCTTTTTAGACCTAACAAAACTAACACTCTGAAACACAACATACTAAAATGTTCTGTTCTTTGGGTAGATGTCTGTGTCCCCTTTTTAAGAAAAATTGTGACCTTGAGTGTGTGTGTATAAATAACAAATAGTAGAAATGAAACTAGGGGAAATGAAACTAGACAGATGACTAGGTTTGAAACCCTGTGATTATTAAGGAATCATTACCTAGTAATAGAAGGCTTGTCTATGAAAAAACAATCAAATTGTGGGGAAATTGTGTCATGTTTCATATCATTTTTGCCATACTTCCTTATTCTATAAAAAAAAAAAACTGTTTTTTAAAAAACTGGAATTCTCAATGAAATTTGTCTCAGATCCTCCGGCCTTGTGTAAGGGATCCACTGGAGGCAAGTGTAGATGAGAACCGAAGTGCAGTTTATTTATGAACAGGACAAGATCAAACATTAAACAAAAGCATGGTGTGGTATGAACTTAGGACAAAGCATAAACATGGACAATACTCTCACCAACAGTGGTTACAGTGAAACAAAACTTGACAAAGACACATGGCAAACATGGGGGCTTAAATACACACCAGACAAGACAAGGGACACCTGTGAACAATACAACCATGAACCAATGACATGACACATCAGACAATGGAACACATGGCAGGATCACATGACTAACAGGGGATCACATGACAGACATGAAGCATGACAAGAACAAAACCAAAACGTGACACCTTGCTTAGAGAAAAACTAGCTTTGGCATACTGGATTAACTTACTGGGACAAAGCAATGATCATCCTGTAAAGAGAGTACTTACGGAAAGTTGGGAAACTGTGAATACATCAGGTAAAGGCTTTGCATGGAAAATAAAAAAGTGGGTTAGTGAAATTGGGTTAGACACAAAGTTATTTGCTCCAAAAGTTGTAATACCTCCAATACCACATTGGTTAGATCAACCAGAAGTAGACTTAAAGCTACATGGAAAAATAAAGGAAAACCGTGAAGAGGTTAATGTAAAAACATATGTAACAGAATATATAAAAAATACACATTATTCCTTTCTTCAAATATAGACAGATGGTTCAAAGAGCACATGGTTCAAAGTGGAACATGGGCAGTTCCACCAATTGGTTCTGTTCTAACATTTTAATAGAAATCATGACTACATTATACAGTATAAAACAAATGGGAATAATAACTTGTTTTATGTGGGTACCAGCACATGTGGGAATTCAGGGTAATGAGAAAGCAGACAAATTGGCCAAAGATACTTTAAATATAGATGAACCAAGTATAAATATTTCACTTAGTAGATCAGAAGGAAAACATTTCATTTCAGAAGCATGCGTTAGGAAATGTCAAACCTTTTGGGAAAGATGTCAAACAGGTCAACACTTGGTTCAAAGGAGAATAAAGAAATATAAAATCATTCATAACATAAGTAGAAGGGAGCAAGTCATTTTTACACATTTACGAACAGGGCATTCATATAGGGAAACATAATACAAGTTAATGTGTGGTTTGTTTAATAGAGGAGACAGTGGAACATGTAATGATGGTATGCAAGGCATATGAAAGAGAACGAAAGAGTCTAGAGAAATTACAATTATTAGGAAACCAATAATTCACAATAAATAAAATACTAAACGATGGTCCAAATGCAGGAAAGAGGATAAATGCACTCATGAAATTTATTAGGATTAGTGGATTAAAAAACAGAGTACAGGAAAAGTTAATTCTCTTCACACTCCATCACAGTGGGTGGTGGTATGCACCTATGAAGTTGGTTCGCAACCTGCCATAAAAATCAAGAAGAAGAAGACACCTTGCTTCTTCTTGGGGAGATTCTCTGGAGAACTGGGGTGCTTCTCATTTCTTATTTGTGCATCCTCGTTTCCTTTCCTCGCTTCCTTTCCTCGCGTCTCAGCTCCTCCCCCTGTAGGATGCGAGGGAAGGCTGCAAGGAAAAGACGCGAGGACGGAGGAATCGAATGTAACTTTTTTTTATACATTGGAATACTTGATCACTCAGCAGCGCTCAAAGGATCTGCCCTTATGTTGTTCAAGTTTGTTTATTTAAGAAATTCATAATAAATAATAATAAAGCAAGATACCCTGTTGAAATATGTGAGATGTGTGGTTTATATAAACTGCAAAGGTAAAGTATAAATTAAAATGATTGTGACTGATGTGAAGGGGGAGGAGAATTTAGACGTGCGTCACGTTTAAGTCGATAAAACTCTTCCGCATACACCTGTGTATCCTCGCTCATGACTCCTCAGGAAGCCTCCTCACTCCTCGATCCTCGACTCCTCGCGGTGCAATTAGAGAATTGAGATGTCCTTCAAGATGGCTGAGCTCGATCGGTTTCCGGGTCATAGGATGGAGGACGGAGGAGAGAGGAGACGAGGAGGGATATTGAGAAGCACGCCTGCTCTGAGATCCCCCGGCCGTGATTAAAGCATTTAAAGGACATTTGCTGAAGTCTGTCTGTCGATTGTTCCTGCGCAGGAAGTAAGCTAGGGGAACAAGTTAGTTAGGTGACTCAGCCGACGTCGACGGTAGACACGCTAGAGTATAAATATTATTGAACGGGGATGTTGATTGTAGACGAGACTCATGTACGTAGTTAGGTTTATGAAAAAATCTATCACACACCACAGACTCATCAAATTTCAAAGCTAATAACTTAGCCTGGAAATATTGTCCTAATTACATTAAAATAGGGTGACCATACGTCCTGTTTAACCAGGACATATCTGGCCAGGATTTCGAGATCGCCCAAAATGCCTGTGATTCGGCTTTTGCTTTCTACAGTCACCATTCATTATGTTTACATTATTACATTATTTGACACTGACACGTACGTGCCAGCTTTGCAGGTCATGCATTCTGATTCACACGGATCCCAATCGAGACGAAAACACAGGAATTTTCTTAGCAATGCTAAAACGCACATCAACCGATCACTTGTTTAGCGTTCATGTAAACACTACATTTAGATTCACCAATCGGAATTAATTCAGTCCTACTGAATCAAAAGGTGTGCATGTAAACAAAATGAATGGCGACGAGAAAACAAAAGCCATATCTCGGATATTTTGGGCGATCTCGAAATCCCGGCCGGACATGTCCTGGAATATGGTCACTCTACATTAAAACACTTTGATTTGTTGCCTTTTTTGGATGTTAATGTTTTTTTTTTGTTTTTTTTTACTGCTCCTCTTTTGTCCAATCTTCCTCATAAGTAGCTAGTACTACTTAAAAAAATTGTAAATGAAGTAAATCATTCCAATTCCACACCAAAGCAAAGTTAGTCAGGATGTTTCTTAGCAATACTTTGGTGTATTTAAACTAAACTTGGTATATGTGTTTATACCTGTGTGAATGTGAGACTGTATCCTATCAGCACTACAGCCACTTCTTATTTAAGATGCAAGAGCAACAGCAGTGCTTTTGTGTAAAGACTCAGTTTTGTGATGTAGAGAAGTTGTTGGAAGTGTGGGTCAGTGGATTGACGTTGGCTCTTAATCATTGCGTTGTGGGTTTGAATCTCACACGGTGTTAAGATCTGCCTCTATTCATTTGATTCTTTGCATTGTGCTTTGTGGAGTGTCATGCATGGCTTTATAATTTATTCTTATTTCTCTCTGTTCTTTCATGTTTTTCAGCTCCTCTGCCTGTCATTAGCAGTAACTCTTCATCATCATCAGTGTCTAAATGTGTGCTGCTGTGTTCAGTGGTGAATGTGAGTCATGTGACTCTCTCCTGGTACAAAGGAATCAGTGTATTGTCCAGCATCAGTGTGTCTGATCTCAGCATCAGTCTCTCTCTACCTCTGGAGATTGAGTGTCTGGATGATTCCTACAGCTGTGTGGTGGCTTCTTCATTCACCAACTGGACCACACATCTCAACTCTGAACTCTGCCAGACATGTCCAGGTACGTCAGCAGTTATTTTATGTGTTAGTTTCTGTGTTCCTGGTCACTGATTTAATGTATTTTTATCAACAACGTTATTAAAGGATGTGTTGATGTTCTTGGACACTGAACTCTTTCTAGATTTTCGATGATTGTTCCTTCAGGAGAACAATTCCTTCAGGAGGAAAAAACTTTTTAAGCAAGTTTTACTTCACTTTAATGTCAACTTAACTTGGCTTTCTGCTGAGATGCTTTCATTGAAAAAGAGGTTACACACTTAAAGGGCATATTGCAGCTCATGGAGATCCATGTGCAGATTGTTTAATGAAACAACAGGCAGAAAACAGTGTAGGAATACAGGAAGGGTCAGTAAACAGGGCAGGCAGAACAGAAGAGGCAAACAAATCCAAAAAATAAGGCAAACAGGAAAACCACAAGAGAGTCCAAGTCCAATACACAGAGAAGTCCAATACAAGGTAAAACGCTCAGAGTTGTGTCCAAAAGGAAGAACAAGACTTCACAAATCAGGTGTATGTGAGCTGGGCTATTTATATCCAGACTAATGAACATGAAAATAGTTCAGGTGTGTTTGTGACCCGGGGTCAATACTCAGGTGACAGCTCCCTCCTGTGGTGCACTGGTGGTATTACAGATGGAGGTATGTACAGTATGACAAAAATGAATACATAACATTGTATGAAAATACCAAATGAAAAGATAATGTAGGATTTAAAATGTTTTTACAAGACGCGAGGGCACAAATTTAGTAAAAAAAAAAAACGTTTTTTTTCAACATCGCGTCATATTACGCCATGAGAGGGAGTCTTTTGCCGGGTAGTAGTTAGCCTGGTTGACGCTAGACCCTTCTCAGTTGTAACCGAGAGTGGGAATGGGTTAATTCACAGCCCATTTCCAAAGGGGCGTCACCAATGGACATCGCTCAAATGCCTCTGGGTGCAACTGGATAGACCTAAAAACAATCAGAGCGATCGTCCTTGTGTAAAGCCCGCCTCAACGTTTGTGATTGGTGCCTCGATTTTGAAAAAATGGAAATGGCCTTGAATGGGCTCTTGGCCAGGCAGACTTGTAGAGCAAATCTCAAATTTGCCCGAAGTTTGTCAGGGTTTTCCCAGGCTAGGTAGTCGTGGGAAGTTCGGATAATTTTACTGACTCTGATCTTTGAATCTAGTTCAGCAAAATTAAAGGGTTAGTTCACCCAAAAATGAAAATTCTGTCAGTAATTACTCACCCTCATGTTGTTCCAACCGCGTAAGACCTTCGTTCATCTTCGGAACACAAATTAAGATATTTTTGATGAAATCTGAGTGCTGGGCCACTTCTCCGTAGGCTGCTAGGTGGCCCAAACTTGCTGGCCCAGAAAAGTTATTAAAGAGATCGTTAATATAGTCCAAGTGACATCAGTGGCTCAATCTTAAGTATATCAAGCGACGAGAATACTTTTTGTGCGCAAAAACAAACAAAAATAACGACTTTATTCCACTATTCATTTCCTTCTCTCTGGGCCTCGTAGTGTTTTTGCGCAGCGCGTCTGTGTTACACGTCAGACACATGACCAGCGTCGGCCAATAGTGAGCCTACGTGGTGACGTGTAACACAGTCGCTCGTCGCTTGATATACTTAAGATTGAGCCACTGTAGTCACTTGGACTATATTAACGATCTCTTTAATAACTTTTCTGGGCCAGCAAGTTTGGGCCACCTAGCAGCCTATGGAGAAGTGACCCAGCACTCAGATTTCATCAAAAATATCTTAATTTGTGTTCCGAAGATGAACGAAGGTCTTACGCGGTTGGAACAACATGAGGGTGAGTAATTACTGACAGAATTTTCATTTTTGGGTGAACTAACCCTTTAATGCATCTTTTTTCGAGTCATTTCATTCATTTCAGCAGAATATAATTAAAATGCCATGTTAAATAGCCCAACACATCTAGTACTTATGAAAATTTTAATTATATTTAAAAAAAAATATTAAAATAAACTTAACCAAATTATAAGAAACCGAAATGTTTAATTAATTGATTAGTTGGGTCTTAAGTTCAGGCTATTGCAGTCTGTTAGTTCACCTCACCTCCTGATCCAAGACGTTCTTTCCCGAGTCATATGAAAGATTCGTTCACAATGAATGAATTGTTCATGAATGACACATCACTATTGCCGGGTTTCATAGTTGGCTCGGTGGAGTAGATTGGTATTCAGTAGGAGCGTTTGTGATTCAGTGTATTTTCATTTTGTTATTGTATTTCAATTTATCATCGTCATGGTAAATTATTGTGTTTGTAGAGGTTGCACAAACTCCAGCCTGTCAGGACATCGAGTCCACCGGTTTCCTAACAAGAAAAAGACGGCGATATCTTCCGTGCCTGGGTGCGTTTTGTGCAGGTGAAGAGACGGGACTTCACTTCTGCATCTGCTTAGAAAAACACGGTAGTGTGTAGCATTCACTTTAGACAGGTGATATGATGGAGTTCAGCATGGTAGCACATGCGGGTTCAGACAGTGCAGAGTCAGACACTGCACATCAAGTCTGAGGGACAAGTCAGCTGTAACAATAGCCTCCCATTTCCCACAAAAGCACCTATGAAGCGAAAATGTGTATGGGGAAAATGTTTATCTCCGCCTCTCTGTCTCCCTCTCCTGCGGTGATGAGAAACCGCTATATAACGTAACATTAGTGTGGATGGATATTAACGAATGTGACGTACGCCTGATCAAAGCTTATTAGTTTCTGTTATTGGTAAATATCAATACTCAATCCTAGCTTTTCTATTGCCTGATACATGATAATAATCTGTACAATATTGTGATCTGAGCAGTTTTACATATCGTCAGCTAACGTGCGTGTATATATCTATAAGCTAACACTGGTCTCTCACCAAGACACCTGCCCGGTTCTCAACTCAATTTGTCTCCTCGCACCGATGTTCTGTCTAATCCTGGCCTCCTGTCCCTGCTCTCTTGGCCGCATAGCAGGCTCATAATTGTATGGCTGTGGTCCGTCATACAATTAAACATTTACAATATCCTCAGCTTCCGAACTTTCATCGCAATCCATTGTTTTCCTATTGTTTAAATTGGCCGCTCTCCCTCCTGTTATGTCACTTCCGGTTTGGCATTTTCAGATGCGGAAGTAAAATGTTCTCACAAAAACAACTCCAGAAGCCTTAATAGCATATTTATAAAGTATATATTTAAAGGTCCCATGACATGAAATTTCCACTTTCTGAGTTTTTTTAACATTAATATGAGTTCCCCTAGCCTGTATATGGTTCCGTAAATTTTGTCAAATTTTGCTTTGAAGTGATGTAACCTAAATAATAATAATGCTTTTGCTTAGATAGATGTATGTAACCCTGTTATTAATGCTGAACAAGATATGCATTGTGTGATTTCACTGTTATTAAGAAAACTACTTACTTGCATGAAATGTATGTATTGACTGATTTAGAGTAGAAAGTACTTATGTATTAGAAATAGTTTTTATGATAAATGGAAAATGTACTAGTTAAGGTATGTGTTGCAGACAATTAGGAGAAAAAAGCAGAGAAAGAGAAGTCGGAGGCGCCGTGAAGAGATACGCTGTAAACAACTGAGGGCCGTGTCGAAGGAGTTGGCAGAACTCCATTTGATGACGTCAGAGGAGAGTCTGGAACCTTCATTTCGAAGCCTGCGTATAAAAGACTGAGAGAGAGACTGAATTGTTGGAGACTGAATAGCGCAGTGTCCCTCGACACCTGTAACCAGCTGATTGTTGAAACTTATTATTGTAACCTAACTGTAACTTTGATATAACTTTTGTTAACTTTAATAAAACTTATATTATATTATTGGCAAGATATTGTCTACCTGAGTAATAATTTAAGAACCTTAAAGGACAAGTTCGGTATTTTACACTTAAAGCCCTGTTTACAGATCGTATCTGATGAAATAGAACGGTTAAGATTAAAATTTGGACACATGCTGCTGTCCCGAGAATTTTAGGTTTATTTCGCTTCCACCCCCCACCCACACAATGGTTGTCTATATGCACTGGAAGATTCCGTCCTAAAAACACATTAAACTTTCGTTTACAAAGACGTGAAACTCACCGAGTGGTCAGGGGTGTTCACTGATATGTTCCATCAAAAATCGCTGAAAAAGATGCATTCCAACAGGTTTTATCGTAGTTTTTGTCCAACTCCATTGACTTGCTGTGAGACCGCAGCACCTTTACGGTATTACTCCGCCGCTTCTTCTTCTGTGTATTCAATGAAATGCCCGTGGTTTGCTTGCAATTGGCAAAGGTGCATTATCGCCACCAACTGGGCTGGAGTGTCTATTATTCAAGCTCTCAACGGAAGAATCACGGGTGTGACGCGTTTGGCAAAATAGGTCCACAAAAGCGAAATAAACCTAAAATTCTCGGGACAGGAGCATGTGTCCAAATTTTAATCTTAACCGTTCTATTTCATCAGATACGATCTGTAAACAGGGCTTTAAGTGTAAAATACCGAACTTGTCCTTTAAGCAAGAACAGACCACAGGGAAGTCTGCTGAACTAATTGTAAGTATTTTTGAATGCTTATAGTTTTGTCCAGATTCGACTTTCCTTACCTACCTGAGAATAATAAATAAATAGGTCAAAGGTGTAAAGGTTAAAGTACACACCATAAAACAGTTTCTAGAAATTTTAATCGGTGTAAATCGAGCTTTTGCTATTTTTCTCTGCCTTTGAGAAAATGGAAGCTCAACCGGGCTGATCTTGAATCTCCTCCTTATGACGTCATAAGGAGAAATGTTACCTCCCCTTTCTCTGCTTTGCCCGCCCAGAGAATATTTCTCGCCCATGAGAAAATAAGCTAGGAAGTAGAACGCGCGCGCGCGATTTTAGTTTGTCCACGAGAGATATCATGGCTTTTGAGCGAGCAAAGCATAATAATTGCTCAATAATTGGATGTACAAATTAACATCGAATGGTCAATACAGAGCTGGGCTTGCTGAATGTTCGGACAAGTAAGTCAACAAATTATATATAACGTTAAGTGTGTTGCTTTACTGTTTATGGTTACCTAGCTTGTTACACGTAGAATGTGGCTGTCACATTAGCTATGCAGCTATGCAGTTACTTGCGCTAATGGCAGCATCAAGTTACACACACTGTAAGGCGAGTGTTGTACATTTCTTTGTTATTTGGATAACCGTTTTCCTGTTGGTTATATGGGGCGCGCAATATCCGTAAAAAGATAAATTACAGACGTTACAGATCTCTCATGAAAAGGCAACAGTAGGTTCGCGTTAGCTACATGATAATAACTGTAAACCATCCGAATAAAGTA
This sequence comes from Leuciscus idus, assembly GCA_021554675.1. Lineage (NCBI taxonomy): Eukaryota > Metazoa > Chordata > Actinopteri > Cypriniformes > Leuciscidae > Leuciscus > Leuciscus idus. Next base: position 11,084,005 of record CM038625.1, on the reverse strand, counting down.
CCGTATCCAGACATAATATTTTAAACGAACCATTCGGAAACGTCCTGCTGGAGCCGCTGAGTTGCAACTTCTTCATCCGTTGCTTCTCCATCTGGATCAGATTCTGGGTCAAACTGAAATGCTTGAACGACTGCGTGTCTTCGTGCCATTGCAATATATCCAACATAAACAAACATGCATGGTACCGTTGCGCAAGATGGTCAAGGCCACACCCACCCTCCACCTTGCGCCGCCTTTCTCCTCCTCATTAGCATTTAAAGCTACAGACACCGAAACGGCCTGTCTGAAGGAAGCTCATTCTGGGACTGGCTTGTAGTGACTATAATTCTGCACCGAGGCTGAATTTTTGGAAAGAGATTTCAGATACAGTACTAAGGACCACTAAGGACTATATTGAAGCCTACAAAAAGTAGCATGTCATGGGACCTTTAAAGAAAATCTAGTTCCTACATAATTTTTCTGTACATTGACTCACAGGGCTCTCTAACCTGCAATATGACCTTTTACATTCAATGATAAATAAATGCAGTATTTTGTCCCTCTCAGGTGAAATGCTGTTGTTGTCTAAATGTTCTGGTCTGATTCATATTGTTCTTTTATTTCCTCAGACTGTGTTTTCTGTTGTCATATTTCTGAAGCTGTCACCCGATTGGTCATCTCTGCTCTGGTGGGTGTGGCTGCTGCCTGTATTGTGGTGTATGACATCACATCCAGAAAAGTTGAACAGGAGAGAATATAACATACATCATCATCATCATCATCATCATCATCATCATCATCAGACCCTCACAGATGAATCATATAATGTCACATGAGGAGGAGGAATGGGGCTTTGCCAAAATATTTTTGAATTCACAACACAAACTGCAATCAGTTGATCTTTAATCTTACAATGATGAATCCTTTTCCTTTTATTATTTTTACACTTATTCTGTTATATAACTGAGAATAATAGGATTGCTGGCTTATTTTACTCTATGGATTTTGTTGGTTTATGTCATTCTTACTAACATTATTATTAAGTATAACGTAAGTATTGTTTATTACTCTATGTGCATTAATCTGTGCATGTGGCAAAGTTTAACAACATTTAGTAGCAGGGAAGTATCGCTGTTTTTACATTAATGTAGCTTTTCAGTGGTTACAGTATTTTATTAAGTGAGGTACTGTTGTCAAGGCGTTCTCCTTCAGACTATGCTCCATTCAGTGTTCACCCAGCTTCTGAAATTGTCATGTTTTCCATTGGTATTAAAATTTATTTAGGAAAAAAAGCTTGACCTGTGTTAATATGTGACGGGTAGCAAAACATCCACTGAGAACCTGGAATCTGAATTGGGACTTGGCATTTTATAGTAGTCAAGTTAATAGAAAAATACATGGATGGATCTTTCAAGTCAAGTCATCTTCATTTATATAGCGCTTTTAACAATGTAGATCGTTTCAAAGCAGATTTACAGAGATAAGCGTATAATTTAATAAAATGTAACAGAGATTGTTTTGGCTTTATAGCGGTTCTTTAATAAAGTTATTTTCCAGCTAAAGTAGTTTTGATTGATTCGCTTCCGTCGCAACGATCATTTGTTATTAAATTAGGGGCCACTAAGACGACACCATTCTCTCTACACAGACTTTAAACGCGAACCTGTGAGAAACGCTGATGGTGTTCACATGCGCATTAAAGGGATAGTTCACTTTGAAATACATTTTTGGTATGTCTTAGCTTACCTCAAGGGCATCCAAGATGTAGGTGTCTTTTTTTCCGCAGTAGTTTCAATTTTGAGATTTTTAGGTCAAACCGTTCTTGTCTGTCAGTCATATAATGCAGGTCTATGGTCATTATCTCAAAGAGCATGCACAGAGTCCAAATTAAAACAATTCCCCGTCGTCCAAATTAAACAATTCCCCATCGTAAGTACACATTGATGGCCTAAGACACGAAACGAGCGGTTTGTGTGAGAAAACGAACAGTATTTATATCGTTTTTACCTCTTATACACAGCCATGTCCAAGTGATCTGATCTGACGTGTACGCAGACTGGTGCATAGAAATATACACAAGATGTCGCCTTAAAGACATTCGTTCCAATGAACTGCCGTAGACAAGGCGACATCTAGTGTGTATATATCTATGCACCAGTCTGCGTACACTTCAGATCAGATACTTGGACATGGCTGCGTATAAGAGGTAAAAACTATATAAATACTGTTCGTTTTCTCACACAAACCGCTCGTTTCGTGTCTTAGGCCATCAATGTGTACTTACGATGGGGAATTGTTTAATTTGGACGATGGGGAATTGTTTTAATTTGGACTCTGTGCTTGCTCTTTGAGACAGTGACCATCGACCTGCATTATTATGACTGACAGACAAGAACGGTTTGACCTAAAAATATAAAAATTTAAACTACTGCGGAAAAAAAGACACCTACATCTTGGATGCCCTTGAGTTAAGCTAAAACATACCAAAAAATATTTTCAAAGTGGACTATCCCTTTAAGAATCGGTTCTATAGTTATGTACGTTTGAATATATGTGCGCAGGTTTGGAATTCCCCCTACAAACCAAGCCTAAACAAAGTACTGGTCTTTCCTTATAAATTTTGATAAAGAATTTTATTTTATTTTGTCACTTCGAGGTAGGTACGCGAAACAGCTTTTCGCAGATGGGAGTTTTACTTACTCAAACATGTTCTGAGGGCAGAAAGGAAAATGATTGGTTTACAGCTTCAACCAATGAAACTGAAGCAAGGGCGGGGTTTAGACGTTTGATTTTGAGGTGCGTTGCGGTAGTGGTGGGCAGATCGAGGCTTCGTGAAGCAATGAAACAGTTGAACCAAATGGTCCATATTGTTTCGAGGCTTCGAAACAATCCGACACCCGTCTCAACGGTGACACCTAGTGGTCACTTGCAGGTGTTGATCTGAAACAACCTTGACGAGCCATTAAAAAAATGTGTTGTTTTTTTATTATTGTATTTTTCTAATATGTGAAGCTTGTAACCTATAGGCTCCTCACTGTGCATAATGTTATTTTGGTCCTGCAAAATGAATATTAATAAAAGAAATCAAGCCACAATGTCTCACTTTTTTAGAGATTTTTATTAAAAAATATTAATTTCTCTGCTGTGCAAGGACTTAGCCTACTTCTTTTTTTACAGATAATTTCTCCAGCCTTTGAAAAAATCCTCTCACAAGGGACACTTGTTGCTGGCATGCAAAGATATTTTTTTAGCTAGGACATACAAATGAGGAAAGATTACTGCTCTCTCTTTCCAGTAAGTTAGTGGATCATGAGTTCTGGGCAAATACGCAAATTTCAAATTCTCCTCAAATGGCGCATCATGGATGATGTATTGTTGCAGTAGGCTAGCAGCAGATCACAATACACACATCTCACTTTATTTGGGGTTTCTAAACGGAAATGCTCCCACACCACAGATGTACGGCATCTCTTCTGGGGAGCCTCCATTTTATCTATCTATCCAAATCTATCTATATGAATCTATCTATGTATCTAGATATGTATCTATAATCTATCTATGTATCTAGATATAATCTATCTATGTATTTATATATGTATCTATAATCTATCTATGTATGTATCCAGGGGTTAAATTGGGATTTATTATGTGGGGGGGCTCTCCCTAGGGGGGTCCGGGGGGTATTTTTGAAAAATAAACCATTAAATGGCATTTTCTGCAGAGTTTTGTGCAAAGAAATGGAGAAATTGAGTCTTACATGATATGTGAAAAACTGCAAGGTTAAGAGCATATACTTTGCATTGTTGTAGTATCAACAGGTATTAGGACATTTAGCATTTACATTAGCCTACTGTTAATCAGCAGTGGTGGAATGTAACGAAGTACTTAAGTAGAATCGATAGTGCATAGGCCTACTTTTGACTTTTACTTCGTTACATTTTGCAGCAATTATTATACTTTCTACTCCACTACATTTCTACAACGTTTCACTACATTTTCTGATCAGTTTTCCCCCTGCCAAAACAGGGATTGAAAAAAATCTCCTGTTTTCGGTGCCAAAACAAGGATTGAAAAAAATCTCCTGTTTTCGGTGCTGACGCGGTGGTGACGCGTTCATGTAAGGGTGGCGCTGCCAATAAAGCACCTAAAAGCTGTCACTAAGAACCGACAAAAGTAATGATTATGAATATGTAAAATATATCAAGGAGACATTTTAATTGTTTATTAATAAACAATTGTTTTCTGTGTCAGTGCCCTGCATAGATGAAGTTGACGATGACTCGCGATCTTCGCAGTAGTGAACGCACCAGAGAGAAATGCACATTTCATATGGATTACACAAGCAGCAATCTGTTTCCTTTCTTTTCGTTTTGAATTGTTCTGTTTAAAAAAAGACATTTCAAGCTTTCTATATGAGACGCGCTTCAGTTCTGGCGCCTCCGCGTCATGATTATCTATTGTCTGCTATATTTACTTCTTAATTATTAAATCCTGGCAATTGGTTGATGAAACATTGATTAAAATTAAGATATCATAAATACAAAACGAAATTCATTTTAAAGAAAGGCTTGCTTTCTGTTTGAGCCTGAGGTCTTTAAACAGTCTTTTAGTGCCGCTTTCAGAGCGATCACCGTAACGGAGAACTGTCCCGTCCGTAATATTGTTTTTTCCTCATAAATGCGAACATGAAAAATAAAATAAAATGAATAGGCCTATGTTATGTTATGTTCTGTGGAGAGCCGACCCTGACACAAAAAAATCTTTAATGATGAAGAAGGGTCGGCTCTCCACAGAACAGAACATTTAGCCTACTTTTGGTTTGCGCAGTGTAATTCACAGAATTACAAAACAATATTTTGCCACCTAAAAGTTAAAGATTTTTTTGTGTCACGTCCACGGCATGTGTAGCCTATTTCCCTCATATTAAATATAAAACGCATGTGTAGACTGACATTTTTCTAATGTCTGGACTCCTTTATTAAGGGAGTATGGATATATAAACAGTTTCAATATATTTGGTATTAAATGCATTTTCTGAGAATTTATATTTCAAGTTTTTACTGCAAATGTCACGTCCATAACGCTGGAATTGACATCACTTGATTACACATTGTATTACCTTGTTATGATAGTGACCCATACAATGTGCCAAACATATTTTCCTTACCTTGTCTTTCAAGGCCAGGGCACTTTTTGTGCAACCAATGTTGTGCTGAACTTGACAAAATTGATCTGTTGCTGCAGCGGAGGCCAGCAGCTCGTGAGTTTTTTTTTTTTTTAAGGCAGTAGAAGGTTTTGGAACTTTTGCGCGCTTCCACATCCCACGCAACTACGAATCTCCCAGGAACATTCATTATATATTGCTACGTACATTTATTCGTGTCGGAGTTCTGAGTAGTAGCCTACCTAGATACGTATGGCATACGCGAGCGGTGCGCGATCATGGTCGACTGACAACGAGATTAAGCAGCTGAACAAGAATACGGCCGTGTTCCGATTGTTCTCATCTCAGCTCCGTCGAGACAAAATAGACATGCCATTTCAAAAATCTTTCATTTATAATCAGAAATATGTTTTCAAAGACATCACTTTCATAAAATTTTATGTGACATAATTTCCAGTAGGCAACTGACTGCAAACAGGCACATCAGGGCACAAACGAGCAGGCTTATGTGCCGGGGCTGAGCCCCGGAGAGCCCCGGCTCAATTTAACCACTGTATGTATCTATCTATTAATCTAGCTTGCTATATATATTTATATCTATGTATCTATTAATGTGTCACTATATGTATACTCTGTCTGTCTCTAGCCTATCAGTCAATGTGTTGTGTAAATTTAAATGTAAGTGTAGCACCCTGACCGCCTGGTTAGGGAGATAATGGTCAATAAAAAGACACCGGACACGGAGCTGCTGCAATGTCTTCAGAGTCTCTGTATTGTCTGCCTAATGCAAATATTTCTGCATTCTCATATTTCAATGAAACATATGATAACAGATTTCAGATCTCTTTAGAGAAAAACACATATACAGAAAGAAAACAGAATTATTCTCAGCTTCTATACAGCTTCTCAACAGGTGCTCTTTCCACCAATTACACAAATAATTTCAATATAAACTCATTAAAATGCACATTCTTAATATTGCGTACAGTATATTGAATACAATATTCACATTTTATACTCTATCTAGTTACACACTTTCATTACATAACCACATACTCTTTCTGAACCAACAGATTCCTTTGTTAAACAGTGTCATCTGTCACTTAACTCTTAAATTATTTCTCAAAAACACCAATATAATATTAATTTACTCGTTTTCACATTTATATGACCGCATGGTCTCTGCCAACAGTTTAACATTCACCAGTTGTACACGTGATACACATATTTTAACCATGTATTTTATTATTTAACATATATGAGTTGAACAGTATACCTAATAGTTTTAAAAATAATGATTACAAATGATATGCAAATTATATAAACCTGCTCAAAACATTCATATAAATATAGATAAATAAAAATACATTTAGAGTGTACTGGAATGGTGATATATAAAGTTCTCAGTCCAAAAGCACAAATATGTCATGAGAACATGCAAATAGCACACAAAAACTACATATATCATGTCCAAAGCTAAGCCTGTAATTTCTCAGTGGTGGAAATGACGGAGGTGGAAATTACATTTTAGCAGTTTTTCTGCAATATTAGCAGTCCCTCATGTCAGGCTTAGCTACTTTTGGACTTAGCATGTTGTTTACTCGTAATAAACATAAATACATTATTTTCATATTTGTTGTACATAATTCAACTGAACTACAGCCAAGGTGGAAATGACGCTGAATAAAAATACTCTGTATAAAAACTTGAGTTACCTTGATTTATTTTCTTGTGCTGAAGAGCACATGTGCCTGAAGTTTCATCTTCAACTAATACGTCCTTTTCACTATTATTTCCATGATTACCAAGTAAATAAAATATTTAAGGTGGATCTATTAAAGTGGATTTTGTTGATGGAGGTGGAAATGACGGAAAACCTGAGGACAGACTTATTTCATTCCAAAAATAGTTTAAAATTATGATATACATATGGAATTTCGATGGTATGATATTATTTTATTTGTCCTTAAGACAAACATGTTAAAAAATATTTTTAAATCGATCCTTTAATATAATTTTCTAACATTCAAAGAGGGCCAGTCTGGGTTGGGGACAAGCATAAAACTGCAAAATCTGCTAATAAACAGCCATGCAAAAGCATTTTTAAAAGAAAAAAGGGGAAAGATTTGGTGGTTACTAGGATGCTGGAGCATGAACTTCATAATGACAGTTTATTTTTGCACTTGTTTGTTTATTTATTTACAAAAAAAGGCCAAGGACACAAAAGTGCCTGTAGTTGGAGAATCACCCCTATACACATTGACTACACTTCAACAATGACACTCGACGTCTTTCACATCTTTGACTTATATAAAGTGTATTTCAACAAAGGTTTACTCATTTATACCTGGTTAGGGAGATAATGGTCAATAAAAAGACACCGGACACGGAGCTGCTGCAATGTCTTCAGAGTCTGTAATGTCTGAGCAGCGCGCGCGCCCCCTCCCCCAGCAGGTGAAAGTCCCAAGGCAAAAGCAATCAAATGATCGCTAATAAATAAACAAGGGATACCAAACTCATATGCAATAAACACATTCAGATTATTTTTCAATGACAACATTCTGATGACACTAATTATTATTATTAGTTTTCTTTCCTTTTTTTCTTTATATATATTTATATATTTTTATAACCACCACATAAGCCTAAATAGCCTATAACTAATCAAATCGCACTATGTCACTATATCACCAAAAATCCGCTATCTCAAAATCAAACTCCTCTCACAAAAACCCACGAGGTCAATATGCGTTGATTTCACTTTTATACAGATGCGCGATTGTGTGGTCTGTTCCCTATGGAGCTTATAATATGACAAAACGATTTGAATTTGAATTGTGTAAATTTGAATTATTTGCAAGTGAAATCTAACAAAATTGAATTTTAGGTGGTAGTTTAAATAGTTCTGAATTTGATTTTTTTAAAACGAATATTGAACATTTGAAATTTAACAAACTGAAATGTTTTTATGGCTGAATTTTATAGACATGTATTTTCCAACAGCTAGTTTTTTTTTGTTCTGAATTCGTATACTGCAAATATTCAGTTTAAAAAAATACAGATTCAAGTTTTCAAGATGAAGAAATTCGGAACTTCAAATTCAGTTTTCTAAAATTCAAGTTCAAAAATTCAAGTTCAAAAATTCAGATCTTACAGAAAGTAGGTCACAGGTCATCCACAGGGAAGAGTAAAGGATCTCAGATAAGTCAAACAGAGCATTTTGGCTGCACTGCAGTAGTTTTCTGCTGCAAACGCGGTGGTGGTTCAAGAGAATCCGTGTATCTTTCGTTCAGTCGTTTTTTCATTTAATATTAAGAGTAGAAAAATGAGAAAACAGCTTGAGTATTAGATTTCTAATATTCTAGTAATAATAGTCCGCTGTTGCACGGAGCTTACAAAAATTGTGTATTGCAACTATAGGCTATATTTCATTTCCTCATCAAACAACTAGACTAACGAATGGCTCGGCACAACAGAAGAGCCCAGAAAGGGCTTTTTCTCTGAGTAGACCAGCAGTTGGTCTGAATTTGCTATAGCCTATTTTCCGGACTGTATAGGCTAAGTCACGTTTTATGAAACACGCTGTGATTTATTCCAAAGTGACTCTGGCATATATAATGCATTTAACATTAAATAATATAAATGTTGACTTTCAAAAGTAGGCGCGCCAAGAAGGCTATTCTCTGTATTTTGGTTCATTTTTGGTGAGCGCCAGAAAGATCTAAAGAGACCGAGACGTGCTAAAGCAGCGCATCATGTTGTTTTATTTATTTTTCAATGGCATTATATTTTGTAGTCATTTTGAATGTACACAAATTGACTATAAATAACAGAGTATTAAGTTATTTCCCAGCAGTGGAACAAATCCAAGTGATGGCGCTCGCGCATCGCGCTCTCACACAACATAACTATCAGACCTGGCGTTGCTTCATATCGCAAACTGCTCATTATCAAAATGAAACACAGTCAAACAAACATATAAAAAGGTATTCTGCCTAATTTAATTGGTCTGTTGTACAATATAAAAGGCAAGCTGTGCCGCACACAGTAGCCTACAGTCCAAACATTTCCCTTGAAGACGCTGATTTAGCCTATAGCCTATAGGCTACGTGTATTTTGGGACTCGACTGAAGTATGACGCCTTTTTATTTGTATTATAATATAATATATTAAAATACATCATCTTCTGAGTTTTATGATGTAGCTAGGCCTTTTGTGTTTTATTTAAATTAAAATGTATTGTAATTTACATCTCAATAGGATGCGCTTTGTGCATTCTCTGACATTACATTTATTTATTCCATTAATATTGAGTATCAATTGATGTTAAACAAAACTGTGTTATTTTCTATGGCAACTAAACTTCCAAAATAAATAATAATAAAAAAATAAAAATAAAAAAAAAGCTCCGCAGCTTTTCCACACAGATTTTGAGAATTGGCCAGCTAAAAAAATAGGCCAAGGAAGTAGACTAACGGCTAGTGTCCGGGAGATGCGTTCATATTTATGAAATAAACATAACTGATTTTGTCTACACCTAAATACATTTCCAAGGAACCCCTAATTATAACAGTGATTAAGCCCAAATGTGGGTGGGGGTAATGAACACAATATGTTTTTTTGTTTGTTTGTTTTTTTGTTTGTTTTTAGCCCAAATGGTCTCCACCAAGAAAAAACAACAAGAATGAAAAATAAGTAGCCATGTATAGGCCTAATAAAATAATATAGCCTAGGCTACATAGCCTATAAAAGAGGCTATATTGTGCCCTTTATTACAAACAACATTTAGCCTATTTTAAACGCCAAGCCTAAACAAATTTATTTAAATCGAAACGGTCGCGCATCTCTCATTCAGTCAAAAGTTTTCATATTTGCAATGTAACACGTGGATGCTAACGATTAATATAAAGAAGGCGTCATACTTCAGTCGAATCCCAAAATACACGTATAGGCTAAATCAGCGTCTTCACAGCAAGGGAAATGTTTGGAGTAGGACTGTGTGCGGCACAGCTTGCCCTTTATATTGTACAACAGACCAATAAAATTAGGCAGAATAACTTTTTATATGTTTGGTTGACTGTGTTTCATTTTGATAATGAACAGTCTGCGATATGAAGTAACGTCAGGTCTGAAAGTATGTTGTGTGAGAGCGCGATGCGCGAGCGCCATCACTTGGATTTGTTCCACTGCTGGGAAATAACTATACAGATAATATGACATAATTCGAAACAGTAAAATGTATATTTTTATTTGTATACATTCAAAATGACTACAAAATATAATGCCATTGAAAAATAAATAAAACAACATGATGCGCTGCTTTAGCGCGTCTCGGTCTCTTTAGATCTTTCTGGCGCTCACCAAAAATGAACCAAAATACAGAGAATAGCCTTCTTGGCGCGCCTACTTTTGAAAGTCAACATTTATATTATTTAATGTTAAATGCATTATATATGCCAGAGTCACTTTGGAATAAATCACAGCGTGTTTCATAAAACGTGACTTAAGGGGGTCGCACACCGGACGCGCAGCTCGGCGGCGCGTCACGCAGCGCCACGTCTTTTAAATTCGAACACATTATTCTCTATGAGAGTACACACACCGGCGGCGCCTTTCGGCGTCTGTCCGCGGCGGCTCAGGACCGTGTTCAAAATCCTGCCGCGCCACAGAGCGCCATTTACATAGTTTTATATTAAATGTACATGTATGTGTCTCGAATCGTAGTTAATGTATATACGGACTTCACCCTGTGCTGCAATATACATTTAGTTTTATATTTATTTACAGAAATCAGAAAATTGCTGATGTTATCGGATTTTCAGGTGACAGTTGTCCTAGACGTGGCGCGACGCGGCGCTGAGCTGCGCGTCCGTGTGCGGCCGCCTTTAGCCTATACAGTCCGGAAAATAGGCTATAGCAAATTCAGACCAACTGCTGGTCTACACAGAGAGAAAGCCCTTTCTGGGCTCTTCTGCTGTGCCGAGCCATTCGTTAGTCTAGTTGTTTGATGAGGAAATGAAATATAGCCTATAGTTGCAATACACAATTTTTGTAAGCTCCGTGCAACAGCGGACTATTATTACTAGAATATTAGAAATCTAATACTCAAGCTGTTTTCTCATTTTTCTACTCTTAATATTAAATAAAAAAACGACTGAACGAGATACACGGATTCTCTTGAACCACCACCGCGTTTGGCAGAAAACTACTGCAGTGCAGCCAAAATGCTCTGTTCGACTTATCTGAGATCCTTTACTCTTCCCTGTGGATGACCTGTGACCTACTTTCTGTAAGATCTGAATTTTTGAACTTGAATTTTTGAACTTGAATTTTTGAACTTGAATTTTTGAACTTGAATTTTAGAAAACTGAATTTGAAGTTCCGAATTTCTTCATCTTGAAAACTTGAATCTGTATTTTTTTAAACTGAATATTTGCAGTATACGAATTCAGAACAAAAAAAACTAGCTGTTGGAAAATACATGTCTATAAAATTCAGCCATAAAAACATTTCAGTTTGTTAAATTTCAAATGTTCAATATTCGTTTTAAAAAAATCAAATTCAGAACTATTTAAACTACCACCTAAAATTCAATTTTGTTAGATTTCACTTGCAAATAATTCAAATTTACACAATTCAAATTCAAATCGTTTTGTCATATTATAAGCTCCATAGTTCCCGACCCTGTCAAGCAAACGCTGATTCGGCGGACCACACCTGATGAAACACAAATGCTGAGTCCCAATTCGCATACTATCCATCCTAAATAGTATGCGAAACTAGAATTAGTACGTCCCAAATCGTAGTATGTTGAAATGAGTATTCCAAAGATACCCGGATGGTCTACTATTTACGGTTAGAATTCGAAGTGCAGATCAATGCACACTCTAACGGCTAATATTGCCCACAACCCATTGCGTGCGGGAGGGAGGAGCTTTGTGGTGATGATGGTGATGTAGACATGGCAGTCGGATGCAGCAGCGGAGATGCCCCCTCAGTTTTTAAGTGTAAGAATTCAAATGTTTAACCCTAATTAAAGTTATATTTTATTGTCTCGTAATATTAATGGGTTTATGTTGTGCCAAAAAAGTACCGTGTTTATCTTGTAGGGTCCGATGAAGATACTGAGCGCCTCATTGCAGGCTACAAAACAATAAATAAAAAGGCTCTAGTACAGTGTCATGCAAGTGTCTTTTTTATGTATTTCTTTTGATGTTTCTGTCTGACTTATTTGTAGTAATACTGTGGCTGTACAAATGTTAACTTTATCAGTCCAACCAAAGAAACAGGGTTACTACACTTTTACTATAGTAAAAGCATGGTTCATTTTCATCGGGGTATTTTTAAGTATTATACATAAGTATAAGATTAAGTATAAAATACGTTAAACAATAGTTACACTATAAACTTTAAATATTTTAACTCAGAAAATAAGTAGCTTTCGTTACACACATTTGCACATGAACGTCAGAACCAGCCGCCTCACAAACGGCCTGCGTTTGGTTGATCTACGACGACGCCCTGCTTCACTCCTACATTTGGTAAAACACATTGTAAATGTATTGTGGAAAAAAAGATGGGAATAGTAAATAAAATTATATTGGATATATAAGAATGAATGAAATGTGCGGTGTGCGTAACTAGGCAACCACGTTCTCGTTTACGTTGCATGACCTCATCGAAGTATGTCCCAGAACGTGCATACTCTTTTGCTACACACTCAAAAGTATATACTTTTTCATCACAAAAAAAGTACATACTTTTAGGTCGTAGTATAAGTAGGCGAATTGGGACTCAGCCTTAGTGAAACACTTCGAGGCTTCGTTTGGCCATAGTCACGTGACATGGGTGTTTTGAATCACGCTTCGGATCAGTGTTTCGAAACATCTGCGCTTCGGGGATCTCGCAAAGCTTCGGAACGACTGTTTCGCGTCAGCCATCCCTACGTTGCGGTGCGGAGGGATTCTTGAGGAATAGTCGGAATAAAAGACATGTTCGTGGGAGAACGCATTTATTGTAAGGTAAGTGAATTTACTACTATATGTTGTTACTATTCAACATCCTCTAACGTTTACTAAGATAATAAGCGAACATTTAAAAATGCACAGAGCTAATAATCATCGTGTAAATGTCTTTCCTGTAGCTCAATGGTAAGAGCATTGCGTTAACAACGCAAGGTTGTGGGTTCGATCCCGGGGGATTGCACATACCTATGTATAAATGTATAGGATAACGCAATGTAAGTCTGCCAAATGCATAAATGTAAATGTAAATATCATATTGTGCATTTTGATTTGACTGTTTCATCAGTCGACCAAAACAAAGCTGCTTATGGGGTAACTGGTGTAAAACATGCTTTCCCAATGCTACCTCGCTGTCTGTTAAATTGATATGCGAGAACAGAACTCGTTCAAATTTTCCGCGATATTTCAACGGTCTTACATCTCCCGCCTTAGCTGCTCTCAGGGCAGGAGTACTCGATAGATTCAAATCGCTGTTATTTTTAGTGTATTACGCGCTGCTCTCAGGGCAGGAGTACTCAATAGATTCAAATCGCAGTTATTTTAGTGTATTACGTGCTGCTCTCAGGGCAGGAGTACTGAATAGATTCAAATCGCAGTTATTTTAGTGTATTACGCGCTGCTCTCAGGGCAGGAGTACTCGATAGATTCAAATCGCTGTTATTTTTAGTGTATTACGCGCTGCTCTCAGGGCAGGAGTACTCAATAGATTCAAATCGCAGTTATTTTAGTGTATTACGTGCTGCTCTCAGGGCAGGAGTACTGAATAGATTCAAATCGCAGTTATTTTAGTGTATTATGCGCTGTTCTCAGGGCAGGAGTACTCTAGATTCAAATCACTTTTATTTTTAGTGTGTTACGCGCTGCTCTCAGGGCAGGAGTACTCAATAGATTCAAATCGCAGTTATTTTTAGTGTATTACGCGCTGCTCTCAGGGCAGGAGTACTCAATAGATTCAAATCGCAGTTATTTTAGTGTATTACGCGCTGCTCTCAGGGCAGGAGTACTCAATAGATTCAAATCGCAGTTATTTTAGTGTATTACGCGCTGCTCTCAGGGCAGGAGTACTCGATAGATTCAAATCGCTGTTATTTTTAGTGTATTACGCGCTGCTCTCAGGGCAGGAGTACTCAATAGATTCAAATCGCAGTTATTTTAGTGTATTACGCGCTGCTCTCAGGGCAGGAGTACTCGATAGATTCAAATCGCTGTTATTTTTAGTGTATTACGCGCTGCTCTCAGGGCAGGAGTACTCAATAGATTCAAATCGCAGTTATTTTAGTGTATTACGTGCTGCTCTCAGGGCAGGAGTACTGAATAGATTCAAATCGCAGTTATTTTAGTGTATTATGCGCTGTTCTCAGGGCAGGAGTACTCTAGATTCAAATCACTTTTATTTTTAGTGTATTACGCGCTGCTCTCAGGGCAGGAGTACTCAATAGATTCAAATCGCTGTTATTTTTAGTGTATTACGCGCTGCTCTCAGGGCAGGAGTACTCAATAGATTCAAATCGCAGTTATTTTAGTGTATTACGCGCTGCTCTCAGGGCAGGAGTACTCGATAGATTCAAATCGCTGTTATTTTTAGTGTATTACGCGCTGCTCTCAGGGCAGGAGTACTCAATAGATTCAAATCGCAGTTATTTTAGTGTATTACGTGCTGCTCTCAGGGCAGGAGTACTGAATAGATTCAAATCGCAGTTATTTTAGTGTATTATGCGCTGTTCTCAGGGCAGGAGTACTCTAGATTCAAATCACTTTTATTTTTAGTGTGTTACGCGCTGCTCTCAGGGCAGGAGTACTCAATAGATTCAAATCGCAGTTATTTTTAGTGTATTACGCGCTGCTCTCAGGGCAGGAGTACTCAATAGATTCAAATCGCAGTTATTTTAGTGTATTATGCGCTGTTCTCAGGGCTGGAGTACTCTAGATTCAAATCACTTTTATTTTTAGTGTATTACGCGCTGCTCTCAGGGCAGGAGTACTCAATAGATTCAAATCGCAGTTATTTTTAGTGTATTACGCGCTGCTCTCGGGGCAGGAGTACTCAATAGATTCAAATCACTTTTATTTTTAGTGTATTACACGCTGCTCTCAGGGCAGGAGTACTCAATAGATTCAAATCACTGTTATTTTAGTGTATTACGAGCTGCTCTCAGGGCAGGAGTACTCAATAGATTCAAATCGCTGTTATTTTTAGTGTATTACGCGCTGCTTTCAGGGCAGGAGTACTAAATAGATTCAAATCGCTGTTATTTTTAGTGTATTACGCGCTGCTCTGAGGGCAGGAGTACTCAATAGATTCAAATCGCTGTTATTTTTAGTGTATTATGCGCTGCTCTCAGGGCAGGAGTACTCAATAGATTCAAAACGCAGTTATTTTATTGTATTACGCGCTGCTCTCAGGGCAGGAGTACTCAATAGATTCAAATCACTTTTATTTTTAGTGTATTACGCGCTGCTCTCAGGGCAGGAGTACTCAATAGATTCAAATCGCAATTATTTTTAGTGTATTACGCGCTGCTCTCGGGGCAGGAGTACTCAATAGATTCAAATCACTTTTATTTTTAGTGTATTACACGCTGCTCTCAGGGCAGGAGTACTCAATAGATTCAAATCACTGTTATTTTAGTGTATTACGAGCTGCTCTCAGGGCAGGAGTACTCAATAGATTCAAATCGCTGTTATTTTTAGTGTATTACGCGCTGCTTTCAGGGCAGGAGTACTCAATAGATTCAAATCGCTGTTATTTTTACTGTATTACGCGCTGCTCTGAGGGCAGGAGTACTCAATAGATTCAAATCGCAGTTATTTTAGTGTATTATGCGCTGTTCTCAGGGCTGGAGTACTCTAGATTCAAATCACTTTTATTTTTAGTGTATTACGCGCTGCTCTCAGGGCAGGAGTACTCAATAGATTCAAATCGCAGTTATTTTTAGTGTATTACGCGTTGCTCTCGGGGCAGGAGTACTCAATAGATTCAAATCACTTTTATTTTTAGTGTATTACACGCTGCTCTCAGGGCAGGAGTACTCAATAGATTCAAATCACTGTTATTTTAGTGTATTACGAGCTGCTCTCAGGGCAGGAGTACTCAATAGATTCAAATCGCTGTTATTTTTAGTGTATTACGCGCTGCTTTCAGGGCAGGAGTACTCAATAGATTCAAATCGCTGTTATTTTTTGTGTATTACGCGCTGCTCTGAGGGCAGGAGTACTCAATAGATTCAAATCGCTGTTATTTTTAGTGTATTATGCGCTGTTCTCAGGGCTGGAGTACTCTAGATTCAAATCACTTTTATTTTTAGTGTATTACGCGCTGCTCTCAGGGCAGGAGTACTCAATAGATTCAAATCGCAGTTATTTTTAGTGTATTACGCGCTGCTCTCGGGGCAGGAGTACTCAATAGATTCAAATCACTTTTATTTTTAGTGTATTACACGCTGCTCTCAGGGCAGGAGTACTCAATAGATTCAAATCACTGTTATTTTAGTGTATTACGAGCTGCTCTCAGGGCAGGAGTACTCAATAGATTCAAATCGCTGTTATTTTTAGTGTATTACGCGCTGCTCTCAGGGCAGGAGTACTAAATAGATTCAAATCGCTGTTATTTTTAGTGTATTACGCGCTGCTCTGAGGGCAGGAGTACTCAATAGATTCAAATCGCTGTTATTTTTAGTGTATTATGCGCTGCTCTCAGGGCAGGAGTACTCAATAGATTCAAAACGCAGTTATTTTATTGTATTACGCGCTGCTCTCAGGGCAGGAGTACTCAATAGATTCAAATCACTTTTATTTTTAGTGTATTACGCGCTGCTCTCAGGGCAGGAGTACTCAATAGATTCAAATCGCAGTTATTTTTAGTGTATTACGCGCTGCTCTCGGGGCAGGAGTACTCAATAGATTCAAATCACTTTTATTTTTAGTGTATTACACGCTGCTCTCAGGGCAGGAGTACTCAATAGATTCAAATCACTGTTATTTTAGTGTATTACGAGCTGCTCTCAGGGCAGGAGTACTCAATAGATTCAAATCGCTGTTATTTTTAGTGTATTACGCGCTGCTTTCAGGGCAGGAGTACTCAATAGATTCAAATCGCTGTTATTTTTACTGTATTACGCGCTGCTCTGAGGGCAGGAGTACTCAATAGATTCAAATCGCAGTTATTTTAGTGTATTATGCGCTGTTCTCAGGGCTGGAGTACTCTAGATTCAAATCACTTTTATTTTTAGTGTATTACGCGCTGCTCTCAGGGCAGGAGTACTCAATAGATTCAAATCGCAGTTATTTTTAGTGTATTACGCGCTGCTCTCGGGGCAGGAGTACTCAATAGATTCAAATCACTTTTATTTTTAGTGTATTACACGCTGCTCTCAGGGCAGGAGTACTCAATAGATTCAAATCACTGTTATTTTAGTGTATTACGAGCTGCTCTCAGGGCAGGAGTACTCAATAGATTCAAATCGCTGTTATTTTTAGTGTATTACGCGCTGCTTTCAGGGCAGGAGTACTCAATAGATTCAAATCGCTGTTATTTTTTGTGTATTACGCGCTGCTCTGAGGGCAGGAGTACTCAATAGATTCAAATCGCTGTTATTTTTAGTGTATTATGCGCTGCTCTCAGGGCAGGAGTACTCAATAGATTCAAAACGCAGTTATTTTATTGTATTACGCGCTGCTCTCAGGGCAGGAGTACTCAATAGATTCAAATCACTTTTATTTTTAGTGTATTACGCGCTGCTCTCAGGGCAGGAGTACTCAATAGATTCAAATCGCAGTTATTTTTAGTGTATTACGCGCTGCTCTCGGGGCAGGAGTACTCAATAGATTCAAATCACTTTTATTTTTAGTGTATTACACGCTGCTCTCAGGGCAGGAGTACTCAATAGATTCAAATCACTGTTATTTTAGTGTATTACGAGCTGCTCTCAGGGCAGGAGTACTCAATAGATTCAAATCGCTGTTATTTTTAGTGTATTACGCGCTGCTTTCAGGGCAGGAGTACTCAATAGATTCAAATCGCTGTTATTTTTTGTGTATTACGCGCTGCTCTGAGGGCAGGAGTACTCAATAGATTCAAATCGCTGTTATTTTTAGTGTATTATGCGCTGCTCTCAGGGCAGGAGTACTCAATAGATTCAAATCGCAGTTATTTTATTGTATTACGCGCTGCTCCTAGGGCAGGAGTACTCAATAGATTCAAATCGCTGTTATTTTAGTTTATTACGCGCTGCTCTCAGGGCAGGAGTGTTCAATAGATTCAAATCGCTGTTATTTTTCGTGTATTACTTCAGGGCCGGAGTACTCAATAGATTCAAATCGCTTTTATTTTTAGTGTATTATGCGCTGTTCTCAGGGCTGGAGTACTCTAGATTCAAATCACTTTTATTTTTAGTGTATTACGCGCTGCTCTCAGGGCAGGAGTACTCAATAGATTCAAATCAAAGTTATTTTTAGTGTATTACGCGCTGCTCTCAGGGCAGGAGTACTCAATAGATTCAAATCGCTGTTATTTTAGTGTATTACGAGCTGCTCTCAGGGCAGGAGTACTCAATAGATTCAAATCACTGTTATTTTTAGTGTATTACGCGCTGCTCTCAAGACAAGAGTACTCAATAGATTCAAATCGCTGTTATTTTTAGTGTATTAAGCGCTGCTCTCAGGGCAGGAGTACTCAATAGATTCAAATCGCTGTTATTTTTAGTGTATTACGCGCTACTCTCAGGGCAGGAGTATAGATTCAAATCGCTGTTATTTTAGTGTATTACGCGCTGCTTTCAGGGCAGGAGTACTCAATAGATTCAAATCGCTGTTATTTTTAGTGTATTATGCGCTGCTCTCAGGGCAGGAGTACTCAATAGATTCAAAACGCAGTTATTTTATTGTATTACGCGCTGCTCTCAGGGCAGGAGTACTCAATAGATTCAAATCACTTTTATTTTTAGTGTATTACGCGCTGCTCTCAGGGCAGGAGTACTCAATAGATTCAAATCGCAGTTATTTTTAGTGTATTACGCGCTGCTCTCGGGGCAGGAGTACTCAATAGATTCAAATCACTTTTATTTTTAGTGTATTACACGCTGCTCTCAGGGCAGGAGTACTCAATAGATTCAAATCACTGTTATTTTAGTGTATTACGAGCTGCTCTCAGGGCAGGAGTACTCAATAGATTCAAATCGCTGTTATTTTTAGTGTATTACGAGCTGCTCTCAGGGCAGGAGTACTCAATAGATTCAAATCTCTGTTATTTTTAGTGTATTACGCGCTGCTTTCAGGGCAGGAGTACTCAATAGATTCAAATCGCTGTTATTTTTAGTGTATTACGAGCTGCTCTCAGGGCAGGAGTACTCAATAGATTCAAATCGCTGTTATTTTTAGTGTATTATGCGCTGCTCTCAGGGCAGGAGTACTCAATAGATTCAAATCGCAGTTATTTTATTGTATTACGCGCTGCTCTCAGGGCAGGAGTACTCAATAGATTCAAATCGCTGTTATTTTAGTTTATTACCCGCTGCTCTCAGGGCAGGAGTGTTCAATAGATTCAAATCGCTGTTATTTTTCGTGTATTACTTCAGGGCCGGAGTACTGAATAGATTCAAATCGCTTTTATTTTTAGTGTATTATGCGCTTTTCTCAGGGCTGGAGTACTCTAGATTCAAATCACTTTTATTTTTAGTGTATTACGCGCTGCTCTCAGGGCAGGAGTACTCAATAGATTCAAATCAAAGTTATTTTTAGTGTATTACGCGCTGCTCTCAGGGCAGGAGTACTCAATAGATTCAAATCGCTGTTATTTTAGTGTATTACGAGCTGCTCCCAGGGCAGGAGTACTCAATAGATTCAAATCACTGTTATTTTTAGTGTATTACGCGCTGCTCTCAAGACAAGAGTACTCAATAGATTCAAATCGCTGTTATTTTTAGTGTATTATGCGCTGCTCTCAGGGCAGGAGTACTCAATAGATTCAAATCGCAGTTATTTTTAGTGTATTACGCGCTGCTCTCAGGGCAGGAGTACTCAATAGATTCAAATCGCTGTTATTTTAGTGTATTACGAGCTGCTCTCAGGGCAGGAGTACTCAATAGATTCAAATCACAGTTATTTTTAGTGTATTACGCGCTGCTCTCAGGGCAGGAGTACTCAATAGATTCAAATCACTGTTATTTTTAGTGTATTACGCGCTGCTCTCAAGACAAGAGTACTCAATAGATTCAAATCGCTGTTATTTTTAGTGTATTATGCGCTGCTCTCAGGGCAGGAGTACTCAATAGATTCAGATCACAGTTATTTTTAGTGTACTACGCGCTGCTCTCAGGGCAGGAGTACTCAATAGATTCAAATCGCTGTTATGTTTAGTGTATTAGGCGCTGCTCTAATAGATTCAAATCGCTGTTATTTTTAGTGTATTATGCGCTGCTCTCAGGGCAGGAGTACTCAATAGATTCAAATCACAGTTATTTTTAGTGTACTACGCGCTGCTCTCAGGGCAGGAGTACTCAATAGATTCAAATCGCTGTTATGTTTATACGCGCTTCTCTCAGGGCAGGAGTACTCAATAGATTCAAATCGCTGTTATGTTTAGTGTATTACGCGCTGCTCTAATAGATTCAAATCGCTGTTATGTTTAGTGTATTATGCGGTGCTCTCAGGGCAGGAGTACTCAATAGATTCAAATTGCTTTTATTTTTGTGCATTACACGCTGTTCTCAGGGCAGGAGTACTCAATAGATTCAAATCGCTGTTCTTTTAGCGCAATACTCCATGCTGTCAGGGAAGGAGTACTCAAGAGATTCTAATTGCTTTGCATTTACCTAGAAATGAGGTCCTGTAATATTCCTGTATTGCAGGAATATACAGTAGTATTGATACTATGTGCTGCAATAATTTTCGATACACTAAGCTCAGTTCTAGAATAATTTTATTTTTCTCTATAACTAATCATTGTTAATTCTTAAAAAAAAAAAAAAAAAAAAAAACATCACTCATAAAAACATTCAGTAAACATGGCTGTCCGCTCCCAGGGCATTCTTCAGGGCATCACTTTTGTAAAACTAAAGCAAAGTTGTCCCACAATACCAAAATATACAGTACAAAATACTCTTTTTTTCTGTTTATATTTTTGCTGGATTTATAGTCTAGTAAATCCACAGCCCTACACATCTTTAAGAGTAGGCTATATTTGATTATTTTTAATCGTTTTGTTGTTACATAAGTAGACCATTTCTTTTTGGTCTATTATTAACTTGTTATTTTATCTCATTCTTCAGTTACCTGAATGAGCTGGCAGAAACTGGATGAATAAAAGGAGCCAACACTGAAGATGCCTGATGCTACCCAGTCTATGATTAAGGCCTGGATGCAAAGATGGAGAGCGTTTGGTTCCACCTGATACAAACACACAATCTCAGTGTTGACTTTGTGATGCATAAATGTGATTGCAAAATGTGGATCTATGTTCAAATACTTAATTTTCCACTGAGTATTGCAGAGAAACAAAGACTTTTAATTTCAGGGTTCCTAGGCAATTTGGAAAAGTTTGGCATTTGATTAGAGTAATTTCCAACCATTTTGTTTTCTAAAATATAAACTTAAGATTTTCTAAAAATACATTTATCAAAAGCAGATTAAATTCATGTCAAAAGTTAAGTGATCATTTAGAGATTGTTTGTCTTCATGATAAGCGAGTCTCTTTTGAATATCACTAAATTAATGTGCATTTACCCTTCTACCAGCAACAGATAAAGGAGCAGACTACCATTTAACTTAGTGGTCATGCAACATCAAACCACACAGGTTATAAAGCATTTTAGGTTTCTTCTCATCCTGTTAGTGCTTATCACTTCCAGAAGACTTTTGTACTGATTGTACTGTATGCCAAAAATATAATGTTTTATGAATCATTAATGTTTAATATGGTTAGAAAAATCTAGAGTATTGCAATTTTAAGTCTGTGTGGAAAAGTGTAAGATTGAAAATAATTAAAGATATTTGAAAATGAACAAAAACATTTTCTTTTACTGTTTCAATTTCCCTTTCTTACCCCAGGGTACCATTTGGAGTTCCTAAAGGCAGAGGTGCTGATAGTGCTCAAGGCCTGTAGGTCAAAATGTGTGTACTTCGGGGGTCTACGAATTGTCACACCTTTTACAATGGGGGAAATTGTAATTATCTGATGAGTCGATTTGAACGTCTCACATTTGGGTTACAGACACATGGTCAAGGAAGGCATCAAAGATTATAACAGTTTCTCTGTCCCTTTTATTCTCTGGCTCTCTTTCTTTGTCTCTTTCTACACCCTCTCCCTCTCTTTATATCTCTCAGGTAACACTTTACATATATGGGGGGTACAATTAATGGTATTTTGGGATGGGATAAGTTTTTATCATCACATCTATTTTGTAACTTTAAGTGTAACCATATATAGTGTCATTAAACCCTTTTAATTACATATAATGTGCTAACTAGTTTTGATTAGGTATTGACTTTGAAGTGCTACCTATTGCAAAACAATATCGTCACTCTATAGCAGCAATCTGCCACATATTTAGCTGTTGTTACAACTTGTAACTGCGCTTATTTCCGTTGTTGATATAAGTAGCAGTGGGTGGTAATAGACAAGAAATCTACAGTTTTCCACCATCTTACTGATAACGTTTCTTTCGGCAGTCTTGCAGCCTGAACCCCTGTAGGAAATACATCCTTACAAAAGTATGGAATTTTAAAATGGATAATAATAACAACGTTTCTTTAGTCATTCGGCAGTCTTGCAGCCTGAACCTCTGTAGGAAATCCATCCTTACAAAAGTATGGAATTTTGATTTCATTTAATGACTGAACAAAAATGTATTGTAAACAACTAGTTTACTAATTATATTTTTATTGAACTGTCTTTTGGTCCAATTTTGCAACAAAATAATCAAATCAAGCATAATTATGACTTTCCTTTTTTATAGTATTACAAAACATTTCCAGTGAATTAAATGTATAAAACAGAAACATATCACGAAAAAATGCATAGCAAAGATGTAGCCTATCATTAAACTGTTGTACTTTTAACTAGCTCATATCATTATTCTTAGAGGTTTTTAATTGCTTTATTATTTTTCTTTTAGACGGGTGTCATTGAACTTGAATGGGCTTCCCGTTAAACCAGGCCCAACGCTACGGGTCGCCTGGTCAAATGTCTGTCAGTTCCTCCTTAAATTCTCCAGAAGTGTAGGTCTTCCTGCAAAAGAATTACATAAAGATGTTGGTTTCAATGTAAGCTGATAGTCATAAAAAAACAAAACGTAAAATATATTTCACCTGAAAGCTTCAGTTTTGGATATTGCACAATGAACATCCTCATTTTAAAATATTTCCTGGACTATTTCTTTTGTGGAGTAAACTTGGTGCGAGGGACATTAATGAAACCTTATTGTAAAGTGGTACCAATGTAAACAAATGAAATTACTTGTAAAAATCTTAAGATCTTTAAGCTAAAATACATTTATAATGCCCTCAAAACAGCACTAAGGACACAGTTATATTGTCACATGCTTATCACAGTTAGTGCATGTTGAAGTCAATTTGAATCGGAGTACTACTGCCCTGAGAGCAGCGCGTAATACACTAAAATAAAAGCGATATGAATCTATTGAGTACTCCTACCCTGAGAGCAGCGCGTAATACACTAACATAACAGCGATTTGAATCTATTGAGTACTCCTGCCCTGAGAGCAGCGCGTAATACACTAAAATAAAAGCAATTTGAATCTATTGAGTACTCCTGCCCTGAGAGCAGCGCGTAATACACTAAAAATAACTGTGATTTGAATCTATTGAGTACTCCTGCCCTGAGAGCAGCACGTAATACACTAAAATAACTGCGATTTGAATCTATTGAGTACTCCTGCCCTGAGAGCAGCGCGTAATACACTAAAAATAACTGCGATTTGAATCTATTGAACACTCCTGCCCTGAGAGCAGCGCGTAATACACTAAAATAACTGCGATTTGAATCTATTGAACACTCCTGCCCTGAGAGCAGCGCGTAATACACTAAAAATAACTGCGATTTGAATCTATTGAGTACTCCTGCCCTGAGATCAGCACGTAATACACTAAAATAAAAGCGATTTGAATCTATTGAGTACTCCTGCCCTGAGAGCAGCGCGTAGTACACAAAAATAAAAGCGATTTGAATCTATTGAGTACTCCTGCCCTGATAGCAGCGCTTAATACACTAACATAAAAGCGATTTGAATCTATTGAGTACTCCTGCCCTGAGAGCAGCGCTTAATACACTAAAATAAAAGCAATTTGAATCTATTGAGTACTCCTGCCCTGAAAGCAGCGCGTAATACACTAAAATAACAGCGATTTGAATCTATTGAGTACTCCTGCCCTGAGAGCAGCGCGTAATACACTAAAATAAAAGCGATTTGAATCTATTGAGTACTCCTGACCTGAGAGCAGCGCGTAATACACTAAAATAAAAGCAATTTTTATCTATTGAGTACTCCTGCCCTGAGAGCAGCGCGTAATACACTAAAATAAAAGCGATTTGAATCTATTGAGTACTCCTGCCCTGAGAGCAGCGCATAATACACTAATAATAACAGCGATTTGAATCTATTGAGTACTCCTGCCCTGAGAGCAGCGCGTAATACACTAAAATAAAAGCGATTTGAATCTATTGAGTTCTCCTGCCCTGAAAGCAGCGCGTAATACACTAAAATAACTGCGATTTGAATCTATTGAGTACTCCTGCCCTGAGAGCAGCGCGTAATACACTAAAATAAAAGCGATTTGAATCTATTGAGTACACCTGTCCTGAGAGCAGCGCATAATACACTAAAATAAAAGCGATTTGAATCTATTGAGTACTCCTGCCCTGAGAGCAGCGCGTAATACACTAAAATAAAAGCGATTTGAATCTATTGAGTACTCCTGCCCTGAGAGCAGCGCATAATACACTAATAATAACAGCGATTTGAATCTATTGAGTACTCCTGCCCTGAGAGCAGCGCGTAATACACTAAAATAAAAGCGATTTGAATCTATTGAGTTCTCCTGCCCTGAAAGCAGCGCGTAATACACTAAAATAACTGCGATTTGAATCTATTGAGTACTCCTGCCCTGAGAGCAGCGCGTAATACACTAAAATAAAAGCGATTTGAATCTATTGAGTACTCCTGCCCTGAGAACAGCGCGTAATACACTAAAATAAAAGCGATTTGAATCTATTGAGTACTCCTGCCCTGAGAGCAGCGTGTAATACACTAAAAATAACTGTGATTTGAATCTATTGAGTACTCCTTCCCTGAGAGCAGCGCGTAATACACTAAAATAAAAGCAATTTGAATCTATTGAGTACTCCTGCCCTGAGAGCAGCGCATAATACACTAAAAATAACTGCGATTTGAATCTATTGAGTACTCCTGCCCTGAGAGCAGCTCGTAATACACTAAAATAAAAGCGATTTGAATCTATTGAGTACACCTGTCCTGAGAGCAGCACGTAATACACTAAAATAATAGCAATTTGAATCTATTGAGTACTCCTGCCCTGAGAGCAGCTCGTAATACACTAAAATAAAAGCAATTTGAATCTATGGAGTACTCCTGCCCTGAGAGCAGCGCGTATTACACTCAAAATAAAAGTGATTTGAATCTATTGAGTACTCCTGCCCTGAGAGCAGCGCGTAATACACTAAAATAAAAGCGATTTGAATCTAGAGTACTCCTGCCCTGAGAGCAGCGCGTAATACACTAAAATAAAAGCGATTTGAATCTATTGAGTACACCTGTCCTGAGAGCAGCGCGTCATACACTAAAATAAAAGCAATTTGAATCTATTGAGTACTCCTTCCCTGAGAGCAGCGCGTAATACACAAAAATAAAAGCGATTTGAATCTATACTCCTGCCCTGAGAGTAGCGCGTAATACACTAAAAATAACAGCGATTTGAATCTATTGAGTACTCCTGCCCTGAGAGCAGCGCTTAATACACTAAAATAAAAGCGATTTGAATCTATTGAGTACTCCTGCCCTGAGAGCAGCGTATAATACACTAAAATAACAGCGATTTGAATCTATTGAGTACTCCTGCCCTGAGAGCAGCGCGTAATACACTAAAAATAACTGCGATTTGAATCTATTGAGTACTCATGCCCTGAGAGCAGCACGTAATACACTAAAAATAACTGTGATTTGAATCTATTGAGTACTCCTGCCCTGAGAGCAGCGCGTAATACAATAAAAATAACTGCGATTTGAATCTATTGAGTACTCCTGCCCTAAGATCAGCACGTAATACACTAAAATAAAAGCGATTTGAATCTATTGAGTACTCCTGCCCTGAGAGCAGCACGTAATACACAAAAATAAAAGCGATTTGAATCTATTGAGTACTCCTGCCCTGAAAGCAGCGCGTAATACACTAAAATAATAGCGATTTGAATCTATTGAGTACTCCTGCCCTGAGAGCAGCGCGTAATACACTAAAATAAAAGCGATTTGAATCTATTGAGTACTCCTGCCCTGAGAGCAGCGCGTAATACACTAAAATAAAAGCGATTTGAATCTATTGAGTACTCCTGCCCTGAAAGCAGCGCGTAATACACTAAAATAATAGCGATTTGAATCTATTGAGTACTCCTGCCCTGAGAGCAGCGCGTAATACACTAAAATAAAAGCGATTTGAATCTACTGAGTACTCCTGCCCTGAGAGCAGCGTGTAATACACTAAAAATAACAGCGATTTGAATATATTGAGTACTCCCTCCCTGAGAGCAGCGCGTAATACACTAAAATAAAAGCAATTTGAATCTATTGAGTACTCCTGCCCTGAGAGCAGCGCGTAATGCACAAAAATAAAAGCGATTTGAATCTATGGAGTACTCCTGCCCTGAGAGCAGCGCGTAATACACTAAAAATAACTGCGATTTGAATCTATTGAGTACTCCTGCCCTGAGAGCAGCTCGTAATACACTAAAATAAAAGCAATTTGAATCTATTGAGTACTCCTGCCCTGAGAGCAGCGCGTAATGCACAAAAATAAAAGCGATTTGAATCTATGGAGTACTCCTGCCCTGAGAGCAGCCCGTATTACACTCAAAATAAAAGTGATTTGAATCTATTGAGTACTCCTTCCCTGAGAGCAGCGCGTAATACACTAAAATAAAAGCGATTTGAATCTAGAGTACTCCTGCCCTGAGAGCAGCGCGTAATACACTAAAATAAAAGCGATTTGAATCTATTGAGTACACCTGTCCTGAGAGCAGCGCGTAATACACTAAAATAAAAGCGATTTGAATCTATTGAGTACTCCTTCCCTGAGAGCAGCGCGTAATACACAAAAATAAAAGCGATTTGAATCTATACTCCTGCCCTGAGAGCAGCGCGTAATACACTAAAAATAACAGCCATTTGAATCTATTGAGTACTCCTGCCCTGAGAGCAGCGCTTAATACACTAAAATAAAAGCAATTTGAATCTATTGAGTACTCCTGCCCTGAAAGCAGCGCGTAATACACTAAAATAACAGCGATTTGAATCTATACTCCTGCCCTGAGAGTAGCGCGTAATACACTAAAAATAACAGCGATTTGAATCTATTGAGTACTCCTGCCCTGAGAGCAGCGCTTAATACACTCAAATAAAAGCGATTTGAATCTATTGAGTACTCCTGCCCTGAGAGCAGCGCATAATACACTAAAATAACAGCGATTTGAATCTATTGAGTACTCCTGCCCTGAGAGCAGCTCGTAATACACTAAAATAAAAGCGATTTGAATCTATTGAGTACACCTGTCCTGAGAGCAGCACGTAATACACTAAAATAATAGCAATTTGAATCTATTGAGTACTCCTGCCCTGAGAGCAGCGCGTAATACACTAAAAATAACTGCGATTTGAATCTATTGAGTACTCCTGCCCTGAGAGCAGCTCGTAATACACTAAAATAAAAGCAATTTGAATCTATTGAGTACTCCTGCCCTGAGAGCAGCGCGTAATGCAAAAAAATAAAAGCGATTTGAATCTATGGAGTACTCCTGCCCTGAGAGCAGCGCGTATTACACTCAAAATAAAAGTGATTTGAATCTATTGAGTACTCCTGCCCTGAGAGCAGCGCATAATACACTAAAAATAACTGCGATTTGAATCTATTGAGTACTCCTGCCCTGAGAGCAGCTCGTAATACACTAAAATAAAAGCGATTTGAATCTATTGAGTACACCTGTCCTGAGAGCAGCACGTAATACACTAAAATAATAGCAATTTGAATCTATTGAGTACTCCTGCCCTGAGAGCAGCGCGTAATACACTAAAAATAACTGCGATTTGAATCTATTGAGTACTCCTGCCCTGAGAGCAGCTCGTAATACACTAAAATAAAAGCAATTTGAATCTATTGAGTACTCCTGCCCTGAGAGCAGCGCGTAATGCAAAAAAATAAAAGCGATTTGAATCTATGGAGTACTCCTGCCCTGAGAGCAGCGCGTATTACACTCAAAATAAAAGTGATTTGAATCTATTGAGTACTCCTGCCCTGAGAGCAGCGCGTAATACACTAAAATAAAAGCGATTTGAATCTAGAGTACTCCTGCCCTGAGAGCAGCGCGTAATACACTAAAATAAAAGCGATTTGAATCTATTGAGTACACCTGTCCTGAGAGCAGCGCGTCATACACTAAAATAAAAGCGATTTGAATCTATTGAGTACTCCTTCCCTGAGAGCAGCGCGTAATACACAAAAATAAAAGCGATTTGAATCTATACTCCTGCCCTGAGAGTAGCGCGTAATACACTAAAAATAACAGCGATTTGAATCTATTGAGTACTCCTGCCCTGAGAGCAGCGCTTAATACACTAAAATAAAAGCGATTTGAATCTATTGAGTACTCCTGGCCTGAGAGCAGCGTATAATACACTAAAATAACAGCGATTTGAATCTATTGAGTACTCCTGCCCTGAGAGCAGCGCGTAATACACTAAAAATAACTGCGATTTGAATCTATTGAGTACTCATGCCCTGAGAGCAGCACGTAATACACTAAAAATAACTGTGATTCGAATCTATTGAGTACTCCTGCCCTGAGAGCAGCGCGTAATACAATAAAAATAACTGCGATTTGAATCTATTGAGTACTCCTGCCCTAAGATCAGCACGTAATACACTAAAATAAAAGCGATTTGAATCTATTGAGTACTCCTGCCCTGAGAGCAGCACGTAATACACAAAAATAAAAGCGATTTGAATCTATTGAGTACTCCTGCCCTGAAAGCAGCGCGTAATACACTAAAATAATAGCGATTTGAATCTATTGAGTACTCCTGCCCTGAGAGCAGCGCGTAATACACTAAAATAAAAGCGATTTGAATCTACTGAGTACTCCTGCCCTGAGAGCAGCGTGTAATACACTAAAAATAACAGCGATTTGAATATATTGAGTACTCCCTCCCTGAGAGCAGCGCGTAATACACTAAAATAAAAGCAATTTGAATCTATTGAGTACTCCTGCCCTGAGAGCAGCGCGTAATGCACAAAAATAAAAGCGATTTGAATCTATGGAGTACTCCTGCCCTGAGAGCAGCGCGTAATACACTAAAAATAACTGCGATTTGAATCTATTGAGTACTCCTGCCCTGAGAGCAGCTCGTAATACACTAAAATAAAAGCAATTTGAATCTATTGAGTACTCCTGCCCTGAGAGCAGCGCGTAATGCACAAAAATAAAAGCGATTTGAATCTATGGAGTACTCCTGCCCTGAGAGCAGCCCGTATTACACTCAAAATAAAAGTGATTTGAATCTATTGAGTACTCCTTCCCTGAGAGCAGCGCGTAATACACTAAAATAAAAGCGATTTGAATCTAGAGTACTCCTGCCCTGAGAGCAGCGCGTAATACACTAAAATAAAAGCGATTTGAATCTATTGAGTACACCTGTCCTGAGAGCAGCGCGTAATACACTAAAATAAAAGCGATTTGAATCTATTGAGTACTCCTTCCCTGAGAGCAGCGCGTAATACACAAAAATAAAAGCGATTTGAATCTATACTCCTGCCCTGAGAGCAGCGCGTAATACACTAAAAATAACAGCCATTTGAATCTATTGAGTACTCCTGCCCTGAGAGCAGCGCTTAATACACTAAAATAAAAGCAATTTGAATCTATTGAGTACTCCTGCCCTGAAAGCAGCGCGTAATACACTAAAATAACAGCGATTTGAATCTATACTCCTGCCCTGAGAGTAGCGCGTAATACACTAAAAATAACAGCGATTTGAATCTATTGAGTACTCCTGCCCTGAGAGCAGCGCTTAATACACTAAAATAAAAGCGATTTGAATCTATTGAGTACTCCTGCCCTGAGAGCAGCGCATAATACACTAAAATAACAGCGATTTGAATCTATTGAGTACTCCTGCCCTGAGAGCAGCGCGTAATACACTAAAAATAACTGCGATTTGAATCTATTGAGTACTCATGCCCTGAGAGCAGCACGTAATACACTAAAAATAACTGTGATTTGAATCTATTGAGTACTCCTGCCCTGAGAGCAGCGCGTAATACACTAAAAATAACTGCGATTTGAATCTATTGAGTACTCCTGCCCTAAGATCAGCACGTAATACACTAAAATAAAAGCGATTTGAATCTATTGAGTACTCCTGCCCTGAGAGCAGCACGTAATACACAAAAATAAAAGCGATTTGAATCTATTGAGTACTCCTGCCCTGAAAGCAGCGCGTAATACACTAAAATAATAGCGATTTGAATCTATTGAGTACTCCTGCCCTGAGAGCAGCGCGTAATACACTAAAATAAAAGCGATTTGAATCTATTGAGTACTCCTGCCCTGAGAGCAGCGCGTAATACACTAAAATAAAAGCGATTTGAATCTATTGAGTACTCCGGCCCTGAGAGCAGCGCGTAATACACTAAAATAAAAGCGATTTGAATCTATTGAGTACTCCTGCCCTGAAAGCAGCGCGTAATACACTAAAATAATAGCGATTTGAATCTATTGAGTACTCCTGCCCTGAGAGCAGCGCGTAATACACTAAAATAAAAGCGATTTGAATCTACTGAGTACTCCTGCCCTGAGAGCAGCGCGTAATACACTAAAATAAAAGCAATTTGAATCTATTGAGTACTCCTGCCCTGAGAGCAGCACGTAATACACTAAAAATAACAGCGATTTGAATCTATTGAGTACTCCTTCCCTGAGAGCAGCGCGTAATACACTAAAATAAAAGCAATTTGAATCTATTGAGTACTCCTGCCCTGAGAGCAGCGCGTAATGCACAAAAATAAAAGCGATTTGAATCTATGGAGTACTCCTGCCCTGAGAGCAGCGCGTAATACACTAAAAATAACTGCGATTTGAATCTATTGAGTACTCCTGCCCTGAGAGCAGCTCGTAATACACTAAAATAAAAGCAATTTGAATCTATTGAGTACTCCTGCCCTGAGAGCAGCGCGTAATGCACAAAAATAAAAGCGATTTGAATCTATGGAGTACTCCTGCCCTGAGAGCAGCGCGTATTACACTAAAAATAAAAGTGATTTGAATCTATTGAATACTCCTGCCCTGAGAGCAGCGCGTAGTACACTAAAATAAAAGCGATTTGAATCTAGAGTACTCCTGCCCTGAGAGCAGCGCGTAATACACTAAAATAAAAGCGATTTGAATCTATTGAGTACTCCTTCCCTGAGAGCAGCGCGTAATACACAAAAATAAAAGCGATTTGAATCTATACTCCTGCCCTGAGAGCAGCACGTAATACACTAAAAATAACAGCGATTTGAATCTATTGAGTACTCCTGCCCTGAGAGCAGCGCTTAATACACTAAAATAAAAGCAATTTGAATCTATTGAGTACTCCTGCCCTGAAAGCAGCGCGTAATACACTAAAATAACAGCGATTTGAATCTATTGAGTACACCTGTCCTGAGAGCAGCGCGTAATACACTAAAATAAAAGCGATTTGAATCTAGAGTACTCCTGCCCTGGCGAAGGTCCTTCGTCAGATCTGGATACGGCCTGAATCCGGCAGGCTGCGGGAAAACCTCGGGATAAACAAAGACACTAAAATTAGCGTAGATGACATTCTTCTTATGATGTAACGAGTACATCAGGATTTATGGGAAGTGTTCCCGGTTCCTGCTGACCTAATCTATGCAGCCTAACATTGAATTATAGAAGTCTATAATGTATTATGTGAATGCTAGTTCAAAGAGATGTGTTTTTAATCTGGCTTTGAACTGACAGAGTGTGTTTGCTTCCCGGACAATTGTAGGAAGACTGTTCCAAAGTTTTGGTGCTAAATAGGAAAAGGATCTACCGTCAGCAGTCGATTATGATGGTTCCTTAACCTGTAACCAAGAAGACTAACACACACACCGACACACAGCTTTTCCAAGGTTGGATTTGGCCAGACTCTAATTATAAACAGGAGAGTTTTCTCAAAACATCAAGATAATGCAGTCTTTCTCTCAAGGATAGGATACTTTAGTCTAACTGGAAAGTAAGACTTAAACAAATAAATGGTCCCTTAAACTATTGGCTTCAATGACCTCTATATGTTTAAACACGTTGAAGACCTTTCTCAAACACAAAACAAGTCCCTATTTCATTTCTGGAAGCAGGGCTCAATAAACTAGCACTGTTACTTCATTCAGATATCAAATACCGACATTAAAGGGCACCTATTATGACTCTTTTCACAAGATGTAAAGATGTCCCCAGAGTATGTATGTGAAGTTTTAGCTCAAAATACCCAACAGATCATTTTTTACAGCATGTTTAAATTGTCATTTTTGGGGGGCTCAGAAAAACGTGCTGTTTTAGTGTGTGCCCTTTAAATGCAAATTAACTGCTGCTGCACGACACAGGGGGCGGAGCCTCACGAGCTCGCGCTTCAGTCAGGACAATCTCATCTGATAATATCAGAACAGAAACTCTCAGTTGCGGTGTTCATTTCGACTCGGAGTCGGACAATAATGCCCACAGAGCCAGAGAATATATGCTGTATGAGATAGAACAGGTATTGTGTAGGGGGAGACCGGGGACAGTTGCAACACTTTTTGCATTTCTCTCAATTACTCAGAGACTATTTGGACTAGACCAACCAAATTTGTATATCTATTAAACATGCATCTGTCTGCTAATTACCCATACAATTTAAAGATGATTATATATGACATATCGTTCACAGTATTTATTTGAATGGAAGAAGTCAGATGTTGCAACTGACCCCGACCCAGGGGACAGTTGCAACACAACCATGGGACGGTTGCAACATGTTAAAAATACCTTAAATTTCATTAATTAACTTAAGCTTTTTGTCTCAATGAGCAAAGAATTCTGAAAATATGAACTGTTTTAGGCCTACTATAATATTATAGTATTATTTATTTCAATAATATTATTGTAGCCTATTATTTATTTATTTAGTCATCAAATAACAGTTATTGAGTTTTGTTTGTTCATGTGTAGAACATAGGCCTACATAGATTCAGTGTGCAGGTGTTACAGATGCTATTCAATCTTTCCATATTTCAGTGTCAGACAGGAAGAATTTAACAATTTGCAATGCAACAAACTTTTATTAAACATGCAATTTATAACATGTTGCAACCGTCCCCAACCCTATCAGCCATGACAGAACATCATACGCCTGCTAGACACACTGACTTTGACACATGCTAACCATGTCACTTAAAAGTCAACAAAACAATAATTCAAACTAAGTAAGTTTTGATTAATTCATACAAAATTTCAGGACAGTATGACAAAAATATATCTCATGAAAAAATGTACTTTCATACCTTCAAAACAAGTTTTGTTCAATAAATGCAGCAGCAGATGTTGAATATGTCTACTGTCTTCTTGGCAGGGTGGAGGGTCTAACTGTGCATGTGCAGTATGAGTGACATCACTCTAGCTTGTTTCTGATTGGAGAAAAATGACATGTTGCAACCATCCCCTGTTGCAACTGTCCCCGGTCTCCCCTAATTTAATTATGGTTATGACTTATTTGTCATCTGCTTTTATCCACTATTAATACAAGCCTGCTGTAGCAAACCCTGTCTGAATGATGACCAAAATATACTGATGAGTTCAGTGAAGTTTATTGTACATCACACAAAAGATGAAGCAACAGTTTTACTCCAGAGAATCACTGTAAGAGCTGAATAAACACAGTATAAGAAGTGCGTATTAAAGTCTTATCCATAAACTCTCTCTCTCTCTCTCCCTTTCATTATCAACAACATACACAGCGAAGTACACAAAACATTCGTTACAACTAACAGTAAGCAAATATATACACACCTTTTCAGTGGGTGCTAAATAAACTCTTAAACCTTATCCGTAAAATGACTCGATGTGCTGTCATAAAGTGCCCGCTCTCACTTTCACTTCTGCCGTGATCAGTAACGTTAGTCCTATCGCTCCTATGCGCAGGGTAAGATTTGTGAAAGTGTACATAAAATTGCAAGCGTAAATTAAATTTGCATGCGCAAGAGAAGATTTGTAAAGGTGTAAATCGCCTTTCAAGTGTAAGAAAAAAATATTTGCAGCATTTAACTGTTATTCGTAAGTGTAATTCCTGTATTGTGAAGCTGCAGCTTCATGCTAACGCAAAATAAATAGGATCTGTATTCTTCTGACTTCCATTTTTCCGCGCTAACACTTTTGGCACGGTTTTTGCGCACAAATACGGCAAAAAGCACTGCAGGCCTGTGAACAGCAATTTGCGACCGAAAACAACAGAGTTAGGAACTGCAAAACAGATTCATTGCGTAAAATCAAACTTTGTGTAAAAAAATAAACTGTTGCAAATGTCTATATGACTTCTTGTGTACATGAGGCAAAAAAAGTTCCCGAAATAACCCGATTTGTACAGTTGCGTCTTTCCTTTACCTCAGGCCCGTCGCCAAGGGGGGGGCATTGGGGGGCAGTGCCCCCCCAAATGACTTATTGGGCCCCCCTAAAAATTATGCACAGGGCAATAAAAAAATCATACATTTAACGTTTGATACTAAATGTTTGTGATTGTGATCAATTTCACTTTCTAATCAATGCTGTTTCAGCATTACTTAGCTCACAGGAACTGTAATCCCTACAACGGTAACACTAGAAATGCATAACACATTATCTTCAGAAATTATTCAGAAAATTCATTATTCAACGCATTATTACACAGAACGTAAATTGAAATATAATTATATTCATAAATGACTTAAAACATCCCAAAACAGCACCCAAACCGAGACACCCCTCGCTGCAGCCTGTAGCACGATGACATACTTGGATGATCCAATACGTACTGGACGCGCATGCGCGGTGGTGCGTTTTGGTCTGTAGGCTACAAATAAAAATAAATAAAAAAAGTTAAATATAAATGATCACTTGAGTGACAACTGCGTGACCTGACTGCTGTGATCAGTTTGTATATTAAACTTAAATTCAGGGGGTGTGGTTATTTTTTTTATTTTTTTATGTATGTACATCATGGCATGATGTAGGCCTAAGTAGGCTACCGGTACATAAAACTCCGTCGCTATAGAAACAAAGACGCTAAAATGCAATCATACAATGAGCTTCTCTACTACTTATTGTGAAAATGGTATTTTTATATTTGCTATTAGTATCCATACTGTAAAATCCTTATGTTTTTATTCAACTATGTGTGGGCCTAATGAAAAATACGGGACAAATCCCGTCCCTTATTGATTTGATACGGGAGTCGGGACGCATCATCTTACTTGTTAATACGGGACGATTTCGTATTTTAAGGGACCTTATGTACAGAGCACTGTGGAAAAATTAGTATAGCCATTAAAGAAGGAACTCTTACCAGGCAAAATATCATTAAGCACTTTTTTTCTGACAAGATTTAGTTTCTTGATGCTGTTATTATTTTTGCGTTTTCCCTTGAATGTGTAGCCTACTGGTATTTTAAGTTGTTTACAGACCGTATTGTAGGCTATTGTAGGCCTACCTCTATGATTAAAATTACAGAGACAATTACTTGACTCATTTTTTGCTTTCACTCAACAGCAAATATGACCTGAATAAAATAAAATGGCTTTATTTTAAAATGTTCTGTATACACGCATTAAATCCATCACATTTAGGTTTAAAATCATGTGATTTAAAATGTTGTAAAATTAACTATTTTGCATGTATGTAGAGAGAAACTAGGAAAGCATCACATTCATCTCACTTAAGACCAGCGCAATGAGCGCATGCGAATTATGTTCATGAACGTGACAAATGAACAAAAGACTCGGAAGGTAAAGTAATTATTTATGTTCCCTGTAAATTATTTTTGACTGCATTATAATGATTTCTTAATTCAGAATATGATCAAGATTGCGTAGGTGGATGTGTTCGGGGAATTTGCCAGTTAAAAGTATAACATTTAAAGCCCCTTAAATGAACGAAATGACTCGTAAAAAGATTCATTCATTTTGATGAACGAGATCGAACAAGAGAGTCAGCAAAATGATCCGAACTTCCCCATCCATGACGTATTGGATCATCCAACTACGTCATCGTGCTACAGGCTGCAGCGAGGACTTCTTGCCCAAACCTTGCAAAGACCTACCTCATTAATTATTCAAATACAACAGCCAATGGCAAGTCTCCAGCAGCGGACCTTTCAATATGTTATTTTTGTGTTAGTAGTTTTATTTATTCAAATTACAATATGCAGTTGTGTGTATATATATATATATATATATATATATATATATATATATATATATATATATATATATATATATATATATAAATCATGCAATTCATTTAGTTAAGCATACAGTATTGTTTATATGTAATTCTTTTGCGCAGCTGCGCATTGCATGCGATCTCAGAATCAAGTTTTGGCGGTTTTGTACTGCAAAGCTATGGATATAAGTAAGTGGTTTAAAGATTCGTCGTTGACAAAGACGACTTTGACCAACAACAATGTGTGTGGAGACGACTCTGGAGCTAATGAGATGGTAGGAACTAGGAATGGAGAATTTGTCTAGACACAAGTTCACAGCGTAGACAGAGCAGCGGGTGTAATTATGAATGGGCCTAGTGACGTGATCGCCATCGCTGTGGCTGTGACATTGATCTTGGAAATGAAGGACTGAATCAGATCATTTTACAGCGATACCCTGCTCGCTTGTATAATAATAAAAATCGCTCCTTTGTGTCTTCATGGTATCAGACTAATGGTATACTTTACGTTGATTGTGCCTGTTACTCAAGAAAGCCACTAGATGGAACTGTGTTGTGTATGTGACGAACAATGCAGATTAACAAAAAAATGCTACTAGCTAAATGTGGAAATGTTAAGAGAGAAAAAAACAGAGACGTTGAGATCATAAGGTAAAGCATTTTATTTGAATAATTGAACAAAACAAGACTATTGTGGTCTATTTTAGTTATGGGTTGTTGTTTTGGTCTGTCTCAGATCATTAAAAAAAGTGTGCCCCCCTATGAAAATTAAATGCCCCCCCATTTGGTTTGTTCTGGCGACGGCCCTGCTTTACCTGCGCTTCCAGTTTTGGCACGATTCTCTCACTCATTGAGTTTTGCAAGCGCGAAGAGGAGGGAGGGTCCACCTTCTTCATGTAGCCAATCAGATGAGCTTCTCGCTGACTCTAGGTTTACTCTTATCTGATTGGTTCAATAAACACGACAGTCACCAGAACACATCTTTATCTTCATTTGGCTCAGAAACGTTCTCGTTGCCGAAATGGTACTTTTAGTGCACACATACATGTTAAATAAATAGATAAATAAACAAACACATAAATAAACATACATCATGATTGCTTAATAAGCTGTGCACCATTAGGCTGATTAAGGCTGACTAACATTCATACTGAATTTCAAGCTGGTGTTAACGTTATTGGATTGAAATTTGATATATTATATAATCTGTTACACCACTGAGCAGATGTTAAACTTTACAATCAAAACATTTAATACCCATTCTTTATGTAATAATACCATTCTGATGCAGTGTTTTTCACATCATGTCTCTGTTCATGGTAATTAACACTCAGTTATATATTTTGAAATATTGTCTTGGTCGCACTGTCAATATTCATTCTGATTAGTGATTACTTTCCTGTGACTGAATCAAGCTATTTTATGTAGCTAGCATGAATAACAAAGTGCTTTCTCTGTGTCCAGATTTGACTGTAATGAAAAACTAATACTAAATTAAAAACTTTCACAAAAAGTAACTAATTATGTCTGAATAAAAACCCAGCAACCAGGGAATATACAGCCTCTTGATATGATTATATATAGGGCTATACAGCCATCTAGTGGTTGCACGATGGCATTGCAGGCGTAAATGGTGCATAATTCAGAGATGCTCTTAAAATACAATATTGAAAATTGAAAAAATATTATTGTAACTCATTTAAGTTAAATAATAATAGTAGCCTATGCATGCAGTAGTGCAGATACTTAATTTTCTTAACACACCAGCTCGAAATTCAGTATGGACTCATATAGGCAGCCTAATGGTTCACAGGCTATTAAGCAATCATGATCTATTTGTTTATTTGTTTAACATGTATGTGTGCATTAAAAGTACCATTTCGGCAACAAGAACGTTTCTGAGCCAAATGAAGATAAAGATGTGTTCTGGTGACTGGCGTGTTTATTGAACCACATATTGGCTACATGAAGAAGGTGGACCCGCCCTCCTCTTCGCGCTTGCAAAACTCAATGAGTGAGAGAACCGTGCCAAAACTGGAAGCGCAGGTAAAGGAAAGACGCAACTGTACAAATCGGGTTATTTCGGGAACTTTTTTTGCCTCATGTACACAACAAGTCATATAGACATTTGCAACAGTTTATTTTTTTACACAAAGTTTGATTTTACGCAATAAATCTGTTTTGCAGTTCCTAACTCTGTTGCTTTCGATTGCCAATAGAGACAGAGCGCATTTAGGCCACGCCCACACCCAGGGGGAAAACAAACGAACTGTCTCCATTGACTTTGCATTGCGAGAGGCTGCCTCCTTGTCATTTCTTGCTTCTAACAAAAGACAGACAAATGCCTAAAAGCTGCTGTGTGACAAGGTGTACAGCAAACAAGCTTAAAAAACCCAGAAATAAGTTTTTATTAGCTCTCGACCCCAGAAAACGAGTGTTTTTAGGACATAAAAGTGGATACAGGCAGTTGAGACAGAGCGTCACGTGTCTCATTACTATGAGAACTAACGTACACCCGCTGGAGGAAACCGTAATCGGCAACACAGGATAGTTTATCTTACAGAAATATAATATATAAAACTGACATTTGGATATTTGACTCACCAGTGACCAAATGTTTAACTTACTGCACACGTAGTGTATTTTTAGTGCATACTGAGTGTCAGGATCCCACAATTGACCCATTCGTTCCAGCCTGTATCCACTTTTATGTCCTCAAACGCTCGTTTTTTGGGGTCGACAGCTTATGAAAACTTATTTCTGGGTTTCTTAGCTTGTTTGCTGTACACCTTGTCACACAGCAGCTTTTAGGCATTATTCTGTATTTTGTTAGAAGCAAGAAATGACAAGGAGGCAGCCTCTCGCAATGCAAAGTCAATACGCTGATTTCACGCAGCCGCCATTTTGAAATCGAAAGTGAGGCTCCGGTGGGTAAAACCCCGGAAGTAAAGATAAACAACAATGCCTTGGATTACCAACCTGAAGCTGCTGCCGCGATTTACAGTTTTGGATGTTATTATCCAATATAAGATATGTATATAGTTCATTCCTGCTTCGTTTTTTACATTCTGAATTATATATAAAAAAATTATTTTATTTATAAATGAATTTCACTGTATATAGTCTAAAGTATGAAAGAAATGTTTGTACATTTTTAGAATTGACACAACATCATTAAACACAACAATACGCTATCACATTCACGACTCTCCTGTGATTAAAGGCGACATTTCCGGTTTTCTTCCCACCGGAGCCTCGCGTTCGATTTCAAAATAACGGCTGCGTGAAATCAGCGTATGGAGACAGTTCGTTTGTTTTCCCCCTTGGTGGGCGTGGTCTTCAGATTATGACGCGTTGCGCTCTGTCTCTATTGCGGTTCACAGGCCTGCAGTGCTTTTTGCCGTATTTGTGCGCAAAAACCGTGCCAAAAGTGTTAGCGCGGAAAAATGGAAGTCAGAAGAATACAGATCCTATTTATTTTGCGTTAGCATGAAGCTGCAGCTTCACAATACATGAATTACACTTACGAATAACAGTTAAATGCTGCAAATATTTTTTTCTTACACTTGAAAGGCGATTTACACCTTTACAAATCTTCTCTTGCGCATGCAAATTTAATTTACGCTTGCAATTTTATGTACACTTTCACAAATCTTACCCTGCGCATGCAATTCATTATGGCATCATTTTACCTTCATACTCCGGAGACCGTAAGCTGGATCACAAACAGTACAGATCCATCCTCGAGTAACAACGAGAGTAAATGAAGACTGATATCTTCATTCTTACATCCAACAAAAGCACACCTCAATCGCTTAGGAGACATTCTTGTTTACAGCTGCTCCAGCTTCGAACAATGGCGGACTCTGTGTCCAGCTCACTCAGGGCGGGTCTAGGCTCAAACAGCAGTGTCAATCAAGGAGTCGTGGGAGGGGCCTGAGCAATTCTATGTCACATTGCGCCGAATCTGAGAACAGCTCATTCTGAGACAGTGCTTATGATTTATTGAGATTGTAAAAAAAAACACTGGGTGAATTTTTATCATTCTAGGGTGGTTTTGCTCACACACTGCCAACACACATTTATGTTCAAACATCATGTAAAAGTGAATTCTGTTAGCATCCCATTGACTCCCATTCATTTTGGCGTCACTTTGACAGCCAATAACTTTACATCTGCAGCGTTTAAAGACTCCATTTGTCCATTATTTATTTCTAAAGAAACACGAACATGTATAAAAGGCTCCATTACCTTGTATCTTACGTTATGGCCCCGTAGAAGCAATTTTTGTAAAAATAGGCTAACGATTGCATCATAACCACGCGACTCTCTGTCGCACAGTAGAGAGATTACCGTATAGACAGGAGGAGAAGCTCACGGGCAATCGCGGGGATGTGGAGGCAAAGTGACAAAATAATTAATCAGAATACATAGCAAAGGTTTCTCCTGCTGCTAGCTCATGGACACCTCCTACTCACACTCTCCGTCTCTGCAAGATTCGGAAGGGAATGATTCAGATTTCTCTTGGCACAGCTACTAGAAGACAGACGGGTTGCTCATGTCACATCTACGTCATCAAGCTCAGTTTGAGTCTGCGCAGTACGCTCGACCCCCAGGAAGTAAGAGCTTCTAATTGACTTCACTTGTCTCCGTTGAATCCAATGGGGTCGCTGTGTCCAGTTTATATACTGTCTATGGGTCTATACGGATGCGCGCTTCCGGGAGAAGTGCCCTTACTGGTCGTATAAGGAAATTCCGCCCCATCTGACGTCACACAGACCCATACTCGAAAAAAACGTTCTGAAACTTGTGACAAACCGAAAGGAGTATTTTTGGCACAGAAATAACGTTACTCCATCAAACGTACAACTTAATTTTTTAAACTTTGTCCATGTTTAGCATGGGAATCCAACTCTTTAACAGTGTAAAAAACTCAGTATGCATGAAATAGCATTTCACCCCCCCTTTAACACCTATAA
Organism: Leuciscus idus; assembly: GCA_021554675.1. NCBI lineage: Eukaryota > Metazoa > Chordata > Actinopteri > Cypriniformes > Leuciscidae > Leuciscus > Leuciscus idus. The sequence continues at coordinate 11,042,134 of CM038625.1, read as the reverse complement.
ATTAAACAGCTTAACAACCAAACAGCATATTTCGTTTCAGCAGAACAGACATAAGAGCCTACAAAATAGCTTGGTGATTATTACCTTTTACATGAGTCTACCAGAAAATCTACCAATTCACATTCGAAAAACAGCAGGGAAAGATTTAAAAGCAAATATATCTGAGTCGTGGAAGTCTCACCGCTACACTCCTGTGATGAAATAGGCCTCAGGTGCCACTTCACTCGCTGTCGTCTCGTAGTAAGCTGAAGCAGACTCAGACGTAGATGTCACATTTTCTCCTTCTCGCTCATCTTTCCGTGCTTTTTTGAAAAAGCGTAATATTGTACTTTGCGCACCTGCCATTCACCGCATATTAATGAACTCTGTCGAGAAGATGTCAGCGTAGGTTACGCACAACATGTGACATAATCAAATCAAGTTTGAAAACAGGCGCATTTTATCACGCAGCATTTTGATTAGTCAATCTATAAATTTGGCTGACAAATACAAAATAAGGCTACGCCACCGCTGTAGATTATATATTCACATTCACTATATTGTAATAGAAAGCCAGCTAATATAAAGATTTTTAAAACAAAATGTTTCCAAAATTAAGTTTTAAAAGTAGGCTATATTCATGCTGTTCGTTACCAAGGGTTACCATAGTCGGATCCTAGTGCTGTGAGGAGGAGTCTTTAAGCCAACAAGCCTAAAGGACTGACTGGGAAAGACACAGTCTCACTAGGATGCAGCCTTCAATTGAGAAACAGTCAGCGTTTCTCAGAAATTGCTTACTGCAATTTAGACCAGTCTCTTTTAGCATAATCAAGATTTCCTTTACCAATAAATCGGCGTAAACGTTGGCTTATGTTTTACGTTTCCTGTTCGTCGTCTCGTATAATAAGATCTCTGGTTAAGGGCGCGGCTGAGAAACACGAGAACAGAGGATTTGAATAACTCTACGGATCAGCTACTATCCAACACTCATCTCTACATGAATATGAAGAGCGCACTTATACGTGTTCTTTTCTTATTTTTTGCAATCGGTAAGTGACGGTTGTTGTTGTTGTTGTTGTTGTTGTTGTTGTTTTAAACATAGCTGTAGCACGTTCATTTTCGTTTTCTACACACTGGAAAAGAGCATTTTCTTTGGAATATTTTCTTATTCTTTGAATTTCAAAATGTAACAACTGTGATCACTAGCTGTAGGACATATTTTGTATGGTGCAAAATAACGATGACTACTTGTAAATAACTTTACATGATATTTTAGTAGGCTAGATGTAATATAGACAATGGTAGTGTTCTATGAGGGGCCCCCTAGGGACATTATTCAGAATTACCATGCATATATGTACTTTTCCTCTCATACACATACAGTATGAAACCAAATTCATTCACATAGGCTATAATGAAATGCTCACACACATAGGCTACAAGTGAAATGCTTTTACAAACACAACTGAAACGCTCTCATACAATTGAAAATATCACACGCACACACACACAACTGAAACGCTCACACACACACACACAACTGAAATGCTCTCATAAATACAACTGAAATGCTCACACACACACAACTGAAATACTCTCATAACTGAAACGCTCACACACACACAACTGAAATGCTCTCATACCTACAACTGAAATAATGCTCACACACACTGAAATGCTCTCATATACAACTGAAATGCTCACACACATACAACCGAAATGCTTTTACAAACACAACTGAAATGCTCTCACTCACACTGACACAACTGAAATGCATTACTGCGGTCACATCATCTGCAGACTCCACCAGATTCATGTTCTATGCAGGCGCGCTGGAAGCTGTTTCATGGGAGGGGGGCTGGGGGCTGAGGGCTGGGTTGGAAAATATGTGACGTCATTATTTTGTGGCTGACGACATGACATTTCTCTGTACTGTATATGTGTTGTAGCCATTAAAGAAAACATTTAGTTTCATATTTATGTTTAAATATTATAGGCTACTGTTATTTTTTAATTTAATCAATGTTGATTATAAAAGTGAGCATATGCAGCATAAGAAAGATAAAGATACATCAGGAGATGGCCATATGACTGGAGACATGGAGTGTGTAAGACATGATTTTTACCACTTCATTGAGTTTTGTTTTGTAGAAAGACTTTTTGTAAAAGATTTTCGTTTTTGTATAAATTGTATCTTAATTTTGATCAATGTTTTATCAACCAATTGACTATTTAATAAATAAGAAGCAAATATATAGCAGACAATGTAATAAGGCGCCGGCACAATCACTTGCATTGCATTGCACGTGAACTGGAGGGCGCCGAAACTCAGCTTGTGTGTGCCTCACAGATTTTTAGAAATATAGGCTATCTATTATAGAAAGCTTGAAATGAATACTTTTAAACGAAACTATTCAAAACGAAAAGAAATAGGCTACTCTCTGATTATGTAATCCAATGTGCATTTCACATGCATTTCTCTCTGGCGTCGAGTCCGCATCGCTAACTTCATCTTTGCAGCAACACAGAAAACAGCAGTTTATTAATAAACAATTAAATGTCTCCTTGCTATTTTTGACACATTCATACTTTTGCCGGTTCTTTGTGGCAAGCTTAAAGGAGAAGTTCACTTTTAAAAAAACTTTTGCTGATAATTTACTCACCCCCATGTCATCCAAGATGTCCATGTCTTTCTTTCTTCAGTCGAAAAGAAATTAAGGTTTTTGATGAAAACATTCCAGGATTTTTTCACATGATTCCATTGGGACCCAAACGGTTCAAGGTCCAAATGACAGTTTCATTGCCGCTTCAAAGGGCTTTAAACGATACCAGACGATGAATAAGGGTCTTATCTAGCGAAACGATCGGTCATTTCAAAAATAAAATAAAAAGTTGACGTTTTATAAGCACAAATGTTCGGCTTGCTCTGTTCTGTGATGCGCGTTCGTGACGTCACGTAATACGCAATTACGTTGAAAAGGTCACGCTTGAAAAATTGAAGAAAATGTTCTTTTTGGCTTTTTAATATTAAAACACTCAGGATGCGCACACGAAATGGGCATTTTAAACGATAAACTGACACAAATACATTTGAAAATGTTTATATGGTCCTCCTTCCGCACATTTGTAAACACATCAAACTTGACCTTTTCAACGTAATTGCGTATTACGTGACGTCACGAACGCGCATCACAGAACAGAGCAAGGCGAACATTTGTGCTTATAAAACGTCAACTTTTTATTTTATTTTTGAAATGACCGATCGTTTCGCTAGATAAGACCCTTATTCATCGTCTGGTATCGTTTAAAGCCCTTTGAAGCGGCAATGAAACTGTCATTTGGACCTTGAACCGTTTGGGTCCCAATGGAATCCATTATATGTGGAAAAATCCTGGAATGTTTTCATCAAAAACCTTAATTTCTTTTCGACTGAAGAAAGAAAGACATGGACATCTTGGATGACATGGGGGTGAGTAAATTATCAGCAAAAGTTTTTTCAAAAGTGAACTTCTCCTTTAATGCGTGCGGCCGTGCGCTTGAGTGCACGCTCATTATCCTGTATATAGCCTATTTAAGTAATAAAATTAATATAAAGGGGCGATTTGTCCACTAATGTCTTAAATGAACAACTACTAGTCGACTAGAAAAAAACTTTAGTCGGAGGCAGCCCTACACACATTTCCGAACCAGCAGGCCATTCTGCGTTGAGTGAGCGACCCTGAGCGGAATGAGCGAGGGAGCGGAATATTCAGAAATGCGCTCTCCACTCACGAGCTCTGATCGGAACAAAGCATGACAAATTCAAACTTTATTTCATTTTCTCAGTAGCTTGAACACTGACTACATTAGGCATAAGATAGTTAGTTAACGCTGTCCATTTATTTATTTTTATTTCACGTTTTTAAAGTACAATATTATGTTAGTCCACAGCCCCCTACTTGGTCCCCTTCCCGCGCTACTGGTTCTATGTCTCCTTGAGTGCCACTGTGGGGAATTTCATGTTGCTTTACTGTTTCATTCTGTAATAATTGCCTGCTAGTCAAGTCAAGTCAAGTCAAGTTTATTTGTATAGCGCTTTTCACAATACAGATTGTATCAAAGCAGCTTCACAGTATTAAATTAAAATAATACAACAAAGTTTGTTTCAAGAGGAATTTATTTATTGATAAAATTAAATTAAATATCCCTATATGCTAGTGTCATGACCAATACGGTGTACTTTGACATATAGACATATTTGATAAATTCATAAAAAAAAAAAAAAAATAAAAAAAATTGTTTTCTGCAAACTCCACCAGATTCATGTTCAATGTCTCCTTGAGTACCACTGTGGGGAATTTCATGTCATTTTACTATTTTATTCTGTAATAATTGCCTGCCAAAGTCATGACCAATACTATTTAACTCAAGTAGAGGTGTCTCCAAGTAGAGGTAACTGCAGGCTGGAGCAATGGGCGTGCCATAAGGTCGGAAAGGAATGGGACGTGCCAGGAGGAATGGGGCGTGCCGTAAGGTCTTTACAATTGGACGCGAAAGCTTCCTGATCCACATAAAAGCGAGCCATAAACTTAATCACTTTTGGCCAACAAACAATTATACAAGACCAAATACATTTCTTTCACTGTGAAAATAGCAATAATGATATTGAGAATACATTCAAAAGTACGTTACCTTCGAAATTTAGGGTGCGGGTTAGGCTACATGATGTCATCACCACCGCGACTTTTTTTTAAAATCATTAAAAAACAAATTAAATTATTATTTTAAAGATAAAAATATCTCCTATTAAAGTCATACTAGTTTTGTACTTTCATTTGAAGTACATACAAACTAATAGTAATGTTATTTTTATAATAATGGTACAGCAAATGTTTTTGCTGTATAAAGGCATACATATATATCTGTGTTTGATCAAACACTCACCATATAATTATAAAATGAATTAAAAACGGTTTAATAAATTTCTTTTAAGTGACATAAATCAATTAAGCAAAACAAACACCATTTTATCCAAAAAACATTTATTCAGTTGTCATTTTTACAATAATTTTTTTTGAAACATCATTTTAATTTGTCATCAAAGGCTTATGTTCTAAGTCAAAACTCATTCCTTCACTGATTCATACTATAGTAGCAACTGTCCGCACAAATGAACAGTCTAAAAACTCAAATGGTGTCTTAAGAATAAAAAATAAAAAATTAAATTCTATGGCATCATTTGAACCTTTCATATAAACAAAGTTAATACATTTCAGTAGTTTTAAAGCTGTTGAGATAATTGAAAAACTTTTGTCCAGAAATTTGCATGTCAGGGTGGCACAACTGCAAATGATGGTTATTTTATTAGGGTAATTACAGTATACATGATAATGCATCGTTCAGAGGAGCCTCAATGATGAGTGAAAAGAGTCCAATACTGGTAAAAACTGCTTTCAAGTATGGTAGGTTGGTACACTTTCCATATCAGTTGAATTTAAACACTTAGAAATGTTTACAACTGAAACTTGTTTAAATTTCAAAAAGTCAAAGTTAATGACTCAAAAATATAAATAAATAAATAAAATAAAATAAAATAAATTAATAAAACATCAGTTTTGAAAAGATTTTGAGATTTTTAAAAAACAATTTTTGAAGCTTTATTTGTCAATTACACACACACACATATACACATTATACAGTATATATATATATATATATATATATATATATATATATATACACACACACACACTACCGGTCAAAAGTTTTAGATCTGTAAGATTTTTTATGTTTTTAAAAGAAGTATCTTCTGCTCACCAAGGCTGCGTTTATTTGATTAAAAATTCATTATTTTCGTCATATTGTGAAATATTATTACAATTTAAAACAGCTGTTTTCTATGTGAATATATAGTTAAGTGTAATTTATTCCTATGATCAAAGCTGAATTTTCAGCATCATTACTCCAGTCTTCAGTGTCACATGATCCTTCAGAAATCACTCTAATATGAGGATCTGATGATCAAGAAACATTTATGATAGTAGTTGATACCCTACGGCAACTGTCAAAAAATGATTGATTGACAGGTGCCACGCCCTTCCGGTGACATGTCCCGCCCCTTCCGGTGACAGGTGTCCCGCCCCTTTTGACTTTTGATTGACAGTTTGACAGCTAGTTTTGACTTTTGATTGACAGGTTGACAGTTAGTATGACTTTTGATCATGTTTTGACAGCTAGTTTTGACTTTTGATTGACAGCTTTTGATCATGTTTTGACAGCTAGTTTGATGCCTTTTGAACATGACAGTTAGTGTTTTTGAAGCCTTTTGATCGTTTGAAGAGACTGTGATTAAATAATACGTCATGGCTAAATGACAGCTAGTTTTAATTGTTTGAAGCCTTTTGAACATGACAGTTAGTGTCTGTGTGTGTGTGTTTTTGAAGTTGGTATCACACACGATCCTCCCTACATATTCCTGAGCGTATCCGGGCTGTACTGTGAAACTGATAAGAAAAAACTGTGGAAGTTTATCTCACACAAATGTTGAAAAACCATTCAGTTCTTTTAAAAGAATATAAAATAAAGATCTTACTAAAACCTCACACCAAAAGTTTAAATAAAATGGAGTCACAAAAACAATTGCAATCAGTTAAATGTTTATAGAGTTAAAAAACAAACAAAAAACAAACAAAAAAACATACAGGTTATGAAACAATCAATTACATGTTTAGAGAGTTGAAGAAAAAACATATAGCTTATGAAACAACGCAATAAATGAAACGGGTTCACGAAAAAAATAAAATAAAAAATCATCTCACATGTTTAGATAACTAAAGCGCCTCTCCAGCACAGCCCCGGCCTGAGTGGTGCGCGCGCCCTCCGCATTCTGACATCCCCCTCCTTCTGCTCCTCCACATTCCAGAGCACAGTGATAGTGAGAAACAGAGATTTTATAAAATAATGTCTATTTCACACAAATAATATAATATACAATAATATAAAATATCATCTTACATAAAACATTCTGTTCTTTAAAAGAATATAAATGATTATAAATAATATAAAATAAAGATCTTACTAAAACCTCACACAAAAAGTTGAAATAAATGTAGAACTATCCAGTTTAAATAAAATGGATTCACAAAAAATTGCAATGAGTTAAATGTTTATAGAGTTGAAGAAAAAAACAAAACAAACAAAAGGGCCCTCTGGCCTCTTTACACCAGCGTTTGACCTGCGGAGCTTTCAAAAAGCACCAGCTAAAGGGTGTGTGTGTCTGTGTGTGTGTCTGTGTGTCTGTCTGTGTGTGTGTGTGTGTGTGTGTGTGTGTGTGTGTGTGTGTGTGTGTGTGTGTGTGTGTGTGTGTGTGTGTGTGTGTGTGTCAGAGAGTCACACAAATTCAGTGATCAGGATATCAGGTGCTGAGTTTATAAGAAGTATAATCTTAAAAGTTTAAATGATATCTTTTAAAAATAAAAGATTGTTTTAATGAAATCTTTAAAGTTTGAATAAATACACATCTTCTATTTATCTTTTAGAAGATTACTGTAATGATTTTGTTTAACGGTTATTAAACAATGTCTGTTCAAAAACTGTACTTAGTCGTCTTAAATCTCATTTATATGAAAAGATTCAATCATAATTTTTTGTCCGTGTGGAGTTTAAATTTTGATGGCTTTCCATAGCCATGATGATTTTTGTACCGTAACTGCATATTCTATCCCTTACACCTAAACACGCTGATCTTTCTGAATTTATTTCAAGTATAATCTTAAAAGTTTAAATGATATCTTTTAAAATTAAAAGACTGTTTAAATAAAATCTTTAAAGTTTGAATACATACGCATCTTCTATTTACCTTTTAGAAGATTACTGTGACCTAAAGTATTATTTTTACTAAACAATGTCTGTTCAAAAACTTTAGATTGTTGAAAAACTGTACTTAGTCGTCTTAAATCTCATTTATATGAAAAGATTCAATCAGCTTTTTTTTGTCCATGCAGGGGATTCATTTTTTATGGTGGGGGCTTTTCATAGCCATAATGATTTTTGTACCGTAACTGCATATTCTATCCCGTACACCTAAACACGACCATCACAGAAAACTACATTTGTACATTTTCAAAAATGAAATAAATAAATAAATAAATAATTTAATATCATTTCTAAGCTGTATTGCACGCGCGCACACACACGGTTCTAAAAAATTAACTAATCGTGCATCATGTCACAGCGTATGTAATGTTAGTCTACTAACGCCTTTCCAGAGCCAAAGTTTTGTTCACACTAAATTCATTTAAAAGCATAATCTTAAAAGTTGAAATGATATCTTTTAAAAATAAAAGATTGTTTAAATAAAATCTTTAAAGTTTGAATACATTCATATCTTCTATTTATTTTTTAGAAGATTACTGTAATGATTTGATTAATTTGAACCTAAGGTATAATTGTTATTAAACAATGTCTGTTCAAAAACTTTAGATGGTTGAAAAACTGTGCTTAGTCTTATATCTCATTTATATGAAAAGATTTAATCAGCATTTTTTGTCCATGCGGAGTTTACATTTTTATGGCTTTCCATAGCCACAATGATTTTTTGTACTGTAACTGCATATTCTATCCCTTACACCTAAACACGCTGATCTTTCTGAATTTATTTCAAAGCATAATCGTAAAAGTTTAAATATGATCTTTTAAAAATGAAAGGTTGTTTTAGTTTGAAGTTTAAAGTTCTTAACTTTCTTTCTTAAAAAAATCTTTAAAGTTTGAATACATTCATATCTTCTATTTATCTTTTAGAAGATTACTGAAATGATTTTGTTTAACGGTGACCCTAAAGTATAATTGTTATAATGTGAGACAATGTCTGTTCAAAAACTTTCGATGGTTGAAAAACTGCACTTAGTCGTCTTATATCTCATTTATATGAAAAGATTCAATCATAATTTTTTGTCCATGCGGAGTTTCAATTTTTATGGCTTTCCATAGCCATAATGATTGTTGTACCGTAACTGCATATTCTATCCCTTACACCTAAACACGACCATCACAGAAAACTACATTTGTACATTTTCAATAAATAAATAAATAAATAAGTTAATAAAATTAAGCTAAATAAATATATAAATAAAAACACCTTAGATTTCCAGAGAGGTGAAGTAGTTCGTTATGCAACAATCCAAAAAGCAAATAGTTTAGGTTGTCAAACAAAACAGCCCCAGATCCTTCAGAGATAAACTACAGTGTGAAATAAATCATTTAAAAGCATAACCTTAAAAGTTTCAATAAGACATTTTAAAATGAAAAGACTGTTTAAATCAAATCTTTAAAGTTTTAGTAAAATCATATCTTCTTAGAAGACTTATGTATGATGTAAATGATTTTGCTTAAATTTAACCTAAGGTATAATTGTTACTAAACAGCGTCTGTTCAAAAACTTTAGATGGTTGAAAAACTGTGCTTAGGCGTCTTAGATCTTATTTATACAAAAATATTTCAAACAGTACTTTTGTCCATACAACATGTTGTCAAAGTTTGTCACAATGTTTTTTGTTGTTGTTGTTGTTTTGTTTTAAGAAATCCGAGGACTCTACATTGCTCTTATTTAGATTAAGTTGTATCTTTTAGAAAATCACCACACATTTTTCAGAGATTCTGGTGGTCCGTGGCGCCACTGCGTGGCATAAGTAAAGTTTGTCTTGAGCGAATATCTAATTTTACCCGTCTTAATTCAAATCATGACCTTACTTGTAGCTATGATCTTTTACACGTATAAGATCATTTTTACTTGTATCTCCCGAACTATCCTTAATCAGTGTGGAAACACACAGGGTGAAACCCTTTACTGAGAATATACTATCGGTTATCTACTCAAAATGTTAGCATTTGTTGCGCGTACATTTACACGAAGGACATGTATTTAAGAATAATCTTTATTTAAACTCTTATTTTGTTATTCACATTCATTTGTTTCAGTATAATGATGGATTATAAGAACCACACAAAACAATATTAATTATTTATTGTTAGGTTTTCATATGTTTACATTTACAGCACATTTTTATATACATTGTTACTGATTTGAAGTGCACACAAATTAGTTACGTTGTAAATGTTACTTATATTTGTTTCTATTTTGAGTTTAAGTTTACAGTGATGAACTTCAGACATGGTCCGCTGCAGGATTAGAGTCCGGACAGGAACAACATTTTAGCATTATTGGTTCTGCCCGGACATACCATTTGCTGGGAATTGCACAGGGGAGGAAGAAATGTTAATGTCTTTATTTAGTTGTACATTTATGATACTTGACTACATTTTGCTGTCCTTATCATAAATGTGCTTAGTTGTACATTTATGATACTTGACTACATTTTACTGTCCTTATCTTTATTTACTATATACCTCTGTTTGATTTGATTTATTTAATGTTATAGATTAGATTAGATTAGATTCAACTTTATTGTCATTACACAAGTACAGGTACAGGGCAACGAAATGCAGTTTAGGTCTAACCAGAAGTGCAATAGCAGCAAGTGCAGGATATACAGTGGTTCCATAAGTGCAGAACATGGATATGTACTGAATAAATATAGAGTTGAATACTATTATAAACAAAAATGTACAGATAGATTTGTCCTATGAATATAATATACAGATAACTATTACTGTGAACAGAATTTACAGCTAGATATGTACTGAATATAATATACAGATGGCTATTACTATAAACAGAATTTTTACAGATAGATATGTACTGAATATATATACAGATGGGTGTTACTATAAACAGAATGTGAGCATAATATACAGATGGCTATTACTATAAACATAATTTTACAGATAGATATGTACTATGAATATATATATACAGATGGGTGTTACTATAAACAGAATGTGAGCATAATATACAGATGGCTATTACTATAAACAGAATTTTACAAATAGATATATGTATAAGTTAGGCTAAAATGAGCAGTATAACAATGGATTTAAAGTAGTGCAAATAAAGTTTGGACAGAAGCTATCCGAGTGAAAGTGCAGTGGAAGTAATTGCATATTACAGTTAAAGTACGGTATTGCAAATGTATATGTAAACAGTCGGTACTGTAAATAAACAGTCGGCAGTGCAAATTGAGCATATTCCAGTCAAGGTAGTAGTGCAAGATGCATATGTAAACAGTTGTTTCTGTAATAACAGTCAGCAGTGCAAATGAACATTATAGTATTGCAAATAACAAAATGGAGGCAGGTGTGAGGAGGGAGAGGAGAGTCAATCAGTATATGAGGGGAGTGGGATCAATGAGGGTTAGAGTTTAATAAAGAGACAGCTCTGGGGAAAAAACTGTTCTTTAGTCTGCTGGTCCTGGTCCGGAGGCACCTGAAACGCCTGCCGGAGGGCAGGAGAGAAAACAGTCTGTGGGCTGGGTGAGAGGAGTCCTTAAGGATGCTGCGAGATCGATGCAGACAGCGTTTCCTCTGGATGTGCTCGATGGCAGGTAGTGGAGTCCCAGTGATGCGCTGGGCGGTTTTCACCACCCGCTGCAGTGCCTTGCGCTCTGCAACAGAACAGCTCCCATACCACACTGTAGCACAGTTGGTCAGGATGCTTTCTATTGCACAGCGATAGAAGTTCACCAGGATAGTGGAGGAAAGCTGATTCTTCCTCAGTGTCCTCAGGAAGAAAAGGCGCTGGTGAGCCTTCTTGACCAGGCTGGAGGTGTTGGTTGTCCAGGTCATGTCCGCCGAGATGTGGGTCCCCAGGAACTTGAAACTGGAGACACGCTCAACAGCCATTCCATTGATGTGGATGGTGTCGTGTGTGCCTCTTGACACTTTCCTGAAGTCCACGATGAGCTCCTTCGTTTTGGTGGTGTTGAGGAGCTGGTTATTTTCAGTGCACCATGTGGCCAGGTGCTTGATCTCCTCCCTATAGGCAGTCTCATCGTTGTTGCTGATGAGACCAATCACCGTAGTGTCGTCCGCAAACTTGACGATGGAATTAGATCCGTACACAGGCTTGCAGTCAGAGGTGAAGAGGGAGTAGAGAAACGGGCTTAGCACACAGCCCTGTGGTACACCAGTGTTGAGTGTGATGGACGTGGAGCAGTTGGAGCCTGATCGAACATTCTGGGGTCTGTTGGTCAAAAAGTCCAAAATCCAGTTGCACATGGAGGTGTTGATGCCCAGGTCTCCAAGTTTGGCTATTAACTTAGTTGGGATGACAGTGTTGAATGCTGAGCTGAAGTCAACAAACAGCATGCGTGCATAAGTGTTCTTATTGTCCAGATGTGTGAGCACAGAGTGCAGTGCCATGGAAACTGCATCCTCTGTGCTCCTATTGCTACGGTAGGCAAACTGGTGTGAGTCCAATGTGGATGGAAGAGAGTCTTTTAGGTGTGCCAGGACCAGCCGCTCAAAGCACTTCATTACGATGGGTGTGAGTGCTACAGGGCGGTAGTCGTTAAGGCACTTCGGGCTGGAGTGTTTTGGCACTGGCACAATGGAAGTGCATTTAAAGCATGTTGGTACAGCTGCTTGGGCAAGAGACAGGTTGAAAATGTCTGGTATATAAATATAACATAACAGATTAATATATCCTGTTAATATAAATATGCAGTTTAATAACAGTAAAATATAATATAACAGTTTCAATTTATAAATTACAAAATACCATTTTTCAACCGAGTGAATCTAGGCCTTCAGGGGTCAACGGTTTAGGTCAGTTGGCGAAAACACTGCGTGTTTAAAAATCAAATACTGTATTATAGGGGTATGCATTGGCACTGATTTTTCATCAGTCATGAGGCAATACAAGCAGTCAGATATTGAACAACAGATTTTATTGGCTGCTATGTGTGTATTATCACTCTCCTGTATCTTTGACATAAATGTCATTAAATAAAATAAAATTGAATGGTACAGGGTATTGGATATGGCATTTTCAAACCTGAAAAAGAAAACATAAATCACTGCTTTCAGTGCTTTGAATGAGAAATGTTTCTCTTCTCTCTGCTTGAGAACCATTTGAAATTAAATTTCAACTTTATTGTCCAACTCGAGGCCAGAAAATAAACATTGTAGGGGTGTAATGGTTCACAAAATTCACGGTTCGGTTCAATACGATACACTTGTGTCACGATTCGGTACGTTTTCGATACAGCAAAAAGAAAGAAATGCCAGAGAAATTTCCTTGATTTAAAAAAAATTTATTTTATTTATTAAAACTAACATCATAAAGTATGATATTTTTTTACTTTGAGCAATGATGGAGCTATAATTGACTCTTCTTATGAGCGTATAAAAACAAAACAGCTCCTTGGAAAAAATGAAATGTTTATTTTAATTCAGATTAACATTTGAGGGCAACAATGTTATTCATAATGTCGAAATAAATCCGACATAACGTTACTTGAAAGCATTATAGCCTACTATTCCTGCCAAACTTCCATGGTTGCAGTTAGTGTTACTACAGTAAATCCATGGTGAATGTTGCTGATCTGTGGACACTGGATAGTTCATTCATGTCACAATGTTTCTTCCTGGTTTCCACGTCAGCGCTGTTTGATCTGTTAATAACGGTGAAATGTGAATGTTTCTCACTAGATCTCGCAGCGATATTATTACTTTAGTGGCGAGTTCAAATTCTTTCTTCACTGGATCTCTTAGCGCTGTGTAGTATTAGATCGGCTCGCGCTGCTTTGGTCCAAACTGATAAACAGTCCGTCACGAGTAGCTCAGTTTCGTTCCGCTTACATTGCGTTTGCCATTTGATGTTGTGGTCGCGCCAGCGTCTACTATGAGCGCGCTCGCGACGCGCTTACATTTGAAATAACCGTTCGGTTTGAAAATGCGTGCCTTGTACCGAACGGTTTAATACGAATACGCGTACCGTTACACCCCTAAAACAGTGACATAATCGATTATGGCACTTTGCCGCATCGATGCTGAATCATGCATGCCCCGCATTGCGATGCATCGCCGAATCGATTATTGTTGACACCACTACTGTATTACACTTTTCAAAGGATAATCTAGCTATAAAGTTAGAATAAAAAGTTAAAAACCAAACATATCTTCATACCTGTTGTGTTCTGACACAAGGCCATTAACTTGTTCTTTTTGTTTTATAAATGTATTTTGCTTATTTCTACAAATATCAACCTGATAAATATGGTAAACAAGATAATCATGCTACCCAATACGTCTGACACAACATCTTAAGAAAAACAGTGTTTTAAAATACAACTAAACCATGATAACAGATGATTTTTGACAGTCCTACATAAATGCATGTTGATTACTACGTTTCAGGCGTAGTGCAAGCATGCAATGTTTGAGAAATCTAATATTGGTGTAATCTTTGCGAGGTCTCACCCCCAACGCACAACTTTGTGTTGGGTGATCCAGGCATACTTTTACTAAATAAAATATCATGGAAGTCATTTTCAAACTGTAATTATACCATATTTTATTTAATAATATTATGGCTTCATGATGATTTAAAGTTTTTGTTTGTTTGTTATTAACTAATACCTTTATCTTTTAACTAACACTTCAACATCCAGCACAAAATTAAAGAGATATATGAGCTAAGGATGTCCTCTGACCCCAAATAAATTGATAGTGGAATGTTCACAATCTACAATATACAGTTAGATATTCTCCTACTTAGTATGTGTGTAAATAGTTGTGCTTAAATCTTTGGGTGTATTTTTACACACCATAGTGATGCAAAGTTCCACATCCTATGGACTAACTTTAAAACATCATCTTATTCTTTATCTTTAAGATTCAAAAGACCAAATCACTAAGAAAAGCTCCGTTTATAATAAAAAAGTTTCCAAATGATGGTTTTATTACTTCGCTAGATTTAGTAATCTTGTTCAGACGACACTGTTTCACATTTTGTATGATGGACTGTATGTGTTTTAGGTGAAGACGTTTCTTTGAGAGCCGTCAACATTCAGTGTTTATAGAAAAAAAATGACCATTTAGAATTTAAGTGATAGTCTTTCTGTTTGACTAAACTGATACTTCATTTAGTGCATGCTGTTTTACAACAGAATCACATCCGACTATGGCACCGAGAGAGGCATATTCATCAAAGCTTGAGGCTGTTAAACAAAGTTCCACACTTTGGTAAAACCTGCTGATAAAATTGCACAAAAGTAAATTCTAGAGGTCAACTGGGTTAAAAGTAAATGAGCCATTTAAAACAAACACAGAAAAGCCACTATAGTGATCAGTTTTAGCTTTTGAATGTCTGTAATTGACCTTGTTTTTGTACAGTTTGCAAAAAGTATATAGTCTCCGAGCGTGGTCAAACATGTTCATATAGGAATGTATGAAAAACATGAACACATATTGCATAAAGAGAATTAAATGACGGCCCTTCAACATGAGAGTGTTTAAGACTAAACAAAATATATTTATTTTAGAACATCTTTCTACGAAACATCGACGTCAAAGATGAGTATTACACTTCAAACTCGTCTAACTATTACACTTGTGCATTTCGCAGCACAGTCATAGATACACAGTTATTTTGTGTGTCACTAAACAACAGTTAAGCTAATGAATCACAGTTGATACGCGGTATTTTTACGCGAAAGGAGGGTTGATTCATTTTTTATTCTGTCCACACCCGAGTTTTAGGCCCGATCCAGAAAACAGACGTTGTGTTTTATGTCTTAATAATTGTTCTTCTTTTTATGAAAACGTGGTAAGCAGTTTTTGGCCTCATCGGCAATATTTTAACATATCGTAAGTTTCAATGGTTAGATAAATCATCTAACTATTATATCTAACAATCAAAAGTTATATGTGAAACAAGCTCAGTCGCATTAGAGTTGGATTTTTGTTTATATTGAACATTGTTATTGAACCGCATGTTTAACAGTGCTATTGTTCTCGGCCTCATCTAAGTTCACATAGTTTTCACCGGAGCATATCGACTCTGAAACAAGACCAAATATTAGCACGTAACATTTTGGACACCTTTGTTTTTAGGCATCTTTGATTTTGTTTGCATTTCTTCTGAAACAACCTGTTTTGAAATTGTTTAACAATTTTTAACATCACTAGCGTAACACTTATCGTATTGCCGGGTGTGATTGTAATGTTTTGTATGGCGTTTTCTTTACACTTTCCCCCGGATATCTGTTTCCTACAGTTAGCTGTAATGTTAGTGAACTCTGTCTTCTCTTTGTTCATATACGACAGTATTCACATGAATTGGTTTGATTTGATAAAATTATGGTTTAAACCATCATCTTCATGTGAGACATTATATTATTATACCGTCCTAGTTTTTAAATAGCGCTAAAATGTATATTTTATATTTTAACCTTCATGCGGATATAGAATACCGCACAAGGTTCTCTGACATATCTTATCGTGTAAAACATCTATGTAGATCTAGCTATGTTTTTAAAAATACCGCAAAACAAAGACAAGGCTAAATATATGGCTAATCTTTCTATAAGCGACCCTCAAAATCTGTGCATACAACAAAACACATGTATGTGTACAATGATTTATCAGAAAATTACTTTTGTTTGAAGAAAAACTTCAATCAGCTGGTGCTTGATAACTATGGAATTTATTAAACACGGTAATGGTGTAAAGAAAACGCCATACAAAACATTACAATCACACCCGGCAATACGATAAGTGTTATAAGTGATAAGTATGCAGTGTAAATGAGGGATTACGCCACGCATCCAGTGTGTCACCGGCCTAACCCCTCATTTACACTGCAAACGTCTGCAGTGCATTACGTCTGCGACAAGGTTTTATTCCGTCCTCCACGCGGTGCCAACTCACACCAGGAGCATTTCAGAAGCGGAGCGACTGGATGCGCGAGACCACGTGATTTGCCTGTCCGACGTGGTTTTTCTTGATTTTGGGGTTTCTACCATACAGTCTATGGTTTCTACCAAGGATATTGGTGTGTAATACGTTTGGGAGTTTGCACATGGTGTTTATTTTGAATTTGACAATGTTTATTTTACTTTTATTTTGTATTTCCGGTGCGACTTGGACGCGCGTCCGTCAAAAATAGACTAGGCGCCTATATTTAGCGAAGCGGCGTGGAGAGCCGCTTCTGGGAAGCTTCTGAAACGCGCCGCGTCGCGGCCGGTGTAAACAAGAGCATTGACTAGAATGGGCGCGATCAGCTCCGGTAGCCGTGTCGCAGCCGTAATGCGCTGCAGAGGTGTGCAGTGTAAATGAGGGGTAACGCTTATACACTGGCCGGGAAGCCGGTCGCGGTCAGGTCGGGTTCATTCATAACTTGCGCCATCCCAGCTAACAGTTACGTTGTGAAGACGTAACCGGACCGGACCATATTCGTCGTAGCGACGTGCCACATAACGTTCCAGTGACGTAACTTTGTGATTCCCATAATCGTCGTGGCGACGTTATAGTGGTACGTCGCAAGAACGTGATGAGTACGTCTTTATGACCAAACTGGCACGTTGCAAGGACGTAACACCAAAGGACCATATTAGTCGTTGCGACGTGCCACATAACGTTCCAGCAACGTAACTTTGTGATTCCTGTATTCGTCGTGGCGACGTTATAGTGGTACGTCGCTGGAACGTGGCAGGTACTTCCTAACGACCAAAATACCACGTCCGCATTTATTTTTAATATACTTCTCACCTTTAGTCCTGGGAATTAAGATGTGCTTGATCCATAACATTGAAATCCACATAGAACTGATAAACTCAAACATTTCATTCTCTGCTGTAAAACCTTATACATTCTAATAGGGAATTGTGTATTGTTTTCTGTTAATACGTTTAGGGATCAATACAGATATGTAATGGAAACCAATACAAACTTGTATTAAATTCTAAATAGAAAATGGCCCAAAACCACACTGCATTAATTTATTAATCAGCATTTATTCAGTGTTTCTTTGTACAAACTAAGCCAATACATTTTGAACATTAACGATTTTTTAACCATGTTAACAAGTAATGAGTACAGAAATGTAACATCAATTAATTAATCAAAAAACATAATCAATGAATAATGTAACCAACTATTAAAATGTTTTATTCTTTTTACTGAAAAAAAAAAAAAGTGTTTGATATTCTTATTGATATACTCTCTAAAATTTGGCGGATAAACAATAAAGACCTTAAAAAAAAGAAATGAAAAGATTCAGCATTTTCTTTATTATTAATTTTATTTGCAGAAATAGGTTCAGTTGTTTCCTGTAGTGTCCTATGAGGCTCCTGCTACAAATGTCTGGTGGTGATGTGCTTCATTGCTTCACTACCAGTAGCTAAACCTGAACAATGCGACAATTACCAAAGATCTATAGTCCTTGAGCTTCTCTGAAGCTAACAAATAAAATACAAATATTGCTCATAAAGAGTAAAGATATGTAAAAGGAACAATATAGATTTCTAGCATTTCTCCTGTATTATTTCGGCCACCAAAATATACATAAAGAGTTTTTTGTTCAAGAAAATGAGCATGATGACTGCGTCCCAGCTGTGGAAACCGCTCTTTCAGACAGAGTTGAGGAGGCAGAAGGAGATGATGGAGAGCTGTGGGAGAAGAGGATGAGTTTCTTTCTTACCCCACCAGTGGAGGGAAGGGTCTTCTGAGGCAAGGAGAGGAGGATGGTCTCTCTCTATATATTGCTGGAAAATACAAATAAAATGTACCATACTATTGTAGTCAGGTTTATAGTTTTTTGTTAGAAAGGAATAAGAAAATTGTCTAACTTACGTATTCCTCCTCCTCCTCCTCTTCCTTATCCCGAGCTGCACTGTCACCTCATCGTCCTTCTTCAGGTAGCTAAAACAGAGGAGTACTTTATTAATGTTGCTAATATAATGCAGTTTTTCGAAAATACAGCAAAAACAGTAATATTGTGACTATCATTAAAATGTAAAATAGCTGTTTTCTATTTTAATGTATTTTAAAATATAATTTATTCCTGTGATCAAAGCTGAATTTTCAGCATCATTACTCCAGTCTTCAGTGTCACATGATCCTTCAGAAATCATTCTAATATGATGATTTGATGCTCAAGAAACATTTATGATTATTATCAGTGTTGAAAACAGTTGAGCTGCTTAAGATTTTTGTGTAAACCATGATGCCCTTTTCAGGATTCTTTGATCAATATAAAGTTCAAAGAAAAGTTTTAAAGTTAAAGGGACTCTGTGTAGGAATTTCTCCCATCTAGTGGTGAAATTGTATTTTGATTTCAAATTAATAATGCTCTCCAGCGCCTCACTTTTTCAAATGCGCTTTGCATCTACGGTAGCTGTTATGTACCAAAAAGCTATGACAGGATGTCTTATAATAGCACTTCGAGTTTTTCTTGGTGAAACTGAAACTTGAAACAACGAAAAAAAGATTGTTAGTTATCAATTACTGACTGTGAAAAACATTAACTATGGTAATTAGTAGTAATGCCTTCTTTACTCGTTATATTTTTTGAAGTACGTGCATTGTTAGATATCATCATCATCAGAGCCTTCTCTATCGTTACTTTACTCAATAGCTGCTATTCATCAAAGAGTCTGTTTAACTTTTAACTATAAATGTTCTACTGTCTATATAACATAGCTGCCAACTTTTGAGTTTTGCTTGGAGTGAGATTTATGGAGGAGCGGGGGGTGGGGGGATATCTACACAAGATAGGCATTAATTTTTCTCAAGAAAAAAACAACTCACCTAATGCTGTAAACATACAGAAAGATACATAATGCGTTTTTTTATTATTATAATAACTTTATTTAATGATATAAATACAAATATAATAAATATGTAATATAGTACACATATTTAGCAAAATACTCTTTATAGCTCTTTTTTTCTAGCCAACTAACTGCTAGCCTTTATTATGGTCATTAAATGGCTTTCCTGAGGTAAATGTTGTGACATACATAATTGTTCTCCAACTGTTTACCATTTGTTTGATTGATTGGTCGATATAATGTATGAGGAATATACATTTCGGTAAGTTGTACTGTATCTTTCAACATTGTTCATTTGTGTTTATTTACTAGCTAGAGATGATCGGTTCACGTGCCGCTAGGGATCCGTCTTGACTCGCGTCACATTTACAAGCGCCAAAAACAGTATATATTGTTTGAATTTCGTAATAAAAGTGACAGAATCTGAGAGCTGAGATTTTTTTTATATCATAAGTAACCTGCTCTGTCTATTCTGTCAGTCTCCATGTCCTCTTTGCTTCGCGATAAAGTACACAACCAAGCAATGAAAAAAAAAGCTTGTAATTAAGACCGTAACATTGACTTACCTGTCGAGAAGAAAGCAGGAAACTTCAGCGTCTCTTTTGAAAGCTTTCTCCTGCGTTAGCTATCCCGACATTAACCCTTGTTTTTGTAATCTCCGGTCACGTTTCCTTTTACGGTCTATTTTGAACTTTTTCGACGACGAGGACTCCTTATCCTGTGACTCAGCATATGTATGAATGAACGGTGTATAAATAATCGTGCAGTGTGCATCCTTTTAAACTTGCCGGTGCAGTGACAAGCGCCTCTCACTGCTCTGCTCCTCCGCTTCTGCTGACTTCAGTCACGTGACGCTGGTTCTGAACGAAAACGCGTTGTGGAAACGCGTTGGCCTAGTACTTTTTGTCCCTCTCTGCTATTATAGTTTTTCAAGATGGCGGAACTACATGGAAGCCTCCGTGGACTTACCCGTCCCATGTATATAAAGATAATAAATTCTTCGTTTACGAGGATTAGTCTGATCATTGGCATAGGTATTTGTACACCATTGAGGGCATATTTATGAATAAAAATATTGATTTTAGATAATAAAATACCTAAAAAGCTACACATAGTCCCTTTAAATCTTATAACATTATAAAAGTCTTTACTGTCACTTTTTATCAATTTAATCCATTCTTGCTATTATTGTTTTCCAAAATCTTACTGACCCCTAACATTTGAATTGTGTACACAAAAACAAGAAGCAGCATAACTGTTTTCAACATATTAGATAATAATCAGAAAAATTCATTGAGCATCAAATCATCATATTAGAATGATTTCTGAAGGATCATGTGACACTGAAGACTGGAGTAATGATGCTGAAAATTCAGCTTTGATCACAGGAATAAATTGCATTTTACAATATATTCACATATGTTATTTTAAATGTTAATATTATTTCACAATATTATTGTTTTACTGTATTTTTAATCAAATAAATGAGTCGGTAATATAGGTAAAAATATGGTGGGGGAAAATGGATATGAAGTTATTTAATAACTTAAGCTTCCTCAGTTCTCCCTGTGTTTCCCACTTCTCTGTCAGCAACTTCCTTAAAGGGATAGTTCACTTTGAAATTAATTTTTGGTATGTTTTAGCTTACCTCAAAGGCATCCAAGATGTAGGTGTCTTTTTTTCCGGAGTAGTTTCAATTTTGATATTTTTAGGTCAAACCGTTCTTGTCTGTCAGTCATATAATGCAGGTCTATGGTCACTGTCTCAAAACAGCATGCACAAAGTCCAAATTAAACAATTCCCCATCGTCCAAATTAAACAATTCCCCGTCGTAAGTACACATTGATGGCTTAAGACACGAAACGAGCGGTTTGTGTGAGAAAACGAACAGTATTTATATAGTTTTTGTCCTCTTGTAAACACACACACCCAAATGATCAGAGGACGCGGGTGCTTCGGTCTGCGCAAGCGCCGGAAAGCGACGGAAAAGGTCAGAGGGCGCGGGCGCTTCGATCTGCGCAAGCGCCGGAAATAATCTCTCGCGCGTGTACGTCACTCATTGTTTACACAGAACAGAGATTGTAGGTAAGACGGCTAATCGAAATGGTTCTAATTTGCGCTTATCCAGGATGTTTAAACCGACGTAAAAGAAAACAATTTCGTATGCTCGCGCAAACTCATCCGGGAGTGGTGAGTTTTCACGAATTCCCAATTTATAATCCTTCCCTCTTGAAGTTATGGTTGATCGCTCTTCGGCTGGATATCAACACACCCATAAACGTACTAAAGTTGATTAGATTAGATTAGATTAGATTCAACTTTATTGTCATTACACAAGTACAGGTACAAGGCAACGAAATGCAGTTTAGGTCTAACCAGAAGTGCAATAGCAGCAAGTGCAGGATATACAGTGGTTCCATAAGTGCAGAACATGGATATGTACTGAATAAATATAGAGTTGAATACTATTATAAACAAAAATTTACAGATAGATTTGTCCTATGAATATAATATACAGATAACTATTACTGTGAACAGAATTTACAGCTAGATATGTACTGAATATAATATACAGATGGCTATTACTATAAACAGAATTTTTACAGATAGATATGTACTGAATATATATACAGATGGGTGTTACTATAAACAGAATGTGAGCATAATATACAGATGGCTATTACTATAAACAGAATTTTACAGATAGATATGTACTATGAATATATATATACAGATGGGTGTTACTATAAACAGAATGTGAGCATAATATACAGATGGCTATTACTATAAACAGAATTTTACAAATAGATATATGTATAGTTAGGCTAAAATGAGCAGTATAACAATGGATTTAAAGTAGTGCAAATAAAGTTTGGACAGAAGCTATCCGAGTGAAAGTGCAGTGGAAGTAATTGCATATTACAGTTAAAGTATGGTATTGCAAATGTATATGTAAACAGTCGGTACTGTAAATAAACAGTCGGCAGTGCAATTTGAGCATATTCCAGTCAAGGTAGTAGTGCAAGATGCATATGTAAACAGTTGTTTCTGTAATAACAGTCAGCAGTGCAAATGAACATTATAGTATTGCAAATAACAAAATGGAGGCAGGTGTGAGGAGGGAGAGGAGAGTCAATCAGTATATGAGGGGAGTTTGATCAATGAGGGTTAGAGTTTAATAAAGAGACAGCTCTGGGGAAAAAACTGTTCTTTAGTCTGCTGGTCCTGGTCCGGAGGCACCTGAAACGCCTGCCGGAGGGCAGGAGAGAAAACAGTCTGTGGGCTGGGTGGGAGGAGTCCTTAAGGATGCTGCGAGCTCGATGCAGACAGCGTTTCCTCTGGATGTGCTCGATGGCAGGTAGTGGAGTCCCAGTGATGCGCTGGGCGGTTTTCACCACCCGCTGCAGTGCCTTGCGCTCTGCAACAGAACAGCTCCCATACCACACTGTAGCACAGTTGGTCAGGATGCTTTCTATTGCACAGCGATAGAAGTTCACCAGGATAGTGGAGGAAAGCTGATTCTTCCTCAGTGTCCTCAGGAAGAAAAGGCGCTGGTGAGCCTTCTTGACCAGGCTGGAGGTGTTGGTTGTCCAGGTCATGTCCGCCGAGATGTGGGTCCCCAGGAACTTGAAACTGGAGACACGCTCAACAGCCATTCCATTGATGTGGATGGTGTCGTGTGTGCCTCTTGACACTTTCCTGAAGTCCACGATGAGCTCCTTCGTTTTGGTGGTGTTGAGGAGCTGGTTATTTTCAGTGCACCATGTGGCCAGGTGCTTGATCTCCTCCCTATAGGCAGTCTCATCGTTGTTGCTGATGAGACCAATCACCGTAGTGTCGTCCGCAAACTTGACGATGGAATTAGATCCGTACACAGGCTTGCAGTCAGAGGTGAAGAGGGAGTAGAGAAACGGGCTTAGCACACAGCCCTGTGGTACACCAGTGTTGAGTGTGATGGACGTGGAGCAGTTGGAGCCTGATCGAACATTCTGGGGTCTGTTGGTCAAAAAGTCCAAAATCCAGTTGCACATGGAGGTGTTGATGCCCAGGTCTCCAAGTTTGGCTATTAACTTAGTTGGGATGACAGTGTTGAATGCTGAGCTGAAGTCAACAAACAGCATGCGTGCATAAGTGTTCTTATTGTCCAGATGTGTGAGCACAGAGTGCAGTGCCATGGAAACTGCATCCTCTGTGCTCCTATTGCTACGGTAGGCAAACTGGTGTGAGTCCAATGTGGATGGAAGAGAGTCTTTTAGGTGTGCCAGGACCAGCCGCTCAAAGCACTTCATTACGATGGGTGTGAGTGCTACAGGGCGGTAGTCGTTAAGGCACTTCGGGCTGGAGTGTTTTGGCACTGGCACAATGGAAGTGCATTTAAAGCATGTTGGTACAGCTGCTTGGGCAAGAGACAGGTTGAAAATGTCTGTAAAAACCCCAGCGAGCTGCTCCGCACATGCCCTGAGTACGCGTCCAGGGATGTTGTCTGGTCCAGCAGCCTTGTGCGCGCTGATCCTGCTCAGTGCATTGCAGACATCTGTGGAGGAGAGTGTGATCGGCGGGTGGTCAGCTGAGGATTTGAGCTTGGTGGCAGTTTCTCTGTTGTCTCTTTCAAAGCGAGCATAAAAGTCATTTAGCTCGTTCAGGAAGTTGACATCAGTGGCTGCGGGGGTGGAGTGAGAGGGTTTGTAGTCACTGATGGCCTGAATGCCCTGCCACATGCGCCGAGGGTCAGCGTTGGAAAAGTGTCCCTCTATCTTAAGCTTGTAGCAGTGCTTGGCCTCTTTGATGCCCCTTTTCAGATTTGCTCTGGATGTGCTATAGGCTTGTGCATCTCCTGATCTGAAGGCAGTGTTGCGTGTCTTCAATAGGAGTCGCACTTCCCTGTTCATCCATGGCTTCTGATTTGGGTATGTGGTGATCTGCTTCTGGGTTGTAACACTGTCAATGGTGGTATTGATATAATCCAGTACAGAGGAGGTGTAGCAGTCAATGTCCGTGTGAGAGCCACTGGTGGCTTGAGAAGCAAACATACTCCAGTCTGTGTGTAGAAACCTTTCCTGGAGTGAGGAATCTGCCCCCGCAGGCCACACCTTGATGGTCTTCACTGATGGCTTCACGCGATTGATGAGAGGTGCATATTTGGGGGTGAGGAACAAAGAAAGGTGATCTGACTGTCCCAGGTGGGGGAGGGGTGTCGCGACGTAAGCTCCAGCCATGTTTGTGTAAACATGGTCTAAGGTTTTGTTTCCTCTGGTGTGACAGGAAACATGCTGGTGAAATTTCGGTAGCACTGACTTTAAGTTTGAATGATTAAAATCACCCGCAACAATAAACGCAGCTTCCGGGTGAACGGTCTGTTGTTTACTGATGGCTGCGTGAAGTTCTTTCATAGCAAACTTGGCATCAGCATCCGGGGGAATATAGGCTGCAGTTATAATAGTGGAAGTGAACTCCCGCGGTAGATAAAACGGTCTACATTTAACCATGAGAAACTCAAGGTTAGCTGAACAATGTCTCCCAACAATAGCAGAGTTTGTGCACCAAGCTTTGTTAATGTAAATGCACAATCCACCACCTCTGGTCTTACCGGAGCCATCTAATGTTCTATCCGCCCGGAATGTATGGCGTCCCGCTAGCTCAATAGCGTTGTCCGGTATTCCGCTGTTTAACCATGTTTCCGTGAAAATTAGAACATTACAGTTCAAAAGTCTCTTGCTGTATGTGATGTTGAGTCGAATCTCCTCCATTTTGTTCAACAGCGACCGTACATTGGCAAGGAAAATGCTGGGTAAAGAGAGCCGGTGTGGTGTTAGCTTTAGCTTAGCTCTTAGTCCTCCGCGCTTCCCCCGCCAGAGGAGGGTCTGCAGCGATCATTTTTCCCCTGATGATTTTATAAACCAAGGAGAGGATCGCATAGTACTGACATCATCAGCTGTGCCTATGGTGTTTTCTCATCCAACGGAGGTATGTGAACAACGTCTTTGTATGTGTCCTTTGTATTTGTAAAGCTGGCATTACATGAAATGAGCAATAAAATGTATTTCTGCACCATATATTTGGTAAGAATGGTTTTACATGAGAGAGTTATAAGATATGTTATAAGAAGAGAAGATATGTGTAGCCTATACTAAGCAGCTGCTAGTCAAACCAATGTGAAACTATGTGTACTACTCATAAGGGTGCAGTCAATGATACTACTACTACTACTAGCCTAATAATAATAATAATAGTAATAGACAGTGTGGATTCACGAGAGATAATTTCCGGCGCTTGCGCAGATCGAAGCGCCCGCGCCCTCTGACGCTTTCCGGCGCTTGTGCAGACCGAAGCACCCGCGTCCTCTGATCATTTGGGTGTGTGTGTTTACAAGAGGACAAAAACTATATAAATACTGTTCGTTTTCTCACACAAACCGCTCGTTTCGTGTCTTAAGCCATCAATGTGTACTTACGATGGGGAATTGTTTAATTTGGATGATGGGGAATTGTTTAATTTGGACTTTGTGCATGCTGTTTTGAGACAGTGACCATAGACCTGCATTATATGACTGACAGACAAGAACGGTTTGACCTAAAAATATCAAAATTGAAACTACTCCGAAAAAAAAGACACCTACATCTTGGATGCCTTTGAGGTAAGCTAAAACATACCAAAAATTAATTTCAAAGTGAACTATCCCTTTAAGAAATGTTGAAATCGTAGAGCTTCCCCTCTGTTGTAGAGGGGTTATTTTGTCGCTGCTAAAATAACATAACCTGTATCAATATTTCTTTACCGTGAAAGATCAAAACGCATCTAAACTAGTTTCAGACAATTTTAGCTCAGTGTAAGTGACGTCATCGATTAACAGCACACAGCTGCTACATTTATGTTATATAAGTTTGTTAAATAAATTAGTCAACTTCCAATCACACATTCAACTGCACATAACCTCTTATCTACACAAAGATGTGATTATAAGCCCAAACTTTTGTAAATAAGAGCTTTAGGTTAGCCTCTCTTCTGAAAACAGTTGAGATGCTAACGGACTTTTTCGAAGACATTAAACCATTTCTACAAAGTAGCCTAAATATTCAACAGATGTAATAACACGTAAGAAAAGTGTCAGGAACAGTTGTGTATATTATGTGTGTGATTTTAGAGACTAAACTCACCTGAAAGCAGTGAAAACAACAGCAAGAGAGGGAGCTTTGCTGATATCCGTTTTGTTGCGGCGCCGTTTCCATGGCAACTCTGCGCCGCTCCAGGGTTTGAAAGCTACTCAAATGTTCAGCCCGCACGCTCATAAAACACGTCAGTCACGCAGCATTTACATAAATAAACATGTAGAATTAACACATTACTTAAATACAAATCTCATGAATTTAAAACTCATTTTTAAGTTCTTCAAGTTTGAAGTTCAGTTTGAAGATTTTTTTAATTGTTGTTTTTATGAACACACAACCTCCTTAATAATAATACAAATGATAATAATAATAATAAATATACAAACGTTTATATTTATGACAAGGTTGTTAGGACGTCGTGGTAAAGTTCAATTTTTTTTTATCTTGGCTAACGTTCCAGAAACGTTGTGGGCACGTCCTCAAAAGACGTCGCTAGTTTATCCCATGTAGAACGTTGTAAAGACGTGGTCCACTGGTCACCAGATAACTTTCCAGATAATTTAAATTATATAAATAAATGCATTACAAATATTATCCTAGTGATAATATGCCATTTGGATATTATATGGAACATTTACTTAATTCATCAAAGATTTTATTAAGTTATCTGGTGACCAGTGGACCACGTCTCTACAACGTTCTCGATGGGATAAACTAGCGACGTCTTTTGAGGACGTGCCCACAACGTTTCTGGAACGTTAGCCAAGATTCTAAAAAAATGGAACTTTACCACGACGTCCTCACAACGTTGTCATAAAGTAATGTCACGCTGACCAAATGACGACTAACTGACGACGTCGTCACAACGTACTGTGTTAGCTGGGATGATGTCATTTTGGAATGATATGCTAAAGCGTTACCTGCAGTGTCAACCCCCCTCCTTCCTGCCACCAATCAACGCGCCCCTCATTTGCATTATTAAAATGACCGTCCACGACAGCCAAAATATCGCATCAGATCTCGCGAGACAATAATGCCTTCAGAAATAAGGGTCTGAGGAGCTCTGTTTATTTTTTTTCCACTTTTCTTTTTTAGAAGGGCCTGAAAGACTATAATACAGCAGTAGGTATCCAAGGTAATACTAGGTTATGACTCCTTTAAGCTGTCCCAGGCTTAGGTGCTTCTTTTAGGGCTAAAATGCTTCGTGAATTACTCTTAGTCAAAATTAGGAGTCCTAAAGTTACGAGTGACACGCCCATTATTTTTAGGAGTTGCTCCTAAATTCGCCAGTTAGGAGCTACTTTTAGCCTTAAAATTATTTGTGAATACGGCCCCTAAAATGGAAAGCTTTTGTAACATTAAACACTACCCTTCAAAAGTTTGGGGTCAGTAAGAATTTTAATTACATTTTTTTTGGGAAAGAAATAAAATAAATTAATACTTTTATTCATCAAGGATGAGTTAAACTGATCAAAAGTTACAGTAAAGACATTTATAATGTTAGAAAATATTCTATTTTAAATAAATGCTGTCCTTTTGAACTTTCTATTCATCAAAGAATTTTGAAAGTACACAACTGTTTTCAACATTGAAAATAATAATGAATGTTTTTTGAGCATAAAATCAGCATATTAGAATGATTTCTGAAGGATCATGTGACATTGAAGACTGGAGTAATGATGTTGAAAATTCAGCTTTCATCTGAGGAATAAATTAAATTTTAAAATATATTGAAGTAGAAAACAGTAATTTTATATTTTCATAATAGCCTATTTCACAATGATACTTATTTTTTAATGTTTTTTTAATGAAATAAATGCAGCCTTGGTGAGCAGAAAAGACTTCTTTTAAAAACATAAAAAATCATACCGATCTTAAACTTTTGACCAGTAGTGTTTATATAGCATTGATTTAGCACAATGGGATTTTATAAATGTCTAATAAACTGCACGTCAAGCATGTTGTCCGTCATTTCCTCTATGTTGTTCTAGTAGTGTCCGACACAGAGGAGAAAATATGCTCGAGTCAGCAGGAGGAGCAGTCTAAATAGAACTAAAGATTTTATGCTATTGTGCACTAATCATCCTTGGGTGCATCTGAACTTTTTCACAAAGACCAACACTGGGAAGTTTAATGTTTATTAAAAATAACTGAAAATAACTTTTACTGAAACTCTTGGAGTTTGTGTTTTAGCAAGAGAGTCATGTCAGTCCTGTTCTCGGGTCTCAGCATTTGAATAGATATGCTGAG
This sequence comes from Leuciscus idus, assembly GCA_021554675.1. Taxonomy (NCBI): domain Eukaryota; kingdom Metazoa; phylum Chordata; class Actinopteri; order Cypriniformes; family Leuciscidae; genus Leuciscus; species Leuciscus idus. The sequence goes on along the minus strand of CM038625.1, from coordinate 11,013,090 downwards.
TGAATTAGGGTGGGCAGCACCACGACCGGCGCCACGAGGGGGCAAAAGGGGGCATTGCCCCCTTAGATCTGATTTGTGCCCCCTCAGTTTTATTTTTGTATTCATGGTTACAAATGAAATGTTTAACCTTTTGAGCGGTACAGTCCCATATATGGGATTTTTATTTCAGTGCCCCTGAGAGTACGGTCCCACATATGGGATTTAGAATGTTCAGTGACGACATAACTGCCAGATTCAAACTGTGCTTTCGCGCGTTGTTTGGCGCTGAGCCAGAGAGACGGACGAGCTCAGCGCTGTCATATATCACAACTATGCAGTGTTTTCAACCTCATAATGTTTATTTTAGGTTTCAGACATTTAAACACACATAAGCACTAGTAAAACAATACATTTGGACTTTGTAAAATACACACTGATGTCTGTGGAAGCAGCAATAACAATCTATTATATAATTTGCCAACGTGTGTTATTCATATCAGACAAACACAGTTGAAGTAACTATAAAGTTTACTCTATTCTCCTCTGTTCACCGGCCACTTTCTTGCATTTATTTCGGGAGAAACTGATGACTCACAGGATTCTCTGAACTGCGGCGCAAAGAAACACTGTGGCGCCCATCTCACGTTATAGATCAAGATTATTTATAAAGGTTTTTAAATGACCAAACACACTCACATACACATTTTTGAGAATCGGAATATCAGATAGTTGATGACATGGTAAGCAAGTTTGTGAATATTTTGAATAAAAAAGGGAAAAGGAAATAAAAGTGATACATCTGTCAAACAGTGTTATTGTGGCTGCGGTGTGTCACGTGACAAATATGACGCGTCGCCATGGAAACATTAAGGGGGAGCATTCTAAAATAACAGTCGCCTTGAAAAAATTCACGGTGGAGTGAAAAAATGGAGTCAGTTAGAATATTAAAATTAAGCGTGAAAGGGTTAATATATGCATAATAAATGACGCTGGCTTATCTTTTTTACCAAGCAAGTTATCAGTGTGTATTGTTCATTGATGGTATAAAGTTAAGCCCCCTTAACAATTTCACATGCCCCCTCAGTCATTTCATCCTGCAGCCGGGCCTGGGCAGCACTCTCAGTCCCGAACAGGTTCCGAAACCTGTCTCATCACAAAGTTTTGGTTCCTGCCCCTAAATTTATATAAACTGTAAGAGAACGTTCACTTAGTCAGACTTGGTTCAGTAACATCCCCTAAAACTATTAATTTAGAGAGCAAAAGTAAACTAGCATGCTTTAATACACAAGTTAATTTGATTCAGATGTAATGATAATATACAATCTTATTCTTTAAACGTCTTACCTTTTAAAAGGGCATCACAAACGGTCTGTTCTACCGCGCTGCTGATACTTTCGGGAAATATTGAGAGGCTCCACGAGCCGCCATTGCTGTGTCGCAACTTTCTCTCTATGGCTCTGACTCTGTCCAGGAGGAAACTCCTTTGACCAATGAGAAACCTCTTGCCACGCCCCTACCTCTTGCCACGCCCATTACTCCAAGCTGCAGCTACCCCTGTCTCATTTAACTTGACATATAGACATGTTTTATATATATATATATATATATATATATATATATATATATATAAAACGTATAAGTACGTCATATATAATAATAATACATTTAAATAGGATTTCAGTAGGTTGGCTTTCAAGCCAACTTAAATACATTTCTTAATATACAAATTAAATACCTTTTTTTCATTTACTTCTCATGTACATCTATATGTTCATCTATACCGTATTGGTCATGATTTTGGCAGGCAATTATTACAGATTAAAACAGTATAGCAACATGAAATTCCCCACAGTGGCACTCAAGGAGACATAGAACAAGAATCTGGTGGAGTTTGCAGAAAACAATTTGATTATATTTTTTTATGAATTTATAAAATATGTCTATATGTCAAGGTAAACATACTCGGTTACTAACATAACCTCGGTTCTCTCTAGAAGAGGGAACGAGTACTGCGTAATATCTTACGCTAGGGGAAAATCTCTTTTCCATGAGATATTGAAGCCAAAAATTATCCTTAATTTTTAAATAATGTTAAACGCGTTGCGGCAGCATGCATGGTCTCTCGTACAGCGTAATATCTTACGCTAGGGGAACACAGTGTAAAACGCTGTGCGTGCTGGGATCCAACACCAAAGTCCCAAGGGCAGGTGCCCAGGGCTCATATAGTGCATGGTCACCAGAGAATCCGGGAAAGAGGGGCTAGAACAGCATCATTCCCGTAATAAGAAGCGTCCTATAAGGAGCAAATTATATCAGTAGTGTTCCACACAGTCAGGGCGAAAAACTCGGCCTGGACTAATGTATATTATGGGTCTTACAAACTGCCCATAGAGTTATTTAATTGATCAGCGAGCGGCGCTCAAGCAGTTTCAGTTTTCTGAGCCGATAGCATCGGGGCAGACAACACCGAATTATCAGACCGAAAGCAGCTTAGCCTGCAAAGCGGGAACCTCTAGGTTATAAAACCTTATTAATGTAGATGGGGAGGCCCAGCCTGCCGCCATACAGATAATCCTGCAAGGCAATCCCGCTAGACCAAGCCCACGACGAGGCCATGCCTCTTGTGGAGTGCGCTCTGACACCTAACGGGCATTGCAGGCCCTTAGAAGTGTAAGCCAGCGCTATAGCATCAACTATCCACCTGGATAGACTCTGTTTCGACGCAGCTAGTCCCTTAGAACGTCCGCTGAGCGAAACAAAGAGCTGCTCCGTCTGTCTGAAGACAGTCAAGCGAGACACATAAGCCCTTAATGCCCTGACCGGGCAAAGGAAGCTTGCGTCCTTTTCCTCGTTATAGACCGGCAGGGCCGACAGGGAAACCACCTGAGCCCTAAACGGTGTGTTGAGGGATTTAGGAACGTACCCGTGCCTTGGTTTGAGTATGACTTTCGAGTCATTTGGCCCAAATTCCATACACGTCGCGCTGTAGCAACACTGGGTTGTACATTAATATTAATATTAGCTCAAATGATCTATAGGGAATTGTAATAATTAATTATGAATATGATTAATATTTTGCATATTACAGTTACGTTAATTTATTCGAAGTTGAAAATAGATCGATTTGTATATATGAATAATCAATCACAACGAATTCTAATTCATCATTCATATATCAATAATCCTATTTCAGATCGATTATGAGATAACCCTTAATGGAAAATTAATGTAATTACCGAACAGTCGTTTGTCCCGCAAACGACCATAAGATTAACTCACCAACTTTCTCATAAAAGTTACCACTTCTTATAATTCCAGAAAGATCAGTTTTCTGGCCATGAAAACTATCCTCCTGTCCTTATAAATTTAGGTTACTAAACCATAATCAAATTGTAAAGCCTGTAGCTAGATCAAACATTTCAGGGACTCGTTATGTGAGAATTATAGACAGGATCAATCAAGTATATAGGTTTTAATACAATTGAACTAATGAATACATAACTACGATTCACACAGAGTAAATATGTATGTATATACAGAACACGTAAACAAATACAAGACTAAACGGATAACAGATGAGAGAGGGAGAGGATGAAAGGGAGAAAGTGAAACTAAAGTTCAGGATGAGAGATCACCGAGATGATCTCAGCATGGAAAAATCACAGGCACTGTAACCTTGAGAGACAACAAGAAATCAGATTACATTAAAAGTTCAATAACTTATCTTGCAAAATGGTTCTCTTTGTTGCTGAAGAACGCCGAGTCGTGTTCGGGCGTGTGTCCTAAGAGCAGCGTGCGTGTTTCTTTAAGGAAGCAGGGCTGGCTTCTGTGAGCGCGGCCGCGGGATGTTCAAGTCTCTTTAAAGTTGAGGTTGCCGGCTACGTTCATTTCACTGAACGTAGGTAGAGTCCGAAGACGAAAATAAAGAAAAGACTTAAAGAAAAGAAAAGAGAAAACGGAGAATGCTCCCTAAAAGGGAGCCATATGGATCTTCTCGCTGACGAAGAGGGTTCGTAAAAGTGCTCCCTGAAGATTTCATGAGTCGGTCTTTTATGGAGAAGATGGGTTCACACCTACTCTGCGTACGCGGACCAATCGTCTTAGAGCATCTCGGGCGGGAAGATTTTTCTTTGTCTTGTCAGACACGCCCACTTGAATGAGTCATGAGGAGATGAAAGTAAGCTGTTCAGCTCCAGAAATATGAAAAGTGTAAAACAATGTACATTATTGCATTCTGCTATCGAAATCCAACTCTGTTAGATTGCGAGGTTTACAGAGATATGAAACTTGTCATATGAAGATTGTAGGGACACCAAGTTACATAAGATGTGCATAATTACACACATTTAAGGTTTGTTCATTCAAATAAACATCATAAACGAAGTGAATATAACCTAGGAAAACACTCAGGAGTATATGAAAAATTACATGCTTATATTCTAAGTTTAATGTCCAAAGTTAGTGTATGTGTGTGCGTTAATGTGTGTGTTGGAATGTCTGTCACGTTGCGCTTCCCGTTATCTCTTGCAGAGAAGTCTTTGGCTGCAGCTTCGTGCAGGGTCGTAAAGTGTTATCCTCTAGAAAGAGGAGTCGGGTTACGGAATGCGATTCCACTGGAAAGACATTCTTCAACAATACATTTCAGAGCTAGACAATAGAAAATCATATTATATGATCAAACAAACTAATAAAATATGCATACAGGAATTGTACATATATCAAAAGGGGTATTTCTAAGTTATAATAAAAAGGGTGTGTGTGTGTGAGATCTCCTGGCCACCTGGGTCTCTGGCTTGGAGAGAGAAAGGATTTGGAATTCTTCTCTCCTCCCAGGTGCCATAAAGTGTCCAAAAACATTCTAAACCCAGCCATGTCGGAGCCATGATGGTAATTTAGATTGTCGAGAGTCTTGATTTACCTATCTCAGTTCAGAGTGTAAAAAGGCTTTGGGTTTCAGAATAAATGTGCTTAGAAAACACGGAGAGTCCGAATTTGTTAATTCAGGACAAACGAACGAATGATTCAAATAGCCCAGTCGCTACAGCGCTCACTGAGAGCGCTTGCAAGTCCCCTATGCGCTTTACGAAACGCGAGAGCCAGAAGAAACACCGTCTTGAAAGACAAGTGTTTGATATCTATTGATTGGATTGGCTCGAATGGGGCCCCTTTCATGGCCTCCAAGACCGTAGAAAGGTCCCACATGGGAACTGAGGGAGGTCTGGGAGGATTCAGCCTCTTAGCTCCTTTAAGGAAGCGGATGACTAGATCGTTCCTTCCAAGTGACTGGCCAAGCGTCGGTTTAGTAAACGTTACTATGGCCGCCACGTAAACTTTGAGCGTGGATGGGGATCTGCCCTTATCCAGTAGCTCTTGCAGGAAGGAGAGAACCTCCGTCACCCCACAGTCTGGGGGTGATATGTCATGAGCTGTGCACCAGCTAGAAAACACAGACCATTTATTTATTTATTTATATATATATATATATATTTAATTTAATTAATCAATCAACAATACTATTGATCAGCATTACCAAACGTGGACGTTTTCCACTAGAAACAAACATTGATGTATTGTTTTAATTTAATACTGTGAAGCTGCTCTGATACAATCTGTGTTGTGAAAAGCATTATATAAATAAACTTGACTTGACTTAATATGGTCCTGTGCTCTATGAGCTCTGAGTGTGATCGAGCTAGAATCAGCCAATCGTCCAAGTAGCTCAAAATCGCATGCTCCGAAGTTTCAGGGGTGCGAGCGCCGCGTCCGTGCACATCGTGAATGTACGGGGTGCTAGGGACAAGCCGAACGGCAGGACTGTGTACTGATACGCCTGGCCCTCGAAGGCGAATCTCAAAAATCGCCTTTGACGTGAAGCCATTTTTATTTGGAAATACGCGTCCTTCAGATCTATTGACATAAACCAGTTCCCTTGGCGAATTTGCGTGAGGATTTTTCTGGTTGTGAGCATTCTGAACCAGCGTTTGGAAAGCACTTTATTCAGCTGTCTTAGATCTAGAATGGGTCTGAGACCCCTGTTTTTTTCGGTACCAGAAAATATCTGCTGTATAGACCCCCTTCGCTCTGAGTTTGAGATAAAGGCTCTATGGCCCCTTTGCTCAACAGTGTTGCTATTTCGGCTCGAAGTAGATGTGATACTTTCTTTTCTACCGTAGTTTTGATTTGCGCCGTGTAACGGCGGGGACGTCGATTGAACTGCAGCGAATAGCCTCTCTTTATAATGTTCAGCACCCATTCTGATACCCCGGGAAACTTTTCCCATGCACCTGCATGAAAAGCTAGGGGTTGAATGAGATCTGGGCTCTGGCCGCAACCTGGTGGCGACCGGAGAGCTTCGGTATGCTGTAACATAGACGCCGTGCTTACAGCGTTCGAGGCGGGGGGCACGCTGATCACAGAGGGCAGCCTGTCCGCGCTCGACTCTCCTAATGCAGCTTGCTGAGAGAGAGCGAGCCCCGTGGGGCTTGTCATGTCTGTGAGTGAATGTGGGCGCGGGACAGCGGGCACATTTACTACACTGAAAACACCGTCGGCTCGAGTTGACTGTATGTGTGTTGGTTTCGTTTTTACAGAAACCGTGGGACATGCAGTGTGTAGTGTTTGTGGGCACTGGGTCATGGGCACATTCACTACATTTAATGCACAATCGACGTGGGTCGATTTTATGTGTGCTAGCCCTGGAATGTGGCGGGCTGTGCTTGTGTGTAGGAATGAGCACTGGGCTGTAGGCATTTTTACTACACTCATAACATCATCGGCCGTGGCCGGAATACCAGAAAATACACTCTTTAACCCTCTGAGGTCGAGAAACGCGCCGACGCGTTTTGCTGGATTTTTTTCACATAGCAGCAACATAAACTTAAATTACTCCGTCATTTATGGTTATACAGAAAAAAGAAATATAAAAAAAAGAATCTGTGATATTTCTACTTTTGTATGTGTCCACTTACAATCAAATCAAAACATTGTGCTTTTGTAAAATAAAGAAAATAAACAGGGTGTGCGTTCTGCCTCTCCGTCGCGGTGAACTTTTTTTTCTTGAGCACGTCTATAAACTGAAACAAAACTCAGCGAATACTTCTCACACATTTATGAGCCATATACCTTTATACACATTTAAGTGTGTACTTTTAAATGATCGGATTCAAACTGAAAACAAATATTCTCTGTTTAAGTAATTTGTATAAAACCAACAGGATGTCCAGTATCTCAAACCGCTTGCTAATTACTTTTTAATTCCCACTCGCGCAAAAGAGATTCACATGCAAATCTCCACATGGAACGCGAACGCCCTCGTTACCTCAAACACAAAACACCAAAACACTTCACAAGTCTCTGCTTTTCGTCGAGTTTGGAAGACACGCTGTGAGCTTACATGGATTTACCTCAGAAGAAGAAGAACGCGATTTGAAGACAAGAAAGATGTAAGGTAAGAAATTCTTACTTATTAGTTTATGGTATTGTTGCATAAACTTCACATTGCAGTTGAACTGTTGCTAGATATATGGTGAATATTATACTATTTAGACCCGTGTTTCCTGTTAAATACTGTTTGTGGATATCTGCTCAAACATAGATATGTATAACCATAATGTTTAATATTTTGGAGCGCGATGGCGTTTGAATGTATCATATTTTGGAGCGCGCTGTGCGTTTGAATGTACAGTATCATATTTTGGAGCGCGATTGCGTTTGAAAGGAAAAATGCACCAAACATTAGGCTTTATGTTTTTACTATTATCTCATTTCATATTATCATAACGAATGGAAACATTTGAAGTAACATATGATAATCAATATATTTTTCTCTAGCGTAGTTGTTCTTGAAATCTTTTGGAAGATTTAATTTATTGTTATTATTATTTTATGCAGCACTGCGTAGCCTATGCCTACAAAGCACAACAAACCTGGTGTTATATATTATTGGAAACATGTGTGTGTGTGTGTATTCTGTGAATTTTAAAAAGAAATTTTAACCAGAAAAATCTAAAATCTATTCCCAAAATCGTGCAGCCCTATAGTTTCTCTTGATATCAGTATGTTCACAGTTTTTTCTCTTTTTTTTTCTTTCAGGGACCAGATGCAACTGAGTCCTGCTGACTTCAACATTCACATGAGTCTCTGTACATGAACATGGTAAAGTGAAAGGTATGTACAATGTTTTTAGGAATGGCACAAAGGTCTCTGTCTTTGGATCATTGTTTTCAATGTGCTCTTTTGTCATTTGTATTTTTGGATTGTGTTGTGTTGTAAATAAATCCAAACAATCTAAAAGCCATTCTTTTTTAAATCTCCTCATTCTTTGTGCAAGGTTGCTCTGAATGACAGGGCCTGATAGCTCCTAATAGGGCAGTTAGGGGAGTGTCTTTGTCTTTCTCAGGTGTTGAAGGCTTACATATTCATGAGATGATCACGCCTCTTCGCATATATTGTCTTATCTGAATGAGCAGTCAGGGTGATTTTCACATAGTTTTGGAGCAAATATTCTAGGCTATGTCATACAATTTTCAAAAGTCTTGTGAAGAAATAATCAGTATGGGTTTCATGGCCTTATTTCAGTGAGAATTTTTTTTTGTATTTTCACAAACCACGCATAAATGTCATTATCTCAAAACTACAAACTTTTACATACATGCTGCTGATATATTATTGTAGCAGAGTTTGTGCTGAATACAGTGTAATTAGACTTTAGACATGACAATGTCACTAGTAACAGAAAAAAACACAAATGTCAGAGCATGTCAGAACACCTCCAGGGCCCAGAAAACAGCTCAGACCTCAGAGGGTTAAGGGATTTATCTGGGTCGCCGTAAAAACGGCGTTTATGTGCAGGCAAATGGGCTGTGGTACCGGCTTGTTTTCTGCAAAATACACTGGAACAGTTGCATTTTCTGGAACTGAACAAGCGAGAAATTTTGGTGGAAGTCTGGCCGCAGCGGGACTTGAACATCCGTCGTTTTCCTAGGCGGGCTAGGAAGACTTTGAGGCCTCTGGCTTTATCTCAATCTTAGGCTGGGGCCCACGCGGAGGGGGGCGGCGGCCAGCAGAGTCAGAGCGTGGTCTAGAGTGCCAGGCCTGTCGACACTGTGAAGCGGCGGCGGGCAGAGGCTGCGGCTGGGAGCTTCGAGCAGACGGCTGTTTTGTGCGGCCTGCTGCGGAGCTGGTGCGCTTCGGTAGGAAGTGCTTCATGGCCTGTGACGTTTTCTGCACCTCAGCGAATCTATCCGCGAAGTCCTTGACGGATGATCCAAAGAGGCCGGCAGGAGAGATGGGGGCATCAAGGAACGCGGTTCCGGGACCCGCTGAGCACGGCGCTTTTTACGGCGCGGCACCGCAGCGGCCGGAGGTGCAGTCTCGGTGAAAGACACCAGACAAGTCCTCAGAGTCACCATGGGCATCAGCTCGCAGTGAGGGCAGCCGCCGTCAGCGAGCGCGAGAGCTGCGTGTTCCTCACCCAGACAAGAAACGCAGATGACATGGCGGTCCCATCGCTGAGTGGGGCTCGACACGAGCCACAGAAGTCAGTAGTCAGTGAGATTTAGAACAATAATCTGGTGGAGTTTGCAGAAAACAATTTGATTTAAAAAATTTTTTATGAATTTATAAAATATGTTAGCCTGACATCGTCATACTCAGATTCTAGTCAGAATGTGAGTCTGATACTGGTCCATTGAGCTTTGATTATGGGGCGTGTTTCAACCGAACCAGGAAAGAAAATGCCTCTGCACTCAATTGGAAAGACCTAGGGGGAGTAGAGTATTCCAATCAATGTTTCTTGGAGATGTTAGTGAAAATAAAATTCTATCTATAGTAAATGCATTAAAAAACAAGACATCTACAGATACGGATGGGTTAGATATGATCATTGTGAAAAAAACCATTGATTGTATTGTTAAACCTTTAAGTTACATATTTAATCTTTCATTTCAAACAGGGATCTTCCCTAATAGGATGAAGGTAGCAAAGGTGGTCCCACTATACAAAGACGGTGATAAGCATATGTTTACAAATTATAGATCAATTTCGTTATTATCTCAATTTTCTAAAGTCCTTGAAAAAAATGTTTTACAAAAATTTGATGAATTTAATGAAAAAAACCAGTTGTTAAACGAGAGCCAGTATGGATTCCGTTCAGGTAGATCTACAGCTTCTGCGACCATGAATATAGTTGAGGACATAGTAAATGCAACTGACAACAAGAAACACACAATAGGTGTGTTTATCGACTTAAAGAAAGCATTTGATACAATTGATCATTCAATCTTGTTATTAAAGATACAATTATATGGTGTGAGAGGAATAGTATTGGATTGGTTAAGTAGTTATTTGAACAAAAGACAACAGTATGTTCAGTATAATAATAACAAATCCAATAATATGCTAATTCAATGTGGTATACCGCAAGGTTCAGTTTTAGGACCAAAATTATTTATACTTTACATTAATGACATTTGTGATGTATCTAAGTTATTGAATTTTGTTCTATTCGCAGATGACACAAACATTTACCTCTCAGGAAATGACTTAAATGAATTTGTAATTAGTATGGAACAAGAAATGGTTAAAGAGAAGGAATGGTTTGACATTAATAGGTTGTCATTAAATCTAAAGAAAACAAAGTTTATGATTTTTGGTAATAGAAAAAAAGATGAAAGTATTGTACTATCAATAGCAGGAAAAAAATAATGAAAGTTAGGGAAATTAGGTTTTTGGGTGTGCTACTAGATGAAGGGTTGACTTGGAAACCACATATCTCACACATACAAAAAAAGATATCTAAGAGTATTTTTGTTCTAAATAAGGTAAAACATGTGTTAGATTATAAGGCATTGAGAACTTTGTATTGTGCACTGGTGTTGCCTTACATCAGCTACTGTGTGGAGGTGTGGGGAAACACATTCCAAAGCAACACAAAGTCACTCTTTCTATTACAAAAGAGAGTCATACGAATTATATTTAAAACAGATTATAGAGAGCACACAAATGCCTTATTTTTGGCTCTAAACTGTTAAAATTTAAAGAATTGGTTGAATTACGGACACTTATTGTTATGTTTAAAGCAAAAGATAAAGTATTGCCCACAAACCTTCAACACTTGTTTATCCTTATAGAAAATGAAGGAAGAAGAAAGGGACATTTTAGGTATCAAATTGCAAGGACAACAGCAAAACAAATGTGTACTTCAGTGGTGGGAGTGAAAGTTTGGAATTCTCTGCAAAATGAACTAAAGCAATGTAAAAATATATTTCAGTTTAAAAAAAGATTTAAAGAGAAAACAATGGATTTGTATGAACACTTATAGAAATTGATGATGATGATGATGATGATGATGATGGTTGTGATTATGGTTTCCTTTTGCTTTGGATGAATACTTATAGAAATTGATGATGATGATGATGATGGTTGTGATCATGGTTTGCTATTGCTTTGGAATCTGTTTCAGGTTGATGTTTTGGTTTCTAGTTTGTTTCATTTGTTATCGTCATGCATTGATGGGGACTTGATATGTTGAGTTTTTTGATATGTTGAGGTTTTTCTTTTTTTATTATTGTTGAGGGGGCAGGAAATATAAGATATTCTTCACCCTGCCTCCTTTTCATCATGGTTTTATAAATTATATATATGAGGATGATGAAGTAAGTTTTGTTGGAAAAATATCCATGAATGAAATAAACATAATCAATCAATCAATCAATCAGAGCAATGAAGTAAGTGACGTATGTTTTTCATTCATGTTTCCGATCGACAAATGCCTTGATCGCGGTTCTCTGTTCCTCTTTTAAAATGAATGCGCTGTCGATATCTTCTATAAAAGACGCGATGGCGGAATCTACACATGATGTTTCGTAAACAAAGTTCGGGAGAAGCACATTCAAATAATCAATCCAATCAAACGATTACCATGTCTACCTTATCAGCATGAGAGGAAGCATATTTATTCACTCTGTCAACTCACCTAACATTCCTTGACAGTTTTCAGCATCCCGGGATCCCCAATCACTCTCGGCTTGTTCTTCCACAGCCTGGAATACGGGGGGAGTACCCTGGGTTCGGGCCGAATACCGAGCCCGCCCTCTCCTCGGACAGCACCCCAAATATGCATTTATTCTATCTAACTTATTTATAAGTGTGAAATCTAAATTCTCCAGAGGCAGTCATCTTTCAGACTCAATTGTGTTTGTAAAAGCATTTCAATTAAATTTTTCAATTAAATTCAAATTTATTTGTATAGCGCTTTTCACAATACATATTGTTGTCATATAAGCAGCTTTACAGAAAGTGCATTTCAGAAATGTACATAGAAAAATACAGTTAGTTAAAGGTATAGTGGAGGATCTTTCCGAATTTTAGATAAGACCCGCCCTCTCCACTTTTTGAATAAGTTTGATTGATTCACCAGAATGATTGACAATTAGGAGGACCAATAGTATAGGTGATCCAACTGGAAGTAAAAAATCCTCCACTATACCTTTAATCATGTATTAATTTAGGGCATAAACATGTCGCCAGCGTCGAGTCATCTCTTCACAGGCGTCGAGTCGTCTCTTCACAGGTTTCGAGTCGTCTCTGCACGGGTGTTGGGGCATCTGTAGTTTCCATGGGAGGCTGGATACACACTGGAGCTGACAATCTGTATTTACCTTGGGCCTAGCGTCCCGAGATAGCAAAAGAAAAGCAGATGGGAAATAATTAGCGTAGCTGCTGTTCATAATATTAATGCATTCAGTCTGATTCAACTGTAGTATAAAAGGTAAGTATTATGTGAATGGTTGGCTAAAGAGATGCGTCTTTAATCTAGTTTTAAACTGGGACAGCGAGTCTGAGCCTTGAATAATATCAGGAAGGCCATTCCAGAGTTTAGGAGCTAAATGTGAAAACGCCCTCCCTCCTTTAGTGGACTTAGATATCCTGGGTATGACCAAAAGCCTCAAATTTAGTGATCTTAAAGAGCGCGATGGATTGTAGGGCGATAGAAGTTCCGTTAAATACCCAGGAGCTAAACCATTTAGGGCTTTATAGGTCATTAGTAATACTTTGTAATTGATACGGAACTTTATAGGTAACCAGTGTAGAGATGATAGAATTGGTGTTATATGATCATATTTTCTTGACCTAGTAAGAACTCTAGCGGCGACATTTTGGACTAACTGTAGCTTGTTTATTGAGGATGCAGGACAACCAGCTAATAAAGCATTACAGTAATCTATTCTCAAGGTCATGAATGCATGAACTAGCTTTTCTGCATCAGAAACAGATAACATGTTACGTAGCTTAGCAATGTTTCTAAGGTGGAAAAAGGCTGTTCTTGTGACATATGAAATATGATTTTCAAAAGACAAGTTGCGGTCTAATATAACGTCCAGGGCCCGGTTTCCCGATAACGCTCACTCTTAGCGCGCTAAGAGAGCTCGAAAGATATATCTTACCAAAGGTGTTTATGTTCCTAAGTGTGTTCCCCGAAGTGTCCCTTAGGAAGCTTCTTAACACGCTGCCTCCTACGTTCGACGTTACAAAGGCGCTGTCCCAAGTGAAGGTGCTGAATTAGTTGGCATCAATTGTTTAGGAATCGATTTTCCACTTCACACGCAGGTGCATTACGGCGTTAAAGAAAGACAACACGTTCTATGCAAATTAAACATTCCTCAAATTATTCCAGTAACATTTATTTTAACAGTTTAAGTTATCAGTAAAATATAGACTAGGCTATTAATTAAATTATCAAATTGTCAGTAATATGTTCACACTGTTGCTTACGGGTAGCCTAGACGAACTCATTATCCCGTTGTGCCACTTGTGCCGCTACATGGGTTTAACGACTTCTAAAAATTATGTAAAACACTTTTATATTAATGTAAGGTACTTTCAATCAGAATTGATTGGTTAATGTTTTCAATAAAAAGCAACCTATCTACAATGAACAGAGTGAGAGAGTTAGATACAGAATATGATGGGGAAGCAACATAAAAAAGGGCACCAAGCTTCTCGTCAGAGGAACTTTAAGTTTTGCTGGACTTCAGGGCTTATAAAGCAAAATTCCGCCGCGTTAGCCTGGCGAGCGCAGGTCTGAGAAGGTCCAGCAGCTCCATAATGAGTTGTCTTGGGAAGCAAATTTTTTTTTTAATAGCCACGTCAGGCAAAATGTCAAAAGGGCTTAATTTTTGCTGAAATAAAAAAATTTACATGGACTAAACGGCTCCACGGCCGGCGCCGTCTTTGATTCAATACAAGGACACGTTGGATCGCTGCCATAGTTGGTCGCTTACTGGACACCGCATGCTTACCCATTTATAGATCTTAGCCATTTAGAGCCAAATTTTAATTATCAAAAGTGATTGCCAATTTAAACGCTTTAATGACATTTAGAAATACCACCATATTAGCTCTGATACCAAATAAAGTCAACTTCATAAATAAGCCTGTATCCATTGCAAATTTTATTTTATTATTGGTCTTATAATGTCCATAACATAAAATCATTGTTGAGCCACAACATTGTCAACATACCATAGTTTGACTTGTACTGCGCTGCGCTGATTTCTAACTGCACAGTGGCAGCGACTAGCATCTTGAGCTCAAACAACGCTAAGAGAGAGCTACGAATGGTCCAGACCAACCTTACGAAAGTGTGACTTACAAAAGATATACTTAGCGTACGAACGTTTCGGGAACCGTCCCATAAGGTTAAGAGAGAGGTTAAGGAATAGGTTAAGAATTACTTAGAGATAAGAACGCTTTGGGAAACCGGGCCCAGGTCTTTTACTGTAGTGGATAAAGTAACAGGACATCCTTTTAAATTAAAGTTGTATTGTAAGAGGTTTTGTGGGCAGTTTTTTTGACCAATAAGTAATACCTCCGTTTTATCTGAATTTAATAGCAGAAAATTACACGTCATCCAGTATTTTATATCTTTAACACACTCTGTCAATTTAGATCATTTATTGTTTTCATCTGGTCATGATGAAATATATAATTGAGTGTCATCAGCATAACAGTGGAAATTAATTCCATGTTTTCTTATAATATACCAAGTGGCAGGATATATATTGAGAATAGCAGAGGGCCTAACACAGATCCCTGCGGCACTCCATAGTTTACTGACGTTATCTTCGATTTTTCCCCATTTAAACACCAGTGTAGTTTTGTAGTCTATCTAAGAGTATTTCGTGATCTATAGTGTCGAACGCAGCACTAAGATCGAGTGAAGCTAATATTGAGATACAGCCTTGGTCAGAAGCTAGAAGTAAATCATTTGTGATTTTAACAAGCGCGGTTTCTGTGCTATGATGCGGCCTGAATCCTGACTGAAATTTTTCATAGATATAATTTTCTTGCAAGAAAGAGTACAATTGAGCGGACACAACTTTTTCTAGTATTTTAGACATAAATGAAAGATTTGAAATGGGTCTGTAATTTGCTAGATTATTATGATCTAATTGTGGTTTCTTAATAAGAGGTTTTATAACTGCCAACTTGAATATTCTTGGAACATGACCTAAAGATAAAGACAAGTTAATAATATTGAGAAGAGGCTCTTCCACTACAGATAACACTTCTTTCAGTAGTTTAGTGGGTATTGGATCTAATAAACATGTTGTTGGTTTAGATGCAATGATAAGTTTATTTAGCTCTTCCTGTCCTATAGTTGTAAAGCGCTGTAGTTTTTCTTGAGGGGCGATAATTGAGGCTGAATCATAAGACACCATTAAAGATTGTACATTTACAATTGTGTTTCTGATGCTTTCTATTTTCTCAGTGAAGAAATTCATAAAATCATTAAATCATTAACGGAATATTTTGCTCAGGTGACGTCTGTTTATTTGTTAGTCTAGCCACGGTGTTAAATAAAAACCTTGGATTGTTTTGGTTGTTTTCTATTAGTTTGCGGAGGTGCTCAGCCCTGGCTGCTTTTAGGGCCTGTCGTAGATTTTCCCTAAACCTAACTATCTGGGTTGTCTCCAATCGACATTCCCTGGGTTGTCTCCAGTCGACATTCCCTTTCTATCCTATACGTCTATCTGGGTTGTCTCCAATCGACATTCCCTGGGTTGTCTCCAATCGACATTCCCTTACGTAGTCTACCTCTTTAATCTAACTCACCTGCTGCGCAGCAGAAAATGACAGACAGACTTCAGCAAATGTCCTTTGAGTTCTTTATTTACGGCCGGGAGAGTACTCGAGCAATTCTCAGAGAATCTCTCTCAAGAAAAAGAATACATCAGGTTTTATAGGACAAATACAGACACATCAAAATAAACTCAGCGTGACTAAAATCACTAACATAACGTCACCTTTTATCAATATGATTGGTTCAATTTGTAAAGCACGCCCCTCCCTTATTTACCCTCTGTTACTGGCATAAGCAAAATCATCAAAAAACATTGTAAAGGGTTAACAGTCAGTTGATTACTCAAAATATATCATGACATAATGCAGGCTAAAAACAAAAGGTTAGTAAGACCTGTTCCTAAAAGAAGAAGTAAAATTTAGTTTGTTATTTTTGTTAGACCTAGAGGAGGAAGTTAGGTAAGTGTTTGTCATAATGTTAGACTCAAAGGAGAAGTCAGGTTAAAAGTTGAACAGGTTGAATCAAGGTTAGAAGTTTAACACAGGTTAGATTCAGAAAAAAATTGTTTACTATCTTATTTATAAAAAATCCACCACAGGCCTTTTTATAACGTGACATACTGTCTTTCCACGCGATTCTAAAGACCTCTAAATTAGTTTGTTTCCATTTACGCTCTAAATTACGAGTTTCTCTCTTGATAACATGCGTAGCACTGTTGTATCATGGTGCTTTAGTTTTCTCTCTAACCTTTTTTAATCTAATTGGTGCAACAATGTTTAATGTACTAGAGAATATGGTGCTCATAGTGCTAGTCATTTCCTCTAGTTCATCTGTTTGTTTGGGTTCACTGAGTAGCTGAGATAGATCAGGTAAGCTATTTGAGAATCTATCTATAGTTGTTGGAAGGATTGTTCTGCCTGGTCGATAACGTGGCGCAACGTGACAAATTTCAGCAGTACGTAGTATGCAAGTTACCATGTAATGGTCAGTGACTTCATCACTTTGCGGTATAATATCTATATCGGTTGGATTGGTTCCATGTGATATAATTAAATCTAGCGTATGATTAAGACGATGAGTGGGACCAGTGACGTTTTGCTTGACCCCAAAGGAGTTTAATAAATCTGTAAACGCAGCCCCTAACGCATCATTTGAATTATCTACGTGTATGTTAAAATCTCCAACAATTAATGCTTTATCAACATTGACCAATAGATCTGAGAGAAAGTCTGCAAACTCTTTTAGGAAATCAGCATAGGGCCCTGGAGGTCTATATACAGTAGCCAAGGCTAGAGCTAATAGGGATTTCATTCTTACATCTAAGAGAGTAACATTTAGCACAAGTACTTCAAAGGAATTAAACCTGTGACCTGTTTTCTGAGTAACATTGAGAATATCTCTATAGATTGTTGCAACACCGCCGCCACAACCAATCAGACGGGGTTCATGCTTATAACAGTATCCAGATGGAGTAGACTCATTAAGACCGAAATAATAATTTGGTTTAAGCCAGGTTTCAGTAAGGCAAAGTACATCGAAACTATTATCTGTGACCATTTCATTTACAATAACCGCCTTAGGTGTGAGCGATCTAATGTTAAGAAGACCTAGCTTTATAAATTGTTTTTGTTCACTAATATTGAGATTTTCTGGTTTAATCACAATTAGATTTTTCCCTAGATCCTACAGTAGATTTAATGTTTGACCTCACTAAACGAGGAATAGACACAGTTTCAATATAATGTTCTACATGAGTACTTATATCAATTAAGTTTAGATTATTTGCATTTAAAGGGGACACACTAAAAGAGTGCGTTTTTCTCAGGCCCAAAAAGTGACCATTTAAACATGCTGTAAAAAATTATCTGTTGGGTATTTTGAACTTAAACTTCACATAGACAGTCGGGACATCAGAGACTTATTTTACATCTTGTGAAAAGGGGCATAACAGGTCCCCTTTAAGAGTGAGTTTTAAGTTTGGGCTCCTCAAATGCAAATATGTATGCATTGTTGTTTACACATACTAAATATTTTATTTCACTTTTGTGTGTGTGTGTGTGTGTGTGTGTGTGTGTGTGTGTGTGTGTGTGTGTGTGTGCACGCATACATACATGATGGGCATAAACAGAATAGTGTAGACTCAGATTTAATGCAGACTGCTGCAAATCATCCAAGATTTATTAGTGCCATTGATCAGTCGGTAAGATTCATGATTTCTGAGTGTTTTTTATATGTTTAATTTCTGACTGTCTGTTTCTGTTTGTTCTCCAGGTGTGTTTGGTGATGCAGATAAAGCAGAGACAGTGTCAGTCATTGAGGGAGATTCTGTCACTTTACACACTGATGTTACTGAAATAAAGAGTAGTGATGTGATAGAATGGAGGTTAAATGGATATCGCATTGCTAAAATCAGTGGTGACTCCATCATTACTGAAGGGTCATCCAGAGACAGACTGAAGATGGACAAACAGACTGGAGATCTCAAGATCACAAACATCAAAACCACTGACTCTGGAGAATATAAACTACAGGTCGTCAACACCAAAGGGTCCTCAGTGCAGACATTCATTGTCAGTGGTGAGTGTCTCATAGTTTTTTTAATTTAATAATTGCTATATATAATTAACACCTTATGAACAATTTAATTTCTCTACAATGTTTTGTTACAGATACAAAATGTTACTGGCAAACTGTCATTTATACAAATAATTTCAGTTTAAAATGAGATATTTATAAATAAAATATTTGTCATTATCTGAGAAGAATACTGACAAACAGACCCTTTAATATTCAATACAATTGCTTTTTTATTGTAAGGAAAAACAACATATTTCATATTTATTTTAATTCTATGGTAAAATTATCATATCAGTACAGTAACCAGTAACCAGACTTAAGTAGTATTAGCAAATACCATGTGTCACTTTTTATTGATTTATGACCCCATTGTCACACGTGGCTGTCAGGTAGCCTAATCCAGGTGTCAAGAAAACAGGGTCTCTGATTTACAGTGCTATGCTGGCTGAGATTTGCGTCCTGATTGACATGTGACCGTGTTGTCACATGTCCACCTGTGATGCAGGGCTGCCAACTCTCATGCATTGAGCATTGACACTTTTCACACGCTCTCATGCCACACATCCATTTTCTCACGCACATAAAAATTGCGGAGCAAAGAGGTACTTTTAATATTAAACTAATTCTCAGCTCTTAGATTCCGTCAATTGTATTATGACATTCAGACAAAAATATGTTTGGCGCTTGTAAATGTGACGTGACAGATCGCTGAGTGCCTCAGTTCAAGTGCACGTGAACCGATCATCTGTTACTTTTTTTTTAAAAGATGCAGTAGGCTACAATTTACCGAAAGTATTAATAATATCTACCAATTAGTGTTTTTCAACCACGGAAAGAGGTCAATATAACAGCAGGAGAACAATTATGTCACATAACGTTACTATTCCGTCCTAGATGCGTGTTCCATCTACGCAACACTGACAGATAGCTAACAGGAGTCAGAAAAGGACAGACGCAGTTGTAAAGTTGAAAGTTATGTTTTGTTCTTTCCTCTTCTTTCTCTTTTTTTGTAAAACTGAAATATACAAAGATTACAAATGTCTTGTTACAAAATATTCTCAAAATAAACACAAATGAATTTCCACTGTTTACAAATATTCTCTGAGCACATATTAAAAGGCTACAATCAGTTATTCTTAGTGTAATTATAAACAAATTGCCATCACTGTTGAATAGTTCGTTTTTAAACTCAAACTAATGAATTACAAATATTTATATACATGTTTATGCAAACACTGAAAAAAGATAACAAACTTACAGGCAAAGCCTTTCCGAGGCACAAAAACGTAAAGAAAACAGAGAGATGACTTGTTGGCACACCGCATGGAAAGAAACTGGAACAGCGGCTATTTCCTGGTTAACCTCTAACCCAAGAGTCACATGACCTAAACCAACCACTAAGAAAATGGTTTACAATAATCAATTTATTTGTTATAACTCCAAACTGCCACAAGATGATGCTAACAAATAAAAATCAAATGTGTGCCATGACAGTTACATTTACCTCAGGAAAGCCATATAATGATCATAGCATGTTAATTGAATAGAAAAAATAGCTAGAGAGGAGATTTTGCTGAGCACTATATTGCATATTTATTATATTTTTACTTATGTCATTAAATAATTGTTATTATAACAAAAACTGCATTATATTAAATTTGTTATTTTTAACCTTTAATAATACCAGCAGATTGAGATTTTTTATATATATTTATAAAATTTAAAATAAACATGTATCCAAATTAGTCAATATTAAATCAAAATCAGAATCAAATCACTAGAATGGAAATCTTGAAATTTTTGTCAAGCAATATTAAAAACTGTATCCTACCAGTCATTGTACAATGTATTTTCCGGAATGTCTGTGTGTAAGGGGCATAATAGTGTGTTCTAAGTTCTATTACTCCATACCAGTAATGACGTACAGTGACTCAAAGTGTCCCCTTTCAAAGAAGAACAAAACCATGCATATTTTCCAAATGGTTCAAGAACAGCATCCAATTTATTTTGGGTATGTCTTTTTAGGTGTTTTAGGGCAAATTTCACCCTCACGCTTAGTAACACATACAGTGGTGCCCTCACCACAGTGCAACAGTGAAAAAGAACCCTCTCAAACAGTGTCACGCTGTGTTCCGATCGTTGTTAAAGCAATATACACCGGTAGTGCGGTATATTAAAAATTCATTTCATAAAGAAAAAATAAACACCATTTGGTATGAACCGGTATACCGCACAGCAGTATATTCTCAATATCCAAGATGGCGCCGCGGATGGCTGCCTCGGTGTGGAGCTCTCCAGTTATTGTGTTGTTTTTGTTGGTTATATTATAATATAATATTATAATATAATATTCTCAATATCCAAGATGGCGCCGCGGATGGCTGCCTCGGTGTGGAGCTCTCCAGTTATTGTGTTGTTTTTGTTGGTTTGTTCTGCGTTTAGTCATTCTTTTCCTATCAGTTTCACCAAAGACGAACTACTGGACATTAGGAAACACACACCAGACAACTTTTTCACAGATTTTGATTACTCAGACGTTTTACTGGACATTCTCGTCGGAGGGGCAGCGGTGTTGTTCAAACGCGCGGTCAGACGCAAACGCGGGAAGCGCGCTGGCTAAACTCCGCGAGCGCGGCCTCCGCACTGCACTCCCTAGTATTCATCTTGCGAATCTCCGATCTCTTCCTAACAAAATGGACGAACTTCTTCTCCTCACCCGCACTAACAAGGATTTTTTAAACTCCGCTGCTCTGTGCTTCACTGAAACCTGGCTGAGTGAAGCCATACCGGACAACGCACTACATCTGCCGGGCTTTCAGCTGTTCCGAGCGGATCGCATCGCGGAACTAACGAGGAAAACGAGAGGTGGTGGATTGTGTTTCTACATTAACGAAAGTTGGTGTTCAGATGTAACAACACTGAAGAAGATGTGCTCTCCTAATTTAGAGGCACATTTCATAAACTGTAAACCTTTCTACTCGCCGCGGGAGTTTTCCTCATTCATTCTCGCGAATGTTTACATTCCTCCAGACGCGTGTGTGAGCGCGGCGATACAACAGCTGGCTGAACATATAGCTGAAATGGAACAAAGGTACCCAGACTCTCTTTTAATCATTCTTGGGGATTTTAACAAAGCAAATCTCTCCCGTGAACTGCCAAAATACAGACAGCATGTTACATGTCCTACCAGAGACAGTAATATATTGGACCACTGTTACACCACGATAAAGAATGCGTATCACTCCGTCCCACGGGCAGCTTTGGGGCTCTCTGATCATTGTTTGGTTCATCTTATACCGACCTACAGGCAGAAACTGAAATCAGCTAAACCTGTAATAAGGACTGTAAAAAGATGGACCAACGAAGCAGAGCAGGATCTACAGGCCTGCTTCGATTGCACTGATTGGACTGTTTTTGAAGCTGCAGCCACCGATCTGGATGAGCTCACAGATACTGTAACATCATATATCAGTTTCTGTGAGGATACATGCATTCCTACCAGGACATTCTTATCATTCACTAATGATAAACCATGGTTTACTGGGAAACTCAAACAGCTTCGTCATGCCAAAGAGGATGCTTACAGAAGTGGGGATAAAATCTTGTATAACCAGGCCAGAAACAGACTGACAAAGGAGATCAGAGTTGCTAAAAGAAGCTACTCTGAAAAGCTGAAAACCCAGTTTTCAGCCAACGACCCGGCATCAGTCTGGAGAGGCCTGAGGAACATCACCAACTACAAATCACCATCCCCCCGATCTGTGGAGAATCAACAACTGGCTGACACTCTCAATGCATTCTATTGCAGGTTTGAGAAGCCCAGACTCACACCTCACACCCGCTCTGATGTGCACTTCACACATCCACCATCACCTCCTGCAACCCCTCTCCTCCCCCCTTCTGCCATCCAACCTGAGCTTAAGGTCTGTGTGGAGGACGTGAGCCGAGTCTTCAAAAAACAGAAGACTAGGAAAGCTTCAGGCCCAGACGGCATCTCATCTGCTTGTCTAAAAGCCTGCGCTGACCAACTGGCCCCAGTCTTCACGCAGATCTTCAACAGATCATTGGAGCAGTGTGAAGTTCCCTGCTGCTTCAAACGCTCCACTATCATTCCGGTTCCCAAAAAACCTAAAATCACTGGACTTAATGACTACAGACCTGTCGCTCTCACGTCTGTGGTCATGAAGTCGTTTGAAAGACTGGTGTTGGCCTATCTGAAGGACATCACTGGACCCCTTCTGGATCCCTTTCAGTTTGCTTACAGAGCAAACAGGTCTGTGGATGATGCAGTCAACATGGGACTGCACTATATCCTGCAACATCTTGACAGACCTGGGACTTATGCACGGATCTTATTTGTGGACTTCAGTTCGGCCTTCAATACCATCATCCCTGATCTTCTCACAGCCAAACTGACTCAGCTCTCCATGCCATCCTCAATCTGTCAGTGGATCTCCAGCTTCCTGACCGACCGGCAGCAGCGAGTGAGACTGGGGAAGCTCACATCCAGGACCCTCACCATCAGCACTGGCGCCCCCCAAGGGTGCGTTCTCTCCCCACTGCTCTTCTCCCTGTACACTAATGACTGCACTTCTAAAGACCCCTCTGTCAAGCTCCTGAAATTTGCAGACGACACCACCGTCATCGGTCTCATCCAAAATGGTGACGAGTCTGCTTACAGACTGGGGGTTGAACAGCTGGCTGTCTGGTGCAGCTATAACAACCTTGAGCTGAACACGCTCAAAACAGTGGAGATGATTGTGGATTTCAGGAGAAAATCCCCAGCACTCCCCCCTCTCACCATCATGAACAGCACTGTGGAAGCAGTGGAGTCATTCAGGTTCCTGGGCTCTACCATCTCTCAGGACCTGAAGTGGGCAAATCACATTGACTCCATTGTGAAAAAGGCCCAGCAGAGACTGTACTTCCTTCGCCAGCTGAAGAAGTTCAATCTGCCACAGGAGCTGCTGATCCAGTTCTACTCAGCCGTCATTGAGTCTGTTTTAAGCACTTCCATCACTGTCTGGTTTGGTTCAGCTACCAAATCGGACATCAGGAGACTACAACGGACAGTCCGGACAGCAGAGAGGATTATTGGTGCCCCCCTGCCAACCCCCCAGGACCTGTACTCTTCCAGAGTGAGGAAGAGAGCAGGTAAAATCATCACAGACTCCACTCACCCTGGACACCCCCTGTTTGAACTGTTACCGTCAGGACGGCGACACAGATCACTGGCCACAAGAACATCCAGGCACAGGAACAGTTTCTTTCCACAGGCCATTTCCCTTCTGAACACTTAACATGCCCCCCAAGGCATATGCCTGTAAGTGCAATACTCCCACTGTCTAGTGCAATATTCTCTAACTCAGGTGATATTTATATTTATATTATTCATACTACTCAAAATACTGTAAATATGTTCATAATCTGTAACATGCACTAGACTCCCACTGTCTAGTGTAATATTCTCTAACTCAGGTGATATTTATATTTATATTATTCATACTTCTCAAAATACTGTAAATATGTTCATAATCTGTAAATGTTTATTCAGACTAAACCCAACTGTGACCCCTTTTTTTTTTTACTTTTTATACTATTTTTTTTTTACTTTTTTTAAATATATTTTATTCTTAGAATTTGTATTACTATGTTTGTTGTTGTATTTGTATTTGTATATGTGCACTGGAAGCTTCAGTACCAAGAAAAATTCCTTGTGGGTGCAAGCACACTTGGCAATAAAGCTCTTTCTGATTCTGATTCTGATTCTGATTCTGAGTAGTATACGGCGTGGTCACCGTGACATGTTCCTGGAGCAACATATTTTGTTGATCCTGGAATAACATTCCTGTCCCAAAATGTAGTCCTTACCCTATCCCTACCCCTAAACCTAACCCTACCCATAACTTCTCTCTAAAATCAGAGGGAGATAATAGGTGAATAACACTGATGTTGAAGCACCTCACCCTGGGTCTAAGCCTAAACTTGACACAAACTGTAAACTTGTCCCTCAAATCTGATTGGTTGATGGGAAAGTTGTTCCAGGATCAACAAAGATGTTAATCCACGAACATGTGGTACTTGGTGAAATCACGTTCACCTATAGACCTTATGCGTCAGAGAAACAAGGGCGCCGCCATCTTTAGAATATTGTCTTTGAACTTCCGTTTTTGCAGTCGCTCTGTATATTCCTATTGCTGTTCAGGAGTAATTCGATTTTGAAGTGGATTTACTTAATATAAAGTTAACAAAAGTTAACGAAAGTTATCATGAGGATTGTAATGTTTAAACCAGATGTCTTAACAAATGTCAGTCGACTGGGAAGATTTTAAAACGAGCCGTTCATACATAAATACGCAAGATCGCTGTGAAAATAAAACCGGAAGTCAAAAGACACCGAGCGCAGCGCTGAAAAGGGGCGGGGCTACATAAGGTCTATACGGCGTATACCTGCGTATCTCGTAGACTACACCACTGCTTGGGTCCGCAGAAACAGAAAGTCGATTGGATAAACGGTTTTTGACATAATCAAAATGCAAACAGTAAGACAGACACATTCCTCCATTTATTAGAGAGAAGAATATGTTCATCCCCCTCCCTCCGAAGCTTCAAATATTCGGTGTTGATTAATACTGATGCTTTGAAGCTCAAAAAATGGTATTCGGACCAGCCATAATAGAAAGTCTCTATTTTAGGCTAGAAATAGCAGGCATCTGCTAGACTACAAGGTAGTGGAGGGGTCTAAAGTTAAAGGCATGTTGTACTCCTTTCATTTAGAGTGTGTGCTGCACGCTATTGAGACTATTGAGCTGAACCTTGACTTTAGAAAATTAAATCATAATTACATATTTCCCCCCAACTGCACAGCCCTTCTATATGTTACCATTATTAGCTTATTAATATAATTTCTCACTGAGTGCTAAATAACTTAAATGCTCTGAAATTAAATTAACATGTACAAGGAGTCCATGTGTCTTCGCAGTGCAGGACACTTTTGGATATATTTAAGAAAACATGTTTGATTAGGGTTGGAGATGAACTGTGCAGGACAGTCGATCGGCAGGAGCAGGATTGGGCACCCCTGATTTACACCATCATTTCGATCTTCAAAGTACCAATTTATAGAGACCAAACATAGTATACGTGAAGTTACGTTGACTGTTGGTTCTATAATAAAATACATAGTATCAAAGAGATAATAGTATCAACAGATAATAGTATTAAGACACAACACAAGACAGAGTTAATTTCATGTTAATCAGTTCATTGATAAATTAATGCAGGAAAGTCTGTTCTGATATCTGTAGGTTTTTGTGAGCAGGGGCCTTGTTCACATTGCTAAGAGTCATAAAACCAACTTATCTGATCGTGGTCATGGTAACTAATGCTGGGTACACACCAAAAGATTTTTTACATCTTATAAGATTTTCAAAATGTGACAGACCACAAACATGAGGACAAAAAATCCTAGATTTAAGCGTTTTGCTCCTATAGTGTGTGGTGTGCCATGATGTGACAAAGACAGCACACCACACACAAACAGATTTTCAACCAGAGTCTCGACTATGAACACAGGAAATCTCGCAAAATATCGTGAGACTTCAGAATAAGCATGATGGACGATATGCAGGAAGAAATTGCGATAGTGTTTGGAATGATTTTCACAGAAAATTCACGTGAAAAAACCATTGTACCTACCATTATATATAACCTTTTATTGTCTTTATTTATTCTTTATTGGATTTATTGTCTCTTTAGAAAAAGTTATTTAATCCCTCTAGTCTATAGAACCTCACTGAACCCTTAACACTCAGCTTTTTTTTTTTTTTTTTTTAAGAATTATACAATTACAGTCAGGGAGGTACAAAGAGTAAAGCCGATAAACAAACATAAAAAGACATACATAAACAGTGACAAACTTAAAAGTTATACAAAAATTTGAAAATGTTTACAGATTGAAACGCACTTTGCAGCTTTCTTATTTTTCAAACCCAATATTGTGTTTAGGTATTTGTAAAATTTCTGCTCTTAAAATGAAAAACAAAGGCTTGTTTCCTCGAAATTTACACTTATGAATACTAAATCTTAACATTAAGCTTCCTGCAAGTGTGTGTGTGTGTGTACGTGTGTGTGTGAGAATGACCGTGTCTTCCATCATCTCGCTTTCTGATTGGATATTGTTTCGTTTCACGTGATAATCTCCAGAGCGTGCGTGTGTTTGTCCTCGGAGTTCCCCCCACACATCAGGATTTCTGATCGTAAATATTAAACATGTTTAATATTTACGATTCACGATCGGAGCGGCTCCGACGTTCTTCCGAGGAGGTTCGGACACTCTTAACACACCTCACACCAAGGGAAAATCTGATAAAATAATCTGTTAAACCATCAAGATAATCGTGATATAGCTAGGATTGTCGGAAGGGGAGAAATCGGCCCAAAATCAGCCCGATTATCTTTTGGTGTGTACCCAGCATAAGACCTTATTGTCCGGTTTGGGGGTATGGGGCCCCAGATACCAGAGTGAATTCTAAAATCATTTGTTAATATTAATAACTAATACATGTTATTGCCTCCTTAAGATGAATCCCTTTGTTTTCCTCATTATTATTTCCCGTTGGATAAAAGTATCTGTTAAATGAATAAATGTAAATGTAGATGTGGATTTGTCTGAACTCAGGAGTTATGGCGTGCCTGAACTCGCTTGATTTTATGAACAAATTCTCTTCTAGATGTTGCTGTCTTATCCAGAAAATCTCTTTGCAGATTTGACATGTTGATTTTGGACCAGTGGAGATTTGAATATTTGCAGTGGAAGTCTTTATTAATTATGTTTATTCTCCAGTTGTGCCAGCTGATCCAGTGAAGACAGTGTCAGTGATGGTGGGAGATTCAGTCACTCTAAACATTGATGTTCCTGAACCACAGAGATATGATGTGATGCAGTGGAGGTTTGAACATCTAAACCCTCCTATAGCTGAAATCAATAGAAAGACTAGAAATGCCTTTACATCTAATACTGATGAGGTATTCAGAGACAGACTGCAGCTGGACTATTGGACTGGATCTCTGACCATCAGGAACACTGAAACCAAGCACTCTGGAGATTATGAATTTGACATCAGTACCAGCTCTCACACCATACACAAGCCATTCACTGTGACTGTCAGCGGTGAGTACATCAATGTAATAAGTATATTAAGATTAGCTCTGTGTGAATAGTTTAGATCAGTGGTTCCCATCCTTTTCCAACTTGCAGCCCACACAACCAATCACGAAGTTTCCACTTCCCACTGCAAGAATTTGAACTGACCCGACTATTTGTGTCATGTTGGTTAATGAGGACTTAGAAACAGATTAACACAGTGGCTAGCTGCTACATTGCTCAACACTGCAAAAGCACGTTATAAATACATACATTTGATGCTCTCCAGAGCGCAAACACTAATACGAACTGGAGCGTTTGGCAAACGTTATCCTATTATTACAGCTTCAACTAATGGTGCTCTTGCTGCGCCCCCGGTGACCACGCCTGACCGAGCCTAGAGAGACTCTGACACTTAACAATTAGACAGTTTAGACCTCAGACTCTCCTTAGAGTTAGACTCAACTAATGCAAAGGTTGATGTTGTTTAGCATTTACTGAACACTGTATTTTGAGCTGAAGAGAAGCAAGGTGCAAATGAAGATCAGGCTTGATGCAGCTAAAAAAATAAATATTTAACCTAAAATAAGCAAGTAATGGAAAGCTTTCAGCAACACGGATGGTGGCTGATTGTTTTCAGCTCCCACTGTGAAGAGTATAGCGCTAGGTAGTCACTACTGTATTTTTTTCGTTTAGATTTTTTGTCTTTTTGATGTCAGGCATTGCTGAAGATTCATCGGTAACACTTTACAATTAGTTACAATTAATTAAAATTAGTTAATGTATTAACTAAAATGAACTAATCATGAGCAATACATTTGTTACTGTATTTATTAATCTTTGTTAATATTATTTAATAAAAATTGAGCTGTTCATTGTTATTTCATGTTAGTTCACAGTGCATTAACTAATGTTAACAAATGCATTTGAATTTAGTAATGTATTTGTCAGTGTTGAAATTAACATGAACTAAGATTCATAATTGTTGTAGAAGTATTGTTCATTCTTAGTTCATGTTAACTGAAGTAGTAACTAATGTTAAGTAATGAAACCTTATTGTAAAGTGTTACCGATTTATTCTGTAGATGAAGAAACATCTGCATTTTTCCTTTTCCTATCATGTTAAATCTGCTGTAGCCGGCAGTGACTGTATGCAGCAAAAGTAGATCAATTATTCGTTTATTCTTAACACAACCAATCATCTAGCTTAAATAGTGAATATACAGTAATCGTTTATTAATTATTTTTCATTATATATTGAATTATTTAATTAGACATATTTACATATTAATAAAAAAATGTTTTAATTTTTTTTATAATTATTATTTTTAATAATTATACACACACACACAATATCGTTGCAAGCCACTCGGGGTGTTTAGTATTCAGTGAACTTGTGTTTCCTTCTACTATCATTTCATTATTATGAACACGTTTCTCTTCTTTTTAATTTTCTGCCCCAGGAAATGTCCTATTAGATGTAAATGTGCCTTTTTGACTTGTGAAGGTTTGTTGTAGTAATTAAACTTTAACTCTGATTTAAATTAACTGAGATTTATTATTGTGAGATGTGTTAACTGACATTCTGTAGGAATGTGTTGAGTTTGTGTTTGTCAATGATCTTCATGTGTTTGTTGTTACAGGTGAACTGAAGTCAGCACTATCAGTGTGGGAGGGACAATTTGTCACTCTAAACTCTGATCTTACTGAAATACAGACAGAGGATTTAATGCAGTGGGTGTTTGGAGACTCTCAAATAGCTGAAATCTATAAAGCAGGCAATCAATACTCCACATCTGACGACAGACTGAAGCTGGATCCTCAGACTGGATCTCTGAACATCACAGACACCAGATTCAGTGACTCTGGACTCTATGAACTGAAGATCAGCAGCCGCAGACGCACCGTACTCAAGAGATTCACTGTCATTGTCACTGGTGAGTAGATCGTTTCTGCCAAAATGATAATGATCCTATTATTGAGAGCTCTGAGAAGAACCCTGAAGTTAAATGAACACAAGTTAGCATTAATTTAAACTGAATTTGAATTGTTAAAAATAAACTCTGTATCTTGAACTGTGTGAGAGACCAAGCTGGCAGGCATGAGGAGTCAGAAATAGGTTTCCAAAAAAAAATAGGGATGGCTGACGCGAAACAGTCGTTCCGAAGCTTTGCGAGATCCCGAAGCGCAGATGTTTCGAAACACTGATCCGAAGCGTGATTCAAAACACCCATGTCACGTGACTATGACCAAACGAAGCCTCGAAGTGTTTCACTAAGTGTTTCATCAGGTGTGGTCCGCCGAATCAGCGTTTGATTGACACGGTCGGGAACAGACCACACAATCGCACATCTGTATAAAAGTGAAATCAACGCATATTGACCTCGTGGGTTTTTGTGAGAGGAGTTTGATTTTGAGATAGTGACATTTATAGTGCGATTTGATTAGTTATAGGCTATTTAGGCTTACATTTAAATGTACACAACACATTGACTGATAGGCTAGAGACAGACAGAGTATATAGTGACACATTAATAGATACATAGATATAAATATATATAGACAGCTAGATTAATAGATAGATATAGATAGATTATAGATACATATATTAATACATAGATAGATTATAGATAGATACATATATAGATACATATCTAGATACATATAGGTACATATCTAGATACATATCTAGATATGCAGGACCAAAATAACATTATGCACAGTGAGGAGCCTACAGGTTACAAGCTTCACATATTAGAAAAATACAATAATAAAAAAACAACACATTATTTTAATGGCTCGTCAAGGTTATTTCAGATCAACACCTGCAAGTGACCACTAGGTGTCACCGTTGAGACGGGTGTCGGATTGTTTTGAAGCCTCGAAACAATATGGAACATTTGCTTCAACTGTTTCATTGCTTCACGAAGCCTCGATCTGCCCACCACTAAAAAAAATGTATTTACAAAAACAAAAAAAACACTAATTTATAGAAAAACAAAGTTCTGGGCCCATAAAAGAGGTCAACTAAACAGAACTTAACTCAGGTAACATAACCTTAACATATCCTACTGAACAACCAAAACCTGGACAAACAAAACACACCTACTAGACTGAGACATTGGAATAACTTATATAGTGGCTGATCAGGCCATTTTGACACAAAAAGGGGTAAACAAAACACATAATATATAAACAAACCACAATAACTACAACACATGTTAAACCAACGCTACCTGACATGAACCAAAGATAAATCAATTAAATAATCATAACAAGAAAATATAACTAACAAAGAAAAGAACACAACTCAAAAATGGAATACTCTGCCACCCCCATGATATGGGAAAACATGGTGCAGTCCAATTATCCAATCCCCTATTTAAAGGTAGGGTAGGTAATCCTGTTCAGAAACACTTTTTTTTATACTGGGTGAAATGGTCCTTCCATCCTGATAGTAGTCAATACATTATGTGTTTAGAAAAAGGAATGAAAAAAATCAGACCTCTGTAGCAGCTGCAGGACAGTAAAAACTCTGACCAATCACTGCCATTCGGTGCGAATGTAAAGAACCAATCAGATGCCTTCATGTCTCGTGCCCGAGCCCCACTGCGCGCGCTGCCCTGCGTGCACTCATCACATGTCACCGTTCCCGGAAATATTCAGCTCAAAGCACCTGCATGCAGTCAGCGAAGGCAAACAAGGCAAAAACTACTTCCTCGGACCCTGCCCGCACTCTTGAACGACCTCCTCTGCTTCGCCCTCAACCCCGGACCTGTCCTCGAACCGACGATGCGGTACTTGTCTCCGGACTCGGAGTGTACGTTAACGTTAGTCTTCATTAGAGTCAACAATGTTTTCATCATGGAAACTCTTACATGCAAAACACCGTATATGTTATGAATCTTACACGAAATTCACCTTCATCACAGTGTAACTGATGGTAATGGAAAAACGTGTATCAATGCAACCTGTTTTTAGTTTTGCCTTATAAATATAGCTCGTTACCGAATGAAACTTTACCATTATCGATATGCTAGCTTGATAGTGAGTACTAAAATAAATCTCATTTGTTTATATTCATAGTGATAAAGTTAGGTATTTTATTACATGTGATTCTGACATGATGTCACTGTATGTACTGCGCTCCTTCCTCTCCACTCGTCTCAGGTAATAAATGCGTCTTGTTCCAGCCTGAGCGTTTGGCGTCGCGCGTTCATGTGTTTTGGGGGCGTGGCTTTGGAAGGAGCTCAGAAGGGAGGGGGTGGAGTGAATGGAAATAATGAGCTGTGTTTATTGCAGATTAAAAGGTCTACAGTCACTCGATTTTTATATTTTCTTTTTCAGAGTACTTACATTTTAATTATGTATTGGTATATAAAGACAGTTTAAACAAATTTGGAATGTTTTTTTTTTAGAAAAAGGATTACCTACCCTACCTTTAAACAGCTGAGAGTCAGTTGAAAGTCCTTTTGCCTGTCAACTAGCCAGAGACCCTCAGCAGCAACTCCCCAGGAACTGGTAACTCAAAGAGAAAGGTATTAATTTCACAGAATGTAACTTAAAAATAATGAACCTGAAATTAGCTAAATTAACAAAGTTAACTAAATGTGTGCACCCAAATAAAAAAACTAAGTCAAATAACTAATAAAACTGTTTTTAAAACTAAAGTGTGTGTCCAGTTATTTATTTTATAGAGTATGTAATGTGCTCAAAACAAATGAAAGAGTTACCACCGTAAGTTATTGTTGTTTCCATGTGTGGATGCTAGTGCGGCCATCACAAACTGTTTAAGACTGGTATAATTTGTTATTTGTTCTGAAGATTTTGGTGCAGAAGATATTTGTAAAGGGAATATTATTATTTAAACTAACATAATGTCTCAACATTTCATTCTTGAGACAAATTTTTTAATTAACATTTTAGTTGTATTTATGTGATTGATAACATTGATCAAATTCATTACTCTAATGATCACACCAAAATTGCAAGCATTTGTATGTTTTCTCTTATTTTTAATAAAAGTATTTCTAATTTTCTCAGACTCCTAACTAAGAAAATAAAATCTCAGAGCTCATCTGTATCTGCAGTAAATGCTTTAAGACTGTTGGCATCTTTCTAAAGTTTTTTTTTAACTGTTTAATTTGCATTAATGCTTGTAATATTTTCATTGAGATCAGTCGTGTGTTCACATCAAACTCCTGCTGTAACACAGTAATACAGAAGATGAACACAGTGAAAAGGAAAATCATGATATCTGAAATTACATTAGAGGCTCATTTATGATTCACCTTCAACAGAATCAGATTCATATTTAAATAGATCAGACTGACAGATTCACTCACACTGACTCTCTCTTTATCATTACACATCCAGGTCTGTCTACAGCTGCTATAGCAGGGATTGTTGGTGTTGTTCTTGGTGTTCTGCTGGCGTTCGCAGTTGTAGTTGGTGTTATTTACCAGCGCCTCAAGATCTCTGAACTAAAAGAATGTGAGTATTACAGCTGAAAAAGCAAGAGAAATGCTGATCTTTATTGTGCTACAGTAGAGATTAAGTGTAAAATGTTTGTTCATAATCATGTTTCAAACATTTTACATTTGTATGTGTGTGTTGTGGTTTTGCTCATAAAAGCAGGGTTAGAAAGAAACATAATCAATACACCGATATTAAAGAGCACTGGCCGGTGGTTTTGTTTAAGAATGAAGGGCTCTGAATGCATTTTTATGCTTTTATACTTTACATTTTTATAAATAACTTTTAAACGTCTATTTTATTGTTGTTTGGCAATGACATTTTTAGCTAGTCCACACTTTTTAAAATGCCTGAAGTTTTCTGTTAGGGTTGGTGTCTGTGTTTGGGTTAAAATACAGTATTTATAACTAGCTTTAACAGTAGACTTCTGTGTAATGTCCACATTCAGAGCTGAGTAGACGTGTGTCTCAATCATA
This sequence comes from Leuciscus idus, assembly GCA_021554675.1. Lineage (NCBI taxonomy): Eukaryota > Metazoa > Chordata > Actinopteri > Cypriniformes > Leuciscidae > Leuciscus > Leuciscus idus. Next base: position 10,979,354 of record CM038625.1, on the reverse strand, counting down.
ACTGATCTGCTCTCCTGACTGGTGTTTTGCTGCTTTCACACAGATTCTGTGACTCTTCATCTGGTCAGGTTCAAAGGTCATCTTAAACCAGCGCACCAGCTCAGAGTAGTTTATGATGCTTTACATAGCAAAGAGATGGAAACTCTTAATAGAAAAGTTATAGATTTATATAAATTATAGGAAATACAGAGCAATGGCTTCAGGGTGTCCCAGATGCTAAAATAATAAACACAACCATATCAAACAAAACCTGTGAATAAATTCAGAGGGGAAAATAAAATAAAACCTTCTCTGACTATATGAAACACATTTACACATTTAGCAGATACTTTTAAAAAAGAAGCACTTAATGTAGCGGCCCCTTGGATATATTCATCAAGACGCAGAGAGTTTCAAACGGGTGTCGAATTATTTCTTCCTCTCAATGAGCACCATGCATCACAAGACCATGAACACCGTGAAAACTACAGAAGAAATACAAAATGCTTCTATGTAGCTTCACAAATAATTTGCACATATATTATGTTCACATATGAATCATGTTTACACACAATTTCAACAGATGACCAATATGAAATATGAAATGAAATATGTTTTTAAGCCTTCATGACAAATGAAATATCACATGCTTCTTTTAAATGAAATACAATATATTATAATTGTTCACAGAAAGAATATGTTTTATATTGATGAAATGTGCAATAAACCCCTAAACAAATGAAGTATTGACATTCTCTTTTCCTTAAACAAAATCTCATTTTGATAATACAAACTCCACACATTTCCTTCATACCTCATTCCGCTTCTCCAAGGGCGCTAATTCAAAGAGTTTCTGCCATCAGCTACCATGCTCTCTAGCTCGACACACTATCACAGTTCGGAGCTCTTAAAAAATAACATGTACGAGCAATACAAAAATAAATTAAATCACAATGTAAACTCTTTCTTTACAAGATTCAAATGGATGAACACGATAAATAATTAAAGTGTTTACAAGTTTTACCATTCTTCCGACGACGCGTGAGCACCACATTGTGAAGAGAGAGTAGCAGGAAGTTTTAGCGTCACAAAAAACTTTCCGAAGAAGAAGAACGGCGCTTTTCAAATTAAAAGCCTGAACAGACAAGGTGACAGTGTCCAACTATAATGTCTTTTTAACATATAAAAATAAAATATTATATATTTTATAAACTGTGTAGGAAAATATTAATGCGATTTATAAGACATTTACACTTAATGATGAACAAAACACACAGGTAAAATACACAGATTATGAATAATAGGCCTATTTCACAAAATGGCGACCGAGACCGGAAGTAGGGTAGCGATACTTCCGGTCGCGCCGCCGCCCGCTACGATTGCCATTCATTCTCAAAATGGACTGTGAACAGCTTGTTTTCTCTGTCATTATATATCTGAAAAAAGTAAGAATAGCAGATGTTGTCCGTTTTGTTGATAGTTTTCAGGGGGCTGTGACAAGATCGAAATTGGACAAAGGTTACAAATTATTCTTGACGTTTGCTTACAAAAAAAAAAAAAAAAAGTTCCATTCATTTAAATGGCATGGCACTTGATGACTAAGCTCACACTTACCATAGCTAAACAAAATAAATAAATAAATTGAAATGTTGTCTGATTGTAGGCTATGTTTGAAATCTAGTGGCTTTTGTTAAAATTTCATGTTATTAAGTGTTAGTTTGTCCCGGAGATTGCAGAAATCTTCCACTAGTGACTAGAAAATGGCAAATTTGTCATGTTACCACCATGAATGAAACTAAGAATTGTACATCTTTACAGTGAATTTGACCTAACGTTGCTAGTAGGTCTAATAATGAAATTAAGGCAAATAATAAAAAATTGTTAGACTAAAAACCTGAATGAAGTGAGTGATATTACATGTTTTAAAAAATCATGATGTTACAAAATCACATTTTACTGTCGGGTCCCCTTATGAAAACAAAATATATTTCCCTATATATGAATGATCAATATATTGAATGGTTTAACAGTATATTTGAAAATATACAGAATAATATATTGTGTTAATATTACAATATATTGAATAATACACAAAGAATTTTCATATATTTAAAAATGTGAGACATATATTTACTAATATATCATGTATGTAATTTTATATTCAGTAATACACTTCATAATATATACAGGGATTAAAGTTCTCAGTCGCTACTAGAGTATACGACGGATTTCTGTCAATATCAGGGTTCCCCCCTGTCCTTATATCTTAAATTCATTGTTCATAATTTTAATGCTGTAAATATGCTTACATTTCTCAAATAGTGTAATAAATGTCTTCATTTTAGTTTGAATGGGAAAGGGCTATTCACCCTGCTTAGGGGGATGTGATCAAAGCCTGGAGTGGAGCAAAAGCATGTTCCTCTCTCCACTCTAAGCGTTCTGTTATCACTCCGCTCCTGATCCACTCCGGGTTTTCCAGTCCCGCTCACGGAAAAACTGCTCCGTGTTCACTCATTTTTAAGAAAGTTACATAAAACAACTTCTACAAACAATTTTAATTTGCCAACAGTTAATAATAATAAATAAAAGTGCATGACGTGCAAATCAGATAACAATCAAGTGCAATATAAACATGTTTTGTCAGGGCATCACTCCCGAACCGGCATCAACACTCCATTTTCAACATCAGCTTCCTCCTTCACAGCACAGACACGTCTTTTTGCCGTCTGTCTCTGGCATAATTTAACTTCTCCCCAGTTGTTCCATGAAAACCTGCAAAGCACGGCCTGCGGTGTAAGATATCTACGACCGGACTCTCGTAGACTCGTAAGTTACACGGACTTCATCCTCCGTGAAGTGCTTAACACACAAAAAAGTGCCCCTCTTCTCTCGGTATAGCCCAAATCCAGCGCTTTTTCAACATTTCGTCACAAGGAAAGCTGTGCAATTATAAATAGGGTTGTTTCTTCTATGAGGGCAAACATAAAAAGGTACGCAACAGGACTGGCCGCTTTTAGTCTCCCCATTTGTCCTCCGACTGCTACTGCTAGCGCTTTCACCGGAAAAGAGTTTACCCTACTTCCGGTCTCGGCGGCCATTTTTGTGAAATAGGCCTATGTTGAAGTATATCAGTATATGTGTTAGTTTATATTGTGTTTTGCTGTGAGTGTGATTCAGTGTTTACAGGGTTAATGATCAGTCATTGAGCAGGAGTCAGATGTGGAGCGAATGATCATGATGATTTTATTACTTTCTGCTTTTATTGCTTTTCTTCTCCAGCTAATGTCTGTTCTGTGTTTCTCTGTTTCTGTTTGCTGATGTGAAGGGATTTATAAATGGACGATACTGTCAGTGATGGAGGGAGAACGTATCACTCTAAACCTTGATGAAAAAAATAACAAATTACAGTGGATGTTTAGAGGCTCTTGTATTGCTGAAAGGGAAAGCACTGCTCATAGTTTCACTGTACATGATGATGTTCCTGATGGGAGATTTAAAGACAGACTGGAGCTGGATGATAAGACTGGATCTCTGACCATCACAAACACTAGAAACACACACTCTGGACAATATGAACTAGTGATCACCAGATCGGGAAAGATCTCAATAAAGAGATTCAGTGTTTCTGTCTTTGGTGAGTAACTCAGATATTTACGTAATAATGATTTTATTTTAAATCAGCTGAATTGATTAAATTAAGGACTATGGGTTTATTTGGTGATATCTTCATATATGCACAGTCTTCTGCACAAGTATTGAAGTATAATGTCATCTATTATGCTGTATATAAAGACAGTTTCATTTCAAATCACTTTAAAATCAAATGAGTATTGATTAATGTTTTAATTATTTTGCACTAAACTTGATCAATATGTTGTGTGTTTGTGAGCCACTGAAGACCTCCACAACTATCTGACAGAGACACATTCAGTGACGGCACATTATTAATCATAAACACATTAGCTCAAGAAAATTATTGAATCGAATCAAATCACATCAGTCTTTTGATAGAAAGTGAAAATTACCTGCAGTTTCTCAAACTCACCACTATAAATATATAAAGTGTAGAGTTAATCAGAATAAACCATTATTACTGGAACAATAAGAAGAGAAAACAAAGAGGAACGTGAAACAAACCACAATGAAACATGATATTCAATAAAAATGATATTGTTTCCTGGCATAAACACAATTAAACACTGATGTGATGATGCTGATGATCACACATGAATCAGAGAATATGATTGGCCCAACACACACATCACACACACATGAGAACTGAGGCCATTTGACTTGTTTATAGATTTACACCATCATTTAGAAGTGTATATATGAGAAATTACATTCATTTTATTTATAAAATGAGTACATTTGAGGTATTTAGGTCTGGAGGAATTTATCCATGTTGCTTTTACTACTTCGTTTTCTGATTTCTGTTCTGTGTTTCTCTGTATGTGTAGTTAAGACAGAAATAGAGCTAGTACTAGTGACAGCGAGGAAGGGAGAATCTGTCACTCTGGAGACTGGTGTTACTGACAAAAAGAAAGTTGAACAGATCCTGTGGAAGTTTGGATACACTCCGTTAGCTAAAATCAAAAGAGGGACTAAGAAAATCTCACCATCAGTTGATAAAATATTTCAAGACAGACTGAGGCTGGATCGTAAGACCGGATCACTGACCATCAAGAACAGCAAACCCACAGATGCTGGAATTTATATGCTATACAAAATAGAAGAAAAAAAAATCAAAACTAAATTATTCAGGGTCAAAGTCTCTGGTGAGTAAATCAAATATGTCATTATAATAACAATCTTGTTTTAGAGTGTCAGACATTTAGATGAAAGACTGAGTTTGAATGATGACACTCTCTGATTTCTGTCAGAATGATTGATTGTGTTAATATTAAGAAATCTAAATGCAAATAATACATTCGGAGTCAACTCTATATATATAAAAGCAAAGCTTTCCATTAATATGATCTGTCTTGTGTGTTTTCTTTCAGAATCCACTGATAACAGAAGTAACTCAGAGAATGAGCCTTTGACGAGTGTAGACGTTCGCTGACTCCGGACTGTGACATTATCAACATTCAAAATCAATCCAAATCAGATTTCTCCTGATGTCTCTAAACCCCCGTATGAAGTGTGTGTGTGTGTGTGTGTGTGTGTGTGTGTGTGTGTGTGTGTGTGTGTGTGTGTGTGTGTGTGTGTGTGTGTGTGTGTGTGTGTGATGTGCAGCAGTTAAACAACAGGATAACATTCAGACACATTTCATTTACTATGTTCTCCACACTGATCTTTAGACTAACTCTCATCTTTATTTGATCCTCTAATGTAAATCTAATCAAAATCTCACATTTCATACCTTCATTTCATCTGTTACTCATGTCATATAATACACACTGTATAAACCAGTTTCTGTTTCTGCATCTATTAGACAAAATCTCTGATGAGAAATGTCATGCATAGACTATATAAGAAGAATGTGTGTGTGCTAAACCAGTATTTCTCGGACTAATGTGTGTTTTTATATAACAAGCATGTTTAATCCTGAGCTTTAGATACTTTAACAGTCTTTTCACTTCTAGAAGTTTCTAGAAACAGTTTAATTGAAGAAGCTTCCAGTGTGACTTTGACTATCCCTCAATTCCAAAGCCACCTGGTTCCCAAAAGAAGTTAATGTATCCTGAGGTGTTTGTGAGTCCATTTGAGCAACCATCTGTTTCAACAAATCCAGCTTCTGCAGCTCTACAGCATCCTCGGACACCCGCTTTCTTTTTGGGGGATTGTTGCTCAAACGTGGCTGTTTACCGCTATCACTTGAGGCAGTTGAAGCAGTTTCCTCCGGCAATGGAAAGGCTTCTTGATTTGACGGAATTGGGGTGGACGCAGTACATGGGGAGATGTCCACAGATGGTGTATCAGGCCTTAGGTCTGAGAGGTCCATATCCTCTGCATCACTCTGCCCACTGAATGATGCACCAAGCTGGAACAGAGAAGACAGTGATAGGATTAAGAAAGAGCTGTTTCAACAACATGCACTTACATTACCCAGTTCAGCACAGTGTAAGATTTGAGTCAAGAGAGCAGAATAAAGTATTACTGTAGCATGTGTGACACAGCGTGTGTATGTGTGTGGTATTGTATTTTTCAGTGATTTTTTCAGTCAGTGACTGAGCGAGTGTGCATGTTTGTGTACATGCAACTATTAATAAGCTTTTGTCCTGAAATACACATTCTTGCATAATGTAAATTGTTAGGTAGATTATTTTATACAAAATCCGATGAAAACCAATATTTCTCATCTGTCATAGGTTTGTGGACATGGCTATTTCAGCAGAGCAATCTCGTCTGGAGTTATGACGGACGCACAGAATGAATGCATTTAGATATGACCTCGTTGCATAAAATTTATTATAAAAGAAATGACATCTAAACCCTTTCACCTTTGTAATGATATTTGGCATGACAAGTTTAATACCCTTCTTCATCAATTTAATACATTGTAAACTTTTAATAGTTTGTAAACAAAAACACGCTCACGGGCCTTCTTCATTTTAATATGTATGTGTTGGTGTATGAGTGTTACAAATGCATGCTATTACAAATACATTTCTTGCTTCTGTTGACTGTTTAACTTACTGTTGTTTCGCATGGCCGGTGGACAATATATGTTTTGATGAAATCCATCACTCTGAGAAGCCACCTTTGCCTTGGAGTCAAGGGTTTGCTGCCACTCCCACTTGGTTTGGGTTTCTGCAAACGACAGTACTGCGTTCGCAGGGATACTGCCCTGGTCTTAATATCCTCAACAGTAAACTCTACCATTAATAAAGAAAATGCATTATTTTCAGTTATGCACCCCCACAAATTCATTTATTTTATTTGTCTGTTTCAAACTAAATATGACAATTTAATCCTTCCCTGGTTTAAAGGGATAGTTTGCCCAAAAATGATATTTAAGCCATGATTTACTCACCCTGAAAGCCGTTTGAGATGCATATGTCAATCTTTTTTTTCAGACGAACACATTTTCAGTTATTTTAGAACGCTTCCTGCGCTACGTCCTACGTCAGCATCCATCTCCATGAACGCGCGCCGACCGCCACCGGAAGCCAGTTATTGTCGTTTATAAAGTTTTAAATATGTATATTTTTACGACAAAACCGCACGGATTACCCTCAGAAGGCCTTCGTTTATCCCCCTGGAGCCGGATGCATGCACATTTTCGGACTTGAAGCAGCCGGACCCCATTGCTTCACATTATAACCACTGAAAGATCTAAGACATTTTCTAAAATAACTGAAAATGTTTTCGTCTGAAAAAAGATTGACATATGCATCTCGAACGGCTTGAGGATGAGTAAATCATGGCTTAAAGTTAAATATCATTTTTGGGCGAACTATGCAGTTAAAGACTGCGGTAAAGCCAGCCTCCACTTCGAAATGAGCGGTCAAACTAGCCGCCCCTATATTTCGTGTTGCGCGTATACACTAGCTATTACGGTAAGACCGTCAACCTGTCATCTGAACTGAAAACACTGATCTTCCGGCGAAGGCTATTTCACATTCAGCTATTCTGTCTGTCTGTCTGTCTGTCTGTCTGTCTGTCTGTCTGTCTGTCTGTCTGTCCGTCCGTCCGTCTATCTATCTATATTATTATCTATGTATCTGTAATTATCTATCTATCTATCTATCTATCTATCTATCTATCTATCTATCTATCTATCTATCGCTATAATTATCTATCTATCTATCTATCTATCTATCTATCTATCTATCTATCTATTTATCTATCGCTATAATTATTTATCTATCTATCTATCTATCTATCTATCTATCTATCTATCTATCTATCTATCTATCTATCTTTAAAATTATCTATCTGTATATCACTATAATTATTTATCTATTTATCGATCTATTTCTATAATCTATCTATCTATCTTTATACTGTAATTTATATATATATATATATATATATATATATATATATATATATATAATTATCTATATATCTATCTATACCGTAATATATATATATATATATATATATATATATATATATATATATAATTACGGTATAGATAGATATATAGATAATTATAGATATATATATATATATATATATATATATATATCTCGAGTCCTCATAAAATCATAAATATGCTGGTTTGTCTATAAATTATTTTTTTTATTTTTTTTATCCACAGACCAATTCCACCTCACCTGGAGAGTACACCTTCTCAAGGTGCCAACTACAATGTTTCAGGACATTCTGATGTTGTTTTCTAAAATAAGAGCCCCCCCAAATCTCATATATTACATGTTTTGTCCATACATTCAGAAAATCATAAAAATAAAAGTCCTAGCTTCCACAGACCAATTCCACCTCAGCTGGAGAGTACACCTTCTCAAGGTGTCAGCTACAATGTTTCGGGACATTCTTATGTTGTTTTCCAAAATAAGAGCCCCCCCAAATCTCATATATTACATGTTTTGTCCATACATTCAGAAAATCATAAAAATAAAAGTCCTAGCTTCCACAGATCAGTTCCACCTCAGCTGGAGAGTACACCTTCTCAAGGTGTCAGCTACAATGTTTCGGGACATTCTGATGTTGTTTTCCAAAATAAGAGCCAATTCTCCTTTTATATAAATAAATAAATGGGTAACACAAATTTAATGTTTAATGTCCATGTCCCGTTTAAAGGAACCATCTTACAATATCAACATTACATACATCGAAGACTGCATTTATTTATATATATAACCAGCAAGATATTTAGGTACTATAATTACTAAATGTTGCTTTTAAACCAAGTTTTAAAATACTGAAAATACAAATGTGTGTAACTTGTGTCAAGAAATTATTGTTACTATTATAAACTGTCCATTTATACCCCTTTCATTTTTGTGAAACTATTTATGTCACAGTATATCTATTGTGTTGCTGTTTACCGGTATGTCTAATTTTATGTATTGCATGTATTATGTCTCATTGCTTGCAATATTTCCATGCCTTAATCCTCTGCATAGTCATCTGGAATCTTTTTTTGTTATTTGCCAGGCTTGTTAACTTGAATTACTGGCATGTATTACACGTGATCAATTTTCCTTTTGCTTGCTCTGCGAATGTCATCTTTATTTGTAATTTCAGTTGATCCCCTCTGTGTTTATGATTGCATGTGCTGCATTAGAAGCCATTGCCAACAAACTATAAACACCCTCCCTGTGGCATCAGTATTTGTCATGGTTTGGGTTTTGTTTCTTGTTTCTGGTCCTTGTCTGTCATGTGATCCCCTGTTCTAGTCACGTGATCTTGCCTTGTGTTCCCCTGTCTGTTGTGTCATGTTGTCATTGGTTGATTGTTTAAATGTTCACAGGTGTCCCTTGTCTCGTCATTAGTCCAGTATGTATTTAAGCCCTGTGTCTAGTTCAGTCTTTGTGAGTTCTTGATGTTGTTAAGTGGATGTTGGCTGTCCCTGAGTCCTGTCCCTGAGTCCTGTCCCTGAGTCCTGTCCCTGAGTCCTGTCCCTGAGTCCTGTCCCTGAGTCCTGTCCCTGAGTCCTGTCCCTGAGTCCTGTCCCTGAGTCCTGTCCCTGAGTCCTGTCCCTGAGTCCTGTCCCTGAGTCCTGTCCCTGAGTCCTGTCCCTGAGTCCTGTCCCTGAGTCCTGTCCCTGAGTCCTGTCCCTTTCAAACGAATCGTAACAGTATTACTGTTCTGCTGTGTGGGTTTTTTTTTTTTTGTCATGTTAAATTCTACATAATGCTGTTAAATAATGACACTCTATGGTGAAAGTATTTTTAGCAATAAAATATTTAATATATAAAATATTTTTGGTTACTGTCCAAATCTTTACAGCTTTTTGTAGTAACCATTTTATAACAGCTGTAAGCTGCTCTGTGTTGTAGCTCACCATATGTTGTCCTTAAGTTACTGGCCACCATGGCTTCACAGGTTGTATTCTGTCTGTCTTAGCTAATACTACTCTGCCAACCCTACATTTTGTGGTAGCTTTAATGTAATAAAATACAACCTGGCTGTGAGTGTTGACCGTCAGAAGACATCTTAACTAGTGTGAATTCTTTCTTTGAATTGTGAATTATTTAATTATTGGTATAACCATCTATTTCCCTCTGAAGCTGCATTAACAGATAGTTTTATTCAAATAAAAAAAATGTTTTCTACTGCTGTTTTTACATTACACTAGACTTCTGCATTGTGCATTTGAATTCTGACTAGAGTCTAAACTGTTAAGCTGCATTTTGTTTTGTATCCCTCCACACAACAGACAAACTCTTGCTTTACAAACCTGATTCTTTCAGTATCTGCAGAGCCATCTTTTTCCGCTCTTGTGCCATTTCCTTTTTGGATGTTCCAAAATGAAAAACTGGAACAGCTGGAAATGCCCTCACTACTGCCCTTGCCATCTAAACAAATAATAATATTTACAAACATTGTGTGGACTGTGTCAGACTCCAGCATAACTACAATATTCCAATTATTTTGTATTGTCATGTTATGTAAATTGTTGAAACAAATATCAACTTAATTTATGTTAGAAAAAAAAAGAGATAGATATTACAAAACTGCACATACCAACGTGACAATGACCCCACAGCTACTGGCATCCTGTTGGACTGGATGTGCCAGAACTCCTCCTTTCCATTTTATGTCCACCCACTCCGTTATTCCATGGCACGTTTTCCTCATCTGTAGGTACTCACTGTATGTGATGTATTACGGGAATATGTATTAATTAGAAATAGATTACAAAAAGCTTTGCTTTCAAATGATAGGTAAATGTCACCGGTGCGAGCCAGGGTGGACTCGGATGACCAGCCACCCAGGACTTTAGACACCACCGCGGGGAGCCGACACCACAGGTCTGCAACAGATGGAAAACGCAGACAAGAGATAATTTCAAAGGAATAACAATTTTTATTGAACACAATTTATCAATGAGCACAAGCGTGATAGACTTCCGTGTCTTCTAGGTCTTCTTCAGCTACGGGTAGGTACTGATCGTACGTCGCAGCTTCGCCCTGACGGCGACTTCGCCAATGATACGGCTTGCTTCAGGACTCGGACGATGAGTAGACAGGTAAGGGTTCTTCTCAATACAGAATACTCTCGTCAGTGCACAGTAGTGGGGCGTTAATTCAAAGCTTACTTCACCAGCAATGCTGCATTCTTCAGGACTCGAATGGTAAGTAGGAAGGTAAGGGTTCTTCTCAATACAGGATACTTTCGTCAATGCACAGTAGTGGGACAATGATTCAAGAGCTTACTTCACCAGCGATGCTGCATTCGTCAGGACTCAGACGGTGAGTAGACAGGTAAGGGTTCTTCTCAGTACACAGTACTTTCGTCAATGCACAGTAGTGAGACAGTGGTTTAAAAGCTTACTTCACCAGCGATGCTGCATACTTCCAGACTCAGACGGTAAGTAGAAAGGTAAGAATTCTTCTCAGTACAGGATACTGTCGTCGGTGCACAGTAGTGGGACAATAATTCAAAAGCTTACTTCACCGCGATGCTGCATTCTTCAAGACTCGGACGGTGAGTAGACAGGTAAGGGTTCTTCTCAGTACAGAATACTTTCGTCAGTGCACAGTAGTGGGACAATAACTCGAAAGCTTACTTCACCGCGATGCTGCATTCTTCAAGACTCGGACGGTGAGTAGACAGGTAAGGGTTCTTCTCAGTACAGAATACTTTCGTCAATGCACAGTAGTGAGACAGTGATTTAAAAGCTTACTTCACCAGGGATGCTGCATTCTTCAGAACTCAGACGGTGAGTAGACAGGTAAGGGTTCTTCTCAGTACAGAATACTTTCGTCAATGCACAGTAGTGAGACAGTGGTTTAAAAGCTTACTCCACCAGCGATGCTGCATACCTCCAGACTCAGACGGTAAGTAGAAAGGTAAGAATCCTTCTCAGTACAGGATACTGTCGTCGGTGCACAGTAGTGGGACAATAATAAAAGCTTACTTCACCAGCGATGCAGCATTCTTCAAGACTCAGACGGTGAGTAGACAGGTAAGGGTTCTTCTCAGTACAGAATACTATGTCAATGCACGATAGTGAGACAGTGGTTTAAGAGCTTACTTCACCAGCGATGCTGCATACTTCAAGACTCAGACGGTGAGTAGACAGGTAAGGGTTCTTCTCAGTACAGAATACTTTTCTAGAGCTCACAAACAGAGAGAGTGGATGAAGAGGAGGTTTCAGTGAGGCATTGTAATACTCAGAGCTCAAACGGCCCGAGAGAGGATAATACAAGAAGATACTTCACCAGCACAGCTGTAACACTCTAGGATTCTAATCGAGAGCAGGTATAATAACTTTTCACAAACGTGTAAGCAGGGGTTGCAGCCGCTTCTCAGCAAAAGCACACCGCACTCGTGTTCACTTCAAATCCACAGCAATGAGTCAATGTGTATCAATAAGACAAAAGCACTGCAATTCACTCACACATTAAGGCTGATCAGAGGCCTCAATCCCTTCGTTACACTCTCGTGGGGGGATATTCAACACTCCATTCCTCTTCAGCACACTCTGAAACGTATAACTTCCCCAACAGTCAGATTTACATTCACTACGTCCTCTTCAAGCTTTTCAAATGTTCATAAGACGAAATCAATTCACTTAACTCTTTCTCTCCCTTCACAGCGCAGATCCAATCGATAAATCAGTCCAGCAGTAAGGATGGCTGAAGCGAAACAGTCGTTCCGAAGCTTTGCGAGATCCCGAAGCGCAGATTCGAGCGTGATTCAAAACACCCATGTCACGTGACTATGACCAAACGAAGCCTCGAAGTGTTTCACTAGTGTTTCATCAGGTGTGGTCCGCCGAATCAGCGTTTGATTGACAGGGTCGGGAACAGACCACACAATCGCACATCTGTATAAAAGTGAAATAAACGCATTTTGACCTCGTGGGTTTTTGTTTGACTTTGAGATAGCGGATTTTTGGTGATATAGTGACATAGTGCGATTTGATTAGTTATAGGCAATTTAGACTTACATTTAAATTTACACAACACATTGACTGATAGGCTAGAGACAGACAGAGTATACATATAGTGACACATTAATAGATACATAGATATAAATATATATAGACAGCTAGATTAATAGATAGATACATATATAGATAGATTTCAGATACATATATAAATACATATATTATAGATCGATACATATATAGATAGATTATAGATACATATATAAATACATATATTATAGATCGATACATATATAGATACATAGATTATAGATACATATCTAGATACATCGATTCATATATAGATAGATAGATTTGGATAGATAGATAAAATGGAGGCTCCCCAGAAGAGATGCCGTACATCTGTGGTGTGGGAGCATTTCCATTTAGAAACCCCAAATAAAGTGAGATGTGTGTATTGTGATCGGCAGCTAGCCTACTGCAACAATACATCATCCATGATGCGCCATTTGAGGAGCACTCATCCTGCCATTGGGGTGCAGAGGATGGCATTCCCCCTGTACCTAGGCCTGCTACTGACTCTGCTGGGCCATCTAAGCAAGGTATGCATTGTTTGAAATATAATTATAATTGAAATATAATTACAACCTTTTGGGACACTGTTTATAAAGTTTATAAGTTATATAAAGCACTGATTATAAACACTGGAAGGTTTCCAAATAATGAACCAGTAGGCTATACTTTTAATAGATGTGCACTAATTGAAGCTGTTTTTTTCCAATGTATTTGTCTGAAAGTATGTTTTATCTTCTCTTTTAAAAGTCAGACAGAGGGAATTGGATGAGGCTCTTATAAACATGGTGGTGACAGTTTCAGTCTGTGTTATGTTATGTAATCTGAATCATGTAATATAATATATCCTTCATATATGCCATCAGTTTAGGATTTGTTACTAATTGCTGTTTTCATTTTTATTCAGACCCAGAAATGTCAACATCACACCCATCATCATCATCACCATCACCATCACCATCAACACCAGTAGAAACACAGGACAGTTTATGGGAACTTTTTGATACTCGCATCCATCAAACCAAGATGATACACAATGCTACAGCTGATGCCACAGTGGAAGTGAAAAAATACATCAACGATGCGTATTTGCCCAGAACTCATGATCCACTAACTTACTGGAAAGAGAGAGCAGTAATCTTTCCTCATTTGTATGTCCTTGCAAAAAAATATCTTTGTATGCCAGCAACAAGTGTCCCTTGTGAGAGGATTTTTTCAAAGGCTGGAGAAATTATCTGTAAAAAAAGAAGTAGGCTAAGTCCTTCCACAGCAGAGAAATTAATATTTTTGAATAAAAATCTCTAAAAAAGTGAGACATTGTGGCTTGATTTCTTTTATTAATATTCATTTGTCATGACCAAAATAACATTATGCACAGTGAGGAGCCTATAGGTTACAAGCTTCACATATTAGAACATTATAATAATAAAAAAAAAACACATTTTTTTAATGGCTCGTCAAGGTTGTTTCAGATCAACACCTGCAAGTGACCACTAGGTGTCACCGTTGAGACGGGTGTCGGATTGATTCGAAGCCTCGAAACAATATGGCACATTTGGTTCAACTGTTTCATTGGTTCACGAGGCCTCGATTTTGCCATCACTATCCAGCAGATTCCCACGGACAAACTCTGATCCAGCAGGCTTAAATAGGCGACTTTCACTCCAACGAGACTTCATCAGGAGACCTTCACATCCAAACAATTTCCCCGAACAGCGTGTGCCCAGAACTACTCCACAGAACCCAACTGCGCGAACCTCTCTTCCCGAACCCCTGAGCGGCCCTTTTTTATCCGTGGCTTGTGAAACAGGAAGCCTATGCGAACGCCACTTCTCTCTCTCCCGCACCTGCCATACATTAGCGCTAATCAGGCCGGGCAATATTCCTGCCACACCCGGAACCGGAGTGGGATGTGTCGCACACAAATCATTCCCTCGGGAAACTCGTGACTCTTTAAAGGGTTCCGCTCGCTGAGCGTTTTTGTCACCCGTGACATAAATTCTAAACTTATAATTCTTCTAATCGTAAAAGTCTGAGTACACCCAAATAAGTCTCTTAAACTCTTAATTTAATTAAGTTCATACTAAACCAAATTACAAGGTATGGCATGTAAATAAATCCATTAATTTAATGTAATTCAAAGTCTTTACAGCATTTGTAATGTCTCCATAAATTGTGATGTGATTCATTTAATTGGCAATTTGGGAAAAAGAAATGATATAATGAATTTTCTATTTTTTTTTTTTTACCAGGCTATTGGGTTAATATTTGGTGTAACCCTTTTAGTTCATGTAAATCAGTAAATATGTATCTCCATCAACGACCACTCCTTTGTTTAGGAATTTAATTAGTTATAAAATGAATACCTGAATTTTTGGCCAGCATGAGTGGAATCAGCTTTCTCTGTGTTATTTTTTGAAGGATCCATCAAGTACACTGTGTGGTTGACAGCATTTATGTACTGAAAATGATAAGGTGTAAATGCAACCAATACATCTTTTAATAATACACCAGACAGTCTAAATAATGACATATAGATATCATTCTGCTACTCACCAGAAGTTTCCAGTGGACGTCACAGATGTTCACAAATGAAAGAATTGCCTGGTAATGGTCAAAGTTGACCTAATGAAGAAGTTAAATAATAATTACCTTTGAACTGTAAACCATAATTAGTAAATTCAGCTTTTCAAAGCAATATGGAAAGCTGGCATATTCAGCATACATTTAGTATGTAGGGCTGCAATAGTTAATTTATATTTTTACATGCATAAGGTCCCTTCACAAACACACAAAACACATCCATTGCACATCCACACTGTAGTCCATGTAACCACTGTGATCACCTTTGACAAACTGTGCAGGACAAGCTGTGAGCTTTCCCCATGCAGAATCACCCATGCTGTATAGTGATTAAGAATGTAAATGGAGCTCCCCATCTCCAGCTGATTGACAGCAAGATGAAACAGGCCTTCAATTATCTACATAAGAAATTTGGGAGAATTGTATTAATTTATTTGAAGTTTTATTATAGAATAAAAATACAATGTTAAGAAGACATTATAATTATTACAGTTCAGTACATTTGATTTAAATTGTACTTTTGGTTTGTTACATTCAACCATTTCAATATTTTAATGTTTACACCAAGAAACACATAACAAACACAACATAACTAACCATATGTCTATAATTATACTTCACAATAATGGTCCATCATTAATGGGTATCTGTGCATGAATTAATGCAGGGTAAATGAGTAAAACTACATAAACACTTCAGCTATCTACCACTATTAATTAATGTGAAAACAAGTTTACCTAAACAATAAGTACTAGTCAACTTAGAACTGATATAGTTTCTTTATAGGTAATCAATAACTAATGAATTAGATCAACCTCATTATGAAATATTAAGTAACTATGACAAATTATTAGCAATTATTACCAACTACTGTACACTGTCTGAGACATAATACATTGCATTTTTTACTCCGAATATGGTTGTTTTCTAATGACTCAGATGTTATGTATTCAATATGCAGAAACAAGTAGTGATCTGGACCTTTATTTAAATGTGAAAAAAATAAATATGTTTTTCGATTTACAATAGTGGATCAGAACACAAGCAGTTCATACAGAGTTAATAGGTAAATAGCAATGCATTTTATGACCATGGTAAGACTACAAAAAGACAAGTGGTCACATCTCAGATACGTTAAAGTGGTGATTATTTAGTAATTGTTCATTATTTGTCATTGTTCGTTGTTACAGTACTTCTTAACGAGGCTAATGTTTTTTTGTATTTATTGATTACCTATTAAGGAACTATCTTATCCTAAATTTACTTATTCTTCATATTACCAAATAGTGGTAGCTGAAGTGTTAATATAGAACTACAGATTTATAATTGTAAAACTTAACTACAGTTTGTATAACTAAATATTCAAGAGAATGAAATGCATACTACCTCGCCATATAACCACCGGTGCGGTTGAAGTGTACGGAGCTCACGGTGACGAACAATAATTGTTTGCCCTGTGTTCTGTGTGGGGATCACAGAAACCACAACCTCTGTGTCTTTTCTTTTCCACCAGGTGAGCTGCATGCCATAAATTGAAATAAAAAATAACACATAGTTAAACATAATTTGAATGTGTTTCTTTTTAATGTTCATTCAAATAATAACCTTTACAAGTTACTAGTAAGAACTTGTGATACTAGAAAGCCTTCTTACTTGATGCTGTGGGGTTATCGATGTCTTGGATATTTATGAGGTTTGGTAGACATATCCCCATGTTCTACATCCTTTCCATCCAAGCTTTCTTCCTGGTCCCCAGGCAGAGATGAACCAGGCTGTGGTGAAGATTTTTGTTTCCCAATGGCACCGTCAGCTACTGAGGAGTCAACCTATCAACAGTGTATTTAAAAATAAGTCAAGTCAAGTCAAGTCAAGTTTATTTGTATAGCGCTTTTCACAATACAGATTGCATCAAAGCAGCTTCACAGTATTAAATTAAAATAATACAACAAAGTTTGTTTCAAGAGGAATTTATTGATTGATAAAATTAAATTAAATATCCCCAAAATATCCCCTAAATACTAAGGATCATCATGTTAAATTCCTTTCGTTCGTCTCTTAATTTCCTATTTTAAATACATTTAAACAAATATAAAATAAAATACTTTACAATATTTCAATTGTTTGTAGAAGTTTCAGTTGTAATTTAATGAATAGTTTCTCTAAAAAAAATGTACCACACACAAAATGATAAACCACATATAATATTAATATTGAGTAAAGATTGTGTAGTGTGTAGTAAAAACAGATTTTGCTGTTATATATCTATGAGTAGTAAACTATTTCGGATTGGCTGTAATTACATTGGCTGCAGTAAAGCTAAAACTGTAATGTTTAGATTAGGATTATTACTATTAATTCTGTAGAAGGCATGACAGCTTTATATTTACAGTAGACCTTCTTGTTCGATGTCTTGAAATGAAACGGCTTCCGGAGTGGTGTAACATATCTCCCCCTCTTTTTCTGCTGGCGTTCTTTCCACTTTTCTTGGTCCACTCTGTACGTCTGCATAAAGTAAAGTTTTGATGGAAGCAGTTTATGTAATACTTGCTGGTCTTTTGTATATTTGTTGAATAGA
The DNA here is from genome assembly GCA_021554675.1 of Leuciscus idus. Lineage (NCBI taxonomy): Eukaryota > Metazoa > Chordata > Actinopteri > Cypriniformes > Leuciscidae > Leuciscus > Leuciscus idus. The sequence continues at coordinate 10,961,172 of CM038625.1, read as the reverse complement.
TCATTATTCTATTCATTTCACAGGCAAAGCCAATTTAGGGGAATTCAGAGGCCACACTGCTAACAGAAAGTGTCTGCATTTTGGATAGTTCAGTTCACATTGGCAGTAACATTATTAGTTTTTGGTATGAGGAAAAGAGATGTTGCTGTTGTGTTTTTTAGCCTAGCACATTAATGAAAGGTACTTCATTACAGAATCTGTATAAAGTTTACTGTACACTTAGCAACTGACACTAAAAGAGGGTTGTCACAAACAGTAATTTTTTCAAGTACACAACTTACTACTTTCTGCACATTTCCTTTGCATTCTTCATTACGTGGCTGAGACAACGATGAAGAATGGGCACCTCAAAATCTTTTTTTCCTTTACCACTTGCTATGTTGTAGTAGTGGTTAATGGTGTCTTTCAGGGTTTTTTTGGCAAATGACAGGCATATTGCCTGCATCAACACCATTGACCCATCACACAGGATCATGATGGGTGACCGCATACCTTTTTTCCCAAAACACCTTGCCACATCAGTCTGAAACGCCTCAAGGAAGTAATTAACTGAGGCTGTGGTGTGATCACAGGTAAGGTATGTGGCAACAGGTAGTGGAGATGAGTTTTTATGGGGATTCCTGACCACCAACTCATATACATAGAAAGGAGGAGATCCTTTCTGCTTTTTCATGATGCTGCCAGTCGCATCCAGATAGACAATGTCCTCCTGGCATCGCTCCTGATATATTTCAATCCCCCTGCGTGACCAAAGAAGAACCCCTTTTGGGTGTAGCATCACTTTCTGGAGGACCTCATCAGGACTGCCTTTTTTCTGGTCAATCATAATCTGAAGACTTATGACTTCATTACTGTGCTGCCGGCTTCTCTTCCGTGCTTCCCACGATATATTTTTCAGGACATTCGGACTTGGAGCCTCATCCCGACAGCCAGACTCCATAACATCTTCGGGTATGTTTGTTAATTTGTCAAGGTACATTGCTCGTGGAAGCTGTCTTTGTAAGTCTTCGCCCAGTGATTTTCTTTCATGTGCCCTAACAGGTCTTCTTTTTAATTCCGTTAAATTATGTATACTCTTCTCCCCTTGGTAATTTACTATTGCCTTGAGGTCCTCTTCACTGTCCACAGTAACTGTTACTGTGACAGGGCAATCCTCGAATCTGCAGTAACCAAGGCAGGAGAATTCAGGGCTCACATGTAACGAACCCATCACCTTCAGTTTGTGCCTTTTAAAGGCAATTGAACAGTATGGGTTTATGGTCCTCAGACCTTTTGAAATCACATTTGTCCACTGGAGTCCTTTAAAGCTTCTTTCTTTTCTGTTCTTCTTCAGCTTTTCCCAATCACTCCTTTCAATGTAAAAGAATGATGGGTTCTTGGGTAAGTGGATTTTTATAAATCCATCGTCATCAGAGGTATTACTCATAGACCCCTAATGAAGAAATAAAATGTTACTTACTATAACCTGTACGTATGTTCATTAATTAAATGGTTTTTTTTTAAACTGTGGAACATGTAATTCTAAAACCTTTGTTTCTGCATTAATAGTACAGTCAAACGTGAACACGGACAAATACTTATTTTTCACATATTGTAATTGTAACATTAACAATAACAAGGAATAATGTGATGTGAAGTCAATGTAGAACACAAGATTCTTATTATCGTTATTTTTCTTTCAGTTACAAGACAAGGCATATAGGCACCCAACATTGAATTAAACAAATAAGAAAAAGAGTGAAGACTAACCTTCTCTGAAGACTTGTGTCCCTCATCTTCAGCAGCACTTCCACTGGCCACAGACAGAGGAGTAGATGGGGAATATTCTGCATGCTGTGTTGATAGAAAGTCAAGCAATGTTGGACATTATACTTTAGAAGAACACAAGAAACCTTTACAAACACAAAGAGTGAAGACTAACCTTCTCTGAAGACTTGTGTCCCTCATCTTCAGCAGCACTTCCACTGGCCACAGATGGCAGAGGAGATGAGGATTGTTCTGCCTGGTGCTTTTTGACAAAGTATATAATGTAATAATGATGTTTAAATGTAAACATTTCGAAAAGAACCTTGTTAAAATATGAAATGCCTGCATCTGTCTTTGAGAAACTCAATATAACAACCTTTATTATTGACTATCATCAGCAAGATTTGTTATAAATATATTTGGTTGTGTGTGTGCTCACCTTATGAAATACATTTTGCAGACGATAGCGATTGTTTTTAGTGTTTGCAATGGCAAGTGTAATGCACACTTGTCCCCAGAAGCCGTCTTTATTTGTAATAGTATCATCATAGTCGCTGAGTTTCTTTTTCAGGACTTCAACTGTCTCCACAATTTCATGGTCTCCTATATGTATGGTTTTGTTCTATTGGGGAAATAATGCATTACAAATAAATGACATAGTTAGACATAGTTATTCAACTAAGTGTAATTTCACAGATGGATAGTTAATTATTGAATTACTCACCCCAAATAACTTGAATGAGTGAACTCTGGATAAAATCAAAAGAGGAAGAAATTAGGATGACACACACACACACACACACACACACACACACACACACACACACACACACACACACACACACACACACACACACACACACACACACACACATATATATATTTATATATATATCATTGCTGTAAAACTGTAGAATACTGTTCTGTTCAGTCATTAATAAACGAATATAACGCACTTTTGGACATTCAAGTAACTACTAATAACAAACAAGAATTAATAAAACAATTTGTAATTAATATTACGTTGCCGTGTGGTAGTACACTTTTAGAAAAGTACTATTACTTATTTATTACTTATCTATTAATTACCTATTAAAAATTAATAAAAAGGATCATAATACTTGTGTTTTACACATAATACATAATTAATGTACATTTAAGAAAAAAGGTAACCCACTTGTAATGACTGTGTCTATAATCTGTATTCTAAAGAGAAAACATCACAAAAACGCAAAAGTTTAAATGATATCGGTTAGTATTTAAGAATTCTCATGCTTTTCACTTTAAAATAATGTTCAAAATAAATAGTTTTGGAATATTTGAGTCATTATTATTTGGTTAACACCATGATCTTCACTTTAGAATAAATTATACATTAAACATTACACACATTAATTTTGAACATGTACAGTTAATTATAGTCCTCAGTGAGGAGTGAAAAAAAAAATGGATTAGATAACAGTGAACTACTAAGCCGACTAACCACTATTACATAGCCTACTAATTCAGTAATCCGAGTTTTTGGTTAATAAACAGTAGTTACTACAGTGTTAATAATACTCATTTGCGCTACTCATTTGCTCCTGTGTAGAAAAAATCAAACTCACTTTACCTAGACAATAACTTTTTATAGAGTTGCTGTAAAGGCAAAACAATATCTATCCTTTGACTTTCCTATTTTCACTGTAAAGCTGCTTTGAAATCCGTATTGTAAAGCAATATATAAATGAAGATGAATTGACTTGACTAGTTTTTCATTAATGATGGCATGGAACCGTATTGTAAATTTCTCACTGTAATTACTTTTCGGTGATAGCATCAATAATCATACGTGTCTATTTAAAATAATTATGACAATTTATTGAACCATCAACATTTCTTTTTTACTATTCAGTAGACACTTTACTGTATAATAAACATTGCATGACATTAGACAGACATCAGAGAAATAACATGCTAGCCTAGATGGTTGAATTGTGCTACGTAGGCCTAATTAATTTGACATGCATATGGCTAATGGTGTGTGTGGCAAACAATGTAATTGCCGTGATGAGTAAGGTTACTCAATGTGCAAATAAATCCAGCTGTGTATAGCAAATGGGGATTGTACATTTAATAAAAAGATGCAGTCACCCTTTCTTGCTCTTCGGCATCTTTCCAGTCATCAAATGGTGCAAGGTACGGTTTGTGTTGCTTATCAAAAAAACAGCAATAGCCTACTGTCATCGCACGGTTGTTGTCGGTGTAGGTGCAAGTTTAGGCCTCGCAGGTGCCTGTTTAAAACGTATTACATATTTGCTCTTTTGACATTGCACTACGTTGCACAGTGTAATTTTACAAACAAATCATACTTTAGACATATTAACCATTCATTAAGAATATGATGGTGATCATAGAGGTCAAATCTCAAGTAGACAGTACTGTAATAAAATATATATTATTTTCAAGATATAAATGTAATGCAAAAGTAATCTAAGTTACTTAATTTTGCATTACTGCTGCAGTTAAGTTTTCTACGCAAAATGTTGCAGTTAATTTTTTATTTTATTTTATTACAAGTTAAAATAATGAACCACTTTTACCGACATTATGCTTCCAGTCCTGAAACGATTTATTATGCCCCCCTCTGGTGGACAACAGCTACCACCAGTCCAACTTAGCATATGTATACAACCATGTAACAGTGGTTTCCTTAATCAAGCATATTAAGCGTATGCTTTAATTATGTAGTTTAGAAAATACTATCCGTCACAAAACAGATGGGGAGAACCACAAGAATCAGAATAACGAACACATGCAAAAATAAATTGAGTAGCTACTTCAGCACCATGGACAGCATAATTGATATGTATAGAGCACTTTTGAGGATTCAAAGTTATGAGGCATGGTCATGGATACCAATTTGTGTTTATTATATGTGATGTTTTGTGAGCAAAAGTCAGAAAGAGAGAAGAAAGCTTCCAATATGGACACAAAGAAATACATTTGTATAATGAAGAAACATTAAAAGCAGTGTTACACCAATCTTCGACAGACACACAGTCCTTGAGGCAACATGGCCAATACTTGTTTAAAGTATACTGTTATGTAATTCCAAAAAAATGTAAATGTATTCGGATGACAGTTACATATCACAATGACATTTATATTGCACAAATTAATGTCCACTACAGAGAGATTTGTGTCAACTAATATTTTCAATGGATACACAAGCACAAAGGGAATATGAATAAAAGTCTCTTCTGGGCATTGTTCACAACTGAGAGGATATACTTGTTCAACTTAAGATCATGAAAGACACTGCAACGGTGCAATTTACATCATCTGCACTGGCTTGGGCACTGTTGTGACTGAAACAGAAAAACAGGGAAATGAATGTTATTAATCATCAATGGCAGAAGTATTTAAAAACAGAAGAAAACAGTATTTAACAGAAATACAGAAAAACAGTATTTAAAAACAGAAGTATTTAAAGGCCATTTATTTTGTAAAACAACATCAGAATGGCCTAAAACATTGTAGTTGACACCTTGAGAAGGTGTACTCTCCAGCTGAGGTGGAATTGGTCTGTGGAAGCTAGGGCTTTTATTTTTATGATTTTCTGAATGTATGGACAAAACAGCATATATATGAGTTTTGGGGGGCTCTTATTTTGTAAAACAACATCAGAATGTCCTGAAACATTGTAGTTGACACCTTGAGAAGGTGTACTCTCCAGCTGAGGTGGAATTGGTCTGTGGAAGCTAGGACTTTTATTTTTATGATTTTTTGAATGTATGGACACAGCAGGTAATATATGAGATTTTGGGTGGCTCTTATTTTGGAAAACAACATCAGAATGTCCTGAAACATTGTAGTTGGCACCTTGAGAAGGTGTACTCTCCAGCTGAGGTGGAATTGGTCTGTGGATAAAAAAATTATAATAATAATTTATAGACAAACCAGCATATTTATGATTTTATGAGGACTCGATAGATAGATAGATAGATAGATAGATAGATAGATAGATAGATAGATAGATAGATAGATAGATAGATAGATAGATAGATAATTATAGCGATAGATAGATAGATAGATAGATAGATAGATAGATAGATAGATAGATAGATAGATAGATAGATAGATAGATAATTACAGATACATAGATAATAATATAGACGGACGGACGGACGGACGGACGGACGGACGGACGGACGGACGGACAGAATAGCTGAATGTGAAATAGCCTTCGCCGGAAGATCAGTGTCTTCAGTTCAGATGACAGGTTGACGGTCTTACCGTAATAGCTAGTGTATACGCGCAACACGAAATATAGGGGCGGCTAGTTTGACCGCTCATGTCGAGGTGGAGGCTGGCTTTACCGCAGTCTTTAACGTATCATTCGACTGGTACAAAAGGCAGATTGGAATTAAACTTTAACTGAATATCCTCTTACTACACAATAATATATATCACAATAAACTGAATTACAGTAAAAAGATTTAATTTACATTTCAACCTATACCATTTAGATAATGTAAAAATAACATTTTGCTCACCTGGCTGTTTGAGAGCGTTTGTAATTTCCGTCCACCTTTTTTCTTTCTCTGAGCGGTTGTGGTACATCTCCAACATCATAAAGGCATTCATGCTCCTGCCACAGTTCAATTAAATTTTGCTCCAAATCCTGAGTCCATTGCTTTCTTGACGACATGTTGCTCATCTTTCTGTAAACTCGTCTTCTGTGTTTCTTTGAAAACCGCGTATTTACCCGGTGACCTCAACCCATGCCTTGCTCTGATTGGCTGATTGGCTCATGACGTCAGTGAGGTTGAGTCGGCCGACAGCTCTGGATATCTAGCATGCTAGATATTTTTCTGGGCTCGGCGAGGCGTCTACGAGCGTCTTTGATGCGTTGTTGGCTCTTTCATACTAACAGATTGGCGAGCGTTCATCGCCCGCTAATCCCCCGCGATTTGCACGCGATAACACCCCGACCTGTCGGCGAGCTCAACGATTTGCAAATCGGGCTTAAAATCATGTAGTGTGAAGTGAACTAGGCTTTACCCAAACATTGGAGTGTCCGTGACTCCGTGCTCCGGCATGTATGCCGGTGAACCGAACAATGGTATAATGATTCAGTTCGACTCCCAAGACAAGATGCTCACCCGACTGGCCAATAGGAACGTGGCCCCGCCCATGACACAATTTTCACAGTGAAAGCAGAATCCTGACATGAGCAAAGAAAAGCGTTTTGAGAGAAACACTTTTTTTTTAGAGAAAATGTTTTCACACTGATAGCAAAATATATCTATATATTTTTGAGAGTTTTTTTCAAAGTATTTTGAGAGAGATTTTATTTCTCAGAAATAATTTTTAAAAATTCAAATGTATATTTTTTTATGTTCTATGAGAAAATACTTCCTCTCAAAACTTTTTTTAGTCTCAAATATTATTTTTTGCTATTGGTATGAAAACTTTTTCTCTCAATTTTTTTTTTCTCTCATGAAATGCTTTTTTGCTATCAGTGTGATAACTTTTTCTCTCAAACTTTTTTTTTCTCTCAGATCATTTATTTTCTCGCATGAAATAAAGACACAATTCTCTCTCCATACTCCAGTGTCTGTCATCGTGTTTAATTCACCAGTCACTCTCTTTGCTCCTCTGCCTGATAACCTTTTCACATTATTTACTCTCCTATTGTAGCTTTACAATATGTTCATTGAAAACTAAAAACTATTAAACAGCACGTTTGCTCATTTCAAAGTTGGTTACAGTGACTTGTTGTTCGTGGTTTGGCCACAGTGAGGCGCCATTTAACAGACAGTCAATTCATAATTCACAAGAAATATGCTTAAAAATATAATGGCAGGCACTGCAAAATGAAATGTTTATGAATTAAGATCTGTTTATACTTTTAGAAAATTAAAGTAGCACTTTAAGGGTGATTAATGTCGTGTATGATATCAAAGTACCGCGAGAGCGATAAGAGCAAACAGACAGTTCTGAATGCTTTTGAATCGCTCTTGCACGAGTTTAACATAAACAGAACATAGGCTACTAGAGTTGATTAAACTGACTCTGCTGTTCAGTAACCGAAATGCTTGTTTTTGTCACTCAAAAGCACCACAGCTTTACAAAAAATAAAGAGGACACAGTCGTAAACTGGTATAGAAAACAATAAGTTAGGCGACATCTATGCATTTACATCTATTAGGACATCTTACCCATTTACATTTAATGCTGGAAAGTGACCACTCCAGGGCGATCTACTGGGTCAAATATTACACTTAAAAGGCACTTTTGCGTTACAATTTCTTGACATTTTAAAATAAAACATTATGTTATTTGAACACTTACACCTTCTTAAGCCATCAATATGTGGCATTATTCGATTTTTAATTAATTATATAGAATTCCAAGCACCACAGAAGTGCTCGTCCCCAATAGTCATGTCCAGATGGAAAATGCTTTATTGTTATGTCAATAACAGGGTTTTCCACCATTTAAAATACAATAATGTATACATAACTATCAAAAATATTATGTAAATGACATAAAAAAAATAAAAAAAAATGCAGAATAAATATTAGAAAATTTATAATGAAAGTAGTGGTCCCCTGGAGTTGTGTCTCTGGTGTTACCGTTAAACAAAAATCTCTTATTTTGAAATAAAAATCACACTGATGTCATCACTTGATTTCCTTCTTCCAATTTCCTGAATATCTATGAAGAAAAGCCCATGGTAGATCCACTGGCTCTTTTCAGTTATCAGAAATCTTCTCATTTATCTCAAGATTTCATGAAGCTTTTAGTTGAACTCACTGGTATGACCTACTTTATTGTTAGGGAATTGTAAAAATCTAGAATACAAATGGATTAAACTACTTAATTTAGTTAGTATAACATGATTGACAACATGCGGTTTTGTTGCAGCAGCCATTTTTAAAAAATAATTTTTCATGAACATTGTCACTGGTGTTACTGTCACTGGTGTCACCTTTCTTATGGGTAACAACACCAGTAACACCAGTGACTCCCATTTATAGATAAACTTTATTTAAAGCTATTCATTTAGATTGAATGCCAAATGTAACAATTTAGTCTCATCAATGTTTATAGTTTAAGAATAATGATTATTATTATTATTATTATTGAAGAATAATGATCTTTGGTCTTATGTATGTCATTGTGTGTCACTGGTGTTACTGTCTTTTTTTTTTTCTGTCACATTAAATAAAATATCACATGTGACATGATAATAATTTTACATCCATTTAATTCTGCATACACTCAAAAGTTAAGGATTGCATCATTACTTGATTTTAACTGGTTTTCAAATATTGTCATCATCATTATTTGCACAAATGAACTACCATCATTCAACATACTTTTAACAAACCTGATTAAAATAAATAGAACATATCTCCTTATTTGCTGCATTATTGTTATTATTCTGTAGCTCTGACTTCATGTGCTGAAAAAAATTGAAAATAATATTTCATAAAAACCTCTAATATATTGCCAAAGTAGTAAGCTGTCATTTATGTGTATTCATAAAGTCAAAGGGTAATCTAATCAAACATTGATAGTTCCTGATGAAATTACTGTATTTTTTACTTTTGAACGCATTAGCCGTCCTCTCATGAACATAGTCAGTAGTTGTAATTTATGTATCCAACTTTAGTTAATGTTTTTTGGAAGATAATAGGTAATTGCAGCAAGCTTACACCAACACTTCACTAATGTTAGCAACCAGTCAGAAATGTGTCAATTTAATTTACTGAGGTCATAGTTAAATGTGATGTTGCACTACATTGTTTTCAGAGTTTTTTTTTTTTTTTTTTTTAACCCTATTTACATACATGAGGTGGTCAGAATATTAGAAATCCATCTGGATATAAAGCAAATAAGTACAGCTGCACCCCCACAAATAAGACCTCAATGCTAAAACATGTAAATGAATGTACCCTGTACCTCTATGAAAGTATAAAAAACCCTGAACATTATAGAAAAGCAGAATTTATGGCTCAGCTTTGTTGTCTGTTTATATACGGTATGATAATGGAATAAAAATATAATTTGCATTATTTGTTGGATGAGCAAAATAATCTTCCAGCTTCTTCCATAATGTTGTTGTGTAAAAATAACAATTTGAATAACAATAGTGGTTTGTGTGTGTGTGTGTGTGTGTGTGTGTGTGTGTATATATATATATATATACAGAGTCAAAATAACAAATCATGACAAATGTCCAAATAGATATGGACCTAACTATAGGAGAGTTCTCTCACTTCTGTAATCTCAACCTCATGAAAATGTTCAGGAAACATATTCTTTCAATGTGTATTTAATCTGTCTGTCATGATGGAAACACGGAAGCAATTGCAAGTAAAAACTCTCTTTTATTTGAGTAATGTAATGATGGTAGGGAAGTGTCCAGAAAGAAACAGGTTAGTGACGCAGGGACTTCGATGGTCAGATGAGTGCCGTGATGGGAAGTGCTGAGGTGACGTGACAAATCCAGAGTGAACATCCACAGGAACACGAACAGGAACAGGAACAGGAACGAAGAAGGCACCAGACTCGAACGACGACGGGAACAACACAACCGGGAATCACAAACAACAATCTGACAAGGGAGATGAGAAATGCGTGAGTATATATAGGTGATGAGATGAGCTGCAGCTGGAGATGAAAGTGATGAGCGGGATCGCTGATGAGCGTCAATTAGTCGGCACGCCCACACAATCAGCACACACACACACACAACAACAGAAACACGAGACAAGAAGGAGGCATAGGATTTATGAACCGTGACAGTGTCCTTTAATGTATTAACTTTAACACCGTTTCCTCTTTCCTGACCACTCCTAGTTCTCTCCAAAAGCAACAGGTTTTTTTCCCCAGACCCGGCCTCTGAAACGCTCTGCTTCTGGCAGGGGAATGCTCTCACCCAAAAATCCAGGTAACTATAGAGTTTGAATGCTTTTGTTATCAGTGTATGGATAAGGATTTGACTGCTTCTCGATTCACCACCAGGTCTCCAGATCATCCGACAGCTTCTCGATTCACCACCAGGTCTCCAGATCATCCTACAGCTTCTCGAGTCACCACCAGGTCTCCAGATCATCCTACAGCTTCTCGATTCACCACCAGGTCTCCAGATCATCCTACAGCTTCTCGATTCACCACCAGGTCTCCAGATCATCCTACAGCTTCTCGAGTCACCACCAGGTCTCCAGATCATCCTACAGCTTCTCGATTCACCACCAGGTCTCCAGATCATCATACAGCTTCTCGAGTCACCACCAGGTCTCCAGATCATCCTACAGCTTCTCGATTCACCACCAGGTCTCCAGATCATCCTACAGCTTCTCGAGTCACCACGAGGTCTCCAGATCATCCTACAGCTTCTCGAGTCACCACCAGGTCTCCAGATCATCCTACAGCTTCTCGATTCACCACCAGGTCTCCAGATCATCATACAGCTTCTCGAGTCACCACCAGGTCTCCAGATCATCCTACAGCTTCTCGATTCACCACCAGGTCTCCAGATCATCCTACAGCTTCTCGAGTCACCACCAGGTCTCCAGATCATCCTACAGCTTCTCGATTCACCACCAGGTCTCCAGATCATCCTACAGCTTCTCGATTCACCACCAGGTCTCCAGATCATCATACAGCTTCTCGAGTCACCACCAGGTCTCCAGATCATCCTACAGCTTCTCGATTCACCACCAGGTCTCCAGATCATCCTACAGCTTCTCGAGTCACCACCAGGTCTCCAGATCATCCTACAGCTTCTCGAGTCACCACCAGGTCTCCAGATCGTCACCACCAGGTCTCCAGATCATCCTACAGCTTCTCGAGTCACCACCAGGTCTCCAGATCATCCTACAGCTTCTCGACTCACCACCAGGTCTCCAGATCATCCTACAGCTTCTCGAGTCACCACCAGGTCTCCAGATCATCCTACAGCTTCTCGAGTCACCACCAGGTCTCCAGATCATCCTACAGCTTCGGTGGCAGAATGTAATGGCTATATTGTGAAGACTTGTATTCCTCTTCTGGCTTGCTTTCTGCCATCTTTCTCTCCCTGAAGGAAGTCAAACGAGTTTGTTTGAAGACAGAACACTCAAGGAAAACTTACCTATCCGCTCCCTAGATATAATATATCATTAAATGTTTTGTTGAATGCAATTGGTTTCCTTGTATATTTTTTACTGTTGACCAAACTTCTTTCTTGACTTAAACTGAGCAGCTTTAACTGATATTCACTTGTTGGGCAGGTTCATGTGAATGGCTTTTAACATAACATTTCATTAGGATGTCAGTAATTATGACCATAGAAGCACGAGAAAAATAAAATATATACAGTAAATACTGTAAATGTATATGGGAGCAGTCCCCCTTCCCTCCAAAATTAAACAAAATTGTATTCAATTCGAAGGGCTTTATTGACATAAAAGTTTCAAGAACAATGTGTGTGTGTGTGTGTGTGTGTGTGTGTGTGTGTGTGTGTGTGTGTGTGTGTGTGTGTGTGTGTGTGTGTGTGTGTGTGTGTGTACACTACCAGTCAAAAGTTTTTGATCGGTCAGATTTTTTGTTTTTAAAAGAAGTCTCTTCTGCTTACCAAAGTTGCATTTATTTGATAAAAAATAATAATAATAATAAAAATAATAATAATAATAATAATGTGAAATATTATTACAATTTAAATCAGCTGTTTTCATTCTAATATGATGATTTGATGCTAAAAAAAAAATTCTAATTATTATCAATGTTGAGAAAAGTTATTTTCATTTTTTATTTCAGGATTCTTTATTGAATAGGAAGTTCAATTTATCTGAAATAGAAAGCTTTCCGAACATTAAACACTACCGTTCAAAATTTTGGGTCAGTAGGAATTTTATTTTATTTTTGGGGAAAATAAATAAAATAAATGAATACTTTTATTCATCAAGGATGAATTAAATTGATCAAAAGTTACAGTAAAAACATTTCTAATGTTACAAAAGATCATATTTATGATATAACAATAAACACTGTTCTTTTGAACTTTCTATTCATCAAAGAATTCTGAAAAAGAATTGTACACAATTGTTTTCCACATTGATAATAATAATGACTGTTTTTTGAGCATCAAATCATCGTATTAGAATGATTTCTGAATGATCATGTGACACTGAAGACTGGAGTAATGATGCTGAAAATTCTGCTATGATCACAGGAATAAATTACAGTTGACACTATATTCATATAGAACATAGTTATTTTAAATTGTCATAATATTTAACTTTTTTATCAAATAAATGCAGCCTTGGTGAGCAGAAGATATGACTTATTTTAAAAAACACACAAAAAATCTTACTGATCCAAAACTTTTGGCTGGTAGAGTATGCATGCATGTATGTATTATATACAAATACAGTACACGTGTGTGTTGTGTTTATGTTCTTGTCAGGAGATGGCGCTGTAGTCCACATGTTGTTATCTATAAAAGGTGTAGAGTAAGAATGGAAGTTGTTGCACCTGCTGCTTAATCATGTAAACGCCTGGCACTGTTGTATTGCTTGTGGGTTTGAATAAACCTTGAAGAAGTAAGAAACTTTCTTGTCTTCATGATTACCAGGACTTAGACATAACAGTGTGTGTGTAACTGGAGAGATGGTTACTCAGTGAAATAACTATGTTCCTAATGATCCATATCATTAACGTTACTGTTAAAGGATTCATTTTAGTACGGCTAATGCAACACTACATCCTTTCAAACCATTCATCAGAACACACACAAATGCATGCATACGATGTACAGTATGTGTACATAGTTATTCCACTAACCATATCTCCAGTTTCATTTCAACTGACCACACTGTTAACTTGAATGCCCTCTCTCCATCATGTATTTACAGAAATCTGCTGCAAATGGTTGTTGCTTTAAATGTATTCTACGTTATGGGAGCAATTTCCCTTCAAAATTAAACACAAAAACGTATTAATGCTGTGTTTCTGCTACTCCCTAGAATTGTATTAGTATTATTATATGCAAGTCATTTAAGTGTCAACGTAATAATCAATGTACATTATGCGTCAATATTTACCGATAATTGCTGCAAATATAGCTGCTGATCATTGGCAACACAGATTTGTTTGGAACTCTGAGAGCTACATGAACCACGTGACCGTCACCGCTGGGGTCGGAGTCCTGATCAGCCTGTCATGCAGGGTTGTATTCGCTATAACAACCGCCTCGCTCTACATTATCCCTTACGTATTTATCAGCTGTTTGTTTCTGCTTTTCTCCACAGTGTCTTTCAGCGAAGTTTTCACAGGTTCAGTTCCTTAGATTTAGTTTGATAAAGAACACAATGGAGATATTTCATGGATTGCAGGATTTGAACCTAATAACCTGAAATCTATCTCACAAATCAACCTGCATGTTGTTTGATTGACAGCTTCTCTAAAAGAGCATTTTCTTGTTAAAAATGTAATGTAAAAAAGGTACTCCTCCATGCAGTTTTCAAGGTATGACCACCAAACCTTCAGACTGTTCTGACTGTGTGTTGTTACCTATATCTTTTCTAACCGATTCGATGTACGGGATTCCGGATTCAAAATTAGTGCAGACACTGGACAAAAGTAGAACTTTTTAGAGTGTAGGCGTATGTGTCGACCATCGGCGCTCATTTTCGCTATCAAATGGAGCACATTCTTTGAAAGGCTGCCGCATGTTATACTGTACGCAACGAGAAACAAAACAGAGTTTCCAGAACGCAACAGAAAAGCAAGCACTTTATGCAGGATTTGGCATGACAGAAAGAGCTCTCCATCAGTAGTGGCTGCTGGTCTTTCAAAGAGGGGAAGCTCATTTTCGGCCTACATCATAAAAATTATTCATTTATTTATACGTAAATTCTACGTTCCTTTTCAAGAAAATGCTCTGTGAAAAATGAATGTAATAAAGGTAGAAATAATAATATAATAAAGTATAATAATAATGCTACTAATAATACGATTTTTTTATTATTATTTTTGAATTATTACTAATAATAATAATATAAAAAATATAATAAGTACATTTACATTTATGCATTTGGCAGACACTTTTATCCAAAGCGACTTACATTGCATTCAAGGTACACATTTTACATTTTGTCAGTTTTTGCTTCAACCCCATGACCTTGGCGTTGCTAGCGCCAACGCTCTCCTGGTTGAGCTACAGGAAAAGGTGGAGCTGGTTGAAAAGGAAAGTAATAATATAATAAAGGTATAAATGTATAATTGTGTGAAATGTATTATAAAAATTGGCTAGCAATTTCGACAAGCAAATACCAAGAAATAGATTGTAGCAGTTTGTCTGCTGCTGCTGCAAAAAAAAAAAAAAAAAAAAATCCGCGATGGGACTGAGCTCGAACAGCTTCAACATCAGCGACTTTTTATTGTATGAAATCGCTGTAATCAAAAGGAGACACAGCCTTTCGACAGACCCTCCAATTGACCTTTCGCCGGCCCCTCCCCCAAAACGGCCATTGTCCAATCACACATCATAGCAACCGTTACTATGTGAGCATGTCCGACAAACATTCTCCAAGCAAGATGGTGAAGTCCACGGCGTTTGTAAATATGTGGAATAAGGGCTGCCTCCGACAAAAAAATATTTTCTAGTCGACTATAGTTATTCATTTAAGCCATTAGTGGACAAATCGCCCCTTTATATTAATTGAATTACTTAAATAGGCTATATAGCCTACAGGATAATGAGCTTTTACGTAATATAGCCGCACTCAAGCGCACTCAATTATGCACGCAGTCACAAAGCTTGCCACAAAGAACCGGTAAAAGTAATTTGGGGTCAGTAAGATTTTTTAAGAAATTAAGAAAAGTAATAGGCAAGGATGCATTCAATTGATCAAAAGTGACAGTAGGCTATAGACATTTATAACGTTAGAGAAGCTTTCTATTTTAGAAAACTCTGAAACTTTCTATTCATCAAAGAATCCCCAAAAAATAAAAGAGAAGTTTTCTACATTGATAACAATCAGAAATATTTATTGAGCAGTAAATCAGCGTATTATTCCCTCAGGTAGGTTGCACGTTTTCTTGCGTGGGTGGATGTTGGAATCAATAATCACGTTGTTTGCATTCGCCTAAAGCCCTAAACTGATTTGCCGAAATCAAAATGCTGCCATTGAAAGTCCCGCTCGGAGCGGTAAATCAAACAATGATTTGTCCCTAAATAATGATATATTATATCATAATATATTATATATTATTATTATTATTGATAGGATGATAACAGGTGTCGTGATCAGCACTGCTGCTGTATCAGTCAGTGGTTAGATCAGCTTTGCAGTAAAAAAAAAAACAGGACAAGGGAGATATAAATTATGCATTATTAATTATGACTAATAAATTATGCCCAAAATACGGGACATTTGGCAACCCTAACGTTAGTTTTTTCCCTTCCCCAAGAACAAAGCACATAACGTTAGCAGGGCTGAACTGGAACAAAAAAATAAAAATCAAATTTGCTTATAAAAATGAGCAAAATATAGCTAACAGCTCAGATAACTGCGATTGTCTGCAACAAATCGGAGAAAATCCAGACAGAAGAAGAGGTCTACGAGATTTTTCTGCGATTGTCATGGGGTTTCTCAGATTTCGCTTGAGACCGGTAAGCATTAGCCTCGATAGTAGTCGTGTCTCCTTCATTGCGTATTTTTATATTTTGAATATATCCCTCCACTGCATAACTTACTGTAACCACTTTTCCTCGATCTGGAGGATATCGCGAAGGTATTGCTCCAAAAAAGGTCACTGACACGCACGGGTATACCTCTTCCCGTCATGGCTATCTGTCGCGCTGGTCGTGTTTGACCATTTGTTTGTCGGACGTAGCAACAGTAACTAAGGGGGGGCGGGGCTCGGCGAAAGGCTAATTATCACGCGGAAGCCCGGAGTCCAGGCCAGCCCACTCCCCGTTCACCCCCAGAGAAGCTGAGCTTCCATGGGCGGGACATAATCGCAGCATTCATCCAATGACCGTCTAGTTTCGAAGCGCTGAAAAAAACTGTTAGAAACAGCCTGACGC
This sequence comes from Leuciscus idus, assembly GCA_021554675.1. Taxonomy (NCBI): domain Eukaryota; kingdom Metazoa; phylum Chordata; class Actinopteri; order Cypriniformes; family Leuciscidae; genus Leuciscus; species Leuciscus idus. The sequence goes on along the minus strand of CM038625.1, from coordinate 10,944,353 downwards.
TACGGGAATGTATGAGAAGGAAATCGAGTCAGCCGACCTGCTGTATGTAACTGATTCTAACGCATTTTAGTCAATAAAATGTTAATACAATAGTACATATTTGACCATTCATTTTTTATTTTTTTTATTATAGGGAAAGCCGAGCTTCCCTTGCAGTCTTTCTGCCACTGCTCTCCATTTATAATCACCTAAAAGCTGTCACTCATCTTAGTTCATCACGGTCTCACAAAGTTTCATTATAATAAATTAAGCTGGCTGCACAATGAATATCATATCATAATTGTTATAGTGAGAGGATTTGCGAGCGTGCAGAACTCAGAGTCCACTCACCGCTCAAAACGCCAGAGTTTTTGTTTAGTGCCAACTTAAACACCTCTGATTGGCCATTGCGTTCAAGAAATCAACAGCTATGTTTGTGATTGGCTACTATCCTGAGCTCTGCAAAAACACATTGTAAATAACAACCTGTGATGTTCTACAGAGCGCAAATACAGATACACAGTAAATTCTTTGCGTATTATTACGGGGAAAAATAATCATACACCCAGTGGCGGTTCTGGCATTTTTGGTGCCTTAGGCATTTTTTATTTTAATGACAAATGTCGAGAGCGCATCCATGTAATGGGTCAATATCACTATAAAGTGCCTTTTGTGTCCTCATCAGAATCGCTCAGTCATCATGAACATAATGCAAAATAATGAAATTCTGAGGTTTTATTATAAATGGCCAAACACACACAAGTACAATGATATGTCTCTTGAAATGAGTTTTTCTGATTTTATACCACTTTTTTTTGATTGGATGTATGTGATTTTGGCATGTCCCACACGCTGCTCAGCTAACTTCAGTGAGTGTAAAAAGTGGTTAAATGACATAAAATTAAAACACTTTTTGAATGTACTTATTGTCCTCAGCAAGTAATTTAATAAAATAAGTAATTTTGATTATTTATATTTTATTTTCATAATAATATTAAGCAGTTTGTACGTGTCCCTGAAATTGCTGTCCACCCTGTCATTATGGGGTAAACGCCCCTTTAAGAAACCAACTGATGTACTCAGTGACATCCCCTCCCCCATTTGGTCTTTCTTCAGTGGAGGTTAAAGCATCTGCTGCACACACAGTAAGTATCTACACTTATATTTCCTAATTTTCATCATATTGTGTTTGTACAACAGTTGCGTGTTGTCAAGCTTAACATGCACTCTAAAAACTCCTGGGTCAAAAATAACCCATAATGGGTTATTTTTGACCCAACTCCTGGGTTAAAAAGGGACCAACTAATTTATGGGTTATTTCAACTCAGAAAATTGGGTTATGCTTTTTGACCCAAATTATGGGTTAAATACCTGACCCAAATGTTGGGTTTAAAAAACCCAACATCTGGGTAGAAATAACCCAAAAATTAGTTGATCATTTTTTAACCCAGGAGTTGGGTCAAAAATAACCTAACTTGGGTCACTATCCCAGTATGCCTTATTTCAGAAAAAAAAACTTTGTTTTACATTATATTACACACTTCAAGCACTTTTACATTTTTATTGCATTAAATAAAAATCTATAAGAAAAAACACACACTTGGACATGTTTATTTTCATATTTATTTTAGGTCACACTGTAATAACAATATTAGAAATAAAAAATAGAAAAATAAACAACAATTCTCAGAAGAGCCTCAGGAATTTAAGCCAACTTTGGGGACAAGATTTTTGATAGTGTCCTCATCAAAGAGAAGAAATGCCTCCTCATCTATCTGAAAGACAGAAAACAAGACAACATGAGTATTGTTAATAAGTCGAGACAATTGTGAACCACTCACCAGACAGTCTTTCATTATCAAGCTAACAAATAATCACTTTTAAAGATGAACTGAACTGAAAAAATTTTTTTTTTATAACGTGTTGTTTATGACAATTAAAAGTAAATTACACTAAAACAAATTATTAAAAATATCAATATAGCTTTTTTTTAAAGCAACACAAAAATTGCGTTTGTTCGTATAAGAACGCTGGCAATTCTGATGACGTCACTGGAATGGTAGGACCTGCGAAGGTATATGGCAGCTGCAACTGCAGGTCCTATACACACGAAAATGAGTCATTTTGGTTACGTGTTTGAGCCTGTGAGGGACAGGCCAGTAGTACTGACTACCACCACAAGGAGGACGATCAGTTTCAGGCTCCAACTACAGTACAGGATCGTTTGGGGGGAGCGGCGCGCGCTGTATCGATTCGCCTCACTGATCAAGTGCAAAAGAAACTACGAGCATGCAACGCCGTTACGTTGTAAATTACACGAAATAAAAGTAATGCAGGTATGATCCAGATTGTATTTGCAATGTACATAGTCAATTATTAATGGAGCAATAGTGATTCATGGTGTTTTAAGAGGGAAATGTGGTGGGAGGTTGGAGGGCTGTAGCCTGTCATGCACTCTCATTTATTGTATACAAGCACATTATGCATTTTATTAAATAGAGACTGCTTATATATGTCGTGTGCATTTAGAGAAAAATACTAACATGGTTGAGGTACTGTGCGTTTTAGAAAGTCAAGGCAGATAAATGGCAAATGTGATTGGACGAATTCATCCAATGGGATCGCTTGTTCAGTTAGCTACACGCAAAAATGTTAAAATCAAAATACTCCCTGCATCAACAATGTTAATCCTGACACGATGAACATCAGCTAGCTTCAGGGTGAGTAGAGAGGGACATTGGATTCTGTTTACAGACCTGCTGCGGTTTAGTTAGCTGCTAGTAAACGCATCAATCTGTGATATCGTCGGAGTCATTATTTATTTATACAGTTTATATGGTCGGAGTGGTGGCTAGCTTGTGGAGTTTGACAAAAGTGCTTCCAACTCGTTTAGCTGCTAGCTCTTTACCTAGGTTGGATCGTTTGGTATCTATCTTGGTTTTGTGACTCAATTTCAATGAATGCCGAGTGTGTCAGTCTCAGTTTTGTTGAACGCTATAAAGCCTGGTTTCCTTGTCAAAGGTAACGTTAGCCTGTGAAAATGTATCGTAACCCCAGCTGCCTTAATAATGCGTTTACTAGCAGCTAACTAAACCGCAGCAGGTCTGTAAACAGAATCCAATGTCCCTCTCTACTCACCCTGAAAGCTAGCTGATGTTCATCGTGTCAGGAAACATTGTTGATGCAGGGAGTTCAACTCGCAGAAATAGCTGCTAGGTCCATAGTAAGAGGTATCTGTGCAGTAACCGGCCGTGCAGTATTTTGATTTTAACATTTTGCGTGCAGCTAACTTAACAAGCGATCTCATTGGATGAATTCGTCCAATCACATTTTCCATTTATCTGCCTCGATTTTCTAAAACGCACAGTACCTTAACCATGTTTTGGTATTTTCTCTAAATGCACACGACATATACAAGCAGTCTCTATTTACTAAAATGCATAATGTGCTTGTATACAATAAATGAGAGTGCATGACAGGCTACAGCCCTCCAACCTCCCACCACATTTCCCTCTTATAACACCATGAACCACTATTGCTCCATTAATAATTGACTATGTACATTGCAAATACAATCTGGATCATACCTGCATTACTTTTATTTCGTGTAATTTACAACGTAACGGCGTTGCATGCTCGTAGTTTCTTTTGCACTTGATCAGTGAGGCGAATCGATACAGCGCGCGCCGCTCCCCCCAAACGATCCTGTACTGTAGTTGGAGCCTGAAACTGATCGTCCTCCTTGTGGTGGTAGTCAGTACTACTGGCCTGTCCCTCACAGGCTCAAACACGTAACCAAAATGACTCATTTTCGTGTGTATAGGACCTGCAGTTGCAGCTGCCATATACCTTCGCAGGTCCTACCATTCCAGTGACGTCATCAGAATTGCCAGCGTTCTTATACGAACAAACGCAATTTTTGTGTTGCTTTAAAAAAAAGCTATATTGATATTTTTAATATTTTTTTTTAGTGTCATTTACTTTTAATTGTCATAAACAACACGTTATAAAAATTTTTTTTTTTCAGTTCAGTTCATCTTTAAGGTAATGCAGTGGCTTTTTTTTTTTTTTTTTTTTTTTTTTTTTTTTTTTTTTTTTACATGGCCCAAATTGCTAGTTAACTAATGTGGTTCTTTTGCAGCATTAACATTACCCATTTTGTGTGAATGACATATTTTCTTTCTTTAAAAAGTGTAATGACAGCCCATTCTTATGCATAACAGCTTAAAGACAAGGCACAATCATATTTTAGGGTTGTACATACCCCACTGTCGAAGAAGTTGTGACTTTCACAAAATCTTGCACTGACACATTTAAGTCAAAAAAAAATAAAAATAATGTAGGTATAGAGAGATGATATAAGGGCAATAAGAGTAAAATGCTCACCTCTAAAATTCTCTGTCAGCTCAGACAGCTGCCACTCAGTTAGCTTATCAGCGACAAAACTGTCCATTCAAAATGACCTGGAGAAAACATAGCAATATAGAGGTTAGCAACAATTTGAAGACTTGACCCGCTTCTTTAACTCTCACTACTTCAGCCAGTAGAGCACTGTATAATATGATAAGCACGGCACAGCTGGTAAACATAACTCAACTATTGTGTTGCCTCGTCGCTCTGTAGCCGCGGCTATGGGGCTCGCACACCGGACAGAAGCGCCGCGTCGCGTCGCGTCTAGGACAACTCGAGGTATCGCTCACCGGACGTGCACTCTCTCAAGGGGCTCGCACACCGGCCGCGAAGCGCAGCGCCGCGTCTTTAAAATTCGAACACATTATTCTCTTTGAGTGTAACGGACACACACACACACACACACACACACACACCGGCGGTCTGTCCGCGGCACCCAGCAACGGCTCAGGACCGTGTTCAAAATCGCGTCCGGTGTGCGATAACGTTACCTCGAGTTGTCCTAGACCTAGATGTTGTCGTGATAGCCGCATACATGCCAACCACAGAATTACCACGGCTAACGCTAGTCTCAACGTAGCAACGTATTTAAAAAAAAAAAATTTTTTTAGCAAATGGTGCTAAACTAGCAACAGGGACATGGACACAGAAAAGTTAACATTACATCAACACTGAAAATACTCTCTTACCTTGAATATAGATGAAGTTGCACCGATGAAGCACAGGCCAAAACGGATCGAGCGCGAAGCGACGGTTATTTCAAACGACTGTTGTGAGAAAATTCCAGAACAACTGCGAGAGAGAGAGAGAGAGAGAGAGAGAGAGAGAGAGAGAAAGCCAACCCTATAACCCAGAACATGGGTTACTCTTTGAAAAATAACCCAGAAACCCCAAAAACCCATAAATTGGGTCAAAATATTAGCCTTATAACCCAGAAAATGGTTACTCTCTGAAAAAATAACCCATAATTTTAACCCAACACAAATAACCCAGAAAATGGGTTGAAGAAATAACCCAGGATTTTTTAGAGTGTGTCCACCCTGTCATTGTGAAATATTAATTAATATAAAAACTTTTCAGAAATTCAAAATATATATTTTAAACAGTGCACAATCAGCTTCAACAGTGAATCACTTTGCTAACTGCTGTACACCATGTGCTCATTAAATGCTAACTTTAGCCAAAAATGTCCACCCTGTCATTGTCCACCCTGTCACCAAGCCTTCCATGACAGGGAGGACATTTGCAGATTTTGCCACATTTTGATTTTTTTTCCCACATATTAGAACAGTTATAACACAGTTATAACACATATATTATAACATTAGATTCTATACATGAGTGGACGTGAACTTTTTTGGCAATATCATCACTATCAGCAGGTGTTTTGATGATGACAATTTGATGATAGTTTACAAACCTTTTTTTCCTATGTAATCAAAGATCAACATGGATTTCATTGACTGTTTGAAAAAATACAGCCCTATCAATGTAAATAAATAAGACTAGGCAAGCCTAGTTTAGTTAGACCAATTAAAGGGAAATTTGTAAGGGAACATTTTGAATTGTTTTGAAATATTAACAAAAATTTCCAGGCATGAGTCTAAGTGGAGCTGAGAAAGCAAGGAGATATAGGGAATGTCGTGATGCTGACCCAGAGAGAAGAAGAAAGTACCTTGAGAAAGAGAGGGAGAAATGGAAAAAAAACAGAGAGACTGGAAAAAAGAAGGGTATTAATGAGCTAAGTGTGAGAGCGAAAAGGTCAAAAAGAAAGAAATGGAAGGAGGCAAAAAGGCAAGCCAGAGCCAGAGCCAGAGCCAGTGCTTTGCTACAGTCAGAGACACCACCCGACTCTCCTAATATTCCTGAGCCAGGCCCCTCCAGGTTAGAACATGGAAGTTTAGATACAGAAATCATTAGAAAGTTTAGTTTTATTTGAAGGACAATTATCAACTGTTTATTTTCCCATTAATTTATGTGTGTGTTTCTGTGCATTGGTGTCTTTTGTGTGCATGTATGTGTGTATGCTTGTCAAATATTCTTTTAAAGATAAGAAAATCGGTGTCTTGCTCAGGAGTGAAAACATGGAATAGGACCTCTTCATATCCTCCTGGGATGTGATGATTACTTCTTCATACACCAAATCCTCACTGATAGTGTCACGATGAATCAAGATCGGTGTATCCTCTACCACGGGCAATTCTGTTCCTGTGGGTAATACAGCCCTCTCTGTTGTGATGCTTGGTGCATATACATCATCAAGGATTGTGTTCTTGTTAACAGGACATCCCAGGTTAACATCCCTGAACTCCTGAATCCAGCCTGGGTGTTTTCAACTGTCTCAGTCTCTGCCAGGCCTGGCGAAACAGAGAGAAGAACTGTGTTTTGGGGAGCTTCTGTCCTGCCGTCCTCCTTATCCACTTCCAGCCCTCCTCATACCAATTGACCTATCAGTAAGCCCCTCCACTCAAACGCAGATGAGCCAGTGGCAGATGAGTATCATTTGCACGGGATGGGATCTCGTACATCGGTTTTATGATGTTTATGTTACAAAAATGGTAAAAAAAAATGTGCCTGGGGTTCTTGTAACACTGATCACAGGAATACTGAGAGGATAGGCATAGGTATTAGTGTATTGAATCACAGTTCTGTTCATGCATTCACCAGAGCGTTTCAAAAGCATGATATGATTTGCATGAACGGAATAATTATCTGTGCAATATGACTGAAGCCGGTATATTTATAATATCACTGATGTGAGCGCAGTAACCTGGTTACCTAAGGATTCAACCCCAATCCCAATGAAGACGAAAACATTAATTTTCTGGTTGTCATAGTATCATTAAGTAACAATTAAAGTTATGGAGTCAATGCTAACAAGACTAAATAGCTAACTGTTCTCACGTCATTTACAGTGTAGGTTAAAAACACCCGATGACTTAAAGGTGGTATCAGTGATTTCAGGCCCAAAAATATTTTTAGCACATTCATGATAAAAAACGCGTCTCTGTAGGCAGCCTAGGCTCTGAGATCTGCACACAAAAACAAATGGTTTAGCCAAACACTCAAAACCAAAACAAATAGTGTTCCAACCAATCACTGACAGGGGGAGGGTGCTGTGAGGTTTTGAGCCAGCTTTTTCTTCAGCTCTGACTTCGCGTGCAGCCGTGCACGAGCACAAAACCTCACAACCTTTCTCTGTGTGTGTGTGTGTGTGTGTGTGTGTGTGTGTGTGTGTGTGTGTGTGTGTGTGTGAGAGAGAGCAGCCCATTTAGCCTAAAATTGTGGCCCATTTTAGCCCAGCCATTTCTACCTAAAATGACCCTATTCTATACGTTTCTTTTTTTGAAAGAGCATATCAAAACAGTGTTCATAAACCTTTGCTTTGTTGGTGAGCTTACTTATAATTGCTTTAGTACCCTTATTAGTGATGAATGAAATTTACTTTGTCAGGCTCGCTTACCTTACAATTTCTTTGACAAAAGCTTCAAGTAACACTCTGCCCTGCAACCATTAAATACTCAGACCAATCAAAACTATTGTTACATGTCAACAAGTGTTGAATCAACAATGCAAGATCAGTTATTGTGATTGGCTGTAAAAAAATTAAAGAGAAATTATGCTATAACCTTATTTGGCCCATTTTACCCGATAGCTCATTTTAGCTGACTTCACCCTACAAGAGCTCTCATTATTTAATTTACAAATGTAGCCTAATATATCAAATGGGAAAAAAAAAATGTATTTGATTGTCATGCATACTGCATCAATGTACGGTATTTGAAAACTACAATGTGCAAAGTGTATAAAAATTCACACACATTGTTTTGTTTCAAAATAAATATTGTATTGTGATACTTATGTCCAAACGTGAGCAAAATACAAAATATTATTACAAAATATAATATTATATTACAGCATATGTACTTAAACTTCTGAGAACTTTTACAGGCTTATATTAAAATAGCACCGCTAACTGCTTACCTCTTCTCAGAGCGCTTAAAGCTGTTTTTCATTATGTTTTCAAACTGTACAGAGATGGCATTAATGATATACAACTTTGTGTACAATACACAAAATATATCAACAATATATATTGTTCAATGTCATCTGAACATACAGGTTCAGAAGACAGAAAAATAACAAGGGAAAAATAGTAGAAGATAAGAAAAGAAAATAACAAAAGATATAAGATATTATTTTAAACATCAGTTAGAGTGTGCAAATTAAAGTCATTACAAATTGAAGTTGTTTTAATTGCTTTCTTATTTACTGCGGAAGAAATGGCGTTAAAGTCATTTTAAATTTTTTGGAGGAATAAACAAGAAAAACTGGTTTGTTGTTGGTGAATTTACATTTGTGTATATACAATTAGCCAAGAAAATCATATAAATTGATCACAAAGCAAACTTTGTTTTTAGTGGGGTCAAAATCAAAGTATTTAAAAATAATGTCTTTAAAGGTTACGGATGTATTTTGCTGGATATTCTCTTTGCGTCAATATTTTTCTATAGTTGTTCAGTATAGAAACATTACTAAAATAAATGTAAAACAGTTTCTGTGTGAACTTGGCTAAATGCAGCATCTTGTGTCAATATTAGTTTTATATTTGACTATAAAATATTTAACAGGGTAAAATGTATTTATTATTTTGAAAGACACTTCCTTTACTTTATTAGTGAGAAAATATTTTTGCTGTAAGGATTTTGTTTTTCATTTGAAATTTGTAAACAAATTATTCCAGTAAAAGATTGCAGGAGATACAGAAACAATATCTTCAAGATAAAGGTCTAACTTTATTATTTCTATCTTTGTTTTCTGAAAAACATTTGACCTATTGGAGTTTCTATTGGTTCAGGAAAAGTATTGTAGTGGAAGGGTAAATGCAATTTTTAAAAAGCATCTGATTCCTGATGTATGGCTCCCATAACTATGGCAAACTCTTTAGGGTTAACTGGCATTTTGTTTTCTGAAAGAAATTCTGAGCAAGTCATTAATAAACCTCGGTTGTTAAATAGCTGACGTACTAAAACGAAACCTTTGTTAAACCGTCTTTCGTCTTTGATACACAAATGATGATTTTTTAATGAAATCTGAGAGCTTTCTGTCTCTCCATTGACAGTCTTCGCAACCTTTTGATTTGTTAAAGCTGCAGTCGGCAAGTCTGGCAGATTGGGTCGATTAGCCAAAATTTTGAATGTTTACAACTCTCATGCCCCTCCCCACTACCAGCGAGCACCCTCCCATCGAGGTCGTGCTCGTCAGTGCGTCACTGTGCGTGTGTACCTGATTTTCTGTGAACGCGTCCGTCTCTTCAGCATCTATCAACACCATGGACTCGGAGGTAGGCTGCCCTGGCTAATCTATCCATAGATAGCAATAACCGAGGAATTGGAAGCTTGTTAGTAGATTTTCTCTCCGCCATCACGCTTCATGCAATCTCCAGGCGAACTTCCGGCATGGCGTGTGCATGTGATATTAACGTGCGCGAGTGAGGGGGGATCTGTGGCGTGTGCACGACCTGTGATTGACAGTCAGATCTCACACCCCCCTGCGCTGATTGGACCTGATGAAGCGGGAGCGCTGGATTTTTGCAAAACAAATAACACGCTCCAGGTGGAGTTAGAAGCTCGGGTTTTTTTCTAAAACCATCTTATTTATGTTGTTCTGTCGGATTATAGTGTCAATTTCACTGAATATGATCAAAAAAATGTTGCCGACGGCAGCTTTAAATATAAACTTAAAACCATAGACAGTAAATAAAATGGACACAGCGACCCCATATGTTTCAACGGAGAAAAGTGAAGCACATTAGAAGCACTCATTCCTGATGGCTGAGCGTACTGCGCAGACTCAAACCGAGCTTGACGGCGTAGATGTGACGTGAGCAACCCGTCTGTCTTCTAGTAGCTGCGCCAAGAGAAATCTGAATCATTCCCTTCCGAAACTTGCAGAGACGGAGAGTGTGAGTAGGAGGTGTCCATGAGCTAGGAGCAGGAGAAACTTTTGCTAAGTATTCTGATGAATTATTTTGTCATTTTGCCTCCACGTCCCCCCGATTGCCCGTGAGCTTCTCCTCCTGTCCATACGGTAATCTCTCTACTGTGCGACAGAAGCTGTGTCCCAATGTGAAGGCTGCATCCTCTGAAGGCCGTATTTGAAGGCCGATTGGCCGCATTTGAAGGCCGATTGCGTCACAGCGGCGCGACGAAGGACGTCCCAATTCAAAGGCTGCATCCTTGGAAGGTCGTATTTGAAGGCCGATTGCGTCACCGCGGTGCGATGAAGGCTGTCCCAATTCAGTTCTGCATCCTCCGAAGGCCGTATTCGAAGGACGGTTGCGTCATCGTGATGCGACGAAGGCTACCCTGATTCAAAAGCGACGCCAAATGCGCCCTTCGTTTACCCGTGAAAGGAAGGATACATAAATGGACACTTAGAGGCCTATCCTACCCTATTCTACCCCATAACTTATTGCGCGCCGTTGACGACAGCATTTATTTATTTATTTTTAAAGGCGGCCGAGACTAGAGATTGGTGGTGGATATCAAATTCACATTTAAATGTAAGTATTATGTTTTCATTTACTCAAATAGCTAGCGAAACCAGAGTTTAATGTTTATTATAAACTTCATCTTAACTCCTCCGTCATCATTGCGTGGCTTCATTTGTCAGGTAATTTTAGGCAAAACTTGTGCTAATATTAGTTTAACGACCTATTTGTAATATTTGCACTAGTCTATCTCACTTGTGTATTATACGAAATATCACTCACCCTATAAAGCCCACAACAATAAGAAAAGCAGTTGATAAGGCAATGGGGTTTCACTTTTATGTGTTTTTGTAGTGCTGTCATGCAAGCTATATGTTTTTAACCAAATTTGAGTATATAGAAATATGATTTCTTAAGTATTTTGTATGCATGTCTTGATGTGTCATATTTTGCAGTGTTAACAATGCACTTAAGATTGCACCCCTGTGTTAAGCTTTTTTAGAGCAATTCAGGAGAAAAAAAATACTAAGTAAGAAAGTTAATACACGCGTCTTTGCTGAAATGTATTGTGCTGTTGTTGTTAACAAGCCATGGTTCATTTGCTCTGCCCTTAGGATTGCAAGTGTCCTGGGACAGGTGAGGGTGTGAATGGGAAACCAACTGCTGAAACTTGGCCCTGGTTTGTCCTCAGGGCCGAGTTCAGCAGTGGGTGCCCATGGTGAGGAGGAGCCAGCACCAGCAGCACCAGCACGAAGGCAGAGGCGAGGAGAGCACAGGAGAGTAGGGAGAGGATGGACAGGCTGTTTTCTCTTCTTGAGAGAATTATTGAAAAATATATATTTTTTTCTACATATTCTTGTTTAACTTTTTTCACTTTTATTTTTTAAAAGGAAAGAAAAAATCTGTACATTATGTTTATGCAACTTTAAATGTGTAAATAAAAGAGAATGAATTGTTCTGGACATTGTTTATTTTTTTGACAGTCATAATTTCTACTTGAAACAAACTCTTTTTTTATATTTTTTTTATAAAATTGGTAAATGAAAATCATTTGTTCCATGGGCTACATTAAAGTACTTTTTCCAACTATTAACATACGTTAAACATATCAAAATCAACAAACATTTACAGTACATAAAATAAGAAAAAAATGATGTAGACTTTTATTCAGCTGATCAGGGAGACCCTGGAGCTGCTGGACTGGAATGGGCTGCCCCTGGTAAGTCCTCTCTGCTGGTGGGACATCATCTGGGACGCTCTCCAGAGTGTTTGAGTTCCACTATCTACTAAGTTGTCTACCAACAGGTTTGCAGGGCTGACTCAATCGATGGCTGCCATGTCACTGAGTTTTTTTTTTTTTTTTTTCAAAAAGAGTAATTTCTGAAAAAAGTACTTTTAATAACAAGTTTTTAGTATCAAGAGTAAAACTAGAGGTATGTATTCTGCAGGGGAAAAAACTCCTTATCAGGGTTTTTATTATAGTTTTGTATTTATATTATGCTACTACTGCATTTTACTTCTGAATATTTTCAAGGTTGTTACATTATACTTTTGTGTAGTTTAATGTAAAATCATATGTGAGGGAAAAAAGGTACTTCGGTAGGTTACTTCACATTTGTACGTGAATATTTAACGAAATATGCAGTTCCAAAAATTAAAGTAACAAAATGTAGGTCTATTGTCACAATATTAACAAATTGTTGCTAACAACGGCTGCGTCCCATATCAAAGGGCGCATCTGAAGCGCTCGGACCGGTCTAGCCTACGAGGATTGTTCTTGTCGCCTGGCAACCGTGACAGCTGCCGATGACGAGCGCGAGAAATACTGGACTTTTTATATTCAATTGGGTTTTATATTCAAACAGGGCTAAACCGAAAATACATGACCTGGCAGCGCCGGGGCTGAAACATCCTCACCATGTCCTCCAGTAAAATATAAAACATAAAAATGTCAATAGCCAATTCTGGCTCCATAGATGTTTACTCAATTAGGCTATATCAAATGAATTATCAGGATGGCAGCTGTCCTCTCGCACCATTGAGGAGTGGTGATCAGAAACACCTGGTTGCGCAATTAGGAAATCCTATGAAGGCTACATGGTGCATCCTTCGGAGGACGCATAGGCTGCATCCTTGAAGTCTTCAGTCCTTCGAAGGATGCAGCCTTCACATTGGGACACAGCTAGAGTCCCTCTTCACGTGCTATCGGAATTATTGTAAGCTAGCTTCCTAGTTAATGAATGAATAGAATGAGGCATTTATATAGCGCTTTCATATGTAGCCTACTGTAACGTTACACCCGAAGCGCTTTACAATATATCAGGGGGCCTCTCCTCAACCACCACCACCAGTGTGCAGCATACACTTGGACTAACTAGTTAAAGATAATTGAACATAAACGCCCTCTCAAGTCCAAATGCAATGCGAAGAACTCGTAATAAGGAAGTGGGAAGTAGGAAATTTCCGATAGCATGTGAAGGCAGTAAGAGAGTCGCAGGTTATGACTCAATCGTTAGCCTATTTTTTTTATTTATTTTTTTTTACAAAAATTGCTTCTACAGGGCCATAACGTAAGCTACAAGGTACTGGAGCCTTTTATACATTTTCGTGTTTCTTTAGAAATAAATAATGGACAAACGGAGTCTTTAAACGCCTCAGATGTAAAGTTATTCGCTGTCAAAGTGACGCCAAAATGAATGGGAGTCAATGGAATGCAAACAGCAGGTGATGGTTGGATGGTCTGCTAATCAATGGCGGCGCCCGGGGAAGCTTCAATATTTTATGAAACAGTGTCCCCCTGCTTAAAACTCACTTTTGAATGTCAAATGCTCGAGTCAAGCCTCTAAGTTCTATTCATGATAAAGAGGACAAGGTTTGTGGTGCTCCTGCTCGTAATCTGCTTCGCTCTCTGTTAGGCTGCTGCAACTTTGGCCAATCAGTTTTATGTTGCTAAAATAGCTAAATTTACAGTTATAGTGCGGGCAGATGAAGCACAAATTTGATATAATGCATGTACCCGTGATGACTAATACTAGTCTTTTATTGCATTAAAAAGATTCAAAAGTGTATACAAGTAGCTAAAAGCACTGAGTGCAAAGCTAATTTAACTGGATAAATTCACGTTGGGTGAATGGAATTACCCAGTTATGACTGAAGGAAATGTGATTGCGACCACAAATAATGAAAAGTTAGAGATGATGGCAAAGGCTTTTGTTAATATAGCCTATATATACAAAAGAAAATTGAAATATAGAAAGAAAATATAATAGAAAAAATGTAAATAGAAAGAACAAAAGCACAGTATAAGGATGTAATATGCAGGAAAGTTAATGGAGATAAGGAGCAAGATGCTCTTTTAAACATGGGAGAGTTACAGAAAGCATTGAATAGCACAGGGAAACGGCTCCAGGAAAATATGACGTGCATGTATTGCAGTATAGGAAAACACCTTCCAAAACTGGAAAGTCAGGATACTGTTATATAACAAGTTGTGGAAGGCTTCCACAAAGCTGGAAAGAGCCAGTAATTATTTCGTTAAAAAAGATGCTGGTCACCCTTTATAATATAGACCAATTCCATCAACATTGCATATGTAAGGTAATGGAACGCATGATATATGAAAAACTAACACATTTTTTGGAGGGTAGATTAGGCTACTTGGAGAATAAAATGGCTAGATGTCAAAGCGGATTTAGAAAAGGAAGAAACACAATGGATCCTGTGATAAGATTGGAGGAGGAAATAAGGAAAGCGCAAGTAAATAAAAAAAAAATCTTATGAACATCTCAGTAACTGCCCACGCCTGAGTCATCTGAACCTTGTTAGTGGACAGTGGAAATTTACACTGATCCCACATGATTCACTCCGGCAGAGGCCTTACAAGGGTCTCTACGGTGCTGCCCATCCCAGTCCAGCAACACTACCAGGATCTCCTCAGCTCAATAAAAGTCTACAGAATTTTTTTTTTATTATTTTTTTTTTTTATCTGTCGTATGTATACTGTTAATTTAACTCTTATTTTGTTTTTCTTATCTTAAACGAAAAATACAGAAAATACTCAGAATCTGAAAAATAATTTCTTTTCCCAAAATCCTAAAAACAAATGAGCATAATTAGAAGCAAAACATTCACCCATTGCTGTACCTTTAATTTGTTTATTGAATTGATCTTGAAACAGAAAGAAGTTGTTATTGTCCATTCTGTTAGTTGTAAAATAATAGGCTACATGCCGGCGGCTTTTTATAAATAGATGATCTGATCTAAATAATGTACAACTATTCATTCTTTCATTATCCAGTTCTGACAGATTCCCGCTAAATCTCCCTGGTGGATTTTCAAAACTTGTATTTATATGGGGAAGATTTAAAAAGGAGGAATCTAAGGGTCTTTATAAAAAGAAAAGAAAATCACACTCATTTTGTGAAATCCATCCCTCATTTTTAGCATGTAGCCTAGGTCTAATAAAATATAAATCGGTTCGTTTTGAATTCTTTCTACTGGATTAGATGTCCGGAGCTGGTTCTCACAGTTCTGTAGTTTTCGCGAGACTTCTTTAATAAACTGCTCTCTGTCCCAGACCACGACTGCGACTCACTTGTCCGCTCTTTTTATTTACAAGATCATCGTTATTTGAAAACCAGTCCAGTCGCCTATACTTCCTCTTTTGAATGTGTCAGACATCGGTTTCTGACGGATTTATTGTTTTTATTGTTTCCACAACACAAACAAAATCACAATAAAACAAACTAACAAATAATTAAATTATAGAAAATACAATGAAAAATAAATCAAAAGGGGCTTTTTAAAATAATGTATACGTATGCAAAAGAGAAATCAATTTAAGGGCTTTCTGGTTTTTAACACATTTTAAAGATTTGCACAAGAGTTACCACTTAAAAAAAAAAAAAAAGGTTTGCAAAAAGGTTACAACGTGCTATCGGAAATTTCCTACTTCCCACTTCCTTATTACGAGTTCTTCGCATTGCATTTGGACTTGAGAGGGCGTTTATGTTCAATTATCTTTAACTAGTTAGTCCAAGTGTATGCTGCACACTGGTGGTGGTGGTTGAGGAGAGGCCCCCTGATATATTGTAAAGCGCTTCGGGTGTAACGTTACAGTAGGCTACATATGAAAGCGCTATATAAATGCCTCATTCTATTCATTCATTAACTAGGAAGCTAAAGCTAGCTTACAATAATTCCGATAGCACGTGAAGAGGGACTCTCTGTTGCACAGTAGAGAAATTACCGTATGGACAGGAGGAGAAGCTCGCGGGCAATCGGGGGGACGTGGAGGCAAAATGACAAAATAATTAATCAGAATACTTAGCAAAAGTTTCTCCTGCTCCTAGCTCATGGACAGCTCCTACTCACACTCTCCGTCTCTGCAAGTTTCGGAAGGGAATGATTCAGATTTCTCTTGGCACAGCTACTAGAAGACAGACGGGTTGCTCACGTCACATCTACGTCGTCAAGCTCGGTTTGAGTCTGCGCAGTACGCTCAGCCATCAGGAATGAGTGCTTCTAATGTGCTTCACTTGTCTCCGTTGTTCGCTGTGTCCGTTCTGGACTTGTTTTCCAGTCTTTACGGTTTCTTTGAGATCATATAATGGGGTACAACGAGCCTAGTATGATGACAAAATGACAAATTATAATAAATTGGAAGATATTTATTATAAACTTCAAAATAAACTGAAATAATAAATAACACAATAAATAAGTACAGACAGACATGTAAAATCCCCTAAATTATTTAGTCTATGACACAATGAATTTAATATTTTTAGTGAAATTAGCTTTTTGAATTAAACTTAAGTTGACTCTCAAAAGTTTGTGATTTAGAGCACCTATTCTTAACCATAGGGCCGCGGCCCACGCTTGGGCCGCGAGCGCCACCTGGAGGGCCGCAAAAAACTTTACGTTTTTCACCTGTGGGCCGCGAGGGCCGCGGGACCAAACAAGTTATCAATTGAAGACACCAGAATGACCACTGTTATCCATGAGACAGTTACAATACACCATCCCACCACTAGTGGCAGTAATGCCTCAGTTGGGGGCCGATCACACTGCCGCGTTTTTCAGGTTCGAAAACGCGAGGTGCACAGCACTTACCACACAGAACGAGCCGTGCGCTGCATTTTTTATGTTGCTAGGCAACCACTGAAAAAGCTGTCCTGTCAGTCAAGTAAACGTCAAATCTGCCGTGCCTTTTATTAACTTTATTTATTTTCTGTTAACATTGTGGTAGTTACGGTTCGTGAAGTCGTTTAGCTCCTGGTAACCGACGAGAGCACCACAAGTTTATCCTCCATCGCACCCTCCGGGCGTTCAAGCAACTGTAGCTTTCATCACTAAAACGTAAGGCCCGCCTCTCCATTCATTCGATTGGACAGTGGAAAAAAACGCGATGACGACGAGTTGCTTTTTTTCCCCAACTTCAAAAACGCGAGGCGCAGCAGGCACATAAACAGCGCGCAGAACGCTCGCTGCCATAGAAAACCAATTGAAAATAGGCGCCTCTCACTGCAAAAAAAAAAAAAAAAAAAAAAAAAACGCGTCAGGTGTGATCGGCCCGTTAGAAAGCATTCACGATAGCGGAGGAGTTGGTTTTACCTGCTGCTGCGGATATGTGCGGTCCGGAGGGGAACATTGGGAGTTGTAGCTTGTTCAAATTGGACTGTTGTGACTGTTACTGTTCATTTATAACAGATATGAAGAGCAACTTCAGGTCCTGCCATGCAAAAATGTAGACTGCTGAAACAATTATCAAATTATTTTGCAGATTATAAAGCTATATTTTTTCATTTGTACTTTATTTCAATTTTCATTTACAACTTATTTAATTTGAAAAATATTATTTTGAATTTATTTATTTTAGCAACACATTTTATTGTTTTATTTTATTTATTTTTATTTATATACATTTTATATTTTTTTGTAAGTAAAATTTGTCAAATCTAACTGATTTTTGTGTTAAATATGCCTGACTTGAGCCTTTAACTTTGTTCTTGATGCAGATTGATTTGTTCCATGAATTGTGTGTTTGGCATCTTGTTGTATGTGCAGGTTTACATATACATGAATAATAAACTGTTAAACTGCAAGTGGATTTCATTTAGTTATTGAATACAAATCAAACCAAGGGTGAGATCAATAGTGCTAATATTTGAATGGGCCCTGGGCCACTTTGTACTGTAAAATTTGGGCCCCGACATCAAAAAGGTTAAGAACCCCTGATTTAGAGTGAATGGAAATTACCTGTTTATATTAGACTTTGAGCTATATTGTACATTTAATAGACTGTATGCTGCTATCAGAGCAACAAATACGGCATTAGCTAAATTATTTCTCATTGAACATAGCCACATGCTTCATATTATTAGTGCAGTTATTCACAACCTAATCAAAAGCTCTACGGCTATAATACTAATGATCAAAACTTCACCATATCAGAACTCTTTCAAATGTCAAACATAACTGAAGAGTTTCCCTTTACTCAAAAACACATAAAATAACACTTAATTTCAATATTTACTCTCCATTTCCAGCCATATGCAAAGCCTGCTGGGATCTAACAATAAATAAAACTGCATAATTGAGCTAATTCTCTTCAAATAAATAGGTAGCCCTTTTCCTTAATTTTATCAGCTTAATTGGTTCCTCAATTCAAGCCTCAAAACTGGTAAGTTTCCTTAAATTTTTAGGAAAACGTATCTCTTGGATTTATTAGTGAAATATTCTCAATATTTTCTATACAACACTGAACCACAGTTTTCTTAATTAAATATACACACTGTTTTTAGTTGTCACCTTAATTTTTTTAATGAAAATTACAAGACTCTTGAATCATTAGAAAGATAGATAGATAGATAGATAGATAGATAGATAGATAGATAGATAGATAGATAGATAGATAGATAGATAGATAGATAGAGGACATAGACTCCCTGTGTTATACCACCAGTAATTGTGGCCTTCATTTATCTGCAGTCTGCCAACACAATAAACCATGAATTGCTATCATTTCAATATGTATGTATAGATAATCCTTTCATAATGATATGTGCAAAATATATATATTCAAAAGCTTCGCAAACTCAGCTGTCGTTTCTGAACTTTGATAATCATTGTGTTAAGGCAATCCCCCGAAATAAATGTGTGTGGTTACATGACTATACCCAATAATGTTAGACCTTCCCAGAACTCATGTGGACATCTTAAATTAGCCTAATAAATGAACATGTGCTGCATATGCTTTTTAATTCCACAAACTAAAATGAAAAACTGCGGTCACAACTGTGAAGTGGGATTAAATGAGTTAAGTGGCAAATGAGAATCGATAAAATTGTTGAATATATTTTGAGACAGAGGTCTCAACTATTTTCATGTTTTGTTCAAGGTAAGTTTGACAGTTCAACAGTTTTTCAATAACGGAAGAATATGTAAAACTATGGTGTTTGGGGTAAAAAGCATCCACCACATCCACTCTTGTTCTTGTCCCCTTTCCCCTCTTCTGGAAATTTAAGATGGTAATTTCTTTGCAGTCCCATACAATATCCACTCTGTTGACCCTTTCAAGTTACTCTTTGATATAAGGCATGAAGATCTTGCTGGAAAGCAAGGTTTTAGCTACACCTGGTTTCAGCATGTTGATGACTGCTGACCCATCTAAAATTTAGACCTCACTGTATGGGGCACTGTTTCATGGGGCAGTCTGGGGCACTGCTTATACTGTTTTCTAGGCAGATCAGCCTTGTTTCCCAAGCCCACCATGGAGCGATGGAAATTCCTTTTCCTTCCCTTATCAGGCTTATGCTACTCTGAACAATGCCTGAACTTTGTATTTTTGAGCACGTCTTGTGTTGTTTTTGCCTCTTCACAATGACTCGCTTAATTTAGTCCTAAATTGTAAATCGCTTTTTGTATGAGATGTCTCAATTTCTAGGTGTTAAAATGAACTGCAACCTAGTCTTAAATTTGTCATCTTGTTGTGAAGGTAAGAGAGGACCCAAATGCAAAAATGCAAATTACAATGTCTTTAATGGAACAATGGAAAAGACTCCAGATAATGGGTAAAAACTGAAAACTTCCTCTTATATAGATTAAGAACAGAATTAGCCGACAATCTGGGCGTTTAGGTAAATAGCATAAATTCTTGAAGAAAATACACTGAGTCACATCAGATAAGCCCAGGGTCTGGCGGCTGCAAGCCTATAATCAAAACCCAAGTTTGCTCATTTTAAAATGTTTTTAGAGTCTGTAAAGTTTTTAAAAGTTCCAAAGAACTGTATCTCTGCTAAATTAATTTAACATATGTTTGTGATGCCCTTTATTTTTAAGTTTTATTTTATTTTTTTAGGCTATTTAAATGATTCTTGTTTCAAGTCATATTTACAAAATGCGAAAATGTGTAAAAGAAATGTGTCAAGAACTTGACATGGAATTCTGTAATTTTTAAAGTTCAATAATAATAAAAAAGATATAATTACCATACTTTTAACACTTTAACGTTTAACTGCATCATATTGTTTGCCAGCGACGAAGATCTTTATTAGTTGGAATATGAATAATTCCACAGCACAGATTTCATTTATTTCAGATAATACATTTTATAACCAAACAGATTATGACGCCACAATAGCACTGCTACATAGTATGAGTGCATAGCCTTTTCTTCTTCTTTTTTTTTTTTTTTTACTTTTTTACAGGGCTGCCACCTTTTGAGTTTAGCTTGGAGTGAGAATTATGGAATTATTATTGTCAAAACACCAGATACATCCGTCCTTCGGATGAGACGTTAAACCGCGCTGACTCATTATGGCACTTCTCGTGGGAACCCTGATGCAGACATCCCGAGTCTCCCGCATATTGATAGCGGCTCCCTGAGTTAAAATCTCCCGGTATCTAGAGCGAGCGAGCCAGAGCGCGCGTGCACAGCAGAGAGGGAGAGGGAGCGAGAGACCTTGGCTGCGTTCAGCCCCGACAAAACGTTGCACAACGTTTTTTAAACAGAAACGGTGATGCGTTGAACACACTGTTCTGATGACGCAAGAGTTGCAACTATGGCAGCTGAGAAGGCTCATTCTTTGTGTTCTTTGTGAAGAATTTTCGGAGCCTGATGAAGTCGGTTTAAATATGTGTTTAATATTACAAAATATGCCCGATGTTACAGTTACTGCACTTGCCACCCAGAACAAAAGAGAACATCCCAATCGAGTGAAAGGATTGCTGAAACTACCAGACACCTACGATCGGTCAACGAGCGACGTCTCGTGGTTCCATCACAGAAAGCCACAAAATCACTTTCCAGAACATTCTCATTTACAGTTCCATGCTGGTGGAACGCTCTCCCCACCCTCATCCGGAATGCAGAATCCCTGACAACATTCAAAAAACAGCTGAAAACCAATCTCTTCCGTGAGCACTTAACCTTATAGAAAAAAAAAATAAATAAAAAAAAATCCTTTCCCTTTGAAACATCACTTATCAGGCTTATGCTACTCTGAATAATACCTGAACTTCGTATTTTGAGCACTTCCTGCGTTGTTGTTGCTTTTGCCTCTTTATGATGACTCGCTGAACTTAGTCCTAATTTGTAAGTCGCTTTGGATAAGGGCGTCTGCTAAATGACTAAATGTAAATGTAAATGTAAAAATGAAACTGAAATGGAAGCACACATCTTACCTAATTCAGACTAAAACACATCTATTTAGCCTCACATACTGACTTTATTTGTAGTTCATACTGTTTTAATACCCTGTATTTTCTTTCTCATTTTTAGGAAAAGCACTTAATTACCATTGTTTATTTCTATACCAATACACTTGCAATGAAGCTAAAAATATAAACAACTACATCATTTTGTTGATATCCTATATTTTTTTACAATAAAACTTACGACAAACATGTCTTCTAATATCCTCAGTTGTTGCGTATACCGAGCTGCATCAAACAAATTTGTAAATTACTTTCCTTGAACCCATTGTGCGAGTTCACTTTAATACCGCGTGCTTTATATACATGTTGCTGCTGATTGGACTGCAGTTCTGACACACCCACCAAACAAGAGAAAACGTATCTCAAACCCCGTTGCACACCGGTGCACGCCGTTTCCAGGAAACATGACGTTCAACCCGGAAACCGTAGCAAAACGTTGCGCACCGTTTTGAACTTGAACATGCCCCTTGTGTGTGTGCGCATGTAAGATAGAGAGCATCTGATTGGCCTGTTTCGGTAAATCAACCAATCAATTGTCAGTGTGGGCGGGTTTTATCTCTTCTCCCGAACCGAAGTAATCAGTTCAGTTTATCTAGAAACAGGAGCGCCATGGTAAAGGGAGAGTGCCACAAAAAAAAAAAAAAAAAAAAAAAACATGCAAAAAACGAAAGTATAAGATACATTTTACGGCAGACTACATGAAAGTGTACCCCTGTCTTATAAGAGTAAAACATAATGATAGTCTTGCACGCTGTGCAGTTTGTAACAGTGACTTCAGCATTGCCCATGGCGGGTTAAATGAATGTAAAAGACATGTTGAGGTGAGTTCAACAACTTTCATTTCATTCATGTGCATATTATTCCTTAAACCTGTTTAAAGCTGCAATGGAATATAAATAAAATCAGTTTACATGAATAGTATAAGCAGCTTATAAATAGTAAAAGTAATCTACATATTGTAACATTATGAACAAATAATTGCATAGGCCTAGCCTGGTAATACCAAACTCTGCTACTTCGCTTTGCTTCGTAGACAGAGTGTGGAAGGGCATAATTGAAAAGTGTTTTCTTTCTCGCAGGTGGGCGCTTGTCTGAAGTTTAAAATTAAGCCAATCACATAACGTTTGGTTATGACGTGTGTAATGAGCCGCATCGAACTTCCACTGTAAACACATGTATGATGCGAAAACAAAACCATCGAGCGAAATACCGGAGTGAACATGGCTGTGAACGACTTTTGCAGATTATGTTAAGTAAATCTACGCATCCACGGTACAATCAGGGCCTCTAAACTAATATTTGACAGTAGAGAGAAACAAGAAAATATTTGCAGCCAAATGTCAAAGTTAGGATTAGTTCTGGTAAACACAGCTCTTTGTTCATCTCGAGTCTGTCTGAAATGCTGCAACTTAATTGCAAGATTACAGCATGACATGGCAATATTTAAGGACTGGAAAGAAAGGAGACACTGACCTGTCAAAAGGGTGCCAGTTCGAGCTCGACAGATAAAAGAGACCGCGATACACCCTCTAAAACTCCAAGGACCATAAAAAAGTCGAGGAAGGCCATGGACTTGCCATCACGGAGCAGTGTCACCGAGGTGGGTTAAACACTGCAATACTTGAAATAGGTCCAGTACTTGCCTTGCCGGCCTTTGGCCTCCCCAGTTTCTCGCTGACGATCGGTAATAGTTGATAAATTAAACTTTTCCCAAAACCTGTTGGGAGTAGGGCCACACCATCACCTCCATTCAAAATGTTTAACAAACACTCTTCTTGTTCGGGCTTTAGTTTGCAAATGCCGGGAATATTCTCCACAACAGAGCGAATTGCATCCCGTGTCTCCATATCCGCGGTCGTTTTTGATTTCCCTAACCTAAACTACAATCTTAAACTCGGCGCTTAGCGTCTACGTCACGGCTCTCAGCCCGCCCTCTGTTCGTTGATTGGCCGGCTGTTTTGAGGCCGGAGGAAAACTGGGAGATAGGTCGCTATCTCAGACTGAGTACAGAAGCGAACTGAAATTGAGCGGAAGTACGAAGTCTGACGTAGTCAGGCTAGCATAGGCCTATAGCCTATAGAAATGATGTATTATGAAGTTCATGAAATGAACTTTTGTAGGTTGGGATGTCTTGTCCTGCCCACATTCCCTCCATTGGCCCTTGCCAATCATGGCCTCCTAATAGTCTCCATTCACTGAATTAGCTCTATCACTCTCTCTCCTCTCCTAGTGTGTGTGTGTGTGTTTTAATATAGTAGCCTACATCGAGTGAAAAATAAGAACTCATTTAATTCCCATAATTTCTAATTCTTGAGAAATCTTTTCCTGTAATTTGCAAAACATTTTAGAAGAATATAGAGTTTCTGGGATTTTCACAATTACCATGTTTTGCTAACATTTCTCAGACATTAAGGCTAACCACGCCCACATGATGTAGCCTAGGCCCACATTTGACTGCATGGTTCAAGTGACCCAATTCCGATTTTTTCCTCTCATGTGGCACAGATCGGATATGACCCGTGAACGTGTAAGCAGGAAAAAACCGCATGGATTCCGATTTTCTCAGATCGGATTCAGACCTCACTCATATGTGGATATGCGCGGATGAGCTCCAACGTCACCCGAATCCGCAGCCAAAAACAAATCATCCTCCCGCCACTCACCCGCACCAATAATTTTCTCTGATTTAATATCCGCACCCGATGGTCAAAGAAGTTATTATTCTTATGTGTGGTTACGCGTGCGGGATAAATGGATGATCATCACCTTCAACAGCGGACTCGAGGCGACGGTTGATGCGCGTATAATAGCCTACAATGATGAATGAGCGCTGCTTTTAAATGAACATTTCTTTAAAACAAAATTTATTTGACAGAATTTCATTTTCTTAATGGCATAAACAGGCTTTACTCCCTTGAAACTTAAACTGGAATGGAACATGCTCATATTTTAGAGAATGTAGTTAATATTTTCGTTAATAATGATTTATCTATCCAAGCGCGACCCACCCAAAATTAATCAGAATGTTATTTTTATTAGCCTACTTGACCCGCCCGATCCGTGGATTATCCACAGAGCCCCACGGATATAACCGCGATCCGTGCATCACTATAATAATTTTGTCTGCTTCTGCATCCATTGCATATAGAGCTGTTTTACTTCATTTTCCGGGCCAGAACGTCTACATTTGGTTGTTTTGGCAGTGTATAGTGTAAATGCAAATATCGGATACGGGTCACTTTTAAAAGATGATGTAAGCGGGTCGTCCAAAAAATCGGATAGCCTATAGTCAGCAAATCGGAATTGGGCATCAAGACCTGCAGTGTAAATGCAGCCTTAGTTTGAGGTTAAACTCTGTCCTGAAGAGAGAACTCTTGAGTCTTTACTGCACTTTTATTCTCTCTCCTCACTGCAACCTTCTCCTCTTCTCACATGTAGGCTACTTTCCAGCTGGAGGCGTTTGGCATATAGGCTAAGGATCACGTAGTCTCTGACAACAACGACACTCTTCAGGATAAACCAATATCGCAGTTTTTAAGCAGTGCTGTTCCATTCATTCAAAGTAGCCAAACATGGAGACAAATACGTTTTTCGTTTATTTGTTCACGGTTTCATAATTCCTCGTGCACGGTAAGACGTAGCTATCTAATCTATTTTATCCTATCCTATCTATAAAAATGTGTTTATCGCTCAAACCAGAGGTCTAGTCAAGACCAAGATCCAGACAGCCCTATTCGGACAGGATCAGCTTTACAAGGGTAGATGGAGTAATGTAATTTTAACACAGGAGGTCTGTAATAATGATGGCCATCAATTCGCACGGGATAAGAGATCTCAGGAAAACTAGCAGAAGTGTGAGGGGAAACTCGATTTACACACCGCCGTTACTCCTGTCGTAATATCACTTGAGTTTTGCCACAGATTTGTGCTTTTTCAAGCGCCTGGGGCTGTTTACACCTGGCCACTTCATGCGTTTGCTCAGATCGGATAGCTATCTGATTTATCAAAACGATTCCATTTACACCTGGTCACATAAATGTGTTTTTGCGAAACGGATTTAAATCCGATCTTCAATTCCCGCGCTAGATGCAGATTTAATGGAGTGCACGTCACGAAAGTAACAGATATGAGCTGCATTTTATTGATCAGCTAAAAAAATAAGGTGATAAATAAAACATATTGTGTATATTTTATTAAGAAAATTGTGGTTCAGTGTTGTATAGAAAATATTGAGAACATTTCACTAATAAAACCAAAAGATTTTTCCTTTTTTTTTTTTTAAGGAAACAGTTTTGAGGCTTGAATTGAGGAACCGATTAAGCTTATAAAATTAAGGAAAAGGGCTTTGCACATGGCAGGAAATAGAGTGTCAATATTGAAATTTTCGATTAAAGGAAACATCTGTTCATTTTTAATGTTCAGTTATGTTTGATATTTGAAAGAGTTTCTATTATGTTGAAGTTTTGATTGCTAAATGCATTGTGCAGAAGAGTAGAGCTTATTGTTAGGTTGTGAATAACTGCATGTATTCACACTCTGAAGCAATTTTCTTTGTTCATTGACAAATAACTTTGCTATAATTGTAGTGAAAGTAACACGTTTGTTTCAGTCATTAGTCATAAACAGGTAATTTCCATTCACTCAAATACACACAATTTCGAGAGTCATATCATTTCACTAAAAATATTACATTCATTGTGTCATAGACTAAATCATTTAGGGGATTTCACATGATTTTGACATGAAAACCAAAACATTGTTCAATGATTTTTCACTTAGGCTATTTTTCTTAACTAAACAAAGAGCAACAAGACAGCTAACAAACATTTTATTAGTTTCAAGTTCAAAAAATAAAATAACTATCCAACATATAAGTGTTGTGTAGTACGTCAATACAAATCAAATTAACCAAACTTCGAGCTTATTTGTCTTAAAGGATTAGCCTAGTTCACTTCAGAATTAAACTTTCCTGATAATTTACTCACCCCCCTTTCACCCAAAATATTCCTATCTTTCTTTCTCTAGTCGAAAAGAAATCAAGGTTTTCGAGGAAAAACAGCGTTTTTCTCCATATAGTGAACTTCAGTGGGGTCCAATGGGTTGAAGGTCCAAATTGCAGTAAGGGTCTTATCTAGCCAAACCATCGGTCATTTTCAAAAAAAAAAAAAAAAAAATTTTTTTTATATATATATATATATATATATATATATAGAAGTGTAAAACTGTCCATGCTTGTTATAGGCTGTGCGTCACACTAACATGTCTCTCAAAAGGTCTAAAATATAGGCTACTGCTATGTGAGATCACAATAATGTTACAAATTGATATGTAATTCTTTGGTCAGATTATTTGAAATGTAAAACTGGTCAAATTCACTCAGTATTACTTGATCTATTCCACCATCTCAACTGCAATTATGTATGAATTTTGAAGATGTCCTGAGACCACACAAGATCAAGCCTCCAACTCTGGCTCAAACTGCTGGTGTGTTTAAACTGGTTTTCCAGTCTGGCCGAGCAGTTATTTTAAAAGGCATTGTGCACTGAACTTAAGAATATCATTTTGAAATATTCTGCTGTACAGTTGACATGTGCAGGTCTGATGAATACATGCAAAACTGAAGGCTGTGAAATATGATGAATAGTATATGAAAGTAGGCAATGATCTTGGTTGTGTGAATGCAAATATGCAATATTAATATGCAATATGTGAATCTACGGAAGCGTATTTCACTTGAGGAAAAAAAATCTACTCTGTTTTTCTGAATTAATGAGTTAATTATCTCAGAATAACGAGAGAATTTTTCATGAAAAATACGTTTTTGCTCTATTTTTCTGAATTAATGACTTAATTATCTCAAAATTATGAGATAATGTTTTCTTGAAATAAAAATATTTGCTCTGTTTTTCTGAATTAATGACTTAATTATCTCAGAATTATGAGATAATTTTTCATTTAAAAAATATTTTGTTCTGTCTTTCTGAATTGAGTTAATTATCTCAGAATTATGAGATAATTAAGTCATTAATTCAGAAAAACAGCAAAAAAAAATTTAATGAAAAATTATCTCGTAATTCTGAGATAATTAACTCATTAATTCAGTATTTTTTTTCCTCAAGTGAATGCAATACGCTTCCGTATGAATCAAGATGTGTTGTATGGTATATAATATGATGTATAATACACACCTTATAACCTATAATATGTATTTTTTCTGATGAGTGAATGTGTGAATCAGTGTTTTTATGCTGCTTGTTTGATCTGTAGAGAAACATTCACAGCACTTTCCTGTTGTTGTATATATTCCTACTCATGTCTGTCATAGACATGACTTATAATTTTCTGTTCATTTCTTCTCCAGGTGCGTCTGGTGTTGGATCAGTTGAAGTATCAGTGATGGAGGGATATTCAGTCACTCTAAACACTAGTGTTAAAACAAACCAACAAAAAAAGATTAAATGGTATTTTAATAAGACTCCCATCGCTCAAATCAACGGAGATCTCAGTAATATCTGTACAGATGTTCAGTGTAATAAAGATAATGAGAGATTCAGAGGCAGACTGAAGCTGGGTCGCCAGACTGGATCTCTGACCATCATGAACATCAGAAACACAGACTCTGGAGAATATACACTAATGATCATCAACGACAGCGACAGTGAAAAGATTCTGTTCAAAGTTTCTGTTACTGGTGAGTCATGATGTTTAAATCATCATCATGTGTAGGAGCTATTAATCTCATAAGGCTATTAATAATGTGACTCAATGTCATGGCTTTATGTAACTATTTTTCTGTACTCGCTCCTGTGGGAAAGGGAAAGAATTGCACCCCTTTTGGGTATTTTCCTGAAGGTAGCCATCTTAAACAGGAAGTGATGTGGCCAGGGACACGGGGAAGGAGACAGTTTTTTGAAATATTCATAATGATAACAAACTACAAGATCTTTACACATTTACAATTTCTTTGGACTCTATAGTGAACTAAAAACAACGAGTATGAAATAATAGATGCATTTAAACAGATGGAATATACATTTCTACAGTATAATATTGCAAAATAAGCACATTATACATCTAAAGTATTTATAATGATTTGAACACTTCTGATCATTATGAGATAAACTGACAAACTACAAGATCTTTACACATTTAAACAGATGGAAAGAACTGGAATGAACAGAACAAAACTAACTGGTAAAAACTAATGGATCACCAGTGGAAAAACAAAACAGATGAAAGTAATTCAGTTCTGCTCAATGATGCAGATCAAGAGAAAAAGCTCTGAATGTCACTGATATAATAAACATGTAGTGGCTTCCTTTCCTTCTTTAGCCACTTCCGTGAGGGAAAAGATCTTTTAACAAGACTTGAACTTTATTGTAACAAAAAGGTGAAAACTTAAAGACAAAATTCTCCTTCCAAAACAAGTAGTGTGGTGTAATGTAGTTAGACCTGTATTTCACGTTATTGTAGTTTATGGATAATCTAGCATAGATTATGCTAATTTTGCTTTTATCTTTATAGCTTTGCTGTGGAGTCTGTTATTCTTTTATATTTACAATGATTGTTAGAGCTGTATCTTTATCGTTGTCATTATATATATGTTTTTGGTGTGTGACTCTTGTGTTTCAGCTCCAGGTCCGCTTTCAGTTGCTGTAACAGCAGGAATAAAAGCAGAAATATCATCGGGAATATCAGCAGAAATATCAGCAGAAATATCAGCAGGAATATCAGCAGAAATATCAGCAGGAATATCAGCAGGTGTCGCTGTTCTTCTTCTCCTGGTTGTAACTACTGGTGTGATTTACTGTTGTTACAGGAGAGGCAAGTATCACATATTGAGAGGAAACTGTTGTCTTCTTGATTAAGTGTGTGTGTGAAAAACAAGGATGATGAGGTAAAATACTGTACTAGTAGCCTATGTCTTTGTAGAAATCTTATGAGATTCTCAGTTGAGTGCTAGTGCAACAAAAATCCTTTCATTTTTTCCATTGGGAAATTGATTTCTAATGATAGAAAGCTATAAATGATTATATTTGCTTTTGTTGAAGCCGTCAGCCTGCATTATTATTCTTTATTATTTTCAAAATAATCATTTTTAACTGTGTAATTTGTTAAGGTAAAACTGCATTACCCATGATGCTTTACAGCAAATATTCAACCAATCAGGTAGTCGAAACAAGCAAAAATGTGCCAAAATATCTCTTTAGCTCCGCCCACTTCCATGAAGCAATTGCCGTAATTGAGTTGATCACCATACGCTCTCAAATACTTCAATATTTGAGGATACTGAATAATAGCATTTCTGCTCTTCTGCTGTAAACTTTCACATGAAAACGTTGATTACTTTAATGGCACATAATGGCGTTTCCATCAAAATGATCCCGAAATAAACATTCCAGACTGAATATTATTCACTGGTTAATGGCAGATGTGCTGATCTCATGAGTTTCTGTTACTGCTGTTCAAGTTTCACTCTTTAAAAATCAATGGTTTATTGTTTCCTCACAGACGGAGAATCCCAACAGGATCATTGTGAATCTGCTACATTGTTTTCATTGAGGAGAATCAGCAAAAACACACTTCAGCTGTTCAGCTGAAATACTTATACATATTCATCATAAAGCTCTTTTCAAATTTTACATGGAAATATTAACCGACCTGTTACTGTAAGCACATATAATTTAGGACATTTAGATAAACGTTACTTACATTATCTGATAGTTGCAGCTTATAAACCTGGAATAGATTAACATTTATCATTTATCATGCTTATTATAATAAGTGGCTTGTTTCAGACGATGGATTAGGTGTTTGTTGAAGGTTGAGAAGGAGTTCAGTGTTTCTGAAGTGAAGATTCTGATAGAGACTCATTATAATGGAAACACTCGGCGGCGCTTATTTACTGTAGTTACTTCATTATTATTCAGTTCAACAATAACCTACTTATTATCTTGATACATCCATAGAACAAATGCTCTGTGATATTTAGGAAGATGGAAACACTCAAATCAACATTTAACACTGTATTTGCACTGTGACAACTTAAACCTTTAAAGGACAAGTTCGGTATTTTACACTTAAAGCCCTGTTTTCAGATCATTTCTGATGAAATAGAACGGTTAAGATTGAAATTTGGACAAATGCTGCTGGCCACAGAAACTGAAAATTCTTGGGCCAGCAGCATTTGTCCAAATTTCAATCTTAACCACTGTATTTCATCAGAAACGATCTGAAAACAGGGCTTTAAGACAAACCGACATGAGCTCTCGGGACAGTCAACATCATTATTTCATACATTATTATATATATAGATTTGCACTACACATCTTGTACTGTCAGTTTTTACTTGACTTGTTATCAATGTACTGTATTTGCATAATACAATGTGCAAAGTGTATAAAAATGTAAAAACAACGTTTGTGATTCATGCAGAGCTGGTTTATTTAGTTCATTAGAACTCATTTAAACTCTTTATGGAGAAAATTAATTGGAAAATACTGGTTGTCACTTTTATACTTTATTTGCATGTTTGTACTGTAAGTGTATCATTTTTACTGTTGCTTTTAATAACAGAATGTGAATAAATGCAACATGTTACATTTTCTGTTGTCATTTTAATTTGAGTTAACATTTTAGTAATTTTGATTTTGTCCCTTTTATATTTTATACTTTATATTTTATGTCCATAGTTTAATTTTTTAAAAATTGTATACAGGTTTAGTGCATTTCTGATTATAATGTAAAAAGTTGTAAACGGCAATTGTAGCGTAAAATAAATGATTTGATTATTGTAATAATATTTTTTTATTAAAATAATTATTTATTTATATAATTTATTTATTAATAATTCTTTTTTTTTTTTACAAATGTACTAAAATTTATGTCTTAAATTCTTTGAAACGTTCAAACCCTCAAGCTTTAAACATTTCAAAGCTTTTCTTCAAATTATGTTAACTGTTTCACACTAATACTCTAATACACTAATTTGACACAGTGTAAAAGTTAGTTTACTTATAGTTAATATTTTTCCTAATTATTTTACTAATTTTATCCTAATTAATGTTGTTTGTGATGATTCAATTGGTGCTATTGTAAGCTTTTACACAGTACTTATAAACAACACCTTTTTTCTAACAACTTGTGGTACCACTTCTTTGAGCATATTTTGGTGCGGTACAGATCAGTGAGAGAATCCATGAGATCCACCCATCTGTGCTTTCATTGTAGAGTTGAAAGATGTTTGGATGAGTCACTGTAATGACCTCCTTCCTCTTCTTTTCCCACCAGTCCACAGTTTTAGTTGGAGTGGCTGCTGCAAGCTTATGAGGATAACTGGGCAGTTGTCGAACTGTTTACTGCTGTTAGTGCTGTACCATCATGTGTGGTCTCTTTTTCTTCATATGTTCCCACGTCTGAAGGTCTTCATAACTTTGTCCTCTGTGGGGGTGCATCCAGCAAGACGATTTTGTCTTACAGTTCCCACACTGTGGATCCCTGCTTTCTCAAGCTGCACCTGAAGATTAACACCACAAAACCAGTTGTCATAAAACCTTTTGTGGGACATATACATCGGCACAATCAAGGCTTACTTCAAAACAATATTTCCACAATAATTGGAATTACTGGGTCCTCGCTCTGCAGGAGTGCATTAATAGTTTAATTAATAGTGTTCCCCGGACATTTATCGACCATGTCCATAAAAGACGGCTTTTATAAAATTGCCGGTAAGACATATTGATAGGGTGACATCACATGAACAGATTTTTTTTTCTTTCACAAAATGGTATATAGTATATATATAATGCACTATACAATACAGTACATGTTAAGAATTATTTTAATCGTTTTTATTATTATTCTGTTAATCTTATGATAGGATTCCCTAGAGTCATTGGAGCAATAGACTGCATACATGTTGCAATCTCCACTGCTCTAGGGGAACATGAGGCAGATTATGTTAATAGGAAGTCCTTTCACAGTCTTAATGTTCAGAGAGATGATGTGAATATGTGAGATGATTATTTTCTGTGAGATGAATCTTTAAATTAATTGTAACATTAAAAAATATAACAATGATCTACTAAAACAATGATCTATTTCATCTGCAGATGACTTGTGGTCATGAACGTATGATCACAAGTTTGGATGCCAAATGGCCTGGCTCCAGTGAATTACTCACGAATTTTCCGTAAGTCTGTGTTGTGCCTTTAGGAGGCCAAAGGTCATCTTATCTTCACTCTGGTTTTACTGAGGGCCACATTGAAGCGGTGCTGTGGCCCTGTCTGAGGGTTATGATAGGGGGTTATTGCGTAGGTTGTTCTGTCCCAATTCAAATTAACAGTGTTTTGTACTGTACCAAATTTAACTTGCTTTCCTCAAAGCGCTGACACAACACAGACTCACGGAAAATGTGTGAGTCAAGCACTGGAGCCAGGCCATTTGGCATCCAAACTTGTGATCATACGTTCATGACCACAAGTCATCTGCAGATGAAATAGATCATTGTTTTAGTAGATCATTGTTATATTTGTTAATGTTACAATTCATTTAAAGATTCATCTCACAGTAAATAATCATCTCACATGTTCACATCATCTCTGCCTGAACATTAAGACTGTGATAGGACTTCCTATTAACATAATCTGCCTCATGTTCCCCTAGAGCAGTGGAGATTGCAACATGTATGCAGTCTATTGCTCCAATGACTCTAGGGAATCCTATCATAAGATTAACAGAATAATAATAAAAAAAGATACTTCAGCATTTAGCATTAAGCTTTGTATCATGACGATTTTTGCGTCATCAGAGTATTTTTTCCAGACAAAAAAAAACATTAATTACATTAGTAACATTAACAAATATAACAATGATCTACTAAAACAATGATATCCTTTAGTGTGCAGTCTAGTTCGAGACTCCTTTAGTGCGCAGTCTAGTTCGAGACTCTTTTAGTGTGCAGTCTAGTTCGAGACTCCTTTAGTGCGCAGTCTAGTTCGAGACTCTTTTAGTGTGCAGTCTAGTTCAAGTCTCCTTTACTGTGCAGTCTAGTTCAAGACTCTTTTAGTGCGCAGTCTAGTTCGAGACTTCTTAAGTGCGCAGTCTAGTTCGAGACTCTTTTAGTGTGCAGTCTAGTTCGAGACTCCTTAAGTGCGCAGTCTAGTTCGAGACTCCTTAAGTGCGCAGTCTAGTTCGAGACTCCTTTAGTGTGCAGTCTAGTTCGAGACTCCTTTAGTGTGCAGTCTAGTTCAAGACTCCTTTAGTGAACAGTCTAGTTCAAGACTCCTTTAGTGCGCAGTCTAGTTCGAGACTCCTTTAGTGTGCAGTCTAGTTCAAGTCTCCTTTAGTGCGCAGTCTAGTTCGAGACTCTTTTAGTGCGCAGTCTAGTTCAAGTCTCCTTTAGTGCGCAGTCTAGTTCAAGACTCCTTTAGTGTGCAGTCTAGTTCAAGTCTCCTTTAGTGCGCAGTCTAGTTCGAGACTCCTTTAGTGTGCAGTCTAGTTCAAGTCTCCTTTAGTGCGCAGTCTAGTTCGAGACTCTTTTAGTGTGCAGTCTAGTTCAAGACTCCTTTAGTGCGCAGTCTAGTTCAAAACTCCTTTAGTGTGCAGTCTAGTTCGAGACTCCTTTAGTGTGCAGTCTAGTTCGAGACTCCTTTAGTGTGCAGTCTAGTTCGAGACTCCTTTAGTGTGCGACTCCTTTAGTATGCAGTCTAGTTCGAGACTCCTTTTGTACAGGGCCCTGACTGAGTCTGTTTCCACCTGAAACATAATTCCACCACAAACATGATCATTACAAGTTTTCACATTCATTCAGCAACTCTGAGAACACACAGACAGAGTGACTTCATCATTTCCTCCACCCTAAAAAAATAAAAATAGGCCAGTGTAAAGCATAACTGTTGTAAAGCAGGTTATATTTCTGGTGTTCTGTCTGCTGCATACTGACCTCTGTGTGGGAGACTGTGTGTATGTGTGTTGGCTTCAACAGGGACACTGCATTTCCCTCTACTGCAGAACATACAGTCAGCCATACTTAAAACTTAAAAAAGTAGTAATGTATTGCACACGTACCCAGTGTTACTTGCTTAAAGGAGCCAGCACCAGGGTCAGATTGTACAGCACCTGTAATCCCATCCATAATCGGCCGTCCCTTATTGCTACTCAGAGCCAACTCCTCCGCCACAGTGTATTCTGGAGGAGTGGCCCTCCACCGGTTTTCTGAATTTCACTCTTTATCTATGTTTGCTGCAAACAAGTGTTGTGATAAAATGTTCACAAAAATAATAAAAGGTTGTGGTAAATACTCACCACTTTTGTCTTTATCTGCTGTCAAGAACGTTTGGAGTTGGGGTTGCATCTAAAAATCAATGAATATTAATCTTTCTTAGTATATACATGCAAATTTTTTATATATGATAAAAATAGGCTAAATTATGTATATACGTATGTGTAGCCTATATGTGTAATATAGTACCGTTACGTATCCCCCAGAGTTAGATAAGTCCATGACGCACTGACGCACACACCGCTAGCCGAGCTTAGCACAAAGACTGGATGTAAATGGCTCCAGCTAGTATACTAAAAAGATACTCGCAATCTGGAGAATCACGGAGGGCCTGTCACTACTTTGTAAAGACCACCCATTGGCCCAATGACGGAATCCAATGGCCTGGGTGAATGGATAATGCGTGTATGTCTTTTCAGAGCTCCAGTGAAGTTCACTTAATTTATTGGAATTTAGTTTCAATATTACTTTAGCTCTATGCTTAATCTGACTACAATTTCAAATGATAATCAAATTTAGATTGTGTTATTAGAAAATAGTCATAAATATTGATTATGAATTCATTTAGATTTTTGATTATTCTGAGCATCCCATACTTTCAATTATTGATTCATTAAGGGACCTAATGCTGCACAGAGTCACACGCCCCGGGTTTACGTGGATCTTATGGACACAGCCTCGCCAGTCTGATCTTGGTCAGAGGGTGCAGGGTTTGCTAATACCTCTTAAGTCGGTTGCCCACTGTTCACTCATACAAAAAAAAAGTGTAGTTTGTTTAGCCACTTCATTACAACTTGCTAAATCAGTGATAGACAGAAATCAAAAGGTCTTCAGATGACGTGCCTATGCTCCGTTCATATGCGCCTTTAGTTTGACCTATCCTGGACACAGAGCTGCGGTAGCACCAGCCTCCTCATAGTCTACAAAAATAATGATTTCAGAAAACTTCAGAATAAATCAAGATGTAACATTTATTTGTCAGGTAAAAATGTATCATGCCAATTACACAAGTAACTGATTAAAAGCCAATTCAGAAATAATAAATACATAACATCAGTTCCTCAAAGATGACTCTAAAAGTAAGTAATGCTTTCCTGACAGAGACACACAGTGGTGTGTGTGTGTTTTCCAATGGAAAAACACTGAAACAGCACTGTATGGGTGTTTTCCTGGTTACAGATTCCCACAGACTGCTCTGTCACCTAGCCTTAAATACCCAGACCAGAACAAAAGGGTTGTACCAATATTTTTTAGGGTTGTTTTGGTTAATTCATGTCCCCGGGAGGAAACACCTGGTTCGGGGGAGAGGGGAGATATCCTGAAGAAACATCACCCAAAGAGGAGAACAGGATTCTCCTAAGATCTCAATCTTTCTCATAAAACCAATGACTGCAATGCAATTAAGACCATTTTACCAATCGCACTGAGACACTTAAAATGATACCAAACATGAAAAAGAAAAACAATAGATTCACAAGATACATCATATATAATATATAGACATTCTTTGTGAACTTTTGGTGACTTGACTCACGAGAAGAGGAAGGGAGGATGGAAAGGGGGATGCAGAGATAAGGAAGAAGAAAAGTTTGGAAAGGACAATGTCCTGTGCGATCTTCTTTGTGATCTTGTGCCCAGGGTGAGTTGATTTATTGCAGGGTGAGTTTTGTCTTAACAGGAAAATCAGTTCTTACAGCGACGTAATTTGTCCCATCAAATCCTAGTTTATTACATCTGGGGTAACACAAACCGATATGAGGACTCGTGCAGCAATTAGAGCTTAATTAACGTAAAGAAAACAACTTAAAGGAAGAAAATAATCAATGAAACATATGCGTGTCCATCACAGGAGGACTTAAAGTCACAATTATACAAGTACATTGTGTGAAACAATCAGTTACATGAAATATGGCCCTTAATAAATCACCATGTAAACTTGTGTGACCTAAAAACTCATGCAGACTGGGAAGAAGCAAAGTTATTAGATTCAGTGTTGAAAAAAGATAAAAATGAAATCAAATTTGGAAGAGTTAAGCAAATATCACCCCTTCGGTGGAATGACTCGTATACTTAAAGGGAGTGAGTGGTCCTGCTTCTACAGTTTTTAAAAACGCATAAGGTTTTCTGTAAGGGTTTGGTTACAGTATTTATAACTATTTTTAACAATAAAAGCCTAAGTTGCACAACTCTTCTGAGTGACTGTAACATGCTTTTCATTGAGAGTTTTTTTTACTGTAACCTTTTTGGCTTTTGCAGTTGGACTACTGTATTTTTACAGTATGCAAGTGCTGAATATACAGACATTCAATACAATATTCAGTACTATGCTATACTGGCAGTGCATACAGTATTTATTCGCCTTACTACTGTAAATTGTCATTACTATACTTTTTTACATAATTGCAAAATGAATTTACTATGTGACAATATACTGTTTTGTGTTTAAGAAATTGAGAAAGTGGGTGATGGTTTTGAGGAATTAGTTTTAGCAATTCTGTGTCCACATGTGGGTTATACGTCCTACTGTCATGCTCATTACAGCAGAGGCAGCAGCTGCTTACACTAAACTGTGCTGGAGAAGATGGTTGGAAACTAGTCTCAGCCTCAGACATCACGCCCATACTTCAGGATTTCCGTCTGTTTAAAGGATTAGTTCACCTTAAAAATGAAAATGTTCTGATAATTTACTCAACCCATTGCCACCCAAGATGTTCATGTCTTTCTTTCTTCAGTGGAAAAGAAATTAAGTTTTTGAGGAAAACATTTCAGGATTTTTCTCCACACAATGGACTTCAACGGTAACCAAATTGTTGAAGTCCAAATCAATAGAGTTTCAAAGGGCTCTGCACGATCCCAGCTGAGGAATAGGGTCTTATCTAGCGAAACGATTGGTCATTTTCAAAAAAAAAAAAAAAAAAAACGTTTTAACCACAATTCACGAGTTCACACTTACATATAATTTGAAGGGGTAAAGTTTAATGCGTATTTGGCATGCTGTCCGGAGGGAGGGCTCCGAGCTCGGAGTTCGGCCCGAACCCAGAGTACTCCCCCCGTATGTAAGTGTTTAGGACTAGAAGCGTGGAGAAGGGGTGGTGGAGGGATGCTGCAAAAACTGTCAATGAAATGAGCTGAGACTGCTGAGTATATATACACCCCTTATCATTGATTGCTGAGTGCTCTCCACCTGTGTTAATTATCTGAACGTGCTCCTCCCGAACCTTGTTAATAAAACATCATTTCACGAGTTCACACTTACATATAATTTGAAGGGGTAAAGTTTAATGCGTATTTGGCGTGCTGTCCGGAGGGAGGGCTCCGAGCTCGGAGTTCGGCCCGAACCCAGAGTACTCCCCCCAAAGGCTAAAGAGCAGAGGACAGCCGCCGGACTAAAGACCCCCCAAATGAGTGCCGAGTTTGGCGGGCTGGCATCTCAAGAAGGGGCCTGGAAGCTTGACCGGGAAGGCCCGTTTTGTTTGGCTCACTGCCTGGACTGACGGCCCCTGTTGGTCTGCGAACGGGGAGCGGTTGTAGTTTACAGTGACCGATCGGGAGATTTGCGCTTTTCCGCTAAGCCCAAATGCTCGCTAGACAGAGAGGAAACAAAAAGGAGAAAAAATTAGTGCTTGTCCAAGAGATTCTCACACTGCATCGCTGGATGAAAGAAAACGTAAGTGCTCTACCGGGAAGGTTCTCAATCCGTCCGCTGTGAGACCAATGCTCGCTTGACAGAAAGAGGAAACAGGAAAATGAGTGCTTGCCCAGGAGATTTTCTCACACTGAATCCGCTGTGAGACCAAATGCACGCTGGATGAAAGAGAAGACGTAAGTGCTCTACTGGGAAAGTTCTCACTCCGTCCACTGAGAGACCAATGCTCGTTGGACGGAAAGGAAACAGGAAAATGAGTGCTTGCCCAGGAGATTTTCTCACACTGCCTCGCTGGATGAAAGAAAACGTAAGTGCTCTACCGGGAAGGTTCTCACTCCGTCCGCTGTGAGACCAATGCTCGCTGGACGGAAAGGAAACAGGAAAATGAGTGCTTGCCCAGGAGATTTTCTCACACTGCCTCGCTGGATGAAAGAGAAAACGTAAGTGCTCTACTGGGAAAGTTCTCACTCCGTCCACTGTGAGACCAATGCTCGCTGGACAGAAAGAGGAGACAGGAAAGAGGAGAAAGAGGGGATTAAGTGCTCTACCTTTATTTATTTTTATTTTACCGGTTCGTCCTGATGTAGCTTTGGAAAGCATCGGAGGACCATCTCCCAAGGGCATGAATCTGCTGTTGGGAGAGGCATTTTTGGGCTGCTGAAGTTGCTGCCCCTATGCGGAATGAGTGACTTGAAAAATTATTTGCTGGAAAGCCTGACTGTTGGAGAACAAATTTGAGGTGTTTCTGGAACCAAAATCGTGTCACAGGTTTTTTGGATTCATCTAAAAACAGGGGTTCCAGAGGAGATTTAGCCTGAGAACGTCTCCATTGCAGATATGCCAGAACTTCTCCATTGCAGATATGCCAGAATCGACTGGTATGGTTTGATTTGCGAAGCGAGGTTAAAAATGTAGATGAAATTACCTTTTTTGGTTTGGTCAGTCTTACTTTGATCAAATATGAAATGGTTTCGCCATCTGGTACTGATAAGTCTGAGATGGTGGGATGGATTTTTGGGTCAAATTTGGAAGTGATGGCGAGTTCCGAGCATCTAAGAAAACCAAAAAAGGCTAGGATAAGGCTAGGAGCATAGGAAACATCACTGCTGTGACTGTGGCAAAATTAGCCATATAAAACAGAGCTCCTGCTGGAGCAGAGGAGACATCACTGCTGTGGCAGTGGAGAAGATTAGCCAGAGTAAAAGAGCTCCTGCTGGAGCAGAGGAGACATCACTGCTGTGGCAGGAGAAGATTAGCCAGAGTAAAAGAGCTCCTGCTGGAGCAGAGGAGACATCACTGCTGTGGCAGTGGAGAATTTAGCCAGAGTAAAAGAGTTCCTGTGGGTACAGAGGAGACATCACTGCTGTGGCAGTGGAGAATTTAGCCAGAGTAAAAGAGTTCCTGTGGGTACAGAGGAGACATCACTGCTGTGGCAGTGGAGAAGATTAGCCAGAGTAAAAGAGCTCCTGTGGGAGCAGAGGAGACATCACTGCTGTGGCAGTGGAGAAATTAGGCAGAGAAACGGAGCTCTAGTAGGAGCGGAGGAGACATTACTGTTGCAATATTAGTGAAATTAGCCAGAGAAATTGAGCTCCTACATGACCAGAGGAGACATCACTGCTGTGGCAGTGGATAAACTTACCCTGAGAACTGAGCTCCTGCGGTGTGTGGCTGAACAAAGGGAGGACCCAGCTAACACAAATACGTGACTGTTACGTAACTGCAACGTAATCTGGTGACCAAACTTTCGTCGTGGCGACGTAACTAGTTACGTCGTGGCAACCGGAAAAGTGAAATTCCTGGATCCGTTGCCACGACGTAACTTTGTAACGTTGTCAGTTAGTAACGGCGACGTCGTGGCAACGTTGTGGATCGACAGTCGTGTATTGGTAACCAGTTGGTCATTTTAGTTTTTAATAATATGGGCGGACATGCAGTGGTCTAATTTAACTTGTCCTCATTGGCCCAAAACTATTTTAGACTTTTTCAACGACATATGAATGATACAGACTCAGAATTTGGTTCATTTACTATAGAACAAAGCACAAAGAGCAGAAACAGTATGCAAACAGGTTATACATTTAAATGAACAAGGTTTTCCCCAAAAGCTTGAACATCGAACTACTCCTACACATCTTCATTTTGGTGGCCCTAATAACAAAGCAAGAATAAGAAAAGAAAAATGCAAGAAAAAAGACCAGTTGAGTGTTTTCCCATTTAACATTTAAATACACAAAGCAATTAGCACTGAAAGATAGAATCTGTATAAGCTGACAGTTTTGTTTAAAATCGTTCATATATTTTTCTAAACATTGTCACAAAGTTATGTTGTGGCAAGTGCATTATTTCCTTTTCAAATAATTTGATAACTTCATGACATGTATCACTATATTCTATAAAACCTTAGTTTGAAATCTTTTTTTTTTTTTTTACATTACATATTATTTTGTTTTTCTTTTTCTGAAGTCATGATTACGATGTCCATTTTTTTAAACTAGGAAACTAGGCCTATTTATGATTATTCCTGAAGGCAGCATTAAACCCCCAAAATGTCAGGTGGTGGTGCAACTGTCCGAACAAATGAACAGACTAAGAAAACAATTTAAAATGGTGTCTTAATAATAAAAAAATAAAAACTATGCCATCATTTTAGGTTTGAAGCCTTTCATATAATTGTTTTTTATAAATATCAGTAGTTTTAAAGCTGTTGAGGTAATTGAGAAACTTTTGTCCAGCAATTTGTATATTCTCAAATGTTATTATGAATTTACAAGGTAATAACAGTAAACATGATAATGCATCATCCAGAGGAGCCTAACTGATCTCTTTGGCAGAGTGAAAAAGTTTGTAGAGCTCTCTCAAATACTGATAAAAACTGCTAATTTCAAGTATGGGTAGGTTGGTGGGACACTTTTCATGTCAGGTGGTACAACTACAATACATAATATTTTTGTTGTACCACCTGACATAAAAACTTAAATTAGTTTAAACGCTTTAAAATATCATTTAACATCTGAAAATTGTTTAAACACATTGTCTTCAAGAGTGTTGATGTCATTAGAAGTCTTCCCAAGTGAGGCTGGATCCGAACTGGAGCTGCTGTAATCTCTAGTAAAATATGCTGAGCATCCTGAGATAGAAACAAGGAGACAACAGGAGAAAGATTAGCATTGCTGCTGTTCATATTATTTCAGGCAAAAGATGGTCATGTGCACTTTTTACTATTTCATCACAGAGTGCAAGATTATGAGATGTGTTAAATGAATGCTTGGCTAAAGAGATGTGTCTTTAATCTAGATTTAAATTAGGATAGTGTTTCTGGGCCCCAGACATTATCAGGAAGGTTATTCTAGAGTTATTCCAGTGTTTCCCACACATAGACAAATTCGTGGCAGTGCGCCACAGAATCAACACCGGCCGCCACATATTGCGTTTCGTTATAAAACATTTTGTACGCTATTTAAAACACGCAGCGTATTCATTCAGCTGCATTTCCTTTCCCTGCTCTCCCTCCGTCTCTCTGTCACTCACGCGTCTCTCTCACAAGTAGGGCTGCAACGATTCATCGAGTTACTCGATTTACTCGATTACAAAAATTCCTCGAGGCAAAAACTCTGCCTCGAAGCCTCGTTAAATTCCTATGACACGCACTATACGCGCAGGGATCTGATTTCACACGGACCGTTGTTCAGTGTTCAGAAAGCACAATAGCGATAATAGCTTGCGATAGGGTATGTTACTGAAAGAACAAGCAGAGAGAGAGGCCCGGTCGCGCGTGCGCATCTTCAAACTGTCTTGCTCTCTCTCGCTCCCTCGCCCATATTAATCCAAATCAATTGAGAATTGACACGATGGTAAAAGATCGGAAGACCGAAGTTTCACGTGGAGCATTCGGAGATTTTTCCTGAATTACCGCTGGGTGTGAATTGTGCTAAAAAAAAGGTTGCCTTATCTTCTCTGAAAAGCGTTCCGTCCATTCAGCTGACATTAAAAAACACTTTCAATAAACAAAACAAAACCTATCCAATGATGAAATGTTGACAAATCTGTGTTGACAAATCTTGTGCGATGTCATAAAACTGCCGGGATAATCACACAACGTGTCACGTTGACACGTCCGATTCGCAAACTAATGACTCCTTTGAACCGATTCACTTTAATGAATGGTTAAAACAACTGATCAGTCCAACACTGAATTGGTGTATAACAAATCGGTAACACTTTACAATAAGGTTCCATTTATTAAACTCTAGTTAACTACATTAGTTAACATTAACTATTAATAAACTGCACTTCTACAGCATTTATTAATCTTTATTAATGTTAATTTCACCATTTACTAGTAGCTTAGATTATTTAAATCAAAAGTTGTAGGCTATTTGTTAACACTAGTTAGCCTAATGCACTGTGTGAAGTAACAATAAAAATACAGATGTTCATTGTTTGTTCAACTAAGATTAACAAAGATTAATAAATACAGTAACAAATGTATTGCTCGTGGTTCATGTTAGTTAGCCTAATACATTAATGTAAACAAATCAAACCACATTTAACACCTCTTAAAATGAGAATGTAAGTGTGCTTACCCCATTTTTTCAGTAAGAGTGGTTAGCAAGATTTAACCTTAATAAACTACTGTATTTACAGGTTATCTATATGACAATGTGTAGAACAATTACCAAATTACTAAAATCTTTTAGTTTAGACTGTTCAGGGTAAATGCAGTTGGGTTGTCGAGGTCAAAACTCTAATAAGCTGTGAATCAAATAAACTTGCTATAAATAATGTTGTGTAATTTTTTTTACTCTTACATTGAATGTTTGGATTTTGTGAAGGTGTGAATAATTTTTTATTAATATTAATATAATAAAGTTCTGTTTAATGAATTATTAATGAAGGAACACCCCCACCCACCCCCCACACACACACACACACTTCGCCCCGCCGCCACCACCACCACGAATTGCTTTCGAATCTGTGGGAAACACCTTACATTCTATTGAATTAATAGGAAATCATCTGACTTTAATGAGAAAACATGGCCTAACGAGTCAGCATTTGAATACTATACATTCTTACAATGCAAACATCCTAAACATTTCTGAGTATTATCAATGTTGAAAACAGTTGTGCTGATTAATCTTTTTGTGTAAACCAATGTAAGAGTTTAATCCATTTTCTTTTTTCTCTCTCCAGGATTCATTGTTAAATAGACCCAACATATATAAAAAGTAGTTTACACTACTGTTCAAAAGTTTGGGTTCAATAGAGTAAAAACAAAAACATAAAAAAATCATACTTTATTCAGCAAGGATGCATTAAATTGACCAGAAGAGAGAGTAAAGATTTCTGTTTCAAATAAATGCTGCTTTTTTTTCTTTCATTCATCAAATAACCCTGAAAAACACACAAATATGAAGCAGCACAACGGTTTTCAACACTGATAATAATCATAAATGTTTCATCTATGGTTTTAGTTTTACTTACGCACTTATTCATATTGCTCATACAGTGTCACTTACTTTTGGATGTCAAAACTTTCGTAAAATAAATTAAACAAATAAATGTAAATGCAAATATGATAATTTAAAAAATAAGAAAATAACAGATGCATGGTGATATACAGTAAGTGACAAAATATTGTGAGAAAATGGATATTAAGTTATTTAATGAGCTTCACTTCACCTGTTTCCAACTTCTCTGGCAGCAGCTTTCTTCAGAAATGTTCAAGTCGTGTAGCTTCCCCTCTGTTGTAGAAGGATTATTTTGTTGTAGAAGGATTATTTTGTTGCTGCTGAAATCACAGAACTATTTTTATCAATTTGTGTTAAACATTGAGTTAGTCTCAGCCAATTTTCACACTCCATGTAAGTGACGTCATCGAGTAAGTTACGTTTATGTTAAATAAATACGTTTGTTAAATAAATTAGCTCACTTCCAAACTAACTTATTTTTTTACAAAACTATCAAAACCTCTCATCTACCCATAAGATGTGATTAAAAGCCTAAACGTTCATATCAAAAGCTCAAGCTATGAAGTTAGCATAACGTTAACGTTACCTCTTCTGAAAACGGTTGAGATGCTAACGGACTTT
Source organism: Leuciscus idus (assembly GCA_021554675.1). Classification (NCBI taxonomy): domain Eukaryota; kingdom Metazoa; phylum Chordata; class Actinopteri; order Cypriniformes; family Leuciscidae; genus Leuciscus; species Leuciscus idus. The sequence goes on along the minus strand of CM038625.1, from coordinate 10,899,732 downwards.
TTCCGAAGACACTAAACCATTTATATAAAGCAAATATTCAACAGAAGCGTGTCAATTACAAGTAAGAGAAGTGTCAAGAACAGTTGTGTGTATTATCTGTGTGGTTTTAGAGACTAAACTCACCTGAAAACAGTGAAAACAACATCGAGAGAGGGAGTTCAGCTGCTTTGTCAGTTGCAATCAGTGGGGCGGTCGGTCGGTGACGCGCCGTTTCCATGGCAACTCATCTCCGCTCCAGTGTTTGAGGGCGACTCGAAGGTTCACGCGCACGCCCATTAAAACGTCAAAGCCACGCAACATTTACAAACATAAACATCTGTAATTATAACCTTAATTACTTGAATAAAATGAACATCTTTCAAAAGTACGGAATACTAAACAAACAATTGAAACAAATAAACTATAGAAATGCAGTCTGATAAGATGGTAATGAAATTACGGTCCCGTGACGTTGCAGTTACGTTGCCAGTAAGTAATGAAATTACCAAGTTATTACGAATTGAGTACGTATCTGGAACGTTGTTGGTTATCTTATAACCTTAGGAGGACGTACTGACGACGTTGTGGGTTGGTAATATGATGGTAATGAAATTACGGGCCCGTGTGACGTTGTAGTTACGTTGCCAGTAAGTCATGAAATTACCAAGTTATTACGAATAGAGTTGTTGGTTATCGTATAACCTTAGGAGGACGTACTGACGACGTTGTGGGTTGGTAATATGATGGTAATGAAATTCCGAGCATGCGACGTTGTAGTTACGTTGTCAGTTAGTAAAGTCATGACGTGACCAAAAAGTACGAATAAATTACGTAACTGTTACGTCGTGTGTTAGCTGGGGAGAGTGGCTTAGCTGGCAAAAGGAAGTGAGATGAAATCCTTGCAGGATTATGCACATTTAAGTTTAAGTGACCGAGCAAAGATAACTGTTCACGTTTAGAACAGTTTTGACTGTCTTAAGTTCATTTAGTGAAGTACAAAAGAGACGGCTTATGGTAAAAGACGAAGCTTTGCATAAATGTAGGCATCTTGCATTTATTTAATTGTGTTTCACTTAAGGATTACTAAACTCTTGGCGTGAAACACGTACACTGCTATAGTAGTTTTTTTTTTTTTTTTTTTGATTCTACGCGATTTTGAAGATAAATTGCAGGACAGTGTTAACGATAGGTTCTTAATGATTCTGTAAGCAACCTGCATGTATCGTGCAACCTACTGTTTATGTATGACGGTAAATCATTGTAGGCTACCGCTACAGAAACAGTTTAAAAACGTGTAACTGGCATGACTGGCTCGTGGCTCAACAACAATGCCAAGCTCAACCAAGGACAGACACGAGAAGCACTCACTGAGTTGACCCAGCAGACATTGAGTATGGACTGGCCGGGACTGAATCTGCGGCGCGGCTTACTTTGTCAGGCGGCCTGACGAAGAAAGAAGACCCTTCCCCTCGCGTGAAGAGGGCAGCATTGCCTTACTGACCATTTCTCTATGGCGGGAATTATTGTATGGACCGGTGTAGATAATACGCGGAAGGAGATCGCGGATGTTTCGCCCGCGGTTATGATCCCGTTTGTTAAGCCTGACGCCCACGAAATTACACCAGAGGATTGCAGCAGAGGTTTCTCAAAGACGAGAGATTATTCATCGGCCGGGAATCGCTCGATTCGGACCTGTTAGGACGGTACTGCCGGGCTAAATGCTGCAAAAACTGTCAATGAAATGAGGTGAGACTGCTGAGTATATATACACCCCTTACCATTGATTGCTGAGTGCTCTCCACCTGTGTTAATTATCTGAATGTGCTCCTCCCGAACCTTGTTAATAAAACATCATTTGTTCATCTTGTGCTGGTCTGCCACACGTCACCCAGATAGCCACTGGACGCTGTAACGGAACAGGGCCGCAACCGCAAAACGATAGAGCCGGGTCTGGCACGCATCCGCCTCACGGACTCGTTCCTGAGTCCAAACGCACATCGGGCCGAAGCCGTTTCTGGTCTGTTTTTAGGGGTTGTTGCGGATATGTGTCAGCGCCGATCCAGCACCGCCTGATCATCCCGTTACAGATGCGTAACGGGTGCGTGAAACGATTCCCCCTACCGGAGCTGTGCCGGATGTGTTACGATTCCGCTTAAATCACCACTGGATTGTCCTTTTGCCTTATTTTCGGCATTTTTGTCAGTTAGGGTATCATAGTAACCTATGCTACCTAGGCATACATAAAGTTATTTTATAATAATGCTCTGTCTATCTACAGTAATTATCTTATATAGTTTTTCTGTGTAAAATAAATGAAGTTATGTATAAAAATGCAATAAGTACATACATTCAAATATAAAGTTTGTATATTTACAGTTTTAATTTTTGGTCAAAGTTGTGAAACTAGACCTGCAATCTCTAATTAAGTACTTAATAATAGCAAATGTACAGTGAATTTCTGTTAAATTAACTAAACATACAAGTACGGAATACCTGCACACTTACAGTATTCATTAAGCAAACACTGAACATCAAGATACGTGAATGATAGGAAATACAAGCTTAGTATAGAATTTAGAACATGTAAAAATATCCACATTAAAAGGCAATTGCTGTATACCTTTATACTCTAATATAACTTGTTTTAAACATTTACAATTACATTTTATCCAAAGTGACTTAAAATTAAGAGAACAATAGAAGCAACAAGTGCAGTGACAAGTCCCAGTTAGTGTAGCACAGTAGGGTTGTGCCGATGGACGATATCATCGTCCATTGTGATGGCTGACCGACATCACGATGGAGAGCCACCATCGTGATGCCAAGAGTGTGCACTCTTTTACTGTGCAAAGAGAAACATTTCATCCGTTGGCCGCTGGTACTTTCACTTTTGCCGCAGAGACCCTTAATGTCCTATAAATGTATCGTATTGTTGATAATCCGCGCAGATTTCAGTTGACGATTATGTAAAGTTAATAACAAAACATGAATGAGAAAGAAAAGAGCAGGATGTGCTATTGAAAAGAAATATTAAAAGCACGATAAGCCGCGAAAGAGAACTGAATTCTACTGACAGGATGCTGCGCACGCGCTCCGAGCGCAACATAGTAGTCTTTGTCTTCGGTTGCGCGCCTGAACGGCCCAATAAACATTTCAAAATGCCAAGCCGAGTATTCCCGTTGCGTAAACACAGTAGATGTAAGTAGCTACAATGTGCACTCTCCCTGTCTCTTCGTGATCGTCAGCACACCCGCCCCGCCCCGACGATATCATCGTCCATCGCGATGTTTTACTGTAAACATCGTCAACTGCCAATTTAGGGGACATCGCCCAACCCTATAGCACAGTACACAAGTTTTTATTTTTTTATTAAAACAAAGATTTAGTATTATTGGGTCAAGTGTTTATGAAAAGATGGATCTTTAGCAGTTTCTTGAAAATGTGTTGAGTTGGCCAGGTCATCCCACCAGCAGGGAACAGTCCAGGGAAAGGTCAGTGAAAGTGATTTTGTGTCTCTTTGGGATGATGGCACCACAAGGCGCCGTTCACTTGCAGAACACAAGCTTCTGGAGGACACATAGATCTGAAGCAGTGAGTTTAGGTCTTGCTGCAGCATCTGGATCAGTTGCAGAGGTTTGACTGATGCTGGAAGAGCTGCAATAGTCCAGTCTGGATAGAACAAGAGCTTAGACAAGGAGTTGTGTGGCTCCGATAGGAAGGGCCGGATCTTTCTGATGTTGTATAAGGCAAATCAGCAGGATCACACAGCAAGGATGGTTTGGCTGAAACCATAAGCAGTTCTGTCTTGGCAAGGTTGAGTTGAAGGTCATTCATCCAGCAAGAATTTTCCATCAGGTAGGCTGAGATGCAAGCAGCAACCGTCAGATCCTTTAGCTGGAATGAAAGGTAGAGATATGTGTCATTAAGTGATAGGAAAAGTCATGTTTCTAAATGAAAAAGCCTAGTTACGCTACCAACAACAACAAAAAAATTAAATAGATGGGTGGAATCTAACACAATCGTGGTCTTACTGTAGTAAAACCAAACCTTGTGCAGTGGCCTCACAAGGATCAAATGAATATTCATATGGGAAAATATAGTATAAAACAAATTACATTTTCTGCCACTTTTAGTGAAATCATATGGAATCAGAAGACTCGGCCATTACAATATTTTAAATTACTTCTTCCCATACCTTGTTTGCCATGATAATTCTGCTTTCCACTTGACCTGAAATCAAAAAAAAAAAAAAAAAAAAAACTCAGTATTACATTTACACATGTAAGAATATGTTCCACTGAGACAATGCAAAACCTAAACTGACTATGATCTGGAAGCTGAGCAGGAAAGGCTAACAGTGAAGTTTTGAGCTGAGACACCTAACCTTAGGGGTGTAAGTTAACTGTCTGTTCATCTGGATCAATGCAATTTTCATAACCAATGATCAAAAGTATCCTATGAAAAAGGCTACTATGATGACCCCAGGCCATCCAAAATGTAGATACGTTCATTTCTTCATCAGAACACAAACATTCTATCAACTTTTATTTTATAAGCCTAATATATGCACATATATGCATTCTATAGCTACGTGTTGGCAAGCAGATGCAGCCAGAATATGCAATTTATCATGTTGTGTTCATATTCTAGTCTCATGTGCTTTCCTGTATCAAGTACAGTATTTACTGAATTCGTTTTCTTAACAGTCTTGAGATAACGTTAGCCATGTTTAACCCTTACGAAAATTAACTATGGTTTAACCACAAAGAAAAAAAACAAGAAAAAAAACATGGTAGGCCTATTTGTTTTTGTAGTATACCTGTGGTTATTAAAAATGGTAATAAAAATTGGTTAGTTAAAACCGAGGATATTTTTTAAGAGAATAATTTTCAGCTTCCAGACAGTGATTCAAAATGTCCCGGCCGCCATTTAAGAGATTGATTTACTGACAGATACTATCGCGTATTAACGAAGATTTTATTCACAATTAAACGGACTTTGATATGTATAACAAGTCTACGAAAGCTTGTTTTAGGTCTTTTGAGGTGTGGGTTCAACTGATCTTTCTTAAAACAGATGGAAAATGTAAAGACGCATGCTACATTTTCAGTGTTTTGCCCTCCAGCTCTCGCCAGTTATGACAGAACATCATTTAAGAATGCTAACGTTAGCTTGAAAACTGTAGCTTAAACGTAACACAATTGTAATATAAAATATCGTTCACATGTAACTTAGTATAATGAGACTCTTACCTCAGCCGGTGATCGGTTGGCATGATGTCCGCTGACGAACAAGGCTCACAGAAAAGGGTGTTATTTCCAAAGAATCCAAACGGACTGACAGACAACAGCTCCTGCTCACGGCTGCTCTTGACGAACACGATTGCTTTGAACCACTGTTGATCTCACAGTCTACTTCACGAGAGTAGACTGAATTCAAATCTCCCGCTTGCCCAAACTCGATCCTGATCAGCTAACGTTAACCGTTGTGGGCGGGAGTAAACAGCGGAAAAGTAATGGCGGCGAATTTGAATCTGCGTCATCTCGCGCGCGCGCGCGCGCACTCACACACACAAAGCCCTGAATGTGCAGCAACGGCAAATGCCTTTTATTTGCAAATATTTGCTGTATAATGACACAACGGTAAAAATCTGTTAAAAAAAATACAGACAATTACTTGTAAAATTACACTTTTTTTTTACAGTGTGTGCTGTAACGGACCTGTTGCTGTATAGTTTTTAAACACTGATAATATTGTTCAGCTTAATGACAATGCATTTATCTCATGCTCTAAGATAGAAAAATAAATATGCAGACAGGTAACCATGTTGTTTTGAAAATGTTTATTCCACGGAGTTCTTCACACAGTTTGAGAAAAGTATTTCGGATGTGGTCCACATCAGGTAGTCTCTGTCAAAACAGTGTTGGCTCAAATCTGTTTTGCAGATATGGGCCAGAGCAGTTTTTAGCCCTTTTTTAAATGCGTCGGCTCAGATATGTATCACAGATTCGGGCCACACCAGTGTAGCCTATGTGAAAACAGTATCGGCTCAGATTCATATTGCAGATCTGGACCAAATCAGTGTCAGACACAGCTAATGTCTTTCGGTTACCTATGGGAAAAGTGATCTGGGCCAGATCTGTAAAATGATATAAATACTGAACTGATGGCAGTTAGATTGTTTAAGCTGAAACCTCTGTCTGGCACGGATCTGGTTCACAATCAGAAAACGTCTCTAAGATAGAAACGGAGGCAAGGGGCTTAAAACGGATCCGTGCCAAATGTAATTGCTATCTGGGCAGGCATTACGTAATCATGTTGGAAAGGTCACGCTGTGTGTGTGTGTCTTGTTCTTTAACGGTCTGCATGCCTTGAAACAAAGCTAACGTGACGCCAAACCCCAATCAAATAAGTGCTAGATTTTCAAAAGTGTGAAGTTTTAGACACTGGTCTGTTATTGAAGGGTCATCGAGTTTACATGTTTCAGCCCATAAACATGAAGCTTATTTAAACGAACCGTGATTGGTTGCTTTATTTGAGAGTCAGATGGCCTTTTGATTGGTCCTTGGCAAGTGAAAGTTGATTGAGTCCAGATCTTCAGCGGTGAGTCTGAAGGTCTGGCTACATGAGACCAGGAAAAGCCTCAGTCAGCTAATTGGGACATTTTTTGGTAAACTGTGTATTAAATGCAAATAAATCTATTCTACACGGTTTAAACAAATGTTCAAGGTCTCTTTTATCTCCAACTACAGGTTTTGAAAGAATATAAGTGTTTTTTTTATTTTTTTTATACAGAGATTCATACAGCCATTTTCAGGTAAATTGGGTAAAGTTGCAGTTTGTGAAGTGGGACACACATTTTCATGTAGCTTGTGCTTGGATAATACTATTGATTACAACAGGTTATTGTAAATCAATATATATATTTTTTTTTTTATGTAAAAGACAAAATTTTACATTTATCAAAACACATTCTTGGATTAATGATGATGATGATGATGATGATGATGATGTTTCATGCTCAGCTCTGTGTTCCTTTTTAAATGTATTATCTTTTATTTAATAGGATGTCCCGCTTTTACTGAATTTACTGTCCTGTTTTATCTAACATGTTAACATAAATTAGGACTGTAACAAAACTTTATACTTTAAAAAAAAAAAATCTAACAAAGAAACTTGCACATCATTGTATGAAACTGAATTATCACATGAACAGGTGTAATAAAAATGTATATTGTAGATTGAAATAGTTTGTATTAGAATTTAAATTTTAACAATTTGATTAGACTTAAACCATGTACAGCCACAGAACATGTTTCTCAGACATCCAGCTCTTGAGTAGTGACCACCCCCACATGATGTACATTTGACCAATCAGTGGAGCTAAACTCAGCCCTGAAGAGAGAACTGTCTTTACTGCACTTTCTTCTCTCTCCTCACCGCAACCTCTTTCTCACATGTACTTTAAAGCCGCAGGCGTTTGGCATCTCAAATGATCACGTGGTCTCTGACAACCACACACCAGAGACATAAATGCCGCTGTACTGAAGCAGTGCTGTCCCATTCATTCAAGGTGTCAAAACACGTTTGAGAAGAAACATGGAGACAAAGAAGTTTTTCGTTTATTTGTTCACAGTTTCGGCATTCCTCTTGCACGGTAAGACATTCATTTATTTATTTATTTATCTTTAGGTCAACGAAAAAAAAAAAGAATGAGTTTATAGAGTTCCCTGCTCAAACCAGAGATTTGACCCAGATCCAGACAAAGACCTGTCAGTCCAAGACCCAGGTAGCCTAAATATTAATTAACCAAAATAATATTTAATTTATATATATTTCATATATATAAAAAAAAAAAAAAATTGTAGTAAATTTGTCAAGTTGTTATGTCAATGCAAATCAAATTAACCAAACTTTGAGTGTCTTCGTCTTAACACTGGAGGATAAAAAGGTATACATTTTTTTTATAACATTTTTGTTTGTATTTCACTGTTCCTTTCTTTATCCCCCTTTATCATTTTAAACAGCTATAATCTGTTATAACCAGCTTCATTTGAGCCATCAAGACATCTATAATTAACAAGAAACATCTAAATAAACTTAAGGATTAGGAGGATTTGGGCTTCCCGATTTTAAATATTATTATTATTATTAGGCAGCTAATTTAAATACTTCAGCATGCTGGAGAAAGTTGGGTTCGGTGGAGTTTGGTGATAAGCCAGAATGGTTAGCAATTGAAAAAGCTTCTTGTAATAAGACTTCTTTATCTTTAAAGTATCAGCGGAAACAGTTATTTATTTCTAACTTAATTGAATGTTGGAAACAAATTAAGGTATAGCTTATATGAAAATTCCTGATATATATGTGGATACTCATAATTTGTAGTAATCATGATTTTCCTCCAGGGTTACATAAGGTTTTTTTTTTTTTTTTTTTTTTTTACGGAAACACATGGAAACAGTTCCAGATATGTATATATGTAGCTCTTTTGAACAGCTAAAACAAAACTGTGCTCTTGTTTCTCCACATTTTCTCCATTATTTGCGAGTTAGAGACTTTGTAGGAAAGCACATTCCAGACTTTGATGTTTTGAATTTGAATCCCACATCAGAGAGAATTGTTAATGTACATCCCATGAGTGGAAGTGTGTCAAAAGAAAAGGTTGACAAAAACACAGAGAAAATAAAACATGACTGAGAAGAGGAAACTGGTTTTAATATTCATGAAAACACGTGGGATGAGTGCTTGAGAAACGTATACATGTTCAGTTCAGGTCAAAACCTTATTAAATGTATCCCACGATTTATCCACTCTGTAATAATTGTAAAATGTCACCCTGTTTTATTCTTTATGGTCATGTTGTAAAATTCTGTCATTTTTGGTAATGCATATTTCATTTTCTTTCTGAAGCGCATTCTATTGATCTATTGAAAGATTTTTATAGCACTTCCTCTTTTATTATTTTGTATGTCTGTCATAGACATTACATCATTTTCTGGTGTTCACTGGTGTTCAAACAAACCAACAAGAGAAGATTAAATGGTATTTTAAAAATAACAATAATATTAATAACACTCTCATCGCTGTAATCACTGGAAATCTCAGTGTTATCTGTACAGATGTTCAGTGTAATAAAGATAAAAATGTTAATAATACTGAGAGATTCAGAGGCAGACTGAAGCTGGATCATCAGACTGGATCTCTGACCATCATGAACATCAGAAACACACACTCTGGAGAATATACACTACTGATCAACAACGGCAGCGACAGTGAAAAGATCTTCAGTGTTTCTGTTCATGGTGAGTCATTATGTTTGAAAGCAGATTATGTTTATATCATCGTGTTTCTTATATCAGTGACATTCAGAGGTTTTTCTCTTGATCTGCATCATTGAACTGAACTGAATCACTTTCAACTGTTTAGTTTTTCCACTGATGATCCAAGTTTTGTTCTGTTCTTTCCATCTGATTACATGCATTTATTATTTCATACTCATTGGTTTTAGTTCACAATAAAGTGCAAAGAAATTGTAAATGTGTAAAAATCTTGTAGTTTGTCAGTTTATCTCATATAATGATCAGAAGTGTTTGCAAATCATTATAAATACTTTACATGTATGTGCTTATTTTGGAATATTATAATGTAGAAATGTATATTTCAATGTAGTAATGCATTCTACTAAACATGTACAGTACGTGTGTAATATATGTGCGGGTCTGTTAAAAGAAAAACTCCAGCAGAGGTGAAATATAAACAGTAAATCTATACGAATAAAAACATCCACGATTAACTTGATATTTAGCAATTTTGCAGTTCATTTTGTTTCTACTGAATTCGTCAAGATCCAGGAATTGAATACGCACAACTATTTTCACACTTGTGGAGTTTTTTCCTCAAAAGATCCTCCAGCATCTTTTGGTTTGTGTTTCAGGTGTTTCTGCTGCTGAACGAGATGAAATGAAGAGAAAGTCAGTGAAAGAGGGACAATCTGTCACTTTAGATCCTGGTGAAATAAAATCGAATGATGCGATGAAATGGTATTTTAGAGACATTCTCATCACTGAAATCACTGGAGATCAGAGTCAGATCTGTACAGATGTTCAGTGTAATGAAGATACTGAGAGATTCAGAGACAGACTGAAGCTGGATCATCAGACTGGATCTCTGACCATCACAAACACCAGAAACACAGACTCTGGACTCTATAAACTCCAGATCAGCAGCTGCAGATTCAGGATCATCAGGAGCTTCTGTGTTTGTGTCACTGCACGGTGAGTCTCATTTGCTCTTTAGAATTATAGCAACTTTGTGCCGGCCCAGATCTGGCAGATGTGGAAAGAAGATCTGAGTCACATGCGGTGTGGAATGATGGCACTCGGGTGGACCGCTCCTGTTTGCCAGATCTGGGCCACAAGTAGGCCATAGCAATGCCACCTGTCAGCCAAGAGCAAAGACATAAAACTACTGGACCTTATCTGAGCCACAAAATCTTTATATTATTATTTACAATGTTACATGTTTAACAGCGGAATTTGTTATGGTAAAACTACATTACCCATGATGCTGTGCAGAACATATTCCACCAATCAGGGAGTCGAAACAAGCCAAACATGCCAAAATATCTCTTTAGCTCCGCCCACTTCCATGAAATAATTGCCGTAATCGAGTCGATCTCCATACGCTCTCAAATACTCCAATATTTGAATATAATGTATTAAAGCATTTCTGCTCTTCTGCTGTAAACTTTCACATTAATGAATGGCGTTTCCATCAAAATGATCCCGATGTGAAATAAACATTCCAGACTGAATATTATTCACTGATTGATGGAAGATTTGCTGATTTCATGAGTTTCTGTGACAGTTACTGCTGGTCATTTCTCTCTCTTTAACAATCTGCAATTTATTGTTTCCAGACGGAGAAAGATCACGTGATCCGAGAGAATCCCAACAGGATCATTGTGAATCTGCAACATTATTCCCATTGAGGAGAATCAGCAAAAACACACTTCAGCTGTTCAGCTTTAACCTGAAATACTTTACATATTCATCATAAAACACTATTTACATGTTATGGCAATGTTAACCGACCTGTTACTGGAAGCACATATAATTTAGATGAACATTATCTGACAGTTTCAGCTTATAAACCTGGAATAGATTAACATTTATCATTTATCATGCTTATTATAATAAGTCTCTTGTTTCAGACGATGGATTAGGTGTTTGTTGAAGGTTGAGAAGGAGTTCAGTGTTTCTGAAGTGAAGATTCTGATAGAGACTCATTATAATGGAAACACTCGGCGGCGCTTATTCACTGTAGTTACTCCATTATTATTCAATTCAACAATAACCTACTTATTATCTTGATGCATCCATAGAACAAATGCTTTGTGATATTTAGGAAGATGGAAACACTCAAATCAACATTTAACACTCAATGACAACTTAAACCTTTAAGACAAACCGACATGAGCTCTCGGCACAGTCTACATCATTATTTCATTTACAAATGTATTAAATGCACAAATGTGAAGAAGATTTGCACTGCACATCTTGTACTGTCAGTTTTTACTTGACTTGTTATCAATGTACTGTATTTGCATAATACAATGTGCAAAGTGTATAAAAAAACATAAATGTTTGTGTTGTGATTCAGGCAGAGCTGCTTTATTTAGTTCATTACAACTCAGAATCTGAAATGTCACTTTTGCTCTTTATGTTTCTCACATGTTTCTACTGTAAGCTTTTAATAACAGAATGTGAATAAATGCAACATTTTAAATAAACTGTTTCATTGTTATAAATTATCATTATTTAAGCAATTTATATTTTCAGTGAAAAGATTGTCCTATTCTTGTTTTATATCATTAATATACTCATATATTTATATTCTTATAGTTGTTTCTCATTTTTTGAATTATATTTATTTTTTCTGTTCATTTTAATTGAGTTAAAGTTTTATTAATTTTGATTTTGTCATTTTTATATATACTTTTAAATATATGCCTAGTTTTATTTGTTTTATTTATACATGCATACAGTTTTAGTACTTCAACATAACCTAAAAAAAATGTTGCCTTGGCAACTAACTGAGTTTATTATTATTATATTTCAGTAAACACCTTCAACACTCACACTGAACTACACACACACTTAAAGGTGACACAATCACATGATCACGGTTCTCTGATGGTCACATGACGTGCAAAACATCAAATATTTAATATTTATAAATCATTTTTGTATAGAGCTTTATATAGATTCTGTGATTATAATGTAAAAAGTAAAATATAATATTTATGTCTTAAATTCTTAGAAACGTTCAAACCCTGAAGCTTTTCTTCACATTATTACTGTTTCATATTTGACACAGTGTGTGATTTAAGACTGTAAATATGAGAGACTTTAACAGCCGCTTCTGGAACAATCTAGAAACACACTTTAAAAACATATTCACATTGTGTCAACTTCAACTTTTCTGGATGATCTGAGAACTTGTAAAACTTTTAGTGCTGAAATTATCTGCAAGTTTCAGGTATCAGAGTTTTGATTTTGATTTCTGTTTATTTATATTTACAATAATACAATATTATCTAATCATTTTATATTTCTGAATTAATTTTTAAAGTAATTTTACCTCTCTGATCAGCTATTCTAAAAATCTAAATAATGTGTTCATGATATATCACTGTTGGTCTCTAGTTTGATCTGAGATGTTTGACATATTTTATTATTTCTCTGTCACTTTAATAGACTCTTTTTGGGTCTATAGATGATGGTCAAACAGCATCAGTGTTTAATGATGAATCTACAGTTCCTCAAACTCACCGCTAGAGGTCATCACACATCACAGATTACACCACAATATTTACTCTGACACTACTCAGATCAGACATCTAAATACAACTTATATAAAATATATAAACCATAAACAAGAGTATATAATAAGAATAATACGATTAAACAAAGTAAAATTTAAAGGATATGATATTTGAATATCATATAAAAAGTACATTGTATACTTGTGACTCAATATATTTCTTTCATCAAACAGTGATTTAATTTTCCATATAAAATCACAAATATATTTTTTATAAAATATGTCACAATACTTATGATATATCAGTTTCTTGATCTTCTGGATCTGATGTCATAAAGCAGAACAGCGACAGTAGCCACGCCCACCAGAGCAGAGAGGACCAATCGGATCACAGCTTCAGTAGGACCACAGCAATGAACATGGACTTCTGAGAGAGAAAAAGCAATGATACAATAGGATTGTTGTTTTTTAACAAGCTGACTTTGTCTGGAAAACAAAATTGTAATAATACAGAGTATGTATTTTTAAATAAAAAAATGAAATCCATCACGTTGATGGATAAAAATGAAATTAAAACAAGCATGTTACGATCACAAATGGTGGGAAATTAGCGCAGTAAAAGTACAGATACATCAAATGTACTCAAGTAAAAGTGCACATTAAAAATTATTTTATATAATCTACTGAACTACAGTAACGTGAGTATTTGTAATGCATTACTTCACACCCCTTCAAATTATATGCAACAATAATTTATTTAATTTGCACTGGAAAGTTTTCCTTGATATGACGTGAAATAGGGGCGCATAACAGGTGAGAGATGCAACTTTAGTTTAAAAGAATACAAAGACATTTTTATCGGTCATAAGTAACTTCTGGAGAAAAATAGCGCAGACACTGGGCAAAGATGAAACTTTCTAGAGCGCATGTGTCGACTCCCTGTGTTTGTACACGCTATCAAATGGAGATACTACTTTGAAAGGCTACGTATGGCCTCAAAGACCATGAAGCAGAATTAGGCCCTGTCCCAAATGGCACCCTAAACACTCGCGGTCTTCCTCCGATTCCACACTTTCATGACGTAATGCCGCTTTGACTGTTGGGTAGAAGTCTGCTGTGGAGCTCACTTCTGTGCGGCTCGACAAACGTGTGCATCGAGTGTGTATATCGGCTCGCGAGCACCCTTCTGAAAACTAAACTGACAAATGGGACACTCTGGCCTTGTTGACTTAATGGACATGCGCAACAGGTGACCATTGTAAGTCCACAAGAACACATGTAGTGTGCTATTTGTGACAGGGCCTTAGATAGTGTGGATTTAGTGTGTGTTAAGTGTACTGCGCTTTGCTGTACACCCACTGTCAATTGGCCAAGACAGCAAGTGTGTGTATTTGGACAGACCTCATGCATCAGTTCAGCAACTAGTAAGTCAGACTGTAAACACATCCGTTGGCAGAGGGATGTGTGGAGTATCGTACCAAATGAGTGAACATATAAATCCTTTAGTTTAATGTGAATGTTGTCAGGGTTCTGCTGTGTTGCACGTGCTGTCCTTAAAACACTCTTGTGTGTAGGACTAATTTCTTACGCGTCTAATCCCAAGCCTCTGTTGCTGATTCATAATTCTGATCAGTCATTTTAGAGCTAGTAACCGAGGCTTGAGCCAGTGAAAGCAGAATAATGCAGTTATTAATGCAGTTATTTGAGAGAGAGAGAGAGAGAGATTAAGCGTGTGTGAATTACCTGAGTCTGTGTGTCTGTCAACAGTGTTCGGCAGCAGCGTCTCTACTGTAAGTTTATCGGCTTCAAAAACAGCACCGTTATTCCCTCGCTATTAATTTCATGTAGGCCTAAATTGTTAAACTATTTTACTGATAAAATCGTCAAAGCAGCGCTGACAACATGTTTCTGTGCGAGTGTGTGTCTGTACTGTATGTGTGTGTACGTTTGAGAGGGAGAAAAAAAGAAGAAAAAATAAATAAAAAAAGTTTAAGTTTTATAAGCACAAATGCTCGCCTTGCTCTGTTCTGTGATGCGCGTTTGTGACGTCACGTAATACGCAATTACGTTGAAAAGGTCACGTTTGACGTGTTTACAAATGTGCGGAAGGAGGACCATATACACATATTAAAATGTATTTGTGTCAGTTTATTGTTTAAAATGCCCATTTCGTGTGCGTATCATGGGTGTTTTAATATTAAAAAGACTAAAAGAAAATTTTCTTCAGGACAGAAATTTTTCAAGGGTGACCTTTTCAACGTAATTGCGTATTACGTGACGTCACGAACGCGCATCACAGAACAGAGCAAGGTGAGCATTTGTGCTTATAAAACTTAAACTTTTTTATTTATTTTTGAAATGACCGATCATTTCGCTAGATAAGACCCGTATTCATCGTCTGGTATCGTTTAAAGCCCTTTGAAGCTGCACTGAAATGGTCATTTGGACCTTGAACCGTTTGGGGCCCATTGGAATCCATTATATGGGGGAAAATCCTGGAATGTTTTCATCAAAAACCTTAATTTCTTTTCGACTGAAGAAAGAAAGACATGAACATCTTGAATGACATGGGGGTGAGTAAATGATCAGCAAAAGTTTTTTTAAAAGTGAACTAATCCTTTAATGCTAGGGTAGGAAATTTCACAGAGGCTAGCAATAGCAAGCTAGCTTTGAAAGCATACGATCCCACCCTCCCTTCAGAGTGTCTCCAAAGCCATGCCTCTTCTGCAAAGAGCCAGGAGGAGAGACAGAGTTTTTAGATTACCTCATGTCTTATTCACTGGTGAGACATAACAATAATAAGGAATGTGAATAATGAAAAAAAGTTTTTTTTTTTTTTTTTTTTTTTTTCATTTTGCAATAATATGTCTTTTTTTTCTTTCTTTTTTTAATAAAACCTTTTTCACTTGTTGGTTCAAGAGGAACTGCTAATGTTTGGCATCTATTCTCACTTTCTCTGCACAATGAACACGCTGATGATGACATGTTTGTTTTTGCAAACAAGTTGTGTAGAGGTATGCAAATGTATATATTGACAAACAGGTAGGACATCCTATATATATATATATATCTACCAAGATAGGAACACACTTTCAACCAGTTTCTGGAAAAAAATTCTACCCTAGCTTTAAGGGCCATACACATGTAACATTCTTGCATGTACATGCTGTAACTCATCAAAAAAAAGAGATTTTAACTTTTGATGCTGTTCACAAATAGCGATCAGACATTCTAAGCAGAAAAATGTGAATGCACAGGTGCAAAGCCTAAGTGTTTTTGCAGAGTGTCTTAAGCTAAATATGATATGCTGATATGCTCACACAAAAATCGCTGCAAAAGATGCTTTCCAACAGGTGTTTTACCATTCGTTGTAAAACTGTGGACCTATTTTTCTAAACGCCTCACACCCGTACATTCTTCCGTTGAGAGCTTGACTAATAGACACTCCAGCCCAGCGGAGTAACACCGTACCTCACAGCACATCCAATACAAGTCAATGGAGTTGGACAAAAACTACGATAAAACCTGTTGGAAAGCATCTTTTGCAGCGATTTTTGTGTGAGCATATCAGTGAACACCCCTGACCACTCGGTGAGTTTCACGTCTTTGTAAACGAAAGTTTAATGCGTTTTAGGAAGGATTGTTCCAGTGCACCTATGCAGCCATTGTGGAGGTGGGGGGTGCTATCACAGAAACCAAAAATTCTCGGGCCAGCAGCATGTGTCCAAATTTCAATCTTAACCGTTCTATTTCATCAGAAACGATCTGAAAACAGGGCTTTAAGTGTAAAATATCGAACTTGTCCTTTAACTGGGCACTCAAGTAAGTTTGTGCGCACTAGGAATCATATTTTTTCAAATAAAGACATGGTGACTCTCATTTTACATTTAGCACACAGTGTAAATGACATGAATATGCCAGAGGGCAACTGAATATAGCCCCAGCATAGTTTGAAATCAAGGGTTTAAAGTTTGTCGATCATGTGTCCCCAGTAAAGCTGAACTAATTCACACGGACTGACTGTCTATGCACACTTCAGAATATCTGACAGCTGGATTCGACTACGTCTGCAAGGATTGTGAAATTAAATGTTTTTTAAATATTCAAAGATTTGTTTAAATGATATAAATGCGTATATTTGCTGAATGCTCATGGTAAATGAGAAAGTATTAAGAGTCTTTGCCTTTCTGTTACAAATAATATAAAAGCAAACACTATAATACTTTTTCGTAAACAGTTTACTTTGTGTTCTATCCAACAACAGGTTCTATCCAGTAACGTATTAGACAAAACTGTTAAACAGAGACCATAAACTAATGAAGACGAAGAATAAGAGCGCTGTGTGCTCAGGGTCGCCCGTAAAAAATAAAAGTCAGCTTCACTGGGGACACATTATCGTCAAAATAAAAGTCCTGCTGTTATGAGGACATAAAAGTTTGCGATCTCTAAGACTCGCTTGAAAAGTAGAACGTGGACGTCTTCAAGATCGATCACGATATAAAATTGTCAGATTGCCCACCCCTACGTTAGAGTTCTGAAAAATTAAAGATATCAAACGGAAAGGTACTATGAGGTTACTGTTTTTTTTAACCTGTGACAACATTGTAAAGATGGAGCTTGGTGAAGGCAAGCTTCCCCTTCCCACACTTCATATTGAAACTGGCCATTACCTCATTTGTGGATACAAAAGAAAGAGGATTTAAATGTCCAAATAATTAATTATATACAACACATTATGAAGCGGTTGTTATAGTTTAGTAGGTTTGTCATATCTTGATGTCACACTGGTTTTATAACATGTTAAAATTGACACTTTCGGGGGGTGAGCAAAAACACAACGTTTTAGTGTGGGTCCTAAAAGGTTGAAAAAGTTAGAGAACAGACGCTACACTTAAAGGGGTCATTTAATGGTACATGCACTTTTACAAGTTGATTGTACTGAAATGTGTGTTAGCAGTGCCTGTACTCATCCATCATAAAATGATAAAAATCCATCCAGTGTTTTTTTATTTTATTTTTTTATTCTTCGTATATGTGTCCTCCCAACTCTGTTCGATTTTGTGACATCACAAAATCGACGCCTCTCCCACGATGGTTGATTGACAGTAGCGTTTCAACACAGACCCGCCCTCGCGCCCTCGTGAGCGAGCTGTCAATCATAGCCCGCGCCGACCGGCGCGTTCATTGTTGATAGCTGGAGCACTGAGTAGAATGGCGTCTAAGCGATTGTGGTGTTCTTGGGTGCAATAAGGAACACAGCATCATTTTGATGTTCATAAATCCGAAACCGCTGAAGACGCAGTGGCTGAGTTTGTTTTTGAAGGGAATATTCCCCACGATCAATGTCAATGCTTTCATGTTTGCGCGAATCATTTCACCAGACTGCTTTGCATTTCACCAGAGTTCAGTAAAAAGCTGGTTATTTGCTAAGAAGTTGCTCCTGAAAAATTCGTGTTCCTGCTGCACCTCCAGAAGAACTGAAGTGAGTGTAACGTTTTATTGACCTTTATATTAATCTTTATATTAATCTTTGCAAATCGCTAGCACGCTTCATGATGAATGCGGCTATTTTTACACTCGGGGACATTACGGCATGTTTTCTATGTATGACGTTCTCAATATAATTCATAATCCCATGTTTATAATAAACAACGCGTTATGGTTATTGTGTTACAAACGGTGTACGCACAGAACAGAGGGGCGGGGTGAGCAAAGCTCATTATCATTTAAAGACACATGCACTTAAACGGCATGCTGAAAGCAGAGCTATTTTTGACCAGGTAAAATTTGTGTTTTCTTACAATACTAATGAGAATTTTTAATTAAAGTATATTACAAACTTTTAATTTAGACCCTAAAGAATCATATTAGCTTGTACAAAAATGACATTATATGACCCGTTTAAAACCTGAAATTGTCTGCTCAACAATGCAGCGTTAGTGAGGAGCTGACTGACGAGATGATGACGGAAGATTTAGGTTTGAAAACGAAATGTAAAAGCACCTATTTAAGCAAGTTTGTCATTGTACTGTATTGTTTTGTTTTACATTAAGATTAATAATGAACCCACAAATCATATTTTTCCCTTATATTATAACTGAGGATGACATGGGCCCTTACGTTTTTAACACTAACCCATTCAAATGATTTGACATTTCTACGCACACACACACGCACACACACACACACACACACACACCTACACACACACACACACACACACACACACACACACACACACACACACACACACACACACACACACACACACACACACACACACACACACACACACACACACACTACTACTACTATATACTTACTTGCTTCTGGGATTGGGTACGGGGAATGTTTCCCATGTGTTGGTTGACTTTGCGTAGATTGCTGATCAACAGGTGAACCTGATCTTCAACTTTGTTTTGTTTGGAGAGATGGTCCTCCCTGAGAAGGTGGTCTGGTCTGCTTTTCTGAGATGGGCTCCTGAATTTGCCAAGGGGCTACAAGAATCAGAGAGTAAATTTACAGCTTAAGACAAATGATTAACTAATTGTAATATGTCATTTTGGTTTTGACATCCACACTATGGATTTTACTATGACATATTACTTAACAATTAGTTAATGGACACATAATGATACCTTTGCAAATCATTAGCTTTGACCCATTGTGGTAATGAACACATTAATTGACACTATTAGTTAATAAAATATATTATTATGGAATTAATACATTATAACAGATTTAATTAATTACTATTCATATATTAATTCATCTATTAATCATTTAGACTCCATATTAGTTGCTGATGCAGTAATAATTGTGTCATACATTAAATCATGATTATCTGTGCATTAGTTAAGAATGAATTAATGCCTATTAGTGCACCCGTATTGTAAAGTGTTACCAAAACTTAATATATATATATATAAATAAATTTTAAGCATGTTAAGGAAATAAAATAAGATAAATCACGTTCGCACCACATGACATTTTTTAAGGCTACGACCAATTCATCTATATGAATAAACACTCAGTATTTATGTGTACACAACAGTCTTAATGTTAGAACAATTGCAATAGATATTATTATTTTTTGTATTTTAAAATTGGCATGTCGAAAATCTTTTGACCCTTTAAATTGACCCACTAGCACATTTTACACAATAAAGTGATCTAGAATCCACGGCAAAGGACACGTATGGCCACTATTATGCGTGTCATGTGGAGGGCTCCGTAAAATTGATATAAATGAATGCATTTATTTCACGTAGTCACGTTTCCCCGACTCCCCCAACAACAGCGGCCTATAACCGGACAGCTGGCGCAGTGCGCACGTGCAGTTCAGTCAGAAAAATGTGCGCGGAGGCGACATTCCTATCACTACTTGTACTATATATATATATATATATATATATATATATATATATATATATATAGTTATTATATTTAAGTCACTTTTAACTACATTATTAAAGGTACTCTGGTAGTTAAATAGTAGGCTAGGTGGAAAATCGCGCCAGTTCACAAAAATCAATTGCTGCCTCACAGAAAAAAAACGAGAAAAAAAAAAAAAAACACTAATAAACAGTACACCAATATATATTTATATTTTCCTTACCTCTGTTCACTCATCGTCCACAGCAGGTGTGTCAGGATGTTGAAATGTGTGCACTGTGTGTGCAGTGCCCAGCCCGCGCAGTACAACAGCTGGAGAGGAAACGTACTCGGTTACTAACGTAACCTCGGTTCTCTCTAGAGAGGAAACGAGTACTGCGTAATATCTTACGCTAGGGGAAATCTCTTTTCCGCGAGATACTGAAGCCAAAAAATTATCCTTAATTTTGAAATAATGTAAAACGCGTTGCGGCAGCATGCAGACATAGGCGAGACAGCTCGCGCGCCTATTGGCTGCCCTGCGGCAACTGCAGCAGCCTATCGATAAGGCCCTATCGTGACGTCATCACCAATGGGGGCGCTTCGCGCCCCATACGTCACGTCCCGCCGAAACGGGCGTGGCCTGGGGCTATAAATATAGCATCGAAAGGCTAGCTTACCGGTTTTTCATCGCCGGAGCGAACCGGAGCGTGCGCAGGCACGGCAAGATACGCAGTACTCGTTTCCTCTCTAGAGAGAACCGAGGTTACGTTAGTAACCGAGTACGTTCTCTTACGAGAGGTACTCTCGTACTGCGTAATATCTTACGCTAGGGGAAACAGTGTAAAACGCCGTGCATGCTATGATCCAGCACCAAAGTCCCAAGGGCAGGTGCCCGGGCTCATGTAGTACATGATCACAAGTGACTCACAGAGAGCCCAGGAAGAGTGGCTAGAATAGCATCATTCCTGTAATGCAGCATCCTATAAGAACAGTTATAGTGATGGTATTTACTCAGTCAGGGCGACCCCGGCCTGGACTGATGAATATAGTGGGTCTTACACATTGCCCATAGAGCTGCGCGATCTAAACGAGCGTTGCTCGCGCTATTTCGGTATTCTGGGCCGGACGTACTCGGGGCAGACAGTACCGATTTTTAGACTGAAAGCAGCTTAGCTTGCAGAGCGGGAACCTCTAGGTTATAAAACCTTATAAATGTAGACGGGGAGGCCCAGCCTGCCGCCATACAGATATCTTGCAAGGCAATCCCACTAGACCAAGCCCACGACGAGGCCACGCCTCTCGTGGAGTGCGCTCTGACACCTAATGGGCACTGCAAGCCCTTAGAGGTGTAAGCCAGCGCTATAGCATCGACTATCCATCTGGATAGGCTCTGTTTCGAAACGGCGAGTCCCTTAGAACGTCCGTAGAGTGAAACAAAGAGCTGCTCCGTCTGTCTGAAAACAGACGTGCGGGACACATAAGCCCTTAGCGCCCTGACTGGGCAAAGGAAGCTGGCGTCCTTCTCCTCGTTAGAGACCGGCAGGGCAGACAGGGAAATTACCTGGGCCCTGAACGGTGTATTGAGGGATTTAGGGACGTACCCGTGCCTTGGTTTGAGTATGACTTTCGAGTCATTTGGCCCAAACTCCATACACGTCGCGCTCACTGAGAGCGCTTGTAAGTCCCCTATGCGCTTCACTGAAGCGAGAGCCAGAAGAAACACCGTTTTGAAAGACAAGTGTTTGATATCTACTGACTGGATAGGCTCAAATGGGGCACCCTTCATGGCCTCCAAGACCGTAGAAAGGTCCCATATGGGGACTGAGGGAGGTCTGGGAGGATTTAACCTCTTAGCTCCTCTAAGGAACCGAATGACCAGATCGTTCCTTCCTAGTGACTGACCAAGCGTTGGTTTGGAAAACGCTGCTATAGCCGCCACATAGACTTTGAGCGTGGATGGGGCTCTGCCTTCATCCAGTAGCTCTTGTAGGAAGGAGAGAACCTCCGTCACTCCACAGTCCAGGGGTGAAAAGCCGCGTGCTGTGCACCAGCTGGAGAACACTGACCATTTTGAGGAATAGAGCCGTCTCGTAGAGGGAGCTCTAGCCTGCATGATCGTGTTTAACACTCCCTCTGGGATATCAGAGGGTACCCGTTGATGGCCCACGCATGTAGGGACCAAAGCTCCGGGCGAGGATGCCAGATCGAGCCCCTGGCTTGAGAGAGGAGGTCCCTCCTCACTGGTATTGGCCATGGGGCAGTGCTCGTCAGCTGCATAAGAACTGGGAACCAAGCCTGGTTCTTCCAGAACGGAGCAACCAGTAACACTGAGCATCTGCTTTCCCTGATCCGCTCTAATACCTGAGGTAGGAGCGTGATGGGGGGAAAGGCATAGAGCGGGCAGCGGGGCCAGACGTGGGCCAGCGCATCCCTGCTCTTTGAGAAAAATTCCGGGCAGTGAGCGTTTTCTTGAGACGCAAACAGGTCTATCTTTGCTCTGCCGAATGTCTGCCACAGCAGTTGGACTGTCTGCGGATGCAGTGACCATTCTCCTGCTGGAACATTGTTCCTGGACAGTCTGTCTGGTCCCACATTCAGGTGGCCAGGCACATGCGCTGCTCTGAGCGAGCGCAAATTGTGCTGAGCCCATACCAGGAGGCGTTTCGCTAACCTGTATAGGTTTCGGGATGTGATGCCTCCCTGGCGATTTATGTAGGCTACCACTGACATGTTGTCCGAGCGGACCAAGACGTGGTGTCCTGCTATTTGGGGACGAAAGCGCCTCAGCGCATTGTCGACTGCCATCATTTCCAGGCAGTTTATGTGCAGAAGCTTTTCCCGTTCTGACCACTGGCCGAAAAACGGTCTGCCCTCGAGCAGTGCTCCCCATCCCGAGGTGGAGGCGTCCGTGGACACCACCTTCACACTCGAGGAAGTCCCCAGGCTTACACCTGACTGGTACCAGTCGGTCGCTCTCCAGGGTATCAGTGCTGAGACGCATTCCTGATCGACCTTGAGACGAAAGAGACCTGAAGTCCATGCTCGACGCGGTACTCGCGCTTGTAGCCAGAACTGCAGTGGGCGCATGCGAAGCAGACCCAGCTGGAGAACTGTGGATGCTGCTGCCATGAGACCGAGCATCCTTTGAAACTTCTTTAGCGGGACTATAGTGCCGCGGCGGAAGGTTTCTGTCATGCGCTGAATAGTCAATCTGCGCTGTAGCGATATTTGAGCTGTCATTGACAGCGAGTCCAGTTCTGTGCCCAGAAAAGATATTCTCTGACTGGGAGACAGTGAACTTTTCGCCCAGTTGACTTTGAGACCCAGATTCTCGAGATGTTCGAGTAAAATGGTTCTGTGTTCTATGAGCTCCGTATGTGACTGAGCTAGAACCAGCCAATCGTCCAAGTAGTTCAAAACTCGCATTCCCCGAAGTTTCAGGGGAGCGAGGGCTGCGTCCATGCACTTCGTGAATGTACGGGGTGCTAGGGACAGGCCAAACGGTAGGACTGTGTATTGATAAGCCTGGCCCTCGAAGGCGAATCTCAAAAATCGCCTGTGACGTGACGCTATTTGTATTTGGAAATACGCGTCTTTCAGATCTATTGACACAAACCAGTCCCCGTGGCGAATTTGCGCGAGGATTTTCTTGGTTGTGAGCATTCTGAACCGGCGTTTTGAAAGCGCTACGTTCAGTTGTCTTAGATCTAGAATGGGTCTGAGACCCCCGTCTTTTTTCGGAACCAGAAAATATCTGCTGTATAGCCCCCCTTCGCTCTGAGCTTGAGATAAAGGCTCTATTGCCCCTTTGCTCAACAGTTTCGCAATTTCGGTACGAAGTACACTTGCTACTTCCTTTTCTACCGTGGTTTCGACTCGCACCGCACAACGGCGGGGACGTCGAGCGAACTGTAGCGAATAGCCTCTTTCTATAATGTTCAGCACCCATTCTGATACACCGGGAAGCTTTGCCCACGCATGTGCGTGCATAGCTAAGGGTTGAATGAGATCGGAGCTCTGGTCGTGACATAGTGGCGACCGGGGAGCTTCGGTATGCTGTATTATAGACACCGCATTTGCAGCGCTCGAGGCGGGGAGTGTTTTGATCACAGCGGGCGGTTCGCCCGCGCTCGGCTCTCTCACGGCAGGTAGCTGAGAGACGGCGAGCGTGGGGGAAACCGAGGGATTCGTCATGTCTGTGAGTGAATGTGGGCGCAGGACAGCGGGCACATTTGCACTGAAAACACCATCGACCTGAGTCGGTTGTATGTGTGTTGGTTTCGTTTTTACAGAAACCGAGAGACATGCAGCGTGTAGTGTTTGTGGGCACTGGGACGTGGGCACGTTCACTACATTCTGTGCGCAATCGACATGAGTCGATTTTATGTGCGCGAGCCCTGTGGGGCGGGCTGTGTCTGTGTGTAGGAATGGGCACTGGGCAGTGGGCATTTTTACTACACTCATAACACCGTCGGCCGTGGCCGGAATACCAGAAAATACGCTCTTTACAGGATTTATCTGGGTCGCCGTGAAAACGGCGTTTGTGTACAGGCAAGCGGGTAATGTAACCGACTTGTTTACTGCAGAGTACACTGGAACAGTCGCATGTAATGGAACTGGACGAGCGGGAAGTTTTGGTGGAAACCCGGCCGCAGCGGGGCTTGAACACCGTCGTTTTCCTAAGCTGGCTAGGAAGACTTTGAGGCCTCGGGCTTCATCTCAACCTTCGGCCGAGTCCCACGCTGTGGGGGGCGGCGGCCGGCAGAGCGAGAGCGTGGTCTCTGGTCCCGGGCCTGTCGACGCTGTGAAGCGGCGGCGGGGGGCGGTGGCTGCGAGCTGCGAGCAGACGG
Organism: Leuciscus idus; assembly: GCA_021554675.1. NCBI lineage: Eukaryota > Metazoa > Chordata > Actinopteri > Cypriniformes > Leuciscidae > Leuciscus > Leuciscus idus. Next base: position 10,874,701 of record CM038625.1, on the reverse strand, counting down.
CTGTTTAGAGCGGCCTGATGCGGAGCTAGAGCGCTTTGGCAAAAAGTGCTTCATGGCCTGCGACGTCTTTTGTACCTCAGCGAATCTGTCCGCGAAATCTTTGACGGACGATCCAAAGAGGCCAGTAGCAGAAACGGGGGCGTCGAGGAACACAGAGCGCTCCGAGTCCGGCATTTCTGAAAGCGTCAGCCAGAGGTGTCTCTCAGCAACGGTGAGAGAGGCCATGTTCCGCCCTATGGCCTGTGCAGCGGATTTCGTAGCGCGGAGAGCGAGGTCCGTAGCGCTCCTTAAATCCGCCACGTTGACTGCTTCCGTGCCTTCCTCGTCCAGCTTTCGGAGAAGGTTAGCTTGGAAGATCTGGAGAGTGGCCATAGTGTGTAGCGCTGATGTAGCCTGCCCAGCGGCGGTGTAAGCGCGACTGTGCAGGGTGGAAGTAGCGCGGCAGGCTTTTGAAGGTAGCGCCGTCTTAGTCAGCCGTCCAGCAGAGGGCGGGCAAAGATGGGCTGCTACTGCCTCCTCCACTAGAGGGAGAGCGAGGTATCCTCTGTCTTTGGCACCGTCCACCACGGAGAATGCCGCCGAAGCAGAGGAACGTAGCCTGGCTGAAAAAGGGGCGCTCCAAGACTTTGCCAGTTCTTCATGAAGCTCAGGAAGAAACGGGGCGGGTCTTGAGGGCGTGGAAACGCGGTCCCCTTGCAGAAAACAGCCGTCCAGACGGTTGCGTGTAGGCTCGGCGGGCGCGGACCACTCGAGGCCGAGGCTCTCTGTGGCCTGTGTGAGCAGACGCATCAGCTCAGCTTCAATGCTGGCCCGTTTTCCTGACGACTCGCGGGCAGAAGAAGGGGCGAGGTCCACAGAGCTCGCCCAATCCTCGCTGTCCGAAGCCAGGATAGAGCAGTTGTCCTCCTCGAAAACTGCCGCTTCTTCCTTGTCATCTCCGGCGGAAGCGGCGGCCAGCGGCGGCCACTGTCCGGGAGTGAGAGACTCGAGAGAAGCAGACGGCGAAGCTGGCAGGCGCACCGGCGAGCTTTTCTCGGTGGGAGGCTCAGGGATCCGCTGAGCACGGCGCTTTTTACGGCGCGGCGTCGAAGCGGGAGGTGCAGGCTCGTGGAAAGTTGCCATGCGAGTCCTCAGAGTCGCCATAGGCATAAGCTCGCAGTGAGGGCATCCGCCGTCAGCGAGCGCTAGAGCCGCATGTCCTTCACCCAGGCAGGAAACGCAGATGACATGGCGGTCCCCGTCGCTGAGTGGGGCTCGGCACGAGCCACAGGATGGACGAGACATCTTGAAAAAGACGCTCTGCTCTTTTAGAGAAGGAGTGTGAGTCGCGGCGGCGAACACACACAATGCAATAAAAGGATATAACGCCGGATAGCGTAGCAGGAACGGTGGTTGAAGGCGGCGCGGCCAGCGACTCCAGGTACCGAACTCGTCCCGCTGAAATGCTGTTTCCACGGCGCGGCTTCTTCTCTCTGGATCCAGCGATGCGTGAGCTCCGCTGAAGAGATGAAAAATCGGTAAGCTAGCCTTTCGATGCTATATCTATAGCCCCAGGCCACGCCCGTTTCGGCGGGACGTGACGTATGGGGCGCGAAGCGCCCCCATTGGTGATGACGTCACGATAGGGCCTTATCGATAGGCTGCTGCAGTTGCCGCAGGGCAGCCAATAGGCGCGCGAGCTGTCTCGCCTATGTCTGCATGCTGCCGCAACGCGTTTTACATTATTTCAAAATTAAGGATAATTTTTTGGCTTCAGTATCTCGCGGAAAAGAGATTTCCCCTAGCGTAAGATATTACGCAGTACGAGAGTACCTCTCGTAAGAGAACGCGAGGTCTTTGATGCCTAACTGTGATTGGTTAGGAATTATTTTCAAATTGATGCCTAACTGTGATTGGTTAGGAATTAATTTCAAATTTCTTGGGTTACCTGCAACATTCTACAATTTTTTTTTACACACGTCAATAGGCTAAATTGATTTTATTATTATTGTTGTTCATATTATCATCAGTATACTAATAATAATTACTGCGTTTGTCTGACAGCTGCACTGTTATGAAGCACAACTTGATAAATAAATTATGGGTGCAACTAATCTGGAAGAAATTTGGAGAAATATGCCTTTATTGTAGGTCTTCCAACGCTTCCTACAGGATCAGGTCTGTAGCTACTAGTTCAGCTAAACACAGTACTGAGAAACACATGCTACATAAATGATGAATTACTTATAAAATATATAGTTTACGCTTAACTTCGTTCAACTTTATTACATGTTTGAAATAAATAATCCATAAAACAAAATGCGATCTGAGGCGCCCACGCTAATAATTTCTGTTCCACTCGCCTGTTGGTCGCCCCGCCCACGATATGGTCTCGTGAATATTCATGGTAGCTCCACCCATTGGAACCAAATATTTCAGGAACCGAATATATTGTAACACCGGCCAGCAAAAGCAGGCGGCCACGTACCACAAAAATACTGTTCTCAATAAAAACCTTTCTTTATACTACAAACCAAAAAAAAAAAAAATCCTTAAACAGCAACAACTGATAGAAAAGTTAGAGAGAACTCACACACTCCATTGGAAACACACTCACTCAGACGCCAACTCCGCCCACTCACTCAGCACATGCGCACAGAGAGAGAGAGAGAGAGAGAGAGAGAGAGAGAAACCACCTATCCGACTCCTGTCCAGCAAAAAAGAAGCCAGAGAGAGCCCAAACACCTTCCTTTGTTCGCTTGACCAGGTGACATGGCGGTGGGGAAACCGCCCTCAAATGGCTTAACCAGTTTTCCCTAAACTTCTATAAACCTTATTACTTTTTATTTTTTTCTCTCTGTATATGAGATATCTGTACCACTCACTTTGAGACATTTCAAATGACACCAAAAACATAATAGTCAATGATAAACATTCACATTAAACCATGTTCTTGTGTGAGTTCTTAGTATTTTGTGAGAGGAAGTGAGGTTGCATGCCAGCAGGGCCCTTTTGTCTCTAGACCAGGCCTCAACCAGTATTTTCAGTCTTAGAATACCACTGGTATGAAGAGAAGTGTGCAGTACATTTTCAAAGCGAAAAAAATTCCAGAAGCACTGCCAAACAAAGTTACAACACAGAGAATGAAAATTGATTACCCAAAGTAATTCTTTCCTCTTGAGACAGTGTGCCAGTTATGCATTGGACATCCTGCACTAGCAGAGGCTGTACTAGTTACCAAAAAAGCTAGGATTGTCAGCATGATGGGCTTGATAGAAAGTAAGTCAGAGAAGTATAACTAATGTAAAGAGCTATTGTGATCAGTGATGGCTAGTATTGTGATGGGTTAACATCAATATGATTTGTGTTTTACAGACATGTCCACAGTGCAACATGGTGTATAGGTACCAGGAGTGGAAAGATGGTCTTCACAACTTTGATAACCAGATTTTTCTCACCCTTGAACTTTGTGTGTTTCTCAGAGAAAATGTTACTGTGAGTATTAATCTTTTCTCCTTAAGATTACTTGACTATGGGCTATATGGAACATTACATAATATTTTATTTATTTTATTTTTTTTATTTTGAAGTTTCTATCCTTAAGCAACAAGAACATGTGTCTCTGTCTAATCTCAGACTTATATGTGTTTGCTCCACACTTTAGAACCATGTGTCTGTGTCAAGAGTTGTGGATTCATTGGAGGGGTTAAGAGGAGAGAAGTTTCATCCAGGAGTGTCTTTGAGTGTCACTTTGAGGCTTTGTGCGACACAGACTACACTTACTCCTGTATCAACTGTGGATTTAACCTATCTGTGGTAGTCATGAATTTACACAGGAAAGGTAAGTGACATTGTGATTCTTTTGTGTGTTTACAGTGCAGAAGTGTTGCTTTTCCCTAATGGTGTGATTCATTACAGTCAGTGACCTCAAAACACCCCCTGATGACTTCAACGGTGAACATGACATTGAGAGTTTTTGGAATTCTGTTCATCTTGTGACGATAAGTCGCATTTTTTCCAAAGTGAGTTATGGTGATTACTAAATTTCATCAGATTCTACATTGTAAACACAATTTGGATGACAAATAATGCATCACATTTTGTAGGCAGTGCAAACAACCCTTTCACTGTCAGTCCAAGCTATGAACACAGCTATGAATCCCTGGATTGGGAGTGAAACGCGTCGAGGTGGCACTGTTCTCAACACAGAGTTCAAAAAAGTGAGAACATGCCCCTCTTCAACTGAAGCACAGCTGAGCAGTGTTACTGAGGACCATCTGATGGATGAGTTGGCAAAAGAAAAGGTGATGTTGCCATGTGATGAAGTTCTCTGGGTTTGAGGGGTAAGAAAGTGTCCAGTAAATTGTCTGTTACAGTTTGTCATAAATATTATCAGGTTGGAGTTGTGAGAAAAGTGCAGGTATCACTGCCATGGCTACATGAAAGGGTGCACTGTGCTCATCCAGCTTACGTTGGCCCTTCGCACCATTGTGGGCAACATTGTGCAACACTTACTGCCATCAGCAACCTCAGGCCCTGCAGAACATTGTAGGCAGCCAGAGGAGATCATCCCCTCCAGGAACAGCTGGTACATAAATGCATGGCTTATTTGACAGAATTTCATTTCTGTCATTTAAGTAATTGAAGGATTTTTATTTTTATTTTTAATGGTACTTTTAAATTTGCATGTCTTTTTTGCTTTGTCTTACTTGTAGGTCAGCTATGTTCTGGATGAGGGTAGGCCTGCCAATGAAATTATTATTAAGGATGGCCCTACATGTTTGACCAGGGAGAACCTGTTCTCTTTAGGTCTAAACAGGGAAATGGACTCAATGGTGGGTGAAAGGTTTTGTTTTTAATTTAGTTTAATGTCAACAATTATCATCCAGTGTTATTCATGTTTGATATCATTTAAAATGTCACAGTGTAACTGGTACGATTGTCTCATTTTACAAGTAAGTAAAACAAAAGGTAATAAGGTTTTTTAAGAGTTTAAAGATAACTGCCACACAAGGAGGGTTTGGTTTTTAGACAAATGGGGCCTCCTATTTCTGGGACAAATGGGGTCAGTCTGCTGCCTGTCTTTCGTGTCCCCATGAAAAGGAGACACAGCACTTTGGTAATATTTTCTATGTTTTACTTTTTGGAGGTACCTACACTCCTAGCAAAGATTAAAAGGGTTTCACAGGATGGTGCAGTGGCCACTGACGTTTTGCAGGCATGTGTTCATATTCACTTTAATGTTGATGAAATGGCTTTAAATGACTCCATATTAAATCATGTATCATATCTACAGTTGCCCGATGACATTCTCCAGAGGATCCTTGTCTTTGTAGTTCTAGAAGACGGCTGCTTTGCAATCCTGAGGCTGGCTCTGGCATGCCAGAGATTTAACAACATAGTCAGCCAGGAGCATTTTCAGCAGGAGACACACTTCAGATGGCTTGATGGTGAGTTCAATAAGTGTGGTTGATCAATCTTGTTTTTTGTCTAAACAATTAGGCTAGGTCAATCTCACTCTCTTCCATTTCCCATACTTGAAACTTTTAACAGTTAAAGATTTCGTCATTTATTGTCTGAATTGTGTGACTGTCATTGTCATTTTGATATTGAACAGGTGTAGTGAATTGGAAAAGACTTTCAAAGAGACACTGTCAGAGCTACAGAAAGCCATACACCTTCTTTACAAAGACTGTGGGTCTGGCTACCAGGGAAATGGACAACGGGGAGTGCTTTTGGGGTTTTACTCTTCAGATGACAACCCTGGCTACTGTAGCTAGCAGTGTTGCCAGATTGGAAATGTCCAAGTATCGTACCAAAAGCTCAAAATTATCGGATTTGGAAGAAAATTATCGTACACGAGTCAACGACTTGAAAATGACATCCCAACCTGCACAAAGTCATTTCTGGGAGTCAAGAAATCTCCGAACGGGGGGGGGGTGTTGTTCGGTTCTGATTCGGGAGTATAGATAAAAGCCCGCCTGCACTTACAGTTGATTGGTTGGGTCCTTACATGCGCTTCATGAGGCACACTAGCACACACGCAAGGTCTCTCACTCCCTCTCTATACACGTTCTTCCCCCGGTAAAATCCACTGCTAGATCAATGAGAAGTCCTATTACAACGACCATCATTTGAAGTGTCACACAGTTCTGAAATTATCGTACATTATAGGATTTTTGCATTATTGATCGTACATCGTACAGAGGTCGAAATTATCGTACAAATACGATAATTATCGTACATCTGGCAACAGTGGTAGCTAGGATTGCTTTTTAGACGATGATGGAGGTCTTGAACAGTGAAGTGTGTGTGCGCAAAGTGTCTTTGCTGTAAATTATGGTCACTTGCAGTTCAAGTGTGTTGTCAAAATAGTTCTTTTTTTTCTCTCTCAAAAACAAATAAATTAACTGTGGAAATTATTCTTCATTATTTTACTGTGGTTGATTTGTAAATGTTATTTTGCTTTAAATACAAAATTCTGAATACAAATTTTTGTTCATATTTTTCATTTTAATAACCTATTTGTTGCAGTATGGTCACTTGCAGTTAATGTGTGTTGTCAAAATAGTTGATTTGTACATGTTATTTTGCTTTAAATACAAAATTCTGAAATTATTTCTACTATAATATAATAAAATTATTATATTAAAGTCATAAAACCTAAAAGCTCAGTATACCGCTTCAATATTTTGCGTGAAGAGTAGGTCAGGTGACGTATAAATGCGCTTGGGCGCAGTGAAGGTTGAAGGTGACGTATTTCCGCTCTTGAGTGGAGCTCCACTCGCCCGTACGTTTTTTTTAATTTAAAAAAAAAAAAAATGTTTTTTTAAAATAAAGCTTTATTAAATTCTTACAAAATACAGACAGCAAATTTAAGAACAAAATACAGATATAACATATAGAGAGAACAAAGCAAAACAGAGAAAAAAAAAAAAAAAACGAGAATATTTCATGTAAACAGTTTTAGGGATTTACAGATGTCAATAGTTCTTAGAGCCTTTGTGTTTTTTGACAAAGAGATAGTCATCATATATTGTTCAAGTTCTTTCTTCAGTAGAAAGAGTTCAGGCTTTCTATTAGTGAATTTGCTCTTGTGTATATGAAATTTTGCTAAAAATAAAAACAGATTTATAAAATAAAAGGCTGTTGGCAGAAAGAGCAGTTAACATTTATATTAGACTTGAATTTTGATAGATAATGTCTTGCAGGGTAGAATTTGTGTATCAGTTTAAATGAAATCTCTTTAATTTTATTTGTTAATAAGAACTTTTGAGGTAAAGTCCAAACTTTATTCCACTCAGTATCAGCCACAAAATTAGACCAATAAAACGTGGCTGGTGGGATAGAAATTAGAGCATCCTGAAACATAGATCTTATCTTGGAGTTCAGACGCTTACCAGATGAAAAGCAAACCTTACCAAGAGAAGACTGACACACATCAGGAGGAATGAATGATAAGGGAGGAGAGCTGTAGGAGCACCTGAATAACATGCACAGACCAGATGGGATAGCATCAAATTGTTATTGGTACATTATATTTCCTGAGAAATTCAGAGTAATTGTACAATAAGCCATCTTCTTTGAACAGTTGACTAACCAAAACAATTCCGTTGCTAAACCAAATATCCAAAAATAATGTTTTGTTTTTATAAACAATATTACAGTTATTCCAAATAAAACAGCTTTGTGGAGAGAAATTATGTTTGCAAATCAATTTCCATGCTAAAAGAACCTGTTGATGGAAATGAGAAAGTTTCAGTGGTATTTTTGGAATGCTATAATCGCATAGCAGCAGGAAGTTAAGGCCACCTAAATTTGAGAATACGAAATGAGAAATAAAATGCCAAATGGATGTGGGGTTTTTCAAGTAGTTTTTGATCCAGTTTATTTTGAAGGTGTTATTAAGTGCACCAAAATCGATAAAATTCAAACCACCTTTGTCACAGGGGCTTAAAGTGACAGATTTTCGTAGGTAGTGGGTTTTATTCTTCCATAAAAAAATTGTGTAAGATTTTGTTAACTGAATTACAAGTAGTGTTATCAACATGTAAAGATTGAGCAGTATAGGTTAGACGAGAGATTCCTTCAGCCTTTGAAAGCAGAACTCTGCCCTTCAAAGACAAGTCTCTCTGGAGCCAGTGATTAAGGATTTTTGGTTTTTTTTCTATAATGGGAGTGAAGTTTATAGCGCATCTGGATTGCTCATTTTTAGTGATTTGAATACCAAGGTATGTTACATAGTTTTTTTACAGGGATTCCATGAATTGAGGCCGCCAAGCAGGCTTTAACAGGCAAAAGTTCACATTTATTTAGATTAAGGGAGAGTCCGGAGGCTTTAGAAAAGGATTGGATGGTGTCGACTGCCGCCGATACTTGAGATGCATCTCTGAGAAATAGAGCAGTGTCATCTGCTAGCTGGCTTATGAGTATTTCTCTGTTAGCAATGACCAAGCCCTTTAACGGACTGAGTTTGATGTGTGAACTAAGGAGTTGTACAGAAAGGAGAAATAGATACACTGATAGGGGGCACCCCTGCCTCACTCCACACTTCAGGGAAAATATGGGGGAAGTACCGCTAGCAAGCTTTATAGAACTATTACTATTGGAATATAACATCTGAACTGCATTGCAAAAGAATTGACCAAAGCCAAATTTATTCAAAGCCGTAATAATAAAATCATGTTCCAGGGTGTCAAAAGCCTTATAGAAATCGAGAAAAAGAATAAAACTGTCATCTTGTACAAGTTCTGAGTAATCCATTATATCTAAAATTAATCTTATGTTGTTAGAAATATGACGATTCTGCATAAAACCAGATTGACTCTCATCAATGACTGTATCTAAAATAGGTTTTACTCTATTTGCAAGAATCAGTGCTAGTATCTTATAATCATTATTCAATAAAGAGATTGGTCGCCAATTATCTAAGAGCAGAGGGTCCTTTCTTGGTTTCGGAATCTGATTAGTCCCTGACATAAAGTGGGAGGGAGTGCACCCCTATCAATGCTTTCCTTAAAGACTTCCAAAAGAAATGGGGCTAAGCTGTCAGAGAATTGTTTATAAAGCTCGGCAGTAAGGCCATCTGTCCCGGGGGACTTGTTTAGCTTAAGATACTTTATAGCATCTGTGACTTCATTCAGGGAAATTACCCTGTCACAAAATTCACTATCAGCCTCACTCAGCTGGGTGATATTATTTACAGAATTAAAAAAGGAAAAAGCAGCTTGAGGGCAATTCTTGGAAGAGTAAAGTTTACTGTAAAAATCTGCACAATATTTCGCAATGGTGCTCTGATCATTAGAAATTGTCCCATTAATATTTAATTTTAGAATAGAATTAGTGTTGGATTGATGTTTCTCTAGTCTGAAAAAGTAAGCCGAATTCTGCTCACCTTCAAGCCACTTTTTGCGAGACCGGACAAATGCTCCTTCAGCTTTGCGCTTATAAATCTCATCCAACCTATGCTGCCAGTCATTTTGTTCAGTCTTATCAGATTCGCTGAAAGCCTCTATCAGTTTGGAAGTAAAAAAAAGTAATCTTCTCTATTACCTCTGTCTCCTCAGCCCTTCTTCTCCTTGCCAACTCAATGCAATATTTTCTAAAAAATTTACCAAGTTCATATTTCAGAAGCTCCCAGTTATTACAGAATATCTTTTCAGCTAAAGCTTTGTTCCAATGTTTTATTAGATCATATACTTCGGTAATCACTTCTTTATGCTCGAGGATAGTACTGTTAAGCTTCCAGTATGAAGACTTAGCACTAGAGGAGGAAGACAAAGGGACAGTTAAATGAATTGTTTTGTGATCTGAAAGTGGCGTAGGAAAAATATCTGTTTTAACTTCCTTCAAATCTTTTGAAATAAGCCAATAGTCGATGCGCGAGTGACTGGTCTGTGTCTTGTTGCACCAAGTATATGCTCTTTGAGCTGGATTGCGAGTCCCTCCAGGAATCAGTCAAATCAAATCTTTGTGCAAATAGCCTTATATGTGAGGTAGAGGAGTCTGAACTTCTAGAGGACCATCTATCCATACTGTTGTCCAACACAGTGTTGAAGTCGCCACCAAAGATTATGAAAGAATCTGGATATTTGGATAACCAGTGCAGCAAACGCTCTTCCAACTTGTCAAAAAAGATATTATTCTCTGTTTGATAGTTGAAGCCATACACATTGACTAGAATGTAAAAAGACTGTGCAGCTTCGAGTATTAAAAAAATGTAATGGCCATTTTTATCAGAGTCAGAGATCAAAATTTTCCCATTAAATCTGCGTTTCAGTATTCAAACACCTGCAGCCCGCTCTGTGCCATGGGACATCCACAAATCATCACCCCACTGCGACCTCCAGAAAGATTTGTCTTGTTCTGTTGAGTGGGACTCTTGTATAAAGCAAAAATCTATGTTAAACTGCTTGCAAAACAAAAATACGGCTTTACGTTTAATGTTGTTTCTTAAACCTCTCGCATTTAAGGAAATAATAGACAAAGACATAAGGATAAAATAAAATTAAAAAAATTTAATAAAATAAAATAAATAAATAAATGAAAGATTAGACCGAATAAGCGAATGAGTAGTTAAGTTGAAAACCTGTGGTCACTTAAGAGAGTACTGTAGAAGGTGAGAACTGCAAACCCTATGGGGGAAATGTGAACTTAGAACATAGCAAGAAATAGTAGTAAGTTAAGCTAATGTGGCATATGTACCATCTCAAATAATTGTACATTTGAAGAGAACAAACAAATAAACCTCTCACTCTTTATAGAAAAACAAAACAAAAACCTCGCTCAATAAAAAGGCAGCTCTGCCAGGAGCAATAATCAAAGTGCTGCATACCTACTTAAATTAAAGGGCATATTTAGATTATCAACAAAAGTACAGCAGTTAAATTCTAATCGGCTCTTTAGCGCGATTGCATACAAAATCAGGTAATAAAGAGAAAAAATAAATAATAATAATGTGAGAGATATAGACAGCTAAGCCATATTGTACTCCAGTTTGTACCTTGTGCCATCACAGAACCAGTCACTGAGGTGGAAAAATTTCTTTACCATTCACGAACACGCGTCCTCCAACGAAGAATGCCAGCTTGTCCTCCTTGCGTGCTTTATCCACGGCTGGCCAGAGTCGGTTTCTCCGGGCGCGGTCATCAGCTGACAGGTCCTCCGCCAGCTTCAAGTTGTTGTCTTTCAAGAAGGTTGACTTCTTGGCAGAACGCCAGACAGCATCACGGTAAATCCTGGATGTAAATTGTATAATGACTCCTCTGGGTTGGTTGTTGCTGGGTTTCATGGGGCCGAGGCGGTGTACTGTGTCAACGACATCTGGAATTTATCTTTTGCCTCCGGTAAAACAGACTGACAGACCTGGATAACTTCTTGCCGCAAGTCTTGCTTCTCCTTCTCGGCTCGGCCGTAAAGTTTAAGATTCCAACGGCGCGAGTAGCTCTCAAGATGAGAGATGCGCCTCTCCTGTGCTTCGGCGTTTGTCTGACATTTTTCGACTTGCGTTTCCATATTGGCAATTTATCTCGGCACAGACAGCATCAAAAGACTCTTTCACAGCTGTGATATGTTTAGTGTTCTCTTGAACAGCCTTTTTCATCTCGGAAATCACTATGGAGTTGCCGCTAACCATTTTTTCGAGAGTATCTGACCTCGAGTTAATCAGCTTGGTAAGTGACGAGAGCTGGGAGAGAACGGTAGATGCTTCTGTGTCCATAACTTTTCTTAGCTTACCAGAAGGAGAGGCACATGGTGTGATAGGGAGAGAAGGAAAGACTTCTTACATGAGGACATGTTGTGATGGGTCAGAAGTTGCTTCCAAATAGTCATGCATGGAGTCGATATGAGTATTTTTAGCGTCGGCAGGCTTATCAGGAGTGGAAGTTGGCTTTGCTGGTTGGCTAACATTAGTAGTTTTTTTACTGTATTTTTACAGTATGCAAGTGCTGAATATACAGACATTCAATACTATACAATATTCAGTACTATACTACTGGCAGTGTATACAGTAGCCTATTTATTCACCTTTACTATACGTTTTTCATAATTGCAAAATTAATTTACTATGTGACAATATATTGTTTTTCTGTAACTGCATGCTTGGATTGTGTTCTCCATTTTTTGATGTACTGTAGTGTCTAATGAATGATCTGTAGTCTTTATATTTTGACTGATGCGTGTAAGATCTGAAAGCATTATTTGATTTGATCTCTGAATGTAGTTTGAAGATTTGGTTTTGTGTTTAAGATTTTGAGAAAGTGGGTGATGGTTTTGAGGAATTAGTTTTAGCAATTCTGTGTCCACGTGTGGTTTAGACTTCCTACTGTCATGCTCATTACAGCAGAGGCAGCGGCTGCTTACACTAAACTGTGCTGGAGAAGAGGGTTGGAAACTAGTCTCAGCCTCAGACATCACACCCACGCTTCAGGAGTTTCCGTCTGTAAATCGACATCTAATTAATTGTTTGACTTCTACAAGATTCCCAGGAGACGTGTGTGTGTCTCGTTTTTTAACGGTCTGCATGCCATGAACAAAGCTGTCGTGACGCCAAACCCCCATCACATAAATGCTGGATTTTCAAAAGTATGTGAAGTTTTAGACACTGAAGGTTTATTCACTCATCATCAACTTTACATTTTCAGCCCATAAACATGACGCTTAATTTAAACTAACCGAGATTGGTTGCTTTACTTGTGAGTCAGACGGCCTCTTGATTGATGCTTGGTATATATATATATATATATGTGTGTGTGTTTTTGTTTTTTATGTAAAAGAATAACTATAAAAACAGACACACTTGCGGATTAATGATGATGATGTGTCATGCTCAGCTCTGTTTCTTTTTAAATGTATTAAATGTATTATCTTTTATTTAATAGGATGTCCCTCTTTTACTGAATGCTACTGTCCTGTTTTATCTAACATGTTAACATAAATTAGGACTGTAACAAAACTTTATACTTTTTTTAAAAATCAAACCAAGATACTTGCACATCATTGCATGAAATTGAATTATCACATGAACAGGTGTAATGCAAATTTCTATTGTAGATTGAAATAGTTTGTATTATAGAATTTAAACTTTAACAATTTGATTAGACTTAAACCATTTACAGCCACAGAACATGTTTCTCAGACATCCAGCTCTTGAGTAGTGACCACCCCCACATGATGTACATTTGACCTGTCAGTGGAGGCTTTTTCCTGTCAGAAAAAAGTGCAGTAAAGACAGTGCTAAGTTTAGCTCCACTGTGGAGCTAAACTTAGCACTGTCTTTACTGCACTTTTTTCTCTCTCCTCACCGCAACCGCTTTCCCACGTGTAGTTTCAAGCTGCCAGCGTTTGGCATCTCAAATGATCATGTGGTCTCTGACAACCACACACCAGAGACATAAATACCGCTGTATTGAAGCAGTGCTGCTCCATTCATTCAAAGTACCAAAGCACGATTGAGGAAACATGGAGACAAAGAAGTTTTTCGTTTATTTGTTCACAGTTTCGGCATTCCTCTTGCACGGTAAGACATTTATTTATTTATTTCTCTTTAGGTCAACGAAAAAAAAGTCAGTGCGATACAAATTAACCAAACTTTGAGTGTCTTTGTCTTAACACTGGTAGGCAGGATAAACGCTATAAAAAAATGTTTGTTTTTTTATTAGATTTTTTTTTATATATTTCACTGTATTCCTTTCTTTATCCCCCTAAGACATCTATGATTAACAAGAAACATCTAAATAAACTTAAGGATTAGGAGGATTTGGGATTCCTGATTTTAAATATTATTATTATTATTATTATTAGGCAGCTAATTTAAATACTTCAGCATGCTGGAGAAAGTTGGGTTCGGTGGAGTTTGGTGATAAGCCAGAATGGTTAGCAATTGAAAAAGCTTCTTGTAATAAGACTTCTTTATCTTTAAAGTATCAACGGAAACAGTTATTTATTTCTAACTTAATTGAAGTGTGGAAACAAGTTAAGGTATAGCTTATTTGAAAATTCCTGATATATATGTGGATACTCCAATTTTTTGTAATCATGCTTTTCCTCCAGGGTTACATAGGCTAAGCTTTTTTTTTTTTTTTTCAATGGAAACACATGTAAACAGTTCCGGATATGTATATATGTAGCTCTTTTGAACAGCTAAAACAAAACTTAGCTCTTGTTTCTGCACATTTTTATTTGCCCATTAGAGACTTTGTAGGAAAGCACATTCCAGATTTTGACGTTTTGAATTTGAATCCCACCTCAGAGAGAATTATTAATGTACATCCCATGAGTGGAAGTGTGTCAAAATTGTACACATTGCTGCTAGAAAAGGTTGACAAAAACACAGAGAAAATAAAACATGACTGAGAAGAGGAAATTGGTTTTAATATTCATGAAAACACGTGGAATGAGTGCTTGAGAAACGTAGACATGTTCAGTTCAGACCTTAATAAATGTATCCCACGATTTATCCACTCTATAATAATTGTAAAATGTCACCCTGTTTTATTCTTTATGGTCATGTAGTAAAATTCAGTCATTTTGGTAATGTATATTTCATTTTCTTTCTGAAGCGCATTCTATTGATCTGGAGCCTCAGTCTTGCATTGGACTTTTAGGAGCAGAGAATGCTTATTGTGGTAAGTATCAGACAAAGGCCATTTCACTGTGTGTGATGCTTGCAAACATACTTATTTTACAGATGTAGAAAGCAGATTCACTTTTGAGATGTGGGTTAGGGAACTGGGAAATATGTTGCACTTGGAAGAACTGAGATTTATATTAAAAGATAAACCATCCATTTTCATTTAGATTTAGAAACCAATACGACAGTTCCAACAGGTGTGGACTGAACAAGCTTTATGTTAATATTATTATTTTTTTTTTATTTTTATATTTTTTTTTTTGCTTCACATCTCCTGTAATTTAATTGAACTGTCTGATTATACATTATTTAAATTCCGGCTGTTGCCGTTTACCAGGATAACAGATTGTGTTCACTCTGTTGCTCATGTACAAAATGGTTTATCTAGCTGTTTGTTTAGCTCAAAGTAGCATGTACAATGGTCCCGCTTATGTTTGATGAGTTATTTATCCTGTATACTATAGTTACTGTTTTGGTGGCATTGTGCGTGTGTGTTATTTGTGTTTTTACGCTGCTTGTTTGATCTGAAGAGAAGCATTTTTAGCACTTCCTCTTTTATTATTTTGTATGTCTGTCATAGACATTACATCATTTTCTGTTGATTTCTTCTTCAGGTGTGTGTGGTGTTGATACAGACAGAGTGTCAGTGATGGAGGAAGACTCAGTCACTATATGCACTGGTGTTCAAACAAACCAACAAGAAAAGATAAAATGGTATTTTAATAACACTAACATCGCTGTAATCACTGGAAATCTCAGTGCTATCTGTACAGATGTTCAGTGTAATGAAGGTAATAAAGTTAATAAAGTTACTGAGAGATTCAGAGGCAGACTGAAGTTGGATAATCAGACTGGATCTCTGACCATCATGAACATCAGAAACAGACACTCTGGAGAATATACACTAATAATCATCAACGGCAGCGACAGTGAAAAGATCTTCAATGTTTCTGTTCATGGTGAGTCATTATGTTTGAAATCATATCAACATGTTTATTATAGCAGTGACATTCAGAGCTTTTTCTCTTGATCTGCATCATTGAACATGTAAAGCCCACCCATTGGCCCAACGACGGAATCCAACGGAGGGCGAAGGAATAATGTGTGTATGTCTTTTCAGCACTCCGGTGAAGTTCACTTAAAGCAACACTAGGTAGCTTTTCAACCTTCATAATATATTTCCAAGACCCTTGTGATGGTACATCGACTTACAATAGGTTGAATGACACGTCTGCCATAGCCTGACGGGGTCTGTATCGCTTTTACTGGCACTATGTAACTTCGGGGTTCGGGTAGTAACCAGAGCACAAAAAGAACTACAAAATTCGACTGCTTTACGGCATATGTCACTTCCCCCACCACTTCCTCAAATTTGGACGTGAGAGTTTATATACTGTCTATGGACGTGAGAGGCCAATCAGCGTTTGTTTTCGGCTTTCGTGCGTATGTTTTTGTCATGGGGGCTGTTTACACCTGGCCACTTCATGCGTTTTCTCAGATCGGACGACGCTACTGGAACACGCATCACCGCAGATGAGCAACGAGCATATCAAGCCAACGTGCAAACTATCGCAGATCAAAGTGAAAGTAAGTCGCAGACGCTTAACACACAATCATCATCATTAAAACAAAGTAAAGAAATGAAATGATCTTACCAGGCTTACTGCTCTCTCTTATTGCGGTCTTTGATTTTGAAATTTTAGCTGATGATCAATAAAATGACTTTCTAGACTTGCTAACAAACACTCGTTTCTCTTACGTGTTTTCTGCGTTGTTTTATTGCCTAGCTTGCCTCACGAACTAGTTTGCCAGCTGAACTGTGTTGTGAGGTGTATTTATAACGTAGTCCTGAGGGATATCAGACGACGCTGTTGACGTTGATTCTTGCGATTATCATGAGAACAGTTTTCAATATCTCACATTATCAGGACATAAATAAGCCTAACGTAAAGGTTGTAAATAGTGTAAACGAGCACAATTTGCAAACTATTATGATAAATTGCAATAATCATGTCTAATGACATCATAACGGCCAATGTTATGAAATAATGCATTTAACTTTATTGATGTCATCTGGCATTTGGTAATGTAAACGTTAAACACCAAAATTTGTGCAAAAAATACAAATTAAATTATACAGTAGGCCTAGACTATAGGCTATTTACTTGTGATTTAGCTGCAATCATGTACAAACGTTAAGCCAGCAAAAGCGGTATAGGCTACTTTATTATTATAACACTTGACATAAACTTATTATTATCCTATTACCATAATCAGTAGTTCAGTAGACTATGCAGTAGCCTAATATTTGTATGAAATCGTGAAGCATTACCTAGTCAATTTCTTCGGAGTCTATCTGTGCCTGTTCCATGCCCGACGCAGGTACCGGTGTACAGGGATATTTACGACAGTGCAAGTATTCCACAGCGACTCTAGGGGTCGCTGTTTGACAAAAACACAATTTCTACATAGTGTTGCTTTAATTTATTGGAATTTAGTTTCAATATTACTTTAGCTCTATGCGTAATCTGACTCCAATTTCAAATGATAATCAAATTTAGATTGTATTTCTTATTAGAAAAAAAATACATAAATTACTCAAAGATGACTCTAAAAGTAAGCAATGCCTTCCTGACAGAGACACACAGTGGTGTGTGAGTGTTTTTCCAAAAGGAGAACACTGAAACAGCCCTGTATGGGGGATAATCCTGGTAAAGGGTCCCTCAGACTGCTCTGTCACCCACCCTTAAATACTCAGACCAGAACAAAAGGGTTATACGAATATTGTTTAGAGTTGTTTTGGGTCAATTCATGTACCCCAGGGGGTAACGCCAGGTTTCGAGAGATATCTTGTAGAGACATCACCCAGAGAGGAGAACAGGATTCTTCTGAGTTCTCAATCTTTCTCATTAAACCAATGACTGCAATGAAATTAAGACCATTTTAATAATCGCACCGAGACACTTAAAATGATACCAAACATGAAAAGGAAAAACAAAAGATTCACAAGATACATCATTGTGTGATATAAAGACAAGTTCACTAAGGTATAATATTTATTTTCTAATAAGAAATACGATCTAAATTTGATTATAGTTTGAAATTGGAGTCAGATTAAGTGTAGAGCTAAAGTAATATTGAAACTAAATTCCAATAAATTAAGTGAACTTCAATGGAGCGCTGAAAAGACATACACGCATTATCCATTCACCCAGGCCATTGGATTCCGTCATTGGGCCAATGGGTGGTCTTTACAGATGTATAATGTGCCTGTTTTGGAATATTATAATGTAGAAATGAATATTTCAATGTAGTAATGCATTCTACTAAACATGTACAGTACGTGTGTAATATATGTGCGGGTCTGAAAAAAAAAAACTCCAGCAGAGTTGACATATAAACAGTAAATCTAGACGAATAAAAACATCCACGATTAACTTGATATTTAGCAATTTTGCAGTTCATTTTGTTTCTACTGAATTTGTCAAGATCCAGGAATTGAAACCGCACAACTATTTTCACACTTTTGTATTTTCCTCAAAAGATCCTCCAGCATCTGTTGGTTTGTGTTTCAGGTGTTTCTGCTGCTGAACGAGATCAAATGAGGAGAAAGACAGTGAAAGAGGGAGAATCTGTTACTTTAGATCATCCTGGTGTTAGAAACCCAGATGATTTGATGAAATGGTATTTTAATGACATTCCCATCGCTGAAATCACTGAAGATCAGAGTCAGATCTGTACAGATGTTCAGTGTGATGAAGATACTGAGAGATTCAGAGGCAGACTGAAGCTGGATCATCAGACTGGATCTCTGATCATCACAAACACCAGAAACACAGACTCTGGACTCTATAAACTACAGATCAGCAGCTGCAGATTCAGGATCATTAGGAGCTTCTGTGTTTGTGTCACTGCATGGTGAGTCTCATTTGCTCTTTAGAATTATAGCAACTTTGTGCCGGCCCAGATTTGGCACATGTGGAAAGAAGATCTGAGTCACATGCGGTGTGGAATGATGGCACTTGGGTGGACCGCTCCTGTTTGCCAGATCTGGGCCACAAGTAGGCCATAGCAATGCCACATGTCAGCCAAGAGCAAAGACATAAAACTACTGGACCTTATCTGAGCCACAACATCTTTCTATATTATTAATATCAGCTTTAACAAGCCTGTTAACATGCAGAATCACAGAAGAGAAGAAATGTGTGTGTGTGTGTGTGTGTGTGTGTGTGTGTGTGTGTGTGTGTGTGTGTGTGTGTGTGTGTGTGTGTGTGTGTGTGTTTTACAAAAGTGTTTTTGTGCGTGTTTTACGGTACAAAAGCTTATAAATCATACACAATTAATATTATACTTTTTTTGTTGAAAATGTAAAATGCAGAAAGTTTTTTGTGATGGGTAGGTTTAGGGGTCGGGTTAGTGTGTGTGTGTGTGTGTGTGTGCGTGTGTGTGTGTGTGTGTGTGTTGTCTGATGGGTAGTTTTAAGGATAGGGTTAGTTTAAGGGGAGAGAATACAGTTTGAACAGTATGAAAATCATTATGTCTATGGAGAGTACCCACAAAAGATAGTGAACCAGACGTATCTCTGTGTGTGAGATCATTTCATTATTTCACAGGAGACCATGGTGAAAAACAAGGATGAGGTAAAATACTTCACTATGTCTTTGTAGAAATCTTATGAGATTCTCAGAAGAGTGCAACAAAACTCCATTCATTTTGTCTGTTGTGAAATTGATTTTTAATGAAAACCTTTAAAATACAGCCCTACTGTGAGCTACAAGGTTATTAATCGATAACATTTGCTTTTGTTGAAGCCATCAGCCTGCATTATTTCAACTTATTTACAAAAATAATCATGTTTAACAGCGGAATTTGTTATGGAAAAACTACATTACCCATGATGCTCTACTGAACATTCCACCAATCAGGGAGTCGAAACAAGCCAAACGTGCCAAAAATATCTCTTTAGCTCCGCCCACTTCCATGAAATAATTGCCATAATTGAGTCGATCTCCATACACTCTCAAATACTTCAATATTTGAATATACTGTTTAAAAGCATTTCTGCTCTTCTGCTGTAAACGAATGAATGGCGTTTCCATCAAAATGATCCCGATGTGAAATAAACATTTCAGACTGAATATTATTCACTGATTGATGGCTGATTTGCTGATCTCATGAGTTTCTGTGACAGTTACTGCTGGTCATTTCTCTCTCTTTAACAATCTGCAATTTATTGTTTCCAGACGGAGAAAGATCACGTGATCCGAGAGAATCCCAACAGGATCATTGTGAATCTGCAACATTATTCCCATTGAGGAGAATCAGCAAAAACACACTTCAGCTGTTCAGCTTTAACCTGAAATACTTTACATATTCATCATAAAACACTATTTACATGTTATGGGAATATTAACCGACCTGTTACTGGAAGCACATATAATTTAGATGAACATTATCTGAGAGTTTCAACTTATAAACCTGGAATAGATTAACATTTATCATTTCTCATGCTTATTATAATAAGTGCCTTGTTTCAGACGATGGATTAGGTGTTTGTTGAAGGTTGAGAAGGAGTTCAGTGTTTCTGAAGTGAAGATTCTGATAGAGACTCATTATAATGGAAACACTCGGCGGCGCTTATTCACTCTAGTTACTTCATTATTATTCAATTCAACAATAACCTACTTATTATCTTGATACATCCATAGAACAAATGCTTTGTGATATTTAGGATGATGGAAACTCTCAAATCAACATTTAACACTCAATGACAACTTAAACCTTTAAGACAAACCGACATGAGCTCTCGGCACAGTCAACATCATTATTTCATTTACAAATGTATTAAATGCACTAATATGAAGAAGATTTGCACTACACATCTTGTACTGTCAGTTTTTACTTGACTTGTTATCAATGTACTGTATTTGCATAATACAATGTGTAAAGTGAATAAAAATGTAAATGTTTGTGTTGTGATTCAGGCAGAGCTGCTTTATTTAGTTCATTACAACTCACAATCTGAAATGTCACTTTTGCTCTTTATTTACATGTTTGTACTGTAAGCTTTTAATAACAGAATGTGAATAAATGCAACATTTTAAATAAACTTTTTCATTGTGTATAAATGATCATTATTTAAGCAATTTATATTTTCAGTGAAAAGATTGTGCTAGTCTTGTTTTATATCATTAATATACTCTTATATTTATATTCTTATAGTTGTTTCTCATTTTTTTTATTATATTTATTTTTTCTGTTCATTTTAATTGAGTTAAAGTTTTATTAATTTTGATTTTGTCATTTTTATATATACTTTAAAATATATGCCTAGTTTTATTTGTTTTATTTATACATGCATACAGTTTTAGTACTTCAACATAACCTAAAAGAAATGTTGCCTTGGCAACTAACTGAGTTTATTATTATTATATTTCAGTAAACACCTTCAACACTCACACTGAACACACACACTTAAAGGTTTTGCTAAGTTAATTTTTGAATAATTAAACGACACAATCACATGATCACGGTTCTCTGATGGTCACATGACGTGCAAAACATCAAATATTTAATATTTATAAATCATTTTTGTATAGAGCTTTATATAGATTCTCTGTGATTATAATGTAAAAAGTATAATATAATATTTATGTCTTAAATTCTTAGAAACGTTCAAACCCTGAAGCTTTTCTTCACATTATTACTGTTTCTTATTTGACACAGTGTGTGATTTAAGACTGTAAATATGAGAGACTTTAACAGTCACTTCTGGAACAATCTAGAAACACACTTTAAATATTCACGTTGTGTCAACTACAACTTTTCTGGATGATCTGAGAACTTGTAAAACTTTTAGTGCTGAAATTATCTGCAAGTTTCAGGTATCAGAGTTTTGTTTTTGTTTTCTGTTTATTTATATTTACAATAATACAATATTATCTAATCATTTTATATTTCTGAATTAATTTTTAAAGTAATTTTACCTCTCTGATCAGCTATTCTAAAAATCTAAATAATGTGTTCATGATATATCACTGTTGGTCTCTAGTTTGATCTGAGATGTTTGACATATATTATTATTTCTCTGTCACTTTAATAGACTCTTTTTGGGTCTATAGATGATGGTCAAACAGCATTAGTGTTTAATGATGAATCTACAGTTCCTCAAACTCACCGCTAGAGGTCATCACACATCACAGATTACACCACAATATTTACTCTGACACTACTCAGATCAGACATCTAAATACAACTTATATAAAATATATAAACCATAAACAAGAGTATATAATAAGAATAATACGATTAAACAAAGTAAAATTTAAAGCATATGATATTTGAATATCATATAAAAAGTACATTGTATACTTGTGACTCAATATATTTCTTTCATCAAACAGTGATTTAATTTTCAATATAAAATCACAAATATATTTTTTATAAAATATGTCACAATACTTATGATATATCAGTTTCTTGATCTTCTGGATCTGATGTCATAAAGCAGAACAGCGACAGTAGCCACGCCCACCAGAGCAGAGACGACCAATCGGATCACAGCTTCAGCAGGACCACAGCAATGAACATGGACTTCTGAGAGAGAGAAAAGCAATGATACAATAGGATTGTTGTTTTTTAACAAGCTGACTTTGTCTGGAAAACAAAATTGTAATAATACAGAGTATGTATTTTTAAATAAAAAAATGAAATCCATCACGTTGATGGATAAAAATTAAATTAAAACAAGCATGTTACGATCACAAATGGTGGGAAATTAGCGCAGTAAAAGTACAGATACATCACTTAAAATGTACTCAAGTAAAAGTGCACATTAAAAATGATTTTATATAATCTACTGAACTACAGTAACGTGAGTATTTGTAATGCATTACTTCACACCCCTTCAAATTATATGCAACAATAATTGATTTAATTTGCACTGGAAAGTTTTCCTTGATATGATGTGAAATAGGGGTGCATAACAGGTGAGAGATGCAACTTTAGTTTAAAAGAATAGAGACATTTTTATCGGTCATAAGTAACTTCTGGAGAAAAATAGCGCAGACACTGGGCAAAGATGAAACTTTCTAGAGTGCGTGTGTCGACTCCCTGTGTTTGTACACGCTATCAAATGGAGATACTACTTTGAAAGGCTACGTATAGCCTCAAAGACCATGAAGCAGAATTAGGCCCTGTCCCAAATGGCACCCTAAACACTCACGGTCTTCCTCCGATTCCACATTTCATGACGTAATGCCGCTTTGACTGTTGGGTAGAAGTCTGCTGTGGAGCTCACTTCTGTGCGGCTCGACAAACGTGTGCATCGAGTGTGTATATCGGCTCGCGAGCACCCTTCTGAAAACTAAACTGACAAATGGGACACTCTACGGTCTTGTGGGCTTAATGGACATGCGCACCAGATGACCATTGTAAGTCCACAAGAACACATGTAGTGTGCTATTTGTGACAGGGCCTTAGAGAGTGTGGATTTAGTGTGTGTTAAGTGTACTGCGCTTTGCTGTACACCCACTGTCAATTGGCCAAGACAGCAAGTGTGTGTATTTGGACAGACCTCAAGCATCAGTTCAGCAACTAGTAAGTCCGACTGTAAACACATCCGTTGGCAGAGGGATGTGTGGAGTATCGTTCCAAATGAGTGAACATATAAATCCTTTAGTTTTATGTGAATGTTGTCAGGGTTCTGCTGTGGAGCACGTGCTGTCCTTAAAACACAAGTATGTGTAGGACTAATTTCTTACACGTCTAATCCCAAGCCTCTGTTGCTGATTCATAATTCTGATCAGTCATTTTAGAGCTAGTAACAGAGGCTTGAGCCAGTGAAAGCAGAATATTGTAGTTATTAATGCAGTTATTAGAGAGAGAGAGAGAGAGAGAGAGAGAGAGAGAGAGAGAGAGAGAGGGAGAGAGAGAGAGAGATTAAGCGTGTGTGAATTACCTGAGTCTGTGTGTCTGTCAACAGTGTTCGGCAGCAGCGTCTCTACTGTAAGTTTATCGGCTTCAAAAACAGCACCGTTATTCCCTCGCTAGTAATTTCATGTAGGCCTAAATTGTTAAACTATTTTACTGATAAAATCGTCAAAGCAGCGCTGACAACATGTTTCTGTGCGAGTGTGTGTCTGTACTGTATGTGTGTGTACGTTTGAGAGGGAGAAAAAAAGAAGAAAAAATAAATAAAACAGTTTAAGTTTTATAAGCACAAATGCTCGCCTTGCTCTGTTCTGTGATGCGCGTTTGTGACGTCACGTAATACGCAATTACGTTGAAAAGGTCACGTTTGACGTGTTTACAAATGTGCGGAAGGAGGACCATATACACATATTCAAATGTATTTGTGTCAGTTTATTGTTTAAAATGCCCATTTCGTGTGTGTATCATGGGTGTTTTAATATTAAAAAGACTAAAAGAAAATTTTCTTCAGGACAGAAATTTTTCAAGCGTGACCTTTTCAACGTAATTGCGTATTACGTGACGTCACGAACGCGCATCACAGAACAGAGCAAGGCGAGCATTTGTGCTTATAAAACTTAAACTTTTTTATTTATTTTTTAAATGACCGATCATTTCGCTAGATAAGACCCGTATTCATCGTCTGGTATCGTTTAAAGCCCTTTGAAGCTGCACTGAAACGGTCATTTGGACCTTGAACCGTTTGGGGCCCATTGGAATCCATTATATGGGGGAAAATCCTGGAATGTTTTCATCAAAAACCTTAATTTCTTTTCAACTGAAGAAAGAAAGACATGGACATCTTGGATGACATGGGGGTGAGTAAATTATCAGCAAAAGTTTTTTTTAAAGTGAACTTTAATCCTTTAATGCTAGGGTAGGAAATTTCACAGAGGCTAGCAATAGCAAGCTAGCTTTGAAAGCATACGATCCCACCCTCCCTTCAGAGTGTCTCCAAAGCCATGCCTCTTCTGCAAAGAGCCAGGAGGAGAGACAGAGTTTTTAGATTACCTCATGTCTTATTCACTGGTGAGACATAACAATAATAAGGAATGTGAATAATGAAAAAAAATTTTTTTTTTTTTTTTTAACATTTTGCAATAATATGTCTTTTTTTTTTTTTATATAAAACCTTTTTCACTTGTTGGTTCAAGAGGAACTGCTAATGTTTGGCATCTATTCTCACTTTCTCTGCACAATGAACACGCTGATGATGACATGTTTGTTTTTGCAAACAAGTTGTGTAGAGGTATGCAAATGTATATATTGACAAACAGGTAGGACATCCTATATATATATATATCTACCAAGATAGGAACACACTTTCAACCAGTTTCTGGAAAAAAATTCTACCCTAGCTTTAAGGGCCATACACATGTAACATTCTTGCATGTACATGCTGTAACTCATCAAAAAAAAGAGATTTTAACTTTTGATGCTGTTCACAAATAGCGATCAGACATTCTAAGCAGAAAAATGTGAATGCACAGGTGCAAAGCTTAAAGGGATAGTTCACTTTGAAATTAATTTTTGGTATGTTTTAGCTTACCTCAAAGGCATCCAAGATGTAGGTGTCTTTTTTTCCGGAGTAGTTTCAATTTTGATATTTTTAGGTCAAACCGTTCTTGTCTGTCAGTCATATAATGCAGGTCTATGGTCACTGTCTCAAAACAGCATGAACAAAGTCCAAATTAAACAATTCCCCATCGTCCAAATTAAACAATTCCCCATCGTAAGTACACATTGATGGCTTAAGACACGAAACGAGCGGTTTGTGTGAGAAAACGAACAGTATTTATATAGTTTTTGTCCTCTTGTAAACACACACACCCAAATGATCAGAGGACGCGGGTGCTTCGGTCTGCGCAAGCGCCGGAAAGCGACGGAAAAGGTCAGAAGGTATGGAGGTAGATTTGTGTCTTTATTATTCAATCAAAAAAAAGGTTGCTTCAATCAAAAAATATATTTTCAATCAAAAAAACCCGTTTCAATCAAAGAAAAAAAGTGTTTGAATGCAAAAATATATTTGAGACTCAAAAAAATGCATTTGAACACTATTTTTTTTTGCTTGAAAATGTTTTTTTTGATAGAAGTGAAGGTTTTTTTGTTTGAAGCAACTTTTTTGATTGAAGTATTGTTGTTTTGTGTTTGGGCCATATTATGGGTAGGACATTTGTGTCTTTATAATTCAATCAAAAAAGAAGTTGCTTCAAACAAACAAAACATATTTTCAATAAAAAAATCACTTCAATCAAAAAATAAACCTTTTCAATCATAGAAAAAATGTTTTTGAATGCAAAAAAATATTTGAGATTCAAAAAATTGCACTTGAACACTTTTTTTTTGATTGAAAATGTTTTCTTTGATTGAAGTAATCTTTTTTGTGTTTGGACCATGTTATGGGTAGGACATTTGTGTCTTAATTATTCAATCCCAAAAAAGTTGCTTCAATCAAAAAAAAAACATTTTCAATCAAAAAAAAATAATTTCAATCAAAGAAAAAACTGTTTAAATGCAAAAAAAAAAAAAATCATTTGAAGTGTTTTTTTTTTATTGAACTTTCTTTTTTTTTGAATGAAGTGAAAAAAGTTTTGAAGTCGTTTTTTTTTTAAATCATTTTGACACAAACGTACCGCAGTGGGGGCGGGTGCTTCCCCATTGGTCAGACATGCTTGAGTGACAAGTGTCTACACCAACGACGTCTTTCTGACAAGCAAGTCATGGTCGCCACTCGCCAGCGAGCCAGGAAGCAGTGGTGGAGTTGTTGGTAAGTAGATAAAACCGTATTAAAATGATTGGTGTCACGTTATTAGCCTACTCTGTTTGATATTTCGATTAAACATACAGCTTGCTAACTTAGCTCACGTTGACTAATTTGTGTGATGGTGTTAGATATCTGACGCCTCATATTGTCAGGCAGGCTAGCAGGGTGCGCTAACGGCTAATTGAATTGTTTATTTCACTTAAGTAACGTTACAGAGGCTTGCTATGTGCTAGTGCTATATTGTGTTATAATACGTAACGTCATTAGTGGTCAAACAACAGTCCACAGGCCAACTGTTGCCCACAGCGCTGCCTGTTTAGCAGCAACAGGTCATGCAGAGCCTGAGTCTATCTTCTCACACAGCCCACAGGATTACAGCTATTTGACCGTCCCGCTCTCTCTCTCGCTCACGGGTAGTGGTCTCCCCACCATCACAGTCAAATGCTCGCAGACACAGAGGCAGATGCTGTTATTTTGAGAGCGGGGCTTACATATGCCGTCCCGTACGGAAAATAATGTTGCATACCACCGGTAACATGAATATATATTCCGTTGCTCGGTGCGCAAACTAGCTGTGTCAGGCATTATTTATAAGTAGCCTAATGTCCTGCACAACTCCACATGGAAAACTGGCAGTTCAATGAAGTGATGCTTATTGTCTGACATAGTGTACAAGTAGTTACTAGCTTAAAGTATTGTGCCAATAATGATCCTTCTGGTAAATTTGGCATTCAGTTGAGACACAAAAGCTCTTAGTTTAATGAAAATCTTTGGAAAAGAAGACAAGATGGTTTGTTTAATTAGTATTCATTTATTTAGATTTCTAATATCATATAGTATTGTCCTGTCAACCCATTACAAGTCTTGCCTTATTCAGTGTTGATTTATTGACATGTTTATGTAAGATGTTTTATTAGAAGGTGTGTGAGTGAAAGTTGTCTGAAGTTGTATTTTTCTATTTTATTGCAATGCTGATTGATAATGTAGGACTCTGGTCCTGGCTTGGCCTAAGTTTTGGTGTCTCTAGGTGCTGTGCTCTGTAGGCATGACACATTAATTTCTTTATGTGATACTTTATTTTTTGCATCAAATTATTTGAAGTATTGATAAGCAGTATTGATATCGATACAGGTATTGCTGCACTCTCAATTATAACTGCTCAATAGTGTCGTATGGTTACTTTTATTATACAAGCCATCAATTTTGATGGCTTGTTAGTGTAACCGTTAAGCATAATGGCAAATAGTTGTGCAGGACATTAGGCTACTTATAAATAATGCCTGACACAGCTAGTTTGCGCACCGAGCAACGGAATATATATTCATGTTACCGGTGGTATGCAACATTATTTTCCGTACGGGACGGCATATGTAAGCCCCGCTCTCAAAATAACAGCATCTGCCTCTGTGTCTGCGAGCATTTGACTGTGATGGTGGGGAGACCACTACCCGTGAGCGAGAGAGAGAGCGGGACGGTCAAATAGCTGTAATCCTGTGGGCTGTGTGAGAAGATAGACTCAGGCTCTGCATGACCTGTTGCTGCTAAACAGGCAGCGCTGTGGGCAACAGTTGGCCTGTGGACTGTTGTTTGACCACTAATGACGTTACGTATTATAACACAATATAGCACTAGCACATAGCAAGCCTCTGTAACGTTACTTAAGTGAAATAAACAATTCAATTAGCCGTTAGCGCACCCTGCTAGCCTGCCTGACAATATGAGGCGTCAGATATCTAACACCATCACACAAATTAGTCAACGTGAGCTAAGTTAGCAAGCTGTATGTTTAATCGAAATATCAAACAGAGTAGGCTAATAACGTGACACCAATCATTTTAATACGGTTTTATCTACTTACCAACAACTCCACCACTGCTTCCTGGCTCGCTGGCGAGTGGCGACCATGACTTGCTTGTCAGAAAGACGTCGTTGGTGTAGACACTTGTCACTCAAGCATGTCTGACCAATGGGGAAGCACCCGCCCCCACTGCGGTACGTTTGTGTCAAAATGATTTAAAAAAAAAACGACTTCAAAACTTTTTTCACTTCATTCAAAAAAAAAGAAAGTTCAATAAAAAAAAAACACTTCAAATGATTTTTTTTTTTTTTGCATTTAAACAGTTTTTTCTTTGATTGAAATTATTTTTTTTTGATTGAAAATGTTTTTTTTTTGATTGAAGCAACTTTTTTGGGATTGAATAATTAAGACACAAATGTCCTACCCATAACATGGTCCAAACACAAAAAAGATTACTTCAATCAAAGAAAACATTTTCAATCAAAAAAAAAGTGTTCAAGTGCAATTTTTTGAATCTCAAATATTTTTTTGCATTCAAAAACATTTTTTCTATGATTGAAAAGGTTTATTTTTTGATTGAAGTGATTTTTTTATTGAAAATATGTTTTGTTTGTTTGAAGCAACTTCTTTTTTGATTGAATTATAAAGACACAAATGTCCTACCCATAATATGGCCCAAACACAAAACAACAATACTTCAATCAAAAAAGTTGCTTCAAACAAAAAAACCTTCACTTCTATCAAAAAAAACATTTTCAAGCAAAAAAAAATAGTGTTCAAATGCATTTTTTTGAGTCTCAAATATATTTTTGCATTCAAACACTTTTTTTCTTTGATTGAAACGGGTTTTTTTGATTGAAAATATATTTTTTGATTGAAGCAACCTTTTTTTTGATTGAATAATAAAGACACAAATCTACCTCCATAATATGGCGCGGGCGCTTCGATCTGCGCAAGCGCCGGAAATAATCTCTCGCGCGTGTACGTCACTCATTGTTTACACAGAACAGAGATTGTAGGTAAGACGGCTAATCGAAATGGTTCTAATTTGCGCTTATCCAGGATGTTTAAACCGACGTAAAAGAAAACAATTTCGTATGCTCGCGAAAACTCATCCGGGAGTGGTGAGTTTTCACGAATTCCCAATTTATAATCCTTCCCTCTTGAAGTTATGGTTGATCGCTCTTCGGCTGGATATCAACACACCCATAAACGTACTAAAGTTGAGGAGGGTCTGCAGCGATCATTTTTCCCCTGATGATTTTATAAACCAAGGAGAGGATCGCATAGTACTGACATCATCAGCTGTGCCTATGGTGTTTTCTCATCCAACGGAGGTATGTGAACAACGTCTTTGTATGTGTCCTTTGTATTTGTAAAGCTGGCATTACATGAAATGAGCAATAAAATGTATTTCTGCACCATATATTTGGTAAGAATGGTTTTACATGAGAGAGTTATAAGATATGTTATAAGAAGAGAAGATATGTGTAGCCTATACTAAGCAGCTGCTAGTCAAACCAATGTGAAACTATGTGTACTACTCATAAGGGTGCAGTCAATGATACTACTACTACTACTAGCCTAATAATAATAATAATAGTAATAGACAGTGTGGATTCACGAGAGATAATTTCCGGCGCTTGCGCAGATCGAAGCGCCCGCGCCCTCTGACCTTTTCCGGCGCTTTCCGGCGCTTGCGCAGACCGAAGCACCCGCGTCCTCTGATCATTTGGGTGTGTGTGTTTACAAGAGGACAAAAACTATATAAATACTGTTCGTTTTCTCACACAAACCGCTCGTTTCGTGTCTTAAGCCATCAATGTGTACTTACGATGGGGAATTGTTTAATTTGGACGATGGGGAATTGTTTAATTTGGACTTTGTGCATGCTGTTTTGAGACAGTGACCATAGACCTGCATTATATGACTGACAGACAAGAACGGTTTGACCTAAAAATATCAAAATTGAAACTACTCCGAAAAAAAAGACACCTACATCTTGGATGCCTTTGAGGTAAGCTAAAACATACCAAAAATTAATTTCAAAGTGAACTATCCCTTTAAGTGTTTTTGCAGAGTGTCTTAAGCTAAATATGATATGCTGATATGCTCACACAAAAATCGCTGCAAAAGATGCTTTCCAACAGGTGTTTTACCATTCGTTGTAAAACTGTGGACCTATTTTTCTAAACGCCTCACACCCGTACATTCTTCCGTTGAGAGCTTGACTAATAGACACTCCAGCCCAGCGGAGTAACACTGTACCTCACAGCACATCCAATACAAGTCAATGGAGTTGGACAAAAACTACGATAAAACCTGTTGGAAAGCATCTTTTGCAGCGATTTTTGTGTGAGCATATCAGTGAACACCCCTGACCACTCGGTGAGTTTCACGTCTTTGTAAACGAAAGTTTAATGCGTTTTAGGAAGGATTGTTCCAGTGCACCTATGCAGCCATTGTGGAGGTGGGGGGTGCTACCACAGAAACCAAAAATTCTCGGGCCAGCAGCATGTGTCCAAATTTCAATCTTAACCGTTCTATTTCATCAGAAACGATCTGAAAACAGGGCTTTAAGTGTAAAATATCGAACTTGTCCTTTAACTGGGCACTCAAGTAAGTTTGTGTGCACTAGGAATCATATTTTTTCAAATAAAGACATGGTGACTCTCATTTTACATTTAGCACACAGTGTAAATGACATGAATATGCCAGAGGGCAACTGAATATAGCCCCAGCATAGTTTGAAATCAAGGGTTTAAAGTTTGTCGATCATGTGTCCCCAGTAAAGCTGAACTAATTCACACGGACTGACTGTCTATGCACACTTCAGAATATCTGACAGCTGGATTCGACTACGTCTGCAAGGATTGTGAAATTAAATGTTTTTTAAATATTCAAAGATTTGTTTAAATGATATAAATGCGTATATTTGCTGAATGCTCATGGTAAATGAGAAAGTATTAAGAGTCTTTGCCTTTCTGTTACAAATAATATAAAAGCAAACACTATAATACTTTTTCGTAAACAGTTTACTTTGTGTTCTATCCAACAACAGGTTCTATCCAGTAACGTATTAGACAAAACTGTTAAACAGAGACCATAAACTAATGAAGACGAAGAATAGGAGCGCTGTGTGCTCAGGGTCGCCCGTAAAAAATAAAAGTCAGCTTCACTGGGGACACATTATCGTCAAAATAAAAGTCCTGCTGTTATGAGGACATAAAAGTTTGCGATCTCTAAGACTCGCTTGAAAAGTAGAACGTGGACGTCTTCAAGATCGATCACGATATAAAATTGTCAGATTGCCCACCCCTACGTTAGAGTTCTGAAAAATTAAAGATATCAAACGGAAAGGTACTATGAGGTTACTGTTTTTTTTAACCTGTGACAAGGGGTGGTAGTGGCGCAGTGGATAAGACACATGCCTTTGGTGTGAGAGACCCGGGTTCGAATCCACTGTGAGACACCAATGTGTCCCTGAGCAAGACACTTAACCCCTAGTTGCTCCAGAGGCGTGCGACCTCTGACATATATAGCAATTGTAAGTCGCTTTGGATAAAAAGCGTCAGATAAATGTAAATGTAAATGTAAAGATGGAGCTTGGTGAAGGCAAGCTTCCCCTTCCCACACTTCATATTGAAACTGGCCATTACCTCATTTGTGGATACAAAAGAAAGAGGATTTAAATGTCCAAATAATTAATTATATACAACACATTATGAAGCGGTTGTTATAGTTTAGTAGGTTTGTCATATCTTGATGTCACACTGGTTTTATAACATGTTAAAATTGACACTTTCGGGGGGTGAGCAAAAACACAACGTTTTAGTGTGGGTCCTAAAAGGTTGAAAAAGTTAGAGAACAGACGCTACACGGTCATATAATGGCACATGCACTTTTACAAGTTGATTGTACTGAAATGTGTGTTGGCAGTGCCTGTACTCATCCATCATAAAATGATAAAAATCCATCCAGTGTTTTTTTTATTTTTATTTTTTATTCTTCTTATATGTGTCCTCCCAACTCTGTTCGATTTTGTGACATCACAAAATCGACGCCTCTCCCACGATGGTTGATTGACAGTAGCGTTTCAACACAGACCCGCCCTCGCGCCCTCGTGAGCGAGCTGTCAATCATAGCCCGCGCCGACCGGCGCGTTCATTGTTGATAGCTGGAGCACTGAGTAGAATGGCGTCTAAGCGATTGTGGTGTTCTGTTCTTGGGTGCAATAAGGAACACAGCATCATTTTGATGTTCATAAATCCGAAACCGCTGAAGACGCAGTGGCTGAGTTTGTTTTTGAAGGGAATATTCCCCACGATCAATGTCAATGCTTTCATGTTTGCGCGAATCATTTCACCAGACTGCTTTGCATTTCACCAGAGTTCAGTAAAAAGCTGGTTATTTGCTAAGAAGCTGCTCCAGAAAAAAGGATCAGTACCAACTATTCGTGTTCCTGCTGCACCTCCAGAAGAACTGAAGTGAGTGTAACGTTTTATTGACCTTTATATTAATCTTTATATTAATCTTTGCAAATCGCTAGCACGCTTCATGATGAATGCGGCTATTTTTACACTCGGGGACATTACGGCATGTTTTCTATGTATGACGTTCTCAATATAATTCATAATCCCATGTTTATAATAAACAACGCGTTATGGTTATTGTGTTACAAACGGTGTACGCACAGAACAGAGGGGCGGGGTGAGCAAAGCTCATTATCATTTAAAGACACGTATGCACTTAAACGGCATGCTGAAAGCAGAGCTATTTTTGACCAGGTAAAATTTGTGTTTTCTTACAATACTAATGAGAATTTTTAATTAAAGTATATTACAAACTTTTAATTTAGACCCTAAAGAATCATATTAGCTTGTACAAAAATGACATTATATGACCCGTTTAAAACCTGAAATTGTCTGCTCAATGCAGCGTTAGTGAGGAGCTGACTGACGAGATGATGACGGAAGATTTAGGTTTGAAAACGAAATGTAAAAGCACCTATTTAAGCAAGTTTGTCATTGTACTGTATTGTTTTGTTTTACATTAAGATTAATAATGAACCCACAAATCATATTTTTCCCTTATATTATAACTGAGGATGACATGGGCCCTTACGTTTTTAACACTAACCCATTCAAATGATTTGACATTTCTACAAACACACACACACACACACACACACATCTTGTTTTACCTGGGAATCGAACTCGTGATCTTATGTTCCAAGCGCCAACGCTCTACTGTTTGAGCTACAGCATCAGACTTTTCAACACAATTGTTGATAATTTAGGCTAAAAATAGGTTCGGCGCTTATTGCGGTTTGGAAAGAAACTGCATCTTGCAGTACATTTTAAATATAGCGATTTGGAAACGTGGATGGAGCAGTGAATAGGTTCAGTACACAGCAAAATGACATGACAAACTTGCATTTTGGAAAAGAGCTCTTCATTTGTAAATTAAAAAAATATTAATAATCATGTAAATTTCCTGCACCTGTCATAGACGTCCAAATGACGTCCAAAAAAATTACTCAGTTCAGGTCCAATGTTGAACGTAAATATGACGTCCAAGTTGGGTCATGGTTGGACGTCCAAATAGTGGACCTAGTTTGGACGTCGAAAAAAATTACCCAGTTCAAAGGTCCAATGTTGAACGTAAATATGACGTCCAAGTTGGGTCATGGTTGGACGTCCAAATAGTGGACCTAGTTTGGACGTCAAAAAAAATTACCCAGTTCAAAGGTCCAATGTTGAACGTAAATATGACGTCCAAGTTGGGTCATGGTTGGACGTCCAAATAGTGGACCTAGTTTGGACGTCAAAAAAGATTACCCAGTTCAAAGGTCCAATGTTGAACGTCAATATGACGTCC
This sequence comes from Leuciscus idus, assembly GCA_021554675.1. Lineage (NCBI taxonomy): Eukaryota > Metazoa > Chordata > Actinopteri > Cypriniformes > Leuciscidae > Leuciscus > Leuciscus idus. The sequence continues at coordinate 10,840,678 of CM038625.1, read as the reverse complement.
AAGTTGGGTCATGGTTGGACGTCCAAATAGTGGACCTAATTTGGACGTCGAATAGATGTCCAGAATTGGTCATGGACCGACGGACCCAATATAGACATGATCTGCACGTCTATCCGACGTCCAATGTTTAGTGGGCTTATTGTAAAGTGTTACCGATTTTGTTATACACCGAACCGATTCAGTGTTAGACAGATCAGTTGTTTTAACCATTCATTAAAGTGAATCGGTTCAAAGCAGGGCTGTACGCTTAGCTTTTGTGCTCCTAGTGAAAAAATTTAGGAGCACAGAAAAAAATTTAGGAGCACTACTAAATTTCATAAATAACACAATTTTATTATTTTACACTCAAATCACGTACACAGTAACACATGTGCACTAATACATATAAACACAGGGCCATCATAAGGCCTACTGTAACCCTCAATTAAACACAGAGAACACCCCTGTCCCACATCTTTTTGTAGTCAAGTCGCCTGGCACGCTTGGCTTAGTTCATCCAGCGGTCCACTGCAGGACTTGGATCATAGTCCTCAAGACTGGGCCCCTCCAGGGTGATCCTCATGAGGTCTTCGGTGGTGGAGACTGCAAGGCTGCTTCTTTTGGAGCTCTTTATGCGGTTCTGTGCAGAGAAGCCCCTTTCGCACTGGGCAGCCGAAATGGGCAACACTAGCATCAGCTGCACCAACTCCAGTATGTTCTAGGGGGATTAAGATAGGCCTTACTTATCTCATCTTTAACCACCAATAATAGGAGAAGGGCACTGCAGCATGCAAATACTCAGCAGTGTTTGCTTACCTTGTAATCCTCCCTGTATGGCTCCTTGGTCAGCATGGTCTCCCACAGGCCACTGTAGGACTTGTCCTTGAAAGTTTGACTGACCAAGATCTTCAGTCCCTGCCACTCATCCTCAACAGCTGCCAGGTCACACCCTGATCTGTAGAGATTTAACAGAGGAAGTTAGCAAATACCCAGGCATCATTGTTCACATCACATCACAGCAGTGCAAAATACATTCTTACCTCTCAAGAGGCTCTCTGAAATGCCTCACCAGGTCTGCCACATCACCATCACCGAAGGTCAGAAGGCTGCCCTGATCATCTGGCCATGTGTCATGATTGAAGACTCTGAAGGCCTGCACCGGGGTCTTGACTTCAGCGTCATCATTCAGGAGCCCACCAAACCTGGCTTTTAGCTCAGTCACACCAATAGTGATAGCTGCCTCCATGTGTTTCTTCAGCTGTGGATGGGTGAGGTCTGTGAGACCTGTCAGATTCCCCTTCAGTGGTATTCCCTTTGAGAGAGAGAGAGAGAGAGAGAGAGAGAGAGAGAGAGAGAGAGAGAGAGAGAGAGAGAGAGAGAGACACAGAGACAATCACACAAAATAGTTTTAAAGACTGCATTTCTCCAAATCTTTACATTGAATAGACCTACACTAATTCTCATATAGTGACAGATTCTCACACTTCTGCTCTAAACATTTGTTTCCATTAGATCCTAACAAACTCATCCTAACACACCTGGAATCTGCACTCATCATCTCCACGCTGAGCAAGCATGGTCTGGATCTTCTCCAGCATGCCTCCTGACTTTGCCCTAGACTTAAGTCCTTCTAGTCTTGTCACTGTCTTCCTCAGCTCTGACGTAGCTTGGGGGAGGATCAGGTCATTTCTCTGCAGGGTGAGGCTAAGTGAAGACAGCTCCTCGAACATGTCAGAGAGAAAATGGCAGAATACACAAAAAGGTGCACTCTCCATTTCTCTCTTTACCTGTGTAGCAGTAGATGATCTACATGATCTGATCAATACAAAATAAGTGTTGTATTCCTAGCCACCTCATCATCTGCCAACCATTCAAGTCTGAAATGTCATTTAACTTAAAACCTATTTTGTTTAACTTAATGTTGTAAAACTGACCTTCTTTGCCCGTCCTTGAACCTCCACTGTACCTGCAACAGCCAGGTGCTCCATGTGCTGCAGGACAGTGGAGTACTGGCCATTGTCTGTGGCAAGGTTCTTGTCTGCTCCATGTCGCAGGAACACTTTGAGGGCCCTGTGGACATGGGGGATCCAGCGTGTCCCTTTGACAGTAGACGGTGTGCAGACATCCACACCCAGCTCTTTCCCTAGTTGATGGAGCTCTCTCTTGGACTTTCCACTGAAGTGGTAGGTCTTCCACACAAGATGCAGAAGATCGTAGACCTGGGACACCATTGGTTCTTTCTTCTGGAGGGTTAGGATCGCCAGCTCTAGTCTGTGAAAGCCAAAATATAGTTTAAAAAAAATAACTATCCACCTTCCTCTTCTTTTTTTCCCTACTCTGTTACAGTGGTGTGTCTGTGTCCCTTTTTGTGTGTGACTGACAAATAATTTAGGTTGTGTGTGCACACACGCATGTGACAAATGTGCATGTATGTCTGCTACCACATAACCATTTTTTCCAGTTACAAACCTGTGTGGCATGCAGTGGATAGGGATAATATACTCCCCTGCCTCTCTTTGCAGGAGAGCAATCACTCCTCCACGGTGGCCCATATTCACTGAGGCACCATCTGCCCCAAAGCTGATCATCTTCTTCATCCATGACCCTCCATTGTCGTCTGGGCAAACTGCATTGAATGCAGCCTTGGTTGCATCCAGAACACCTTGAAGGATAGCATAAAAACAATAAGAACTTTTGTGGCCTTAAAACAAACAAGATAGTGACTCAATTATGCATTTATGAAACTATACAAAAATAAAGGTTACTCTTGCTGCTAGACCGTGACCACCTACCATTGGCATGGGAGTGTTCAAGGGTCTGTTGTCCAACAAGGAGAGTGACTGGCTTCCCACCCTCTACCAGACGCACATAGACAATCTCACACTCTGTGTTTGATATGTCAGTGTCACCATCAATGAGAACTGCAAGGTGCTTTGCTGTTCTCAGCTTAGCAGCTAGGTTCTCTTTCAAGAGATCGGCAACTTGTCCAATCATTTCTGCACACCTGTATGAATGAGAACACTGTTGTAAAACACTTAAGCTTTGTAATTTTAAGTTTTATTGGATACAAACAGTGTTGCAGAACAACTGCTTATCTCCCTGCAACTGAGGCCAAGAAATAAATACATAGCCTGGCATATGTAGTATGTAGTATACACATACTAAGCTACATACTGTTACATAACATGACTGACATCACATGCAGTTACATTACTTATCATAATGGTACTATACACATGCCAGAATGACAACATTGCTTTGTTTTAGTAAAAAGCTATGATTTTAAATATTATTATTATTACTACTATATTAATATTATTGGAAAATATTACCTGACATGGTTGTCATAGGTTGGGTTGATATCAACGCCGTTCTTCTTGTGCAGCGTCATAAGTGGCCCAAACTTGACAAACGGCTCTTCCTCCTTGGCGATGAAGTAGGCGATGTTCATTTTGATTTTAAGCTGCCTCCTCATCTCCACCTCGGACAACATCACCTGCCTGTCCAGAGCTGCGGTCACTGTCAAGGCTGGTTTGTTTTGTCTCAGCATGTAACTGTCTCTGCAGGCGATGTGCCGCTTGGAGTAGTTATGTTTGGTTACACTATCTTTTTTAAAATGGGGGTTTCCAGAAAAAAATGCCGAATTTCCTGCCTGCTTTTGGCCTTTACAGTATTTACAAAACATGAGGTTGTCCTCAAATTCCAACCAGGAGAAGAGCTTGATCCAGTCGGCTTTAAATTTGTAAACCTTGCTAGCACTACCGGTGCTAGCTAGGCTAACTGTTGGCATCTCCTCCGGCTCGACGGAGTCAACATCGTCAGTCCCAGATTCCACTTCTCCCACATTTCTCTCACCGATGTCCGCTCTGTCAGCGGTTTCGCTTTGCTTTTTTAGGAAATACGAGTCAATTCTCTTCATTGTACACGGTCAGTTAATTTTCCTTCAACGTTCGAGTTGAGCGGGCTACGACTGTCACACCGATATCGCTCCGCTCAACTCCACCGCATCGTCGGACTCCGCAGTGGCGTGGAGAAACTAGTCCTCCTCTCGTACACACGTACACACGTACACACACACACACACACACACACACACACACACACACACACACACACACACACACACACACACACACACACACACACACACAGAGAGAGATCAATCTGTCCTAATTTTAACTTCCGCGGGCGGTGAATCGCCCGTGCTGGCCGGGCGGCGCGGATGTTTTCATTCATGAACTCGCCGCAGGGCGACGTCACCGCATCTCATCACATGAGTTCTGTGTTTTGCAGGTGTGAAAAAGAAGTTGTAGGACAGTGCTTGTCCATTTTTTATACAGAGATGCGCGAGAATTGTGGGCTACTCTACTTTGATACACATAGTATGGATTTAGTTTAGGAGCAAAATGCGAATGAAAGGGTTGAAATCCGTAGTCGCACCGGTGCTCCCTTTTTATTTTTTCTACTCGCACAAACTATTTTTAGGCGCATATGCGAGTGAAATGCTTGCACTGTACAGCCCTGCAAAGGAGTCATTAGTTCGCGAATCGGACGTATCATTAGCAGACTTGTACGCGTTGTGTGATTATCCCGGCAGTTTTAGGACATCGCACAAGATTTGTCAACACAGAAAACATTTAATCATTGGATAGGTTTTGTTTAGTTTATTGAAAGTGTTTTTTATGTCAGCTGAATGGGCGGAACGCTTTTCAGAGAAGGAAAGGTAAAAAAGTTTTTTTTTTTTTTTTGCACAATTCACACACAGCGGTAGCCTAATTCAGGAAAAAAATATCCGAATGCTCCACGTGAAACCTCGTTCTTCCGATCTTTTACCATTGTGTCAATTCTCAATTGATTTAGATTAATAAGTGCGAGGGAGTGAGAGAGAGCAAGACAGTTTGAAGACGCGCGCGCGACCGGGCCTCTCTCTCTGCTCGTTCTTTCAGTAATATGCGATTTTCCTCAGACATACGTTTTTCTCCCACACAAAAACAGAATTTTATTCCAAATATGTAAAATTCCGCGTTGACACTAGATTCCGCGTTAATTTGCCAATTCCGCGATTGCGGAAATTATAGGGCCCTAAAATAGTTCGTGTGTGGGCACTGTAGTTTTTTTTTTATGAGGCTACAGACTAGCTACTGAATATTTAGGCCTAAATGACTGATCTCCCGGTAATATAGTGTCCTACTCTGCCCCTCCTCATGATGATGTATTTGCAGCTGTTTCTATAGAAAAATGCTGTGTCACTCGCACGAGTGCGCCCAAATATTATACTCGCATGTGCGAGTGAAATGGGCGCACTGTAGAGTATGGAGGTATTTTTGGTGCAAAACTACTGAACGCCTGTGACAGTGAAATCTGTAGTTGTAGAGAATAGCCACACATGTGTATCAGTAAATTTGAAGTCACAGAGAGAAATGTTTTAAGAGTTGCAAACTTGTAGACTTTTTTTTATCTTCCACAAACACAAAACAACAGTTACACCTTCTCAAATTCTTCATTGCAGGTGCACAAATCCTATTCTACAAATCACAAATTAAGAAACTCATACGCTCACATTTTTGCTACAGTTGCTGCAGTGAATATGGTGCAAAACGCATTTACACACCTGCATCAAAAAATGTGAAGTCATGGAGAAATTTAGCTCATCTGCAAATCAGTATGTGAATTCATCCAATGAGAGTTGCACACTTGTAGAATATTTTCTCACAAATGTCTTGTATATTTTTCTAGCACAAACACAAGTAGGCTACATAACTACAGCTGCTTGAATCTGCTGCGACGAATCTCAAACACTGTTTTTCGCTTTCAAGTGACAAGTTTCGCGCGCTCTCCCTTTTGCACCAAGTGCACCGTGAAATGTGGAGCAAAAGTGAGTTGTGCATCTGTAGAGGCAGTGGGCAGAGCCTACATGAATATTCATGAGTTTCCCGGGCATGCGCGTGGAACTGCTCATTCTAGTTCACGCTCCTCGTTTCTCAGCAGGTTTAATGGATTATTTCAAAAAAGGTAAATATAGTTTCAGCGCGAACTTAAACTACAATTGTGTATCGTTTTGTTAAATTTGTTAAATGTTTTTATTAATTCGTCACTGACTGAATGATTGCTGGCATTCACTTCGTGTAGGCCTATATACAGCAGCTACAGCAAACTTCAACTCGTTGTATAAATTGCACCTTGCGAAGCTTTAAAACTGGCTTTTACTAATTGTTATCATTTGTTGATTGCAATAAATAAAATAAACCCTCATAAATGTATCTGTGGGCTAACACTTTTTTTAAATATATATACTGGTGTGATTGTTCTTTAATTCTTGTTCGTTTAAATAAGCCAAATCATTTAAGACCAAACTCAAGCATGAATGTGTTGCTTTAATACATACGTACAATTTGGATTAAACAAAATTGTATGGACAAAAGTGGATAAATTCCATTTGATACAACTAGGTTACTGTAAATGAGAAACAAAAAACACTTAACATTATTTTACGTAATAAGGGCATGCGCGTGGAACTGCTGCGTCTAGTTCACGCTCCTCGTTTCTCAGCAGGTTTAATGGATTATTTAAAAAAAGGTAAATATAGTTTCAGCGCGAACTTAAAATACAATTGTGTATCATTTCATAAAGTTCATAATGTTTTTATTAGTTTGCACGTTTTGTGCATTCGTTAATGACTAAATGTTTGCTGGCATTCACTTCGTGTAGGCCTATATAAAGCACAGCAAACTTCAACTCGTTCATTTCGTTGTGCTTTTCCTCTGTGCAATGCTTTAAACTGTCTTTTGTTATCATTTGTTGAATGTCACTGCAATAAAAAAAATAAAAAAAAATTACGTTCCACTTTTACCGTAAAACCAAAAATTCCAGAACACCTGAATGATTACAGCAACACTTATTTCCAACAGAGGAGCAGAATATTCCTAAATACATGAACCATTACCATTTAATTTATTTATTGCTAAGCTCTTCTGATACCTTACCTTATGAAGCTTTACAACTGTGTCATCTCTGGCTATAATCTCGGGGAAATAACTCCACAACCATATCCATGTCCAAATAAACATTTTGCACCCTACACTGATTTTTCACTTTGTCATGTTCTTTCTTTGACCTTATGTGTTGCTCTGTGTGCGTGGATGATACACAATGATGACCATTGATACAAATGCATGATCTACTTCTGACTTGAACTCTTGAAAATGAAACCTTTAAACTTTGTTGGATCAATGTTAAAACATGACATTCTGGGATTTAAGATTTGTATGACAAAAGTTTGGAATCACTATGATTTAAGAAATGTTATACTTTTATAGCAGGTGTAATGGCAATTTTCAGAAGTTAATATCAAACAGCATCAGAGGTGTAAGAAAACTTTCAAGAGACAAAATTGTAATAAAGAGAAAAGGTTTATTTCAATGAGGATTCTTTTCACAAAAGCCGCAGCCACCCAGCTTTGAAATAGAATACCTATTAGACATAATAAAACATAGACATTTTATACAGTTTCTTGGCAAAAACTCCTCCTTCCAGGTTTCTTGTAAATTTCCAGAAAGATACCCCCTATCTTCAGCTAGTTCGGACTGGTTTCTACCCCCCTGGTACAGGTCACACTGTTCTATGTCCCTGAGACACCCAAAGGCCTTCATCTACGACCTAAATTGGCCCTCTCGCTTCCCTGTCCTTCTTCAGCTGCTTGAAAACCTCACAGAAACATATGATTAAACAGTTTGGAAACGAATGATTATAAGAAACGCTGGATTTTCCACAACAGCAGGCAAGGTCAATTTCCACACTTCATTAAGCAACACAACCATAACACTGTGATAATAATCAGAAATGTTTCTTGAGCAGCAAATCAGTAGCCTATTAGAATGATTTCTGAAGGGTCATGTGACACTGAAATCTAAAGTAAAATGAGCTCTGCCATCACAATATTTTTTTTTTAAACATTAAAATAGAAAACAGTTGATAAAAATAATTCACAATATTACTGTTTTTCAGAAATATGTAGTCTTGGTACCTTAGAGGTAGGCTACCTTACCTAAGAACCTTACTAATACCAAACTTTTGAACAGTGTATATATTATTATATCAAAACCAGCACAAGCACACCTTGCAATCAAAACATAAAAAATAATATTGTTACATTATTTTACCAGTATGCTTGTAAATATTTTTTTAGAACATCAAATTGGTGACTTATTATATTCCGTAAAATAATGTTATGTGTTTTTTTGTTTCTCATTAACAGTAACCTAGTTGTATCAAATGTAGCCTAATTTATTCACTTTTGTCCATACAATTTTGTTTAATCCAAATTGTACGTATGTATTAAAGCAACACATTCATGCTTGAGTTTGGTCTTAAATGATTTGGCTTATTTAAACGAACAAGAATTTAAGAACAATCACACCAGGATAAGGATTATATATATTTTAAAAAGTGTTAGCCCACAGATACATTTATGATGGTTTATTTAATTTATTGCAATCAACAAATGATAAAAATTAGTAAAATCCACAGTTTTAAAGCTTCGCAAGGTGCAATTTATACGACGAGTTGAAGTTTTCTGTAGCTACTGTATATAGGCCTACACGAAGTGAATGCCAGCAATCATTCAGTCAGTGACGAATTAATAAAAACATTATGAATTTAACAAAACGATACACAATTGTAGTTTAAGTTCGCGCTGAAACTATATTTACCTTTTTTGAAATAATCCATTAAACCTGCTGAGAAACGTCTCAGGTTACGACTGTAACCTATGTTCCCTGAGAACAGGGAACGAGACACTACGTCAGAATGACGCTATGGGGAACGCCTCAGGCGTGACAGGTGTCTGAAATAAATATCAACTCACGTCAATCATGTTGACCGGCGACAGCCCGTGAATCATCAGCTTGATTGATTAACGCGCGACCTGGATGTATAAAGGGGAGCCTTGCACACATGACAACATCCTATCGTCTGAAGGGACTGTTGCAGGCAGGCCCCGAGGCATGGCAGGAAGATGTAGTGTCTCGTTCCCTGTTCTCAGGGAACATAGGTTACAGTCGTAACCTGAGACGTTCCCTTTCGAAAGGGAACTCTACACTACGTCAGAATGACGCTATGGGGAACGATATACCAACGCCACCATGCTAAGGGGAGTGCATGCCCTCAGGTCACACTGGGCTGTCAGTGACAGCATTCCCTATGGTCATCGCCCAAGCTAAAGGATACCACAGAAAACCTCACAGTTTTAAGGGAAGGTCTACCTGGGCCAGCTCAAAGGCCTAGGACCACAATTCAAAAACTAGAAAGGGTCCCTTCTAGGGAATGTGGCTAGGGGACCCGAGGGAACCCCAGCCAGTCACTATTCAGGGGAACGTGCCACCTGAAATGCCACCAGGCAGGCCTGACCTGGTGTCACTACATAAGACACTACAGTCTGGCCACTTCCTGTCTGTCCGAAGACAGAGCCTCTGGACACTTGCCTTAGGAAGGCATCCAACCCAAGGGACTGCGAAGCAGGCAGTGAACCACTCAGCCCGGATCTCAGAGACGGGACATCCTGGAGAGTATGACTCAGCATAGTGCTTTACAACCCTTGCCAGCGAGGGGAGTTTCTCTACTCGATCCATGGATCTACCCAGTGTTTGTGTTTCAAAACACTGAGGAGGCCTGTGAGGGCCTAAAGGGAGCTTACCTCCAGGAAGGCCTGGTAGGACCTCTAACCTGGCGACCACAACATGGGGGAGCTTGTATTCAACCACAATATGTGGGAGCTTACCTTCAGGAAGGCCGGTGAGGCCTCTGACCTGGCGACCACAGCATGTGGGAGCTCATATTAGGAAGGCCGGTGAGGCCTCTAACCTGGCGACCACAGCATGTGGGAGCTCATATCAGGAAGGCCGGTGAGGCCTGTAACCTGGCGACCACAACATGTGGGAGCTCATATTCAGGAAAGCCGGAGAGGCCTGTAACCTGACAGTCACTGTGGGGCTACCTTCAGAAAGGCCTACCTGTAACCACATAATGTGGGAGATAGCTTGAAAGGGAGGCGCCTGTCGTAAGACATTGCGACAGAAGACGCATCTAGAGTGGGACCCAAGGTGAAGAACCGGAGTCTGAGCCACGTAAAAAAGGGAATGAAGTGGACAGCGCATAACCCTTACCATTAATATGAATTTTAGAAAGTACACGACACGAAAGTGTGTGTGCTTAGCCATTCCGAATCCAGGAAGGCCTGGTGAGGCCTGAAACCTGGCTACCACAGTAGGTGCTCTCAGGAAGGCCTATGAGGCCTGTAACCTGACGACCACAGCATGTGGGAGCTCATACTCAGGAAGGCCGATGAGGCCTGTAACCTGGTGACCACAGTAGGTGGGAGCTCATATCAGGAAGGCCGGTCAGGCCTATAACCTGACGACCACAGTAAGTGGGAGCTCATTCTCAGGAAGGCCCCTGAGGCCTGTGACCTGACGACCACAGACTGTGGGAGCTCGTATCCAGGAAGGCCGGTGAGGCCTGTAACCTGGCAACCACAGCATGTGGGAACCCATGATCAGGAAGGCCAGATGAGGCCTATAACCTGATGGACACAATGCGTGGGAGCTCACATTCAGGAAGGCCTGATGAGGCCTGCAACCTGACATGTGGAAGCTCACAACCAGTGAGGCCTAAACCCTAGCGACCACAGTGAGTGGGAGTTCACATTCAGGAAGGCCTGGAGAGGCCTGTAACCTGACATGTGAAAACTCATAACCAGGAAGGCCTTTAGGAAGCCTGAAGCCTGGTGACCACTGAATGTGGGAGCTTAACACTCAGGAAGGCCTGTGAGGCCTGAAACCTGGCGACCACAGTATGTGGGAGCTCATACTCAGGAAGGCCTATGAGGCCTGAAACCTGGTGACCACAGTAAGTGGGAACTCACATTCAAGAAGGCCGGATGAGGCCTATAACCTGACATGAGGAAGCTCATAACTAGGAAGACCTGCGACCACGGTGTGTGGGAGCTCATACTCAGGAAGGCCGGGTGAGGCCTGTAACCTGGCGGCCACAGTATGTGGAAGCTCACATTCAGGAAGGCCAGGTGAGGCCTGTAACCTGACATGTAGAAGACCATCACCAGGAAGGCCGGTGAGGCCTGTAACCTGGCGACCACAGTATGTGGGAGCTCATAACCAGGAAGGCCGGATGAGGCCTGTAACCTGATGACCACAGTATGTGGGAGCTCACATTCAGGAAGGCCGGTGAGGCCTGTAACCTGACATGTGGAAGCTCATAACCAGGAAGGCCTGGTGAGGCCTATAACCTGGCGACCACAGTATGTGGGAGCTCATACTCAGGAAGGCCTAGTGAGGCCTATGACCTGATAACCACAGTATGTGGGAGCTCATATTCAAGAAGGCCTGGTGAGGCCTATAACTTGATAACCACAGTATGTGGGAGCTCATTCAACCACAGTATGTGGGAGCTCATACTCAGGAAGGCCTAGTGAGGCCTATGATCTGATAACCACAGTATGTGGGAGCTCATATTCAAGAAGGCCTGGTGAGGCCTATAACTTGATAACCACAGAATGTGGGAGCTCATATTCAACCACAGTATGTGGGAGCTCATTTTCAGGAAGGCCTAGTGAGGCCTATGACCTGATAACCACATTATATGGGAGCTATATTCAAGAAGGCCTGGAGAGGCCTATAACTTGATAACCACAGTATGTGGGAGCTCATATTCAGGATGGCCTAGTGAGGCCTATGACCTGATAACCATAGTATGTGGGAGCTCATTCAACCAAGGTATGTGGAAGCTCATATTCAGGAAGGCCTAGTGAGGCCTATAACCTGATAACCACATTACTCCTTGACAGTCAATTCCTGGGAGCTCACCTCAGGGAGGCCCAAGCGCTGTCCGGTTGCAAAATGGGGACTGTCTGGTCAAGGAGGCCTGTTAAGACCTACTACCTGACCATCGAAAAAATCTTTAGATTTACTTTCTTACCCAAAACATTTTGCCCCAGACTCTAAAACAGGAGACGTGGTCTGAAAAGAAACAGAAATATGTTAATTTCACATTTTACAAAAAGACCAGAATTACACCTGCTCTTTTTGTTCACTGCTCATCATTTTAATTCCTCAATTAAAATGCAGCCAAAAAACACTGGATAACGCGATCTGGATGATAGGCTGAATTACTAAATATCTAATTTCTTAAAAGTCAGATAATATTCATCATTTTAATTCATAGAATTAAATGCAGCCATAATCACCAGACAATACTGTTTTAACATTTATACGTTCTCGTAATCTACACACTGCCTCGGCAAGCGCGAGAAACGAGCCGTTAAAATATATTTGGCTTTCATCCCTCGAAAAGAAAGTCAACAGGTGCGAGGTTGAAACATCCGACAGCGCACGGATTTTTTCTTTCTCACGCGCGCCGAGATATTTCTTAATGAACACTGCCAGCACCCTCAGGAACTGACTGTGAACGCCTCGTACCCAAACAGTATTGTTTCACAGATCGCGCGCACCACAGTGCTCAGATGCTGAACCCTCCTCCCTCGAGAAAAGGGTCCGACGAGAGCGGAGCATCTTTAAATGAAAAACGCTCACAATTTGCACAAGAGGCTCTCTCGAGAGCCTCCCGCGCGCTTCAGCGATATTCTCAAACAGACAAACAGTCCCTGAAGACGAAAAGATGTTGTCATGTGTGCAAGGCTCCCCTTTATACATCCAGGTCGCGCGTTAATCAATCAAGCTGATGATTCACGGGCTGTCGCCGGTCAACATGATTGACGTGAGTTGATATTTATTTCAGACACCTGTCACGCCTGAGGCGTTCCCCATAGCGTCATTCTGACGTAGTGTAGAGTTCCCTTTCGAAAGGGAACGAGGAGCGTGAACTAGAATGAGCAGTTCCACGCGCATGCCCGGGAAACTCATGAATATTCATGTAGGCTCCGCCCACTGCCTCTACAGATGCACAACTCACTTTTGCCCCACATTTCACGGTGCACTTGGTGCAAAAGGGAGAGCGCGCGAAACTTGTCACTTGAAAGCGAAAAACAGTGTTTGTGATTCGTCGCAGCAGATTCAAGCAGCTGTAGTTATGTACTTGTGTTTGTGCTAGAAAAATATACAAGACATTTGTGAGAAAATATTCTACAAGTGTGCAACTCTCATTGGATGAATTCACATACTGATTTGCAGATGAGCTAAATTTCTCTGTGACTTCACATTTTTTTATGCAGGTGTGTAAATGCGTTTTGCACCATATTCACTGCAGCAACTGCAGCAAAAATGTGAGCGTACGAGTTTCTTAATTTGTGATTTGTAGAATAGGATTTGTGCATCTGCAATGAAGAATTTGAGAAGGTGTAACTGTTGTGTTGTGTTTGTGGAAGATAAAAAAAAAGTCTACAAGTTTGCAACTCTTAAAACATTTCTCTCTGTGACTTCAAATTTACTGATACACATGTGTGGCTATTCTCTACAACTACAGATTTCACTGTCACAGGCGTTCAGTAGTTTTGCACCAAAAATACCTCAATAGTAGAGCCCTGAATGACTTTTGATATAAAACTTAAATAGTAATAGCAAATAATTACAAAACTCTAAATTATCCATGATCCACAGGAATACTCCAGACAGTCTTTTAAAATATGCAACTTATATACATAAACACGCAATACAGCCAAATTGCTCCACGTCATTTATTTTTGTGGAAAGCCAGTGCAGGCCTGAGCGGCGGTCATATTTTGTACCGCCATGCGGTACATCTAGTTATGTAATTACTTACAGTGTGATGCACAATCGATAAAACTTATCCGGCTAATACACCATATTCCACTCTACAAACTATATTCAGCCGATCTCCTTTTCCCGTTACCATCCGTCAACTTTCTTCTCAGTCACTTCGCGAACTCCGGTGGAAAGTTTGGAATAGTCCATTTCTCACTGAATGACAGGGGTGACTGGGAGAGTCCATGTGCCAAAGGGGAACACTTTCTACAAATAATAATAAGGCAAGATACCCTGTTGAAATATGTGAGATGTGTGGTTTATATAAACTGCAAAAGTAAAGTATAAATTAAAATGATTGTGACCAATGTGAAGGGGGAGGAGAATTTATACGAGTGCCACGTTTAGTCGATAAAACACATTCGCAAAGGATACACCTGTGTATCCTCGCTCATAACTCCTCAGGAAGCCTCCTCACTCCTCGTTCCTCACTCCTCGTTCCTCACTCCTCGTTCCTCACTCCTTGATTCTCACTCCTCGATTCTCACTCCTCGATTCTCACTCCTCAGTCCTCACTCCTTGATCCTCACTCCTCACTCCTCGATCCTCACACCTCGATCCTCACTCCTCGATCCTCATTCCTCGATCCTCACTCCTCGATCCTCACTCCTCAGCCCTCACCTCTCAGTCCTCACTCCTCAGTCCTCACTCCTCGATCATCACTCCTCGATTCTCACTCCTCGATCCTCATTCCTCGATCCTCACTCCTCGATCCTCAGTCCTCACTCCTCGATCATCACTCCTCGATCATCACTCCTCGATCATCACTCCTCGATTCTCACTCCTCGATCCTCATTCCTCGATTCTCACTCCTCGATCCTCATTCCTCGATTCTCACTCCTCACTCCTCATTCCTCGATCCTCACTCCTCAGCCCTCACTCCTCAGCCCTCACTTCTTAGTCCTCACTCATCAATCCTCACTCCTCACTCCTCCATTCTCACTCCTCACTCCTGGATCCTCACTCCTTGTTTTGGTTCAATTGATTCGAAGCTTTGAAAAGATTAATTTCTCCCATCACTAATGGCAGGAGAAACACAATGCAACCAGGTAGGGCCTAGTCATTGTATCTGTTAAGTGGCCTATCGAGGGGTTTTCATCCTTCTAATGCCTAATACAAGGAAGGCCGAATTCTACAAGCAGGTTATTTGTGACTTAAATACAAATAACTTAGAAAGGGAAATTAATTCATGCACTTTAACAAAACAGTATTACTGTCTCTCCATTGACAGCTACGCAACTACCACTTTGACACTTCAAAAAGTTCATAAAGAGATCGTAAAGCTAATCCATTAGTAAATATGCCTATATAATATACTGTAGTTTAAAGTCACTGTCCAGTAGAATAGTTATTAAGATATCTATCTATCTATCTATCTAGGTCAGGGTTTCTCAAACTCGGTCCTGGAGGGCCACTGTCCTGCACAGTTTAGCTCCAACCCTGATCAAACACACCTAGCTGTGAGTTTCTAGTGATCCTGAAGACATTGATTAGTTTTCTCAGGTGTGTTTGATCAGGGTTGGAACAAAACTGTGCAGGACTGTGGCCCTCCAGGACCAAGTTTGAGAAACCCTGATCTAGGTCATTTATCTAGGCCATCTATCTATCTATCATAATCATTGTTATGTAACTTGTGGTTTTATGACATATAGAATGGATTTCCTCAAAGTGACGCCCCTGAACATGATGTGGGACAAAAGGAACTGTGATTGGATGCGTTACATGTTGGTCAAACGTCCTCTTGGGTGGACAAATGACCCATTTACTCAAAAACTACTGATAAATGGGTCATTTTCACTGTCACTGTCATTGTTGTGTGTGGTGTACAAAGAATTGGAGTCTGTGTTTTAGTTGCGTACCTCATTATATTGTGTAGATATGTAGTCTCACATAGTATAACACAATATATTGTTTTTTTTACTTACATGTTTTAAAGTAAACCATGTGCTTTAAAAGCATGGCTTATTTCAGTGCTATATTGTTTGAGTAAAATTTACAAACAAAGAGTGAGTGAAATGTACTTGAAACAGAGTATTGCAAAGTAAACTTCAAATGAGTAAGCAGAAATTACTCCAACTCTAACTGGCCAAGGTAAATTTACTTATGCTCTTTGTTAATTTGACCTAACTTAGTTAATTCCATACATGTGACATTTGCTTAAAAAATATGAGTGCAAAAACTTAAGTATATATATATATATTATTTTTATTTTTTTTTATTTTTTTTTTCAGTGAAGAACTAGACCTTGAACACTGGTCTCGCACGCAAACAGGAACTCAAGACACGCACGAACATTTGACCTCTCTTAATTGTTACTATAAATCTATAACTAAAATGCCAGAAATGATAAAGTTTGATCTTTGTCCAGGACACCCAGATGTTATTGCCTGATATTATGTGTATAAATATGACCCATCTTCATTCAATAGATATGAGAATGTTATGGTGTTACACAGGCTCTGGCTCTTCACCAAATCTTCCTCTGAGATTCTCAACAATTTAACAACCAAAGTGAGTTCTGAATAAATGTTCTTCCTGAAGTATTTTTGTGCTTTGTGTTTAAATGCGTTGAGAATCGCAGTGTGCAGCATATGAGTGCATGCAGTCATTTAACTTTTCCTGCTTATTAATTTCAGGTTCATCATGGCAATGCTGAAAAGTTGTCTGCTTCTTTTCATTATCTTCTCTATGGGGAATACAGAAGGTAACCAAGACATTTATTTGAAAAACCCCTTGCTATTTAAAAACATTTTGGAAATGTACAATATTCCATTGACTAATATATGCATGATTAATAAGGGGTTTACAGTGTATAAAGTACACATATTTTCAGCACATAATCACAAAAACATAAAATAAGCTACATAAATAAAAATGTAAACATTATTTCCAGTGAATGTTACAAGAAATGTTAATGGACTGGACACAGTTGATTTAGACAGTAGATGCCCCGCTGGATGGATAAAATTTGGACTCCGATGTTACAAGTACGTTTCTCATCCGGCTAACTGGATCACAGCAGAGGTAATGTGTTACAACAAGATGATTTGGTCACACTTTATATGAGGTGTCTTTAACTACATCTAAAAGACAGATGTAAAGACATGTATGTACACAATAAGTGCAATGTCAAATGATTCATTTGAACTGATAAAAATGATTCTGTGGTGAAGTAAATGCTACAGAAAACAAAAAAAACAAACAAATGTAATTTCTACATGAAAATGTTAGGTCAGGCAAAAAATAAAACAAAGTAAATTACACTGAACAAAATTATAAATGCAACACTTTTGTTTTTGCCCCCATTTTTCATGAGCTGAATTCAAAGATCTAAGAATTTGTCTATCTACACAAAAGGCCTATTTCTCTCAAATATTGTTCACAAGTGAACACTTCTACTTTGCTGATCCATCCACCTCACAGGTGTGGCATATCAAGATGCTGATTAGACAGCATGATTATTGCACAGGTGTGCCTAATAAAAGGCCACTCTAAATTGTGCAGTTTTACTGTACTGGGGGAAAAACTGGTACTGAGCAAATAATCAATCAGAGCAGACTTTGTTTGCAAATGTTTAAAATGTTGTCACTTTTGCTTTATGTTAAAAAAAAAAAATATATATATATTGTTTTGACAATAAAAAAAATCTGTCTCTTTAGAGAAACTGTCAAAGTCTTGGTGCGAATCTCGCATCTTTGCATACTACACTGGAAAATGATTTCCTGCTGAGTCTGTTGCCTTCTTCTTCCACAAATACTTGGGTTGGTGCTCATGATGCTGTACAAGTAAGTTCAATTGTGTGTCCTAAAGAGACCTATTTGTTTGCTTAAACAAAAAATTCTGCTTTGAACAGTAAAGGCAAAGTTTCTAATGAAGATAGTTTGACTTCAAATCTGAACTTAATTCGCTTCTTCCTGAAGTCTGACAACAGTAGTGCACTCTTTGTACTCACTCTATTCACTCTTTAGGAAGGACACTGGTTATGGAGTGATGGAACTGTGTTTTTGTATACCCACTGGTGCGCTACAGAACCTAACAATTACCACCCTCCCGAGAACTGTTTGCAGATTACCTGTAAGAATACAGTCTGATTTTTTTAATACTTTCAGTTATAATTTACAATCCAATTTCACATCATACAGTAACATGAAATGACTCATTTGGATTTCACAAAGTGCTTTTCGTTGAATGATCTATTTTATTTTGATTCTAACAACACAGTAATGATCAGAATAACTGATTTCATTATTCCACCTTACAGCTAACCGTTGCTGGATTGATATATCCTGCTCAAGCTTAGTGCCCTATATCTGTGTTAAGGACCTGTGAAACCGTCATGCTGCTCCACGGTTACTTTGATTGAACTACATTTAATACATTTTTCCAATATTACAAAAATGTTATTCTGAAATCAAATCTCTTCTAACCTTTAATCTCTTTTCCATATCTTCTCTGAAACACTCCTCAAATTACTCAAATTCATGTATGTAAAAATACTATAACGTTGTTATTATAATAAAAAAATTATATTTAATTGAGTTGTAATTTTTAACCAATAATAATAATAATAATACCAGCTGACAGTGCTCTATAGCATTCTCACTCCAATCTAAACTCAAAAGTTGGCAGTCCTGTAGGATGGAGGAGCGAGGAGATGAGGAGGGATATTGAGAAGCACCCTGGGTTCACTGAGATTGAACAAATGTCTATGGTTTTACATGATCTCTGATCAGTTTTATACATTTGTACAGGTTCAATGAGACATTAGTATAATTAAAAGGAATAATAGTAGTTAAAGGTCTCTTATTGTCCTGTTTAGCTGAGCAATCCATGAAACAAACAAAACAAAAATTGATGAAAGAACACATTAGACACTTAATATTTAACGGTATTCGATGATTAGTTAACTGCATTTGATAGGTTTTACTTTCAATAAAGCATTTGCAATGGGTTGTAAAAGCTGTTTTTATCCGTTTTTAGCCTGATTATTTTGTTGCACCACTGTTCTGACCGGTCCGCCAGCATGTGGTGTTTTGGACACTTCAAAACATTGAATCAATTTGCGAAACATTTGGTTCAATTGATTCGAAGCTTTAAAAAAAGATTAATTTCTCCCATCACTAATGGCAGGAGGAACACAATGCAACAGTTAGGGCCTAGTCATTGTATCTTTTAAGTGGCCTATCGAGGGGTTTTCATCCTTCTAATGCCTAATTACAAGGAAGGCCGAATCCTACAAGCAAGTTATTTGAGACTTACAGTCATGGCCAGAATTAATGGCACCCCTGGTAAATATGATCAAAACTGGCTGTAAAAAAATAAATCTGCATCGTTTATCCTTTTAATTTTTAAATTGTTAAAAAAAAATTCTAACCTTTCATTGAAGTAAAATAATTGAAAGTGGGGGGAAATCACATTATGAAATAAATGTTTTTCTCCAAAACACGTTGGCCATAATTATTGGCACCCCTAGAATTTTTTACGAGTAAAATATCTCTGAAGTATATTCCCATTAATATTACCTTTTTTAGCACACCAGGGTGACTAGGAACATGAAATTGTCCAGCTATGACTTCTTGTTTCACAGGAGTTTAAATATGAGGAAACACAAAGGCCAAATTCCCTGAATCATCCATCACAATGAGTAAAACCACAGAATATAGTTCTGATGTGCAGCAAAAGATTGTTGAGCTTCACAAAATAGAAAGTGGCTGTAAGAAAATAGCTAAAGAATTGAAAATCCCCATTTTGACCATCAGGGCAATAATTAAGAAGTTCCAATCAACTAAAGATGTTACGAATCTGCCAGGAAGAGGACGTGTGTCTATATTATCTTAATGTACGGTGAGGATGAAAGTTTGAGTGGCCAAAGACTCTTCAAGGATCACAGATGGAGAATTGCAGAGATTAGTTGAGTCTTGGGGGTTAAAAAAAAAAAAAACCCTACATCCCCACATGTTGTTTGGGAGGGTTTCAAGAAAAATCCTCCTCGCTCCTCCAGAAACAAACTCAAGCAAATTTAACTTCACCACAACCACTCTCCCTGATGTGTCAATGGTGGCTTTGGCCAGGTGGTGTTAAGTGTAAACCACACTTCATGATGTAACGCCGCTTTGACTGTCGGGTAGAAGTCTGCTGTGGAGCTCACTTCTGTGCGGCTCGACAAACGTGTGTATCGAGGGTGAATATCGGCTTGCGAGCACCCTTCTGAAAACTAAACTGACAAATGGGACACTCTACGGTCTTGTGGACTTAATGGACATGCGCACCAGATGACCATTGTAAGTCCACAAGAACACATGTAGTGTGCTATTTGTGACAGGGCCTTAGAGAGTGTGGATTTAGTGTGTGTTAAGTGTACTGCGCTTTGCTGTACACCCACTGTCAATTGGCCAAGACAGCAAGTGTGTGTATTTGGACAGACCTCAAGCATCAGTTCAGCAACTAGTAAGTCAGACTGTAAACACATCCGTTGGCAGAGGGATGTGTGGAGTATCGTTCCAAATGAGTGAACATATAAATCCTTTAGTTTAATGTGAATGTTGTCAGGGTTCAGCTGTGTAGCACGTGCTGTCCTTAAAACACTCTTGTGTGTAGGACTAATTTCTTACGCGTCTAATCCCAAGCCTCTGTTGCTTATTCATTATTCTAAAGTATTTGTGTTTTCCAGACATAGTAAAATTATGCGTAACCGTTTTTGTCCTATTGTTTACTATATTTATTTGCTTGTTCTTTGTCACTGTGGGTTTTGGTTCTTTTGTTGTTGTAAGCTGTAAGGACCTTTGAAAGAACTGAAATCATTTGGTGAAGTGATACGGAACTGTAATGCGGTCAAAATCTGCCTGGAACTACTTTAGCTGTTTCCTTAAATAATTGAAGCCTCAGAACGTTCATCAACCAATCAGATTCAAGCATTCAAGGCCCCGTAATAAATCAAGGTAATTCTGAACAATCTATTCTACTGTGTATTTAGAGCCTGTCAATCAGCATTAGAGCACCTCCCTCAGGCTGAATTTCGCAAATACACTAGACATCTACTAAAGTGTGTCTGCATGTTCAGCGATTATCTAAAACTAGCGGCCAATCATAAACTAGCACTACGACACAGAATCTATCTCACCTTAATGTATGGATAGAGCCACTACTGCCAATAAATGTGAAGAACTTAAAATGATCTGTACTCACCATAGACAGACACATTGAATGTTTTTGATGACAGTTCAGATGCGATTATCTTTACTTCATAGAGTCCAGCATGTTCAGTTCTGATGTTTGTGATGGTCAGAGATCCAGTTTGATGATCCAGCTTCAGTCTGTCTCTGAATCTCCCATCAGGAACATCATCATATGTGGAGAAGATTCCAGACTCTCGGTTTATTTTAGCTATCAGAGACTCTTCTGCTCCAAACTTCCACAGTATGTCGTCATGTGTGTGTATTTCAGTAACATCAGTGTGTAGAAGCACAGATTCTCCCTCCATCACTGACAATGACTGTATTTAATTTGTTTCAACAGCAAACACACCTGAAGAACACGAACAAGAACTGATTAAGTCTTCTGTTGGTTTACAAAGCCTGGCGTCAGTTTTATAATATTTAATGTGAACTGATACAAAGTGTGAAGAGAAATGCAAATTCATTATGAGACAGCAGATCTCTCAATAATAATACTGACTTGATTTACCTGTGAAAAACTGTAAATCATCTTAGCTTGTTCCAGACACTTACCAGTCAGACGCCGCCAACACAAACTGAACAAAACAAGCGTCTGAAACATTTTCTTCAGATGATCTAATAAAATCATCCGGCAAAAACAATCAAGCTGTTCATCTGATGTGTGAATCCTTCCTCGACAGAGTTTGACCCTCCTAGTTTAAACACACACACACACACACACTAGGGGTGGGCGATATGGCAAAAATATCATATCACGATTTTTTTCAGGAAAATCACGATTAACGATTTTATCACGATTCTTTTTATGTTGGTTTATGTTACTATTTTGTGACTTGGCATTACAGCCAAACTAATGTCCATATTTTAAAAACAAAGCCTTAGGTAACAAAATAAAAAAATTAAAAAATGGCAGACAGGGACGAAGATAAATATATTTGTCATTATTTATCTTTGTTATTAAATATTAAGATCAAAGATACACATTACACATACACAACTTAATATACAAATTAAATAGGCTAAACAGTGCTTTACGTTTTCAGCTACAGGTGTATTTAACAGTAGCATTGAAGAAAGTAATTAAATGAACAAATATGAAAATAAAACAAAACAGACTTCACTGTATAAATTATACATTGATACTTATTAAAGCTACTATTAAAGTTATCAGTCAAGAGCAGTGAGTGATTTTCTCTTTGCATTTTGTTGTTTTATTCAAATTATCATAAATTCAAATTATCATAATTTACTCTCTCAAGTTTTTTTAAACTCGAATAAGTTTCTTTCTTCTGTTGAAAATAAAAGTTATTTGGAAGAATGTGGGTAACCAAACAGTTGATATACCCCAGTGACTACCATAGTATATTTTTCTCCTATGGAAGTCAATGGGGACCAGCTATACTGTTTTGATAGCCACATTCTTCAACATATTAATATTAGAAAAATATTAGAAACTATTAGAAGGAAATTAAAACAGGTTTGGAACAACATTAGAGTGCGTAAATGATGAGAGAATTTTTATTTTTGGGTGAACTATCCCTTTAAGGACAAGCGGCAGCGTGTTTACTATTGCTACTGTCTCTTTAAGAGCTGCACGCGACGCGTCTAAAATATACACGCATTTGACAAGCAGATTTTCTCTCAGTTTTCTCAAGTTTGCTTTCACTTTAGACATAACCGACTTTGTTTATGTAAACCTTGTGTGTATTTAACAGTAGGCTATAAGCACAATAAGACTCGAAAGATAACTTAGTCCAGTATCAAGGCTCTGGTAGACAGGCTTTTAGTGCATGTGAGCTTCACATGTACGCGCTGAGAAACGCACACGTTAGAACAGCGCATCAGCACGCAAATTAAATGTTTAACCGACAAGGCATTAAAGCACATGCAAATTGTGAACTTTTGTGAACTGCAGTCCCGTTCCGCTGCGTTAACATTTTATGTGAATATACGTCGCGTTGTTCAGTATGTTGGGTCCAGAGGCGCCAGAACAGATATAATGCACGATTCTACGATATTTCTGCAAAAGCAGATCGTGGAGACATTTTAATCGTCCACGATCAAAAATCGTCATATCGCACACCCCTAACACACACACACACACACTCTCTCTCTCTCTCTCTCTCTCTCTCTCTCTCTCTCTCTCTCTCTCTCTCTCTCTCTCTCTCTCTCTCTCTCTCTCTCTCACACTCACACTCACACACACACACACACACACACACACACACACACACACACACACACACACACACACACAGAAACTTTATAGTTACATTATTTTCTTATTAAGACTTTAAATGTTCTTGTTCATAGAAAACATAATTTATTTTTGTCATCTAATACTGATAATGTTGGATATTGGAATATTGTATACATTTTCTTCATGGTAAAATATAGTGTAATGGTTCCTCTTCTTCTGAGTCAGAATGAAACCGGCTGCGGTTTGATTTCCTTAGAAACGGTTTGATCTGTTGGCTGGACAAAGACAGAGTGATCATTTATGAATATAGTTTGATAATATTCTTCCTCTCCTGCTATTTATGAACATCACAGTCTGACTTCAGCTAACAGTGAAATCAACAGTAACACTTTATAAGACTGTTCCGTCATTAATGAATAACTACACAGGAACAAATGAGTAATTTAACACTTATAACAAATTTACTTATAATGAATTTTACTATTAATAATTAATGAATTAGTAAGTAAGTAATATCGCTCAGTTGAATGAGGTAGTTCACTATTATCTAATCAATAACAATTTTTTTTACATTCCTCCCAAGGGACTACTAAGAACTACTATATACAGGTTCATAATTAACATGAATAATGTATAATATATAATTAATTCTAAAGTGAAGATCATGGTAACCCATTAGTAATGACTCGAGTATTACCAAATCCATCGGAAGGAATTAGGCTTCTACTATCATAAATCACTGAGTTGCTGTTAGATACTGCAAGTTTAATCTTCTAGATCAGTCGAATTCACAAATGAATGTTATTTATTGTGAACCAGTTGATTTAAAAGAACCAGTTCTAAAGATTCACTCACAAAACAGAGATCTTGATTTAATATAGTTAATAAAGTTAAACAGTTTCTTTTAATGACAAGCTCCTTCCTTCACCAAATACGAACATGTTTTCTATCATGTCTGTCTATGAGAGACAGTGGAGCCAGTCTGAGCGTCAATGGCGAGGAAAGAGTTAAAGACCTGTGGTAGAAATCAAGCTTTTAATGTTGATTATATGTCTATGTGGTGCTTTTGATATGATTTAAGACAAATCATGTGCAAATTCATAAGTCAACACCATTCCTGAGTTTTTTCTTCTTAAAAAACAGTCTCAAAAACACAGTTTGGGAAATGCATTCATGATGTACTCGATTATATTATATATCATTATATACATTTTGAACACAAAAAAGTTTCGGACTGCAGCTTTAACCTTGTAAACCGTAAGTTATAAATGTTATTAAATTACCATTAAGCTCATTCTTCTTTGTCTAATAGATACTGCTAATTAACATTTTTAAATTATTATTAAAATAAAATGTTCATCAAAATGTTATTTTTGACCCACTGCAAGATTTTCTGAAGTATACAGCTAAATCATTACTATTTTTACAAACGTACTGCCTAAATTTTGCATAACAGCATCATAAAATTAATTTTTAAATATCCAAAAGATTATAATAAAAGACTTCAGCCGTTATAAGTGAATCAGATCTGTTTTAATTCCACTCATCACATGAACATACACATATATGTCGATTTCTTTACTATTTTCCAGAAAATAATATAGTTTATCTGTGCTTCAAAGCACGTTTTCCTTGACGGATGCAAAGTTAAAAAAAAAAAAAAAAGAAAAGAAAAAGAAAGGTCTGTATTCATCTACGGTTCAGGCTTTTGTGAAGAGTTTGGCATATTATACTTTAGCTATGACACTGAAATGACTTTTCTGAAAACATTTATAACAACAGAAACGATGATGAACACTTCTAAATCCTGCCGGCATAAATACATAAATGACACAAATAATTACATATCAACAGTGGACAATCACAGCAAAACCTTCTTTAAGAATAGAACTAAAAGAGACATGAAATGGAGAAAACATTTATAATGAAGAGATGATATGAATAATGAATAATTAACGTTAACAGTAAAAAATTTAAATTAAAATAAAAAAAAAGATTAGCATGCCATCTCAAATGCTTCATAAAACATGTTTCAAGACATTTGTTAAAAAAAATAAAAGCAATTAACCTTTTGCACATTTAACAAAGACAAAAACGTGCTTTATGATACAAAATGCATATTGTTGTTTAACCAGTACATATCTGTGAAATATGCTTAATACCAGTGGAAGGCTCATGCAAAAAAATACATTACATAAACTCATATTAGGCATTTTGTTGCTTTTCTCCAGCGTCTTTCAGTGCAGTTTAACAGGTTCAGTTCCTGAGATTCAGAGTTTGATCAAGGACACAATGGTGATATTTCATGGATCAACCCTTGCAGGATTTGAACCTTTTACACTTTAACCACAAAGATACGACACCACAAACAAAGTGCTTCATGAACTTAAACATTTTCTGCTGAAAACACCAGTTTAGAGTAACATTAATGTTAGAAATAACGTCATACTGGTGTTTTCTTCAGATGTTCCTCTGTAGTGTTATCAAGATGCCAATGCTAAAATTGTAAGTATAACATTACCAGTTATAAATGAATATAAACATAAGCAGAAAAAAAAAAAATAATAAAAACATCCAGGTCTTGCAGTGTAAATTCTGCCGTTATTAAAGTCCCACTGAAGGGCCTTGGAACGCACAGGTTTGTTTGATGAGTTGACGTAACTTCCACTAAGAAACAGGAGCTCTAAACTGTAGCCATTTCATTCTTAATTACCATTCAGTTGAAAAACAGAATAAAAACTAAATAAAACTCAAGCGTTTGAGTAAGCGAACACACATCTCCAACACATATTGCTCCCTGACGTGTCAACGGTGGCTTTGGCCAGGTGGTGTTTATAACATGGGGGCGGAGCTTTAGATTCTAGAGAGCGTTTGATTGGACAGAAGATATGATGAGAAGCTAAAGTCTGCGGTGATGTCATAAAAATCCGTGATCCATTTTAGCAGAAGTGAGAGACTGTAAGTTTTGAAAGCTTATATCTCCTAAATGCAAATTTTGCCATTCTTCCGGAGCGCATTAACTTATTCATAAACTTAAGGCTAACATATTCATACTGAAAGCTAAAAACCTCAATTATGATTTCAGGGGGTCTTTACAGATGAAATCACGTCCTGACCGTTTCTGTCCAAATCAATTTAGCAGCTTTAATAAACATTTAAATACCCTGAAAATCCTCAAGCGCTCTTTGTACTATTGGAGGTAATGTTGTCCTTTGTTTCTTACTAATTAACCGTTTGCCTTTTCTGAAGCAATGTTTGCATATTTTAAAATATATTTAGGCTACTTATTTAAATAACTAATAAATGAACTATTTTGAATTAGTTAAAATTGGTGTCAAGGTGAAATGTCTCTAGTATTGGTGCCAACTAAAGAAATCTTGGTATCGTGACACTCTTTCTCTGTGAGCGATGTGAGTTTCT
This sequence comes from Leuciscus idus, assembly GCA_021554675.1. NCBI lineage: Eukaryota > Metazoa > Chordata > Actinopteri > Cypriniformes > Leuciscidae > Leuciscus > Leuciscus idus. The sequence goes on along the minus strand of CM038625.1, from coordinate 10,814,114 downwards.
TCTCTTCAAGTTCTTTTAATGAAAGTATCAAAACAATAGTGTTATGTGGGCGTCTCATTGGCCGCCTCAGCCTCAGTCTGATTACGGTTCGAGTCTCTGAGATTCTTCATCAGAAAAGCGTCTCTCTGATCAGGGGACGAGTCTTCAGCTCCACTTTCCTGTATATAAAAAAAACACAGATAAACAGAAAGAAAAAGAAATAAACCGGACTGATGTTTGAGTTACACAAAGGCTTGGAATTGCAAAAAATAACTAAATATCTTAAAATGTAGGATGTTTCTCTTCACATTTATAATAATAATTCATGTTTCCTAAACAACCTGCACATTTAAATGCTTGAAATATTATTTAAATAAATTACTCTAATTATATAATAATATAAAATGTAAATCACACACAAACATTTAATCAGCGCACAGATGTGAATCTGTTTTGCAGTCAGACAGATTCAGTTGATGTAGTTTCTCACCTGATTATCGCGCTTCGTCCTGTTAGTTTCTGGAGGAAAAACAACAAACTCAATTAAACACTTTACTTTGGTTAGAGTAAAATATTGATAATTCTCACATCTTTTAAAGATGTTTTTAAATCTCATATTTCCATCTTATTAAATCATTTGTATGTTACACTCACCGTTTCTTTTTGATCTGCACTTGTAACAGTAAATCACAGCAACAATCAGAAGAAGAACAGTAATGGCTGCATATATTCCTCGCCGGAATGGAGTCGGACCTGGATCTGGATCTGGATCTGGAAGAGTTAAAGACAGACAGTCATTGTTTGTTGTCAAAGTAACTTATAAATGAACTTCAACAATATTTTTGTCTGATATCTTTCTACACGTGTCTACTTTGGTCATCAGTTGTATGATGATGATTTAACTGGTCAATGGCTCCATCTTGTGTGTTTTTGAAGAACTAGCAGCTAAAACACTATTTAAAGACTATTTATACTTTAGTTAGAGTAAAAAAATGAAAATTCTCACATCTTTTAAGGATCTCATCTCATATTAAATCTCATATTTCCATCTTATTAAATCATTTGTAAGTTACACTCACCGTTCCTTCTTGCTCTGCACTTGTAACAGTAAATCACAGCAAGAATCAGAAGAAGAGCAGCAACAGCAACAGCTGCATACATTTCTATCCAGAATAGAGTCAGACCTGGACCTGGATCTGGACCTGGAAGAGCTAAAGACAGACAGTCATTGTTATTTACAAAGTGACTGATAATTCAAAAGTATTTTTGTCTGATATTTATTTCTACACGTGTCTACTTTGGTCATCAGTTGTATGATGTTGATTTAACTGGTAAACTGTGAGATCAACTGGAGACACCAGCACAGAAACACTGACTATTTATACATTCATTGTTCATCTTAATAACATTAGTTAATAACTTTTTTTTGCATGTGAATAATTCTTTTGTCAAACAGACCTCAATGAAAACATTTACTGGGTTGATATAAACATTTTATGAACATATTTTTTTGTTAACTTTAAACCCACTGCACTTTGGATTCTTGGTGAACTAAAAAGAAAAAAATAGATGTATTTAAACTGATGATAATAAAAGGTGATAAGAGATGATATTGTCCAGAACAAAACAGTTAAACTACCACCAATAGAAAAACTAGTTTATTTTTAAATCATAAGGCACTGAATTTAAAGTTAAAGCTATAAATTACAGTTTAAGAGTAAATGTGTTTTTCTACACTACCAGTCGATAGTTTTGGTAAGATTTTTAATAATTTTGAAGTAAGACTCTTCTGCTCACCAAGGTTGCATTAATTTGGTTAAAAACATATATATATATATATATATATATTATTATGGCAGTTTAAAATATCTGTTTTCTATTTTAATATGTTTCAAAGTGTAATTTATTCCTGTGATGAAAGCTGAATTTTCAGCATCATTTCTCCAGTCTTCAGTGTCACATGATCCTTCAGAAATCATTCTGATATGATGAGTTGATGCTCAAGAAACATTTCTCATTATTATAAATGTTGAAAACAGTGATTTACATTTTTATTTTAACGAATGGAAAGTTCAAAAGAACAGCGTTTATTTGAAATTAATAACACATAGAAACAAAAACACATAGAAAACACATACAAAAATAGCTGTTTTACATTGCAATAATATTTCACAATATTACTGTTTTTTGTTTTGTTTTGTTTTGTTTTGATCAAATAAATGCAGCCTTGGTGAGCGGAAGAGATTACTTTCAAAAACATTAAAAATCTTACTGATCCAAAACTTTTCTCTGGTGGTGTAGATGCTGTGTTTCAAATAAATATAGGAAAAGAAAAAGAGAAAACACTCCTGAATGTCACTGCAAAAGTATTAAACACAAGACTTGTACAAGACTTGCTTTTAAACATGAAAACTCACCATGAACAGAAAAACTGAAGATCTTTACACTGATTCTGCTGTTGATGATCACTAGTGTATATTCTCCAGAGTCTGTGTTTCTGGTGTTCATGATGGTCAGAGATCCAGTCTGATGATCCAGCTTCAGTCTGCCTCCGAATCTCTCTTTACACTGAACATCTGTACAGATATCACGCTGACCTCCAGTGATTAGAGCGATACGAATGTCATTATAAAACCATATAATCAGTTCTTGTTGGTTTGTTTGAACACCAGTGTTTAGAGGGACTGAATCTTCCTCCATCACTGACACTTCTTGTGTATCAACACCTGACACACCTGGAGAAGAAACAATTAACATTAGTCAAACAAATGCATAATAGTGCTTTGAAAATGCTTTCTTACATATCATATAGATTGTGAGTAGAGAGATATGTCTAAATTCACGGTGAACATTCACTTCATGAACATTATACAACCATGAATATTATGATACTCCAGTAAATTGTGCCATTTCCCAAAACATTAAGATACAAGGGAAGAATAAAATGTTTTATTGTTATTATTTTACAGTTTTAATCTTACACTAAAATAACACTTTTATTCACCCACAGTGACTCACACTAGTAACAACTGATGACATCACGGCTTGATCTTTGCTTGACCAATCAACGGAAAGAGGCGCTTTATTCCCGCCGTGTAGAGATGGAAAAATACAACGTGTGTATCCAGTTTGGTTTTATAGTTTTTCCATTTGGCGGATTACAACAAAGTTTGATGAAAATACAAACAAAAATATGAAGATTTTTTTTTTGCAGTTTCTTTATGTTCATGAGAAGGATCGAATATGTGATAAATGAACGATTTCTTTGTTTTTCTGTTTAAGACAAAAATGAGAAAACTAATTATCTGAAGGTACACGGACTAATAAATAATAGATGCATTGAAATGTGTGGATGATATGATGAGAAACTGACATCTTCACCAGAACTAAACAGTTAAACTACCACCAATAGAAGAACAAGCCTACGCTTTTAAATCATAAAGCACTGAATATGAAGTTAAAGATATAAATTACACTTTAAGAATAAATGTGTTTTTGTAGAAATTATCTTTATGCTGTGTGTGAATTAATATACAGGTAAAGACAAAACACTCCTGAATGTCACTGCAAAAGTATTAAACACATTAATGATGTGATTTAAATGGACAAGACTTCCCACTGAGCAAGCGACGTCTGTGGACGTACAAAACAGGTTGATATCAAGTCCGCCCGTCCAGGCCATGATCTGAACGTCCATTGACAGCCAGAATTAGTCGATTAATGACACTGAGAAATGATGTCCAATCTGGCCATAATCTAAACGTCTACTGACAGCCAGAACTAGTTCAGAAAAGACGTTCATACTGACTATAATCTGGACGTCCGTTGACATCCAGAAACAGTCCATAAATGACGTGAATAAAGATGTCCAATCCGGCCATAATCTAAACGTCCACTGACAGCCAGAACTAGTTCAGAAAAGACGTTCATACTGACTATAATCTGGACGTCCGTTGACATCTAGAAATAGTCCATAAATGACATGAATAAAGATGTCCAATCCGGCCATAATCTAAACGTCTGCTGACAGCCAGAACTAGTTCAGGAAAGACGTTCATACTGACTATAATCTGGACGTCCGTTGACATCTAGAAATAGTCCATAAATGACATGAATAAAGATGTCCAATCCGGCCATAATCTAAACGTCTGCTGACAGCCAGAACTAGTTCAGAAAAGACGTTCATACTGACTATAATCTGGACGTCCGTTGACATCCAGAAACAGTCCATAAATGACGAGAATAAAGATGTCCAATCTGGCCATAATCTAAACGTCCACTGACAGCCAGAACTAGTTCAGGAAAGACGTTCATACTGACTATAATCTGGACGTCCGTTGACATCTAGAAATAGTCCATAAATGACATGAATAAAGATGTCCAATCCGGCCATAATCTAAACGTCTGCTGACAGCCAGAACTAGTTCAGAAAAGACGTTCATACTGACTATAATCTGGACGTCCGTTGACATCCAGAAACAGTCCATAAATGACGAGAATAAAGATGTCCAATCTGGCCATAATCTAAACGTCCACTGACAGCCAGAACTAGTTCAGGAAAGACGTTCATACTGACTATAATCTGGACGTCCGTTGACATCCAGAAACAGTCCATAAATGACATGAATAAAGATGTCCAATCCGGCCATAATCTAAACGTCTGCTGACAGCCAGAACTAGTTCAGAACAGACGTTCATACTGACTATAATCTGGACGTCCGTTGACATCCAGAAACAGTCCATAAATGACGTGAATAAAGATGTCCAATCCGGCCATAATCTAAACGTCTGCTGACAGCCAGAACTAGTTCAGAAAAGACGTTCATACTGACTATAATCTGGACGTCCGTTGACATCTAGAAACAGTCCATAAATGACGTGAATAAAGATGTCCAATCCGACCATAATCTAAACGTCCACTGACAGCCAGAACTAGTTGAGAACAGACGTTCATACTGACTATAATCTGGACGTCCGTTGAAATCCAGAAACATGACTGACAGCCAGAACTAGTTCAGAACAAAATGACAAACAATATCTGTAAATTAATTAACTGACTGTTACGGACTATATCATTAACTGTTAAATTGATCTTGCTGGTCAGACAACAACAGGGTTCATGATGCACACATGGCACTTTTAAGTTTGTATTCATGAGGTTTTACTATTTTTTTTTTTTTTTTTTATGTTTTAAATTAATTTATGAAGCCACTGTAAAATGTATCATTAGCCTACATGTTATATCGTTATACTATAACACTGTCATATTTTGTGCAGGCATTAGCTTACTTCATCGTAAATAGAAAAGCCTGACAATGTAACTGCTAAATACCCAAGTATTGTGGTATTCCACAATGTTTCTCACTGACACACTCATAACTCAAGATTGTGGATTGAAGAAAATCCCAAGCTTCCTACTCATATTTTCATCATTGTGGCGGTGTTCATGTGTGTTCAATTTGTAAATACGATCTTTATGATACTAGGTATGTCTTGAATGCATCAATAGCTCTAGTTTAGGGACAATCCATACAAACAATCTTTACTAAACAGACTGTCACAGTGAGAAGATTTTTGTCCTTTATCAATGCTAAAGGCCTAACCACTGCAGTTAAATAAAAGTCTGTAGACAAGTCTTAAGGTTAGGGTTAGGGTTAACCTTAACCCTTAATTTCTAACCCAGACCCGGTTTCACAGACAGGGTTTAGATAAAGCCAGGATTTGTTCTTAGTTCAATTTGGGTATTTAATTATAGCTTTTAAAAATGTGCCTTAGAAAAAAAAAAACATTACTGGCGTGCATCTTGAGACAAAACAATGGCACTGCCATAAGATATGTCAGTACAAGTTGCTTTCAGGTAATACAGCTCAAACATGCATTTTAGTCTGGGACTACAGGCTTGCCTGTGAAGTGTGAAACCCGGGGTATTATGTTGTAACTTGTATATAATTATGCCAATGTTACCAAAGTGTTGCGTTAGACAGAGGATTAATTCTAAACCAACAGGTTGTGTACCAGTGCCACACAGGGTGAAAAGGGATGTTGACATTATTAGGCATAAGAGTGTTTCTAAAGGAAAGGTCAAGAATTTGTGAAAGTGTAAAAGGGTCATTATGGGTCACATGAATGTAATTGTCACCACCATGATACCAATTCATTAGATTTTCACATAGATCTACATACAGAATTGTATATGAATATATGCAGTGTTTGCTCTGTTTAATATACTGTTTGCTCTATTAAATTGCACTTTATCAGAACAGTGGCAAATAAATATTATATATGGTCAGTTACTGTAAGTTCTTACAGTATTTTTAATCTTTCATTTATTGTTTAATTTTTAATCATGCACTGCAATGAAAAAAACAATTTAACCAATTGATTAAATATAACAGCCAGCTTACAAATACAACCAAATAAATAGCACATCATATATTTTATATATATATATATATATATATATATATATATATATATATATATATATATATATATATATATATATATATATATATTCATATTTTCCTGTAATTGCAATGTTGCCACACTATTGGCTGTCTCTCCTAGCTGTTTTGAGCATGATTGGTTATTCTCTGTTTATTCTTCCTGTCATCCAGGAATCTAGCCAATGACAACTATGCGCGCCTTTACGAGTCAAGTTTGAATAAACGTCAGTTGAGTGAGTCGGTGTTTGCTTTGTTGCTGCGCGGGATCTTCAATTTGCTACATCGTTTAAAACATGGATTATTTTTCATCGGACTGCTAAATGTTTATTTTGAGCGAGGGTGTTGCTGGATGTAAATGAAGAACAAACAAGGAATATGGACAAAGAATTTTATCAACGGAAATATTGCAATCTATGGAAGGTAAAACTTTATTTTATACAAATTCTCTATCAAGATATAGTGTATTACATTGAGAATCTAAACGCGATTAGAGCAATATTGTTAGTGCATACGGTATTCCAATGTATTATATGCTGCTATATGTGTAACTTGTCTAACTTAGTTTATGATAAAATAAAACTCAGCATGGGAGCTTACAACGAGTGAACTGAGAATATATAATGTATCTTTAGACAGAAAGGAACTGTCACAGTCTTATACTATAAGAATCTGCACACTAGGCTTATGAATCTATTGATCGCGGGATGGCTAACCGATCAGTTAAATTAACGAGATAATATGTTTTGGAGCTGGTGAGTCAATTTAGCAAGCTTTTGCAAATGTCTCCGTAAGTAAGTAAAACAAATAACTAATATTGATGTGTATGTGTGTGTTTCCTTCATGATCCAGGCATTTGGGGAATAAATATTATCCAGCCACACGATGTTCAGATGCGGTGAGTATTGTCATAAAATACACGTGAAATAGAGGCAGAACATGTGAATCTGCTCAAATGCACTGGTTCAAACCCTCCAGACAAGCTTTATCTTCTTGAGTTTACAGGCCTAGCTGACCCAAAAATAAATGTCTTTCAAAATGAAAGTATTTTCAAACCTGTATAACTTACTTTTGTGAAACAAGAATTTTGGGAATAAAACAACTGTATGCATTGTAGCCTATGACAAAAATAAAAGGCATTTTTCAAGATATCTTAATTATGGTTCTACATAAGAAACTCATACAATTTCAACATATGGGTGAGTAAGCTACATAATGAGATAACTCTATATTTATTTTTATTGAATTTTTTTTTTGAATGAGCTGTTCTTTTAAAGGATTAGTTCACCTCAAAGTTGAAAATTGTGTCATCATTTACTCAACCTCAAGTTGTTTCAAACCTGTATGAATTTCTTTCTTCTGCTGAACACAAAGAAAGATATTTTGAAGAATGTCTGTAACTTGGTCCCATTGACTTCCATAGTATTTTTTTTTTCCTACTATGGAAGTCAATGGGACCCAAGTCTGTCTGGTTAGTCTATCCCAAGTCTATCTTTCTTTGTGTTCAGCAGAAGAAAGAAATACATGTTTAAAACAACTTGAGGGTGAGTAAATGATGACACAATTTTCAACTTTGAGGTGAACTAATCCTTTAAGGACATTTGCTAAATTAACCATGTTTTTTATTATAGTGTAGAAACCATGTTTTTATGGTGGATTGATTACAATAATTTATTAAGTGAGTATAGGAGCAGGCTTCACTGCATATTAATAAACTTTTAGAGTGCTGGCCTGGATAATTGTAATACGTAAAATAGGTAAGAGGCCGCACTATGCATAAACTTTTATTTGCAAAAATGCGTTTCGGCGCGTGCAAACTGATGAAGGCACGCGCCGAAACCTGTTTTTGCAAATAAAAGTTTATGCATAGTGCGGCCTCTTACCTATTTTACGTATTACAATAATTTATGACCATTTGGTTAGTGTCGCAAAAAATGGTTAATTTTTAGTAAGGGTTCTCCAGATTTATATAACACTTATGGAACATTAAAAAATGGTCCTATGTTACGCCATCAATAATCCTATTAACACACTTTTTTAAAAAATAAATATTTTTAGATCAAGCATTGGACTTACGGAGCAGAATAGGCACCAACAGAGAAACAAGTCCATCACTAGTAAGTATCCACTGCAGTATCTGGTTACACTTTATTTTGATTGTCCACTTTCACTAACATGTCAACTAACTCTCATTAGAGTATTAGTAGGCTGTAGTAGACAGTCAATAGACTGGTAGGTTAAGTTTAGATGTTAGGATTCGGGTTAGGAGAATAAGTTGACTTGTAGTTGCCAAGTAACTTATAGTCAGTAGAATGTCTGTTGGGGGACCAACAAAACAGAGTGTTATTAAGCAGACAGTCTACTAATACTCTAATGACTGATAGTTGACATGTAGTTGCAAAGTTACTTATAGTTAGTAGAATGTCTAAAGTGGACTATCGAAATAAAGTGTTACCCAGTATTTAAATCCGCAGTCAATTTTAAAGGCACAATGCACTCCGAAATTAAAAAATTATCTCTTTTTTTCTTCTCTCGTGCCATTCCAGATATATATCTGACTTTCTTTCCACAAAGATTTTTTGAAAAATTATCCATTATTGTAAGCCAATATAATGCAAGTGCATACGCCAGAAACTTCATACAGCGTACTCACAGCTTGCTGTGTTGTTCACACAAGATGTTTTCTGCACTTATCATGTGAGCTTTACAATGCTCTTGGACTTTTTCGACCTTCAGCATTTTGGTGTCTATTCACTTGCCTTATTTGACACACAAACACAAGAGATGGATAATATTTCTAAAAGTCTAGTTTATTTTTTCTAAAATATGTGTTTTCATCTGAAGAAAGAAAATCATATACCTTTTGGTCGGCATAAGGTAGATAAAATGAAGGGGGAATCAGTTTGCTCTCCTTTACCTAGTAAAATTTTTAAACATTACATGTGATTTAATAAATGTACAATTAAAGGGGTGTTCGAAGCAAACATCTAAATCCTTTCACAAAGAGCCCTTCCACAAAAGGGTTAGCAAAGGGGGACATGCATCCGATGGTAAATTAACTGAAGTAATTTTATCTTATAGTAATTTTATATTATATTTATGGTAATGTGACCTAGGATGGCAAGTTCCTGTGTTTCATTTAAAATTAGATATGGTGGAAGAGTTCAATTTAACATAGAATAATTGAGTTGTTTGTTTGGGTTTGCTATATTACACACATTTTCATCATACCGAAGTTCCATAGGTAAAACTTTTATTAATAGATGCGTTAATGTAACTACCTGCAGGGTTAAAAGAAAAGACGTCAAGAACACACAAACTTAAGGAACTTTTACACATCAACAATGTACTAAAAACAGAAGAGTTTTTTCTTTGTACAGATGACAATGTTATTAAAACGATTACCGTTTGGACAGATCCACTGTGTTAATCTACATGTTCCTTCTTTTGGTGATGCACATTTTTCTATCAGACATAAGTTTTACATACCAGACAAAACGAATGAAATGTGACCCATGCTAATTAATTCCCCCCTTTTACCTCTCTCTTTTATCTTTCTGTGGCCAGGATCCGTCATTCATCAGAACAGCTACCAAGAGAAGTGAGTATTCAACCTCTACCTCCTTTGTCTCAATGTCATTTCAACACAATTGGTCTCCAAAGTACTATATGTATGTGTTTATATTAGGGGTGTAAGATTAAGAAAATGTCATAATTCGATACAATTGCGATTTTCGATGCAAAAACTATTCACAGTGTGTAAATGTAGTTACTAGTTACTTTGTACTTTGATGTGCATCTCCATAACTGAGGCCGATACGATACGCATCTCGATGCATAGCCAACGATACAATAGCCTACATTAATGATACATATAAGCAGCTGCCAGCTACCGATGCAATGCAATACGATTCACTTTTATTACGATCCGGTGCGATTCGATTTCGATTCAACGCATTGCAAAAATATGATGCTATGCAATTCAATATGGTATAGATAGTTAACTTTTATTTCTTTTGTTCAGACATAGGGCAAATCATAAAGTAGCTTAAGTGCCATCTGACTTTTAACACATGGCTCTCTCACAATCAAAAGATTTGGTTTCCACAAAAAAAGCAGGTACTGTAGGCTAACTGACCAGAAAGCAGGTGCTGTTATTATGTGCTTCACGGGCCGTTTATCAGTTTGGACCAGTGCAGCGCGAGCCAATCTTGATCAAGCGACACTGTTACTACACGGCGCTAAGAGATCCCCACTGAAGTAATAACATCGCTGCGAGATCTATTGAGAAGCATTCATATTTCTCTGTTATTAACGGATCAAACAGCGCTGACGTGGAAACATTGTGCCATGAATGAACAATCCAGTGTCCACAGATCATTAACATTCACCATGGATTTACTGTAGTAAAACAAACTGTAACCTTGGAAGTTTGGCAGTTACGTTGGTTTTATTTTGACATGAATAAAATGACTGCCCTCAAATGTTAATCTGAACTAAAATAAACCTTTGTTTATAACTACAATATTACATTACATTTTTTTTCAAGGAGCTGTTTTACATGCTTCTAAGAGTCAATTATAGCTTCATCATTCCTCAAAGTAAAAAAAAAAATCATACTTTATGATGTTACGTTTAATACAAAAAAAAAAGTTACAAATATTAAATCAAGGAAATTTCTCTGGCATTTTTCTTTTTCCTGTATTGAAAACGTACCGAACCATGACACAAGTGTATCGTATTGAACCGAACCATGAATTTTGTGAACCGTTAACTTACACCCCTAATATGTGTGTGTGTGTGTGTGTGTGTGTGTGTGTGTGTGTGTGTGTGTGTGTGGGGCTGTTTAAACCTGGCCACTTGATCTGTTTTCTCAGATCGGATAGCTGTCTGTTTTATCACAACAATTCCATTTACACCTGGTCACATAAATGTGTTTTTGCAAAACGGATATAAATCAGATCTTCGATTCCCTCGCTATGCAAATTTAATGGCGTTCACGTCACCGAAAGCAACAGATATGAACTGCATTTTATTGATCATCCGTTAAAATTTCTAAATCAAAGACCGCAATAGGAGAGAGCGCAACAGCCCTGGTAAGATAATTTCATTTCTTTACTTTTAATGATGATAACTGTGTGTTAAGCATCGGGGACTTACTTTCACTTTAATTTGCGATAGTTTGCACGTTGGCTTGATGAATAACGTTAGATGTTCAGCGGCGATGCGGCAGTAGCGTCGTCATAACTTGCTATAACATGACATATAGCCTATAACACGCTCTCACACGCTCTCACAACTTTATTTTAGAGCGTTTTTGGGAGGAGTAAAATTTACATGTGGTTTCAACAACCAGATGCATTTACACTTGTCCAGTTTCTTCTGGAATGCGGCCCAGACCACCTCCTGAAGTGGTTTGAGCAATCAGATTCAAATGCGTCACGAATGCGTTTCGGAGGGCATTTACACCTGGTCTTTTCAAGATCATATAGCTATCCGATCACTAAAATCGCATGAAGTTGTAAATGGCACCTATGTGTGTGTGTGTGTGTGTGTGTGTGTGTGTGTGTGTGTGTGTGTGTGTGGAATGCCTTATATCAGGCTTGATGTCATTTTACTTGATTTGTGATTTATTTCATTTAATTGATTCGAGTACTCAAATTTTCAACTATGTATCTCTGCTGTAAGCTAAACCACAACAGTGGCATTTGTATTTATTTATTTAACATGTGGATTTTTTTGCTTTGATTGTAGCTGCTGTCATGAAATGGGACCCAGCTGCAATAGAGGCCCAAATAAAGTCTGTAGCCGATCATCTGAAACTGCTTGCCGCTATAAATGAAGCTTGTGAACCTTATAGCAGCCATATTTTGTTAATTGTTATGTTATATTGTTTTAACAACATTTTATAGATTATTTAAAGGGAAATTGTGTTAATTTACAACTTTACTGTTCAGGCTTTTAAGTTGTATTGTGTTAATTTATACTTTAGTCTTCTGGCTGTTAAGTTTTGGTCCAGCAGAACAAAATAGTAATAAAAATATATTTTGAGATTTAAATAGTGGATTTCTTGGAGTGATTAGTTTGTTTTACAGGAAAATGGTAAGCAGTTTATTACAGTTATATTGTTAAGATACAAATGCAAGTATATACACTACAGTTATTCAATTGAGTATTCAATACTATCAATATTCTTTAAAATCTTATTTAGGTCTATGGTCTGTGTGTCTGCAGTTTCATGACACGACAACCATTAACATTGAGTAACTGGGTTTTTCTCAGTGAGAACTAGCTCCCTTACTGCCAGTAAATATTTTTTAAAGTAGGATCCTTGAAAAATGCACATATAGGATTTCCATGTCAGTATGGGTCTTTAACAGTCTTTGACATTTCTACTACAGAAAACACGTCTAATACAACTTTTATTCTGACTGCCTTTAGATGTCTAACAATTACGTCTGTAGCAAGTCTTTACTTGACATCTATAGATTGTCCAGAAAAGACGTAAAAAAAACTTTCATTCTGGCTCCTGTGAGGACGTCTTCTGGATGTCTAAGAATGACGTCTTTAGCACGTCTTTAATTAACGTCTATACAATGTCCAGAAAAGACGTATACAAAACTTTCATTCTGGCTCCTGTGAGGACGTCTTCTGGATGTCTAAGAATGACGTATTTAGCACGTCTTTAATTGACGTCTATACAATGTCCAGAAAAGACGTATAAAAAACTTTCATTCTGGCTCCTGTGAGGACGTCTTCTGGATGTCTAAGAATGACGTATTTAGCACGTCTTTAATTGACGTCTATACAATGTCCAGAAAAGACGTATAAAAAACTTTCATTCTGGCTCCTGTGAGGACGTCTTCTGGATGTCTAAGAATGACGTCTTTAGCACGTCTTTAATTGACGTCTATACAATGTCCAGAAAAGACGTATAAAAAACGTTCATTCTGGCTCCTGTGAGGACGTCTTCTGGATGTCTAAGAATGACGTCTTTAGCACGTCTTTAATTGACGTCTATACAATGTCCAGAAAAGACGTATAAAAAACGTTCATTCTGGCTCCTGTGAGGACGTCTTCTGGATGTCTAAGAATGACGTCTTTAGCACGTCTTTAATTGACGTCTATACAATGTCCAGAAAAGACGTATAAAAAACTTTCATTCTGGCTCCTGTGAGGACGTCTTCTGGATGTCTAAGAATGACGTCTTTTAGACGTCTTCTAGACGACTTTTTGCTCGCTGGGTTGCTTTTAAACATGAAGACTCACCAGTAACAGAAACATGATGAGAAACTGACATCTTCACCAGAACAAAACAGTTAAACAATAGAAAAACAAGTACACTTTTAAATCATAATGGTCCGTGTACTTTTTGATCATTTCATTTCCTGTTTGGAATGGAATAACGAGAAATGAAAACCAGCTCGTTTATTCGTTTTTTAGTTTAGTTTAAAAAACGAAAAATGAGATTTTGGCTCGATTTTTCATTTTTCGTTTGTGGTTTACAAATCGGTTTATGGGTTCGATATTTCATTTGAACACGTGGGCGGCGCTGAAACGCCCCTTTCATCTGATTGGTCAAAACGCTCTGCCTTCAGTAAGCTACTAGCTTTTCTTTCTGTCAGGCAGAATAAGAGTCAGTACGAGTACGGCACTGACAAATGCACTTTTTCTCACTGTTAACTAGGCACAATATTTGAAGCAGAAATATGTTGCTGGTCACGTAATTCGTGTTGCTGCTTCTTGCAAGCGACCCCAATAATGTAAGCCACAGTATATGACAGACAGATTAGTTTAGCATGATGTATTTCCCATTGATAAATACAGTGCAAATAGTTCAAATATCTCTTTGGATAAAAGTCAATAATAGGCTGAACTGTACCATGATAATATGTCCGTAACATTAGATGTCCATAGATGACCTACCCATAACTGTTACATTAGAGTTAGGGGATAACACAGTTTGTACAGTATAAAAATCATTTTGTCTAAAGTTCCCATTAAACATGAAAACCCAACAACCCAATGGGAATATATCCTTGTTGTGTAAAACATCCAGAGGTGGACAGTAACAAAGTACATTTACTTGAGTACTGTACTTAAGTACACTTTTTGAGTATCTGTAATCTTTGCTTGATTTTACTGTACTTGAAACTGATTTTCATTTTCAACGTTGGGTTTGGTCTTCTAAATGCGAATTGTGTCATTGTTTTGGTGCACACTAGCTTATAGATAACAGTAAGGCTAACATATTAAATATTCATATTCATTAAATCACATATTCATACTAAAAGCCAAAAAACTGAAAAATATGGCACTATTTGAGGGAACAGACATTTGTGTGAAAGAAACCATTGTGGACGTTATTGAGTGCACTTATTCAATCTCACATTCAATCCCACGACTGGAACTGTGTTCTAGAAATAAATTTGATACTGTTATGAGGGTAGGAAGGCAGGCATAGTTTCAGACGCATAAGGTACTGTATTACACACAACAATGCAACAATAATAAAACAATGCATCGACATTTACTTTTGATACTTAAGTACTTTTAAAAACGAGTACTTCTGTACTTTTACTTAAGTAAAAATCAGTCTTTACAACTTTTACTTGTAACGGAGTAATATTTGATCAGTATTATCTGTACTTTCACTCAAGTAAGGAAGTTGTGTAGCCTACTTTGTCCACCTCTGAAAACATCTGTTCATAATCTGTGATTACACAATTCCAATACGAACAGCACCGTGAGGTGTCTGGAATAAGTCTGTAATAATCAATCCGCATTTTTAAGCCATTAATTTTACAATAGGCTCATATTCAAAATGTCCTTCTCGTATAACGCCACCGACCGCACAAATGGGCTTCCTTTGTGAAATATAGCAGACCACCGTTTTAAATAACAGTTTAAAAAAGGTGATCTGCTATTTTTCTCAAAATAAGCTCAGTCAGTCAGATAGATAGATAGAGTAAAAATAGATTGGCGAGTAAAAATAGAGTTTGTGTTGCTGAATCATTTTTTTTTTTCTAGTAGGCTACATCTTAAAATATAGAGCTCATGACAAATAAAAGTTCCAGATGGACAAACATTAAATGCAAAAACCAGTGTGAATAACAATATCTTAAAATAAACTAGAGAGTGGATACACAGATATGGCCTATTTATGAATGAAATTCATGCATTTATTTGTCATTTAAGCTGATGCAAACAGGGAAAGAGAGTAGAAAAGACTTATTATCCTGTCGCCCCCTCTAGTGGACAGCATTAAGTATTACGGCCTTCATTGCCCAGATAAAGTCAATGGATTTTTTGGGAAAGTAAGTCTGACCAGTTAGAAAAAATATAAGCGAGTCAGACCAGTCTTAAAGGGATAGTTCACTTTGAAATAAATTTTTGATATGTTTTAGCTTACCTCAAGGGCATCCAAGATGTAGGTGTCTTTGTTTCCGCAGTAGTTTCAATTTTTATATTTTTAGGTCAAACCGTTCTTGTCTGTCAGTCATATAATGCAGGTCGATGGTCACTGGCTCAAAACACAAGCACAGAGTCCAAATTAAAACAATTCAATTTTAATGAATGCATTTCTCGCTGATTACCCCCTGGCATGTTTAGGCCTAACAACATATAATTGTGGATTTAGTTAAACATCTGAATTTACAATATTTGTTACAAAAATTAAAACACAAGGAAATACAATTTGTCTTTTTATCTTCAGTCTCAAAAAAATTTGAAAATAAAATCATAAATATTACATCTGTAGTTGAACTTATGAATTTGTAGTTGGACACATGAACAGTAAGTAGCCTAGATGTTTGTTTTAAAGCAAGTTTTGTGTAAAATCCTCTTTAAAACAAGTCCATTACGGGGTTGAGAATAATCTGAAAAACACTAATATTAATAAAAGATTTTAAATGCCAGAGGTGAGAAAATAAAAAAATTTTGGGGGGGGGGGGGGGGGGGGGTTAATATGTGGGCTATTTAGAAAATGATTTATATGTAAAAAAAATAAAAAAAAATAAATCCAAGTTGAAATATTACCGAATCCCAGGAATGAACCTTATATTTAGATTGTTTAGAATAGCTGATCAGAGAGGTAAAATTACTTAACATATTAGTACAGAAAAATCTAAACTCTGATACCTGAAACTTGCATCCAGAAAAGTTTTACGAGTTCTCAGATCCTCCAGAAAAGTTGAAGTTGACACAATGTGAATATGTTTTTAAAGTGTGTTTCTAGTTTGTTCCAGAAGTGACTGTTAAAGTCTCTCATATTTACAGTCTTAAATCACACACCGTGTGAAATATGAAACAGTAATAATGTGAAAACCTTCAGGGTTTGAATGTTTCTAAGAATTTAAGACATAAATATAAGAAAAATTTTATTATTCTCACAATAATAAAATCATTTATTTTATGGTCAAATTGTCCATTATAACTTTTTACATTATAATCACAGAAAATCTATATAAAGCTCTATACAAAAATAATTTATAAATATTAAATATTTGATGTTTTACACATCATGTGACCATCAACCATGTGATTGTGTCATTTAATTATTGAAATTAACTAAGCAAAACCTTTAAGTGTGTGTGTAGTTCAGTGTGACGTGTTGAAGGTGTTTACTGAAATATAATAATAATAATAAACTTATTTTTGATCAGATATTTGCCAAGGCAACATTTTGTTTAGTTTGTTAAAGTACTAAAACTGTATAAATGTATAAATAAAAATGTATGAAACTATAGACAAATATACATAAAAAAAAAAAAAAAATATATATATATATATATATATATATATATATATATAAAAAGACAAAATCAAAATTACTAAAACTTTAACTAAATAAAATGACCACAAAAAAAGAAATCTAATTAAAAATCTAATTAAAAAATGATTAACAATTATATTTTATTAATAACTATATTATATACTATATTAAATATATGAATAATAATGATGTAAAAAAATACTAGCACAATCTTTTCACTGAAAATATATATTGCTTAAATAATGATCATTTATAACAATGAAATAGTTTATTTCAAATGTTGCATTTATTCACATTCTGTTATTAAAAGCTTACAGTACAAACATGCAAATAAGAGTAAAAGTGACATTTCAGATTCTGAGTTGTAATGAACTAAATAAAGCAGCTCTGGCTGAATCACAACACAAACATTGTTTTGAAGCCAAATAATGTGTATAAGTTTGTATACACTTTGCACATTGTATTATGCAAATACAGTACATTGATAACAAGTCAAGTAAAAACTGACAGTACAAGATGTGTAGTGCAGATCTTCTTCATATTTGTGCATTTAATACATTTGTAGATTAAACTAGATTAAAAAGTTCGTCGAGACAAACTTTAAGTTGGCTTGAGAAAGCCGGACCAGTAAGTTTGAATAATTTTAAAATAATTTGGAGTTTAAATTAGTTTGAAGTTTAAAGTAGTTTAAAGTTTAAATTAGTTTAAAGTTTAAAGTAGTTTAAAGTTTAAATTAGTTTGAAGTTTAAATTAGCTTAAAGTTTAAAGTAGTTTAAAGTTAAAAAGTTGTTGGGGGTTTTCTAGTAGGTTGCTAGGGTGTTCTGGGTGGTTGTTAGGGTGGTGCTAGGCGGTTGCTAGGGTGTTCTGGGTGGTTGCTATGCTGTTGCTAGGTGGTTGCTAGGGTATTCTGGTTGGTTGCTAGGGTGTTGCTAGGCGGTTGCTAGGGTGTTCTGGGTGGTTGCTAGGGTGTTGCTAGGGTGTTCTGGGTGGTTGCTATGGTGTTGCTAGGCAGTTGCTAAGGTATTTTGGGTGGTTGCTAGGCGGTTGCTAGGGTGTTGCTAGGGTTTTCTGGGTGGTTGCTAGGCGGTTGCTAGGGTGTTTTGGGTGGTTGCTAGGCGGTTGCTAGGGTGTTCTGGGTGGTTGCTAGGCGGTTGCTAAGTCTTCCGGGTGGTTACTATGGTGTTGCTAGGCGGTTGCTAGGGTATTCTGGGTGGTTGCTAGGCAGTTGCTAGGGTGTTCTGGGTGGTTGCTATGCTTTTGCTAGGCGGTTGCTAGGGTGTTCTGGTGTTACTAGGTGGTTGGTAGTTGTCACAGATGGTTACTATGGAGTCTTTATAGAGTTCTTAGCACGATCTTGGCATAATTTAGCACTTAACTAATTGCTATTAGCATGTAGCTATTCACGGCTAGCATGTGTAGTATGTTGGAAGTGCTGTTTGCTAGCATGAGTCAAAAGAGCCAAACCTCATCTCTGTACGATGTTCTGATACAGAGATATAGGTCTTGCAAAATGGTTGCTAGGGTACTCAAGTTTGGTTGCTATGGAGTTGCTTGGGAGCTGGGAGCTTTAAGTGTAAGAAGTTTAAAGTGGTTTGAAGTTTAAAGTAGTTTACAGTAGTTTGAAGTTTATGACAGATAGATAGATAAATAAGTTAGATACACACACACACACACACACACACACACACACACTAACTCGCTCACACACTCACTCAGACACGCACACGCACACGCACACTAACTCGCTCACACTCACTCAGACACACACACGCATACTCAAGAGTTTATGAGTTTAGAGTTTATAAGTGTATAAATTGATGAGTTTACAAGTGTATGAGTTTTTGAGTTTAGAGTTTATGGGCCCTATTTTAACGATCTGAAACGCAAGTGTCAAAGCGCAAGTAACTTTGTGGGCGGGTCTTGGCGCTGTTGCTATTTTCCCGGCGGGATAAATGACTCTCGCGCCCAGCGCAAATCTAAAATGGGTTGGTCTGAAGTAGCTTCATTATTCATAGGTGTGGTTTGGGCGTAACGTGAAATAAACCAATCAGAGCGACATCTCACATTCCCTTTAAGAGCAGGCGCGCTTGTTCAAAAGCGGATTCCTATTGTAACGGCGGATTTGCCAGGCGCGCGCCAGGAGCGGTTCACAGCCAAGGAGAGCAACGCTCTCGTCAGGGACGTTGGGGATGGAGAAACCCACCCAAATTAACTTCGGTTAAAAAGGCGTATGATAATTTGGGTAAATGTGTAAGATAGATGTATGCTTTTAGAATAAATAGTCTATCTATCTATCTATCTATCTATCAATCTATCTATCTATCTATCTATCTATCTATCTATCTATCTATCTATCGTAATAATGTATGATTTGCAAAAATGAAAACTGCTGCTTCTGTGTAGATGAGAGAAAGTGCATGCGCGTTATGCACACTCTACATTGATTATGGCCTAGCATGCGCCCTTAAAATAGCATATGAATAACATGCGCAACGCGCCACTGACTTTAAACTATTTTTTCCTGGTTAGTGGCGCAATTGTTTTCTAAACCTGCAAAATAACATGAAGGAACGTTTGCGGCGGAACACGCCTCCTTTTTTGCGCTGAACCGCCCAGGGAGCGCAAGTTCATTCCCTAGTTTAGTGACGTGCTTCTGTGGAGGGAAAAGCGCGCTTTGCGCGGGTGCAAAATAGGAATGATACATGCGTCGGTGTATAAAATCAATTGCGCTGGGTGCAAGATAGGGCCTATAGTGTTAAATGTTGATTTGAGTGTTTCCATCTTCCTAAATATCATAAAGCATTTGTTCTATGGATGTATAAAGATAAGTAGGTTATTGTTGAACTGAATAATAATGAAGTAACTACAGTGAATAAGCGCCGCTGAGTGTTTCCATTATAATGAGTCTCTATCAGAATCTTCACTTCAGAAACACTGAACTCCTTCTCAACCTTCAACAAACATATAATCCATCGTCTCAAGCAAGGCACTTCTTATAATAAGCATGATAAATGATAAATGTTAATCTATTCCAGGTTTATAAGCTGGAACTGTCAGATATTGTAAGTAACGTTTATCTAAATGTCCTAAATTATATGTGCTTCCAGTAACAGGTTGGTTATTATTTCCATGTAAATTGTGAAAAGGGGGTATGATTAATAAGTAAAGTATTTCAGGTTAAAGCTGAACAGCGGAAGTGTGCTTTTGCTGATTCACCTCAATGCGAATAATGTTGCAGATTCACAATGATCCTGTTGGGATTCTCTCAGATCACGTGATCTTTCTCCGTCCGTGAGATTACAGGTCCATCCAATTGCAGATTGTTAAAGAGAGAGAAATGAACAGCAGTAACTGTCACAGAACCTCATGAAATCAGCAAATCTTCCATCAATCAGTGAATAATATTCAAATACTCCAAAAGACATGGAAAGGCAGAGGAATCAGCATACACACCAAGACGCGCTTGTATAAAGCACTGATCCAGCCAATAGCGCTATACGGCTGTGAAACTTGGACCCTTAAAAAAGCGGAAGAGAAAAAACTCCTTGTATTCGAAATGGCAGCCCTAAGGAAGATACTCCGGGTTAGCAGATTAGACAAAATCCGTAACGAGATAATACGACAGCGTACGGGGTGCCATCAAACGATTGTGCAAGTAGTACATGAGAGGCAGCATAGGTGGCTAGGGCATGTGCTGAGAATGAACGAAGAGCGTATAGCGAGGACGGTATTACAAGGAAAAGTAGATGGTAAAAGAAAACAAGGAAAACCGAAGGCCACATGGATAAGATCGATCGAATATCGGACAAGTATGAGTTTACACCAAGCATCAATTGTGGCATGGGACAGAAATATTTGGAGAGAACTAGGTGAACGTATTGGAGCCCACGTGGGACTCACTAGCTGAGTGCTGATAAGGCGTAGAAGAAGAAGAAGAAGATTCAAATATTGAAGTATTTTGAGAGCGTATGGAGATCGACTCGATTACAGCAATTGCTTCATGGAAGTGGGCGGAGCTAAAGAGATATTCTGACACGTTTGGCTTGTTTCGACTCCCTGATTGGTGGAATATTTTCTGTACAGCATCATGGGTAATGTAGTTTTACCATAACAAATGCCATGGTTAAACATGATTATTGTGAAAATAAGTTGAAATAACGCAGACTGACGGCTTCAACAATAGCAAATATCATAACTGTAGCTCACATAGGGCTGTATTTTAAAGGTTTACAAACTATCATTAATCCGTGGAAATTATTTCTTAAACCTTGGGAACAGTTTAAGAATTTGTGACTACGGTTTATAAACGGTTTATTTTCTCCCAGAGGTGACTTCCCAGGCTGACTTCTCACTCACTTCCAGGGCTAGGATTAGCATGAAGGATGCAGCACTCTTTACATTTTAATGGTATGTTGTCACCCTAAAAGTCGAAGGGTTTTTACACGTATCTATTTCCCTTATTTTTTTGTTCTGTTAGTTGTTTAAATTTTTTGCCAAATTTTACACAGATGCAGATTACCATGCCGTGCTGTGTGGCATTACCACTGCCCTCACTGTTCACGGACCGTTATAAGAAGAGTGGACATGGAAAGGCATTTGGTCTTGTGTTATAATCAACTGATCTCACAGTCTATGCAGCCTGACCCGCCTTGTGCCCCTCCATCAGCCGAGCCTGACCCGCCTCGTGCCACTCCATCAGCCGAGCCTGACCCGCCTCGTGCCACTCCATCAGCCGAGCCTGACCCGCCTCGTGCCACTCCGTCAGCCGAGCCTGACCCGCCTCGTGCCACTCCATCATCCGAGTCTGACCCGCCTCGTGCCACTCCATCAGCCGAGCCTGACCCGCCTCGTGCCACTCCATCATCCGAGCCTGAACCGCCTCGTGCCACTCCATCAGCCGAGCCTGACCCGCCTCGTGCCACTCCGTCAGCCGAGCCTGACCCGCCTCGTGCCACTCCATCAGCCGAGCCTGACCCGCCTCGTGCCACTCCGTCAGCCGAGCCTGACCCGCCTCGTGCCACTCCGTCAGCCGAGCCTGACCCGCCTCGTGCCACTCCATCATCCAATTCTGACCCGCCTCGTGCCACTCCATCAGCCGAGTCTCACAACATCACTCAGGCCTGTCATCTGCAGAGTGTTACTGTCGATGAGACAAATGGCATATTTTCTGTGCAAAAAACTGGAAATGGGTTTTCTGTGCCAGTCCATGTCCAGAGAAAAACATGGGGGAAAATACATCAAGTTATATGTGAGCTAGAGGAATGTGTGCAGTATCAGTTGTTGGCTCAGCGGAGTGGATTAAGCTACAGTTTGTGCTCTCACATTCGCTCTGTAGACTACTGTAGCGAGATCGCTGCAGAGACATTTCTCAGAGAAGACGTCCTGAGCGATATGAATGCTGTAAAATTATTTGGAGAGGCAAAATCAGCTAATGTGAGAAGAGGCAAAAGGCTGCTTGTGCAGCGCATGTTCCTCTTGTGTGCCTGTGGACTTTGGTGGGTCTCCTTCACAAATATGCCTGTTGATCCATGAGCCAGACATTCATAGTTTTAGCCGACTTGGGAGGATAATGGTCACCTATAACACTCAAAGGAACACCTGGCATTGTCCCTGCACAAAGCCACGGACATCTTGTCCACACATATACATCTCAAAGTGGCATCTTTTTCAAACCCAAAGAGACCTCTTCAAGTCAGAGGTGCCCACAACACCAGGCTCAGAGGGTTGCAGTCTCCTGGATACTGTAAGGCCCGATATATTGGTCCAATTGCCGGTTCGCCAATATACCGTGAATGTATCACGTTTTCTTGTCTTTTCTCATGCAAAGTATTGGTTGGTTAAATTTGTAATACATTGATCATATGTATTTGCTCGTTATTTCATCTGACTCCATAAATTAAAAGGGTTTAACCTTGTAAACCGTAAGTTATAAATGTTATTAAATTACCATTAAGCTCATTCTTCTTTTTCTAATAGATACTGCTAATTAACATTTTTAAATTATTATTAAAATAAAATGTTTATCAATTTTATTTTTGACCCACTGCAAGATTTTCTAAAGTTCACAGCTAAATCATTACTATTTTTACAAACGTACTGCCTAAATTTTGCATAACAGCATCAGAAAATGGATGGAATCCTTTGTTGCCAGCTAGCATGTCCTGAGTAAAAGTGATATAAAAAATAAAAAAACCCCACCTAATTACTTCTTGTGGCCTGCGTATTCACAACAAGTACAAATAGCGATGCAGATTAACACTAGACAATTTCCTATGCAGATATTGACTTGGGACTATATTAGGGGGAAGCACAGGTGAAGCACTGCTACTTGGGCGCAGAGATATCACGCCCAAGTAGCAGTGCTTCGCCTGTGCTTCCCCCTAATATAGTCCTTAATATATAAGTCAATATCTGCCTAGGAAATCGCCTAGTGTTAATCTGCATCGCTATTTGTACTTGTTGTGAATACGCAGGCCACAAGAAGTAATTAGGTGGGTTTTTAAAAAAATTTATATCACTTTTACTCAGGACATGCTAGCTGGCAACAAAGGATTCCATTCATTGTGCTAAGCTAAGCTAGCGCCGACCCTGTCAAACTAAAACAATGCATGCACTGAGACAAAAATGCATTTGCCCACCTATCTAAATGTAGGAAAGAAAGTGAATAAGCCCCATTTCAAAAAACGGTGGAGTGTTCCTTTAAAGGAGCTGTATGTAGTTTTCAGCGGCCTCTAGCGGTGATGTTCAAGATTGCAACCAATATGTTTACAAGCACGTGCTTGAATTTATGAGCGAGCAATGTGGGTACCGGCCAGACTGAGACGCAACACACAAAGCATCCCACAACATGCTGGAAACTCAGGTAAACTCCCACTGCAACGTTACAATAATAGGCTACTTTTATCAGCTTGACGTTGAACTAATGCTTCATGCTCGTACCATGATAAGTATGGAACCCTATCAACCGTGCTGAATTTTGCCACTGCAAGCACCACTTCACATTTTCTTCAGGAAATGTACATTCTAGGTTTGTAGATAAGGTTTCTCCATGATTCAAATGCCCTGCCGATGTTGATCCGTGTTTTTTACCCGAAGTTCATCCGATTCACGTCTGGCCTTACGAGCTTCAGCAGAATTTTTTTATTATAATTTTTTTTTAATTATTATTATTAATATGTGGAGTTTGTGTTGGAGTTGGTATTTTGCTGGGCGCAGGTCGTTTCTTAGTGTTATCAGACATGTCATAAGTTGCATAAGTCATAAGTCCATGTCATAAGTTTCAGTGTCGTCGCTGTTGAGTGCAAAGTCAGTAGGCTAGACGAGGCGAGAGGCTCGGGAGCGCGCGTGCAGGTCACGTCACTGGCGGTAAATCCGACCCGGGACCTTCACATAAAAATAAGAATACTTGCTTTCAGAGGTAATAGCAAAACCCGCAAAGTGGATAATTTTAATGTGAGATTACAACCCCTTCACACACAGGCAATAAAAAAAGAATTTGTTTTGGTAAAAAAGCTATACAGCACCTTTAATTACCGTTCAGTTGAAAAACAGAATAAAAAACTAAATAAAACTTGAGCGTTTGAGTAAGTGAACACACATCTCCAACATATAGAAGATGTGATGAGAAGCTGAAGTCCACGGTGATGTCATAAAAATCCGTGATCCATTTTAGCGGAAGTGAGAGACTGTAAGTTTGGGAAGCTTATATCTCCTAAATGCAAATTTTGCCATTCTTCCGGAGCGCATTAACTTATTCCTAACCTTAAGGCTAACATATTCATACTGAAAGCTAAAAAACGCAATTATTATTTCAGGGGACCTTTAATGATTACAGAGAAACTGAGAAATCACGTCCTGACTGTTTCTGTCCGAATCAATTTAGCAGCTTTAATAATCATTTAAATACCCTGAAAATCCTCAAGCGCTCTCTGTACTTGTAATGATTCCTGTCTTGTGTTTCCCTCGTCTTGTGTGGACTTTAGTTATTTCCTGTTCTGTGTCATGTCTTGTAGTCCTTTGTAGTTTTTCTAGTTTATTAGTATCCCCAGGTGTTTCTAATTAGCCACACCCCCTTGTTATCTTGTTTAGCTTGTTGGTCCCTGTGTATTTATAGCCCTTGTGTTTCACTTGTTACTTTGTCAGTTGTTGTACATGTATGGGTGCTTCTAGTTCGGTCCTTCTTATGGTTTTGTTTCTTTGTCCTTCGTGTTCTTTATTATTTGTACTACGTGTTTCTTCATTAAAACCCTGCTAATAGATCCTTGCTTCCGCATGCTTTCTCCGGCACACAACAGAACTATTGGAGCTAATGTTCTCCTTTGTTTCTTACTAATTAACCGTTTGTCTTTTCTGAAGCAATATTTAGGCTACTTATTTAAATAACTAATAAACAAACTAGTTTGAATTAGTTAAAATTGGTGTCAACTGTCAAGGTGAAATTTCTCTAGTGCCAAGTAAAGAAATCTTGGTATCGTGACACTCTTTCTCTGCGATGTGAGTTTCTTCTCTTGTTTCCCATCTTCTCTTTTAATGAAAGTATCAAAACAATAGTGTTATGTGGGCGTCTCATTGGCCGCCTCAGCCTCAGTCTGATTAAGGTTCGAGTCACTGAGATTCTTCATTAGAAAAGTGTCTCTCTGATCAGGGGACGAGTCTTCAGCTCCACTTGCCTGTTTATAAAAAAACACAGATAAACAGAAAGAAAAAGAAATAAACCGGAGTGATGTTTGAGTTACACAAAGGCTTGGAATTGCAAAAAATAACTAAATATCTTAAAATGTAGGATGTTTCTCTTCACATTTATTAGAATAATTCATGTTTCCTAAACGACCTGCACATTTAAATGCTTGAAATATTGAAATAAGTATATAATAATATAAAATGTAAATCACACACAAACATTTAATCAGCGCACAGATGTGAATCTGTTTTGTAGTCAGACAGATTCAGTTGATGTAGTTTCTCACCTGATTATCGCGCTTCGTCCTGTTCGCTTCTGGAGGAAATACAACAAACTCTATTAAACACTTTACTTTAGTTAAGAGTCAAATATTGAAAATTCTCACATCTTTTAAAGATGTTTTTAAATCTCATCTTTCCATCTCATTAAATCATTTGTATGTTACACTCACCGTTCCTTCTTGCTCTGCACTTGTAACAGTAAATCACAGCAACAATCAGAAGATGAACAGCAACAGCAACAGCTGCATATATTCCTGGCCAGAATGGAGTCGGATCTGGATCTGGAAGAGATAAAGACAGACAGTCATTGTTATTTACAAAGTGACTGATAATTCAAAAGTATTTTTGTCTGATATTTATTTCTACACGTGTCTACTTTGGTCATCAGTTGTATGATGTTGACTTAACTGGTAAACTGTGAGATCAACTGGAAACACCAGCACAGAAACACTGACTATTTATACATTCATTTTTCATCTTAATAACATTAGTTAATAACTTTTTTTTTGCATGTGAAGAATTCTTTTGTCAAACAGACCTCAATGAAAACATTTACTGGGTTGATAGAAACATTTTATGAACATATTTTTTTGTTAACTTCAAATCCACTGCACTTTGGATTCTTGGTGAACTAAAAAATAAATAGATGTATTTAAATTGATGATAATAAAAGGTGATAAGAGAGGATATTGACCAGAACAAAACAGTTTAAACTACCACCAATAGAAAAACTAGTTTGTTTTTAAATCATAAGGCACTGAATTTAAAGTTAAAGCTATAAATTACAGTTTAAGAGTAAATGTGTTTTTCTACACTACCAGTCGATAGTTTTGGTAAGATTATTAATATTTTTGAAGTAAGTCTCTTCTGCTCACCAACGCTGCATTTATTTGGTTAAAAACATATATATATATTATTATTATGGCAATTTAAAATATCTGTTTTCTATTTTAATATGTTTCAAAGTGTAATTTATTCCTGTGATCAAAGCTGAATTTTCAGCATCATTTCTCCAGTCTTCAGTGTCACATGATCCTTCAGAAATCACTCTAATATGATGATTTGATGCTCAAAAAACATTTCTCATTATTATAAATGTTGAAAACAGTGATTTACATTTTTATTTCAGGATTCTTTAACGAATGTAAAGTTCAAAAGAACAGCGTTTATTTGAAATAAATAACACATAGAAACAAAAACACATAGAAAACAGCTGTTTTACATTGCAATAATATTTCACAATATTACTGTTTTTTGTTTTGTTTTGTTTTGATCAAATAAATGCAGCTTTGTTGAGCGGAAGAGACTTCTTTCAAAAACATTAAAAATCTTACTGATCCAAAACTTTTCTCTGGTGGTGTAGATGCTGTGTTTCAAATAAATATAGGAAAAGAAAAAGAAAACACACCTGAATGTCACTGCAAAAGTATTAAACACTTTAATGATGTGATTGAAATGTACAAGACTTGCTTTTAAACATGAAGACTCACCAGTAACAGAAACACTGAAGATCTTTACACTGAATCTGCCGTTGATGATCACTAGTTTATAAACTCCAGAGTCTGTGTTTCTGGTGTTCATGATGGTCAGAGATCCAGTCTGATGATCCAGCTTCAGTCTGCCTCTGAATCTCTCTTTACACTGAACATCTGTACAGATCTCACGCTGATCTCCAGTGATCTGAGCGATACGAATGCCATTATAAAACCATATAATCAGGTCTTGTTGGTTTGTTATAACATCAGTGTTTAGAGTGACTGGATCTCCCTCCTTCACTGACACTCCGTCTGTATCAACACCAGACACACCTGAAGAAGAAACAATTAACATTAGTCAAACAAATGCATAATAGTGCTTTGAAAATGCTTTCTTACATATCATAAAGATTGTGAGTAGAGAGATATGTCTGGATTCACGGTGAACATTCACTTCATGAACATCATACAACCATGAATATTATGATACTCCAGCAAATTGTGCCATTTCCCCAAACATTAAGATACAAGGGAAGAATAAAATGTTTTATTGTTATTATTTTACAGTTTTAATCTTACACTTAAATAACACTTTTTTTCCCCCACAGTGACTCACACTAGTAACAACTGATAACATCACGGCTTGATCTTTGCTTGACCAATCAGAGGAAAGAGGCGTTTTATTCCCGCCCGTGTAGAGATGGAAAATACAACGCGTTTATCCAGTTTGGTTTTATTGTTTTTCCATTTGGCGGATTACAACAAAGTTTGATGAAAACACAAACAAAAATATGAAGACATTTTTTTTTGCAGTTTCTTTATGTTCATGAGAAGGGTCGAATATGTGATAAATCAGCCCGTTCTCATACCCAAATCGTCACTTTTTCGTCACTTTCAACCATGCTTCAATATCCGACGCACAAAGCACCCTTTAGCATCCATATGAGACGCATAACCCTACCACATACCTAAACCTACCCATAACCGAAGCGTCACATATGGACACTAAAGGGTGCTTTGTGCGTCGGATATTGAAGCATGGTTGAAAGTGACGAAAAAGTGACGATTTGGGGTGAGAATGTGTTGGATAAATGAACGATTTCTTTGTTTTTCCGTTTAAGACAAAAACGAGAAAACTAATTATCTGAAGATACACGGATCAATAAATA
Organism: Leuciscus idus; assembly: GCA_021554675.1. Classification (NCBI taxonomy): domain Eukaryota; kingdom Metazoa; phylum Chordata; class Actinopteri; order Cypriniformes; family Leuciscidae; genus Leuciscus; species Leuciscus idus. The sequence goes on along the minus strand of CM038625.1, from coordinate 10,785,313 downwards.
ACAGATGCATTGAAATGAACGGATGATATGACGAGAAACTGACATCTTCACCAGAACAAAACAGTTAAACTACCACCAATAGAAGAACAAGCCTACGCTTTTAAATCATAATGCACTGAATATGAAGATAAAGCTATAAATTACACTTTAAGAATAAATGTGTTTTTGTAGAAATTATCTTTATGCTGTGTGTGAATTAATATACAGGTAAAGAGAAAACAGCCCTGAATGTCACTGCAGAAGTATTAAACACTTTAATGATGTGATTTAAATGTACAAGACTTGCTTTTAAACATGAAGACTCACCATAAACATAAACACTGAAGATCTTTCTAGTGTCGCTGTTGATCCATAGTTTATAAACTCCAGAGTCGGTGTTTCTGGTGTTCATGATGATCAGAGATCCAGTCTGATAATCCAGCTTCAGTCTGTCTCTGAATCTCTCTTTACACTGAACATCTGTACAGATCTCACGCTGATCTCTTTTGATCTGAGCGATACGAATATCATTATAAAACCATATAATCAGGTCTTGTTGGTTTGTTATAACACCAGAGTTTAGAGTGACTGAATCTCCCTCCAGCACTGACACTCCCTCTGTATAAACACCAGACACACCTGAAGAAGAAACAATTAACATTAGTCAAACAAATGCATAATAGTGCTTTGAAAATGCTTTCTTACATATCATAAAGATTGTGAGTAGAGAAAAATGTCTGGATTCTCAGTGAACATTCACTTCATGAACATCATACAACCATGAATATTATGATACTCCAGCAAATTGTGCCATTTCCCAAAACATTAAGATACAAGGGAAGAATAATTTTTTTTATTGTTATTATTTTACAGTTTTAATCTTACACTTAAATAACACTTTTATTCCCCCACAGTGACTCACACTAGTAACAACTGATGACATCACGGCTTGATCTTTGCTTGACCAATCAGCGGAAAGAGGCGTTTTATTTCGCACCCGTGTAGAGATGGAAAAATACAACGTGTGTATCCAGTTTGGTTTTACTGTCTTTCCATTTGGCGGATTACAACAAAGTTTGATGAAAACACAAACAAAAATATAAAAAAAAAAAAAAAAAGATTTGCAGTTTCTTTACTTCATGAGAAGGGTCGAATATGTGATAAATGAACGATTTCTTTGTTTTTCCGTTTAAGACAAAAACGAGAACACAAATTATCTGAAGGTACACGGACTAATGAATAATAGATGCATTGAAATGAACGGAGGATATGATGAGAAACTGACATCTTCACCAGAACAAAACAGTAAAACTACCACCAATAGAAGAACAAGTACGCTTTTAAATCATAATGCACTGAATATGAAGTTAAAGATATAAATTACACTTTAAGAATAAATGTGTTTAGAAATGATCTTTATGCTGTGTGTGAATTAATATACAGGTAAAGAGAAAACACCCCTGAATGTCACTGCAAAAGTATTAAACACTTTAATGATGCGATTTAAATGGACAAGACTTGCTTTTAAACATGAAGACTCACGATAAACAGAAACATCGAAGATCTTTAGACTGATGCTGCCGCTGATGATCTGTAGTATATAAACTCCAGAGTGTGTGTTTCTGGTGTTTGTGATGGTCAGAGATCCAGTCTGATGATTCAGCTTCAGTCTGTCTCTGAATCTCTCTTTACACTGAACATCTGTACAGATCTCACTGATATCTCCAGTGATTAGAGCGATACGAATGTCATTATAACCCCATGTAATCAGGTCTTGTTGGTTTGTTTGAACACCAGTGTTTAGAGTGACTGAATCTCCCTCCTTCACTGACACTTCTTCTGTATCAACACCAGACACACCTGAAGAAGAAACAATTCACATTAGTCAAACAAATGCATAATAGTGCTTTGAAAATGTTTTTCTACATATCATAAAGATTGTGAGTAATGTCTGGATTTATAATGTAACACTGAAGAACATCATTGATTGACACTTTCACTCATCAGACAAAAATACACGAGTCTCATGGAGGATCTTGAACAACTTATGTTCAACTTATGCTATCTTACAACACATGAATATTATGAGTATTACCCATAATAATATGTAAGAAAATTGTGCCCTTTCCCAAAACATTAAGGTACAATGGAACGTTTATCATTTTAATCTTTATCATTTTTACTGTTTCAATCTTACACTTAAATCAAATTGCATGTTAACTACTTACACTACATTCAATGCACATTTCAGTTTATGCACAGGTATCAACATTTACTCACAGTACAGGGCTCTACGCTAACTTTTTCCCCAAGGAGTACATGTGCTCCTAAATGAAAAAATGTAGGAGCACACAAAGAAATATAGGAGCACAGTGAAAAAAGCTGATTAAACGGCTCAATTCATATGGATTAGTTTTATGATCTTTTTATGAACTTTTTTCGAAGCATCAAAGTGGTAGTTGTGTAGCTGTCAATGGAGGGAAAGAAATCTCTCAGTTTCATCAAAAAGTTCTTCATTTGTGTTGCGAAGATGAGTAAAAGTCTTACGGGTTTGGAACGACATGATGGAGAGAAATAAATGACAGAATTTTCTATTTTGGGTGAACTACCTGTTTAATAATTATGCAATTATTATTTTTAGCCTACTTCACAATATATAAAACAAAAGAATGGACACCTCAATAAAGTATAAAGTGCTAAAAACAAAACAAATGCTTGCTTGCTTTTTTCTTTTGCAGTTGCAGTCGGCTACTTTAAGAGCTCCTCCTGTCCTCGACTGTTCTGGTCGTAACTTCAGTTTCTGCTCTTGGTCTTCTGGTGAGACCTAAACACTGCTAATAAAAAAATTATAGGCTACTCATTTGCAAGTAAGTGTGTGTTCGCAAAACTGATATAAATCGGATATATTCCAGTATGAAGGTAAAATAGTAGCAAAACTCGAGAGCACGCAGATGTGAATTTGAGAACTTGTACTATAAATATTCGTACTTGTACAAGAACATTTACACTCACAGCTCCAATGTGAAAACCTGTAAAATAAAAATCTGAAGTTGAATGTTGAAATTTGCACTCGCATACAATAGCCTAGTCACAAACCTGTATTCTGAATCTGAAGCTGCAGACAAGTAGACACAAATGTGTAAAATGCCATTCACAGAAATGCAACGACAGACACAAACTTGTAATATATATTTTGCGTTTAATCTTACGTTCACATTCGCAGTACAACCTCAAATAGGCACTTGCAACTTCTCAAATATGTCACTGCAATTTCAAATTTCGCGCCTTGACTTTTGCTACTCTTTTCGCCATATATTAGGTGCAAAACTAACTTGTGCACTTGAAACTCAGAGGCGTCGAGAGAGAAAGGGGGGCGGGAGTGGGGGGTTCAAAGGAGCCGTTTTATTGGTTGGCAGCTAGCCAATGAAATGGGACTTCGATGATGTCACGAAACCTGCGTGCACTGAAACGCTAACATGGCTTAATGCATTAGACTGATATTAAAAGAAATAAACGTTATTATCAAACTCAGTAAACACAATGCTTATAATGCATACTACAGAAAAGTAGATGAGCACAGAATATGAACGCAACGCGTTTAATTGAGACAGTGGTATTAAAAGACCAAACTCAGGAAACACCATACAAATAAAGCATACAGAAAAGCAATTGAGCACAGAATATGAACGCAACGCGTTTAATTGTACGTTTTTCTCCCATAGAAAACCAAGAAAACGCTTAATGAGGCTTAATGGACCAACAGTTATAAAATAAAATAAACTAAACAAAAAAAAACCCCACATAATTCGTTACATTATTAATAAAACACAGGCACGTTTATTTGCACTGAAAATACATTTGCTTTCTTTTGTCATATTCTGTGCTCATCTGCTTTTCTGTAGTATGCATTATAAGCATTGTTTTTACTGAGTTTGATAATATCGTTTATTTCTTTTAATATCAGTCTAATGCATTAAGCCATGTTAGCGTTTCAGTGCACGCAGGTTTCGTGACATCATCGAAGTCCCATTTCATTGGCTAGCTGCCAACCAATAAAACGGCTCCTTTGAACCCCCCACTCTCTCTCGCCCCCCTTTCTCTCTCGCCGCCTCTGAGTTTCAAGTGCACAAGTTAGTTTTGCACCTGATAAATGGCGAAAAGAGTAGCAAAAGTCAAGGCGCGAAATTTGAAATTGCAGTGACATATTTGAGAAGTTGCAAGTGCCTATTTGAGGTTGTACTGCGAATGTGAACGTAAGATTAAACGCAAAATATATATTGCAAGTTTGTGTCTGTAGTTGTATTTCTGTGAATGGCATTTTACACATTTGGTTCTACTTGTCTGCAGCTTCAGATTCAGAATACAGGTTTGTGACTATTGTATGCGAGTGCAAATTTCAACATTCAACTTCAGATTTTTATTTTACAGGTTTTCACATTGGAGCTGTGAGTGTAAATGTTCATGTACAAGTACGAATATTTATAGTACAAGTTCTCAAATTCACATCTGCGTGCTCTCGAGTTTTGCTACTATTTTACCTTCACATTCCCGCGCTATATGCAGATTTAATGTAGGCTTATGCAGAGTTCACGTCACCAAACGCAACAGATATGAGCAGCATTTTATTGATCATCAGCTCATTTCAAAATCAGCGATAGGAGAGATCGAGCAACAGCAGCACTGGTAACCTAATATAATTTTTTTTATTTTTTTTTATTAATGAATATAATTGTGTGTTGAGCATCTACGACTTGCTTTAAACTTTCATTTGCGGCAGTTTGCGCGTTGGCTTGATGAATAGATCGCCCATCTGTCGTGATGCGTGTTGCAGTAGCGTCACCATATCTGGCTATAACACGCTCTCACTCGTTTATTTTTAGCACTGTTGCGAGGAGTCACTTGACTCTCTCACTTAAAATCCAGCAGTTCCCGCACATTCCCACACTATTTCTAACTAACAGTCTCGTTTATAGAACTATATCGTTGACCAGAATAGATCTGACACACGTCTTACATTGATGGAGTAAAATACAAACAATACATGAATATCCGTCGAATATAAAGCTAATAGAGCATATTATGAAACTTTGTCGTTTTACCGGGGAAAGCGATAGTAATGTAGGATACATGTCTTACCATGCAGGCGTAAGCTCGTCAAAAATAAGAAAAGAAAAGAAATAGAGACATGCTTCATTTTCAATTTTTGCCCAAAGATGAATGCAGATTCAGTGAAGTAGAAGTGATCTGTTGTTACTCTGCATTAGTGGCGACTCAGGGGCGGCGCTAGGGGTGGGCTATAGGGGAATTAAGCCCCGAATGTTTTTAGTAAAGCCCCGAATATTTTGTTACCTTGTCTTTCTCATAGAGCAAAACAATTAATCAGAAAAAAAAAATGTGAATAAGATTACATTAGCCGCGATTACCATGAAAAGTGCATATATTACAATTGTATGGATTTATCTTTGTGTTTGGCTTTGATTCCGCCCATCTGAACCTTTCTGCAGCACTTTGTCGTATTACCTGAAGGCAGGGATAATTGATTTCACCTGGAGTGGAGAACATTTAAGAGAGAAGAGGTGAGAGAATGGGGCTTGACAGTGGTGAACGTGACTGGCTTTCTGCGCTCGGCAAAGCAATGGGGACGCTTGGTGTTGCTCGAGAATGTTAGGGTTTGTCCGGCAACGAAGATAGCTAGCTAGCTAGTTAGATCGTATCGGTGTAGTTAGATAATAGTGGGACGGGGTGTGTCAAGGGCGCCGTAAAGGGGTGGAAGGTTAGGACGATTCTAAGGGCCCAGGCTGATTTAGGGCCCAGAAGAGCAGAACCCCTTTTTCTTTTCTTAGTTCTTTTCTCTTTTTTATACATACATTAAATGTGCTAGGGCCCCTCATGCACTAAATGTGTATTTTGTACGTTTTGACCATGATTTAATATTTTAAAAAACAAATAATGTATTTACTGTTCCAGTTACACCCCTCCCCCTCACAATGGTTCATTCCACCTGCGCTGTCCGAGCTACGATCGCTAGTGTAGCGTCTCTTGCTTATTGCACTTGCTATGATGCAGCGCAGACAGTGACACACGCAGGCATGTCACATCAAAATAGTCAGGGCATCAAAAACGGAAAGAGAAGACCGAGAACGCCGAAGTCGACAGTATGTCACACAGTTTTTCAAAAAGAAAGGTAGCTTGCCCTATTCCTGTATTCCAAAACTTTCAGAGTTAGGCTACTTATGTTTGTTGCTACATGACCTGCTTTTATCTAGCTAGATTAGTAAAATAATTACTGAATTATGATTTACATCCAACAATAATAACATCTCTGCTGTCTCCGGGTTATCATGTCTCGTAGACACAGATTCAGCGGCTGCTGCACACCCACGTCCCCCGTCCCCCCCTGCTGAAAAAAACAATAGAAACCATTACAGAATTGCTAATGGTTTTAATGGTTGTATTGGAAACTGTATTGGTTTTAATGGAAACCGTAATGGTTCTAGTGGGTCTCTATTGGTAATTTGTTTTCTTCTATTGGTGGCATGTTTTGTCTATTTGTCTGTATTGGTTTTAATGGAAACTGTAATGGTCCTAGTAGGTCTCTGTTGGTAATTTGCTTTCTTCTATTGGTGGCATCTTTTTTCTATTGGATACCATTAAGGACCAATAAAACACCTTTGGCAAGGTTACATGTTCTACTGGACACCAGTATGAACCATTAAGACTCCAATAAATTTAGTGTTTTCTTTGGTTTGATGATAATGATTTAATGTACATAATACACATAGTTAATAGGCTAGATGCAGATTATTTTTTTACAATTATTACAACAAAAATATATTTAAAAATGACTTTTGTATTATTATTTTTGTTTATGTTTTGGAGTAGGTAAAATCAAACGTTTCTCCAAATGAAAAAAAAAAAAAATCTAATAGCCTAAAATACTTGGCTATTGCCCGCCACTATACGTAAAGGACAAGCGGGACAAGCAGTCAGTTGAATCTTATTTTATTTAGACACGTTTTCGACTTTAACAACAGCGAGTGAAAATTCTTGCAGTTTTATTGCACTTAAGTACTGCCTACCAGCCCATTCTCGAGTTATTTGCTTTAATTACTGGGCCGAGACAGCAACTGTTTGAAAGATATAAATAAAGGGATTCAGTTCATAACCAGCGGACAAGCGGTCAGTTGGTGGAGACGGCAAGAGCGCGCTAGTTGTTTCTTCTGAAATACCCCGTTCTCCCATTGTTCAGTGTTCTATTTGACTCGAGGTAAACCTATCCTCGAATCTCTGCTTACTTTTCATTTTTAACTTTCTAATTTTATTTTATTTAGACACGTTTTGACTTTAACAACAGCGAGTGAAAATGATTGCAGTTTTATTGCACTTAAGTACTGCCTACCAGCAGCTACCATCGACTCTACCTGCGCGACTCCACCGAGCAAGGACACCAGAAAGGCACTTAAGTATCTCCTTCTCCCTTTCCTTTCCCACTTTTATCTTATTTTCACCTTACTCAACATGTGCTTTCAATACTCCTACCACTGCTATGCTGATGACACACAGCTCTTCTTCTCATTTCAACCAGATGATCCCACAGTAGCTGCACGGATCTCAAGCTGTCTGGCGGACATCTCGACATGGATGAAGGAACATCACCTGCAGCTCAACCTGGCAAAGACTGAGCTTCTCGTCCTCCCTGCCAATCCGTCTCTACAGCACGACTTCACTATCCAGCTAGAATCATCATCAATCACCCCATCAAGGTCGGTCAGAAATCTTGGAGTGATATTGGATGACCAGCCGCAAGACTATGCCGAACTAGTTATTTAAAACACTTACATCAGGTTGTTTTAAAGATAAAGATAAAAAGGAGTGAATCAAATATAATACTTTATGAAAGCCAAAATAGTACAGAAAAATAATGGTTCAAGAACATTTACCTGCCATTTACGTTTGTTGCCATACATACTGCATTTTACTTACAAGCACTTGTACATACAAAACATCTTGAGATAACATAAGTTGACTTAACATCAGCCAAACACACACACGCGTCTGGGTTTGTACTAGTCCCTCTCAAAAATGTTTGGAAAACTGCAAATGTATAGTTTGTCTTCCACTTTGATACACATGCATTTACCCTGAAGGCAACTAACAGGAACTAATTCTGTCTTGGATGATTCCCAGCATTGCACAATGGAAATGTGTGGAACAAAACCACAAGGTTGTGGTAGTGGAAATACGGGAGCTACCTTAAATGTTGTTAATAATAATGCCATGTGATCATCCGTGTCAGAGAAAGAAATAATTTTATCGATTACCCCACATGTTCCATCTGTTAGTTTCACATAGCTTTCATCTCGTCTCTGAGATAGGGTGTAGTCTCTGCTAGTATACACCAGACCACCTTTGATCATGCGCTTGTGCACTACAACTTCATCAGGTATGCACACGCGAGAGGCACAGAAGGCAGCCCGTTCTTCTTGTGTAACAACATGCACGCTCCCATTGTCAAGTAGCGTAGTATTGTCACATTTGACAGTATTTTGGACCCTTGGGTACTTGTTCAAATCAGAACAGAACCGTAACACCTCTTCTTTCACTGTGTACTTGGATGAGAAGTAAGGAATTGATCTAAACAGAAGAAACTTGGTAACTATCTGATTAGCCACTCCTTTTGTTCCTTTTACCAAAGTCAGGAGTTTGCCATTTGCATTCTCGAAAGGAAATGCAGAATGTGTCCACAATGGGCCCCACAACTTGACTGACTTGGCAAGATGACTGAGAAGGTGAATGTTAAATGTCATCTGTGACTCGCCATATAAAATCTGAAACCTGAACATGAAGTCAAGCAACAAGATCTCAGCTCTGTTGATTTCACAAGGTTTTAGTTCATCCTTCAGTAGCAGATAAATGGCTGATACAAGTAGGCCAAGATGTTGCAAGTACTTTTGGGGAAGAAGTCCTTCAAGACATGGTAGGCTGTAGAACAGGAGCCAGGATCGCCACTCAGAGGCTTTCCAGTGCACCCTATCTGACAACCCTCTAGGCAGTCGAGTAATCAGGTGTGGAGGTTGGATACCAACAATTCTAGCATCGATCTCTCTCAAAGTGGCAGGTCTGCCTACATAATATGGCTGTGTGGATGAAGAACTTTCAACCAGGAGTCTAGTAATCTGTCTTGAAACCCCCAGTAAGACTGCATGCATGTAGTCTGGGACAAAACCCCAGACAACATCAAAGTATGGCAAGTTGATTAGTGGAGAAGGACCCTTTACGCCCCTAATATTTGTCCCACCTTCTACAGCCAACTCCATATCCCTAACCATTTCCTCATTTGTTCTGTCACAATATTCTTCTTCTGAAACTGGATACTTTACTACCCTATCAACCAGCTTCCCAGGATGCAGACAGAATCCGCAGCCATGATATCCATTAAATTGGGTAGTGTTTTGCATCAGCGGTCTCGCTTTGGAATCAACACTACAACAGAGGCCAACTATTTTGCTGTTAATAACAGACCCTTCTTTATGCCATGTGACACCAGTGTCAGCTAGGGTCTTGGCCTGGTCCACAAATGACTTGAGAAAGATTTCCATCACAGGCTCTTTTGGCCCAAACCAAAGGCCAGCAAGCAATACATTCTTAAACCTAAGTTCAGGGGGAAGCTCATTGATCATTATGTGGATGGGCCATATAGAGAACTTTGAAGAATTAAACACAGGGCTTCCATCTGAGTTGAATATGTATGATAGGTTGTGAGAATCTGAGAGGATCTGATTTGGGCCAGACAAATGTCTGTACTTCTCCCCATCATAGATGTCTGACAACATCTCATTATGACTCTTTTGCCTATCAAACCTATAATTCAAATGGGCACTTGCTTCTGTGCTTTCAAGCAGAGTCTGAATTTGTGGGGCAAGAGGAACATTGATAAAGAAGTTACCTCCATTCATAGAACCAGAATCAAAAGTGCTGCCACATGATCCACATTCATCAATTTGTTTTTCACTGATTTCCTGGACTGTTCCTATGTTGAAGTAACATTTTTTGCAGTAGAACTGAAATTCTACTCCCTCACAACTGTTTTTAAACACTCTGTAAAAAAGATACTTGGATCGAGGTACAACCTCTTGCCCAAACAATTTATTGATCAACTGCAGTAAATCATGTAACTGGCAACCAGTTATTTTATGCTTTGCTGCATGGCTCATAATCATGAGCATGGCCTCAGCTTTTGTGGTAGTTCCTGTGGCAGTCAAAGCAGTGTCCATGTCAGGCTGTAGGCCAATCATTGACAGGGGATCAGTAGTGTTCTGCTTCGTGCTGCCTGTCCTATGGTCTATCTCAGACTCTGACTCTGTTCCACTGCATGCCTTTAAAAAAGCAACATCTCTGTTAAAGGTATTGTTGTGTGTAGGTCTGCTCATACACATATGCACGTAGGTTCATAGTTATATATTTTTTAAAGTACAGACTTGAGCCTGGTGCAATGTCTACCTCACTACTGTACTCATCTGTCATCAGTTCAGCTGTTTTCCATTGACCATTCTGACAATAATGTTATAGTTATGTTACAATCATGACATCCGTGTTACAATCATGAAATCTATGTAACAATCATGACATCTATGTAACAATCATGAAACAGTTGTATTTTTATAAACTTTTGTTAACAAAGATTAATAAATACTGTAACAAATTAGATCAAAAGGTTTTTAATGTCAAGAGAAACATTTCAGTCAATTGTTTTTAAAACTTGTGACTATAGTGTACATTATAAATGTTTATTAGAACAAGCTAAACTAGTACTCACATGTGTTTCTGAAGGTCTGCTTGAGCCTGGTACAATGTCTAATACACTACATCCTATCGCAGGATTTTGCAATATCGCGAGATTTGTTACAACATCTCGGCAGCAGTTTTGACGTCAGTGTACGTCTTTTCAGAACCTCTTAAAAACTACTTGGGGCACTTAAATTAATTATTGTAGTGTTGACCAAGGTGTATGCATAATTGCTTTAGCATATTTCATAGGATTTCATAGAGGGTCATGATGGACTATAAATGCACGTGTAAAGGACGTCACCTAGTGGACGTCCACTTGCGACTGTTTTTGGCCAGGGACACGACGTACGTGCAGTCGGACCAATGTGTGCTGGGTTATTGCAGTATTAATCATGCAAGGATTAAGCATATTTTTTTTTTGCATATTTCAACACGGATTTCATAGAGGGTCATGATGGACTATAAACGCACGTGTAAAAGACGTCGCCAGGTGACGTCCTCTCATAACCGATACACAACTAGGGTAGATATTGAACTGCACGTAGCTAAAAGTCAAAATAACAACTATACATGCAACCCCAGATAACTGTAGACATGTACAAATGTATCTGAATGCATTTTTAGGAAATGTTCTGTGTTACATATTTTTACCGATTTATGCCGTCCTACCGCGACTATTTTTGGCCAGGGACACGACGTTGCCGTCGGACCAATGTTTGCTGGGAAAGCTTGTCTGGAGGGTTTGAACCAGTGCATTCCCAGCAAACATTTGGACGTGTAATGACCGTTGAAAAGACGTCCGTCCGACACGTCCCGTCATGGTTGAAAAATAGTTCCAAAATGGAAATTGAACCGACGTCTTTTCTGGCCGTGAATTCCACGTCTCTTCTGGCCGTGAATTCCACGTCTCTTCTGGCCGTGAATTCCACGTCTCTTCTGGCCGTGAATTCCACGTCTCTTCAGCGCGTCCCTGGACGTCAGAATTAGTCTTCTTCTGGATGTTTATAAGGTGCGTTGCTGCCAAATGTAGGTGTATATATAAGCCTACAAATAAAATAAATCGCACCTATACTGGTTTTACACATCTGAACTTGACAAAGGTTCTAAAAAGGTCCAAAATCGGTCCGGTCAGACCTGGACGTCTATAGAACGGTTTTAACACGTGTACATCAACACATTATTTGTGGACTAAAGCAAACAAAAAGAATGTCGTAATGTAGCACAACATTTTATTGTGAATATTACACTAGAAATTGTCTCCCAGTTGTTAAACAGCCAGGATTAAAAGAAAGATACTAAAAATAGTTCAATGTGGTAAATTCTGTGGCAATGGCATTTCTCTAACAGTTTTACATTAAGGTTAAGCAGTCATGTAATCAAACTAGAATATAACAAAAGTACAGGAACAGTCAACACATTATACGTTACAGTCTTTCTATAATATTCCATCACTGTGTCAGAGCCTTGGCAGTATTAACTTCCAGTTACTAGCAGTCTTGCATTACTGTTAAACAGCCATAAATAAAAGTTTTTAGAGTCTATGAAATTGGTTTATGGCTTTATGGTTTTGTTTATGGCTCATTTTTTATATCCACCACCCCCAACTCTTCTTGGAGTGTGCTTCAGGTGTTCTGCCATTGCTGCATCAATGTCTGAGTCAAGCATTTGTGCTCCTCATCTTCACAGCATCTGAGGGAAGAGAATATGGTTAAACAACAAACAAACAAAAAGGTTAATTTTGAGGTAAATGACATGAACTTAAAAAAAAAAGCCCTCTTCAATACTGTGGTGCCCTTAAGAGAGACCCTTAACTAGGTATGCAACTGTGTAAATGTGAAAAGGACATTTCTGATAAAGACAGGTGGTCTTTTAAAGAATGTCCCCTGAATAGATACAAGTTAATAAAAATGACATTAATATTACACAAAGATTTTTTTTGAATGTCATAAGGCCAAAATTACATCATACAAAGGTGTAGCTTTGAATGGCTTCTTTTGACCACAACCCCTCATATTGAAATTTGCTATTAAGGCATTTTACATGATTCACACACACACATTTTTCACCATAAATAGTATGCAGCAATACACTCAAACAATTAAAGGTAAAAACAGACCTGTTCATGACTTTGTTTACAGATCCACCAACTCTGGACAGCTGCTGAATCTAAATGTGACACCACAATCAAAATAATGGAAGTTAATATATTTTAAAAAGAGCATATATATATATATACAGTACCAGTCAAAAGTTTGGAAACATTACTATTTTTAATGTTTTTGAAAGAAGTCTCTTATGCTCATCAAGCCTGCAGTTAAAAAAACAAAAAACAAAAACAAAACAAAAACAGTAATATTATGAAATATTATTACAATTTAAAATAATGGTTCTCTTTTTTAATATACTTTAAAATGTAATTTATTTTTGTGATGCAAAGCTGAATTTTCATCAGCAAGTACTCCAGTCTTTGGTGTCTTATGATCCTTCAGAAATCAGTCTAATATGATGATTTATGATCAATGTTGGAAACAGTTGTGCTGCTTAATATTTTTTTTATAACCTGAGATACTTTTTTCAGGATTATTTGATGAAAAAAAGTTAAAAAGAACTATTTATTTAGAATAGAAATCTTTTGTAACAATATACACTACCATTCAAAAGTTTGGGAAAAACAACTTTTTTTTTTTAAAGAAATTAGTACTTTAATTCAACAAGGATGCGTTAAATTGATAAAAGGTGATGGTAACGATTTATATTGTTAGAAATGTTTTTATTTGGAATAAATGCTGTTTTTATGAATAAATGCTGTTAACGTTTTACTCATCAATGAATCCTGAAAAAAGTATTCCAAAAAAATATATTAAACAGCACAACTGTTTCCATCATTGATAATAACTGAGTATCAAATCATCATATTAGACTGATTTCTGAAGGATCATAAGACACCAAAGACTGGAGTACTTGCTGATGAAAATTCAGCTTTGCATCACAAAAATAAATTACATTTTAAAATATATTTAAAAAGAGAACCATTATTTTAAATTGTAATAATATTTCATAATATTACTGTTTTTTTTTTGTTTTTGTTTTTTAACTGCAGGCTTGATGAGCATAAGAGACTTCTTTCAAAAACATTAAAAATAGTAATGTTCCCAAACTTTTGACTGGTAGTAATATTATATATATATATATATATATATATATATATATATATATATATATATATATATATATATATATATATATATATATGTATGTGTGTATGTGTGTGTGTGTGTTTTCCTACAAGTTTAAATGATTTGTGGACTATTATTGGTCCGAACCAATAAACTGTCCGTGAAGCACAAACGAGTAGCGTAGTTTCGTTCCGCTTTCATTTTGTTTACCATTCGCTGCTGGGCAACGTTGCGGTCGCGCCAGCGCGACATATAACACAATTTGGTCACACCAGCAGGAAAAATAGTCGCAAAATGTATAGAACCCTGCCTTTAACCCGATTAACTTTTAGCCTACTAGCTAATTTTATCCAAACTCAAACTACATCTCAGTTGACAATGTGTGAATCATTTATATTGGTTCCTTCGAGTAAAACAAGTAAAACTCAATCACATTTATTAAATAACACAAAATGTACTTACCCAAAAGCAGATTTTTTGTAATTCGTCGACTTTCTGTAATTCTGCAACACACGATGCACCCTCAAGTCCTGCTCGCCTCGTGGTACGGTGGTTGTTCAAAAAGAAAACGCCCCAAATCGCGAGATAATACATTACATCCTATCGCGGGATTTTGCAATATCGCGAGATTTGTTACAACATCTCGGCAGCAGTTTTGACGTCAGTGTACGTCTTTTCAGAACCTCTTAAAAACTACTTGGGGCACTTAAATTAATTACTGTAGTGTTGACCAAGGTGTATGCATAATTGCTTTAGCATATTTCATAGGATTTCATAGAGGGTCATGATGGACTATAAATGCATGTGTAAAGGACGTCACCTAGTGGACGTCCACTTGCGACTGTTTTTGGCCAGGGACACGACGTACGTGCAGTCGGACCAATGTGTGCTGGGTTATTGCAGTATTAATCATGCAAGGATTAAGCATATTTTTTTTGCATATTTCAACACGGATTTCATAGAGGGTCATGACGGACTATAAACGCACGTGTAAAAGACGTCGCCAGGTGACGTCCTCTCACAACCGATACACAACTAGGTTAGATATTGAACTGCACGTAGCTAAAAGTCAAAATAACAACTATACATGCAACCCCAGATAACTGTAGACATGTACAAATGTATCTGAATGCATTTTTAGGAAATGTTCTGTGTTACATATTTTTGCCAATTTATGCCGTCCTACCGCGACTATTTTTGGCCAGGGACACGACGTTGCCGTCGGACCAATGTTTGCTGGGTTTGAGCAGATTCACATGTTCTGCCTCTATTTCACGTGTATTTTATGACAATACTCACCGCATCTGAACATCGTGTGGCTGGATAATATTTATTCCCCAAATGCCTGGATCATGAAGGAAACACACACATACACATGTTTATTTGTTTTACTTACTTACGGAGAAATTTGCAAAAGCTTGCTAAATTGAATCACCAGCTCCAAAACATATTATTACGACTCGTTAATTTAACTGATCGGTTAGTTAGCCATCCCGCGATCAATAGATTCATAAGCCTAGTTTGCAGATTCTTATAGTATAAGACTGTGACAGTTCCTTTCTGTCTACAATATATATTCTCAGTTCACTCGTTGTAAAGCTCCCATGCTGGGTTTTTATTTTATTTTATTTTTTTATCATAAACTAAGTTAGACAAGTTACACATGCTAGCAGCACATAACATTAATACATTGGAATACCGTATGCACTAACAATATTGCTCTAATCGCGTTTAGATTCTCAATTTAATACACTAACAGTTATATCTTGATGTAGCAGAATTTGTATAAAATAAAGTTTTACCTTCCGTAGATTGCAATATTTCCGTTGATAAAATTCTTTGTCCATATTCCTTGTTTGTTCTTCATTTACATCCAGCAACACCCAGCAACTCGCTCAAAATAAACATTTAGCAGTCCGATGAAAAATAATCCATGTTTTAAACGATGTAGCAAATTGAAGATCCCGCGCAGCAACAAAGCAAACACCGACTCACTCAACTGACGTTTATTCAAACTTGACTCGTAAAGGCGCGCATAGTTGTCATTGGCTAGATTCCTGGATGACAGGCAGAATAAACAGAGAATAACCAATCATGCTCAAAACAGCTAGGAGAGACAGCCAATAGTGTGGCAACATTGCAATTACAGGAAAATATGAATATATATATATATATATATATATATATATATATATATATATATATATATATATATATATATATATAAAATATATGATGTGCTATTTATTTGGTTGTATTTGTAGGCTGGCTGTTATATTTAATCAATTGGTTAAATTGTTTTTTTTCATTGCAGTGCATGATTAAAAATTAAACAATAAATGAAAGATTAAAAATACTGTAAGAACTTACAGTAACTGACCATATATAATATTTATTTACCACTGTTCTGACAAAGTGCAATTTAATAGAGCAAACAGTATATTAAACAGAGCAAACACTGCATATATTCATATACAATTCTGTATGTAGATCTATATGAAAATCTAATGTCATCTTACTACTTCCTGCTCAGCTACTGTTCGGACGCTCTTGCTTACTGCTCCGCGTTTTGCTCTATCGCTTTTACATTTTATCTCCTATTTTTTCTATATTTTATTTCCTTTATTTTATTTCCTTTTATCACCTAATTTTAACTTCAGCAAATCAGCACAGTGCTCATACGACAAAGTTTGGATTACTACAAAAACTGAGAATTCTTTTACCCGACCAGCTTACATACCGGGAAAGGAAAACACAACTGCCTACAAGGATAAGAGAAAATGCCTCTTCTGGAATCTACTTGCTGCACCAACTGCCACAGACTTTTACAAAGGATTGCAGTTCTAGAAACAAAGTTACTTACGGGACCACCAAACCAGACGGAGCACACAACAGAGCTCCGTCATGGACGCCCTCAGCATATAGCCGGTGAGTCCCATGAAACTAGTACTCCTCGACAGGTAGAGAAACAAGCCGATCGACTTACTAATCGATGGCACAAACAGGGAGCGAGACCCAAAGGCACTCGAGACATCAGATTGTCACGAGCATCACATATTACCGCAGTAGCATCCTCTACCCCAGATACAGCTCTGACAAGGATTGCAAACACTGGTCTGCTACCACTGCCTATACATCTTGAGAACAGATTTGAAGTACTAATGAATGTAAATGAGGAATCCACAAATGTGATGAATGTGATCGAACACAGACTGAATAGGCCAGTAGCTAACACTGATGCCAACTGGCGCTCAAGGTCGAGCAGACAGCGGCACTCAGCTCAGAGCACAGCCGAGCCCAGGACTCTGATAGTGGGGGACTCCATAATCAGAAACATTAGCACCAGGGATACAACTACATGCTGCCTTCCACAAGCAACAACTTCTGATGTAAACAGGGAACTTCAGAACATTCTGATGAAACATAAGACTGCTAATCGACTCATCATACATGTGGGGAAGAATGATATTCATAAAGAGCAGTCAGAACTCCTTAAGAAGGATTTCAATAAACTTTTTGAAACACTTAAAAGACTGAAAGTTCAAACATTCATCAGTGGACCACTACCAGCAAGAGGAACAAACAGGTTTTCACGGTTGCTTGGGCTAAATACATGGCTGCAAAAAACCTGCAATATAAAAGCAGTGAACTTCATTGACAATTTCAATCTTTTCTGGAGTCAACGACAACTGTTTCATCGGGATGGCCATCACCCAAACAAACTTGGTTCAAGAGTGTTAAAGGACAATATCTACTTCTCCCTAAATCATCCTTCTGCGGTTTGTGCCAATCCACTCAATCTGAACGGCACACACACACCTGGACACAGTATGAATGACCACGGGACTTCACTTCAGCAGCAAAATGGACATGATAACACCACTCCGCCACAACAACCTCTGCTCACGGACACATTCTCAGCTGAGCCCTGCACACAGAGCTCACCACAGACAGCCATATCAGAACTGCTTGAAGATTCAGCACCCAAGGACGACTTCCTGGAAAACAGCCAGGGAAGCCAGGACAGCATATTACAGCCTCCTATAACACCAGAGCAACAGCCCCTTTCACCAGACACTTTCTCCCTCTCCCCTGCAACGCCACTACTATGCTTCTCACAGAAAATGGAAGAACTGGTGCATGCTGGAACCATACTATCCCACTCTTTTGCTGCAAGCCCCCAGATACCAACTAAAAAAAGACAGGCACCACTACCACCAAAGCCTGCGGGCCCAGCTCACCCTCCCCCTCCTCCTGTGAGAGCTCTTCGGCCTCTGCCACAACGCCAGGGCCCACACCCTCCTCCTTCTGCTCGAGGTGAACCAAAAACAACTGATACCAGCTCTCAGTGATATGTGTCGGGTCCCCGTTTTGATAACAGTAACTTTCTCAAATGTTTACAAAACAAGCGGGAACCCAGTGTGCCTGTATCTTTCTCTATTGCTGTTCTATTACATGATAGAAAGTCTAAGGCCTTCAATAGCCGTACAGCAAACCCAACTAATCTGGTGCCTATTACACGTCAAACTAATATTGCTGTGGGGAAAAGTAAGTCTGTTAAGTTAGCTCTTTTAAACATTCGCTCACTTAAAAATAAATCACTTCTAGTCAACGACTTAATAACCACAAACAACCTGGATTTTATGCTTCTAAATGAAACCTGGCTAGAAGACAGCTGCAGTGCAACAATCCTCAATGAAGCAGCCCCTCCTAACTTTACTTTTATGAGTGTCTGCAGAGCTGTTAAGAGAGGTGGGGGTCTAGCTGCTCTTTTTAAAGATATCTATCAATGTAAGCAAATATCATTTGGGAATTACTTGTCTTTCGAATATCTGGGTATTGTGTTAAAAGGTGCTCCACGCATTTTACTTTTCATTATTTACAGGCCTCCAAAATACTCTCCAGCCTTTGCTGAGGACTTTACAGAACTGTTATCAACAATTACCTCAGAGTCTGACTGTTTTGCCATTGCTGGAGATTTTAACATCCATATAGATAATGCAGAAAACAATATGGCAAAAGAAATCAAAACTGTTTTAAAAACTTTTGATCTGACTCAGCATGTACATGGACCCACACACAATCGTGGACACACTTTAGATTTACTTATCAGTAAGGGTCTAAACATTTCATCGATTGTTATTAAGGATGTAGCACTGTCTGATCATTTCTGTATTTTCTTTGATATATTGATCTCTCCTGCCACTGAAGCTAGATCTGTGTCTGTCAAGAAGAGATGCTTAAATGAGAACACTAGTGTCCTATTTATGAAGGCTATATCTTTAACACCAAGCATATCTGCAGACTCTGTTGATTTTCTCCTTGATTCTTTTAACTCAAAAGTTAAAAGTGCAATTGATGATATTGCTCCTGTGAAAGTCAGGAAGAAGAGTGGCAGACAAAAGGCACCTTGGAGAAACTCAACAGCAGTGCAAAATATGAAAAGACAATGCAGAAAAGCAGAGCGCATGTGGCGGAAGACAAAACTTGTAGTCCATTATAACATCTACAAAGACAGCCTTCATGCTTTCAATATGGAACTAGGCAAAGCTAGACAGACTTTCTTCTCAAATATTATAAACAGTAATTTAAACAACACACGCACTCTTTTTGCTACTGTAGAGAGACTGACAAACCCCCCAAGCCAGATTCCCAGTGAAATGCTCTCAGACAGCAAGTGCCGTGAGTTTGCTTCTTTCTTCTCTGAGAAAATCAATAATATCAGAAAGGTGATCAGCACATCCTTGACTTGCGCTGGGGTCAGACAGATCAAACCACCTGAGAAAGTAGTTACTATGTCTGATTTCAAAGAAATTGATGGCAAAATTTGGGAAGAAACCGTACAGCACCTTAAAACATCAACCTGCGCTCTTGACACACTTCCCACATCGTTTTTCAAAAGTGTGTTAAACAGTTTAGAAGCAGATCTTCTAGAAGTGGTAAATGCTTCACTTCTGTCTGGGAGTTTTCCAAACTCCCTAAAAACTGCAGTTGTCAAGCCCCTCCTGAAAAAGAGCAATCTGGATAAGACCATATTAAGCAACTATAGACCAATCTCAAATCTTCCTTTCATAGGTAAGATCATTGAAAAAGTTGTCTTCAATCAGCTGAACAAATTCTTATGCTCGAATGGATACTTTGACAATTTTCAATCTGGTTTCCGACCGCACCACAGCACAGAGACAGCGCTCATAAAGATGATAAACGATATTTTCTTAAATACTGATTCAGGCAAATTATCGGTGCTGGTACTACTCGACCTCAGTGCTGCATTTGACACTGTCGATCACAACATACTTCTGGACAGGCTGGAAAACTGGGTGGGGCTTTCTGGGATAGTCCTAAAATGGTTCAGGTCATACTTAGATGGGAGAGGTTATTATGTGAGTATAGGAGACCATAAGTCTGAGTGGACATCCATGACATGCGGAGTCCCTCAAGGCTCAATTCTTGCGCCACTCCTGTTCAACCTGTATATGCTCCCAATGAGCCAAATAATGAGAAAGAACCAAATTGCTTACCACAGCTATGCAGACGACACACAGCTCTACTTAGCCCTATCGCCCAACGATTATAGCCCCATTGACTCCCTGTGCCAATGCATTGATGAAGTCAACAGTTGGATGTGTCAAAACTTTCTTCAGTTAAACAAAGACAAAACTGAAGTCATTGCGTTTGGAAACAAAGATGAAGTTCTCAAGGTGAACGCATACCTTCACTCTAGGGGTCAAACAACCAAAAATCAAGTCAGGAATCTTGGTGTGACACTAGAGTCAGAGCTTAGTTTCAGTAGTCATGTCAAAGCAATAACTAAATCAGCATACTATCATCTGAAAAATATTGCAAGAATTAGATGCTTTGTTTCCAGACAAGACTTAGAGAAACTTGTGCATGCTTTCATCACCAGCAGGGTGGATTATTGTAATGGACTCCTCACTGGCCTTCCCAAAAAGACCATAAGACAGTTGCAGCTCATACAGAACGCTGCCGCCAGGATTCTGAGCAGAACCAGAAAATATGAACATATCACACCAGTCCTCAGGTCTTTACACTGGCTCCCAGTTAGATTTAGGATTGATTTTAAAGTATTATTACTGGTATATAAATCATTCAATGGCCTAGGACCTCAATACATTGCAGATATGCTCACTGAATATAAACCCAACAGATCACTCAGATCATTAGGATCATATCAGCTTGAAATACCAAGGGTTCACTCTAAACATGGTGAGTCTGCTTTTAGCTATTATGCCAGCCGCAGCTGGAACCAGCTTCCAGAGGAGATCAGATGTGCTCCTACTGTAGTCACATTCAAATCCAGACTCAAAACACTTCTGTTTAACTATGCATTTACTGAATGAGCACTGTGCCAATGCGACTGTTTGTACTGTATTTTATTTTTTTATTTTTCTAAACTGTTTTAATTATTCTTATTTCTTTTTATTATTTTAATTTCTTCTATGTAAAGCACTTTGAATTGCCATTGTGTATGAAATGTGCTATATAAATAAACTTGCCTTGCCTTGCCTTAATGAATTGGTATCATGGTGGTGACAGTTACATTCATGTGACCCATAATGACCCTTTTACACTTTCACAAATTCTTGACCTTTCCTTTAGAAACACTCTTATGCCTAATAATGTCAACATCCCTTTTCACCCTGTGTGGCACTGGTACACAACCTGTTGGTTTAGAGTTAATCCTCTGTCCAACGCAACACTTTGGTAACATTGGCATAATTATAAACAAGTTACAACATAATACCCCGGGTTTCACACTTCACAGGCAAGCCTGTAGTCCCAGACTAAAATGCATGTTTGAGCTGTATTACCTGAAAGCAACTTGTACTGACATATCTTATGGCAGTGCCATTGTTTTGTCTCAAGATGCACGCCAGTAATGTTTTGTTTTTTTTCTAAGGCACATTTTTAAAAGCTATAATTAAATACCCAAATTGAACTAAGGACAAATCCTGGCTTTATCTAAACCCTGTCTGTGAAACCGGGTCTGGGTTAGAAATTAAGGGTTAAGGTTAACCCTAACCCTAACCTTAAGACTTGTCTACAGACTTTTATTTAACAGCATGGTGTTAACTGCAGTGGTTAGGCCTTTAGCATTGATAAAGGACAAAAATCTTCTCACTGTGACAGTCTGTTTAGTAAAGATTGTTTGTATGGATTGTCCCTAAACTAGAGCTATTGATGCATTCAAGACATACCTAGTATCATAAAGATCGTATTTACAAATTGAACACACATGAACGCCGCCACAATGATGAAAATATGAGTAGGAAACTTGGGATTTTCTTTAATCCACAATCTCTAGTTATGAGTGTGTCAGTGAGAAACATTGTGGAATACCACAATACTTGGGTATTTAGCAGTTACATTGTCAGGCTTTTCTATTTACGATGAAGTAAGCTAATGCACAAAATATGACAGTGTTATAGTATAACAATATAACATGTAGGCTAATGATACATTTTACAGTGGCTTCATAAATTAATTTAAAACATAAAAAAAAAAAAAAAAAAAATAGTAAAACCTCATGAATACAAACTTAAAAGTGCCATGTGTGCATCATGAACCCTGTTGGTGTCTGACCAGCAAGATCAATTTAACAGTTAATGATATAGTCCGTAACAGTCAGTTAATTAATTTACAGATATTGTTTGTCATTTTGTTCTGAACTAGTTCTGGCTGTCAGTCATGTTTCTGGATTTCAACGGACGTCCAGATTATAGTCAGTATGAACGTCTGTTCTCAACTAGTTCTGGCTGTCAGGGGACGTTTAGATTATGGCCATATTGGACATCTTTATTCACGTCTTTTATGGACTGTTTCTGGATGTCAACGGACGTCCAGATTATAGTATGAACGTCTGTTCTCAACAAGTTCTGGCTGTCAGTGGACGTTTAGATTATGGCCAGATTGGACATCTTTATTCACGTCATTTATGGACTGTTTCTGGATGTCAACGGACGTCCAGATTATAGTATGAACGTCTGTTCTCAACAAGTTCTGGCTGTCAGTGGACGTTTAGATTATGGCCGGATTGGACATCTTTATTCACGTCATTTATGGACTGTTTCTGGATGTCAACGGAACGTCCAGATTATAGTCAGAATGAACGTCTTTTCTGATCTAGTTCTGGCTGTCAGTGGACGTTTAGATTATGGCCGGATTGGACATGTTTATTCACGTAATTTATGGACTGTTTCTGGATGTCAACGGACGTCCAGATTATAGTCAGTATGAACGTCTTTTCTGAACTAGTTCTGGCTGTCAGTAGACGTTTAGATTATGGCCAGATTGGACATGTTTATTCACGTCATTTATGGACTGTTTCTGGATGTCAACGGACGTCCAGATTATAGTCAGTATGAACGTCTTTTCTGAACTAGTTCTGGCTGTCTGTGGACGTTTAGATTATGGCCGGATTGGACATCTTTGTTCACGTCATTTAAGGACTGTTTCTGGATGTCAACGGACGTCCAGATTATAGTCAGTATGAACGTCTTTTCTGAACTAGTTCTGGATGTCAGTAGACGTATAGATTATGGCCAGATTGGACATAATTTCTCAGTGTCATTAATCGACTAATTCTGGCTGTCAATGGACGTTCAGATCATGGCCTGGACGGGCGGACTTGATATCAACCTGTTTTGTACGTCCACAGACGTCGCTTGCTCAGTGGGTCGTGTGTTCTGTGAAGTGACAGTGCTGCTGCTACGATCGATGCTGTCAAACTTGACGTTCTTAATATGAATAAAATGCCCCAGAAAAAAAAATATAAAATTGAATAAAACATGTGTCTGTAGTAACCATTGGCTATAAGGAGTTTACAAAATAGATATTTTAATATTTTATATTAAGAAAACAAAATAATATGGTTATTACGTGTGTGTTTGACTTATACAGATGCAGAGTCAGCTTTATTGTCTGCACCTCGTATGCAAGTATGCAATGTGCTAAGTATCTTTTTTAAAGTATACAGGGCATGTTTATTGGGTTACATTTTATCTGTAAAAAATGTAGGGGGCCCAGAAATGTTGGTTTCCATAGGGCCCAGAATTTCTGGCGGCACCCCTGGGGTGTGTAGGAGCGCTGGCCACATGTTCCAGGAGCGGTTTTAAGAGCTACGTGTCGCGCAAAGAGACAGTGGGTCTCATTCATGAAACATTCGTAAATATTTGAGTAAATATGTGAGTGATTTGCGCGTAAAGAGACATTCCCGAAAATTCTTCTCCTGATTCACAAATACTTCGTAAACGTCAGATTTGATAGTGAAACGTGTGTGTGGGTTAATGAATTCCAATCAGTCGTAAATGGGACGCGCGCGTGCACGCTCATTCTCAATTACCATAAATCCCGCCCATTAAAACCGACTGACAACTATATATGGGCATCATATTATGACACGAAACGAAGGATTTCAACATGTCTTCTCAAAAGCAAATGAAGAAGAGAAATTTCTCAGATGCAGAAATTGAAGTGTTATTATCAGAAGTTCATTCAAAACGCCACATTTTATTTTCAAGCGTACATAGTGGCGTATCAGGTCCTAAAAAAAAAGGATTTTTTAGATAATAATGCTTTTACCTAAATGCTTTAGGTAAAAATGCTTGGCAGCATATTAGCCTACAGATGCAGATCATGCAGTTAACGGAGTTTCATCTGTTAATCGAACAGTCCCAGAAGTGAAAAGAAAATGGTTCGACATGAAGCTTGACTGCAACACTTGTGACTTGCGGAAAAAAATAAATAAATGAATAAACAGCTTGAATAAAAAAATTTTTTTAAAAAGACTTGCGCGGACTTGTGTTCCGTTTGCAGATGCTATTACTGGCTCTCGTAATAAAAGTAAAAAGAAAAACCGTATGTACTTACTATATATAATATTTTTTCAAAATGCTGTGTAAATATGTAACTGATTAAGGTGAATTAAAATGCAGCCTTATTAATGAGCAAAACGTTCGGATGTTAAACGCACTATTTACGCGTGGCTGGGAGCAGGTGTAGGTTTCTTTCGTACCAACTAACATTTGGAAAATACGAACATTTGAATGAATCCGAAAATTTACGCCAGAACCACTTTACACACGATTTACACAAAAATTCGTTCTGCTCGTGTTTCATGAATGAGACCCATTGTGGTTCCCAAAGAGAAGCGTGCTGCGCAAAGAGGACTAATTAATGCCAGTTCCATTGTGAGTAATCACTACGACTGCGGGGACGGATTCCCAAAGAGAACAAAGAGGACTAATTAATGTCAGTGCCATTGTGAGTAATCGTTGCGACTGCGGGGACGGGAATAACTCGAAGAAGAGCGCGTGCTTTCGCTGTGGACAAATTTGGCACGGTGGATTCCTTTCCCTAGACCCCGGGGTGGGGTCTTGTTGCCTGGAAACGGGGAAGTGTTTTATATGTAACGGGACTGTAAGTCTCGCCTCGTAGGGGAAAATTAAAACACTACCTTGGAAGACTTAAAAGCGAAAGGATCCAACCTGGTCTCACAGGATTCCGTGAAATGTCCACGGGCCCTTAACTCAAAATCCGTGGAGCCATCACGGAATCGCCCCAAATTCCGTGATGCGGCCACGGATATTACTCCAATGCAAGTCAATGACATTGACCTTCCGTGGTCCACACACGGATACCCGTTTCAATGACGGAGTACAGATCTCACTCAATCGACGTGCTTTCTCATTTGGAAACGCAACATTTGAAGTATTTGTGAACTTTTCCAACATCAAATGCCATAATGACGTTAACCTGACTGTTATTGAAGCTATTGCATTGTCCTGTCATCATAAAATTTCGGTTTGTTTCAGTTAGCCTAACCAAAGTCCCGTGATGGCACCACGGACCTCAACAACCTGACCTCACTCATGGACGTTGTAATGTTGCTGGCTTGTTTAGGAACTTATAAGCTTTAGGTCGACTGTGTTGCAATGGCATGTAATTAACTTGACATTTTGTCTCGTCCTGTCATCATAAAATCCAGTTTGATGGCGTTTTACACCTATTGCTCGCTTGGCTATAGTCAGATCTAAAATCTGTGATAGGAGCACGGAGTGAGTCTGTGGTGAGACCACGGATAACTCCAACGCGCAAGTCAATGACACTCATCTTCCGTGGTCCACACACGGATACCCGTTTCAATGACAGAGAACAGATCTCACTCAATGGACGTGCTTTCTCATTTGGAAACACAACATTTTAAGTATTTATTTATTTTCCAACACCAAATACCATAAAGACTTTAACCTCTCTGTTATTGTAGCTATTGCATTGTCCAGCCATCATAAAAATTCAGTCTGATTCTGTTAGCCAAACTGAAGTCCCGTGATGGCACCACGGACCTCAACAACCTGACCTCACTCACTGGATGGTGTGATGTTGCTCACTTGTTTAGACACTTGAAAGCTTTATGTCGACTGTGTTGCAATTTTGTCTTGTCCTGTCATCATAAAATCCAGTTTGATGGCGTTTTACACCTATTGCTCGCTTGGCTATATAGTCAGATCTAAAATCTGTGATAGGAGCACGGATTGAGTCTGTGGTGAGACCACGGATAACTCCAACGTTCGTGATATGGTCACGTAATTTAATCTATTGATTCGTGCCACGGACACGTTTATTTCGTAATTTTTCGTCTTTCGTGATTACAGCTCGATTATTTCTGCCTGTCGGCTGCAGCAGAGAAGCTGTTTAATCAACATTTATTCACGAGATCTTATCGTGGTTTATGTATTTTTTTTAATGTTATTATTTCGGTCTTATTGCCAGGGAAGCTGGATTGTTTTGCTGTTTATTGATATTTTTAAAATTATATTTTATTAGTAGGAAATCGCGCTGAAGAAGTCTCGTTCCGAACACATCGCGATATTTGGCATCAGTTCACGTGTGTCAGCTGTTGGTAAGTAACCTAGTAAATAAATACCTAAATACGCTGTCCTAATAATGTGTGATATAATGTCTTTTCTGTTTGTCGATATTAATCTGCCAAATATATCTGCCATTTCCACGGAGACTTTGCGTTTCATTGCTTTCTAATTCAAAATATATGATTAAACACTGCCTGTCACGTGACGTGCTATAGGCTTAGATATTCATATCAGATTAAAAATAGTACAATTAGTTCCAAAGTTGTATTTGTAGTAGAAGCACAGTAAAAACAACACTTACCATGCTTTTACCACAGTAACATTAGTTTAACTGTGATAAGTGTAGTAAAAAGACAGTAATCACAAAACTTACCATGCTTTTACCACACTATTGGTAGTTTTAATGTGATACTTATTGTAAATGCACAGTAACCACAACACTTACCATGCTTTTACCACAGTAACCCTAGTTTTACTGTGATAGGGTGTGGTAAAAGGACAGTAACCACAAAACTTACCATGCTTTTACCTCTGTATTGATAGTTTTAAAGTGATATTTGTTGTAAATGCATATTAACCACAACACTTGCCATGCTTTTAACGCTTTATAATGTAACATCCAATATTTGTAAGGTAAATCAGTACTTTTTCCTTTAAATAATCCTATATATTATACATAATTATATTTTCTTTTCTCTTTTTTCAGCTGAAAAGACCTAAAGGGCCTTTCGGACTCAGTCAGCCCATTATTGTTTGAGGAGAAGTAAACGGAGGAGACGGAAAGCTGCAAAGGCAAATATTCACGATGGTATGTATGTGTTGGTTTTAACCCTAAATCAAACATTTTATCAACCATTTGTTGTTTCTTAAAACTTTTCTCACAAAACCCATAGCCCAATCAGTACAAACATAGTCTGAAAGTCTTAATAATTCACAAGATTTAACAAGTTGTCAAATTCGTACGATACTCGTACATATTTGTGTACTCGTACACAATCCTGCAGCTTTATACTCCTAGTGCTGTCATTGGCTACTGCCTCAATTCCTGTACATATTTATCGCGATATTTGTAAATCAGTTGCGCCACTTCTTGGAAAGTTGTCGGATATCACACACACTGTGTTCATGTTCCAGTGATACATGATGTCTCTCCACACCTCATAACCTACCTCTGTTTGCAAGAGTGGAAAAGCTTATCTGACTTGTCACATGACATCAGATACTCGATTATTTTGTCATAATCAGAATGTTACACTGCTGATAACTGTCCCGTTTGCATGTAAATCATTTTCATATGATTATTGCTTGCTATTAAAGACATACTTTTATTCATAGAAATGCCCACATATCAGTGAACTTATAACATAAAAATGCTTTTAACATTTAATTATGCAACACTCTTTACAGAAAACATATCCCACAGTTATGGATAAACTCACAACGTCATCATCAAGTGCTGTGCTGGGCACATTGGGCAACAAGTGTCCTCCAACGTATTCGATCCGTGGCCAAGTTCTCCACATCTTCCCATGGGACACTGACATTCTTCAGGTCTTCATGAAACATCTGTCTCTGTGTCTTCCTTGGTCTTCCCTGTCTCCTGCATCCTCCTGGTGGTGTCCACTTCATCACTGTGTTTGGGTGTTGTTGTTTGGGCATGTGTAGGATGTGTCCAGCGAGGTGCACACTTTGCTCTGTCACAGTTTCTGAAAGTCTTCATGTGGAGTCCCACTCCTCCTCAGGATCTCTTTGATATATGCAGAACCAATATTGAAAATAGTGATTTATCTTTTTCCATATTGTTAAAGCATTTTGTTTTCTCTTTTCAGCTTCATAAACTGTACTTGATTTCTGCCTAATGCCTTTATAAAAAAGGGTCAGTGCTCATCAGGTGTTTTGCTAAAGGACATATTTATTGCATAGTTACAATAAAAGTGACCAATAATCACAAGGATATAGAATGAAAGTTGAGAATGTAAAATGTTGTGCTTATGTTTTTGCCTATTTGTTCTTTAAAGCGACGAAACAAATGTATTTTCACATAACAAAGTTGAATCTCATATTTTGGTTTGTAAATATATAACTTCATCATAGCAATTTTTTGAACGTTAATGTATGTGTCACTATAATAGATTGCCCCTGTATCTGGATATTTTAAATTAACTGATTTTTATACTGTTGTGCAGTAGTTTTGGCGCTACATTTGTCTTTAAACAGTTTGACATTAAATATTGGAATAAGCTTTCAAAATTGTGTCCATTCATTGTGCTTTTGTTACATTTATTTGAATATAATTGATATATCTTTGACTATACATACACTGTAAATGTTAGAAGCACTTTAGTAGGCCTACATGCAATTATCTTTAATTAAAATACTGCAAAACTACTCCTGCTGTAGGCCTTTGCTTAGAAAAAAGTTTCTCTTTCAAATGTATTTATGCATCAGTCTAATCAAATAAGCAAATTTGTGTCATTGATCATGTGAACTCGTTTTTGGACGGTAACCACACAAAGAGTCTTTTGTTTTTAAATATGAGTTTTATCATTTAATTAGGAATAATACATGTTTAACAGCCTTAATTAAATATTTAAGGTATCTATCCCTGCAGCCGGAACCAGAAGAGATCTGTCATCATTTGCCATAAATGGGCATGTAAGTGTGACGCATTTATTCAGCTGGGTTTGTATTGGCTGTGACTTTATCGCAGAACTCGCTGTGATTGGACAATCGTTTAACCCATATAAACTGGCGCTTCATGTTACAAAGTATGGTTTGGTGTTATTATTACATTAGTTATACATTAAGCTAACTATAAAGTGTCTCTATAATGTGAGAAATTACTCCTTTACCGAGATCCTAACCCTAACCCTAAGCATGTCTGCACATTTCAATGAACTACAGAACAATGCTTCCTGTTCCACTGATAGAATGACAGAGATATGTGGGTAATGTAGTATAAAACGTTTAGTAATAAAACAATAAATGTTAAATAAATTATATATTTAATGGACAACTGGATATCTTCATTGCGCAAACCTTTATGACATATATGAGGGACAGGCTGAAATTTGATATTTTACTGTGAGCACTTTAAAAATAACCTTTATGCCAGCTTTCCATATATATATGAAAACTGTGGCCAACATTATTTATTATACATAGCATAAGCAGTCGTCCTGCCGATTTTCTCTTTGATACACTAACCGGACTTCGAGTTACAGCCATTTGAAATGTGCATTTGTTTGCTCTTCTGGGGGCCATTGCTGGGCCATACAATCTACACAGATCTACACACACTATTACTATTACACAAGGGTAATGCACCATTCAGTAAAACAACAAAAAAACAGTGCCAACATTTCCTTTTCACCCCCCCTCTGATTGCTGCTTATATGCCTGACATCAGTGATATATGCTTTCATTCAAAAAGCAGTTGTAGATGTGCTAGAATGATCAACATGGATCATCTTCAATTAAGCGTTAAGTATTTATAGCAAGATAGCCCACTGTAGCCTCTTGTTATTCACATAGCTTCCTTTTATTTCACTGCAAACTGGCATACATGCAAGTATGTGCAACTTTTGTTGCATTGTTG
The DNA here is from genome assembly GCA_021554675.1 of Leuciscus idus. NCBI lineage: Eukaryota > Metazoa > Chordata > Actinopteri > Cypriniformes > Leuciscidae > Leuciscus > Leuciscus idus. The sequence continues at coordinate 10,754,882 of CM038625.1, read as the reverse complement.
TCCCAAATATCATTAACCAGATCTACATTTTTTTATGTCCCAAGTAAAAGAATCATGGTCATTAATTATATGTAGTAATTTATAAGTTATTAATTATATGTAGGCCTAGTTATTTTTTAATTAATTAAACTAAAGAAATAAGAAATTAAAATTTCTCAAATAAAAATGTTTATTTACTGTACCAAACACCACTTTCAATACACAATAGTCACCAAACTTTATTAAACAACACTTTATTGGAGGACACAGAATAAAGTTAATAAAGTAGCATAAAGACAAATGAGATTCAAGATAAATAAAAATGTGTCTTCAAAAATACATTAACATCATAATAGTCCATTCACAGCTGCTGAAGCCATAAAATTAGTGCCAGAGAATCATATTCAGTCACCTACAGAAAACAGATTTGATATTGTGTTGGAAAATAATGATTCATTATCACAGCTAAACTGGTTTCTTGCTCTTCCCTGTACGTCTCTATCATGTTCGTGTTCTTCTTCCTCGTCTAAACAGTTTGTTCAGTTGAAGAACAGAAGAACAGAAGATGTGATCACTGATGTGGTGTAGCTTTTTCTCAACCAGGAGAAGAAGTCTCAACATCCCATTGTCAGGCGTTCTCCAGTCCTGGTCTGAAAGTAAAACAGAAAACAGAAACCATTCAAATAAAGTTGTTTAATGGCCAGTCGGGTCAGCTTATGTTCTGCATTATTTAAAGCAGTGATGGTTTACTCTGGCCCTCAGCGTCCACTGTCCTGCAGATTTTGCTCCGACCTCAAACCCTCCTGCCTATTGTCTAGAAATAAACCTGAAGACTTTGGTTAAAATTTTCAGATGTGCTCGATTAGGGTTGGAGGTTAACTCTTAACTAACCTCAAAAAGTAGAATGCAAAGGGCCAGAGTTGCCTGTTCCTTACATAAATTTACAAAGCAGCATTATATAATATACACATTGAAGTATTTATTATATATATATATATATATATATATATTGGAGCACATAATATAAGCTAAGTACTGAACAAAAACTGTTTTACCCATATTAACAGCAACCTATTTTAAAAGATTTTTAAGAAAGGCATTGTCTCTTTTGAGCCTTTGCCAGTGATGCTTGATTTCTTTCCAGACAACATACTCTTCTGTCACTTGTTTCAAGAGCTTCACATGATCAAAAACCAAGTGAAAACCTGTACAATGTAAAATTGTCAACATCAAATTATGTACTACATTTTACAGCATTGTTTCAATTCAAGACATACCAATGGACTCGCTCACTTTTCTGTCTTCTTTGGGCACCAGACGTTCCTTCCTCACCCGAAACAAAGGACTTATTCGATTAGCTTGCGTTGATATAAGGACTGGTCTTCCTTCTCTGCTGTAAAACAAGATAGTCTCGACTTACTCTATGTGCAATTACTATTGTTCCTGAAACATAAATTAAGACAGTATTAAATAAGTTAATTTACCATATGATTCAGGAGAGAACATTTGATGAGTAAATACTGATTGCAATATTCTAGAAACTTTACCTGGGAAGGGCTGATCACGGCAAGATTCGCTGCGACTCACTAGTAGCTCTTGTAATGGTTGGCTCCTAAAAGAGCTGTTGAGTTTGATATTGTAGAGCTTTAAAAAAAAGGACTAAGCAATCCTGCAAAACAGAAAGGAAGGTAATTTTAATACATTACTTGCAAATAGTCAGTTTATAACTGTATGATATGTTTTCTGTAAAGAGTGTTGCATAATTAAATGTTAAAAGCATTTTTATTTTATAAGTTCACTGATATGTGGGCATTTCTATGAATAAAAGTATGTCTTTAATAGCAAGCAATAATTATATGAAAATGATTTACATGCAAACGGGACAGTTATCAGCAGTGTAACATTCTGATTATGACAAAATAATCGAGTATCTGATGTCATGTGACAAGTCAGATAAGCTTTTCCACTCTTGCAAACAGAGGTAGGTTATGAGGTGTGGAGAGACATCATGTATCACTGGAACATGAAAACAGTGTGTGTGATATCCGACAACTTTCCAAGAAGTGGCGCAACTGATTTACAAATATCGCGATAAATATGTACAGGAATTGAGGCAGTAGCCAATGACAGCACTAGGAGTATAAAGCTGCAGGATTGTGTACGAGTACACAAATATGTACGAGTATCGTACGAATTTGACAACTTGTTAAATCTTGTGAATTATTAAGACTTTCAGACTATGTTTGTACTGATTGGGCTATGGGTTTTGTGAGAAAAGTTTTAAGAAACAACAAATGGTTGATAAAATGTTTGATTTAGGGTTAAAACCAACACATACATACCATCGTGAATATTTGCCTTTGCAGCTTTCCGTCTCCTCCGTTTACTTCTCCTCAAACAATAATGGGCTGACTGAGTCCGAAAGGCCCTTTAGGTCTTTTCAGCTGAAAAAAGAGAAAAGAAAATATAATTATGTATAATATATAGGATTATTTAAAGGAAAAAGTACTGATTTACCTTACAAATATTGGATGTTACATTATAAAGCGTTAAAAGCATGGCAAGTGTTGTGGTTAATATGCATTTACAACAAATATCACTTTAAAACTATCAATACAGAGGTAAAAGCATGGTAAGTTTTGTGGTTACTGTCCTTTTACCACACCCTATCACAGTAAAACTAGGGTTACTGTGGTAAAAGCATGGTAAGTGTTGTGGTTACTGTGCATTTACAATAAGTATCACATTAAAACTACCAATAGTGTGGTAAAAGCATGGTAAGTTTTGTGATTACTGTCTTTTTACTACACTTATCACAGTTAAACTAATGTTACTGTGGTAAAAGCATGGTAAGTGTTGTTTTTACTGTGCTTCTACTACAAATACAACTTTGGAACTAATTGTACTATTTTTAATCTGATATGAATATCTAAGCCTATAGCACGTCACGTGACAGGCAGTGTTTAATCATATATTTTGAATTAGAAAGCAATGAAACGCAAAGTCTCCGTGGAAATGGCAGATATATTTGGCAGATTAATATCGACAAACAGAAAAGACATTATATCACACATTATTAGGACAGCGTATTTAGGTATTTATTTACTAGGTTACTTACCAACAGCTGACACACGTGAACTGATGCCAAATATCGCGATGTGTTCGGAACGAGACTTCTTCAGCGCGATTTCCTACTAATAAAATATCATTTTAAAAAGATCAATAAACAGCAAAACAATCCAGCTTCCCTGGCAATAAGACCGAAATAATAACATAAAAAAAAATACATAAACCACGATAAGATCTCGTGAATAAATGTTGATTAAACAGCTTCTCTGCTGCAGCCGACAGGCAGAAATAATCGAGCTGTAATCACGAAAGACGAAAAATTACGAAATAAACGTGTCCGTGGCACGAATCAATAGATTAAATTACGTGACCATATCACGAACGTTGGAGTTATCCGTGGTCTCACCACAGACTCAATCCGTGCTCCTATCACAGATTTTAGATCTGACTATATAGCCAAGCGAGCAATAGGTGTAAAACGCCATCAAACTGGATTTTATGATGACAGGACAAGACAAAATTGCAACACAGTCGACATAAAGCTTTCAAGTGTCTAAACAAGTGAGCAACATCACACCATCCAGTGAGTGAGGTCAGGTTGTTGAGGTCCGTGGTGCCATCACGGGACTTCAGTTTGGCTAACAGAATCAGACTGAATTTTTATGATGGCTGGACAATGCAATAGCTACAATAACAGAGAGGTTAAAGTCTTTATGGTATTTGGTGTTGGAAAATAAATAAATACTTAAAATGTTGTGTTTCCAAATGAGAAAGCACGTCCATTGAGTGAGATCTGTTCTCTGTCATTGAAACGGGTATCCGTGTGTGGACCACGGAAGGTCAATGTCATTGACTTGCATTGGAGTAATATCCGTGGCTGCATCACGGAATTTGGGGCGATTCCGTGATGGCTCCACGGATTTTGAGTTAAGGGCCCGTGGACATTTCACGGAATCCTGTGAGACCAGGTTGGTCTGTTTGGCAGCGGCGTCTCCTATCACAGATTTTAGATCTGACTATATAGCCAAGCGAGCAATAGGTGTAAAACGCCATCAAACTGGATTTTATGATGACAGGACAAGACAAAATTGCAACACAGTCGACCTAAAGCTTATAAGTTCCTAAACAAGCCAGCAACATTACAACGTCCATGAGTGAGGTCAGGTTGTTGAGGTCCGTGGTGCCATCACGGGACTTTGGTTAGGCTAACTGAAACAAACCGAAATTTTATGATGACAGGACAATGCAATAGCTTCAATAACAGTCAGGTTAACGTCATTATGGCATTTGATGTTGGAAAAGTTCACAAATACTTCAAATGTTGCGTTTCCAAATGAGAAAGCACGTCGATTGAGTGAGATCTGAACTCCGTCATTGAAACGGGTATCCGTGTGTGGACCACGGAAGGTCAATGTCATTGACTTGCATTGGAGTAATATCCGTGGCTGCATCACGGAATTTGGGGCGATTCCGTGATGGCTCCACGGATTTTGAGTTAAGGGCCCGTGGACATTTCACGGAATCCTGTGAGACCAGGTTGGTCTGTTTGGCAGCGGCGTCTCTACTGTAAGTTAATCAGCTTCAAAAACAGCACCGTTAATCCCTCGCTAATGAGAAAAGTCATGTAACTTTAAAGTTGTTAAACTATTTTACTGATAAAATCGTCAAAGCAGCGCTGAAAACACATTTCTGCACAGCAAAATCCCCAGTGTTAAATTAACACTCCTCAGTGTACATATGTGTCCACACTACAGGGTGTTAAAATTAACACTGAAGCAGTGTTGAAGTTAATGAGATAATTAAGTGATTAATTACATTGAGTGTCACTGAGAGTTTTTTGCTGTGTGTGCAAGTGTGTATTTGTACTGTGTGTGTGTGTTTGTGTGCGTGCGTTTGAGTGGGAGAAAGAGAGTATGTGCTGTCTGGACATAATAAAACATAATTTTGTCACAAAAAAAAAAACATTGAAATAATATGTTGTTTTTATCCTATTGTTTACTTTATTTATTTGCTTATTTGGTGTCGCTGTGGTTTTTTGGTTATTTTGCTGTTAAGGGTTGTAAGGACCTCTGAAAGAACTGAAATAATTTGGTGAAGTGATATGGAACTGTAATGCGGTCAAAACCTGCCTGGAACTACTTTAGCTGTTTCCCTGAAAATAATTGAAGCCTCAGAACGTCCGTCAACCAATCAGATTCAAGCATTCAACATCCTGTATAAATCCCATAGACTGTAAAAAAATATGGACGTAGTGTCCGTGACGTCACCCGTAGGTTTCTGAAGAGCATTTTTGAAGCCTAAAGTGGGCGGAGCCGGCCGTCGCCATCTTGGCCTTGCGTCACTCCCGGGGAGCTAAGAAGCCTGGCCATAGATATGAGCCTGGCTATCTGAAATCACCTAGCTCGACGTGATCGAGTTAGCTGATGATGTAAAGCCAATTAAAAGTTCCTATTTTTGCCCTTCGAAATATTATAATAGTTAAAAGACATGGCTACAAGTGAGACTGTGTATTACTTCGAGAGTGTTTGTGCGTGACAGTGATTTATGTGCATAACGTTACATGTCAGTCACTCTTTCATGGTCCGTCAGCGCGGCATCGCTCAAGTTCGTAGAGAGCTTATTCAGTCCATTTTAAATTCTGATTTTGGCCGCCTCTCAAATTGGTTAAACCGTTAAACCATAGATATATTGCCTTTGAAGTGCAAGTAAATGCGCTAGAAAATCCGCGCTCATTCATGTGCATTTAATGCACGGACGGAGAAAGCGCCGACGCCTGCATGATTTCATCTGACAGTACATAAGCATATTATAATCCATCTGTTCCATGATAGCAGAATGAACCAGCCTTTATTGACGTTTTAAATTTGAGAACCCCAAAAAGCAAAGAAATTGTCAGACATCCATCCATGTTCACAGAGGAAAACAACTGAAATACAGCGCTGGTTGTTCTCTCAAACGATAACGACGGAATCCAAAGACGTGGGCTTTGTACCCAAGTATTACATTTTATGAAATAATCCCGAAAAAAAGCACAAACACTGCAGAGAAGGCAAGTTCAGCAGCTAACATTTGCTGAGGTGAAGTGACGGCTAGTAACAGCAGACAAACGGCTAGCATTGACAGCGGCAATCCATCTGTCACTCAAGTGGCCACACCCTTAAATTTAAATATTAATCAACTAAACGGACGAGTTATAAAAAAATTCACCCCCCTCACAGTTGTTATGAAGGGCAAAATTAGCTGTATAGACCAAAGCCACATAGAGATCCAGGCTGTAAACATGTTTTTTTCTGCTGTAAAGTTGGCAATTTTAACATGAGGGAGATACAGATTTGACTCACTTCTGCAGCCAGGCCAAGCGGCCAGTTAATGAATTGCAGTTTAACTCACTTCCGTGTTGGTTTCAAGAGAGAGACGGGGAGGTTGCCGCTTGATAAATCCATGTGATTCTGACCTTTCTATGAGCCTGAGCCTGTCAATCAACATTAGATCGCCTCCCTCAGGCTGAATTATGCAAATACAATAGACATGACATCTACTACCAAAGTGTGTCTGCATGTTTATGTAAAACTAGCGGCCAATCATAAACTAGCGCTAAGACACAGAATCTGCTTCCCCTAAATGTATTAATAGACCCACTACTGTCAATGAATGTGAAGAACTTAAAATGATCGGTACTCACCATAGACAGAAACGTTGAATGTTTTTGATGTCAGTTCAGATGCGATTATCTTTACTTCATAGAGTCCAGCATGTTCAGTTCTGATGTTTGTGATGGTCAGAGATCCAGTTTCCCAGCTAACAAAAATATGTCCTAAGAACATTGTGGGAACGTTGACTTGAAACGTTCTAAAAATGTTGAAATGTCCAGTTTGCTTAACGTTGCTGGAATGGTATTTTAATGTTAGAAAAACATTGCTGGAACGTTAGCATAATGTTGCTGGAACGTTATCTTAAGGTTAGCATAACGTTGCTGGAACATTAGCACAACATTGCTGGAACATTATCTTAAGGTTTGCATAACGTTGCTGGAACGTTATCTTAAGGTTAGCATAACGTTCATGGAATGTTAACACAACATTGCTGGAACATTCTTAAGGTTAGCATAACGTTCATGGAATGTTCTCTTAAGGTTAGCATAACGTTCATGGAACGTTATCTCAAGGTTTGCATAATGTTCCTGGAACGTTATCTTAAGGTTAGCATAACATTGCTGGAACATTAGCACAACATTGCTGGAACATTCTTAAGGTTAGCATAACGTTCATGGAATGTTATCTTAAGGTTAGCATAATGTTCATGGAACGTTATTTTAAGGTTTGCATAATGTTGCTGGAACGTTATCTTAAGGTTAGCATAACGTTGCTGGAACATTAGCACAACATTGCTGGAACATTCTTAAGGTTAGCATAACGTTCATGGAATGTTATCTTAAGGTTAGCATAACGTTCATGGAACGTTATCTTAAGGTTAGCATAACATTCATGCAACGTTATCTTAAGGTTAGTATAACATTGCCGGAACATTGGCATAACGTTGCTGGAACATCATCTTAAAGGAGAAGTTCACTTTTAAAATGAAAATTTTGTCATCATATAATCACCCTCATGTTGTTTCAAACCTGTATGAATTTCTTTCTTCTGCTGAACAGAAAGGAAGATATTTAGAAGAATATCAGTAACCAGGCAGTTTTTGGGTCCCATTGACTTCCATAGTATTTTTTTTTCCTACTATGGAAGTCAATGGGACCCAAAAACTGCCTGGTTACTGATATTCTTCTAAATATCTTCCTTTCTGTTCAGCAGAAGAAAGAAATTCATACAGGTTTTAAACAACATGAGGGTGATTATATGATGACAGAATTTTCATTTTAAAAGTGAACTTCTCCTTTAAGGTAAGCATAACATTCCTGCAACGTTCTTTCCCCCAAAATGTTATTAACAATACAACATTCAAAGAACATTAAAATGTCCACTTTCTTTCAAGTTAAAATGTTATTTTAAGGTTAAAAAAAAATTTCTGCACAATTCGTCCGACTTTATTTTTTATTAACACAACCATGTGAATTATAAGCGCACACTTTTACAGCACATCAAAAAGTAGAAAATGTCATGATTATCATACATTTTAAACACTACATTAAAGCTTAAAAAAACAACAACAAATACTTTCATATAAGCATTTACATGTAATGAAAACGGTGTTTAAGGGTTAGTTCACAAAAAAATTCTGTCAGTAATCACTCACTCTCATGTTATTCCAACCCCGTAAGACTCTTCAGAACACAAATTAAGATATTTTTGATGAAATCTGAGAGCTGGCTCACTCCTCAATAGGCTTCTAGGCAATTTTATTCTGGCGAGTTAATCAAGTGACGACAATAATTTTTATGCACAAAAAAACAAAATAAAGACTTTATTCAACTATTCATTTTCTTCCGTATGGGCCTCTGAGTGACTTCACTAGTGCTGGGAGAAAAAATCGATTTACCTAGGTATCGTGTTGTTGTTTTTTAAACGATCTTAAAATGGATTAAAATGTAAACGATTATTACAGAATCGATATTAATTCAAATTAAATTGCTTTATTTTTGTCCTTGCTTAGAGACGAGGTTGACCGAAGTAAGTCACTTTCATTCCAACTAGGGATGGAAATGGTTAATCGATTATCGATTAATTGTCGACAAGAATTTACTCAATTAAATTAATTGTCGGCTAATTGACCTATGGCTAAACCACGCCCCCTCCACTCACTCGTACAAACAGTCAACATTCGGTAACAAGCGCTATGGCAGCTGTCACAGTAGGAGACATTTCACAGGAGGCAATTAATGATTTTTGGAGACAGAAAGATTATATATCATCTCAAAGTCACCAAAAGGGCCTTAACTATGCATTGGAGGGTTATATTAATCATTTTATTTTGAGAAGGTCGATGAAAAGCTTCAGCTCCAGACAAAGATTTAACGTTACAGGTCAGTGTGTAAACGTTATAGTTTGGTGCTATTTCGCTTTAAACGCTTGCTTTATATGCGCGTCCTATTCGCTTTGGACGCGCAAATGGGTTCAAAATGTTTCAGCGTCGAACTAGACGCGTTACGCGCGAATTTGATGCTCTATTCGCGTTTGATGTGAACGCAGCATAATGAACAGGCTGCAATGTCAAGATTGCGCAATCCTGGAATGTGTGTGTGTGTGTGTCAGAGAGAGAGAGGCGCGGGCGCGATCGAACAGTGGAAACTTAAAAACATACTCATACAGGACATCATTAAAACTGCAAAGTGTTTAGCCTACTTATATTTGTGTAAAACACAACATTGTGCTTTTGTCAAACTGTACTCTTGTCAAACTGCAACGCAGCTAGAAGCTAGGCTAACGTTACGTTAGAGATGTTAAAGATAACATCATTCAAGTAGTTTACCAGATAGATTATCATATGTAGGCTTAATATTGTAGGCTAAGCCTACCCATGTAGATTTTTATTTAAACTTTATTTTATGTTGCTTTAAGAGGCTACATGCAACTTTTTCCCCAAAATAAACGTAACAATAGCCTTTTTATTTGACCATTTATGACTCAAACATCTCCTGATGAGCATACTGACACCTTGTCCGCTCACAGTGGGTGCACCTATAAGCCTGTATCCTATTTTTCCTATTTTCTGTCGGGTCGGATTTTTCGCGCGCTGTCTGCGGATGTGACGTTAAGCGCGTTCATGTTAAACGTTTCAGATCACTCTGCCACCACCGCTAGTCAGCAAACAAACTTAGTTTCTCAAACAATATATGTATTTGACTGTTCTTACCTCTGTAAACATAATGTTGACTTCTTTGCAGCGGATGACTTGTGAAGTGTGCACGTACGAGAGCGAGCAGAAAGAGCAGTTCCGTTTTTTTGGCCACAGGTGTGTCGCGAGTTTAAATTTCAGAAAATCGCATGTAGCCTCTTTAATGTTTCACATGCAACAGGTGAGCCAGTGCACAATTATTTTTTATGTATTTTAATTTTCTGTAGATCATTTATTTTGTTAAACTACAAAAATGCCATTATCCCAACTGTTACAATAAAACATCAATTAAGCAATATAATAGGGCTGGGCAAAAAAATCGATTTTTCGATTAATCGTTTTTTAAAATGTGGTCGATTCAAAATCGATTCTCAAACGCCAAGAATCGATTTTTTTCCATCTTTATGTATTAGTTTTCCTCCACTGTTCATAGGCTTGCAAACTCAATTTTATAGCTAATGCTGTGAGATTTTATGGTAGTTTTATCTAAATCATTAAATAACCTCAATTAGTGCTGCACGTTTAATCATATCGCAATATGACAAGCCTATACGCAATTAGGCTATATGACCAAAATGCTGCCAAAATGCTGTCGTGACTGTGACAGAAAAACTTGCGATGATATCGTGCGTGCGCACAAGACAGCACAGAATAGAATTATCTTTCGCGCTTGAACGAAGAACACACACAATTATGCCAAAATGTATTTTTGTCGAGTATCTTTATAACATAAGAGCAGTCTTATGACGAACGTGAAGAGTTGTGCCTCGTGAGAGAATGAGTCCGCGTGTGAGTTCCGCGTCTCTGTCAACAGCGGCTGGTCTTAAAGGGACAGTACACTGTAGCCACTAATTATCTCTGTCATTTAAGTTAATCAAAGAACAAAGAGAACAGAGAAAAACACTCACTGCTCTTGAATAAAGAACTTTTGTAACTTTGATTAGTCAATATATAATTTATAATTAATGCAACACAGACTGTTTGATAATTTTATTCAATTTCTGTATGGCCTAGCTGTTAGACAGGAAGGGCACATATTATATTATATGCAACGTTTTTATATGTGGGTTTATGTGAGGATTGTTAACCTGTTTGATCAAGACATGCGACTGTTCTGACTTGTCCAATTTTCAGCATAAATTTTTCATCTTGCATCAAAATCCTGTCTATTCATTGTATGCATTTGAAATATAGAGTTGGGTTCTGTTTTAATGTACCCAAGTGTACCTAAAATAAAAAGAGTTTAATATACAGGTTTGTAGCTCTTAATTTCTTTTTATTAATTAAACACTTGAAAACTTGTTCACTTTTTTTCTTTTCTTTTTCTTTTTTTAATAAATATAGGATTTGTATTTAATATTCATTGAGTGAGTCGAATCGAAATTAATTTAGAATCGAAATTGGAAAAATCGAATCGAGAATCGAAATCGAAAATCGAATCGAGAATCGAAATCGAATTAGAGCTTGCGAATCGAAATCGAATCGAATTGTAACATCTGAATCGATACCCAGCCCTACAATATAACATGCATTTTTATTCAGTAGCCTATAAGCAATATCTAGCTTTTTATGACACTATTGATACTGTGAGAAATTTACATTCTCAGGAAAATAGCCGCTTATCAGTTAATCGACCGATAAGGTCAATCAATTAATGATTAATGAATTAATCGATAATTTGCATCCCTAGTTCCAACAAAGGATGAAATGTGTTGTTAAATTTTGAGTGTCGAGTAACGTAATATCCCTTTCAAGTGGACGCGTAAAAGCGACGTGAGATTGAATGCATTGATAAGCCATCACGCTACTCATATACTGGGAGAGAGATAAGACAATAGAGCTGCACGATTCATCTTTAAAAAAATGTGATCTCGATTCAAACACCCACGATCTGCTTCCATTTCGTCTGTCTATTAAACCTTTGACAAAATCATATCGCAACATTTTAAGCTGTGCTGACCCGGAGAGAGTCGTCATGAAACAGCTTCACAATTAGTCTTTTTAACCTCACAGTATCATTAATTCTCCACCCCATCATCAACGAACACCACTAACCACTCGGTGAGTTGCACAGTTTTGAAAACGAACGTTATTAGGGTTGTTTTAAGGACATGTTCGTGCATGCCCGTAGACAGCCACTCTGAAGCCATCAAAGGCGACTCTAAACGAGTCAAAAAGTCGAGACAGGACCCATCGTCAACATTTCTGTGTCCACCACTCTAGTTCATCCAAAACAAACCAGAAAAGAGACTCAAAGTGCTAAATACCAGAATTATCCTTTAAGGGGTTGGAACAACATGAGGGTGTATAATTACTGACAGAATATAAATTTTTGGGTGAACTAACCCTTAAATATAAGTAGTGTGGGGGTGCCAAACTAGCACTGTGGTCCAGTCTCTTCATGCTGTGGTCCAGTCTGTGGTCCAGTCTCTTCATGCCCTGTCTGTAAAGTGAACAGATTGACTGATGTTACTAATGGTGATTTATTATTTCATAAACATTTAATAATAACAGTGTGACTACTCCATAAATGTTAACCCTTAAGTTATTTAGGCTGTGCTTTCAGTACTATAAATATTAAACCACACAAGATTAAAATGTAGGTTACAAATGTTATACAATGGAAAAGTTTAATAACACATTGTAAAGGATTAGCTACACCTGAAAATGAAAACTATGGAAGCTTATGTGTTGCAATATTCAATTTGAAATGTAATATGCAAAATGACAATGCAATATGTAAAATGGCAATGCATTTCTGAATTTAAATTTAAATTTTCCCATACATTTGTGCAACGTTTGGTGCAAAATGAAAATGAAAATTTGATTATATAATTTAACGCTTTATATGTTTCAAAAATTAAAATTAAAATGTATTACAGAAATGATTAGATATGTTTAACATGTTCATGCAAAAACTGTGGCAAAATTGTAGTTTAAATGTAATTTTTTCTTAACCTGTTAACCCTCACCAGTGCGTCGGCGCACTGAAGCCTTTTTTTATTTATTTAGTTCAAAGTTACTATCAGATTAAATGTTTTACCTTGACAAACTATACATCATTAAAAAGATATAAGACTCAAGTTTCAGTATTTGACAACTATTGTATTCTGAGAAACTTATAGTGACAGTTATCTCTTATTTTGTGTCAGGAGTTATGAAATGGAAAAATGCGTTGATACCTTTAATATGAATTATGAGCGTCAGCTGGTCCATTCATAAAAAAAAACTCCGTGCTGTTGTCATGACAGCGATTCACAAAACAACGTCCCTCAGGGCTTTTAGCTCAAAAATGTGCAGACTTGGAGAAATATTGATATATTCTCATAGATTCACATCATATTTCTATAGACAGGAATAATATTTATTGAATTTATACCCAAATGCGTCGATGTAATCATTATGAGCGCTTCTTACTGAGATGTGCTGTGTTTTCAATTCATACCAATAGCCTGAGGGCGCTATATGCACAATAATACTCCATATATGGAACATAGGGATGGCTCGATACCACAATTTTGGTTTCGGTACGATACCAGAACCTAATACCTCGGTATCGATACTAAATCGATACCACAGGTGACAAATAACCGGCCTCAAAATTTAAGTGAATTGAAACTATTTTATTAAAAAACACTGCTTGAAACTCTGCAGTACCGAATATGCAAACAAAAAGTATCAAAATGTAAAAAATTAAAAATAAATTTAAAAAAAACAGTCAGGGAACATACAGTAGCCTAGGTTAAATTTTGATTTTGGAAAGAAAAGAAAAAACCTGAAATGATACAATTAAAATAGGTTAATATCTATAATAATAAATTAATATAGAATAATAATAGAATAATGAAATGACATGTTAACCATTAGCTGTCAACAGAGAATTATCAACATTTATAGCATTTATTCATCTTGGTTTGAGTACTGTTTGGGTTCATATTAGTTTAATGCATTGCATAAAGTAGGCTAATGTTAACATGCTAAACATGTATTAGTATATTTAAATAATAATTACTGATTGATCTAGATTAATACATGTTATAATACTGTTAGGTCAGGTTACCTAATGAATGTTGACAAATGTAGCTTAATTGTAAAGTGTTATTCTAACATTCATATTAGTAATATCCATATTACTACTATTACTCTTTCTCTCTCGGCTGATTCCTAGGGGTCGCCACACTAGCAATTTTACTAGCACTAATACTAAAATGAATATTACTAATCTCTTTATTCATTCAAATTCAATTAATATATGATTGTTTGAATGTGCAAAAATTATGAGACCTAAACTTCATTGGTTCTAGCGTGTCATGCAAGCACATTTGAGCTTTCGTGTTTACCGTATCATATTTAATTGATAAGCTCTTATGTATGTGCGCTGATCAGTGTTGTGAATAGAAGTCTAAATTAAATCAGTTGAATGATGCTCACCTGTCGATCTCTGAACTCTTTGAACAAGTCAGGATGAGCAAGTGACAAGTGCTTAGCCAGACTGTGTTGCCTCCCGTGGCTAATTTAAAGCAGCGTTTGTAGAGTGGTGCATTGAGGTCTGTTGCTTCACCTTTCTCATTACTTTTGTAAGCAAAGTAATGCTATATTTCACTCCTACTGCTCTCTTTATTTATTAATTTCGGGCGTGTAGAATCATAGACAGTATGTGTAGAATGAGCTTCATCTGTTTGATCCATCGTGTTCCTCCGTTGTCACGTTTGCCGGTTTTGCGTGACCCGCGTCAGTTTGGGTAGCGCACTGCCGCCTAGCGGTGAACTTCGAAACAGCAGCGCATCAAATACCGAATTGAGCAAAATTATGATATTGTACCGTTTGAAATATAATATATACCGGTATTTTTGCAGTACCGGTATACCGCGCATCCCTAATGGAACATGAAGAAGAGACATAATCATGTGACCTTCAAGGACGTCACTGGTAGCAGCTACACACAAAGCTAACACAGAGATCGCTGTAATATGCAGATACAGACGTTTTGAAGACAATAAACATGATTGCAAATGATATTTGATATTTGAGTGTTCTTCAAGCAATGCCAGGTATTTTTATAATAATAGATTATATTTATAATGTAATGCTAATCGATATAGACTTTATCATCGTGCATACTATAAATAATATATTTTCTTTCTGATTTTTTTTTTTATCTGAAGCCAAATTAGATCACAGAAGATTATTTAAAACAATCGACTTGCGTTATAAAATAATTTTGAAGCACAAACATAGTTTTAATCTCATAAATGGTCGTGTATTGATGGTGTGCTAAGCTAACATGCTAGCTAGCTCAGGTGCACCTGTCACCTAGAAGTTATTCTTTTATGGGTTTTTTTTCTAAATAGTAATGCTTTTCTGAAATGTTTTAGTGCATTTGATACAGTTTCAAATATAAGTGAGAACTTTGATAAAATAAATTAGGGATTGAAACCCTATGAATAGCCTGTGAATAGCCAGTCGTTAGTAACTATAATGCAGACAAAAGATATGCATATTTAGATCCATAACCAGGCTGGAGAGGTGTGTGAATGTGTACTGGGGAGACTGAGACTGAATGGGGCTCGTTTGCACCACAAAACAATAGAGACAATAGACTGAATAGATGACTTAGATGATGACTAAACATCAGTAGCATTTTTAGAGTCTAATCAAAATAAAGTAATTTGACATGATCTTGAAAAACATTTAACTAAATACAGAGTTTTAGACTTATCATTTTCAGATTTTAAATATAACATGGTCACACATATGGCTTTAGCTGCAGTGCATTTCTAGATTGCTCCAGGGCCCACTTCAATTTTATTTTCATGAATATGTTTAATAAAAATAAATTTCTAATAACTTTACAAAACTTTGAAGCTATTTAAAAAATGTTTTTTTCATTATGACAATAATTAATTCTACATTTACAATAAACTACCAGGTGTCAGCTTTCAAATGAGATCATACTTGTGCTTTTAGTGCAAAGGGTTCATGAACTGTATCTGTTTCAGTTTGGGTATGTCATTTCTGGGGATTTTTCAAAAGTGGCGTTGCAGCTTAACAGGTTAATTGCATTTACACTCACAGTTAAGACACTTGCGATTGCATTTCCATTAAGCGTCCCGCAATGAATGTAGCAAAATTCAATGTGCAATTTGAAAATGCATTCTGAGCCGATCACGTGCCCGCCCCGCCCTGTCAATCACTGCGTGAAGGCGTGGCTCGGCAACAGGTAAACATAGGCTTTGGTGCGTATCTAGAGGTGTTGGAAAGAAACAGGGCGGTGGCAGAGCTGATACGAGCGTTAAATTCACTAGCAGATGAAGTGGAACGTGGACAGAGAAATGGTAGTGTTTCCGAAGATTATTACGAGTCTGCAGGTGATAGAACCAGTACGATGTTGGACCATCTGGGTCTGGGAGAGTGTTCTGCCTATCAAGCGTTCGACACCCATGTCAACATGCTGCGCTGCTGTTGTCTGATGCTGGACTGTGTTGATGGTTTCGTTTTGTATAAAATATTGTCATTGTCTGATACATGCTTATCTTTATTCTTATTAGCCTACTATTAACTGTAATACCCAATAATGTTGGAGATCCTAGTTTTTCCTTACAAATGCATAGGCCTATTACCCTGTGATCACATAATATGACAAAGCTCCATTGGTATTCGGTATTAATAGCTACCGAAAAATAAATGTGACCGCTCTTTATTTATCTATAACTGACTGTAATGTTCAATAAAGTGACGAATGTGATGTGACCATCTCTGTTTATTCAGCTGTATAATCATAAAATATGAGGCAGATTATGCGAGTCCCTTTCCATTTTATAAAGCATATTGATAAGGTATTACATGTACATGGTCACGGAATCTGACGGGTCAAATTCATCAACCTAGCCTTTTTTGGGTGAATGTGGAGCAGGTCGAGGGCTGGTGGCGTCATCGTCTATAATTCAGTGTCTAATATTTTAAACAACTAAGCAGCACACGAAACTTTAACCGGCACAAACGAGACTATTTTGGGTCGATGTGGAGCAGGTAGGGGGGCTGAGTGACCTCAGAATGACCAATAAATATTATTTTAATATTTAAGAAACCTAAGCAGCACAAAATAAACGTTTATCGGCGCAAATTAGAACAAACATGAGTCTATTTTGGGTGAATGTGGACTATTTTGCCGACGTTTTGCATTGGGTTGGGGGCGGGGCCAACTTCACGCAGTGATTGACAGGGCGTGACGGGCACGTGATTGGCTCAGAATGCATTTTCAAATTGCACATTGAATTTTGCTACATTCATTGCGGGACACTTAATGGAAATGCAATCGCAAGTGTCTTAACTGTGAGTGTAAATGCAATTAAGAAAACTGCCACAGTTTTTGCTTGAACATGTTAAACATATCTAATCATTTCTGTAATACATTTTAATTTTGCTACTTATAAAGCGTTAAATTATGTATTCGATTTACATATTAAAACTAGTGTATGAAATGGCAAATGTAAATTTTATAATTTCATTTTCATTTTGCACCAAACGTTGCACAAATGATGGGGAAATTAAAATTTAAATACAGAAATGCATTGCCATTTTACATATTGCATTGTCATTTTGCATATTACATTTCAAATTGAATATTGCTACACATAAGCTTCCATAGAAAACTTCCATCATTGAGGAGAAAATAACATAACGTGCATCAAATTTCTGTACCTGCTAAACTTTTCTAATTTGTACTAATTTGCCATACTATGGAAGTAGGAATATAATACTTTCATTGTATGACAATAGCAGCATTGAGAAAGGTCTTCTGAAGCTATTATAATAAAATTATAAAAATGTATAAACCAGGGCTTGGCATTAACCCTGGTCTTGTACTTGTCCTTTGGACAAATAAATCGTTCATTCACTTGTAAAAAAAAAAAAAAGTAGCTTGTCCAGGAATATATATATTTTTTTGAAGTAAGGTTATTAATCTGTGTGTAACATAAGTTAACGTTATGTGTGCGGCTGTATGCTTAAATTAAAAGAGCACATTAATATAAAACGGTGATTCAACTGACTTACCTGCGAATTAAGCGGTTGCGTGACATTCATGTTAATACTAGGCATGATGGCATTATAAAACCCCAATTTGCCCTCCAGGTGGGCATTCCGTCACATGAAAATTATGAATTAACCATCCAGTGAATACTTTTTAGTTATCCATTCACATTGAAAAATTGCCAGCAAAACTTTTACAAAACCTCAAATCAACACATAAGATTAAAAGCCTAAAGTTACAGCTAAAGTCTAATCAACCTAACCTTACCTCTAACGTTAGTTAACGTTAGCCTAAAAGTTGAGATGCTAACGGACTTTTCCCGAAGACACTAAACCATTTCTATATAGTAAATATTCAACGGAAGCGTGTCATTTACATGAAAGAATGTGTCAGAAACATTTTTATGTACTATTTGTGTAATGTTGGTGACTAAACTCACTAAACTTACCTGAAATTTGCGAAGACAACAGTGAGAGACGGAGTTGCTGCTTGTCGTCAGTTGAGCTCTCCCCGCCCGTTTCCATGGTAACTCAGTTCAAATCTGGTTCAAATGTAACTGGAGTGCGCGCGCCAATTAAAAGACGTAACGTTAGAAGTCACGCAGAATTTACATAAAAGAAGAATTGATGGAGGGAATTATTTGATAATCAGATAAAATACCCTGAAATGTGAGGTTAACATTATTAAGTGTATATGCTAGTGACCATCACCAAACTGTAAACGGAATGAGTATATGAAGCATGAGTGTATGTTTACAAAATCATATAGGTTATAATAGGCTATGATATAATGTAAAATGAATATGTAATAGCCTATAATATTATATAGCTTTATAAATGGTTAATGTGGTGTAGAAATAAAATTGCAAAAACCTTTATTAAAAACTAAACATGATATAGGCTAAGGCATGAATATATTTTGTGAAATATACACAATATGTACACATATTTACAGATGTAACATGATGAGGAACAATTTAAAAGATGTATGTTC
This sequence comes from Leuciscus idus, assembly GCA_021554675.1. Taxonomy (NCBI): domain Eukaryota; kingdom Metazoa; phylum Chordata; class Actinopteri; order Cypriniformes; family Leuciscidae; genus Leuciscus; species Leuciscus idus. The sequence continues at coordinate 10,736,023 of CM038625.1, read as the reverse complement.
AATGTATTTTTGAAACAATATTTTCAAAATGTATTTCAATATATTTAACAGTGCTTCACATATGTGATAGCATATATATATATATATATATATATACATCTATCTATAAATTATAGGAAGGTCTGTCTGTCTGTCTGTTAACATTTTCAAACTTGACAGGTTTTTTGCTACGGGCACAAGTAAGTGCAGTGTAAAGTTTGACGTTGTTTGGATTAGAAATGCAAAAGATATTGTTAAATATATCAGTAAAAGAAGGTAATTGTTTAAACATTCTGGCATAAACACTCTGTCAGCTACTGCTACACTGTTTACTTCAGAATATTGTATTTTATTCACAGCTTTTCTCGGAGTTCACTGTGTAGCCTGCTCCCTGAATCGTGTAGTTAAATTTTCCTTGGTGCTTTCTTCCATGCATAAATAAAAATGTCACTGAACTTTTGCTGTGTAATTGTAACAATGAGCACTCAAACACACCAAAACAAAAATGATTAAAAACACACACAAAAACTGATTTTGCACGGGCAGTTTGCCATCATTTGTAGTAACCTATTCACACTGTTTGCTCAAGCGTAGCGTTTTCTCTGAGTTCACTGTGTAGCCTGCTCCCTGAATCATCACGCTTACTCATTTGTGCATGTTAACCGAATCTGTAAGTCAGCTATGCTGTTTACTTCTGAATATTATATTTGATCAGATATTATATATATCTGAATATCATTCTGGTGCTTAACATTATCACTACTGTGTAATAGTAGCATGCTATTAACCAACAAAACATATCCTATTCAATGCGTTCACAATCTCTTTCACGGGCATCATTTGTAGTAGCCTATTCACAAACTGTTTTTACTCAAGCGTAGCATTTTCTCTGAGTTCAGTGTGTAGTCTGCTCCCTGCATCGTTTAGTTAAATTTTCCACATTTATTTTATGTCATTATTTCAGGATCAGTATTTGCTTTCTACTATACACAAATAAAAATGTCACTGAACTTTTGCTGTGTAATTGTAACATTGAGCACTCAAACACACCAAAACAACAATTACTAAAAACACACACCAAAAAAATTTATTTTGCACAGGCATTTTGCACTAGTTAATATTAATTTATTAATAGGCTATATAGTGCTGGTTTATTGGGGTGGTGTTATAAACTACTGTGATGTTTAAAATGTTTATATGGATATATATATAGTCATTATACAAATCTAGTGATTGTAAACTGTTAAGAAGCAAACAACATGTTCCCAGAACGTTTTATGATAGCCTAAATACAACATTCAGAAAATACTAATAAAATTATAAGGATGTTCTGAGAACGTTGTTCTAAGAACGTTTTCTATCAACGTTATGAGAACTTTCATCAATCACAAATAACATCATAAAGACGTTCCAAGAATGTTGTTCTAAAAACGTTTTCTATCAACGTTATGAGAACTTTCATCAATCACAAATAACGCCATAAAGACATTCCAAGAACGTTGTTCTAAGAACGTTTTCTATCAACGTTATGAGAACTTCCATCAATCACAAAATAACGTCATAAAGACGTTCCAAGAACCTTGTTCTAAGAACGTTTTCTATCAACGTTACGAGAACTTCCATCAATCACAAAATAACGTCATAAAGACGTTCCAAGAACGTTGTTCTAAGAACGTTTTCTATCAACGTTACGAGAACTTCCATCAATCACAAAATAACGTCATAAAGACGTTCCAAGAATGTTGTTCTAAGAACGTTTTCTATCAACGTTATGAGAACTTCCATCAATCACAAAATAACGTCATAAAGACGTTCCAAGAATGTTGTTCTAAAAACGTTTTCTATCAATGTTATGAGAACTTTCATCAATCACAAATATTGTCATAAAGACATTCCAAGAACGTTGTTCTAAGAACGTTTTCTATCAACATTATGAGAACTTTCATCAATCACAAATAATGTCATAAAGACGTTCCAAGAACCTTGTTCTAAGAACATTTTCTATCAACGTTATGACAACTTTCATCAATCACAAAATAACGTCATAAAGACGTTCCAAGAATGTTGTTCTAAGAACGTTTTCTATCAACGTTATGACAACTTTCATCAATCACAAAATAACGTCATAAAGACGTTCCAAGAATGTTGTTCTAAGAACGTTTTCTATCAACGTTATGACAACTTTCATCAATCACAAAATAACGTCATAAAGACGTTCCAAGAATGTTGTTCTAAGAACGTTTTCTATCAACGTTATGACAACTTTCATCAATCACAAAATAACGTCATAAAGACGTTCCAAGAATGTTGTTCTAAAAACGTTTTCTATCAATGTTATGAGAACTTTCATCAATCACAAATATTGTCATAAAGACGTTCCAAGAACCTTGTTCTAAGAACGTTTTCTATCAACATTATGAGAACTTTCATCAATCACAAATAATGTCATAAAGACGTTCCAAGAACCTTGTTCTAAGAACGTTTTCTATCAACATTATGAGAACTTTCATCAATCACAAATAATGTCATAAAGACGTTCCAAGAACCTTGTTCTAAGAACGTTTTCTATCAACGTTATGACAACTTTCATCAATCACAAAATAACGTCATAAAGACGTTCCAAGAATGTTGTTCTAAGAACGGTTTCTATCAACGTTATGATAACTTTCATCAATCACAAATAACGTCATAAAGACGTTCCAAGAACGTTGTTCTAAGAACGTTTTCTATCAACGTTATGAGAACTTTCATCAATCACAAATAATGTCATAAAGACGTTCCAAGAACCTTGGTCTAAGAACGTTTTCTATCAACTTTATGAGAACTTTCATCAATCACAAAATAACGTCAAAAAGACGTTCCAAGAACGTTGTTCTAAGAACGTTTTCTATCAACGTTATGAGAACTTCCATCAATCACAAAATAACGTCATAAAGACGTTCCAAGAATGTTGTTCTAAAAACGTTTTCTATCAACGTTATGAGAACTTTCATCAATCACAAATAACGCCATAAAGACGTTCCAAGAACCTTGTTCTAAGAACGTTTTCTATCAAAGTTATGAGAACTTTCATCAATCACAAAATAACGTCAAAAAGACGTTCCAAGAATGTTGTTCTAAAAACTTTTTCTATCAACGTTATGAGAACTTTCATCAATCACAAAATAACGTCAAAAAGAAGTTCCAAGAATGTTGTTCTAAGAACGTTTTCTATCAACGCTATGAGAACTTTCATCAATCAGAAATAACGTCATAAGGACGTTCCAAGAACCTTGTTCTAAGAACGTTTTCTATCAACGTTATGAGAACTTTCATTAATCACAAATAACGTCATAAAGACGTTCCAAGAACCTTGTTCTAAGAACGTTTTCTAACAACGTTATGAGAACGTTCATCAATCACAAATAACGTCATAAAGACGTTCCAAGAACGTTGTTCTAAGAACGTTTTTTACTCAACGTTACAAGAACGTTAATAACGTTGTATGAACGTTCCGAAAACATTATTTTAATAAAGTTTTGTGCTAACATTTACACAACTTTTAAAGAACGTTAGTGAAAGTTCTGGGAACGTTCCCTGTTAGCTGGGTTGATGATCCAGCTTCAGTCTGTCTCTGAATCTCCCATCAGGAACATCATCATATGTGGAGAAGATTCCAGAATCTCTGTTTATTTTAGCTATCAGAGACTCTTCTGCTCCATATTTCCACAGTATGTCGTCATGTGTGTGTATTTCAGTAACATCAGTGTGTAGAAGCACAGATTCTCCCTCCACCACTGACACTGACTGTGTTTCATTTGTTTCAACAGCAAACACACCTGAAGAACACGAACAAGAACAGATTGAGTCTATGTTGGTTTACAAAGCCTGACGTCAGTTTGGTGAAATTTAAATGTGAACTGATAGAAATTCAGATTCATTACAGTCATTTCCATTATTCAGATCTCACAATAAGTTTAATTTGATTAATCTGTGAAGAACTGCAAATAAACAATAAATCCTAGATTGTTACTGATATTAAGCCATAAAAATATTTCATAACTTACAGATCATATGCCACCAACACAAACAGAACAAAACACGCATTTGAACCATTTTCTTCAGTTGTTCAGTGAGAAGATCATCCACTGAAAACACTCAAGCTCTTCGTCTGATGTGTGAATCCTCCCACGACACACACACACACACACACACACACACTTCCACTGAACACATGTTATAAATGTAGTTAGGCGACATATAAATATTTTTCTGACTCTTATCATAAGGACTTCAGCTTCTGAGAGGAACTGAAACCTGCGGTTTGGTTTCTTCAGAAAAGTTTTTTTAATCTGTTGGACAAACATCTTGTGCAGGAGAGTGACCATTTATGTAGGTCGTTTGTAGGTGAAAGTCTTCATCCTGTCCTGCTATTTATGAACATCACAGTCTGACAGCGAAATCAACTACTGAATCATCAAAGCATGTTTGGCAAACAGTCAAATAAAAGTCAGAGGTCAAACTCTGAACAGAAGTATATCCATGGATGCTTTATCGGAAGATACAAACTGCAAAAGTTTTTCTTTTTCCATGTTCTGTTTTTGCATAACCCAAAAACTGTTTTGTGATGAGCGATTAACTGATTACAAATGTGTCCAAGCGTGGGTTTGACTTATGATGTCATGTTAACTTAAATCTTGAAATAGCCTACTGAGACGGTGGCTGCTTTCCCTCGACTGAAGACTAGGTTGCTGATGACACAGCTTAATGCTCATTGGCTTAAACAACCGTGATGTATTGTTTTTATCAAAAAACAAAAAATAAAATAACTCTATCATTTTCTTTGTGTATAAATTATGTGTGAATATTCCCAAACACTAACAGTATGATCTCGGATAGCCTACAATACAATACAATACAATATTTATTTATAAAGCACAACCAAGGCTGACCAAAGTGCTGTACAGAACAGAAAAAAATCTATAACCTCCTACGACCCCGTGTCCACATACGTGGACATCACATTTTTGGCTGTGTGCGGCATAATACTTAATTCTATGTAACTGGAACATGTTTTTCACAAACGAGGACACTTATACTGCCATCTGGTGGTGTCAGGAGAGAAAAAAATGTAACATAAATAATGTCAAGATGGCGGAGAACACAGGCGAAATGTCACGCATGCACATCAGACCAAAACGTCCACAAGGTAAAAAATGTAATAACATTTCATTGTTGATTCTTGTTAAGTTATGCATAATAGTGTTGTATGATTAAAATGGCATGCACATTTGACAAACTTTTGTAACAGGAAAGATTTACTAGGCTGCTAAATTTGATGTCCACATATGTGGACAATGGGACTTAACTTCGATGAAACTGTATAAGAATGCTAGCAAAAATTTTTTAAATTTGTAGTTGCACTGAGCTTCGTGACGCACATTGACTCACACTCTCGAGCACACACACACACGATCGCGATCGCGCGCGCACACACACACACTCTCTCTTGCTCACTCCCGATCGCGCGCGCACACACACACACACACACACACACACACACACACACACACACACACTCTCTTGCTCACTCGCGATCGCACACACACACACACACACACACACACACACACACACACACACACACACACACACACACTCTCTTGCTCACTCGCGATCGCACACACACACACACACACACACACACACACACACACACACACGCACACACACGCTCACTCGCGCGCGCACACACACGCACACACACGCTCACTCGCGCGCACACACACACACACACTCTCTTGCTCACTTTTTTTTGGATATTTTTTTTATTTTGATATAAATTTTGTTTTTCCATATCAATGTTCAGAAGTCAGTTGACAGCTCCGCCCCTCTCTTTACCAGAGTGTCCAAGACATACGGCCGCAGGTCAGATGAAACGACCACAAAGTCGATCATCGGCCTCTGGCCTAGGGTGTCTTGGTGCCACCCCAGACAGCAACATAGTATCAGCCCAGATCTGGCCCAAATCTGGTTCATGTGGATTCCACACGGTCCAGATGTGGGCCGGATCTGGGCCGACACTATGTTGCTGTCTGGGACATGCACTGATGGACACCCTTATGCTTGAACATGGTGTTCGTTATGGACAAGCTGTAACTAGCACAGAAGTCCAATGACAGAACACAGCTCGGGTTCAGATCAGGGGGGCCGTTCCTCCCAATCACGCCCCTCCAGGTGTCACTGTCGCTGCCCACAAGGGCGTTGAAGTCCCCAAGTAGAACGACGGAGTCCCCAGTTGGAGCACTTTCCAGCACCCCTCCAGGGTCCAGGGATCGGGTCGTCGAGGCCCCCGCCTTCGACTGCCGCCCGATCCTCTAAGCACCGGCCCCTTACAGTCCCTCCTACGGGTGGTGAGCCCACGGGAGGGCGGCCCCACATCGCTTCTTCAGGCTGAGCCCGGTTGGACCCCATGGGGGGAGGCCCGGCCCACCAGGCGCTCTCATACGATCCCCAACCCCAGGCCTGGCTCCAGGGTGGGGCCCCAGCTAAATTTTCGGATCCAACTCACCTGGGCTGAGTTGTGGGTCATGAGCTGTGGGTCATGACCGAAAGGATAAGATCCCGGATACAGGCAGCCAAAATGAGCTTTCTCCACAGGGTGGCTAGGCGATCCCTTAGAGATAGGGTGAGAAGCTCGGTCAATCAGGAGGAGCTCAGAGTAGAGCTGCTGCTCCTCCACATCATGAGGGGTCAGCTGAGGTTCCGGATGCCTCCTGGACACCTTTCCGGGAAGGTGTTCCGGGCACGTCCCACTGGGAGGAGACCCCGGGGAAGACCTAGGACACGCTGGAGGGACTATGTCATCCAGCTGGCCAGGGAACGCCTCGGTGTCCCCCCGGAAGAGCTGGAGGAAGTGTCTAGAGAGAGGGAAGTCTGGGCATCTCTGCTTAGACTGCTGCCCCTGCGACCCGGCCCCGGATAAGCGGAAGATGTATGTATGTATGTTCAGAAGTTATACAAGAGTAACAACGAAAAATTTTCAGGCACTGGCTGTAAATAAAAGAGATTTGCACTTTGTTACACAATGGTGTATTGATTTTTTTCTGTGAATACAGACCCGGTGTCCACATATGTGGACATCATTTTTTTCAAAAAGTGCTTCATGTTCAAAGATAATATCTGGTTATTATATTTATTGGTCCCTCCTAACCCTAAAAAGCTAGAAGAAATCTAAAATGCACGCCAAACCAAAGCTCGGGTCTTAGGAGGATAAAAATAAAACAACCAATAAAGAAACACAAAACAATAGATAAACAATAATCGTATCTGAATCAAGGAGTATTAAAAGCCAAAGAAAATAAATAAGTCTTTAAAGAAGATTTGAAGGTGGAAACAGAGGGAGCTAATCTTATGTAGAGAGGTAAACTGTTCCAAAGTTTTGGGCCTGCAGTCGCAAAAGCGTGATCGCCTCGTTTTTTAAGTCTGGATCTAGGCACAATGAGTAGACAGTGATCACTGGATCTCAGAGTTCGAGAAGGAGTGTACGGACAGAGCAGATCGGTCAGGTACTGAGGGGCCAGTTTGTTTAGAGCTTTATAAACAAATAATACAATTTTAAAATCCATTATAAATTTGACAGGTAGCCAGTGCAGTGTGGCTAAAATAGGGGATATCGACTCATACTTGCGGGTCCCAGTGAGGAGTCACAGCTGCGGTTTGCACTAGCTGTAGACGGGAGAGGGAAGACTGAGAGACACCAAAATAAAGTCTAGTCGAATTGTTACGAAAGCATGAATCACTGTTTGGAAGTTACTCTGGGTTAAAAAAGGTTTCACTTTAGAGAGTTGGCGAAGATGAAAAAAGCATGATTTTACAACAGTACTGATCTGTTTCTCAAATTTTAGGTTGTAATCAAACAGAAAGCCTAGATTTCTAGTGCATATAGTTTCATATGGGGCAAGAGAACCACGGTCAACATCAAGCACACAGTTTTCCTTAGGCCCAAATAGAATTATTTCAGTTTTATATTCGTTTACATTTAGAAAATTACTTGAAAACCAAAACTTAAAGGCCGTACACACCGGGACGAATATCGGTGCGCGTTGTTCGCCAGCGTTTTTCAACGCGTTTTTTGTGTTCACACCCAAGCGATTTTCGACACACGACACAGATCCCCCCTCCCCCTCGCGCACGTTACAATATCACATGCACACGCCTGAAGTTCACAGGTGTGTTGGATTGTACAAAGCGTGATGGCGGAGAGAAAATCTACTAACAAGCTTTCAATTCCTCGGTTAACAACCAGAGCAAAACCAGTCCAAAACAACCAAGGGAAAGAAAATGATGCTTCAATGCTGAAGAGACGGGTGCGTTCACAGAAAAGCTGGTGCACACGCACTGACGAGCACGAACTTGATGGGAGGGTGCTCTGTGGTAGTGGGGGAGGGGCATGAGAGTTGTAAACATACATTTTTTTGGCTAAGTCCACTCAATCTGCCAGACTTGCCGACTGCAGCTTTAAATGACAATTGCAGATATCTGTAAAGTCAGTTTTGACTAGGAAGAATGAAAGTTAAAGATATCTCAAACGTCATTATGACTAGTGCAAATTATTGTGCATGTCGTTGTTCTATTTTAGATATCCATAAATACATAATTTCCCCTCCCCAAAATCAAAGAAGAAGTAGATTAATTTCCTTATTTTTATGAATGGAAGAAGAAAGAAGCAGTCATGGCGTTGGCTGTAATTGAAAAAAACACCAGTAAATGTTTCCATGTTTCCAGGTCTCTCAAAAATATTGGCAACATGTGATATTTGCCATGCATTTCTATGTTTATGATCATGCTTAAAATTAACGTAGGTTATTGTTGACGTTAGATTTATGCGTGAGAGAGATTCACACTGATTCGCTTTAATAAAGATGCTGACATGCATGCTATTCTTGCCATGGAAGTGCAATAACATTAACTTCCTTTTCTTTTTTTTTTTTACTGTAAAAAGCCATGATAGCCTGTATTGATTTCAGGTTGAAACAGTACCTCACTCCTCGATCCCCACTCCTCGATCCTCAATCCTCAATCCTCAATCCTCAATCCTCACTCCTCGATCCTCACTCGTCACTCCTCGATCCTCACTCCTCACTCCTCGATCCTCACTCCTCGATCCTCACTCCTCGATCCTCACTCCTCGATCCTCGATCCTCGATCCTCTATCCTCGATCCTCACTCCTCTATCCTCACTCCTCTATCCTCTATCCTCACTCCTCGATCCTCACTCCTCGATCCTCACTCCTCGATCCTCGATCCTCGATCCTCACTCCTCACTCCTCGATCCTCACTCCTCGATCCTCACTCCTCGATCCTCACTCCTCACTCCTCTATCCTCACTCCTCTATCCTCACTCCTCTATCCTCACTCCTCTATCCTCACTCCTCGATCCTCGATCCTCGATCCTCACTCCTCGATCCTCACTCCTCGATCCTCACTCCTCGATCCTCACTCCTCGATCCTCTATCCTCGATCCTCTATCCTCGATCCTCACTCCTCGATCCTCTATCCTCGATCCTCACTCCTCGATCTTCTATCCTCGATCCTCGATCCTCACTCCTCGATCCTCACTCCTCGATCCTCGATCCTCGATCCTCACTCCTCGATCCTCGATCCTCACTCCTCGATCCTCACTCCTCGATCCTCACTCCTCGATCCTCACTCCTCGATCCTCACTCCTCGATCCTCGATCCTCACTCCTCGATCCTCTATCCTCTATCCTCTATCCTCACTCCACACTCCACACTCCTCGATCCTCGATCCTCGATCCACACTCCTCGATCCTCGATCCACACTCCTCGATCCTCACTCCTCGATCCTCTATCCTCGATCCTCTATCCTCTATCCTCTATCCTCTATCCTCTATCCTCTATCCTCTATCCTGTATCCTGTATCCTCTATCCTCACTCCTCGATCCTCACTCCTCGATCCTTACTCCTCGATCCTCACTCCTCACTCCTCACTCCTCGATCCTCCATCCTCTATCCTCTATCCTCACTCCTCGATCCTCGATCCTCGATCCACACTCCTCGATCCTCGATCCTCTATCCTCTATCCTCTATCCTCCTCACTCCTCGATCCTCGATCCTCGATCCACACTCCTCGATCCTCGATCCTCGATCCTCGATCCTCACTCCTCGATCCTCGATCCTCACTCCTCGATCCTCTATCCTCGATCCTCGATCCTCGATCCTCTATCCTCTATCCTCTATCCTCACTCCTCGATCCTCGATCCTCTATCCTCTATCCTCGATCCTCACTCCTCGATCCTCACTCCTCGATCAGTAGGAAAATAAACAGTAGCTAACAGCATTAAAAAGACGATTAAAAACTCCTCCGCCCTCTGGCTGCTCCGACATGGTGCTGATCAGTGCTAATTACAAGTTAACAGTTAACAGGTGCAAGTTACAGATATCTCAAAATTCAAATATCTCTAATCAAAATTAATTTCAAGATATCTTTAACTTGATAATAGATATCTATAAATAAATTATGTAGGGCTGCAACTAACGATTATTTTGATAATCGATTAATCGGGCGATTATTTTTACGATTAATCGATTAATCGGTTTATGTACTTATATTTTAGTTTTTCCCATTTTTTCCCAAGTAAATTATTAACAAAGGGTCTTTATCATTCAACATAGACTTTTTAGAGATTTTAACCATTTTGCATTGTCATATCCTCATCAAAAACATACCTGGAATTGTGTTTTATTATGTGTTAGTAATCCTTTGTCGAACTCTTCTGCAATCAAAACACTGACCCATACGTACTCTAGCAAATTTCACAAGGAGATTTCAAATAATGTTTTCACCATGGCAGTCCTTTGGGCTCCTAAAGTAGTTTAACATCCCGAACAAAGCTTATTAAGGAATCTTGCAGAACATATTTTCACGAAGAATAAGAATAAAACAGAATACAGTTGCAGTAAATTGCATTTTATTTATTTTTTACTGTAAACACACAGCTTATACCTGGGAAACAGCTGTATAGCTTATGCTGTGAAATCAATCAGAATTTTATGTCACCACGTGACATAAAACAAGGCCAGCTATTGGCTATTCGCTACTTCTCCTGCTGTACTGGCTGAGTAAAACCTCCGGTGGCTCATTACTGCCACACTTTGGTCACCGCAGATTTAAAATATCCACGAAATGAGCCACTTACGGCAAATAAAAGTTATTTAGCAACTAATCGATGACTAAATTAGTTGACAACTATTTTAATAATCGATTTTAATCGATTAAATCGATTAGTTGTTTCAGCTCTAAAATTATGACTATAAAAACTATAATATGTAAAAACTATAATATATGACAATAAAACTGTATAACTTTGAGATATCTACAACGCCATTTTGACTAGTCAAAACTTAATTTAAGATATCTGAAAAGGAACATGTAGATGTCTTGAATTGAAGTGAATTAAAGATATCTTGAACTGGAGTTATGACTAGTCAGAATCAAATTGTAGATATCTCAAACTGGAATTACAGATATCTACAATTCTGCAGATATCCATAATTCACATAGTGGATATCTGCAACTGAATTGTAGATATCTGTAATAAAAAAAAAAAGTAAAATCAGATCCAAAGCACGCACATCCAAAGCAAAGCAATATGTTGCTCAAATTGGGCTCTCGACAAGAAAATTCATAAAAAAGGGGGCAAAAAGTCGGCACACCATGGCACCAAAAATGTGAAAAATGTAATAATAGACTCACACACATGTGGTAACGTATCGAGCACGTAGGCTCTTTGTCAGACATTAGATATCTGTAATGATAAACCCCATACAAATGAATGGCAAAAGTGACATCATTTGTCCTAGGAAGAATGTCTTTGTGGATATCCGAAACGACAATTATGGATAGGAAGAATGTAGTTGCGGATTTCTGAAATGTTCTTTTTGACTTGGCAAAACTGAATTACAGATATCTGCAACACATTTCCAGTCTAGCTGTTAAATGTTAAAATGGCTTGCCATATGCCGACTTCCTGTAGCCATGCCAACTTGTTCCAAACAAACTGAGGCAGCGACTGCTCTCCCTTGACTGTGAAGACTATAAGATGATGGGAAACTACTTACTAACGACACAGCTTAATGCTCATACCCTTAAACGGTATTGTTCTTATCTAAAAATTGATTTTTGTAAAACATTTTATGTTTGAGAAGAACTATGGAGACAAAAAAGTATTTTGTTAGTTTGTTAGCAGTTTCTGCGTTCCTCTTGCACGGTAAGACATTATTAATTAATTTATTTCTCATTTTATCGTCAGCGATTAAAAACAATGAATCGTTAATATAGTTTCCTGCTCAAACCAGATCTAGACAAAGACCTGTCAGTATGGCAAGCCGTTTTAGCTTAAATTGTACCCAGCATTACTCGTCGTAATTGTATTTTTACTAGTAATAATTAAATTAGAGAGCTCTACAAATGAATTTTTACTAGTCATATGTCTCTATTGACTTCCATTCATCTTTAATTATGGAGCTCTACAATTGAATTGTTACTAGTAAGAATGCAATTACAGAGCTCTGCAATTTTACATATTTTGAATTCGTTTTTTTACTAGTAAAATTTTAATTAGAGAGCTCTCTAATTGTAATTGTTACTAGTAATAATTGAATTGTAGAGCTCTCTAATTGGAATTGTTACTAATAATAATTGAATTAGAGAGCCCTCTTATTGTAATTTTTCTAGTAATAATTGAATAGAGCTCTCAAATTTAATTCTTACTAGTAAAAATGCAATTACGACGAGTAACGCTGGGTACAATTTAAGCTAAAACTGCTTGCCAGTCCAATATGCAATATAAAACTTTTCATTTATTGAAGAACAACAAGCTAACAAACTTTAACTTTAAGCTCACAAAATAAAATAATTATATAAAAGTGTAAATAAAAAAGTAAATACACTTTATTGAACACTTAAATATTATTTTTGTTGTAGGCCTATATTGGTCAGGTTGCAAATTAAACATGTGTAACAACATTGGCTATTTGAATCATTCGTTCGTTTGTCCTGAATTAACAAATTCAGACTCTCTGTGTTTTCTAAGCACATTCCTTCCCAAAACGTTCTTTGCTAAGCTTACTAAAGCTTGTAACCTCCTGACTCCCAAATGTATATCATACGTCGGCTCCAGCTAGTCGGCGACAAATGGACTTTTACGACACTAATTGCACCTCAGAGACATTCCAAACCCCCTTCCCCTCTCTGGACCACAGAGAGATAACAAAACCTTCTCCTGCTACGTGACATCACACCCCCACACACACACAAACATCCTGTGAATTTAACTTAGAACTTAGAGATATTCTTTTTGATATACAATTCCATTATGCATGTTGATTAGTTTTGTGTTATTCTATAGTGTGATTCCCTAGTGTGTAGTTTTGAATTCTAAGTGGGTATTTTAAGAATGATACAATATATTTGTACCCTAACTCCCCCCAGACCATAAAATATTATGGTCCTAACGGAATGTCAGCAGCAAGGAATCTCACTGAGATTCTGGCAGGAGAGCAGAATTAACGTGTTCATCCTAGATATTTTATTTGTATAACCATTGAAGAAATATGCAAACCTGAATGTAATTTCTCTTTTCCACGATTATTCTTCTCTGTGATATGTTTTTGTATTCTTGTAAACCTTAAAGGAATAATGTTTCAGAGGTGCACACTGTTGCGAATTCATAGGTATAGGTCATGTGGTCTTTTTAAAAGTCCAATTTTCATTCCCACTTGTAAATGCACATCACATTTTAGGTTAGTCTTATTCCCAGTTTGTTAATCGAACTTTTAATACTTATCTTACAGAGTAAGAAGGTACTTCTAGGCCGTAGCTTTTAAACATACCAAATTTGGTCTTGAATTGAACCTCCATATACCCGTAGGAAAGATATGGATACCAAATTATGATAAAATGCATTTTACTGCAGTTATAATTGTTTAACGTAGAAATGGCATGATCCTAAGACTGCCATAAAACATGCAAATCAAACTCATAGTGAGACAAAGAACTTTTCTCCCGCCTGGAATTTCGCGTTCCAATTGGCTCAAGCCCAGGGAGGAGTGAAATTCCTGTGCCCTAGAAAAGCGGTTACACTCCCTGTTCCGTTCTGTTCTGTTCTGTATTTCCTTTCGTCTTGTTTTGTTCGAGCCTTTTACGAACCCGCTTCATCAGCGAGAAGACCCATATGGCTCCCGTTGGGAGCATTCATTCACCGTTTTCGTGAATGAATTTCTCTTTTCTTTTCTTTAAGTCTTTTCTTTATTTTCGTATTCGGACGCAGCGAAGTAAACGCAGCAAGCAACTTCAACTCAAAGAAAAAGACTCTTTTGAAAATCCCGCGGCCGCGCACACCGAAGCAAGCCCTGCTTTCTTAAAGAAACACACGCAGCTGCTCTTAGGACACACGCACGAACTCGGCGTTCTTCAGCAACAAAGAGAACCATTTTGCAAGATAAGTTTATTGAACTTTTAAGGTGATTTGATTCCTTGTTGTCTCTCGAGGTTACCCTGCCTGTGACTTTGCCTAACTGTGATCGATCTTTGATCGCACATGTTAGTTTCACTTTCTCTCATCTCTCTCATTGTCCGATCTCTCTCTCTCTCTCTCTCTCTCATTTTCGTTATTCGTTTAGTCTTGTATTTGTCTTTACTGTTTGTATTGTTATATGCATACTCATGTAAATTGTAGAACTTGTATTCCTTAGTTCGATGTAGTATTAGTCAAATTATTAAAGACCCATTATATCCTAGATTGTCTCTGTATAAGTGTTCATTTTACAAGTCAATGAAATGACGATCAAGCTACGCTTTAAAAATGCGCTACTGTTAAGTAACCTACATTTTATAAGAACAAGAAAGTAATTTTCTTGGCCAGAAAATATAGCTTTCTTCGAATTATAAGAAAGAGATAATTTTGTTGAGAAGTTGATGGAATTAATTTTACGACCAGTTTGCGGGACAAACAACTGTTTAATTAATACATTAATTTCCCTTAAAATTATTCTGATTAATTGATCTGAAAGAGGGACATTTTGGTATATTAATGATTGAATTATAATTCATTGTAATGGAACATTGATGTATACGAATAAGTCTAAATTTCAGCTTCAATAATTTATTAATATTGTAAGAATATAGATGAATCAACCCGATTCATAATTTTGATTCCCTATAATCATTTGAGCTAAGTCATATTCCTTACATTTTATGGTGGAGAATGCGGGCACGTTTCAAACTTTGTTTTATGAACAATATTCAATTTCAATCTGTTTATATGGTTATTAATAATTTTTGTGCACATATTTTATGAAATTATGAAATGAAGTCGCATCGCGAACTCACTCCTAACTGTCCAAGGTAAAAAAAAACCGAAGTCAGTAGGCCTAACGTTACATTTGAACAAGTTGCTAAAATATGCCTAAACAATTTTAGCACTGTTAAATGCTACGTACACTGCAGTAGCCTATTTGATATTACAAATGTCCTGTTAAGAGATGAAGAAATATCTCTGCAGTTGATACATTTCTAATATTTGTTTTAAATCGCTGTGAACGAAGAATTCTCACGTGCGTACTACCGGTATTAATAAATATGTTTCTAAAGCGAGATTCCTTTTGAAACATTTAGGCCTTGCATGCATGCTATCGTTATTGAATTCGTGGTTAGCCACAGTGATATTCAAAAATAAACGATAAAACTCCTGGTCGAAAAAAATGGATTAGCTACCCAATTTTTAAACCAACACATTAAATCATAAGTGCTATTTTGATAAAGTGTGTATGGAGTCTAGCAACAGACGGAAAATTCCTGTTGTCCACATTTGAGTATTTGCGGCAAAGAAACCCCGCCATACTCTCCTGTGCAGAATTAATAGCACCAAAAGGTCCGCCGAGACCTCTGTCTAATTTGTGACTGTTGCAGAAAATCAGCGCGTGACGCGAGCTGAAAGCTCTTAGCGTTTGAATCACATTGAAGTGGTGTAATTCCATTGACTAAACGCCAGAGGGCGTAAGTGTTTAGCAGCCCCAAATTAACCCTTTGCCCCTCTGATTTCCGCCTGCATGAGCGCAACAACGCCATCTCGTGGCCAGTTATCAGATAACGCTCTCTTTATGGCTGAATTCATTTCCCTGTGAATTAATGTTTAAACTCTAAATAACTGTTCGCATTTACAGCTTTGCTCGTGCGAATATTATTTTGTGTTAGACAATTTTCCTGCTTTTAACTGATACATTTACTCTGAGTTTGGTTCAAACAAGATTTGAATTAAAACTTAGATTAAATCTCAGCCATTCCCTTAGAGGAAACAACGGCACCTAGTGGCCGCCTCCCGCTAGGTCGGTCCACTCAGCTCTCTTTTCTCTCTTTACAAATCCTGTCGGGAATTGTTTACTTCCACGTTTCTCTTTTGATTATCTTAATAATTAGTGATGAGACTTCACTGTTACCATTAATTATTATGGGATATTATTCTGAGTTTTCCTTTTACATGTTATTTACATGCTCATTCAAATTTGATTTAAACTAGTTTGAATTTTAAATTTAAATTGAGTTGTGTATTCAGCCACTTACATCCACTTGAAGGAAACAGCACCATCGTGTGGCCTTGTGGATACTAAGTCGGCATCACTATTTTCCTCCTTTCACTCTTTTATATCGTCTTTCTCTCCTGATTATTTTTATAAATAGGACTGATACTTTATTGTATCTGGATTATTATAAGATATCATTCTTATTTTTACATTTCCTTACGTGCTTATTTTAAATTTTAATTTAAACAAGTTTTGAATTTTTGATTTGAATTAAGTTCTCTGTTTGCCAGGTTAAGCACAGAGAGGGAGCACGCCCCCTTGTGGTGAAAACCCACTACTGCGGCCTGCCTCTTCTCCTGGGTTCATCCTGTCATTTCATTTTGATTTTATTTTTAAATTTTAATTATTATTCTATTATTTTATATCTACTGTTATTCTTTCCCTATCTCTCTTTTGGGTTAGGTCATTTTGATAAGTAACATTATCATAATCTCCCTTTGTTTAGTAAAACCTTTGACTCTAATTGCCACATAAATAATTAATCAATTTGGTTTAAACAAACTAACCTTAATTCACTTTAAGTTTCACTTGTTTAACCTTTGTGTATTTATAGGTGGCATTCACTAAGAGCACTGTGGGGAGTTGCAGTCATCTCGGGTTGGTTTCCGCGAGCGAGGTTGCCCAACCGGCGTTACTGACACTTGCCGTTCCGTGAGTTTCGGACACTTTCAAATCCCGTACCATCGTTGCGGCACGCAACTTCGACATTAGCAATTTGGCACTCCAAAGGTCAACCGCGCCAGCCGACACACACAAAGCAATTTTGGGACAATAAACCCGAACTGAGGCCTAAAAGTGGGCCACTCTTCGGAGAGTTCCGGGCGAAAACCCACTTTTGCCGTGTTGTCTGGCCGGGGACACCTTGGTGTTGCCAGGTTGTGTTTTAAAGTCGCAAGTTGTCTGAGAGGGCGCAGCGAGGTACAGGGAGAAAACGAAGTTGCCCGAGAACACTGCGGTCAAGTGTTGGGAACCGTCGGAGGGGTTGACTGAGCCACGGGTTCCCACCAGAGGGACCTCAATTCACCGCAGGTAAACTAAATTTAGTAAAACCCATTTCCTGTCTAAGCCACAGAATATTAGATACTCCCCCGGGTACATTCTAGATGTATGGCCCACCTTTATCTCTTCTCTAAGCCATACCATCTTCCTAGGCTTTCTACCCCGATAGCCCCCACTCACCTGTAGGCCCTAGCTTAAACCCTAGTAGTAAGCTTAGGCCTCCTCATTCTCCCTAACACATACCGTGTTATTATTGTTTCATCTCATTTCAAGTGTTTTGTTTCACTTTGATCTTTTCTATCCCTTGTTCTGTTGTGATTTGTTTCTTTCATTTCACCTAGAGACAGTAACCTGTGAGAGCCACCAAGGAAGCTAAATAGTAGAGTGACAACCAAGCAGCCGGTGTCATCACGTGACCCGCTAGGCTACTGCCTGTCAAACAAATCTCTAGTTCGGGTCCTTCGTCGACCCAAGTCAATTGGCTCCGCTAACTGTCTAACTGTGCATCAGTTAGCCCAAAATTCTCATAAACGGCATAGCCCGTATGAGTATAGCTCATCAACCTTAGAACGAACTTGCATTGGTCTCTTTGTGTGTGTGCTGTGCTTCTCTCGCCTACAGTGAAGCCAATATGTCCCGTGCATCCAGTCCCGCGGTCCGTCGGGAGCACTTAGCCAAGGACGCCAGTGACCTGCAGCATCTGAGCCAAACGCAACTGGACACCGAGTTAAACGAACTGATAACACACGATCCTACCCAAAGCTACAACTACAAAGACGGGGCCAGGATCGTCAGCAGCGTCGCCCACAATGTCGTCGCCCAGGCGAGGCTCAGCGAATGGAGCAACATCGACCTGGAGCAGCAAGCCGCAACGCTTAAGCTTCAAGCGGAGGAGGCCCGGAGGGACCAGGCCCGAACCCAGAGTCGTCTAGATCAGCTCCTCCTCGAGACCCAGTACCGGCGCGAGAAAGAGGACGCCACAGATCCAGAGCTACAGAAAGAAGTAAAGAGACTTCGAAATGCCCTGCAAGATCTGCGCCTTGACACAGACCAAAGAGAACAGTTGGAGAGAGAAACCAGAAAAGAACTCAACGAAAAACTCCAACAAAGTGACGCTCTCCTACGGAGAGCCGAGACTAAACTAAAAGAAACAGACGCAAAAGCCAGGGCCTGCGAAAAACATTTGCAAAAGGCCCGAGCTAAAATCGGCGAGCTTATTCTGCAGAGAGACGAGCTCCAAGATGAACTTGACACTGTTCATGCAGAACTGAGACATTCTTACAGACTGCAGAGTGGCTGGAACGGAGAAACACACATCACAGAGTTTCTCCCGGCCAGCCACCCCAACCCTTTCAGCCAAGAACCCAGAGCTGAAAAGGGAGATGTAAGCCCACCGCTCAAGACATCACCAGCCAGCTTTCAAGATCACCTGTCAGCAGCAAAAGGGGGAGGACCCCTTCAGACAACCCATGCCACTAACCACGGCACGACCCCCCGAGAACTTGACAAGCTAGCTCGAAACATTCCTATGTTCGATCCAAATTCTGCAGAAGGTTGTGACATTCATGCTTATTTAAAAGACATTGACTTTTACTTGCAAACTGTCGCCAACGTGACAGCTTGGGACAATTTGTATCTGTTAAGAATAACGGCTAGTAGTGATGTTCGTAGCTTCCTAGACCGCCAACCTGAGACTGTCAAAACGGACTCCCAACAATTACGGCAAGCTTTGATCCGTGAATTCTCTGATCCAGACTTCGATCAAGGTTTCATCGTTGCTGTAGACCTCAAGCAAGGTCGGCGTGAACACCCCCAGATCTACTACAACCGACTCCGACAAGCCTTCTTCGGAGCACGGAATGAGCCCGGGATGGAACAGGATGTTACCTTTAAAACTCTTTTCCTGCGGAATCTCCATCCAACCTTATCCCATCATATTGGGGTTTTGGCCGATGCACGGACCATGTCTACCCAACAGCTGCGTGACTTAGCCCATAAAGCTTACACCAAGCAAAAGACTATTTCTGAAAAGACTGTGAAAAACCCCACAATCTATTCTGTCTCTGAGCACTGTTCAGAACTGACTTTAGAGGGTGCCCCACAACACCACAGTCACAGACATTTTTACAGAGAGTCACGACCGTTCCAAACCAACAGAGGGCAACACAATCGCGGTGGTGCTCGTCCAAAGCACCAGAGCGAGCGCTCTGAAAGATTCTGGGAAGCCGGCCGGCGACCCAAGAAGAGCCGATCTCCACCGTCCAGGACAACAAGCCCCGACAGAGAGTGGAACCACTCTCGACACGACACTGGTAAGCTCAAGCCTGAGCTCACATCAGATAACCACAGTGCAGCCACGCCTGAGACAGCAGAGATCCCAAGGGTGCTGAAAGAGCTTCTTCACCAGAAACGTCGCAAGAAAGACAAGAAGGACGAGCCAGACATCTTATGTCTAAGCATAAGAACTGAAACCAAACCGTCTGACCGCCATCTGACTGAGCCAAGCACCCTGAACACTGCTCGTCATCCACAGCCCACAGAGCTAACTGTCACATCACAAGGTGACAGCATCACCAAAGCTCCACAGCTGACAGCTGCACACCCTGAACGAGACGGCACACTTCCTCACACCAGGTACCAAAATACCAAGGTACCAGGAAACGCTGTTCTGTCTAACTGCCTCCACAGCAAGCTACACGAGACCGGTCCTAACCACCCAACGACCGTTACACCTGTCCCGATGCCAATGTTTTTGGGCAACCTGATCAAAAAGGGGGTGGCCCAAAAACTCTACCTGTACATCACGTTGGAAAAGGCAGTGAGCATGGAAGCCTTGATCGACACAGGATCAGACATTACAATAATTTCAGTTCAACTGTTCCAAAGACTCCAATGTAAAGCTAAGAGACAAGATCAAACTCTTACACCTCAAACTTGTGAACTGAACGTACAGTCATACAGTCAACATGACATCCGGCTCGAACAGGTAGCTCACATTCACCTGACAATTGGTCCTCTGAGTCTACTCCATCCAGTGTTCATCTCAAAAATGGACACTTTTCCGTTCCTCATCGGCAGAGACCTTCTAGATCGTTTTGAACCATTACTGGACTTGAAACAGCTCAAAGTCTGGGCTCAAGTGCGAGAACCTCTTCCTCTTCAGCCACACAGGTCGTCTGAACCAGACGGTCAGGTCACAGAGGTCACGAGAACTTCCGCAGAGCCAGACTTTCAGGCCACAGAGTTCATGGGAACTCCCACAGCCAGCCATGAAGACACAGACTCAGCACCAACTGAAGGTTCGAATCCGCTACCCTGCACCTTACAGCCCACCAAAGACTTTGACACCTGCTGCCTCAAGGTCATGACTGACCTGCAGCGACATGACCTCACTCATGCCATCGCCAAACCTGGCGCACTAAACAACAAGCTGTGGTCACTTCAAACCCACCCACCCACCCTCAAGCGTGAAGTGATTACACACAGCATAAGAACTTTACAAGCTACACTGCCTACCTCAGAGCCGCTTACGCTGGCTCCGCTGTTTACAAAGAAAAACATAATGGACATGAGGGGTTCTGTCACCTACACAAAGACTTTCCTTATCCACCCTCACACGCCGTCTGACCTCACTGACAACCAGTACCTCAGACCAGTGCATGACACAACGCACATGCTGCGCGTACAGAACAACATTATGAGTTGTGCACCGATTGACATCACTATGCCAAGGCGTGTAATGCCACGGCGCACAAAGGGGGATAAACTGCTAATGTTCGTCTATAACGCATCATGTGCTGCACACAGCAGCACCAGAGACACTGACGAGACACTGAAGCAAGCGACAAGCCGACAGCAAGATGTGGCAAAACATGGGCCAAGGCGAACTAAACCCAGTCGCCGCCCACGAAGTAAAAAGACTGCCCTGTCCAATCAAAGACAACCCTTGCTGGCTTCTTCCTCCCCTTTCTCTCTCTCTCTCCCTGTTGTCTGTACCAGGTTGCTGCTGTGGTTCGCCATGCTGTACTGTCAGCCAACCAGAGGACAGCTGCCACCGAGAGAACGACCGAGACCCCAGATCACCGACGGCAGGACCTACACCCAGCAAGTGCACGTTCGACTCAGCCAGCCCTGCCCGGTCTACAGAGCACACTACCCCAGCTCCGTAGCCCAATACATCTGGACAAGTGCCCAATGGACAGAGGACTCCCTCTCCCATGCCGAGGCCAAGGTCAAACACATGCTCAACCAACTTGAGAAAGTGACTGTTGCACAATCGGGACTCCGAA
The DNA here is from genome assembly GCA_021554675.1 of Leuciscus idus. Lineage (NCBI taxonomy): Eukaryota > Metazoa > Chordata > Actinopteri > Cypriniformes > Leuciscidae > Leuciscus > Leuciscus idus. Next base: position 10,714,113 of record CM038625.1, on the reverse strand, counting down.
GCACCAACCAACACTCCAGATGGTTCCTGGGAGCGTTGCTCGGAGCCATTGGTATGTCCAGTGTCAATGCAGCGAACCAGACTGTGAACTCCATGAAACCACTGTTTACTGTCTTACAGAATGACCTTGCCCCGACTCAGCTGGTCACAACGACAGACATGCTGTGGGAGGTTAGCTCCTCCAATGACAGCCTAGCCACGGGTAGAAGCCCACCGTTCATGATACCCTTAAGCTTCGTGCTAACTGTGCTGGCTTCCGCCATCACCATGCCGGCTGACCCTCTACAAATACACCTGGCCTACTCTCTGGGTAGCGCCATCCCACTCTACGTCGATCCCAAGCAGAGAGAAGTGGGCTTTCTCCTAAACCTACCCATCAGCGAGTCAAGCCAAGTCTACAGACTTACAGACATTGTCAAGGTCAGGTTTTGGAAAAACGACACCCACATCAAGATACGCACTCCAGACGTGGTGGCCTACCACGACAGCGACACACAACTGTACTCGGCTTCAAACCCGCACATGTGTACTTTGACTAAAGACATTCATTATCTCTGCCCTGCCGAAGCTAAGCCTCGCACACAAGTCACGCAAGCAGAGATTGTAGGTGAAAGGTGGCTCGCTAACACACCTGTGCGCACAGCCACCGTCACTCACGACCAGCATGGTACAACCAGCCGTGTCAACCTGCTCAACCAGAATATGGGACTTCAAGTACCGAAGGGTGCCATCCTACACCTCGATGGCCAAGCATTGTACCATCTTCCTAGCAAAGAGTACCAAACAGCACTGGAACTCCCATCCTTCAAGAACTACAACTTCACCTTAGATCCAGAACTGGAACTCTGGATTGAGAAAAGGGGGTCCCAACTCATCGACCCTGCTCCTGTCAACACAGCCCTCCGAGCACTGTCTCGACTGCCCGTTCTGAACACTTCATCTGCGGTCCAAGCCTGGACCGCCGCCGACATTGGGCTGTGCACCTCTGCAGGTAATCAGCCACACCCTGACACTAGGTTGGCCTCCATCCTGTACAGAAGACTCAACGGGATGCAATCCAGCCAAGCTCACGAAAGCCATGCCTGGAGGTTTCAGACGGAATCCCCGGAAAGGGGGTGCCAAGTCAGAGACCACGCCGAACCTCATCGAGCTGAATCCTCAGCTCCAAGAACCACCTGCCTTCCTACCGTCATGATCCACCTGCTACACGACTGTCATGATTCACCTACCATGTGACCATTGTGATGATTGTCGTCCGATGATGTCCACGCAGGGACTTCATCAGACGAAAAGGGGGAATATGTAACAACATTGGCTATTTGAATCATTCGTTCGTTTGTCCTGAATTAACAAATTCAGACTCTCTGTGTTTTCTAAGCACATTCCTTCCCAAAACGTTCTTTGCTAAGCTTACTAAAGCTTGTAACCTCCTGACTCCCAAATGTATATCATACGTCGGCTCCAGCTAGTCGGCGACAAATGGACTTTTACGACACTAATTGCACCTCAGAGACATTCCAAACCCCCTTCCCCTCTCTGGACCACAGAGAGATAACAAAACCTTCTCCTGCTACGTGACATCACACCCCCACACACACACAAACATCCTGTGAATTTAACTTAGAACTTAGAGATATTCTTTTTGATATACAATTCCATTATGCATGTTGATTAGTTTTGTGTTATTCTATAGTGTGATTCCCTAGTGTGCAGTTTTGAATTCTAAGTGGGTATTTTAAGAATGATACAATATATTTGTACCCTAACTCCCCCCAGACCATAAAATATTATGGTCCTAACGGAATGTCAGCAGCAAGGAATCTCACTGAGATTCTGGCAGGAGAGCAGAATTAACGTGTTCATCCTAGATATTTTATTTGTATAACCATTGAAGAAATATGCAAACCTGAATGTAATTTCTCTTTTCCACGATTATTCTTCTCTGTGATATGTTTTTGTATTCTTGTAAACCTTAAAGGAATAATGTTTCAGAGGTGCACACTGTTGCGAATTCATAGGTATAGGTCATGTGGTCTTTTTAAAAGTCCAATTTTCATTCCCACTTGTAAATGCACATCACATTTTAGGTTAGTCTTATTCCCAGTTTGTTAATCGAACTTTTAATACTTATCTTACAGAGTAAGAAGGTACTTCTAGGCCGTAGCTTTTAAACATACCAAATTTGGTCTTGAATTGAACCTCCATATACCCGTAGGAAAGATATGGATACCAAATTATGATAAAATGCATTTTACTGCAGTTATAATTGTTTAACGTAGAAATGGCATGATCCTAAGACTGCCATAAAACATGCAAATCAAACTCATAGTGAGACAAAGAACTTTTCTCCCGCCTGGAATTTCGCGTTCCAATTGGCTCAAGCCCAGGGAGGAGTGAAATTCCTGTGCCCTAGAAAAGCGGTTACACTCCCTGTTCCGTTCTGTTCTGTTCTGTATTTCCTTTCGTCTTGTTTTGTTCGAGCCTTTTACGAACCCGCTTCATCAGCGAGAAGACCCATATGGCTCCCGTTGGGAGCATTCATTCACCGTTTTCGTGAATGAATTTCTCTTTTCTTTTCTTTAAGTCTTTTCTTTATTTTCGTATTCGGACGCAGCGAAGTAAACGCAGCAAGCAACTTCAACTCAAAGAAAAAGACTCTTTTGAAAATCCCGCGGCCGCGCACACCGAAGCAAGCCCTGCTTTCTTAAAGAAACACACGCAGCTGCTCTTAGGACACACGCACGAACTCGGCGTTCTTCAGCAACAAAGAGAACCATTTTGCAAGATAAGTTTATTGAACTTTTAAGGTGATTTGATTCCTTGTTGTCTCTCGAGGTTACCCTGCCTGTGACTTTGCCTAACTGTGATCGATCTTTGATCGCACATGTTAGTTTCACTTTCTCTCATCTCTCTCATTGTCCGATCTCTCTCTCTCTCTCTCTCTCTCTCTCATTTTCGTTATTCGTTTAGTCTTGTATTTGTCTTTACTGTTTGTATTGTTATATGCATACTCATGTAAATTGTAGAACTTGTATTCCTTAGTTCGATGTAGTATTAGTCAAATTATTAAAGACCCATTATATCCTAGATTGTCTCTGTATAAGTGTTCATTTTACAAGTCAATGAAATGACGATCAAGCTACGCTTTAAAAATGCGCTACTGTTAAGTAACCTACATTTTATAAGAACAAGAAAGTAATTTTCTTGGCCAGAAAATATAGCTTTCTTCGAATTATAAGAAAGAGATAATTTTGTTGAGAAGTTGATGGAATTAATTTTACGACCAGTTTGCGGGACAAACAACTGTTTAATTAATACATTAATTTCCCTTAAAATTATTCTGATTAATTGATCTGAAAGAGGGACATTTTGGTATATTAATGATTGAATTATAATTCATTGTAATGGAACATTGATGTATACGAATAAGTCTAAATTTCAGCTTCAATAATTTATTAATATTGTAAGAATATAGATGAATCAACCCGATTCATAATTTTGATTCCCTATAATCATTTGAGCTAAGTCATATTCCTTACACATGACTGTCGCATAGAACAGCCAATCAGAATCCATCTGCTTAAGAGTACGAGCATTTAAAGCGGCAGATACAACTAGAGTGTGCTTAAAGGGGATGTGTAATGCTATCTCATGCATTCTGACTAGTTTACACTGTTGAAGAGTTGGATTCTCAGGCTAAACATGGCCAAAGTTTCAAAAAGATAGTTATATGTACGACTGAGTATTTCTGTGCCAAATACACTACTTCACGACGTAACTCACTGCCTAGTCTCGCATAGCCAGACCTTCAGACTGACGGCAGAAGGTCTGGACTCTATCGCAGCATTTCTTGGCCAAGGATCGCCCAAGAGGACGTTTGACTGACATGTAACACAACCAATCACAGTTTGTTTTGTACCGCGTCATATTTAGGGGCGTGACAATATAATGTTGATGTCCCTACAATAACAGACCGGGGCGTGCATCTAATAAATTATTCATTCAAGAACCTTGTGCAAGTTTACTGCATCAATGGAGCCGCGAACTTCACATACTTTTGAAAATACAGGGTTTAGTTGATCGTGGTAAGCGTTCATTGTCCCAGTTGTAAAAACAACGGCTTTCTTCTTCCACGAGGGGTTTTGGCGTCATGACATTTGTTTCCCGGCGGACCGAAAATAAACGCGACACTCGCGCCGCCCGGAAATCCGATAAAATTCAACCAATCAGATGACGACTTCGACATTCCTGAAGTGTTTCCAGTTAAGTGTACCATATGCATCAGACATTTAGCCAACGTTCCGTGGGCGTGACGTCTGAGGCTGAGACTACTCACTGCCTAACTACCACAGTACAATGCATTGTTGAAGAAATCAACTAGCTAGTCACGACTGTTTCCCGAAACTGTATTGTCGCAAAGTGGTCGTTCAACCATGTTGGCTAATGATATTACGCACGTGGTGGAGTAATAACTTCTTTTAATGAATCTGTTTGAGATCGAATTATTGCTAGATGTTTTGCTATAAATTACAGACATGACATCTGAGGACTATTTCTCATTTTTCTCAGTTATTTCGCTTCATTTCCAGATTCAATCATAGGCTCGTTCTTACATAGAGAACCTTCGCACATGCACACTCTTCAAAAACGGTGCTTTAAATCTCTTGACAAACTAAAAGAAGTAAATGACATTTGTATGTATTCTAAATAAAAGACACAGGTTGTACAGAATGTCAGCTTGCTTATTTTGCTCAAGATAAGGATTTATTAAGTCACATGTCACAAAGAAACTCTGCTTCTAACCACAGGTCGAGAGCTGCCGTTCCAACTACACAACTTTGCGATGCTGTTTGCGAATGTTCATTAGAACGATGGTTTTCAGGAAACACTGACTCGTTGAACTATGCTGATAACGACAGAACTTACGAAGATAGTTGGCTAACATTGCTTTTGGGAAACACACCCACCCAGAGTGAGAGCAAGAGCAACGCCCATCAACGTGCTTCGTTCGGGTTATGGAAGTTTTGTTTTTAGATCACAAAATCAACAATGTCACCAAAGAAGTGTGTTTTTGGTTGTGAGGGAAAGATAGCATAGCAAGTACTAGGGCTTTAACATTGTGTGTGTGTGTGTGAGAGAGAGAGGAACGCTCTCTGGTGTTCAGATGGATGTGTGTGTGTGTGTGTGTGTGTGTGTGTGTGTGTGTGTGTGTGTGTGTGTGTGTGTGTGTGTGTGTGTGTGACGCCCACTGGTGTTCAGATGGATGTGTGTGTGTGTGTGTGTGTGAGAGAGAGACGCCCTCTGGTGTTCAGATGGAGCAGCATTTACTACCGATCAGCCGCTGCACTGACAAGCGATGCAGAAAATAATCGCAGCTTTTGCCAAATCGAGTGCGGTTTCGATTAATCGTGCAGCTCTACAAAGAACCCAGCGTAAGGGAACAGTGGATACGGTTCGTTTTTCCGGGGAAGCAACGGAGTTGTGCAAGTGTATTTGTTTGTTCCCTGCATTTCGGTTACGAAGGTTTTATTAACAAGGTCCAGTTTGACACTGGATTTTCAGATCGTTTGGTAAGTAACATCAAATGTCTGTGTTTTGTTGGCAATCGATGTGCGTAAATGCATGTAATGTAAAATGCGTGAACGTATAGAGAAACAAAAGTAATCCAGTGATGATGCATTGTGCGTGAATCTTTAGCTCCGCCCACAGCACACCTCCAGGAGCTCGGTCTCACCGTATCGGCCTTTAATCTGATCAAACTAGATTAACTCAAGATCATTGGCAGAAATTGTGTTATGTCCCCTTGAAGTTCACCCTAAAATGACATTTCTGTCATTAATTACTCTCATGTCGTTCCAAACCCGTATAATCTCGTTCATCTTCAGAACACAAATGAAGATCTTTCTGATGAAATCTGAGAGCTTTCTGTCCCTCCACTGACAGAAAGTTAGTAAAGTTAGTAAAGACATAATTACAGTAGGCCTAATCCATGTGCCTCCAGTGGTTTAACTTCAGTTATGAAGGGACATGAGTGCTTTGTTTGTGCCAAAAAAAACAACAAAAAAACACATCATTTACCACTTTATTTACAACGGGTAATAGCCAAAATGACATGCTAATTAGTGGTTGAAATAATTTGACCCATGCAGATGCTAGAGCATTTAAACCCAAACTCAGTGTGTTGTTTAGGCTGGTCTCCAGTCTAGCCGAGCAATTATATTAAAAAGCGTTGTCACTGTCTTAAATAAATTTTTTTATTTAATTTTGAATATTATAATGTTTTAATTTAAATAATGTGTTGAAAAATGTCACTAAATAATTTTTTTCATTCCTTTGAAATTAGTCATTTAGGTGTATGGAAGCGTGCAATGATTACTTATTTGTTGTATGAATACAAATAAATGCAATATTAATATGCAATATCATTATGTGGGTTGTGTATGATGCAAAATAAACATTGTGTAATCTATGTAGGTTTGTCTGATGAGTGAATGTGTGAATCAGTTATTCACTTATGCAGTTTGCATTATCTAGAGAAAAACTTTCCTGTTGTATATTGTTCTTTCACTTTCCCAGACATGATTTATAATTTTCTGTTCATTTCTTCAGGTGTGTCTGGTGTTGATACAGATAAAGTGTCAGTGTCAGTGAAGGAGGGAGATCCAGTCACTCTACACACTGGTGTTAAAACAAACCAACAAGAAAATATGAAATGGTATTTTAATAAGCATCTCGTCGCTCAAATCAATGGAGATCTCAGTTATATCTGTACAGATGTTCAGTGTAATAAAAGTAATAAAGTTAATAATGCTACTGAGAGATTCAGAGACAGACTGAAGCTGGATCATCAGACTGGATCTCTGAACATCACAAACACCACAACTAAAGACTCTGGAGAATATACACTAGTGATCATCAACGGCAGCGACAGTGAAAAGATCTTCAAAGTTTCTGTTCATGGTGAGTCATAATGTTTGAAAGCAGGTTATGTTTAAATCATATCATCATCATATTTATTATATCAGTGACATTCAGAGCTTTTTCTCTTGATCTGCGTCATTGAACAGAACAGAATCACTTTCAACTGTTTTGTTTTTCCACTGACGATCCATTAGTTTTTAACAGTTATGTTCTCTTCAACATCTTTTCATCTGTTATTTCAAACTTATTGTTTTTGGTTTACCAATAAGGATTTGATGTGGGTTTTTTTATTTAAGTAGCCTATTTAAATATGTAAAGAACTTGTAATTGTTTGTATGGTGGTTTAATGATCGGTAGGAAAGAGTTTACATTATTCAAAGAGTGTTTAAATATCCTATTATAATGCAGAAAGTTATATTTTAATGTGGTAATGCATTGTACTGTGTATATTGTAGCCTACATATGCATGTGTAATATGTGGTGTGATAGATTTTAATTAATCAACTTTAATTAATCAACTAACATTTGTTTTTCTTGCAGGAACAACATTCATATGCTTTTAATGTGTCCAAACTCTTTGGGGAAAACTTGTGACTTTGAGTGTATGTCTGTAACAGAAAGGGGAAGTGAAACTAGACAGTCTGTTAGAATCTTGTGATTAACAAATGAAGTCATCATTAAAACAGAGTTTGCTTGTGCCAGTGACAGAGGAAAAGGTTGGGGCTTTTGAACCAATTGAACCAATCATATTGAAGGTGACATGTTAGTCTTATTTGTTTTCTCGATTCTATAAAAACTGTTGTATCTGTGTTTTCCGGTGGGATTCTCAATGGAATTTGTCTGAGATCCTCTGGCCTTGCTTCTTGGGAGAGATTCCCTGAGAACTGCTCGGGAAGATCTCCTGGCCGTGATTAAAGCATTTAAAGGACATTTGCAGGTCTGTTTGTCGATTTATTCCTGCGCAGGAAGCTATTTAGGGAAGCAAGTTAGTTAGAAACTCGGCCAGTTGTCGACTTAAGACGCAAGAGCTAGAGTATAAAGGTATTGGGTGTCGATGAGTAGATGCCCCAGTTTAAGGAATTGGGTGTCGATTTGTAGACGCCCCAAGATAAAGGCATTGGTGTCGATTTGGAGACGCCCCAGATAGTTAGGTTTAGGGAAAAATCTACCACAGTGGTCAAAAAAATGTCCAGCAGAGTTGAGAATCTAAGTATATGAATAAGGACATTTCTTTAACCATAATTTAGGCTTAATGTTTAGCTATTTTGAAATCGATACCTGTAACAGTCACCAGCTGGAGTGCCCTTGAAAGTCACCAGAGGGCACTCCACACCGGACTATCATATTTACTCACAGACTACAATTCCCATCCTGCATCTACCTGGACTGATTACTTCATACACCTGCACTGCACTGATTACACACACCTGCACCTCATTCACACACACATAAAAGCCACTTCCACACTCCACTTCTCTGCGAAGTATTGCATTGCCACGGCCTGTAATTTCTGAGCGTTTACCCTATCCTACTGATCTAGTTGCCGACCTCGGATTGTTATCTCACTTCTGCCTGCCTGCTGCCTGTCTTGACTTGGATTGCCCTTGGATTATTGTTTCTTGCTGCCTGCCCCGATCTTCTGCCTGTTACCTGACTACTCTCTGTGTTGATCTCTGATTTCCCTGTTTTGCTGTTCCCTGACCCCTGCCTGTTTGACGTTCCTTCAATAAAGCTGCAAATGGATCCTACTGAGTCTTCCAATTCGTAACAGAATACTTCGCCTCTTCAGATCCAGCAGCCGAGAAAGAACCGAGACCCACCATGGACCCACTAATCAGTCTCTTCCGCCTCAGCCAAGGTAACCGATCCATTGAGGAATATGTTGACGAATTTTGTGAGCTCTGCCATGGGGTAGACTTGGACGATGCAGTCTTAAAGGATAGTTTCCGATATGGGCTTGAGGACATGTTAAATTATCTCATGCCTGACAACACCCCTCAATGGACTTTAGGTCAATATATTGAATTCGCCCTGAGGATAAGCCGGCTCATCCTCTTCTGTGGGCCCTGTGGATGAGGGTTCCCATGAACTTACCACACCCGTTGAACCAGAATTCTGCTATACCTCCCCGTACTCTCGTTATGTCTTAGCAGAGCCCTGTCGCTTCTCAGCAGATCTTCCAGAGCCCCGTCACTTCTCAGCAGATTTTCCAGAGCCCCGTTACGTCTCAGCAGATCGTCCAGAGCCCCGTCACGTCTCAGCAGACCGCCCAGAGCCTCGTTACGTCTTAGCAGAATTCCCCGAGCCCTCTACTGTTGAGGGGGCGTTTCCAGAGACTGTTCCCGTCACGCCAGCCATCAAGCTAGTCACCGGATCGGTCTATTATCGTCCAGGACTGGTATCCAGTGTGGCCGATTCCCCGCTGAGGTCAGTACGTGTTGCCATAAGGGCCATCGTGCAGGAGTCTCGTCCCGCTGAGACTATCCTGCATAAATCATGTTTCACCGAGACCTTCCTGCCTGAGTATCTTCCTGCCGAGCCTGCACTTCACGCCAGTCCAGCCGAGCCTGCACTTCACGCCAGTCCAGCCGAGCCTGCACTTCACGCCAGTCCAGCCGAGCCTGCACTTCACGCCAGTCCAGCCGAGCCTGCACTTCACGCCAGTCCAGTCGAGCCTGCACTTCACGCCAGTCCAGAGCTGTGTTCATCGCAGGTCCTGCCCAGCACAAAGCCTTCACCGCTGGTCCTGCCCAGCACAAAGCCTTCACCGCTGGTCCTGCCCAGCACAAAGCCTTCACCGCGGTCCTGCCCAGCACAAAGCCTTCGCCGCTGGTCCTGCCCAGCACAAAGCCTTCGCCGCTGGTCCTGCCCAGCACAAAGCCTTCGCCGCTGGTCCTGCCCAGCACAAAGCCTTCGCCGCTGGTCCTGCCCAGCACAAAGCCTTCGCCGCTGGTCCTGCCCAGCACAAAGCCTTCGCCGCTGGTCCTGCCCAGCACAAAGCCTTCGCCGCTGGTCCTGCCCAGCACAAAGCCTTCGCCGCTGGTCCTGCCCAGCACAAAGCCTTCGCCGCTGGTCCTGCCCAGCACAAAGCCTTCGCCGCTGGTCCTGCCCAGCACAAAGCCTTCGCCGCTGGTCCTGCCCAGCACAAAGCCTTCGCCGCTGGTCCTGCCCAGCTCAGAGCCCTCTTCGCCGCTGGTCCTGCCCAGCACAAAGCCTTCACCGCTGGTCCTGCCCAGCACAAAGCCTTCGCCGCTGGTCCTGCCCAGCACAAAGCCTTCGCCGCTGGTCCTGCCCAGCACAAAGCCTTCGCCGCTGGTCCTGCCCAGCACAAAGCCTTCGCCGCTGGTCCTGCCCAGCACAAAGCCTTCGCCGCTGGTCCTGCCCAGCACAAAGCCTTCGCCGCTGGTCCTGCCCAGCTCAGAGCCCTCTTCGCCGCTGGTCCTGCCCAGCTCAGAGCCCTCTTCGCTGCTGGCCCTGTCCAGTTCAAAGTCCTCTTCGCCGCTGGTCCTACCCAGTTCAAAGCCCTCGCTGCCGCTGGTCCCGTCAAGCTCAGAGCGCACTGATCCTGATCCAGAGCCAGAGCTTCACGTCCGTCCTGCCGAGCCAGAGCCAGAGCTTCACGTCCGTCCTGCCGAGCCAGAGCCAGAGCTTCACGTCAGTCCTGCCGAGCCAGAGCCAGAGCTTCACGTCACGTCCGCCCGTCCAGAGTCTCGTCCCGCCGAGACTGAATCTGTTCCTGAGCCTGATACTGATCCTGAGCCTGAATCTGTTCCTCTTCCTCTTTCCACGCCTGTGTCTTCGGACAAGATGGCCGACTCCACGCCTGTGTCTTCGGACAAGATGGCCGACTCCACGCCTGTGTCTTCGGACAAGATGGCCGACTCCACGCCTGTGTCTTCGGACAAGATGGCCGACTCCACGCCTGTGTTTTCGGACAAGATGGCCACCACCGAGCCAGTGTCTCAGGACAAGATGGTCTCCAACGAGCCAGTGTCTTCGGACAAGATGGCCGCCGCTGAGCCGGTGTCTGTCCCTGAGCCGGTGTCTGTTCCTGTTCCTGAACCAATGTCTGTTCCTGTGCCATGGTCACCTCCCTGGCCTCCTGAAGGGTCGTCGCCTCCCAAGTGGTCGTCTCCACCCTGGCCGCCCGAGGGGTCTTCACCACCGTGGCTGCCCGAAGGGTCGTCGCCTCCTGAAGGGTCGCCTGCACAGCCTGCTCCGCCCTGGTCGCCTGCACAGCCTGCTCCGCCCTGGTCGCCTGCACAGCCTGCTCCGCCCTGGTCGCCTGCTCAGCCTGCTCCTCCCTGGTCGCCTGCACAGCCTGCTCCTCCCTGGTCGCCTGCACAGCCTGCTCCGCCCTGGTCGCCTGCTCAGCCTGCTCCTCCCTGGTCGCCTGCTCAGCCTGCTCCGCCCTGGTCGCCTGCTCAGCCTGCTCCGCCCTGGTCGCCTGCACTGCCTGCTCCGCCCTGGTCGCCTGCACTGCCTGCTCCGCCCTGGTCGCCTGCACAGCCTGCGTCTCCAGGTCCTCTTCCGCTCCACGGACCTGGCCCTCCATCCCGCCCCCGGATCCGCCTCCGGGCCACCTCCCACCTGGACAGTTTTTGAGCGTCTGGAAGCCGCTCTTTGGGGAGGGGCTATGTAACAGTCACCAGCTGGAGTGCCCTTGAAAGTCACCAGAGGGCACTCCACACCGGACTATCATATTTACTCACAGACTACAATTCCCATCCTGCATCTACCTGGACTGATTACTTCATACACCTGCACTGCACTGATTACACACACCTGCACCTCATTCACACACACATAAAAGCCACTTCCACACTCCACTTCTCTGCGAAGTATTGCATTGCCACGGCCTGTAATTTCTGAGCGTTTACCCTATCCTACTGATCTAGTTGCCGACCTCGGATTGTTATCTCACTTCTGCCTGCCTGCTGCCTGTCTTGACTTGGATTGCCCTTGGATTATTGTTTCTTGCTGCCTGCCCCGATCTTCTGCCTGTTACCTGACTACTCTCTGTGTTGATCTCTGATTTCCCTGTTTTGCTGTTCCCTGACCCCTGCCTGTTTGACGTTCCTTCAATAAAGCTGCAAATGGATCCTACTGAGTCTTCCAATTCGTAACAATACCGTTATAGTCTCTTTGTAAAAAAAAAAAAAAAAAAAAAAAAAACCCGTGAATTTGTGTCATGCGCACGTGTACTATTATGTGTTCAGTCTATAGAGAGCAAGTCCCTCCCCTTCCGGTGGAACACCATGGGACCTTATTTCGGAAAAATATTGTATGGTAGTCAATGGCGAGAGACAACAAATATTTTGATCTCGTTTGAATTGTGCCCTGAATTACACATATGATGTTTGTCAATTTAAAAGATACATTTTAAAGTCAAGAAAGTCGCAGTTTGATGTAAAACTGTTGAGGTATAAGACTGTGAAAATGCGTAATTACAAAGACTAAAACTCAAAAGGCGCACATGTGACGTCATACCTTTTCTCTCAATGAATGAAGCTAACTTTACTGAAGCTAACGTCTGTAATTTTTTCTATAGTCTTACGTTATAATCGTAACGTTACGCCGTCATGCCTGAGTGTTTTGTACCAGACTGCACACAGACTGTTGGTGACGTACATAGTGCGAGACGAGAGATGTAGTTCATTGAGCGATTTTCACATAAAACTAAATGTTATTCTTCTGTTTTATGACAAACTGCGACTTTCTTGACTTTCATAATTATCTTTTAAATTGACAAACATCATATGTGTAATTCAGGGCACAGTTCAGACGGAATAAAACGATAAGTTGTCTCTCGCCATTGACTACCATACATATTTTTTCCGAAATAAAGTCCCATGAGCCGGAAGCGGAGGGGAGGGACTTAGGCTCTCTATAGGCACGTAGTGTTAGTGACATCGCCACCTACTGGCCTGACATGAATAATAATTTTTAGTCATTTTCTTCGATCCATGTGAACCGGGATCGTTTTGATAATGTTGTCTGTACGTGAAAAACGCAAAGGAAAAACTGTTCTGGTAAATCATTGTCGTGTAAACATAGCCTACCCCTTGTTTAAACTGAATCGGACTCATAGGCTGCATCCGAATCGCATACTTCCCTAATGTAGCCTAGCCTACTCTAGCCTAGTAGGTGAAAAACAGTATGTGACTAAAGAAGACTTGTTTTTGCCATAGTGTTCGATATAGATCAGACTGACAAACTGACTACAAACTCTTGTTTCAGCTCCAGTTCCACTCTCAGTTGTTGTAACACCAAAAATATCAGCAGGAATATCTGCAGGTGTCATTGTTCTTCTTCTCGTGGCTGTAACTACTGGTGTGATTTACTATTGCCACAGGAGCTCTACAAGAGGCAAGTATCACATTCAGATATTATAGTGACACGAAAAATTGTCTTTATTATGCAAATTAATGTTTAACGTATGTGTGTTTATCTTATAGAGCAAACGCGTCTGTTGTCCAAGGATGAGGTAATTTACCGTACTAGTATGTCTTTGTAGAAAACTTGAGATGTTTGATTTTACTGTGCAGACGTGTACAGTAGATAGATTGTGTGTGTGTGTGTGTGTGTGTGTGTGTGTGTGTGTGTGTGTGTGTGTGTGTGTGTGTGTGTGTGGTGTGTGGTGTGTGGTTTCATTCAAGTCACTTATTCAGACATTAAACGAATCACGAATAAATCAGAAATATATTAGCATGCTAAAAAAAAACAATGGGGCACATATACCTTTATTCATCCGCTAATCTTTCCACTGACTGGATAGAGTTTCCATCAAAATGATCCCTATGGGAAATAAACATTTCAGACTGAATCTAATTCACTGGTTGATGGCAGATTTACTGATTTCATGAATTTCTGTGTCACTGCTGTTCATTTCTCTCTCTTTAACAGTCTGTCATTTATTGTTTCCTCACAGATGTAGAAAGATCACGTGATCCGAGAGAATCCCAAACGGATCACTGTGTATCTGATTTTTGTAACATTATTCCCATTGAATCAGCAAAAACACATCTGTTGAGCTGTAACTTACTTATTAATCATACAATTAATTAATTAATATGTGTTATGGTTGAAACATGTTGTGGAAATAATAACCTACATGTTACTGTAAGCACATATCATTTAGGACATTTTGATGAATGTTACTTACATTATCTGATAGTTTCAGCTTATAAACCTGGAATAGATTAACATTTATAATTCCTCATGCTTATTATAATAAGAGCCTTGTTTGAGATGATGTATTAGTGGAAGAGGTTTGTTTTCAGCTGTTTGTTGAAGGTTGAGATGTTCCCATCAGATCAGATGGAGTTCATTGTTTTATCTATAATGCTGTTTCTGGACTGTTGAAGATGAGCAGATGGAGAGCTCTATTGTATAGAGTTTATATAGATTATCTATGACTATAATGTAAAAAGTTGTAAAAGACAATTGTACTGTAAAATAAATTATTTCATTATTATGATAATTTTATTTATTCTAATATTTGTCTTAAATTCTACATTCAAACCTTCAAGCTTTTATATGGGCAGCTTATATAGCCACTGCTAAAATGCTGTACTCTTTTATCTGTATTGTTTTTAAACTCAGCTTAAATCATTAATGATTGGTGTTTGAGCCTGACCCGAATGAAATCATAGAAAATAAAATGGTATTGCAACTGTGGTCCAGTTTGTTAATTGTAACTCCAGACTGGTAACTGTGGTCATAATCTTTTACTTCATTGAATTTGCAGAAAATAGATTGCTGCCATATTTGACTCATTTCATTTTTCTGTTTTATTTCACTTGCTGTTAAAGGTCTCTTGATCTTAGATGTTTGACATACTATAATAATATTTCTCTCTGTCACTTTAGACTCTTTTTGGTGATATATATATATATATATATATATATATATATATATATATATATAGCATGTTCAGTCTATACATGATGGTCAAACAGCATCAGTGTTTAATGATGAATCTACAGTTCCTCAAACTCACCGCTAGAGGTCATCACACATCACAGATTACACCACAATATTTACTCTGACACTACTCAGATCAGACATCTAAATACAACTTAAATAAATAGGCTATATTAACCATAAACAAGAGTCTATTATAAAATACCATAATTAACCAAATACAATAGGAACAGTAATATCACATATAACGTGTGCAAAATGCATTGTGTCTATCCCATGTTTTTGAGAGAACAAAATCGTCACATCCTGGGAATCTGGGAATCTATCCTGAATGTATCCTGAATGTATCCTGAACAATAACCAATAATAGAAATTAAAGTTGCAGAAACTGGCAAAGCCACTGTGGCTCTTTCTTCTACATTATAAATTACATACTTGTGCCTCATATTTCATTCCTCAAACAGTGTGGTTTATTTTTACATAAAATCCAAAATATATATATTTTAATAAACTTGATAAATCAATTTGCACCTAAAAATAAACCTCTTGTTGATTTTATTGATAACTATTTTCATTTAAATCCTTGCATAATATATCTTTTCAACTTTGCAGACTAAAACTTACGATATTTCACAAAATTTATGATGTGTCTATCTGACTCCTCTTGTAGATCTGATGTCATAAAGCAGAAAAGCCACTGTAGCCACGCCCACCACAGCAGAGAGAGCCAATCGGATCACAGCTTCAGTAGGACCACAACAGTGGTTGTGGACTTCTAAATAATAATAAAAAACAAAGCTGACTTTGTCAGGAGAACAAAAATGAAAATTATACAGACTCAGTCAATGTGCTGAAAATGATCATAATTTTGCAAAACAGAAAATTCTGATGCTTATTTGGAGGCTGGCTGTGGGTCAATAATATAATCAGCGCTGCCGTACCTGCACATTCGTGACAGAGTGTGTTGATGTCCAGATGTGTGGTCTGGTTGCTGATGGGATTGTTCAGCACACAGCTGTAGGTGTTTTTATCCTGATATTCCACCTCCAGAGGTAGAGAGAGACTGATGCTGAGATCAGACGCACTGATGCTGGACAATTCACTGATTCCTTTGTACCAGGAGAGAGTCACATGACTCACATTCACCACTGATGAACACACCAATGAACATGATGATGATGAAGAACAGTGTGAAGAGTTACTGATGATGACAGGAACAGGCAGACGAGCTGGAAAACATGAGAGAATAAAGATAAATGTGGATTATTATAACAATTAATAACAACAGATTGTCGTCTGTTTAATCATGAAGTTACAAATAACCTCTGTACTCACAATGTTTTCAATGTCAGTTCCGCTCCACTTATCTCTAGTGTATAATCTCCAGTATGTTCAGGTCTGGTGTTTGTGATGGTCAGAGATCCAGTTTGATCGTCCAGCTTCAGTCTGTCTCTGAATCTCCCATCAAGAACATCATCATATGTGGGGAAGACTCCAGCAGCTCCACTGATTCGAGCTATCAGAACGTTTTCAGCTCCAAATTTCCACAGTATGTCATCGTTTTCACGTATTTTAGTAACATCTGTGTGTAAAGTGACTGATTCTCCCTCCATCACTGACACTGACTCACCAAACACACCTAATGAACATCAAATTAAAGCTCTTGTTGGTTTAATTTGTAGTGTTTGGATGTGAACTAAAGAATATCCAGAGCTTTAGAAGATTATATATTATATATATTACAGATTTCTAGTAGTATGTCATACCATCTGCTAAATAAATAAATATTTTTTGTAACAATCTTTAAAATTAAGATATTCTGAATAAAATGCACCACTCTTAAAAAGCTTTAAAATTAAGTTTGAGAAAGCTTAAGTTTAAGTTTGCATTTTATGAAATTCACTATAATAATTGTCCTTATATTCCTGTGCACCAAAACAAAGATCACAAACACAGAGCTGAATCTGTAACATTATATTTGCTGTTTTAACTCACCAATCAGACGCCACCAACACAAACAGAACAAAATAAACGTGTGAAACATTCTTTAACGGTTCAGTGAGTCTGACCTAAAAACACTATCAGCTGATTTAAACAAACCAGATCTGTTGTGAATCCTCCCCCGTCAGAGTTTGAAGACCCTCCTAATTCACACACACACACACACACACACACACACACACACACACACACACACACACACACACACACACACACACACACACACACACACACACACACACACACACGACCCTCCTAGTTCACACACACACACACACACACACACACACACACACACACACACACACACACACACACACACACACACACACACACACACACACACACGACCCTCCTAGTTCACACACACACACACTCTGATGTTATAGTTATCTACATATTCTTCTGGCTCTTATTGAGACTTTAACTGTACTTAATGGGAAAAATAATAATAATTTATATATACTGTGTGTATATATATATATATATATATATATATATTTTAACATTAATAATGTTAGATTTTTTTTTTATATGTAAAGTATATGAATTAAATATTGTGTAAATCTTCCTATTTTTGCATGGTAAATTTGTTCTTTTATTTTTAAATTGTAAGAATTCTCAGTTGTTCTGTATGGCGAAACGTAAAAATAACAAAAAAGTTAAAACTTTATACCATTTCTCATTGCCAGTCTTGAGGTTAGACACCAGCAGCTCGTCATTCAGTCAAACTGAAACCTGCTGAGGTCGGTTTTCTTCAGAAATGTGGTTTGATCTGACAAATGGTTTGTATGTGGCCATTTGATTGATGTGTGTTTTAGTTCGTATAGCGAGCTTCCTCGTGTCCTACTTTTGTTAACCTCACACTCTGACTTCCTCTCAACTGTTTTACCTTGAAAGAAAGTACCAACAGCTGATAATCTCTCAAATGAACCTACAACACTCTGAACTGAAAAATTACCATTTACCCTTTAATCTACAGATATTAAACCTTGAAGAGAAACTTTGCAAAAAGCACATTGCTGCGGTACACTGGCGATGAGACAAGATTATTACAAAAAAATTATATAATATACACACATATATATATGTAATAAAATGAAGTGGCATGTTCTGCTTGTATGGTTGGTTGCATTATCTCGACATAATTGGCCACATCATCTAGCCTGGCTAACGCCAGACCTCGTCTCATTGAGACGTGGTCTGGGAACCACAAGTTCATTTTCTCGTATTTTGAGGCGTGGTTTACGAATGCCCAGAGCCGTTTATTGAAAGCTACAAATGTCTATCAAATGCGCCTGTACGTAGCTCATAGCCAGTCGTTTCAATTATACCAGATGATGTATGTAAAGCGACAGAAATTCGACGAGGAAGAAGACGATGGGTCAAAGATTTATGTGTACACGATGGCTTTCAGCGACTATTGCCGTTTGTGCAAGACAAACATCGAAAGGTAACTTCGCGTCTGCTGCCATGTTGGATCCATAGATATAAACAAACTGCTTCGGTGTGTCGCATAGACGTCGTCATCGTCTTGCTGCTCCCTCCCCGTTCTGTGATTGGTCCCCTCGCTGAGGCGAAAATCTGGTCCATGGAATCCAGGCTGCCTAGCAGCGTGAATAAAATCGCGCTGCGCTCAAGGCAGCATGGGGAAACCCAGGCTACACATCATCTGCAGTTTGCAAGCATTTTTTAAAATAAAGCATAGCATCTGATCATCATAACAACGTTGATATGTTTGCAGGAGCTCTCTATAAGTCACTTCACGTTTATTTAGGCCTATATAGCACTTTATAAAATACTAATAGATTGCTTAAAATCAAAGTGCAAAGCAGCTCTCCAATGTCCTCCACAGACTGAAAAGAATAAATGAATGAACCAGAAAAGTAGTGATGGGCGATTTCAAAACACTGCATGAAGCTTCAAAACTTTTACGAGTCATTTGTTTCGATTCAGTGGTTTGGAGTGTGTATCAAAAGCCTTGTTCGACTTAAAACTAGTGATGAGACGGTTGATAGATTGATACTGGGGCTCCGATGCAGTTTTCAAAGCACTATCGTATCACAAACTGTATCGATCATAGCCGATCTACTTTTTTTTACAGTCTATGGTAGGCCTATCGATCATAGACTAAAAAAAGATGGACGACGCCCCTTCACTCTCATCCATTGGTGAAAAGTGAAGCCGTCAAAGTCCTAATATGTCCTAATTTTTTTTTTTTTTTATCATGCTTCCACAACACAAATAAACAAGGTACAATATCAAATCTCTGAATATAACCGCTATTGTTCAGCCTTAGCATCTTGCGCAGATTTGGGACCTGCTTCTGCGCAGTAGTGAGCCGGAAGTAAACCCGCGATATCAAGGTCCGCCCTCACTCCCGCAGAAACGGTTACTACAAAGTTTACTGTGTGAAATAAACAGTTATGGACATACAGAAATTAAAGTTGAAGCTCCAATCTCCTCCCGAAACCCCCCCAAAAAAAGTCAGTTGGCGCCTCAGTGACTACTTTGTTTAGATCACATGACATCACATTT
Source organism: Leuciscus idus (assembly GCA_021554675.1). Taxonomy (NCBI): domain Eukaryota; kingdom Metazoa; phylum Chordata; class Actinopteri; order Cypriniformes; family Leuciscidae; genus Leuciscus; species Leuciscus idus. The sequence continues at coordinate 10,694,728 of CM038625.1, read as the reverse complement.
CCCGTTTTTATATCATCAAAAAACAAACTAAGATCAAACTTATTTTAAAAAAAACTAATAGGCTACCCAAACTTAAATCAGCGTGATAAAAACTACCTAAAATGTCAGAAAACATCGCTTTGAACTCCGACAAGATGGCGGACCAGGTGCATCTCTGACTGTCCCAGTTTTTATTTGCGTTGTGCAATCCATTCGTTATTATATTGCCATTTTATGTAATTGTATGCCCTCTAGCTTTTATATAGTAAACACCGGGTAATAAGTGCACCATGACATCGAAAAAGAGTTCTACTCTAACCCGCTGCAACGAGGCAATAGATTGCTAAGGATGGAAGATTCCACTGAAAAGGCTAAAAGAACAGACCCCACCTCACCAATGAATAATCCTCCAGCAACTGAAAAAAAGACACTTGGTCAGAAGGTAAAGAGCTAGGGCATGAATGCCATCTTGGATGCTATAAAGCATCTAACTGACAAAGTGGACTCATCTGGCTCTCAACAACAGCAATACGCCGCAATTCTAGCTAGTATAGCTAAGGCTGTCGAGTTTAACGTGGCAGAAATTAAAGACTGAAAATCCCTCTTACAAACTACTGGGCCTATGGAATGCCAAGTCTGCCAATATTAAAAATAAATAAATACATAAATAAATATACAAATAAATGTAAAAAAATAAATAAAAATAAATAAAAACATAAATAAATATACATAGAAAAGCAAAAAAAAACGAAAATAAATAATTATTTATACATTTATTTCCTTATTTATGTATATATTTATTTTTTTCCATATTTATTTTTTTATTCTTTTATTTATTTCTACATTTATTCATTTCTACATTTATTTATTTCTACATTTATTTATTTTTACATTTATTTATTTCTACATTTATGTATTTCTACATTTATTTATTTATTCATTTATTTCTTCCTACATTTCTTCCTGCATAGGGTAATGAGGAGGGCGTGGTTTACCTCAGACATAGCAATCGAGCTCAGAGTAAGCGAAGGCGAAGGGTTGAGGCCACAGTGACACCCTGTGGCGAAATACAATAAGTATCACTCACTGACGTTGATACGGTCTGTGACTGCGAGGTATATGGTCAGAATCCTAAATCTTACTGTGTGACATGGATAGGCTACTCTTTATTCCGGACATGGCAACATCGTTTGGTCTGGATTTGTAAAATGTCCTGGGCTAACAAACATGAAACAGGGACTCTGAAACGGAATTGATATTTTCCATTTTTCGGTCAGAACTCACAGAAAGGAAGCAGGGCACATATAGGCTACAGTGAAGTCGACGCAAGCATATTGACCAATGCTTTTGAAACGAGACCATTGCATTTGAATGTAGCCTAATTTCCAAAAACAATACTGACAGCAACAGAAACCAGGGCCGCGGGAAGAGGTTTTAGGTTGTGGGTGCTCACCACTTTTGAATAAGAAACAATATCAAGACTATAAAACTCGTCAAAAAACGTGCACACACTCCAACCACCTGCCTGCACATTACATTTTTGACTTTATTGATTCTGCTTTTATTCGTAATGCAATGGACCGGTCAATGGGACATAAATTAATCCTTAAAGGATGGGACTTTATGGGACATTTGCACAAAAAGAATAAATAACTTACCGTAGCCTATTTTATAAGTCGCTCCGGAGACGCATATCAGTCAAAAAATGCGCCACGAGGAAGAAAAAAAATATATATAGCCTAAGTCGCATTGGACTAAGTTGCTTTAAAAAAAAAAAAATTATTTCACAAAAAAAAAAAGTTACAGACAGTTCTCCGCTACGGACGTGAGCGCTCTAAAGCAGCACTAAAATAATGTTTTAAAACTTTCACAGAGACCTCAAACTGAAAGCACAAAGCCTGTCTTTACATTTAATTTCGTTTTGTATTAATTGTATCTTAATTTTAATCGATGTTTCATCAAAAAATTGTCTGGTTTTAATAAATAAGAAGGCTATTAGAAAATAGATAATCAGGACACGGAGGCGCTGGCCAACCTGAAGCTCGTCTCATAATGAACCGAAACTCAGCGTAGGCCTATAAGGTAGCCTATTGCCTCACAGACCTGAGACATATAGATAGCTTGAAAAGTCTATTTTTAAGTACAATTCAAAACGAAAGAAAACAGACTGCGCTGCTTATTTTTTATGTCAGTGTCGGCTAGACAGATGAAGTTGACGACTCGCGATCTTGCATATCTTGTGAACAGATTCTCACACTTTCTCATGCCTGACAAAGAGTTGGTTGCTAAGTAAGCAAGTTTGCACACATCTTTGAGATAGTATACCTGTGTGTGTGTGTGTGTGTGTGTGTGTGTGTGTGTGTGTGTGTGTGTGTGTGTGTGTGTGGGTGTGTGGGTGGGTATGTGGGTGTAGGTGTGTGCTTAAGATGCTACTGAACTGTTTAAGTGTGTTTGCTGGAGAGAGAGGAGACAGAGAGTAAATGGGTTGATGGCCTCCCTGGTTCTGTTTTTTGCAAACTTGTTTGTTTGTAATCTCAATGGACATCATTTTATCCATAATTCTGTGAAATTTCTATTTTAAAATTGTTAGTTTTAAAATTTGTCATACCTGCAGGGACTACAGGTGGAAATTAGCAATTGTTGCTATAACCTGGCCCAAGACATATTCTCTTGTTTAACAAGTTTAATGTTTATTTGTGCATTGTCCCTGTTTCAAATAAAAGAATTTCCATTCCATTCCAAATAACTTACCGTAGCCTTTATAAGTCGCTCCGGAGACGCATATCAGTCCAAAAATGCGCCACGAGGAAGAAAAAAACATATATAGCCTAAGTCGCACTGGACTAAGTTGCATTTAAAAAAAAAAAATATTTCACAAAAAAAAAAAAAAAAAAATTACAGACAGTTCTCCGCTACGGACGTGAGCGCTCTAAAGCAGCACTAAAAGAATGTTTTAAAACTTTCACAGAGACCTCAAACTGAAAGCACAAAGCCTGTCTTTAAATTTAATTTCGTTTTGTATTAATTGTATCTTAATTTTAATCGATGTTTCATCAACAAATTTTGATGAATTTAATAAGAAGTAGCTAAATATAGGCTATTGGAAAATAGATAATCAGGACACGGAGGCGCTGGCGAACCTGGAGCTCGTCTCATAATGAAACTCAGCGTAGGCCTATAAGGTAGCCTATTGCCTCACAGACCTGAGACATATAGATAGCTTGAAATGTCTACAAATTCAAATTCAAAACGAAAGAAAACAGACTGCGCTGTTTATGTAATTCGTATGAAATGTGCATTTCTCTCTGATGGCGCTGCGAAGATCGCGAGTCGTCAACTTCATCTGTCTAGCCGACACTGACATAAAAAATAAGCAGCGCAGTCTGTTTTCTTTCGTTTTGAATTGTACTTAAAAATAGACTTTTCAAGCTATCTATATGTCTCAGGTCTGTGAGGCAACAGGCTACCTTATAGGCCTACGCTGAGTTTCGGTTCATTATGAGACGAGCTTCAGGTTGGCCAGCGCCTCCGTGTCCTGATTATCTATTTTCTAATAGCCTTCTTATTTATTAAAACCAGACAATTTTTTGATGAAACATCGATTAAAATTAAGATACAATTAATACAAAACGAAATTAAATGTAAAGACAGGCTTTGTGTAACGATAACCAGCTGGAGTGCCCTTGAAAGCCTCCAGAGGGCACTCCACACCAGACTATCATGTTTCACTCACAAACTACATTTCCCATAACTCACTGCCCGGACTCATCATCACTTATCACTGATCACATTCACCTGTACCTCATTCACTGATTGCATTCACCTGTCTCATCCTGTTAGTCTGTCTATTTATACCATGTTCATTTATTCACTCACGGCGAAGTCTTGTTAAGTGTTACACTGCATTTCTGAGCGTTTCCCTGGTTTTCTTGTTTCTTGGTTTTTGATATCTTGCCCTGTTCCCTGGATTACTCTCTTGCCTCTGGTCCCTGCCTGCCTGTTTGTTTGTTTTGTTTCTTTCTTTGTTTTGACTGCCTGCCTGTGTATGACCCTAGCCTGTACATTGGATTACGCCTCTGGATTTCCCCAGCCAATAAAGCTGCATTTGGATCTAACCTTCGTGTCTTGGAGCAGTTTGTGACAGAAGATTTCGCCAACACTGATCCAGCAGCCAAGTAAGACCCAGATCCATCATGAATCCAGCAGCACAGATCATGCGTCTCCGTCAGGGAGACCAACCAATAGAGGTATACGTCATGGACTTTTTGGAGCTGGCTCACTTGACCTGTATGGACGAGTTATGTCTCATGATCTTTTTTCGTGGAGGACTATCCGAGCCGCTTAGCTCCATAATGCCACTTTATCACCCTAGCTGGACTCTAAAACAGTATGTTGACCTGGCCCTGCAACTGAGTGGCTCAACTTTTTCTGTGGGTGTCACATCTGCCGAGCCTGAGCTTCACGTCATGCCCACTCTAGTGTTGGCAACTCCTGTGCTAACACCGCTCACCAGCGCAGTCACACCTGAGCCTCATCCCGCCGTGGCAGAGCCTGCACTTCACGCCAGTCCAGCCGAGCCTGCACTTCACGCCAGTCCAGCCGAGCCTGCACTTCACGCCAGTCCAGCCGAGCCTGCACGTCACGCCAGTCCAGCCGAGCCTGCACTTCACGCCAGTCCAGCCGAGCCCGCACTTCACGCCAAATCTGCCGAAGCCAAGGCAGTATGCGTCATGCCCGCCGCCCCTGAGACTGAGAGCGTCATGCCCGCCGCGCCTGAGACAGCAAGCGACATGCCCGCCAAGCTAGAGCCTTCACCACTGGTCTCGTCCAGCACAGAGCCCTCTTCACCACTGGTCCCGTCCAGCACAGAGCCTTCTTCACTGCTGGTCCCGTCCAGCACAGAGCCCTCTTCATCGCTGGTTCCGTCCAGCTCAGAGCCCTCTTCGCCGCTGGTCCTGCCCAGCTCAGAGCCCTCTTCGCCGCTGGTTCCGTCCAGTTCAGAGCCTTCTTCATCGCTGGTCCTGTCCAGTTCAAAGCCCTCTTCATCGCTGGTCCTAACCAGCTCAGAGTCCTCTTCGCCGCTGGTCCTACCCAGCTCAAAGCCCTCGCTGCTGGTCCCGTCAAGCTCAGAGCGTGCTGATCCTGATCCAGAGACTGTTCACGTCACTTATGCCGAGCCAGAGCCAGAGCTTCACGTCAGTCCTGCCGAGCCAGAGCCAGAGCTTCACGTCAGTCCTGCCGAGCCAGAGCCAGAGCTTCACGTCAGTCCTGCCGAGCCAGAGCTTCACGTCACGTCCGCCCATCCAGAGTCTCGTCCAGCCGAGACTGAATCTGTTCCTGAGCCTGAATCTAATCCTGAGCCTGAATCTGATCCTGAGCCTGAATCGGTTCCTCTTCCTCTTTCTACGCCTGTGTCTTCGGACAAGATGGCCGACTCCACGCCTGTGTCTTCGGACAAGATGGCCGACTCCACGCCTGTGTCTTCGGACAAGATGGCCGACTCCACGCCTGTGTCTTCGGACAAGATGGCCGAAACCACGCCTGTGTCTTCGGACAAGATGGCCGAAACCACGCCTGTGTCTTCGGACAAGATGGCCGACTCCACGCCTGTGTCTTCGGACAAGATGGCCGAAACCACGCCTGTGCCTTCGGACAAGTTGGCCACCGCCGAACCAGTGTCTCCGGACAAGATGGTCTCCGCTGAGCCGGTGTCTGGTCCTGTTCCTGTCCCTGTGTCTGTTCCTGTCCCTGTGTCTGTTCCTGTTCCTGAGCCGGTGTCTGTTCCTGTGCCATGGCCGCCTGAAGGGTCGTCTCCTCTCTGGCCGCCTGAAGGGTCGTCTCCGCCCTGGCCGCCTGAAGGGTCGTCTCCGCCCTGGTCGCCTGCACAGCCTGCTCCGCCCTGGTCGCCTGCACAGCCTGCTCCGCCCTGGTCGCCTGCACAGCCTGCTCCGCCCTGGTCGCCTGCACAGCCTGCTCCGCCCTGGTCGCCTGCACAGCCTGCTCCGCCCTGGTCGCCTGCACAGCCTGCTCCGCCCTGGTTGCCTGCTCTGCCTGCTCCATTCTGGCCTCCCGTATTACCGCAGTCTCAAGGTCCTCTTCCGCTCCACGGACCTGGCCCTCCATCCCGCCCCCGGATCCGCCTCCGGGCCACCTCCCACCTGGACAATTTTGGAGCGTCTGGAAGCCGCTCTTTGGGGAGGGGCTATGTAACGATAACCAGCTGGAGTGCCCTTGAAAGCCTCCAGAGGGCACTCCACACCAGACTATCATGTTTCACTCACAAACTACATTTCCCATAACTCACTGCCCGGACTCATCATCACTTATCACTGATCACATTCACCTGTACCTCATTCACTGATTGCATTCACCTGTCTCATCCTGTTAGTCTGTCTATTTATACCATGTTCATTTATTCACTCACGGCGAAGTCTTGTTAAGTGTTACACTGCATTTCTGAGCGTTTCCCTGGTTTTCTTGTTTCTTGGTTTTTGATATCTTGCCCTGTTCCCTGGATTACTCTCTTGCCTCTGGTCCCTGCCTGTTTGTTTGTTTTGTTTCTTTCTTTGTTTTGACTGCCTGCCTGTGTATGACCCTAGCCTGTACATTGGATTACGCCTCTGGATTTCCCCAGCCAATAAAGCTGCATTTGGATCTAACCTTCGTGTCTTGGAGCAGTTCGTGACACTTTGTGCTTTCAGTTTGAGGTCTCTGTGAAAGTTTTAAAACATTATTTTAGTGCTGCTTTAGAGCGCTCACGTCCGTAGCGGAGAACTGTCTGTAACTTTTTTTTTTTTGTGAAATAATTTTTTTTTTTTTTAAGCAACTTAGTCCAATGCGACTTAGGCTATATATTTTTTTTTTCTTCCTCGTGGCGCATTTTTTGACTGATATGCGTCTCCGGAGCGACTTATAAAATAGGCTACGGTAAGTTATTTATTCTTTTTGTGCAAATGTCCCATAAAGTCCCATCCTTTAAGGATTAATTTATGTCCCATTGACCGGTCCATTGCATTACGAATAAAAGCAGAATCAATAAAGTCAAAAATGTAATGTGCAGGCAGGTGGTTGGAGTGTGTGCACGTTTTTTGACGAGTTTTATAGTCTTGATATTGTTTCTTATTCAAAAGTGGTGAGCACCCACAACCTAAAACCTCTTCCCGCGGCCCTGGTTTCTGTTGCTGTCATTATTGTTTTTGGAAATTAGGCTACATTCAAATGCAATGGTCTCGTTTCAAAAGCATATGGTCAATATGCTTGCGTCGACTTCACTGTAGCCTATATGTGCCCTGCTTCCTTTCTGTGAGTTCTGACCGAAAAATGGAAAATATCAATTCCGTTTCAGAGTCCCTGTTTCATGTTTGTTAGCCCAGGACATTTTACAAATCCAGACCAAACGATGTTCTACGGCCATGTCCGGAATAAAGAGTAGCCTATCCATGTCACACAGTAAGATTTAGGATTCTGACCATATACCTCGCAGTCACAGACCGTATCAACGTCAGTGAGTGATAGGCTACTTATTGTATTTCGCCACAGGGTGTCACTGTGGCCTCAACCCTTCGCCTTCGCTTACTCTGAGCTCGATTGCTATGTCTGAGGTAAACCACGCCATCCTCATTACCCTATGCAGGAAGAAATGTAGGAAGAAATAAATGAAGAAATAAATAAATGTAGAAATACATAAATGTAGAAATAAATAAATGTAAAAATAAATAAATGTAGAAATGAATAAATGTAGAAATAAATAAAAGAATAAAAAAATAAATATGGAAAAAAATTTATATATACATAAATAAGGAAATAAATGTATAAATAATTATTTATTTTCGTTTTTTGCTATTCTATGTATATTTATTTATATATTTATTTATTTATTTTTTCGTTTTTACATTTATTTGTATATTAATTTATGTATTTATTTATTTTTAATATTGGCAGACTTGGCATTCCATACTGGGCGAGAAGTTTCACGTTAAAGAAAGACAACGCAGAGCTAATGGAACGGGTCTTAGAACTAGAACGGTACAAGCGCCGCTGGAATCTCAGGATTCGTGGAATAAAAGAAAAGGAAAACGAAGATATGCATGGTGGTTACCAACTTGCTGGTGAAAATCTCCCCATCATGGTCCCCGAACATCAACCACATCGTTGATTCAGTTCACCGCATGTGTAGATGTGAAGAAAACAAAACAAGGCACGTCATCATTCAATTCACTCAGAGAATACACCGAGACGCGTTGTGGCGGATGACCAAAGACCTCTCCATCAGCAAAGATCTTGGGATCGGCTTCCCGGAGGATTTCTGTAAGGCTGATAGGGAGTTACGGGCAGCGTTGTGGCCAAAGATACAGCAAGCAAGAGCAGCCGGCAAACATGCGTACTACAGAGGTGGTGCAGGATACATCAATGGACAGAGAATCACTTGAGATCATGGGGTAGCCTATATAGACTAGACGGATTTCCGAAAAATGGCCTTCTATAAGAAGTGAGGAGCATTTATGGGTACAAGTCGGGAACCGGCCTACCTTACATATTTCAAGGGTGCTGAGTCCCAAAAAAATGGTTCCCAAGTGAAATTTTGAGTTTTTGACCTTCTAATTTGCATATCAAAATGGCCGCCAAATTGCCTATCTTGCTCAGTCGTTGGACCATTTTCCCCTATTTTTTTTGTAAGTAGGCAATCAAGATGAGGAAATTAAGTTTCTAGATCGATAGTCAAGGGTCAGAGCAAAGATATAATGGAGGCTCACTGACTTTTTTATGTATATATATGCAAAATACCAACTTTTAAGGTGAAATTAAGCATTATTTGTGTCATTTTTTAAGGCCGACATACATATTCAATCAATATCACTCTTAAATGTTCCCAGTGTATATATGATATGTGATGTATTCCATATTACATAATAACTAAGAAAAACACCATTGCAAGTTGTCTGATATTTAATTTTTTTATGCAAATTAAGCATTTGTTCTCTAAATTCTAAGACGGGAAAAACCCAGGTGAATAGGGAAAAATATTCAAAAAGAGACCACCATGAAACTTCCCAAGTTGAATATTTAGATCAGGACATAGCATGGTCAGTCCCATCTCTGAGGACCCTTTGCCTGAGGTGAATGTAACAGCAAAGAGGATCATAACAGTTTCACACGCTTTGGTAAATTTCCTGTTTTTTAAAAAAATGTAGACAAACAATGTCAATATTCCTTAGTTATTGATTGAACTTCTTACCCTATTTATCCAAAATGATACTTTTTCAACCATAGTGGGTCAAAATTTAGGGCCATATGATTTCCGCGATCACGGAATCGCGGACGGAATTGCGGAGGCGGAATCTAGTTTTAACATGGAATTTCGCAGAATTGTACATATTTGTAATGGAGTACCGGTACTCACTAACGTTTATAGGCTCGGCTGCTCTCAGACGCTTCCATGTCTCTGAATGGCAACTGCAGCAGCCTACTAGTGAGCCCTGCGTGACGTCACGCCCAATGAGGGCGCTTTGCGCCCTCCATGCGCCTCAGCCCACCAGAATGGGTGTGGCTAGCGTGTATAAAAGAGGCTGAAAGGCTGAAATTCTGGTTTTCATAGACTGAAGCGAATAAGCTCATGGCGCGACACGGCAGGTTACGCAATACTCGTTCCCTCTTCTAGAGAGAACTGAGGCCACGTTAGGTAACCGAGTACGTTCTCTTACGAGAGGTTCTCTCGTATTGCGTAAGTTGCTTACGCTACGGGAACCCCTTGTCAATGCCGTGCGCACCGAGCATCCACTGCATGAGTCCCAGTGGAGCCCGGGGAACACAACATGCGGGAACAGGCGGCCAGCAATGCGGGCCAGCACATGTCATAAGCACTTCATAGGAATACAGAGCGGCTCTGCCGGTCTATGTATAAGCATGGAGAATGTGGCCAGCAGCGCGGGCCGGCACAGTACATAAGCACATCATAGGGAGAATATAGAGCGGCTTCACCTGGTCTATGTATAGAGAGTATAACCCCTAGAGCAGCTGAGTGGAGAATAGGCGGCCAGCAACACAGGCCAGCACCAGTGCACAAGCGCGTGATGGGGAAAATACAGAGTGGCTCCACCGGTCTGTATATAGAGAATCTCATTCCTTAGTGCAGCTCACCAGAAAAGCTAGTAGTACACGAAAGTAGTCTGCACATGAACGACTGGGCAGAACATACATATCACTTAAACTGATATCAGTTTAGCCTGCAAGGCGGGAACTTCCAGGTTATAAAATATCACGAATGTAGAGGGGGAGGCCCAGCCTGCCACCATACAAATGTTGTGAATAGAAATCCCACTGGACCAAGCCCACGATGAGGCTATGCCTCTAGTGGAATGGGCTCTGATGCCCAAAGGGCACTGCAGGTGTTTGGACGCATAAGCTGCTGCAATAGCGTCCACTATCCATCTGGACAGGCTCTGTTTCGAGGTGGCGAGACCCCTGGTGCACCCACCAAACGAAACAAAGAGCTGGAGCTGCTCAGATTGCCTAAAGGCGGCGGAGCGTGTGATGTAAACTCTCAGCGCCCTGACGGGGCATAAGAAGTTATCACTGTCCTCACTATCGGATGCTGGCAGTGCTGACAGGGAGATGATCTGCGCCCTAAAGGGAGTGCCAATCGCTTTGGGGACGTACCCGTGTCTCGGTTTGAGGATGACTTTGGAGTCATTTGGTCCGAATTCGAGACATGCGGGGCCAACAGACAGTGCATGTAGATCCCCCACGCGTTTTACTGACGACAGACCTGTCAGAAAACGGTTTTGAGCGAAAGGTATTTCAGATCCACAGATTCTAGCGGTTCAAAGGGAAACGCTTTCAGGGCCTCTAGGACCAGAGAAAGATCCCAAATAGGAACTGAGGGGGACCGCGGGGGGTTCACCATCCTGGCTCCTCTAAGGAAGCGAATGATAAGCTCGCTCCTTCCTATTGCGCGAACGCTGCAATAGCCGCCACATACACTTTGAGCGTGGAGGGGGACCCGCACTTGTTCAACAGCTCTTGTAGGAAGGAGAGCACCCATGAAACCCCATGTGTGTGTGGATCCAGGCTATTAGTAGCGCACCATTTGGAGAACACTGACCATTTAGACGCATAGAGCCTTCACGTGGATGGAGCTCTAGACTGCGTGATCGTGTTTACGACCCCTTCTGGCAAATCAACGGGTATCCGTTAATTATCCAGGCATGCATGCTTGATAGAGAAGATCTTTCCTCACTGGGATCGGCCATGGGGCTGAGTGCGACAGCCTAACTAGCTCTGGGTACCAGATTTGGTTCTCCCATCACGGGGCTATGAGGAGCACTGAGTGGCGCGTTTCCCTGATCCTCTTGATTACATGTGGTAACAGCGAGATCGGAGGGAAAGCATACAGCGGGCGGCTGGGCCAGGTTTGGGCCAGCACGTCCTCGCTCTTTGAGAAAAACGTCGGGCAGTGAGCGTTGTCTTTTGACCCAAAAAGGTTGACTTCCGCCCTGCCAAACAGGTGCCACAGAAGCTGGACTGTCTGGGGGTGCAGGAACCATTCTCCCGGGGGAATGTTGTCTCTGGACAGTCTGTCTGGACCGACATTCAGGTGGCCTGGCACGTGCACGGCTCCCAGATTCCTGGATCTGACACCACCCTGTCGGTTCACGTAGGACACCATGGACATGTTGTCTGAGCGGACTAGCACACGGTGGTCCCGTATATGTGGGAGGAAGCGCTTGAGCGCGTTCTCGATCACTATTATCTCCAAACAGTTTATGTGGAGGCATTTCTCCTGGTCTGACCACAGACCAAAGACCGGTTTGCCCTTGAAAAGAGCGCCCCAACCTAAGTTGGATGCTTCCGTCGAGATAACTTTTCGGTGCGAGACGGCTCCCATTGTCACTCCCCGCTGCAGTCGAATGCCGCCGGACGCCCAGGCTCGGTGAGGCACTCGAGCGTTCAACCAGCGTTGTAGTGGGCGCATACGCAGTAGACCCAGCTGAAGCACTGCTGCAGCTGATGCCATACAACCCAGCATCCTCTGAAATGTTTTTAGAGGTGCGGCGCTGCCCAACTGGAAAGACGCGGCCAGGCGTCGGATAGTGTCGACAGCCGGGCCGTCATTGCCACAGAGTCCAGTTCCAAACCCAGAAAAGAGGTTGACTGACTGGGCAGTAATGAGCTTTTGGTCCAGTTGACCGTGAGACCCAGGCTTTCCAGGTGGCTGAGAAGCACTGTTCTGTGAGAGATAAGTTCTTCCTCTCGTCCAATCGTCCAAATAGTTCAAAATCCGCATGCCCTGACCTCTCAGGGGAGCGAAAGCCGTGTCCATGCACTTCCTGAATGTACAGGGTGCTAAAGACAGGCCGAACGGCAGAACGGTGTACTGATATACCTGACCGTTGAAGGCAAATCTCAAGAATGGCCTGTGACAGGGTATTATCTGAATCTGAAAGTAAGCGTCTTTCAGATCGAGGGGAAATAAACCAGTCCCTCGGGCGAATCTGCGCGAGGATCTGTCTGGTTGTGAGCATTTTGAACGGTATTTTCATAAGAGCTTTGTTCAAATATCTCAGATCTAAAATCGTTCTGAGACCTCCGTCCTTCTTGGGCACGAGGAAGTAACCGCTGTAAAAGCCTGACTCACTCAGAGAAGGGTGTACCGGTTCTATGGCCCCTTTGCACAGAAGTTTCGCTATTCCTGCACAAAGTAGGTGTGCTACTTCCCCATTCACTCTCGTCTCGGTTCGCGTTCGAAAGCGCGGGGGACGGCGAGCGAACTGCAATGAATAGCCCTCTCTTACTGTGCTCAGCACCCATTCTGACGCACCTGGAATAGCTTCCCACACTTTCGCAAGTACGGCTAGGGGCAGAATGGCCTCCGGGCTCCGATTGCCGCATTCTGCGGGCTCGAGAACCTGATTCGGAGGCGCGGGCGCAGAGTGTGCACTCTCGGTGCTTGAATACGGCGGCTCGCAGACAGCAATGGTTGGCTGTTTTACGCACGATGTCCCGGAGGAAGTTACAAGGTGTTTTTTTTTTCCTATTCACCTGGGTTTTTCCCCGTCTTAGAATTTAGAGGACAAATGCTTAATTTGCATAAAAAAAAAATCTCAGACAACTTGCAATGGTGTTTTTCATAGTTATTATGTAATATGGAATACATCACATATCATGTATACACTGGGAACATTTAAGAGTGATATTGATTGAATATGTATGTCGGCCTTAAAAAATGACATAAATAATGCTTAATTTCACCTTAAAAGTTGGTATTTTGCACATAAAAAAGGCAGTGAGCCTCCATTATATCTTTGCTCTGACCCTTGACTATCGATCTAGAAACTTAATTTCCTCATCTTGATTGCCTAATTACAAAAAAAAAAATAGGGGAAAATAGTCCAACGACTGATCAAGATAGGCAATTTGGCGGCCATTTTGATATGCAAATTAGAAGGTCAAAAACTCACAATTTCGCTTGGGAACCAGTTTTTTTTGGATTCAGCACCCTTGAAATATGTAAAGTAGGCCGGTTCCCGACTTGTACCCATAAATGCTCCTCACTTTCACTTTTTGGGTACATCCCATCTAGACTAATATGACGAGGGCCTGTTGCCTTAAATATACAAATGGTCTTCTGTCTGTTTTTTTTGTGGACAGAATCAGAATTCTTTTTAAGGCATTTGATTCTCTTGAACACCCTTTTTGAAGAAATTAGTTGGCTGTTGACAGCACAATCACATTTATTTAAATTGAAAACCCACCACAGGGTGTCTGGGGGAATAACCTGTTTATTCGTCACCACATCAACTCAGATGATAAAGCAGTTGTCCTTAATTAGGGTGTATAAGTGGGTGTGGTTTTCTTTTCTTTCTTTCTTTTTTTTTTTTTGCATTGACGCACAAAACCCATGAAATAAACAGATTTAAGTCAGAAGGCATTTTATTCTAACTAGTAATTGCCTTTTTTACACTTTTATTTTGAATTGTTGAAGATTATTTGGTTTTGGAGAGATGAAAATGAAAAATGCAAATAGTTCAATTTCTTTATCAGGAGGTACATCACCCCTATTCTCTATCAAACGTGGAGTTTAACAGGTGTGGGAATGCAAATTTATTAAAATGTTTAATTTAGGTTTACATTGAATTTAGCATGTTAAGGTTAGGTATAAATTATGATTATCAGAGTTTTCTAGCAAAAGACTCTGGTCAGTCCTGTTTTACTGAAACTCTTGGAGTTTGTGTTTTAGCAAGAAAGTCCAGCCAGTCCTGTACTCGGGTCTCAGTGTTTGAATAGATATGCTGAGTGGATTAGGGTGGGCAATGTCTAAAACCGGTTCCTAAACCTGTCTTTTTCGGTTCCTGCCCCTAAATGTATATAAACTGTAAGAGAACATTCACGCCAGACTTGGTGACTGCAGCTACCGACAGCTCGTGTTCTCAATAAAGAATCCTGCTGAAGAAACAACCAAGTCTCCTGGGTCTCATTAATAAAACTGTGCGTAGGAACCTTACTAAAAGTGTATGTGCGCCCGAAAGGCAAAAATGGCGTACGCAAAAAAATATTCAGACTTATAAAACCGTTCGTACGCCAGAACCTGCGCAGAATTCACTTTATAAATCCCAGTCAGCGGAAGATTGTACACATATATGGAGCTTACAACGCCTAGTTTTACTATGCAGATCCTCATCTGCATATCATTTGCATATTATTATTCATCCACGTGATAACGTTTAACGGTACAAGACACATTACATTAATACAAATCAAGTAGTTGCCTATCCTTGCCTTGTTTTTGAATACATAAATCAAATAGTGTAAAATACATTTCAGAGAAAGATTTCTCAATCTTTTCCACTGGCCGAATTGTATTTTTAATTGATTTCTATTTTTTAATAGAAAAAAGACAGGCCTTGGGCATTATTTGTACGAAACTATTTTCTCAGACAATCTGGTATCATCATGATAAGCAATTATCTCTGTGGTTAAAACATTAAAACACAGCACGCCACAGGAAGTGTTCAAAAACATCGCATCCACAACAATATTTCTATTGATTGAATTTGAATATTAAAAATGTTGTAACTTCTCAGTAATTATTTCATGTTTAAGTGTTTAACTCCATTAATTTGAATGGCATATTTAATCTAAATGTTTATATCAGAAGTAAAACATAGTTTAAATCATTATTTTATTTATTTAAACTGTTATTTGCGTCAGTTTCACTAAACGGCCCAACGCGCTCGCTGGCGCGGACATTTAAGAAGGGATGGATATTTGCTTCAAGTGACAGGCTTGGTGAGTGAAATTATAGGCCTATTTGTATTATCTTTCTGTATATGTTTAATTTTCTTTAGATTTTCTGTCTAAAAGTGACCAAAAAGACACTTAACTCCAGCTCACCATCGGTGTCGCCAAACTGCTCCATCTCCAAACGTTCGTACGCATGGGTCAGAGTTTGCGTGCAGGTGCGCACATTTTCCCATCAAGTTTGTTTTTATAAATCACAACTTATGCGTCGGAAGTGGCGTACGCACATTTTCAGCCCCGTTTTGTGCGTACGCCACGTTTATAAATGAGGCCCCTGGGGCCTCATGTATCAATCTTGCGTACGCACAAAAACTTTGCGTAGGCTACGCCAGCTTTCACGCTCACGGTCGTATGTACTAACAGTGAAATTAACGCGAGAATGTGCGTTCCTCCACGCCAATTTCATGTCTGGCGTGCGTACGTACATTTCTCATTGTTTTTGTCCGTTGGCGACTCTTACAGGCAATGAAGTGAAGTTGCAAACATTACACAACGAATTGTTCTACAAGTCTATCGCACCACCACCTGTGGGAACCATTGCTATTAACTTGCAATTTATAAAATAATTGACATATATTGTCACTCGAGCCTTATGGGAATATTCTATCAATTATGCAATTAAGTAAGAACATATAAAAGCATATGCAAATTGATACAACCCTTAGTCTATGGCAATGACAGCTTTGGTTTAGTCCACCTTTATATCAGACCATTTCTTTTTAAGGTTACTATAGGGTAGACTGTGTACATGAGACGTGAACAGTTGAGACACCTTAAATAACTTGCGTTCGCAGCAAGCACAAGTTGTGATTTTTGCTGTGCACGTGCGTATTAGTGTCCTCTTTGATCGTGGGAAATTTGAACAACGGACGCATCTCCGATCGGAAGATATCGGGAAAAAGTTTTTTTTTTTTTTTTTTTTTTAGATATGACGTTCACTTCACCATGCACTCTCCACATTGTGACACAATGAATCGCTTATTATCCTTATGTGACTGTTAAACGTAACTCACAACAAACGTTCTGTGCCCTAAAAACTGGAATATTTCATGGTATTGTGTCATGCAAGGTAATTGCAAAATCTAGAGAAATGTGCGAGGTGGCCAGCGGGGGATAGTTGAGACATATCTACTGTACCCCCGATAGAGTTATATTAAAACACACTGTTTAGTTGTTCAGTCTTATGATAACAGGTTAAACGTCGTAATTAGCCAGCATAGGACGCAAATGAAAATTAAATTTGATATTTGTGATATTTAAACTGTGTATTATTGATTATTGAAATATTATTACATATCTTGTTCCTGCTTCATACATTTGAACAAGTGCTAATTTAAATAAAATGAATGAATATAAATGGATGAATAAACAAAAATGTTGCCCAATTGTTATTTTCTTTATTTGTCTTTATTTTTTATATTTACAATGAATGGTTAGTTAACTTCACATCATTAAAAATGGGTGTCTCAACTGTCCCACATATGGGTACAGTTGAGACAAAGTTGAGACAAAAAGTACCTTATTTTTATGAGCTAATTGTGGAAAATATAAACTACTTGTGGGTATTATTGATTGATAATATCTTAGTCTACAAGCTAATGAAATGTCATGTGGCGTGTCATGTGGAAATTCACTTCTTTTCAGTGTCTATTTTTGTGTGAAAAATCAAAACGCAAAAAGGGTCTCACCTGTACTCAGTCTACTCTACAGTGCGACTTTCAGATCCCACCGCATTGACGGCATCAGCCAAACTCTCCCACTCATATTTTTCCTTTTGTTATTAATTCCGGAGGACAAAGTTCCAAATACATTTTTTTTTTTCGTTTCTACCTCCGATAGTAGCACCTCCAATTCACTTTCTGTAAAGTTTCGTTTCTTGCCGCCATTTTCTTACTGCTTTCTTTTGCCAAAGTGGACTCATTACCATATTTAAATTGATTTAATTAAGGGAGGAGACTGGGTGGGGCGTTGTGCTCGTGCATGTGCATGTGCGCTCAATTTTACGTTAACTGGGATGTACAAAGAGAATATGCGTGGGATCCTTCGTACGCAGAGATTCATACATCTGGGGTTTTTTGTGCGTACGCACATTTACGCAATGTTTTAGTATGAATTCAACGCAAGTCTTTGTACATGAGGCCCCAGGTCTTTCGATTCTAAGTTCACAACACAGGGTTGCCCCTTATCCCCATTTCTCTTTATAATAACCACAGAGCTGCTTTCTATCTTTATTAAAAACTCAAATATAGCTCAGTTAGAGGTGTTTGGCCATCCAGTTCTTTCGGAAGTCCACAAAATTCTACAAAAGTCTACATTTTTTCTAAAGCTTCTGGCTTAAAATTAAATTTGAAAAAGTGTTTTTAATTTTAATGTCAGTTCATCAATGCCAGGACACCGAGGCCTATAACATCCCTATAAAATCCACAGTGAAATATTTAGGAATATATATTTTTAAAGATATAATTGAATGTGAAAATATGAATCTGTGGAAAGTAGTTGATAATTGCCAATCCAAACTTAATTTATGGTTATTGAGAGATATTAGTTTATAGGGAAGATTTTTTTTTTAACCAAAATGGATAGTTTATCAAGATGTATCTACCCTACATACTCATTATCGATACCAAATAAAGTGATTATAAAATTAATCAGGTTAATTTTGATTTTATCTGGAGAAAGAAAGCTCATTACATTAAAACAGCAGAGTTGACTAAAGATTTCAAAGATGCAGGTCTACAAGCCATTGGTTTTGATTTCATAAATGGAACACTTACAATTAACTGTTGAAATCCTTCCTTAATAACAATAACTTTTTGTTTTATATCTCCAGATTTTATTTTATTTTTTTATTTTTTAATGGGAGGGATCAAATTTGTTTCTCCCCAGAGTCTCCCTATGAAACTATCTCAGTTTCATCAGCAAGTCTTGTTGTACTGGAAGCTCTTATACAACCATAATTTTACACCACACAAAACCCCAATATGGAATGATAGATATATCACAATAAGAAACGAATGACTGTATAAAAAGGAGTGGATGGAGAAAGGTATGGACGGTGTTTGATTTAGTCGATAGCAGAGGATGTTTTATATCACACAAGAGTTTCTGTCTGAAATATGATATATAACCTGTAGTCAGAACACATTTAGCTATCCCCAATTCTTTCATATGTTTGATTCAAGGATATCTTTCTACTCCGAATCCCCCCATCTTTTGTCTCCCATTACCTTTAGTTGAAGGTGTTGATTTTAAAGAAATTAAACTTCCAAACAAAATTATAGCATCCTATAGAAACTTGAATTCACAATTATTACAAAAAAAGAATTCACAGGTTACGAACAACTTATTTAAAATTCCCATTAACTCCCTGTAATGGGAGATTTTAGATTTTCATTACTTACTTTGATTTTCATTAACATACACAGGATTGTGTGGCTTCTCAGGTCTTCAATCTTCTTATGATTACAGGGAACAAATTATAACTAATGCAATGTGATGAAAGGTAAGTTTGATTTCTAACATTATTCTCTCAACGGACATTTGCATCGATAGTCTAGTGTTATAATTGATTTGCGTTTGGTGCACTGTGGAGTGGGTAAAACGGTTTTTAATGGCTGGCTAACATATACCATTGACTCGCGCTAGCCTAGCATCGGCTAACTATCCAAATATAAGGACTGGATAATAAAAAATAAAAAATGTCTCCACTGATGAATAACAACCAGGCTGACTTAAAAATGAGGTCCGATGTCAAAAATCCCGAACCACCCCTTTAAGCACTGTAAAATTCGGTTTGATCCCACACTTGTATGTCACGGACTTCCGAATCTTTGTTTGGTCACGTGCTTTTCCTGCTCTGCAGTGATTTGTAAGATATGGAGGAGAAAACAAGTCTGACCACATATCGCTCATGCACAGTGTGTTAAAAGCTTCGAGAAGCCTAATGAACATTTTTTCTGCACAATTTGATGAAAGCTTCCAATGCTTCAGAAAGCCTCGGTATCCCATCACCACTTAAAGCGCTGCACAGATTGATCGGTTTATTATATCAAAGTACCGCAAGAGCAAAAGAGCCGATGGCACCATATCTTCAGCATAGGATCCACCTGTGCATCCCTGCTCTCAAGGTGGCTGTCTTTGATTGGTTCACCACATGGAGGATGAGGAGGAGGAGGAGGAGGAGGAGCGAAGAGGAAACGAGGAAGCATCGAGATGATGACCTCATCACTCACCGGAGGGAATATGGTGAAAAATACGTTTTTGGTTTGTGTGTTCGCATTCCTCGTACAGGGTAAGACGCTTATTTTCATTTTATTATTATTATATTCTTTACATTTCATCTTCCTGTCAACAATGAAAACCAATGATGACTAAGTCATTAGACACGTTTTACCTGCTAGAGAACCTGCTCAGACCAGTCTGTGCCGAATGAAAGCTGAAACTCAAATCTGAGGGAATTTGATACATAAAACCAGTATATAACACTGAATAAAAACATGAAATATATAATAGTCCTAATCTGGTGGACAAAGGTAAAGTATCGGCTACTTTTCCAGTCCTGTGAAGGGATTTTCATCAGGGGGCGTAGGCCTACACTTTCAATCTTGAATCTTGAGTTAAGATCCTAACTTTAGAATCATATCTTATCATATCTTATCTGTTTGGTAACCATGGGAATTTCAGTTAGGACCTCATTTAGGACAAAAGCTATTACAAAATGGCATTTCTTAAGTGCCATTTTGATCTCCTTCTTAAGCACTGTAAAATTCGGTTTGATCACACTTGTATGTCACGGACTTCCGAATCTTTGTTTGGTCACGTGCTTTTCCTGCTCTGCAGTGATTTGTAAGATATGGAGGAGAAAACAAGTCTGACCACATATCGCTCATGCACAGTGTGTTAAAAGCTTCGAGAAGCAAGATTGTGCACGTACGCTGCATAATCTTATCTAATCTTAACTACAGAAAAGGGTATATAGAAGCATTCTAATTTCTAGTTAACTCTAGTGTCCTAACTTCAAAATTATTTGAAAGCCAACTGTAAAAATCACATAATAATAGCCCTGTCTGAGAACGGCATCACATTTGATACTGTAATGAAGACTACTTTTGTTCTGGTGGAAAGTGAGCAGTCACAAGACGTCCGGTCAGAGACGTATATCTCTTTAATAGGTGGTAGCCACATTTAAACAGTAGTGGTTCTAAATGAAATACAAAAACCAATATTCAAATTATAACATATTCAAGATAACATTGTAACATCTAGAGTCATCAAATTTGGCTGATAGTACTCGCTAAAATACTATTAGTGATATTATGCATGCAACGACTCAATATTTCACAGATATAGCCTACAAGTATCATCACTTAACATAATGACTGAGTGAAATAACACCGATAAAATAGTGTCACGTTCTCTGACACACGATCTCAATCGAAGCGATCGTACAGAGATGGTATAATCATCATATATCCTTATTCTATCATAAATAATCCTATATACATACTCAACAGGGTCATTTTGTGCCTTTTGTGTCCCTGAGAAATAATCAGACGTAGAATTACTATAACAACAAATAAATTTGTGATTTAAAAACATAATAGTACTATGTATTATTTCCTCAATATTAAACTAAATTAAAGTCATTTATATATTATTTAAAATAATTTAAATTGCATTTATGCTGATAAGGGTAAGGTTTTTGGCCTGTCCCTCCCTGTGATTGTTCTTTTTCAGCAGGACTTTTAATTTGCAAATTGAAGGCACAATTATACAAAAATCACATTTTCATATTGTTCTAAGTATAGTGTCACTGTTAAGCAATGTTTTGGCATAAATATACATTATTTTTAATAAAATATAAACCATTTTATCGGTGTCCCCTGATTTCATGTCATGCCTGTTACCCTCACCAAAAACCCCTTGTAAAATAATGGTACATTCCTGTGACATCACTTCAAGGGAGTTACATCATCTCTCAATCATTATTCCAACAGTTAAAACACAAGTAAGTTTCTCTCTCTCTTCTATAATGCTCTATTTTGATGATTTATTAGGTATAACTGAGGTGGGGACATCATGCAATGTCAAAACTGTTACTGATTTTTAAAGTATAAATTTAAACAATTATTTATTTAACTTAATGTAATCAATATCTACAAGTAATATCCTTTCAAAGTGTACAACATGTGCTTTTGTGGCC
This sequence comes from Leuciscus idus, assembly GCA_021554675.1. Classification (NCBI taxonomy): domain Eukaryota; kingdom Metazoa; phylum Chordata; class Actinopteri; order Cypriniformes; family Leuciscidae; genus Leuciscus; species Leuciscus idus. The sequence goes on along the minus strand of CM038625.1, from coordinate 10,673,250 downwards.
TTGCCCTAATAGCTAGCAATTAGCAAATTAGCTTGAATTTGTCAAACCTGTTACTGTCAGGCCTGTTACTTTTGTATAGTAACAGGTTTTGACATGTGGGGTAACAGGGATGACATAGATTAGGTGTCACCTTAGCCACACTGTTTTTAAAGAACAGTGATCTTTAAAAATCTTTAAAACATTTTTAAAGGTCATCCTGGGTGTTTTATTGAGCTAATGCCTATATCTTTCAGAGTTGGTATTGCTGGTGCATCTGGCAATTAAAGTATTAACCCTCTGATGGTATTCGGGGTCTTTTTGACCCGCAAATGACTTTTGCTGAATTAAAAAAAAAAAATTCTCTTTGTCTAAATGGCATGAAACTTTGTACGGCTCTCAACCCTTTCTAGATGTACAATAATAAAAAATGTTTTTATGTTAGCGTGAAAAAAAGTGACTTTCGGGGTCTCCAGAGTAGACAATAACATGTAATTTTGTAGCAGAATAATTTTTTTTTTTTTTTACAAATGTAAATTTACTCTGTTTATTAATGTTTTTACTCCACATTTGTGCAGTTTTGGGAGGATTTATGATATATTTTACATTTATATAAATAAATTAAAAAAAATTTTTTTTTTATAGGTTTTTATACAAAACAGTTCATACAGTTTTTTTTTTATGTAAAATTCACTTTATAAATTTCTAAATTTCATTCATGGGGATAACATGGATAATTTGACATGGTTTTGTGTAAAATTTTTTCCCATATTTTGGAAAATGTAGTTTTAAAAGTAACATTTTTTAATTTTAGCCACTAGATGGCTATAGAGCCCCATTATATGCTATTTGCTATTTGACTAACTGAAAGATATCTTTTCACAAGTTTTTTCCAGTTGGATTCATATCTAAATATTATGAAATCACAATTCTAACAATAAAAATGACTTTTATGTGCGATTACAAACAATAGCAGTAAGGTGACTGCAGACCCTCGCCCCAATCTTGTAATCAAGAAAGTGAAACCAAATGTTAGCATCTGTTTTCAGATCATCATAGAAAGACCAAGATCTGATTATCTTCCTTGCCTAATAATTGAACCAGATCAGTATATTTTAAGTTCTGTGAGGGGACATACTCACACAGACAAACAGATGGACGCATGGGTCTAATTACTCTAATTACAATTCCCTTAAATCTTTAGATCTCTTAGAAATGTAATGTGCTTCACTAATACAACTATGTCAAGTAATACAATTTAAAAAGGTAAAATTTTACAAAATTATGTAAACAAATATGTGCAGTGTATGCTGAAGAATGTGTGTCCTGTCATCCCTGTTACTCTGGTCAGTCCTGTTACTATGATGTCAATCCTGTTACTGTCATTAATTTCATAAAAAATATAAAAATGATATTTGAAATGGCCTTTCAAGTTTTTCCATTGTAACCCTATCTATATTGTATTTTTGACAAAGCCCTTCTTTTAATATCTCTCTTGTAAAAATATATATTTTTCTTAATTGACATGTGATCACCCTCCAAAATTTGTATGTTCTTGGTCATCTGAATGACAAATATAATATTGAAAAAAAAAAATCAATTTTTTTAAACAATTCCAGTGAAAAGAGGGACTTAAATACTGCTCATATATGTCAAAACTATAACATATTTCTAATTAAAACTATAGTATATAGTAACGCATGTGTCTGTAACAGGCATGACAAAAATATCAAAACATGAGGTAGATAAATAGTCATAAAATAAAAAATTACATAGCCTGAGATGGCACAATATGATTTCTTGTTATTTTATGCTGTCTTCATTTAATGGATATTTTTAAAAAATTGTTTAAACTTATTTTATATTTTAATTTTTCAAAGTTGAAAAGGCACTGATTTCGTGGAATGACCCAACATTACTTAGAAATTGAGATTATATGCTCACATATAGATATTGAACTCTCTCTTACATGTAGGCTATTTACTTCAGATAAACTCAGCGATGCAATAAACAAATGCATGCGTCGTAACATCAAAAGATATCAAATGACAGGTTTAACATCAAAATAGTAATACTTGAAATACAACTCGTATGAGGTAATCAATAACTGAACAAAGATTACTCACTGGTATATGAACGCACTCTGTCAAATCGATCAAAACAAGCAGCATAACTCCATCAAACTGTCTCTGTGTATGCACGACACGTCTTCTATCTCTTAACGTAATATTTATCTAGCCACAAGGGGGCATTAGTGTCTCTTTTATAAATATATTAAAGAGACACTCTTTAATGTCGATTGCGAAAGATTGCGATCCAGTCAAGTGTGGGCAGTGTTGTGCCTGAACGCGTTCATTGAACGATAGTTCATGAACTCGTTCATATTTTGGGCGAACGTGAACTGAACGTAGCCTAGGCTACTCTATTTCTGCCTGATGAACGTTACTGTGAACTCGTTCATTCTGGTCGCTGTGAACGGCACGCTCTCTCAGTTTAACTTCGTTCATAAGGGTGCAAGATTTCTATAGAAATGTATTTGTCCCGTTCGGAACCTCCGTTGTCCCGTTTATTGGCGCTGATCTAACCACTGATGTATGACTGAATCTGATACAACAGCAAACGGCACTTGATCACGACATCGGTCATCATCCAATCACAGTCCACACTCACGCGCATCAGACCCAGATCAGACCATACGAATAACAAACTCTAAATTGAGAATTAATTATTATTTTGGGACAAATCATTGTTTGATTTGCGCACAGAATCCTCCGCTGTCTGGTCGCTTCGATCCGGACTCGCGCTAACGGCAAATCCCTTTCACTGTCCGACTGGGTTTTGATTTCGGCAAATCAGTATTGACGAATTCAAACAACGTGATTATTGTGAGTCCAACATACATCCAGCCACGCAAGAAAGCATGAAATCGTCCTGAGGGAATAATATACTGATGTGATTTGCTGACCAAGAAATATTTCTGATTATTATTAATGTAAAAAAAAAAGAAAGAAAAAAAATCAGGATTCTTTGATGAATAAAAGGTTCAAAGTAAATTTATCCGAAATAAAAAAAACGTAACTTTATGTACTTGCTGAATAAAAGAAGGCTATTAATTTCTTTAAAAGTAGTGTATAATTACAAAAGCTTTCTATTTCAGATAAATGGTATTATTTTGAACTATGGTTTGTGTGTAATATGACTTTAATCAAAACAAATGTGTTGTCTGAAAACCTTTTAAACGCATACGAACCTGAAATGACATATAGGCCTACTGTGTTATGTTGGCCTAGCCTATAGCCTACAAATATTTTGAGTGTCCCTCATTTTCCTGTAAAGAACCATGCACGATTATCCCGCATTTGTTTAGTTGGCAACCCTACCCTCAATGCTATGTAAACCCTGGTTGGATAAGGATTTTAAAATTGGATATGAAGACGAAATCTGACGCATAGTTTCAGTGTTAAAACTGATAACATAATTGCTGTCTGTGGTTTTATATGGGCTGTGGCAATAATTTTTAAAAATAATAGCTCGCAGCAACATATGGAAAAAAAGAACTGAACTAGTTAATTTTTTGGAACTGTGAACTTTAGTTCAAAATTTTGAAGTTTGAACTATGAACTGAACTAGTTCATTTTAAAATTTGTGAACTGAACTTTGAACTAGTTCATGTAGAAAGTGAACTTTCCCAACACTGAGTGTGGGGCATGATAAGAAGAATGGGAGGAATTAGGAGGGAGTATACATTGCCAGCTATTAAATATAATAACAAAATTTTGATAACCAATAGGGATAAAGCGGAGGCCCTGGCGGAGACATTTGTTAAAGTTCATAGCGCTACAAATCTGACACCTGATGCAAGGAAAGGTAGAGAAGAAGTAATGAGAGGACACTCTAATATCCTAATGGAAAAGGAGGACTTTAATGGAACATTAAATGTTTTCTTTTCTTTATTTGAACTGAAAAGAGCATTGGTAGGAGTCAAAGTAACGTCCCCTGGTAAAGATGAAATATGTTATAAAATGGTTGAAAACTTAAACCATCAAGCACAGTTGGTGATCCTGAAGCTATATAATAAGGTATGGGAGTTAGGGGTATTGCCGTCAGCATGGAAACATTCTGTTGTTATCCCAATTGGGAAACCAGGAAAAGATAAAGGTGTAACAACAAGCTATAGACCTATCGCATTAACATCTAATTTATGTAAAATAATGGAACGTATGGTCACAGACAGGTTAACTTACATATTAGAGAGTAGGAATTTGCTAATACCACAACAGAGTGGTTTCCGTAGAGGGAGGACAACTATGGATCCAGTGATATGTTTGGAGGATGAAGTTAGGAAGGCTCAGGTTAAAAAGGAACTGGTAGCTGCTGTCTTCTTTGATGTGGAGAAGGCCTATGATATGTTATGGAAAGAGGGTCTTCTTATTAAATTGGAATCCATGGGAATTGGTGGAAGAATGTTCAACTGGATCATGAATTTTCTGAAAGACAGGACTATAGAGGTAAGAATTGGAGTATCTTACTCTAATGTTTACTCTATAGAAAATGGGGTACCACAAGGAAGTGTATGTAGTCCTATTTTATTTAATATCATGATTAATGAGGTTTTTTCAGAGGTCGATGCTAGCCTTGGGAGATCTCTATATGCAGATGATGGGGCAATATGGGTAAGGGGTCGTAATGCAGCATTTGTTGGAAAGAAGCTACAGGCAGCAGTCAGCACTGTCGAGAACTGGGGAAACAGATGGGGTTTTCGGTTTTCTGTGGACAAGACACAGGTTATTTGTTTCTCTAAGAAACATAATACTCCTGCAATACAAGTTACTCTTTATGGGCAATCAATTAAACACAAAATATAAGGTTTTTAGGTGTATGGATGGACCATAAGCTGACATTTGGAGATCATATACAGAGAAATGTTACCAAATGTAAAAAGGCAGTTAATGTTATGAGATGCCTGGTAGGAAGTGGTTGGGGTGCTAGTATGAACTCTCTTAAACATATTTATATTGCCTTAATTAGATCAACATTTGATTATGCATGCATTGCATTTAGTTCAGCTGCAAAATCTCATTAGCAAAAGCTCGATCTGGTCCAAACCCAAGGTTTCCGCCTATGTAGTGGTGCATTCAAGACTTCATCAATTCCAGCTCTCCAGGTGGAGGTTAGGGAGATGCCTTTATCTCTGAGCCATGGTATATTGGGTAAATTTGCAGGGACATAAGCAGGGTCATCCAACCAAACCAGTGTTGAATGCATGTTGGGAACACGGAAGGAAGCAATTTAACAGTTTTGGATGGGTGGGAAACAGTCAAGCTGAGAAACTGGGACTTGTTGAATTAAATTACAGCTGTACAGTGGCATTACCTGTTATTCCTCCTTGGATATTTCCATTACCAGTTGTGGATCTTGAAATCGCAAAGATGTTAAAACAATACAAGGAATATGGTGTGATAAATGATCTGGTAAAACAATATCTAGGTATCAACTATAATAATAGTATTCAAATATTTACAGACGGATCAAAAGACCCAAGTACAGGAAAGATGGGAGCAGCAGTATATATACCACATTTTCAGAAATCAATTTTAAAAAGAACTTCAGATCATTTAGCAGTTTACACTGTGGAGCTTTTAGCTATTTTACTAGCACTCACGTGGATAGAGGAGGTTGGGCCTAATCAATATATTATATGTTCAGACTCAATGGCATCATTTATAAGTATTGCAAACTGCAAATCTGTTTGTAGGCCTGACTTGATTTATGAAATCTTTCATAGTTTATATAGATTAAAAAATCTTAATATTACAGTGTGTTTTATGTGGGTCCCATCTCACGTTGAAATAGAGGGTAATGAAGAAGCTTATCGTTTGGCTAAAAAGACTCTTAAGTCAGACATACAATGGACAGTTCCACTGAGTAAAATGGAAATTAAATGTATCATTAAAACAAGAATCAATAGGTTATGGCAAGAACAATGGGAAAAGGAGACAAAAGGTCGTTTTTTATATAAAATACAGAAACAAGTGAAAACAAGGAGGCAGGGTGGGTGGAAACGAAGGGGGGAATCTGTTATCACAAGGCTAAGAATTGGACACACAGGTCTTAATCATAATCTCAGTCGTTTAGGGAAACACGCAACAGGACTATGCATTAACTGTGACAAGAGAGAAACTGTAGAGCATATATTAATAGATATTTTTTTATATTTTTTTATATTAAGATATATATATATTTTTATTACATGTTAGTAGAAATCCGCATTGAAGCTCCACACCCCAAACAGTTGGTGGCGGTAATGCACCAAATTGGTATGCCAACCGCCAATAAAAGAAGAAGAAGAAGAAGAAGAAGAAGAAGAAGAAGAAGAAGAAGAAGAAGAAGATTGCGATCCATGTTGCTGATTTGCAGCGAAAAGGAGAAAAAGAAAACAGCTTATGCAGGGAATGGCTGGGGAGACTAGAGCAAGGATTGTGTTATGCAAAGAGAGTCCGGGGTAAATAAATAATTTTGCAATGAGCTGCTGTTGCTGAGATTTATAATTAACTTGTTTATCTCTTCTTCAGGTGCACCTGATGACATAGAGTTAGTGTCAGTGATGGAGGGAGATTCATTCACTCTACATACTAATACCATAAACCCACAACAAGACGGAATTATGTGGTATTATAATGACATTCGCATTGCTCCAATCACTAGAGATCAGAGTAAGATCTGTACAGATGTTCAGTGTAAAGAAGTTACTGAGAGATTCAGAGACAGACTGAAGCTGGATCATCAGACTGGATCTCTGACCATCATGAACACCAGAACTGAAGACTCTGGAGTTTATCATCAATCTATGATCAACAGTGACACATACTTCAATGTGTCTGTTCATAGTGAGTAATTTACGAATGTTTCAGTTCAGGTTACATGCATTTAAATCACATCATTAATGTATTTATTATGACTGTGACCTTCAGAGTTGCTTTTTCTATTTAAAAGTACCTGCAAAAAAAAACACACAAAAAAGTACAGAATTATTTGTCTGTCCATTGGTGACCCGTTAGTATTATTTTTGTTCTGGTCATTTTCTCATCGTAGCATTTCCGACCACCCTTTCTTATCATCTGTTTAAATTCCTGTTATTTCATACGCATTGTTTATTAGTTCACCAAGGTTCAAAGTGATGGGGATTTGATTTAAAATCAGTACATGCATTGTGTTTATTAGCACAAAATATGGACAAATGTTGCTTTCAGATTGACAGAAAATGTCAAATAATTTGTCACAATAAAATATTTTAGATTCTAAGTGCTTAGTGAAAATATAATGCAGTCATTTATATATTTTGAATCCAGCAATTCCAGTTGAAATAAAAAAAATAAAAAATAAAGTAATATCTTGATGACCTTGTCCTGAAGCATCTCTACTTCTGACATCACTGTGTGAAACAGTGATCTACTTTAAACTGAATGAGATTCACATGTACTCTCTCAGACCTTCTGATATCTCATTGTGTTTGTTTTAGGTCAGTCTGACAGATTCACTGACGGTCTGTCTTTTGCTGATCTAGGCTCAGGTCTGTCAGATTTAGGTCTGTCAGGCTCAGGTCTGTCAAGCTCAGGTCTGTCAGATTTAGGTCTGTCAGGCTCAGGTCTGTCAGGCTCAGGTCTGTCAGATTCAGGTCTGTCAGATTTAGGTCCGTCTGTTGTTGATGTAGCAGGAGTATTTGTTCCTGTTCTGCTGGTGTCTGTAACTGCAGCTGCTGGTTTTGGTGTGATGTACTATCGCCGCAGGAGCTCCAAGAAAGGGTAAGTATCACCAACAGATACTGTAGTGACAGAAAAACATTGCTTGTATTGTGTGAAAAAATAGTGTTTATTGTGTTTGTAATTATTTTCCAAAGCAGATAGGGAGAAAAACATGCAAGAGCTTTTGAGTGAAGATACTGCACTAGTGTAATATCCTTGTAGAAAATTCTGACTTTTCCAACAAACGTTTCAAACAGAGTCTTGTTCATGATGATGAATGTGCTGATTTCCTGAGTTTTTATAACTTTTTAATGACTGTCTGTTAATTTATCTGTCTTTATCTTCTGTGATTCATTGTTTTCTTACAGAACAAGACAATGTCATTTGATCTGAGAGGATCCCACACATCAGGCTTAATCTATCTCGACCATTTCCACTGGAAAAACCTCTAATGGGAAAGTGAGCTTGTGTTTTTGAGCTGTAAGTCGATTATGAAAGTGTAGGTTTACAATCCTCTCCTCTAATTATGAAATGAATCGGTAATCATAGTTTTCCTAAATCTGCTGCATGTATTCTGGTATTTCTGGTACAGGTAATATCTGTATTGGGTATGTGAGGGGGGATTGAGGGTCTGACCCGTGTCAGGAACTCAGTAACAGTATTTACTCATTCAGCCCGGCTTCCAGAGATGAAGTATGCACTCGTTTTGTAATTAATTCATTTGATCATCAAGCAATCAAATGAATCAAGAGCTCAGGGTCTGTGCCATGAAGTCTGTTTAGGAGGATAGCCAGGTGTGTTTCAGTTTAGTTTTTAAAAGTTGACAATTGCCTAGTTTCACCAAGGTTTAAGACTAGTCCCAGACTAAAATGTATGTTTGAGCTGTTTTAACTGAACTAAGGCCTAATCCTGGTTTAATCTAAGTCCTGTCTGTGAAACCGGGCCAATTTAACAGTTATTATTTTATTTTTTAACAATTATCATTTAGTTTAAAATTACTGTATATGTGAGCATACATGTACTTCACAACTTTCCCTTGCACAGATATGGCAAGATGGTTTCTTCTTGCGGTTTAAATGCACTTATGTACTTTATATTCTTTAATCTCTTTAATCTTGGGCAGAAGAGAGTTAAATCAAGCGGTCTCTTTCACGAGAAGTGAATCACATCTTCTGCACGTTTCGAGGCGTGTGATTGGCTGTTGGCTAAGATCATTGTACGAGCCTCTAGACTGTTGTGCTAATTTATGTTTATTTAGCTGTTCTCATGTATGAGACAATATGAAGGTTACTAATGCACTACATGTATAATTGGCATGTGTATTCTCTCGAGTTGACCGCACTGGTCATTATAAAATGTTAAACGTTAAAATGTGATGGTGTATCAGTATCAGTGTGTTTTTATATAAGCTCAAGTTCACTCTCTGTGGATGTATTCTTCTGTTCCAGTGATTTTCTGTGACTCTAAGAGAGAATATTGCCTTTTTTATCTTATAGTGTGTAAACATGAGAACTGTCAAAGATATTGTGTGAAGAACCAAACTCAGTGTTCAGATATTGTACTGTTAATGTATGAGAACCTGTAGAAATGACGTCAGCTGATCATCCATGTGCCTATAAGAACTGTTTTTATCCGTGTCTGAAGTTATTTTGAGGATGGGTCTTACTTTATACTATATCCGGTCTGGAAATGTGGAGAACTGTCTTCAGTAAACTAAACTAAATGAACTTCAGACTTGACTTCTGGTCTTCATTGAACTGATCGGTCGTTCTTTATGGGGTCAAACTGGGTTCCTCTACATCATGTCACAATGATTAATGATAAGCACTTTCCTTTTTATGGAAAGCTATGGAATATTAAATCATCTGTTACTGAAAGCACAGAAAAATGGTAATGTGATCATCTAAACATCCCAAATAATGTGATTCAAGTATTTGATAGTTTAAGCGTATAAAGTCCTCCAGGTGGAGCTTATTTGCCATAGTTCAAGAATTTTTTACGACTTGAATTGCATTTAAATCACATATAATTTACTGGTAGCATTTAGTCGTCTTGCTAGAATTATGCAGCCAATGCTTTGTGATAATAAGGAAGATGGAAACACTCGATTCATAAGACAAGCCAGAGCTCTGGGGCCTGTTTCAGAAAGGAGGTTCAACCAACTCTGAGTTAAAACTTGAACTCTGAGTTGACTTACCCTGAGATGGGAAACTCTGAGTTTTCGGTTACAGAACAGCTGAAATGAGTTAGTTCAATCAACTCTGAGTTGACCTACTCTGAGTTAAGCGCGTGCACCACAACTATAAAAAGCCATTATCAATGGAGTGCAGATATTATGAGTCACCATGGTAACAGCGCCAGACAAAAAGAGGTCTTCATATTTCTCACCAGCAGAACTGGATGTGCTTCTGCAAGCATATGGAGAGTACGAATTTATTACTGTAATTTTACAGTATTAGAACATTAATACTGTAATTTAATTAAAGGGATTACTCTTAATTCTTCTGTAATTTAAAGTAAAATCTGATGTAATTGCATTAGACTATAGAACAATTCTGTATATTTAACATACATTTTTAAAAGGTATATTATTATGTAACCTTCTCCCTCTACACACTTTGGTCAATTCAAGAATAATTCATGCAATTGTATATTGTTTATTTGAAAGCATTAAATGTGCAGTTTCTTGTCTCTCCTTGTATTGTTCAAGTGGTTGAGGTTGATATGGGATTTAGTAATAAGTAGACCAATACTTTCTAAAGATAGTCATTATTTCATTAATCTAATTACACGGTTGAAGATGTCATTTGTAGTTAGTAATACAAGTAACTTACCCAACTGTTATAATATCAGAGGTGAAACTGGAAGAACAGTATGTTATTCAACCTAATTTTAATTTTCATGTAGGTGCAATCCTGCAGGTATTAAAAGAACATGGCAGCAGCTGAAAATTAAATATAAGGCTTGAGCATATAATGGGTGTAGGCTACCTGACTTTACAAACATTTGACATATTAAATAACTAAATAGCATCCAGTGTCTAGCAGTGCAGCATTTTTGGCAGAGGGAATTCCTGGAGAGACTTCAGAGCCAGTCACTCCCGAAGATCCAAGGGCCTTCATCAAATATTAGAGGTTTACATATGTGTTATTTTTTATATAGGCTATTTTTGATATTTCCATTTATTTTACTTTGGGTTGGTTTTTTTGTTGGTCCCAACAGATTCTGATGGTAATATCTGTCTTTTGGAGCCTCCTGTCCCAACAGAACCCCAGGCAGTTGTAAGTAGCCTACTCAATACACCAGAAATTATGACAAATAGTGTTATAAAGTTATACTCAACCAAATGCTCATCTTCACAGGACGATGGGGATAAAGAGTTTCTGCTGCCACAGAGAGGCCTACAGAGGTAATATTATGTGTCTACATATCAAACAATCTACACATTCACATTTTTTCACATTTTTATGTGGAGTAGCCTATAGAATCAAAGTTTAAATCTAAGTATAAACAGGTATTCTTATCTCTCCCCGCGCCCCCAGAGTGTGGAAGAACAGCAGGAGGACGGTCCATCAACTTCTGTTGCACAGATGAACACAGTTCAGTGATTTCCAGTAAATGCCACAGTTTAATTCTGTAGAATTTGTTTAGAACTACATTATTTAACTCTAATCTACTACTGTATTTTCAGTTGCCAGGTAAGGAGTTATATAGACTTCATCAAAAAACTGCAGTAAAAATAGCAATATTTTATTTATTAATAAAAGATCAATTTTATTAATAAAAATGTACTGAAAGAATGAATGAGGTGTTAAAACACCACTTCTTCTTTAAAAAGGGGAGGAGACCGATAGAAACTCTGGGTTTACTGAAGAAAACCTGCTCCCGACCAGGTTAGGTTCACAGAGTAAGTTACCTCTGTAGGTAGGTAGGTACCTCAAAGTCACTTTGACTTTGACAATTTTCAATCTGGTTTCCGACCGCACCACAGCACAGAGACAGCGCTCATAAAGATAATAAACGATATTCGCTTAAATACTGATTCAGGCAAATGATCAGTGCTGGTACTACTCGACCTCAGTGCTGCATTTGACACTGTCGATCATAACATACTTCTTGACAGGCTGGAAAACTGGGTGGGGCTTTCTGGGATAGTCCTAAAAATGGTTCAGGTCATACTTAGATGGGAGAGGTTATTATGCGAGTATAAGAGACCATAAGTCTGAGTGGACATCCATGACATGCGGAGTCCCTCAAGGCTCAATTCTTGCGCCACTCCTGTTCAACCTGTATATGCTCCCAATCAGAGCCATAGAGAGAGAGAGTTGCGACACTCTTTGATGTCGCCGCTATGGCTGTCACGTGGTTCATGTAAGCCCCAATAGTTCCAAAACGTACGCTGGCTGTCATGTTCTTCTATGGGACAGACAGCAGCGATTGCATTATTGAACGGTAAATATAAAATAAAACACACACCCAAGTACTTTTTCAGCTGTTATTGCATTATTGCATTTTGTTAATGTCAGTTTTGCATTTGGAGATACGTTTTAAGCTATATTTTTGGAGGGAAAAGCTTAGTGTTCATGTTCGCATGGGTAGTAGCACTGGCTTTAGCGGCTCTAACTTAACTTTTCCATATCATTCATCTGATGATGGACGTCTCATGATATTTATTTTAGCACAACTGGGCTGTATTAGGCTATTGATTCCCGTGATTTTGCTTATAAATTTTGATTCAGCCATTAGCCTACCTTCGTGATCACGCAAAGAGTTCTGCCGTGGCGGTCCGTTCAGAATTCGCTTAGAAGCTAGCTCACTTCTTCTGATGAAAGTGGCCACCCCCAGGACCACAACGTGAAACATGATCATGTTAAGACTAAGAATATTATTTTAAGATTAAGGCCATACACATTATCAAAACTATAACAGATTAAAAACGAATTTAAGCATGGCTGATACAAATGAAGGTTTTCAAATAAAATATTTTTTATTAAACAATGACAGACAACAAAAATGTGTGCTTGTGTGTGTGAACAAGAAAAACAAAAACCAGGGGCAGGTGATCCATGAAACAGACAGGACTGGTGATGGCCATAATAATCCTAAAGGTCCAGCATTGTTCTCACAAGCCGCTTCACTCAAGACAATAATAACATAATGAAAAGTTAGTATATCCCAAAAAATTAAATTAAATAAAAGTTGCTATAAAGGTGGTAGCGATTCATTACCGAACTCTTAGCTGACGAAGTCGCACTAGCTAACTAACGTTAGCTAGCAGGCAGTGCTTGAAAATTGGTTGAAACAACCAACATAAAATATAAATAATTACGCTGTGCATGTACAAATGAAGACCAGTATAAGCATCGCAAAGGGCCTCTGATACAATATAGACAGTTGACAATTCAAAAGAGGTCGATATTTCGGCAACTTAACTCTGGAACAACTCGACGCGCAGCAATGTAAGTGAATGGTGTCCAACGCCCAAATGACAGTGTTTGGAACTATTCCGATCTTCATATCCCGGAAGTAGGCGGTTAAAAGCGCCGCCATTATTTACAACGGAGGTCTATGGGAGTGTCGCAACTCTCTCTCTCTATGGCTCTGCTCCCAATGAGCCAAATAATGAGAAAGAACCAAATTGCTTACCACAGCTATGCAGACGACACACAGCTGTACTTAGCCCTATCGCCTAACGATTACAGCCCCATTGACTCCATGTGCCAATGCATTGACGAAGTCAACAGTTGGATGTGCCAAAACTTTCTTCAGTTAAACAAAGATAAAACTGAAGTCATTGCGTTTGGAAACAAAGATGAAGTTCTCAAGGTGAACGCATACCTTCACTCTAGGGGTCAAACAACTAAACATCAAGTCAGGAATCTTGGTGTGACACTAGAGTCAGACCTTAGTTTCAGTAGTCATGTCAAAGCAATAACTAAATCAGCATACTATCATCTGAAAAATATTGCAAGAATTAGATGCTTTGTATCCAGACAAGACTTAGAGAAACTTGTGCATGCTTTCATCACCAGCAAGGTGGATTATTGTGATGGACTCCTCACTGGCCTCCCCAAAAAGACCATAAGACAGTTGCAGCTCATACAGAACGCTGCCGCTAGGATTCTGAGCAGAACCAGAAAATATGAACATATCACACCAGACCAGATCACTCAGATCATTAGGATCATATCATCTAGAAATACCAAGGGTTCACTCTAAACATGGCGAGTCCGCTTTTAGCTATTATGCTGGAACCAGCTTCCAGAAGAGATCAGGGGCCTGTTTCAGAAAGGAGGTTAAGTGAAAACTCTGAGTTGAAATGAGGGAAACTCTGGGTTTTCTGTTTCAGAATGGGAGGTATGTTAAACCTGAGAAAGCAGAGTAAGTCAAGCCCATTTCTGAAAGAGAGGTAACTTATACTCAGAGTCAGTTACCATGGTAGCTTACTCTGTGAACCTAACCTGGTCAGGAGCAGGTTTTCTTCGGTAAACCCAGAGTTTCTATCAGTCTCCTCCCCTTTTTTTAAAGAGGAAGTGGTGTTTAAACACCTCCTTCATTCTTTCAGTACATTTTTATTAATACAATTAATCTTTTATTAATAAATAAAATAGTGCTATTTTTAATGCATAAAAAAAAAAATTAATAAGATGAAGTCTATATAACTCCTTAACTGGCAACTGAAAATACAGTAGTAGATTAGAGTTACATAATGTAGTTCTAAACAAATTCTACAGAATTAAACTGTGGCATTTACTGAGAATCACTGAACTGTGTTCATCTGTGCACCAGAAGTGGATGGACCGTCCTCCTGCTGTTCTTCCACACTCTGGGTGGGGGGAGAGATAAGAATACCTGTTTATACTTAGATTTAAACTTTGATAGGCTACTCCACATAAAAATGTGAAATAATCAGAATGTGTAGATTGTTTGATGTGTAGACACATAATATTAGCATTACCTCTGTAGGCCTCTCTGTGGCAGCAGAAACTCTTTATCCCCATCGTCCTGTGAAGATGAGCATTTGGTTGAGTGCACTTTATAACACTATTTGTCATAATTTAGTAGGCTACTTACAACTGCCTGGGGTTCTGTTGGGACAGGAGGCTCCAAAAGACAGATATTACCATCAGAATCTGTTGGGACCAACAAAAAACCCAACCCAAAGTAAAATAAATGGAAATATCAAAAATAACACGTATGTAAACCTCTACATTTTATGAAGGCCCTTGGATCTTGGGGAGTGACTGGCTCTGAAGTCCCTCCAGGAATTCCCTCAGCCAAAAATGCTGCTGCACTGCTAGACACTGGATGCTTTAGTTATTTAATATGTCAAATGTTTGTAAAGTCAGGTAGCCTACACCCATGTACACTCAAGCCTTACTTGATTGAATTATGTTTTTATATTTAATTTTCAGCTGCTGCCATGTTCTTTTAATACCTGCAGGATTGCCCCTACATGAAAATTTAAATGAGGTTGAATAACATACTGTTCTTCCAGTTTCACCTCTGATATTATAACAGTTGGGTAAGTTACTTGTATTACTACTACAAATGACATCTTCAACCGTGTAATTAGATTAATGTAATAATGACTATCTTTAGAAAGTATTGGTCTACTTATTACTAAATCCCATATCAACCATTTGAACAATACAAGGAGAGACAAGAAACTGCACTTTTAATGCTTTCAAATAAACAATATACAATTGCATGAATTATTCTTGAATTGACCAAAGTGTGTAGAGGGAGAATGTTACATTAAAAATATACCTTTTAAAAAATGTATGTTAAATATACAGAATTGTTCTATAGTCTAAAATAATTACATCAGATTTTACTTTAAATTACAGAAGAATTAAGAGTAATCCCTTTAATTAAATTACAGTATTAATGTTCTAATACTGTAAAATTACAGTAATAATGTTCGTACTGGTGAGAAATATGAAGACCTCTTTTTGTCTGCCGCTGTTGCCATGGTGACTCTGTTTCACTGTGAATATCTGTGCTCCATTGATAATGGCTTTTTATAGTTGTGGTGCACGCGCTTAACTCAGAGTAGGTCAACTCAGAGTTGATTGAACTAACTCATTTCAGCTGTTCTTTAACCGAAAACTCAGAGTTTACCATCTCAGGGTAAGTCAACTCAGAGTTCAAGTTTTAACTCAGAGTTGGTTGAACCTCCTTTCTGAAACAGGCCCCAGATGTGCTCCTACAGTGGTCACATTCAAATCCAGACTCAAAACACTTCTGTTTAGCTGTGCATTTACTGAATGAGCACTGTGCCGCTGTTCTTCCGACTGTTTGTACTGTACTGTATTTTATTTTTCTAAGCTGTTTTAATTATTCTTATTTCTTTTAATTCTTTTAATTTCTTCTATGTAAAGCACTTTGAATTGCCATTGTGTATGAAATGTGCTATATAAATAAACTTGCCTTGCCTTACCATGGTAACTGACTCTGAGTATAAGTTACCTCTCTTTCAGAAACGGGCTTGACTTACTCTGCTTTCTCAGGTTTAACATACCTCCCATTCTGAAACAGAAAACCCAGAGTTTCCCTCATTTCAGGGTTAACATACTCAGAGTTTTCACTTAACCTCCTTTCTGAAACAGGCCCAAGGTAGAAGGAAAATCTAATTAACCTACAACAATAAACACAAATAAACAACAGAACACTCTTACCTTACTTCCTAGCTAACAAAGAAACAGGAGAAAATGGGAATAAAAGAAAATGAATAGCAGACAAACAACTCAAAGCTGTCACTACAGCCACAACACATTTAAGTTTGAGCTTGTTTCTAAGCTTAACACATCAAGCTGCTGTCACTACAGCCATAACACCACATTTAAGTTTAACACACCAACAAGTGCAACACTCTGGGACTGGCAACATCAACAGTCTCAAGCCTTCTTCTTCTTCTTCTTCTTCTTCTAATGGAGTTTAATGGCGGTTGGCAAACCAACTTTTGGTGCATTACCGCCACCAACTGGACTGGAGTGTGAAGCACTAATAATCGCTTAGAAATTAACAATTTAAACAATAGTGTGTAAGAGATTGAGGTTTTTTTTTTTTTTTTTTACCAATTTTTTACCAATTTTTTACATTAAAAAGGAAAAATAATATATATATTTAAATGTTATATTATTTTAAACCCATTACTTTAAATTCTCCAATATACTCCTATTGCTTTAAAATATTTCATAATAACACGATATATTTTATCTTGTTCTGCATGCATTTTCAATAGGCTTTCCATATTAAATAATACAACCCCCAATTTTCTTCCTTCCTTCATAAGTTCTAACCTTTCTTTTACATATTTTATACATTTAATTAACACATGTTCAATTGTTTCTGCCTGATCACAATAATTACATTTACCCGTTTTATGTTTTCCTATTTTGAACAATGACCGATTTAGTCTAGTATGCCCTATTCGAATGCAATAAATAATTGTATCTTCTTTTCTATTCCTAAAAACACTTCTTCCATTTCCTACTTGTTTCTGTATACTATACATATGTCTACCCTTGTTATCACTATTCCATTCTTCTTGCCATTTGTCTCTCTGGCTCTGCTTAAATACTGGATCCTCTTGCCACTGATGAGGAGCAGCTGGTAGGTCCCATCACCTAAATAAGGACAGGGAGGAGCACAGGAAGTTGGACAGAACATACAATTAAAAACTACAACTCCCAGCAGGCCGTTGGGTCCACTGGCAGCACACACAGTACATCAATAAATAACACTTACACATTATTGTAAAACACAAATACATACGTCCTGGGACGTAACATTACTTTGCCTGTACTATACAGTATTTATAACTAGCTTTAACAATAAAAGCCTAGAAGTTGCACAACTCTTCTAACTCTTCTGAGTGACTGTAACATGCTTTTCATTTAGAGTTTTTTACTGTAACCTTTTTGGCTTTTACAGGTGGACTAATGTATTTTTACAGTATGCAAGAACTGAATATACAGACATTCAATACTATACAATATTCAGTACTATGCTATACTGGCAGTGCATACAGTATTTATTCACCTTACTACTGTAAGTTGTCATTACTATACTTTTTTACATAATTGCAAAATGAATTTACTATGTGACAATATACTGTTTTGTGTTTAAGATATTGAGAAAGTGGGTGATGGTTTTGAGGAATTAGTTTTAGCAATTCTGTGTCCACGTGTGGGTTAGACTTCCTAATGTCTCATTACAGCAGAGGCAGTGGCTGCTTTCACTAAACTCTGCTGGATAAGATGGTGGGAAACTAGTCTCAGCCTCTGACATCACGCCCCTACTTCAGGAGTTTCCGTCTGTTTAAAGGATTAGTCCACCTTAAAAATGAAAATTTTCCGATAATTTACCCACCCTCCTATGCCATCCAAGATGTTCATGTCTTTCTTTCTTCAGTGGAAAAGAAATTAAGTTTTTGAGGAAAACATTTCAGGATTTTTCTCCACACAATGGACTTCAACGGTAACCAAATTGTTGAAGTCCAAATCAATGCAGTTTCAAAGGGCTCTGCACGATCCCAGCTGAGGATAGGGTCTTATCTAGCGAAACAATCGGCCATTTAAAAAAAAAAAAAAAAAATGAATATACTTTTTACCACAATTGTTCATCTTGTGCTGGTTTGCCACACGTCAGGCATTACGTAATCACGTTGGAAAGGTCACACTGGACGCAGGCGGAAGTAACGCTCCATTGTTTAAGCGTGGAGAAGGAGGATCGTTCAAATGTTATTGTATGTTGAATGACATATTTATGTCTTTTTCTCAGTTTTTTCTTTAAAATGGTCCTTTCGTGTGCGTATCCTGGATGTTTAAATCAATGGGGCGGTACTTCCGCCTGCGTCCAGTGTGACCTTTCCAACGTGATTACATAATGCCTGGCGCGTCACAGACCAACACGAGACGAACAATTAAATCTGTTTTGTCTAATAGACGTTCTGACTGGACGTTTTACATTTTAAAGAATTAGTCAGCTCTTTTAGAATTAGTTGGTTAAAAAATGTCTTTGTAGTAATAGCTCAATTTGTTACTATATCCCCAATGCCATATTTCGTAGATTAGGCGGTTTAGAGTTTCCTTTAAAATGTAATTTCACCCCTTCTAAATTACAGATTTCTCTCTCCAAATTTCACCAACAAGTTTTACTTGCTTGGAAATTGTGTTATGTGCACAATTTTTCTCCCCACAAAGAAATTCTGTGGAATAATTTGAATATTTTAATCCGAAACAAATCATTTTTTATGGATGATAGAGGTATTGTTTTTGTTTTGGATTTATTTAAAAATGATGGCAGTATACTGGAATATGAAGAATTTATGACTTTGAATTTATGAATTTTCCTCTGCCTGCAAGAACTTTCAATTCTGTCATCAAAGCTCTGTCTCCAAGTTATGAGCATTTATTTAAAACACACCTTTTCTTTAATGAGCAAAAAACAATTATGCCCAAACTTTTTTTGGATGGAGTTAGCCTTATTTATAAAAAATGTAATAGTAAACTTATAAAGCTATTGTTACATTACACAGTTTACACATCCCCTCAATGTAAATTTTTCTGGAATAATTGTTTTGACAGTATTCACTGGAAGAGGGCGTGGTTACTCCCAGAGAAATACTGTATGTCCAATAAAATTAGAGAGGTACACTTTAAGATTCTTCATAACGTTTACCCAACCAACTCACAAATTGCCTCTTTTGTTGATCTCTCTGACATGTGTGTATTTTGCAAAGTTGAGGAAGAAAATTTGCTTCATTTATTCTACCACTGTAATCAGGTTAAGCCTCTTTGGGAGACCTTGGGTTCACTGTAAAAAAAAATTACATCCAAGTCAAAAATTTCAAGTGACCGATAACATCTAAATTTTTCAATTAGTCTGACGTATTATTTCTCATTGAGCCAATGTTAACAAACTATTGCAACAAGAATTTCACTTGGGCCAATTGAAAAATGTAGATGTTATCGGTCACTTGGAATTTTTGATTTGGGAGGGTTAGAATTTTTTTTTACAGTGTTGTTATCTTTCTCATTTTATCAAAATGTGATTTAAACTTTTTATTGAAGGATATATTTCTCTATTTTTCTGGGAGTGACTATGCTATTGATAATGTTGTTCATTTCTTTGTGTTGCATTGTAAAAATTTTATTCACAAATACAAATTTCTCAAGACTTTGCCTAGATTTGATGTCTTTATTGCTGAGATTTCCCTTGTAAAATCTCTTAAACTCATTCATAACAGTAAGAACAACAAGTTTCTTAATAATTATGTACGTTTTATTCTTACTTGTTGAGGAGTCAGGGTTTTTTTTTTTTTTTTTTTTTTATGTATTCAGTGCAGTGCTGTTTCTTCTTTGCAAAAAAATAAATAAATAAATCTAATCCTTTAAGTCGACATCTGATTTATTGTTTGACCTGTACAGGATTCCCAGGAGACGTGTGTCTCGTTCTTTAGCGGTCTGCATGTCTGGAAACAAAGCTGACGTGATGCCAAACCCCCATCAAATAAATGCTGGATTTTCAAAAGTGTGTGAACTTTACATTTTTCAGCCCATAAACATGAAGCTTATTTAAACGAACCGTGATTGGTTGCTTTACTTGTGAGTCAGAAGGCCTCTTGTTTGGTCCTTGGCAAATGAAAGTTGATTGAGTCCAGATCGTCTGCGGTGAGTCTGAAGGTCTGGCTACATGAGACCAGGAAAAGACTCATGGGTAAAGTCAGCTAATTAGGAAATTTTTTTTTTTTTGGTAAACTGTGTATGAAATGCAAATAAACCTATTCTACACGTTTTAAACAAATGTTCAAGGTCTCTTTTATCTCCAACTACAGTTTCGAAGGAATATATATATATATATATATATATATATATATATATATATATATATATATATTATATATATATATATATATTAGGGCTGTCAATCGATTAAAAATTTTAATCGCGATTAATCGCATGATTGTCATGAGTTAACTCGCGATTAATCGCATTTAATCGCACATTTTTTTATTTGTTCTAAATGTACCTTAAATGAATACTTTTCAAGTTTGTAATACTCTAATCAACGTGGGCATGGATAAATATAGATGCTTTATGCAAATGTATGTTTATTATTGAAACCATAGTCAATATAGAGCATAAGGACGAGACATGTTTCAAAGGTAATAGATGTTTTTCAAAGAACTTGTTCATGTCTATTAGACACATGTAGAAAGAAGAAAAAAATGCCAGGTTACCATTACTTCTCTTTCTTTGCACTGAGCAATTTACTAACACAAACATGTTTAGATTTTGCATGACAGGGCAGCTCTTCTGAAAATGCTAAATGTACATTTATTATTTATTATTACATTGTAGTTTGTCTCTCTCTGTGCCCATTTTGATGAAGTTAAATTCTCAATAAAACTGTTTTCATTGGTATATTTTACTGTTTCTGTTGTCAAACAACGGAATGAATTTGAAATGGTGACTGAAACGCGACCCATTAAGACATAACCAGCTCTCCCTTCCAAGATGTTAAGTTAATCTGCACAACAAATCTGATAATCGAGCCGTCATCTGGTGAAATCAAATTCACATAAGATAAAGACAATATCTGTGCTCTGATTTCGGCTATACTTGTAAAATTAGTGAAGCAACATAATATCTGTGCTTAACTGAATTAAAGCGCTGCTCCTCCGCGCGAGAGAGAGAGAGAGAGAGAGAGAGAGAGAGAGAGAGAGAGAGAGAGAGAGAGAGAGAGAGAGAGAGAGAGAGAGAGAGAGGCGCGCGCGTGCTGATAGAGCAGTACCGGCGGTACCAGTAGATTCTCAGAAACTAAATAAGGTTTGGGCGCTTTGTTGAAGGGAAAAAAATCGCTAAAGGGGTCTGCATTGTCGCTAAGTTGGCAACACTGTGTATCTCTATTTCTCCAACTAGGGGTTGGGCCACGGGTCAAACAGAAAATATGCGCTGCGTTAATCGCGCGGTAAAAAAATTAGTGCCGTTAATATGATTTTGCGTTAACGCGTTATTAACGCGTTAACTTTGACAGCCCTAATATATATATATATATATATATATATATATATATATATATATATATATATATATATATATATATATATATATATATATATATATATTATATATATTTATATATACAGAGATTCATACAGCCATTTTCATTTAAATTGGGTAAAGTGCAATTTGTGAAGTGGGACACACATTTTCATGTAGCGTGTGCTCTGATAATACTATTGCTTACAACAGGATATTGTAAATCAATATATATTTTGTTTAATGTAAAAGAATACATTTTACATTTAATCAAAACACATTCTTGGATTAATGATGATGATGATGATGATGTTTCATGCTCAGATCTGTGTTCCTTTTTAAATGTATTATATTTTATTGAATAGGATGTCCCTCTTTTACTGAATTTACTGTCCTGTTTTATCTAACATGTTAACATAAAACAACAAAATAACAAAACTTTATACTTTAAAAAAAAATCGAACAAAGAAACTTGCACATCATTGCATGAAACTGAATTATCACATGAACAGGTGTAATAAAAATGTATACTGTAGATTGAAATAGTTTGTATTAGAATTTAAACTTTAAACATTTGAATAGACTTAAACCATGTACAGCCACAGAACATGTGTTTCTCCAGCTCTTGAGTAGTGACCACAGTCACATGATGTACATTTGACCAATCAGTGGAGTTAAACTCAGCCCTGAAGAGAGAACTGTCTATACTGCTCTTTTCTCTCTCCTCACTGCAACCTCTTTCTCACGTGTACTTTCAATCTGCCGGAGTTTGGCATCTCAAATTATCATGTGGTCTCTGACAACGACACACCAGAGACATAAATACTGCTGTATTGAAGCAGTGCTGTTTCATTAATTCAAAGTTCCAAAGCACGATTGAGAGGAAACATGGAGACAAAGAAATTTTTCGTTTATTTGTTCACAGTTTCATCATTCCTCTTGCAGGGTAAGACATTTATTTATTTCTCATTAGGTCAACGAAAAAAGAAAAATAATGAGTTTATAGAGTTACCTGCTCGACCCACTAAACATCAGACGTCTATTGGACAGGCAGATCATGTCTATATTGCGTCAGTCGGTCCAAGACCAATTTTTGACCTTTATGCAACGTGCAATCTAGGTCTGCTATTTGGACATCTAACCATGACCCCACCTGGACGTCAATATAATGTTCAATATTTGAACGCCGGAATAGGTAATTTTCTGGATGTTATGTGGACGTCTAAGACAGGTGCAGGAAATTGACATGATCTAGGTTTGCAAAGTTACCTCCAAATGAGGTCTTTTCTACGTCATGTTTGGAAGTCAGATTTTGGTTCCCTGAAGGTGCAGACTGTGACGCCATGTGGACGTTTAAGACAGGTGCAGGGAATTGACATGAACAATGAATGTATGGAAATGTTTGATTGACTGAGGCATTAATCATTGACATGCTTAGCTTCGTAAATGCATTTTTTAATGTTAAATATTAACATTGTTTTTCAACGTGATTCATGAGGAGCCTAGGTCTAAAGCAGAAGTAGTTTGCACGTCGACGTCGTGATGACGTCCGGAATTGGTCTGCATATATATATATATGAAACAGGAAGTCCCGCCTGCGGTATGGTAGTTCCACAGGAAACACCACAGGAAAAGTGAACGGCAGCAACTTCAAGCAAGAGACAAATCTGAAAAATCCTTGTTTTCAAGGTAGGTTTGGTCAACTTAGTGAAGTTTATGTTAAATAATGCATTACTAATTTTAGCAGTTTTAGCGTTATTGTCTTAAACTAGCCTACCTAAACCTGTTGTGGTGTAGGGAGTGCATCTCCACCAGCTAGCGTTAGCTAAACATTGGCCATAGTTAGCCTACTTTTGAAAACAACTTTCGCACTGCACCGAAGCTTAACAAGTAGCAGCTAACATCATTCATCATAAACCCCCCTGACTGACATGACTGTGTGTATGCAGAATATTATTTGTGTATGTGTTTGTGGCCACAGAACATACTTTCAGAACATACTTTCACAGAAACTATTGATTTCTAAATGTAAATGATTTTCCTTTAGACTCTTCTCTAATGCCGTAATGGCATCTTTTAATATGAAGGGGAGGGGGCAAAAAGGCAAGAGGCCTTTCTGAAACACAAAAATATACAGAGCACTACAAGGTAAGGCCAGATAAAAAAAGAATGAGGGACTTGATGTATGACTGCAGAGTGCCTTTGTATGATAGTAATTATGTGTGTTTTTGTACTTGTATGGAGTTATGAAGTTCGACCAAACTGCTACGGAGGACTCCATTAGAACTTTCACCTCAGAAAGAAGTGGAGGTGGAGGGTTCACTCCACATAGTCACTGATCATGTGCTGAACACAGAGAATATATATATATATATATATACACACACACACACACACACACACACACACACACACACACACACACACAGCTGTCAGTTACTCAGTCACTCAACTTTTGCACCTTGTTTTTCACAGATTCAGTTTAGCACTTGTGTGATAGTTGTGTTTAACTGAAATTGTACAGACCATACAGTCAGGGGCGTAGCACCAAATTTTGGGCCCTGGGTACAAACCATCTTGCTGGGCCCCCGTACCAAATACCATAGTGATACCAATGGGTGGGGTATTGCATTTTTATCATAAAAACACTTAAAATGTAAACAAAATAAGCCACAGTCTGATTAATATATTTTTGTTTTATTGTCAAAAGAAGGCTACAAGTTAATTGATGATTATTTGTCTGTTTAAAATAAATGCAGACTATAGAATCACAAGGTACACTAACCGCCAAACTAGACATTCAGTCTTTGAATTACGTTTTTAAAATAAGTCATTTTCAATCATTAAGATGTGCATTAAACTGAGAACAATCCTGTACTTAATGTAAGAGCGTGCGCGAGCTAATTTGCATAACATTGCGGTAAAATAGGCGCTAATGATCTGTGTTTTCGCGGGTGTTAGATTTTGACAATGGAGGGAAATATACAGTGTTTTCATGTAAACTTCTGACTCTGGGGAGAACTGCAGCAGAAGAGGAGAGCTGCGCAGCTGCCT
Source organism: Leuciscus idus (assembly GCA_021554675.1). Lineage (NCBI taxonomy): Eukaryota > Metazoa > Chordata > Actinopteri > Cypriniformes > Leuciscidae > Leuciscus > Leuciscus idus. Next base: position 10,648,427 of record CM038625.1, on the reverse strand, counting down.
GGAGTGGCAGTGTGTTGAGCTCCCAGCTCCGCCTCCGTCTGCTTCTCACTCCGTTATTTACCCAAACATTGTTTGCTCGCTATGTAGGTTGTGATACTATAAAGTATTGATATATAATTCAAATAGAGTACGAACATAAATGTATGCTATTCTACCTGGAGTAGATATTTATGTTAAAACAATGTCAATGCTCGATGATGCATTTGGAGCTCACCTTTCTTTTAAAAAAACTGAGTGAGCAACTGCTTGCCCTCATTTGCCTTTCTCTCTTTAATCTTCTTTTCTTTTCGTTTTTGAGCCCCTGATTTTCCTTTCTTAAGGAAAGACATGACTCTTCCCCTGTCTTCCTAGTTCCTATCACGGCTCACTCCAGCTCCTGTCTCATCAACTGATTCACCGACCGCAGGTCCGCAGCAGAAGCACCTGAACTGCGGGTCGTACCATTTACATTGATTCGAGAGGGGTGGTGGGGCCCTGCACAGCATGAAAATGACTTTTTTTATACCAAACCAGTGCCTAACTACAAGTTTAGTTTTGCACAGGAACTTTATTATTTGTACATAAATGCTATACAAATGTTAGTGCATATATATGTATGTATAGAAAACTGACTTCTAAGGGCCCCCCCCCCTGCCTCGGGCCCTGGGTACTCGGTACCCTTTACCCCCCCTTTACGACGCCCCTGATAATACCATCTAATTATGTATTGTTGGTTTGTTTGAACACCAGAGTTTAGAGTGACTGAATCTCCCTCCTTCACTGACACTGACACTTTATCAACACCAGACACTCCTGGAGAAGAAACAATTAACATTAGCCAAACAAATGCATAATAGTGCTTTGAAAATGCTTTCCTACATATCATAAAGATTGTGAGTAGATGTCTGGATTTATAATTTAACACAGAAGAACTTCATTGATTTACACTTTCACTCATCAGACAAAAATACACGAGTCTCATGGAGGATCTTGAACAACTTATGTTCAACTTATGTTATCTTACAACACATGAATATTATGAGTATTACCCATAATAATAATAGAAAAGTGTGCCCTTTCCCAAAAAATTAAGGTACAATGGAACGTTTATCATTTTAATCTTTATAATTTTTACTGTTTCAATCTTAAACTTCAATCAAATTACATGTTTTCTTTTACACTTTTATTCATCCAAAGCTACTTACACTACATTCAATGCACATTTGATCAGTTTATGCATCAACATTTACTCACACAGTATGAAGCCATGTTACTTTTAGAGGTTTTATCCATGTTATATACCATTTATATACAATTCTTTTCAATATGTTGGTCATGTTGTGAATGAAGCTGGGCTGGACCGCGAACTAACGGTTTCGTTTATAGAACTATATCGTTGACCAGAAAAGAGATCAGACAAACGTCTTACATTGATGGAGTAAAATACAAACAATACATGAATATCCGTCGAATATAAAGCTAATAGAGCATATTATGAAACTTTGTCGTTAGTTTTACCGGGAAAGGAGATAGTAATATAGGATATACATGTCTTACCATGCAGACGTAAGCACGTCAACAATAAGAAAAGAAATAGAGACATGCTTCATTTTCAATTTTTGCTCAAAGATGAACGCAGATTCAGTGAAGTAAAAGTGATCTGTTGTTACTCAGCATTAGTGGCGACGCCATTATTTCACGAGTTAAAATGAAACTATGAAAGTAGTCCTCGTAGTGACGTTTTGTGACGTTTTTATCTAAATACAAAATAAAAGTCTTTTCCTGGTTCTGTTTGTGCAGTGCTGCGTTAACATTTTATGGGTCATTCCTGGGATTCGGTAATATTTCAGTCCCCCAGACTTTTTAAAGTGGTGGTTCACCAAAATGAAATATTAAAAGCTTTCCACAATTCTTTGGCATGTCCATTATAATGAATACAAAATTATTGCATTTAAATAATTTTTATCATACTATATTATTTTATTCTATTACTAAGCATTTTGTCAGGTCCCTGAGGTACTTCACTGAATTTGTACTTAGAAAATACTGCACATAAAGTACACAGTGTAATTGTTTTGTGGCAATTTTGTAAGGTTTTATTTGTATTTGTGAAAAATATTTTGTCCAAAAAAAAAAAAAACCAAGATTTGATATTTGATTTAAAATGATGACTATAAAGTGATGTCTGAATTCAATACCGTCACGCCAACTATTCTCCGCCTATAATAATTTAGACTCCACCCATATGTGACATAATTTACCAGAAATGATATCATTTAGGCCTCTTTAACAACCCCTGGCTCAATTTATTACTATTTATTTTTATAATTTTTTTGTCAGTTTATTTTACTTGCTTTTTATTTAACTTGCGTTCACAGGCTTTTTGTCTACTGTTTATAATTATATTATTGTTGGTTGATTCTGTTTTGAGATGTAACTTTGTATTTGCGGTTATATCGGTTCAATAAATAAATTAAAAATATAAATAAATAAAAGGCCTCTTCAACGTGTTGCATAAGATGGTAAGTAGAATCAAACTTTTTATTTATTTTTTAGGCCAATTATATTCAAGCCTATATTTACCCAATTCATGACAACTGCAGATATGTTCCAGAAAGAAGGGCACAATATGAGGAAAAAAAGAAAAAAAAGAGATTATATATATATATATATATATATATATATATATATATATATATATATATATATATATATATATATTAAAATTAAATTAAAAATGAAGGCATTTATTGCTGATTACCACCTGAAATGTTAAGACCTAACACCATATAATTGTGGTTTTAGTTAAACATCTAAATTTACAATATTTGTTACAAAAATAAAACACACAGACACACAGACACAGAAAAACATAAATATTACATTTGTAGTTATTAAATTGTTACGAGGGACATTAAGCAGCAAGATGTTTGTTTTATAGCAAGTTTTGTGTAAAATCCTCTTTAAAACAAGTCCATTACGGGGTTGAGAATAAAAGGTGTTTAAATCTGAAAAACACTCATATTAATAAAAGGTCTTAAATGCCGGAGGTGGGAAAATACGATTTTTTTTGGGGGGGAGGTTTAATATGTGCCTAATTATGTGGGCTATTTAGAAAATAGTTTATAAGTAAAAAAAAAAAAAAAAGAAAAAAAAAAGAAATCCAAGTTGAAATATTACCGAATCCCAGGAATGAACCTAATATTTAGATTTTTTAGAATAGCTGATCAGAGAGGTAAAATTACTTTACAAATTAGTTCAGAAAAATAAAATGATCAGATAATATTGTATTATTGTAAATATAAATAAACTGAAAAATCTAAATCAAAACTCTGATACCTGAAACTTGCAGATCATTTCAGCAATAAACTTTTTACAAGTTCTCAGATCATCCAGAAAAGTTGAAGTTGACACAATGTGAATATGTTTTTAAAGTGTGTTTCTAGATTGTTCCAGAAGTGACTGTTAAAGTCTCTCATATTTACAGTCTTAAATCACACACTGTGTCAAATATGAAACAGTAATAATGTGAAGAAAAGCTTCAGGGTTTGAATGTTTCTAAGAATTTAAGACATAAATATTAGAAAAAATGTAATTATTCTCACAATAATCAAATCATTTATTTTATGGTAAAATTGTCCTTTATAACTTTTTACATTATAATCACAGAAAATCTATATAAAGCTCAACAAAAATAATTTATAAATATTAAATATTTGATGTTTTGCACGTCATGTGACCATCAACCATGTGATTGTGTCGTTTAATTATTGAAATAAACTTAAGCAAAACCTTTAAGTGTGTGTGTAGTTCAGTGTGACGTGTTGAAGGTGTTTACTGAAATATAATAATAATAAACTTATTTTTGATCAGTTAGTTGCTAAGGCAACATTTTGTTTAGTTTACGTTTTAGTACTAAAACTGTATGAATGTATAAATAAAAATGTATGAAACTATAGACAAATATTTTGTTTAAAAAAAAAAATATATATATATATAAAAAATCAAAATGACAAACTTGAACTAAATAAAATGAACTCAAAAAAGAAATATAATTCAAAACTAATTCAAAAAATTATTAACAACTATATTATATATTAATAACTATATTATATACTATATTAAATATATGAGTATATTAATGATGTAAAACAAGAATAGAACAATCTTTTCACTGAAAATATAAATTGCTTAAATAATGATCATTTATAATAATGAAGTAATTTATTTAAAATGTTGCATTTATTCCCATTCTGTTATTAAAAGCAAAAGTAAAAATGATACACTTACAAACATGTGAGAAACATAAAGAGTAAAAGTGACATTTCAGATTCTGAGTTGTAATGAACTAAATAAACCAGCTCTGCCTGAATCACAACACAAACATTGTTTTGTTTTTTTAGCAAAATAATGTGTATAAGTTTTTATACACTTTTCACATTGTATTATGCAAATATACAATGATAACAAGTCAAGTAAAAACTGACAGTACAAGATGTGTAGTGCAAATCTTCTTTATATTAGTGCATTTAATACATTTGTAGATTAAATAATGATGTTGACTGTGCCGAGAGCTCATGTCGGTTTCTCTTAAAGGTACAATATGTACGAATTTTGCATTAAAATATCCCAAAATCTCAAGGCCAGTGTTATATATTTTGTTAAGTTGATTACTTACAATATCCCAAATGTTTCCAACTATTTTTAAATCGTGAGAAAATTGTGATTTTAACCAACCAGGGTTAGAGCCAGGGGAGAGCTGGGAGTCGCCAGTCAATGGCGTCATATCCGCGTTCAGGGGCGTAGCACCAAATTTTGGGCCCTGGGTACAAACCATCTTGCTGGGCCCCCGTACCAAATACCATAGTGATACCAATGGGTGGGGTATTGCATTTTTATCATAAAAACACTTAAAATGTAAACAAAATAAGCCACAGTCTGATTAATATATTTTTGTTTTATTGTCAAAAGTAGGCTACAAGTTAATTGATGATTATTTGTCTGTTTAAAATAAATGCAGACTATAGAATCACAAGGTACACTAACCGCCAAACTAGACATTCAGTCTTTGAATTACGTTTTTAAAATAAGTCATTTTCAATCATTAAGATGTGCATTAAACTGAGAACAATCCTGTACTTAATGTAAGAGCGTGCGCGAGCTAATTTGCATAACATTGCGGTAAAATAGGCGCTAATGATCTGTGTTTTCGCGGGTGTTAGATTTTGACAGGGGAGGGAAATATACAGTGTTTTCATGTAAACTTCTGACTCTGGGGAGAACTGCAGCAGAAGAGGAGAGCTGCGCAGCTGCCTGGAGTGGCAGTGTGTTGAGCTCCCAGCTCCACCTCCGTCTGCTTCTCACTCCGTTATTTACCCAAACATTGTTTGCTCGCTATGTAGGTTGTGATACTATAAAGTATTGATATATAATTCAAATAGAGTACGAACATAAATGTATGCTATTCTACCTGGAGTAGATATTTATGTTAAAACAATGTCAATGCTCGATGATGCATTTGGGACATTCTACCAGAAACGTACATTATCTGTCCTTGAATTGTTACAGTGAATAAAAAAGTATTTCATCCAAAAATTTCTAAAACTGGCTCATAGTTGATTTCTGTGAGTTGTTCTGTAAAGGAATATGTCATTCATTAGGTTCTCAGATATTTTTTTCTTTATTAAAAACACTTTTGAAAATTACAAATCCTGTCCATGCCCTTGTCCTCAGCCAAATTGGAGCTACAGCTTTCATAGTTTTGTTATGCTACAAACTGTTATTTAAAAAAAAAAAACTCATCAATAACAAGTTTAAGCTGTTATCATTCACATCAACTGATCAAAAACATAAAATTATATATAAATTCTACAAATAAATTCTATTTTACAACTGTCCCCATGTTTTGGTCAGTCCTGTCACGTTTACATAAAACTCTACATAAAATGTGTGAAATACACCTTTAAGGGTATCACTCAGAGGAAGTGACATCATTTGACCCAGGTGAAGCTTACATTGATTAAGGCTGAATTGTTTCATTGAATTGTATGATTTTAAGCTTGTTTTTGTATGTTTTTTTTAGGAAGACGAGCTAAAGGGTCAGGCCCTGTCACGGTTAAACATTCCAGAAAATAATGAAAATGTTTTAAATCCAAAACATGTCTAAAAAGGTTATTGAAATTCCTTGCTTGCATGTTAACAGTTTTTATGCTAGCATGCTAGCAGGCTGAGTAATGGCAGTTTACAATGGCCAACCGTCAGGCCCTGTCACATCAGGCCCTGTCACATTCCTGTGTGACACGGCCTTACAAATTAATGTTATTGTTCTTTTTTATTACATTTATTGCATATGTTATGTATTTAACGCATGCAATAGTAAAATGAAGGCCAAGGTGCTTGATTTTTATACAACTGTGGCCATGGAAGTGATTTAAACACCTAAATTCAATTATTTGGAGGGCTGTCCCAATACTTTTGGCAATATTATGTATGTCCTTGGCTGAATTTTACCATAGTCTAATATTACTTTAACATTAAAATTATAATAATAATTTAAAAAAGAAATGCCAATCAAAACTTAAATAAAGAACACAAAACATAACTTTTTCTGCATCATCAAAATCCATAAAGTCAGTCCTGTCACAGTACCGTCAGTCCTGTCACGCCATGGTCAGTCCTGTCACACAGGAAATTATGACAAAAGTGTACTATTTGAGGAAATATTAATTAATTAATCTCTTTAACTGTGTAGATGAAGGTGGGGGTATATATCCACTACTATGTTTTTATAAAAATCTCCTATGTAAAGGTAGTTATTTTACAACTATATGAGTGCCTGCGGGTATTCTGTGATTTTGTGTACTACAGTTGACCGAAAAGTTACTTATATTTCTTAAAGGAATTATAAAACCATGTTAGATACAATCAGGGACATGTGATCAATAAGAAAATGCTATCTGTATCAAAGAAATTCATTAGGAAACCATTCTAACATATACAAATTTGTCTGTGACAGGGCCTGACATTTTAGGGGTGAAATGCGTATAAAAATGTATTTTATTTAATCATAAAAACATGCTGAGATGGGATGATATGTGTTTCTCATAGTTTAACATGTCCTCCATATGTCTCAACGTTCAGATTTAAGAAAAATATATTTTTTCCCCCAAGATTTTTTAAAGTGGAAATGTACGTTTCTGGTAGAATGTCCCATTTGGAGCTCACCTTTCTTTTAAAAAAACTGAGTGAGCAACTGCTTGCCCTCATTTGCCTTTCTCTCTTTAATCTTCTTTTCTTTTCGTTTTTGAGCCCCTTATTTTCATTTCTTAAGGAAAGACATGACTCTTCCCCTGTCTTCCTAGTTCCTATCACGGCTCACTCCAGCTCCTGTCTCATCAACTGAACTGATTCACTGACCTCAGCCGCAGGTCCGCAGCAGAAGCGCCTGAACTGCGGGTCGTACCATTTACATTGATTCGAGAGGGGTGGTGGGGCCCTGCACAGCATGAAAATGACTTTTTTTATACCAAACCAGTGCCTAACTACAAGTTTAGTTTTGCACAGGAACTTTATTATTTGTACATAAATGCTATACAAATGTTAGTGCATATATATGTATGTATAGAAAACTGACTTCTAAGGGCCCCCCCCCCTGCCTCGGGCCCTGGGTACTCGGTACCCTTTACCCCCCCTTTACGACGCCCCTGTCCGCGTTACCCTCGGTTTCCGCTCGTACTGCGTGGAGTCCTGGACAAATGCGGAAGTTGTAGTTGTAGCGTCTATCAAGCAACGTTAGCTTGTTTCGTGCAGCTGGTTCTGTCGACAAAGCATGCTTAATTTGATATTTTCCAAATGTAGCATTCGGTAATAGTTATGTTTATGTAAGGAAAGTATTATTGATTTGTGTTTAACGTTAGTTTATTGACATTGTTTAGCTGGTGTTATATATGGCAATGTAAATAAATATAGCATGTGTTATACATAAAGATTAATCAGTATGCAGACATCCCAACCTGCAAAAAGTAATTTCAGGGAGGTATCCCGAAGCCAAGTCAAAATTTGCTCTGGTTTCACATCATCTTGGTTCTCTGGATTGACCACTGACAGATTTGTCAAGATTTGGTCTCTCATTGGGAACTTTTCTTTTACTTTTTGAAAACTTCTGACATAGAATGCTCGGGCATCTTTGAAGAATTGCTCCGTCTTGTGAGTGGAGAGTGCTTCCTCACTTAGCAAATGCCTCCTCGCCAAGAACCCAACAAAAAGTTATTCATCTGGACAGTGAATTTCAGGGTTGCTCACATCTATCTCCTGCTATTTCAGTTCTCTCAATACCTTTGGCACAATAAATCTGCTTGCTATGTCATGCAGGAGTTCTTCTACACTGTCATTTAACTTGAAAAGAACTGGTGTCTTGTTTTGAAAAATCTAATTAAATTGATCAAAGCACTGTGTGACATTGTGGAGAAAACAAGTGTAAAGTTTCATAGTGGGGTCTGTCAGCCTCTTCTGAATGTCACAGGACTTCTGATTCTCACTATGTGATTCAAAATAAGAACTAAAGGCTGGCCATTGGTTTAGCAGATGGTCCAAACCTTTTCCCAAAGAAAGCCAACGTGTTGGACAGTGCTTTTGTACTCTCTGCTGGGCTACATTGCAAAAGTCCTGAAACTCCTTAAGGTCTTCTCTTGTTTTTGAACTTTTCTTAAAGTAGTAGTAGATATCAATTAGCAATTCCTCAGGTGACACTGAGAGCTCTTTAGCAGCAGTTTTGGCACATGTGTTAACCAAGTGACTTGGACAGCCAACACTGTATATATAAGGTGTCTGGGCTTTCACTCTTGTTAAGACAGAGTTGTTTTTACCAATCATGACATTGCAGTTGTCACTGCTGAATCCTACACAATTAGACCATTCAAGGCCTTTGTCATGCATGGATGATGCAATGCAGTTGAATATGTTGGCAGCTTTGGCATCATTGCACACTGGCATGTCTACAAATCCAACTTTCACCTTATCCTGTGCTTCACTGGTTATGTTCCACAATAAAAGATGTGAAATACATCTCAGCTGTAGTCACCTTCTCAGTGAGACTTTGCCTATCTGAATGGAAGAACTGAGATATATTGGAGCAGCCTTCCCTGCGCTTATAGCCTCCCTAACATGTTGTGGTCACTAAAAGATATAAAAGCATAATATATTATTTCTATAAGCTATAGGCCTATGCAATTATTCGTTAATTATGTTTAAATATTTAGATTACTTTTACTATTTATATAAGCTGCTTATACTATTTATGTAAACTGCTTTTATTTATTTTCCATTGCAACTTTAAACAGGTCTAAGGAGTTTGTTGTTTTCATGTAGCCTTGGCAACTAGCCTGAATACTATATGCACATGAATATAAATTTGTTGAACTCACCTCAACATGCCTTTTGCAATCATTTAACCCGCCATGGGCAATGCTGAAGTCGCTGTTACAAATAGTGCAGCGAGCAAGACTGTCATTATGTTTGACACTTATAAGACAGGGGTACACTTTCGTGTAGTCTGCCGTAAAATGTGTCTTGTACTTTTTTTTTTTTTTTTTGTGGCACTCTCCCTCTGCCATGGTGCTCCTGTTTCTAGATAGACATAACTGATTAATTTGGTTCGGGAGAATAGATAAAAGCCCGCCCACATTGACAATTGATTGGTTTATTTGCCGAAACAGGCCAATCAGGATGCTCTCTGTCTTGCATGCATGCGCTTCGCACACACGCACACACACGCAAGGTCTCTCACTCCCTCTCCCTCTCTGCCGTGCGCGCGCTACACGGTTTGAAACACAGTCTCTGTCTCGCATGCGCGCTCTTGCTCGCTCGCTCTAGATTCCGGGAGATTTTAACTAATTTGCGGGCATCAGGGAGCCGCGATCAATATGCGGGAGACTCCCGGAACTTCCGGGAGACTTGGGATGTCTGCAGTGCTTTAAGTGGCCTGAAAGAGGTGCCGGTACTCTATTATTTTTATATATATATATATATTTTTTTTTTTTGCTGCTCCCCTGAGGTAACAACAACTATATTGGGGTTTTATATACAGAAGTCAACAGACAACCTTGTAAAAAATAATAAATCCTTTTATTAGTTTGTGGATTTGTTTGAGCTAGAAAGAGCTACTGAACATAAATAAAATGTGCAAAAGGGTATTGAAAAAAATACTCTTACAAAAAAAAAAAAAACTCTTACAAAGAGCTACAGTAGAAAGAGCTACTGAACATAAATAAAATGTGCAAAAGGGTATTGAAAAAAATACTCTTACAAATAAAAAAAATACTCTTACAAAGAGCTACAGTAGAAAGAGCTACTGAACATAAATAAAATGTGCAAAAGGGTATTGAAAAAAATACTCTTACAAATAAAAAAAATATCTTAGAAAGATCTACAGTAGAAAGAGCTACTAAACATAAAATGTGCAAAAGGGTATTAAAGAAAATACTCTTAGAAAGAGCTACAGTAGAAAGAGCTACTGAACATAAATAAAATGTACATAAAATAAATTATAAAACATAATAACATAGTAACCACAGAACAGTAGAACATAAACATGAAGATGGTCTTGAAGATGGTTCATTTCTTTACCCCTGAAAAATATACAAAAGCAGATTCAGAAAAATACAATCAAAGTACACCAAATGAAAAATGAGAAATACTGTACAAATCATTTTACCTAGAAAAGGCTCCAGCACGTTTTGGGCTCCACTTTCCTTGCACTTTGGGCTTCGCAGTTTGTGGATGCTGCACTTCTCCTCCCTAGTGCCAGCCATGTCTGCACATACATTTGTGCATTAAACTGATCCAAGGGTGGTCCGTTGCATTTCAGGAAGATCAGATTTGAAAGCCTTTTGATGTCGAGAGAGTTTCTTTTATCTGTCAAAGTATCATTCATTGAGCTGAAAGCTCGCTCGCATTCACTTGTTGATACTGCAATGGTGTGTACAGCTTTAAGGAGAGGCTTCAGGGCTTCTGGTGTCTTGGAAGCTTTAAGGTCTTTATACTACCTAAATCCTAGGACACTTTCCCTCTCCCCAACTCTGAATCTCTGACATAAACGTCTGACTGCTGCATCCCCATATTGAATATCTAGAGATGCAGGCCAGGAGTCAGACTGGAGGACCTTGATGTCTGAGAGGAGGTGACTATCTGTCTTCATACTTTCATACTCCCTAAATCCTAGGACACTTTCCCTCTCCCCAACTCTGAATCTCTGACATAAACGTCTGACTGCTGCATCCCCATATTGAATATCTAGAGATGCAGGCCAGGAGTCAGACTGGAGGACCTTGATGTCTGAGAGGAGGTGACTATCTGTCTTTTCAGAAGAGGTTCTACTGACATGTGAGGAAGTTGTTGGAGTCATCCTGCACTTAACATTTTCAGCCAGGCTGCGGAAAAATTGCCCAGGGTTGATTTGTATAACCCTCTGATTTTCATGCAGGCATACATTTCTGAAGATTTTCTTCTTTTCAGCTTCAATGGCAGTTTGTGTGTAGGGACCAGGTGTGGATACCATTGACTCAAACACCCGGATTTGTCGGTCCAGCTGCCTGTCGGCTTGATCCAAAGTCATGTCCCGTCTCTGGAGCATTCTTGAGAGGTCACTGAGTTCTGTGAGAGCGTCATACATGATGCCAAGATTGACCACAAAAGAAACAGAAGTGAGAACATCATTGAGTCCTTTGTATTTCGCTCTCTCTCTTGAGTCCCTGCTGGTATCAGCAGCAGCACTTGTAAAGTGTACCTGCAGAGCTTGGTAGTTCTCCCATACTGCTTTCACTGTTCTCTCGCTTGAAGCAACCCAACGCACTGATAAAACACGGCCTATCACAAGGAGACGCTGTCCAACATTGTGAGCACTCTCGGTTAACTCCCTTTGGTTTTTTGGGGATGCATGGTAGAGGGAGTAAAGCTGATCTAAAAATATTTTAAAGTGGTTGATTCCTCCTACCTCCTTCAAAACATCACAAACTGCCAGTTCCAGTCTGTGATTGGAACAATGCCAGACAAACAGGTAAGGGAATTTGGAACAAAGCTGCGCAGCAACTCCTGCTTTCCTCCCAAGCATCACTGAGGCTCCATCACAAGCAAATGCCAACAAATGTTCCTGTAGGTAGTGAGGGTCAAAGCCATTATTATGAAGACATCCTAACAGTGCTTCAGTGATGTCCTTTGCTGTGGTCCCCTGCAGCTCAATCAGTTCAAAAAATATTGTGTCTGGCACTTCACTGGAAATAGCTGACCGCAGGCACACGACAAGCACAGACTTTCCACTTATTGTAGTGGATTCATCAATGAGCACACACAATTTTCTTTCATTCATCACTATGTCATTGACTACCTTCTTTTTCATTTCAGCTGCAATGTGATCCAGTATATTTGCACATGAGTTATTAGAGTGCAAAACTCTGCCCATCTTGACACCATTTAAGACTTGCAACTGGACATCTATTGGCATGTCTGTAAAGGGACGCCCATGCTTGCCAATCTTATAAGCTGTTCTAAACACATTGCAAGTTGAAGCGTAGTCAGCCTTTCCCATATCTTCAATGTGTTTTTGCATTGTATTTTGTGTTGCCTTCTCTTTTATTTCAACTGCTTTCTTGTGATAAATTGAGTCTCTGTGCTCTTTTATTTTCTTTCGTAGTGAGTTTTGTTGTGCAGCCTTGTCCCTTCCAAAAGATGAGATTAAGCACCCACTCCACTCCTGCGACACTCTCTGCCCTTGCTGCATGTCCACGCGAGCACAAACTTGACTACACACACTACAACCCAACTTTTTATTTCTGCTCATCAGCCACTTGTAATTTGTGGAGAAATACCGGACTTGTGCTTGGGTCCAACACTCTGGCCACTCATGCTCGCTAACGCGGCTGTTGTCATCGGTAGAAGTGACGTCACTCTCATCCTCGTCGCCACTTGTGAGAACCTCATCGACCGCGGCACAAGTGCTGCTTTCATTCTGACCGGCTGCAGCGATATCATTCTGGCTTGGTGGGGTGTCAGCCACCGAGTCCTCTGATTCTGACCTTGTTCTTTTACTACTCAGAGTCTGAAGCCAGGAGAGCATATTAAGTGTTCATTTATTTGTGTTTTAACTGAGCAGCTATGGTTTCGCGCTTCACACACCCTCTCCAGACCACGTTGAGTTGACACTGACAGCGGTAAATGCGACGCATGCGCTTTTCACTTGTAAAACTCAAGGGTGTATGGGTAATGCAGTCTCTGCTCTCGGTGAGACGAATTAGGAAGCTTGCATTGTGAAGGGCGCTCTGAAAAGCGGCAGCGCAGCCAAAGGATTAAAACAGATGTGCAAATGAGCGTACCGGTACGCTAAAAGCACGTTCTGGGCGCACGGAGAGGTGTATTTAAAAGGTATATTCGGTGGAATTTAAAACGACAGTTCCCATCATTCCACGCTCCACATCGTCATCAAGCTACGCCGTTGTTGTTGTTTGGAATGTAGCGCCCTCTAGCGGCAAAAAATCTTGCATATTGTACCTTTAAAGGTTTAAGTTGTCATTGAGTGGTAAATGTTGATTTGAGTGTTTCCATCTTCCTAAATATCACAAAGCATTTGTTCTATGGATTTATCAAGATAATAAGTAGGTTATTGTTGAATTGAATAATAATGAAGTAACTACAGTGAATAACAACACCTGTTTTCTATTATAATGAGTCTCTATCAGAATCTTAACTTCAGAAACACTGAACTCCTTCTCAACCTTCAACAAACACCTAATCCATCGTCTGAAACAAGGCACTTATTATAATAAGCATGATAAATGATAAATGTTAATCTATTCCAGGTTTATAAGCTGAAACTGTCAGATAATGTAAGTAACGTTCATCTAAATGTCCTAAATTATATGTGCTTCCAGTAACAGGTAGGTTATTATTTCCATGTAAAATGTGAAAAGTTGGTTATGATTAATAAGTGAAGTATTTCGGGTTAAAGCTTAACACCTGGAGTGTGTTTTTGCTGATTCATGTCTGTTGGATATCAGCTGTTAATTATATCCCAAGTTCGTTGGAGTTGCAGAAACTTGATGGCGTGTCTGATTAAAACACATGAAAAATACCAGTCCTTTGCTCTCTTTTATTTTAAGTTCAAGATGATTAAAATCTTGGGTAATTCACATGACTTGAACTGACCTGCCTCGTGCCACTCCCTCAGCCGAGCCTGACCCGCCTCGTGCCACTCCATCAGCCGAGACTGACCCGCCTCGTGCCACTCCATCATCCGAGCCTGACCCGCCTCGTGCCACTTGTAAGACTGAAAATACTGGTTGAGGCCTGATTTATGGGACAAAAGGGCCCTGCTGGCTGATTAACATTTGACCTCCCCCAATACAGCCTTTCTTCCTCTCAGAAACTAGGAACTCACACAAGAACATGGTTTAATGTGAATATTCAACATTGACTGTTATGTTTTTGGTGTCATTTGAAATGTCTCAAAGTGAGTGGTACAGATATCTCATATCCAGATAGATACAATAAAAGGAAATAAGGTTTATAGAAGTTAATAGAAAACTGGTTTAGAGATAAGGCCAGATAAGGCAACCCCCCTTCTGTGGGATAGAAGCCATTTGAGGGTGATCTCACCCCACCCCCCTTGTCACCTGGTCAGGAGAGAATAAAGGAAGGTGTTCTGGCTCTCTCTGTCTCTTCTTCTTGGCTGGACGTGGAATTGGATAGGTGGTTTCTCTCTCTCTCTCTCTCTCTCTCTCTCTCTCTCTCTCTCTCTCCCTTTCTCTCTCTCTATCTCAGGTACAAGCTGGGTAAGATTCTTTGGTGTAATGTATAACCATGTTCTAGATATTTGAATTGATTGTGGAATTGATCTCTGGTATCTGAAATATTAAAATGTTACATGTGATTATTATAACTGATTTTGACATTGTTCATTTAATGGCTAAAGGAATAGTCAAACATTCGTTCACATTTAGTGAGGCAGATTATTAAAACCTTTCATTTATGGAGTCAGATGAATTAACGAGTGAGTACATGATTTATGTATTGCAAATTTAACCAACCAATACTTTGCATGAGTGAGGACAGAACACGTGATAACCTTCCCCGTGTATTGGCGAACCGGAGATTGGGCCAAATATAGCGGGCCTTACCCCCAATTTCCACCGGCTGCGTTACGGCTCCGGCACGGCGGCGGAGTCAATAGGTTTCCATTAAAGTCAATGAGTGTATTTCCACTGAATGCGGTACAGCTGCGTTCCGACTCCGGCAGCCCTCCGTAGCAGATACGCAGAGCTTCTATTTTTGCCGGATGCCGGAGCGCTCCGCAGCACTACAGGGCAGAGTACGCAGGACAGGAAGTCGAGTGAAAAAAACAGAACAGCCAGAAACAAAATAAAAGATCCGTTTAATTTTCAAAATAAAATACACCGCGCTCATATTTCCCTACACTACACCTTGAAAACGTCATAATGGGCGGAGACAGGCTTGTTGAAGTTTTAACCCCGTTGACACGATGGATGAAGAAATGCTGATAATTGAGGTACAGAATCAACCCATCATCTGTGACCCGTCACATCCTTTTTATAAGGACAACATTAAAAAGGATGCAGCGTGGAAAACTATTGCAGAAGTGATTGGTTTGGTAGTTCTGTTTATAGAAACTACATATCGCGCGATCAGACCAGAATTCGCGAGATTACATGGGGCCTCGTGAAGTCAGCTGTCAGTCATGACCGCAGCCGTTGCGCAACAAATCCGGACCTGGTGGGCAGAGCCGCCTTAACCTAATGTTAGGCCCCGGGGCTGAGAGGTTTTGTAGGCCCCCCATCCCCTCAATTTAAAGAGTCTCATTTAAAAAAAGTGTAATAGCCTATCTATAGGTAATCTACATCACAAAATGCATTAGTTTCTTTCGAGACCTACAACAGTGATTTTTTTAAATATTGTTTTTCATTTTAATATTGTTATTAACATATCACTGAGCACATAAACACAAGACACTTTATTTAACAACCACACACAGCAACTAAATTTCAACTTTATGCAAATGAGAAGCGATTTTCGCGAGCGACGACCAATAGGAAAGAAGCCTTTCAGAGGAGCTCAGCTCCCGTCACCGTCTCGAGTGAAATTGCATGTGAATCGGCAAGACCGAAGAGTTCAAGGGCGATTTCACTGTTTTATATGATTTGACTGTAACTAACCACAAACATGGATATAATAAAATGATGCATGGAAAAGAAACTGTCGACAGTCTCAGTGAGTTTAATTCATACATTTATAGTTCGAGTGTTGTAGTTTTATGATGCAAGTTTAGCACTGCTGCAGTTCATTTTACAGTGCATTATGTTGACTATTAGGGACAAGAAAATGTATTAGCCTATTTGTCAAATTCGGATGACGTTTTAGTAATTGATGACAGTATGAGTGAGTTTAATTTGTAGATTGATCGATCGTTAATCTAGTAAATGATTTAATCCCTGAACACTGCTGTGTGGTAGATATAAAAACACTCTCCCAACAGCATACTGTTTCTTTTGAGCCTAATTCCTAGTCAAATTAAAATGATATAGTTGTATAATATCACTTGTGGTGGTGTTTTGTATAGATGTGGCCAGACGAGCAGTCTCGCCTCATTCGCGCCGCGGGACCTCTAGACGCGCGTAAACGCGTCTTTACAACACTGAAATCACTCGCGCCAGACGCTCTATTCGCGTTTGGTGTGAACGCACCTTAACAATAACATTAGAGCGACAGCACTACCAACGCCCACAAGCGACTAGCGACATACAGCGACAAAATCTGACAAGTTAAAACAATACCTTTTCAGCTCATCATGAACCTGAACATGGGAGGCCCCTGAACTTGGGAGGCCCCTGGGCTTCAGCCCAGGTAAGCCCGTGCATTAAGGCGGCCTTGCTGGTGGGTATTGACGGACGACGGAACACGGAGCTGTCACGCAGCGGAGCCGTTACGCATCTGGTGGAAATTAGGGGTTACACACTCCATCAGCCGAGACTGACCCGCCTCGTGCCACTCCATTAACCGAGCCTGACCCACCTCGTGCCACTCCATCATCTGAGCCTGACCCACCTCGTGCCACTCCATCGGCCGAGCCTGACCTGCCTCGTGCCACTCCATCTGCCGAGCCTGACCCCTGACCCGCCTCGTGCCACTCCATCAACCGAGCCTGACCCGCCTTGTGCCACTCCATCAGCCGAGCCTGACCCGCCTCGTGCCACTCCATCATCCGAGCCTGACCCGCCTCGTGCCACTCCATCAGCCGAGCCTGACCCCTGACCCGCCTCGTGCCACTCCATCAACCGAGCCTGACCCGCCTCGTGCCACTCCATCATCCGAGCCTGACCCGCCTCGTGCCACTCCATCAGCCGAGCCTGACCCGCCTCGTGCCACTCCATCAGCCGAGCCTGACCCGCCTCGTGCCACTCCATCATCCGAGCCTGACCCGCCTCGTGCCACTCCATCAGCCGAGCCTGACCCCTGACCCGCCTCGTGCCACTCCATCAACCGAGCCTGACCCGCCTCGTGCCACTCCATCATCACGAATTATTCTTCTTGAGGAGACAGGACGATTTGTCTCACGACATCATTCAGGCCTGTCATCTGCAGAGGGTTACTGTTGATGAGAAAAAATGGCAAAAACTGGACATGGGTTTTCTGTGCCAGTCCATGTCCAGAGAAAAAACATGGGTAAAAATACATCAAGTTAGATGTGAACTAGAGGAGTGTGTGCAGTATCAGTTGTTGGCTCAGCGGAGTGGATTAAGCTACAGTTTGTGCTCTCACAATCGCTCTGTAGACTACTATAGAGAGATCGCTGCAGAGACATTTCTCGGAGAAGACGTCCTGAGGGATATGATTGCTGTAAAATTATTTGGAGAGGCAAAAGCAGCTATATGTGTGAAGAGGCAAAAGTCTGCTTGTGCAGCGCATGTTCCTCTTTGTGTGCCTGTGGACTTTGGTGGGTCTCCATCACAAATATGCCTGTAGATCTATGAGCCTGACATTCATAGTTTTAGCCGACTTGGGAGGATAATGGTCACCTATTCAACACTCAAAGGAACACCTGGCATTGTCCCTGCACGAAGCCACGGACATCTTGTCCACACATATACATCTCAAAGTGGCATCTTTTTCAAACCCAAAGAGACCTCTTCAAGTCAGAGGTGCCCACAACACCAGGCAGGCTCAGAGGGTTGCAGTTTCCTGGAAAAACACTGGTATGAAGAGAAGTGTGCAGTACATTTTCAAAGAGAAAAAAATTCCAGAAGCACTGCCAAAAGAAGTTAAAACACCGAGAATGAAAATTGATTACCCAAAGCAATTTTTTCCTCTTTGAGACGGCGTGCCAGTTATGCATTGGACATCCTGCACTTGCAGAGGCTGTACTAGTTACCAAAAAAGCTATGATTGTCAGCATGATGGGCTTGATAGAAAGTAAGTCCGAGAAGTATAACTATATAACTAATGTAAAGAGCAATTGTGATCAGTGATGGCTAGTATTGTGATGGGTTAACATCAATGTGATTTGTGTTTTACCGACATTTTCACATCCCATAGGATATGTCCACAGTGCAGCAGGGTGTATAGGTACCAGGAGTGGAAAGATGGTGTTCACAACTTTGATAACCAGCTTTTTCTCACCCTTGAACTTTGTGTGTTTCTCAGAGAAAATGTTACTGTGAGTATTAATCTTGTCTCCTTCAGATTACTTGACTATGGGCTATATGGAACATTACAAATATTTTTTATTTTTTTTATTTTTAAGTTTCTATCCTTAAGCAACAAGAACATGTGTCTCTGTCTAATCTCAGACTTATATGTGTTTGCTCCACACTTTAGAACCATGTGTCTGTGTCAAGAGTTGTGGATTCATTGGAGGGGTTAAGAGGAAAGAAGTTTCCATCCAGGAGTGTCATATTTCACGCCTATTGCCACTTTGAGGCTTTGTGCGACACAGACTACACTTACTCCTGTATCAACTGTGGATTTTACCCACCTGTGGTAGTCACACAGCGATAATAATTCCCTTACGAAAAATAAGTTTATTCAAGTGTTCTATTAGTATACTTCTTTTCAACTAAAAAGAAGAAAGCATACTTTCAGTCTACATTTTATGTACTTCTCAGAAATATATTTAATTACACTTAAGTGTACTTGACTGATACTGAGAGAAAAGTTCAAGTATATTTGGCCTGTAGCCTACTTGTACTCAATCTTTTGATCGAGATATACTTAAAAGTAGGGATGCACCGATCCGATACTCAGAATCGGTATCGGCTCCGATACTGCCATTTTTGCCAGTCAGGCGAGGCCGATCCAAATCCGATATTGTGCGTATACTATTCTGTGTTATTGTTAAGCCCCACAAAAGGCACACAAACATTATAAAGCACCATAAAGTTTTCGTGCACAATATTATAAGTGTTCTGAAGCCATTAAATAGTATAATGTAAGATAGAAATTAATATTTAAGTCGTTCAATTCAAGATCACGTAAACGTTTCCCTCAGCTGCGGCTGCCAATCATTCTTCATTCAGCATTCAAACAGCGCGTCGCGTTCGGTTACAAACTTACGACAGTTAACACGATGAAACTCTCTCCAAGATGATTCAATGTTACTATTATTATACTTGATCTGTAGATGAAGGTCTATGGTTTCACATAAAACAACTTTATCTTGCTGGACTTTATTGCTGTAACTTAATCATGTTACTTTCTACTGGGTGTCTGTTAGATCACAACACTGGAGTCTGCAGCCAGCCTCTATTGCATTTTTATCATATTTTGCTAACATTGTTTAACACATTGCTAGCATTTTTTAACATGATTATCATTTTGCA
The DNA here is from genome assembly GCA_021554675.1 of Leuciscus idus. NCBI lineage: Eukaryota > Metazoa > Chordata > Actinopteri > Cypriniformes > Leuciscidae > Leuciscus > Leuciscus idus. Next base: position 10,628,571 of record CM038625.1, on the reverse strand, counting down.
AACATAATTTAACATGTTGCTAGCATTATTTAGCATTTTGTTAACATGTTTTAGAATGTTGCAAGCATGATTAGCATGTTGTTAGCATTATTTTTACATATTGCCAGCATGTTTTAGCATATTGCTAGCATGATTAGCATGTTGGTAGCATGAGTTAGCATGTTGTTAACGTTTTAACATGTTGCTAGCATGATTTAACACGATGCTAGCATTAGTTAGCATGTGTGAGTAAACACGACTTCCCAGGAGGATTTTAACGCACCATAATTGTACAAAAGTCTTGACACCCTCATTGAAAGGCTGTGGGACTTTTCGTAGCAGCAAAGCAATGAGAACGAACGGTTTGGCCCGACAGTTACCCGAGATTGACCAATACACACAATGAAATATGTGTGTTATTAGGTGATGAAAAAAAAAAAGAAGTCTAATTTGGAAGAGTTGCAACAAGCAAATGGCACCATAATCAGAAACATTAGCAGCAGGGATACAACTACTGCTTTCCTCACGCAACAGTTTCTGATGTAAACAGGGAACTTCAGAACATTCTGAAGAAGCACAAGACTGCAAATCGAATATTTCTGCAAATTGAAATATTCAGAAAGAGCAGTCCGAACTCGTTAAGAAGGATTTCAATTAACTCACCACGTAAACTTGTGTGACCTACCACTTTTAAAACCTCATGCAGACTGGGAAGAAGCAAAGTTATTAGATTCAGTGTTGAAAAAAGATAAAAATTAAATCTAATTTGGAAGAGTTACAACAAGTAAATGTCACCTTTTTGGTGGAATGACTCGTATAATTAAAAGTAATATTTTTGTTGCAAATTTATGTGTTGTTGTAAATGCAAATCATTTTAACCAAACGTGACTGCCTTTGTCATAATTTATAACACAGTTCTCAATGTGTGTTTTGGGATGTAGCAACACAACATACAATACAGTGCAGACTTTGTTATTATGTGTTATTCGTTAAACATGTATATGAGATGAAATATCTTTGAGAGATGACAGAAGGCCCGTTTATGACAGATATATCCAGAAACATATATGCGTCCAGGGAGTGAGCGGTCCTGCTTCTACACTTTTTAAAAGCGCATAAGGTTTTCTGTTAGGGTTTGGTTACAGTATTTATAACTAGCTTTAACAATAAAAGTTGCACAACTCTTCTAACTCTTCTGAGTGACTGTAACATGCTTTTCATTTAGAGTTTTTTACTGTAACCTTTTTGACTTTTGTAGTTGGACTACTGTATTTTTACAGTATGCAAGTGCTGAATATACAGACTGTGATGAGGTTCAGCGTGTGTGAGAAGGAAGAAGACAGGGTCGGCGTGACTGGGACTCGTACAGTACAGCGCTTTATTTAAAAAAGAAACAAAAGGTGCGCCCACTGCGCATTCACCGTAGCTCTTCACTATAGCACAAAATAAAATTAATTGACAGTTCACACAAGCTCTTCCCGCTGCATCAGCTTTCTCTGGCTCACATAAACTCTTTCCGCTGTTGTCAGCTTTCACTTGTAACTGTCACGCTGCACACGCCTCTCCAGTCCTCCTCTCTGTCTCTCTCTCTCACTCCCCGTCGGCATATCCGGTCTCTCCACGCCGATTACTGCAACAAGACACGGGTGTTCGTCATTTGCACAGCACTTGACCTACTTACGCGGCGCCGCTCGTCTCGCTCCTCTCTCTCTCCCGCTACAGACCTCGCGGAACCACGCCCCCTCGCCACACAGACATTAAATACTATACAATATTCAGTACTATACTATACTGGCAGTGCATACAGTATTTATTCACCTTTACTATACTTTTTACATAATTGCAAAATGAATTTACTATGACAATATACTGTTTTTCTATAACTGCAAGCTTTGGATTATGTGTTCTCCATTTTCTGATGTACTGTAGTGTCTAATGAATGATCTGTAGTCTTTATATTTTGACTGATGTGTGTAAGATCTGAAAGCATTATTTGATTTTGAGCACAGATAAAATAGTTTTGAGTCAATTGTTTGATTTTTTTGCTAGAAGAGTCAAATGTTCTCTGAATGTAGTTTGAAGATTTGGTTTTGTGTTTAAGATTTTAGCATTTCAGAAAACTATGTCCACGTGTTTGACTTCCTGTCATGCTCATTACAGCAGAGGCAGCAGCTGAACACTAAACACTTTCACTAAACTGTGCTGGATAAGATGGTGGGAAACTAGACATCAGCCTCTGACATCACACCCACACTTCAGGAGTTTCCGTCTATTTAAGTCGACATCTGATTTATTGTTTGACCTGTACAGGATTCCCAGGAGACGTGTGTGTGTCATGTCTGCATGTCTGGAAACAAAGCTGACGTGACACCAAACCCCCATCAAATAAATGCTGGATTTTCAAAAGTATGTGAAGTTTTAGACACTGAAGGGTTATTGAAGGGTCATCGACTTTACATTTTTCAGCCCATTAACATGACGCTTAATTTAAACGAACCGTGATTGTTTGCTTTACTTGTGAGTCAGAAGCCCTCTTGATTGGTCCTTGGCAAGTGAAAGTTCATAGAGTCCAGATATTCTGCGGTGAGTCTGAAGGTCTGGCTACATGAGACCAGGAAAAGATTCATGGGTAAAGTCAGCTAATTGGGACGTTTTTTTTTTTTTTTTTTTTGTAAAATGTGTATTACAGTTTTTCTCGATTGCTTAAACACGTTTCTTGAAACTATGCCTCATATTCTCAAAATTGTAAACACAAATCCAAAATGTCTCACCCAATTCCCCAAACATCCTATTTTCAGATCAAAATGAAGCTCTACACTCAAAACCATTCACTCTTGCTGAAAACCCAAACTTTGCCCTCAGACAGGACACACAAGCCCTCACAAACACACACACTACAACATAGTCTAACACACTGGTGCAATAAATTCAAAACAACATTTCCAAAACTGGTAAGTTATGTTGCTTGTGGTTCCCCCCCTCACAAACCTTTTCACATGATGAACACAAAAGACACAACCAATGGATACATTGGCACATTTTATTCATTCATGTACTAGACTTTCTCCTCTAAAAAAAAAAAATTATATTCACTTACGTAAGATGTGTGTGACCATCATATTACCGTAAAAGAGCCACACAAACCTTATTCTAATATGGAATTGTATTGGAATGGTAAAGAGTGTTGGTTTGTGACAGGAGGTTCTCCACTCAAGGACACAATATGATGAACAAGTCTAAGAATATTCCACATATGGTTGAAATACCATCATTGGCCTAGAGAGACAACATTCTGGGAGTCAAGACTAAAAAAAGATGACCACCCTGCCTTCACTGTCACACTCTGCAGCCGCTCTGTGTGACTGTACGACTGCTGGCCTTTTCTTGCAAGAAAATAAACCTCATCAAAGACTATTCAAAATGTTTGTCTTTTATTTAGTGATGGAATTTTGTTTGCCACCACACCTCCCTCATAGATATACCATTGACAAAGACATGGGCAACTAGTGGCACTGCTTGTCTCTTTGGCCTTGCCCTTCCCATTCACCTTCCTCATCCTCTTCTTCCTTCACTCCCTACTGCTCTTCCTCCTCCTCCATCTCCTACTTTTCCCCTTCCTTCACCTCCTCCTCCTCCTCCTCCAGTGTCCTCGATCTCTTCCTTCATGTCTTTCTGGATCCATTGTTCCAAAACTGAATGAACTGACTCTGGCCCTTTCATCTGTCTATTGAAAGATCTGATTGGTGTGTGTTCAGTTTTGACTCTTAGTGTTTCCACCTGGGTAATTGTGTGCTAACTGAGCTGAAGCTGTGCTGACTTGAGTGAACAATATTGAATTCTAATGCTTTCTATATGACAACATGGTCTAGGCAATGAGAAATGAAGGGATTTGTGTGTAGAGTTTTGCAGTGACAGTTCAACAAATCTGACTTATGTGTCAAAACAAGCGAATAGTGTTTATAGTTTATAGTTTATACTTTTTGATAAATGGCATTATGGCTTTAAAATTTTAGTCTAAAAGCCTGGTTATAGTGTTTAAGCAATCAAGAAAAACTGTAAATGCAAATAAATCTAGTCTACACTATTAATGTTTTTAAAAAATGTCCAAGGTCTCTTTTATCTCCAATTACGGTTTTGAAGGAATATACGTGTTTTTTTTGTTTGTTTGTTTGTTTTTTTTAAATATACAGAGATTCATACAGCCATTTTCAGGTAAATGGGGTAAAGTGCAGTTTGTGAAGTGGGACACACATTTTCATGTAGTTTGTGCTTGGATAATACTATTGCTTACAACAGGATATTGTAAATCAATAATTTATTTTTTAAATGTAAAAGAATAAATGTTACATTTATCAAAACAGACACATTCTTGGATTGATGATGATGATGATGATGATGATGATGTTTCATGCTCAGCTCTGTGTTCCTTTTTAAATGTATTAAATGTATCTTTGTATTTAATAGGATGTCCCTCTTTTACTGAATGCTACTGTCCTGTTTTATCTAACATGTTAACATTAGGACTGTAGCAAAACTTTATACTATTTTAAAAAAATTGAACAAAGAAACTTCTCCCGGAAGTTCCGGGAGTCTCCCGCATATTGATCGCGGCTCCCTGATGCCCGCAAATTAGTTAAAATCTCCCGGAATCTAGAGCGAGCGAGCAAGAGCGCGCATGCGAGACACCGGGTGCTTCTCATTTCTTATTTGTGCATCCTCGTTTCCTTTCCTCGCTTCCTTTCCTCGTGTCTCAGCTCCGCCCCCTGTAGGATGCGAGGGAAGGCTGCAAGGAAAAGACGCGAGGACGGAGGAATCGAATGTAACTTTTTTATATACATTGGAATACTTGATCACTCAAGCGTCACTTCATCGCGTCATCAGCAGCGCTCAAAGGATCTGCCCTTAAATGTTGTTGAAGTTTGTTTATTTAAGAAATTCCTAATAAATAATAATAAAGCAAGATACCCTGTTTAAATATGTGAGATGTGTGGTTTATATAAACTGCAAAGGTAAAGTATAAATTAAAATGATTGTGACCGATGTGAAGGGGGAGGAGAATTTAGACGTGCGTCACGTTTAAGTCGATAAAACTCTTCCGCATAGGATACACCTGTGTATCCTCGCTCATGACTCCCCAGGAAGCCTCCTAACTCCTCGATCCTAGACTCCTCGCGGTGCAATTAGAGAATTGAGATGTCCTTCAAGATGGCTGAGCTCGATCGCTTTCCGGGTCATAGGATGGAGGACGGAGGAGAGAGGAGACGAGGAGGGATATTGAGAAGCACCCACCGTGTAGCGCGCGCACGGCAGAGAGGGAGAGGGAGCGAGAGACCTTGCGTGTGTGTGCGTGTCAAATCGCGCCACCAATCAGAAACGTTGAGGCGGGCTTTACACGATGACGATCGCTCTGATTGGTTTTAGGTCTATCTACACACCAGAGACATAAATACTGCTGTATTGAAGCAGTGCTGTTCCATTCATTCAAAGTACCAAAGCACGATTGAGAGGAAACATGGAGACAAAGAAGTTTTTCGTTTATTTGTTCATAGTTTCTGCATTCCTCTTGCACGGTAAGACATTTGTTTATTTATTTCTCTTTAGGTCAACGATTTAAAAAAGAGAAAAGAAAAAGAATGAGTTTATAGAGTTCCCTGCTCAAACAGAGATTTATTCAAGACCCAGATCCAGACAAGGACCTGTCAGTCCAAGAACCAGATCTAGTAGGCTAGACTAACGAAATATTAACGAAATATTAACTTCTCATTATTTTTCTTTACTGAACAAAGATCAACAAGACAGTTAACAAACATTTTATAGTTTCAAGTAAAAAAATAAAATAATAATAACTATAAAAGTGTAAAAAGGCCTAGACTTTATTAATTAAAAAAAAAAATTTGTAGTAAATTTGTCAAGTTGTTATGTCAATGCGAATCAAATTAACCAAACTTTGAGTGTCTTTGTCTTAACACTGGTTGGCAGGATAAACACTATAAAAATTGTTGTTGTTTTTTATTTATTAGATTTTGGTTTGTATTTCACTGTATTCCTTTCTTTATCCCCCTTTATCATTTTAAACAGCTCTGTTATAACCAGCTTCATCAAGACATCTAGAATTAACAAGAAACATCTAAATAAACTTAATATTATTTAATATTATTATATTATTATAGATAATTTAAATACTTCAGCATGCTGGAGAAAGTTGTGTTCGGTGGAGTTAGGTGAGAAGCCAGAATGGTTAGCAATTGAAAAAGCTTCTTGTAATAAGACTTCTTTATCTTTAAAGTATCAACGGAAACATAGTTATTTATTTCTAACTTAATTGATGTGTGGAAACAAATTAAGGTATAGCTTATTTAAAAATGTGTGGATACTCCAATTTGTAGTAATCATGCTTTTCCTCCAGGCTTACGTACGTTTTTTTTTAATGGAAACACATGGAGACAGTTCCGGATATTTATATATGTAGCTCTTTTTAACATAAAAAAAAAAGCTTTCGTTTCCTAACATTTTTTCCGTTATTTGCGAGATAGAGACTTTGTTGGAAAGCACATTCCAGACTTTTGAATCCCACCTCAGAGAGAATTGTTAATGTACATCCCATGAGTGGAAGTGTGTCAAAACAAATTGTACACATTACTGCTAGAAAAGGTGGACAAGACTGATATGTCCTTTTGATTACTGGTCTATAAAATGTCCCTGTTATGTATTTACTTCGATATGCCCTGTTGTATTTTTATTTTTATTATAATTATTTTGTTTTTGCATTGTATATGCTTATGTATGAACATATCCAAAGATTGTAAGATGATATAGATTATATGGCTGTACGTGCTGTTATGAGAACACAAAAGAAGATATTTTGAAGAATGTCGGTAACCAGTATTGGGGGTTTTTTCTACTATGGAAGTCAATGGGGTCCATCAACTGTCTGGTCACCGACATTCTTCAAAATATCTTCTTTTGTGTTCAGCAGAAGAAGAAAAAAGGCATACAGGTTTGAAACAACTTGAGGGAGAGTAAATTATGACATAATTTTCATTTAAAAGTGAACTTACAGAAATTAACTGTTGGCATATTTGTTTCACATCAATAATGTCCAGTTTGACCTGTTGGACATGACACACAGCAATACTGTTAAGTGTCACTTGTGCCATTGTTCTGAGCCGTGTTTTCAGTGTCCTAAGAGCACTGACACTTCTTTCAGCCGCAGCTGATGAGACTGGGATGACAAGGGTTTCAACTTCATCAAACATTCCTCTCATTTCAACAAGACCAAGCAATGTTGTGTTTTTATGTTTTCTGGGGACTTTTTACAGACATAATGATTTTATACTGTACAAACGGTCTCCCCCTACACTAACCCTGCCTATCACAGAAAACTTTCTGCATTTTTACATTTTCAGCTGTTTTCCAAAAATAAATAAATAAATAAATCCCCACAAGGACAAACAATTTCGGATATTGCCATCTTTGTGGTGACATTTTGTCCTATAATGTAGTGTTACACACACACACTTAAGCATACACAATCTCTCTCTCTCTCTCTCTCTCTCTCTCTCAGGATTTTGCAGGGTGTGTGAGTGTCTCACGGGTGAGAGGATTGAGCGATTAAAATGGGTCTTTTCTAAGTTCTTTTTTTTCTAGTTTTTTTCTTTTCTTTTCTTTTCTTCTTCTTCTTCCTGTTTTAGTTCTTTTTTGTTTGTTTCCTTTTATTTTTTTCCCTACGATAGGTTTAGGTGAGCGTTTTTTTTCTTTGTTTGACTTTGACCTCTTGGCGGGTGTTTGAGATGGAGGCTCACCCGAGAGGGTGTGACTCCTCTCTCTCACTCCGCCATGCACTGTAAAAACTAAAGGAGCCTCAAATATCCTGTCGGATACTCAAGGAACTTCAAAATGTAATTTAGGTGTCTCAAAGCTCTTTCTCCTATAGTAGGGTTACTGGAGGAGCATTGACAATCTTTGAGGTTCTTGCTGGAACTTATGGGATCCTTTAAGCACTTTGTATTTAGTTCAGAGGTTCTGGAGTCACCTTTTCATTACTATGAGACCTCGAAGTGCTTTGGGGGAAAATAGAGGAACTTGAATGCGATAAAAGGGTTATTGGAAGATCTTTTAACATTTAAGTGGTTCCTGGAAGATCTCTTATGTTAAAGCCAGCATCTGGAGGAACCCAATGGTTCTGTGAGGCCAGAATGAGATTGTTATTATCCTATTATTATTATTATAGGCTACTTAAGTTTGATTCAGTATACATACCCAGGTGAAAAAGATGTACAATTAAAAATGTACTTGAGTGTGTTTTTAGTAGGCCTACAATACAAATATACTTTAATGCATTTTTAATACATTTAACAGTAGCCTACGTCTTTTTCACCTGGGTAGCTTACATTTATTTAGTATCTATAGGCCTATTTTATTGATTAATTTAAACCTTAAACAACAACACTAAATCATAATAATATTAATAATAAGAATTAATTAATTATTATTGAATAAATAATAGTAATAAAATAATAATTTTTACCTACTTCTTCATAAATTATTATTTGAAGAAGAAGAACCAGGAGGAGAAACGTTTTATTCTGTCACGAAACTGCTGCTATTCCTCTGCTGTCGTCGCTTCAGTGATGCTCGCGCTGCTCGCGCAACAAAGCTCAGCTGATCCATGTCATCGGGTAACGGCTCCTCTCATCAAAGCTTCCGCCGTTTGTTCGGCTCTCCTTTACAAGGTTTGTAAACTCGCCAAATAAATATAAATACAGAGTCTACTCACTATATTCAAACACACACATATATATATAAACTAAATTTATTATACATTACTACGTTACAGTGTTTACCACTCGTTTATTGCATAGTATCTGGTATGAAGGTTTTAGCCGCGATGCTAACTACGTTGATCTAACGTAAGTTAATGAACAAATGGAAATTATTGACTTATTGTCTTAGATTGATTTAGTCATTCAATTCAACATATTCTGTAAAACTGTGTCTTCAAATTGCTGATAATAGCCTAACTAATTTAACTGATTCCTGTCCTCATTGGCGTTTGTTATGAATAACAAAAGCAGGTTAATATAGTTTGGTCTATTTTTGTTTAGCCTAGCTTTACTTACTACAGGTGCCCTCATTCTCTCAAATACCATTTTAAAGCCATTTACTGGTCAATAAATATTATGTTGTGAATAATCAGCTTTGTTCTTTTGTTTCCCCAGAACAACCAGTACATTTCTAAAATAATCTGAACATTTCAGAGGCAACATTGAATTACAGTAAGTTACCTACACCACATGCACGTACTTTATTACTGTGAACTTTCTCTGCGTGAAATTGTATTGTTTGACTGTGTACTTTTTTAATCAGTTATACTGAATTATAACTTCAAGTTTAGTCTTTTTCGACAAAAAAAAGGAAAAAGCTATTATATGGCTTCATAAGACTTACAACACAACCCATAACACATGAGTTGTGAACTCATTGATTATTTTTAGGATCTTTTCTGGGACATTTTTGGAGCTTAACCATTTTTACATAAATTGTTGCATTGAATTGAACTAGACAAGTGTACATAAGAATGGTGTGAATGAATTACACAATTTTTTTATGCTTGTGTTTCATGCAGTGATATTGAATGGTGACGGGTTGCATTATGCCTGAGATCTGGTTTCGGGTTCCACAGACAGAAAGTCAAACAGGTTTGGAACGTCACAAGGCTGAGGAAATTATTTAAATTTCACAACTATCACTTTAATAACCTTACTAACAGTAAATGTTGTACTTTGCAGGGATCTCGGTAAGCTGAAATACAAGTTTGATCAAGAATAAAAATCCTCCTGTAGACCTGAAAATCACTGAAGTGCCTGGACCATCCACCAGAAAAGAGGAAAAACAAACAGAAAAGGAAGCTGATGCACCTTTTCACTTTTCTAACTCGTTAAGTACCTCACATGACCCTTGTGAAGATTTTATTATTGATTGCATTTTATGTTGCAGTGAGTAAAGGTGCATCACATTTGTGAATTTCGTGAAATTACACAGGCAAAAAGGTCCATTGACCATTGTCAGCAGTGTAGCGATGTAATGTATGAAGCACCACACAAAATTGCTGATCGTGTGGATTCTTATTGAAATGACTGAATTCACCAGTGAACATTCACAGAACAACAGATAATTTTACTGCACCTTAACTCTGGAAAAATGGAAAATGTTTTCTGCTTGTTGTGACATAAGGAATACTGTTTCCGGGTCGAAGCCTCTACTTCTACTTCCTTTATCTTGTTTCTAGATATTGAGAATACTCAACAACCATTTATGGGAACTGTTGATTCAAGTCACACATTTAAGCTTTTCAAAAGCCATAGTGTACATAACAGTCTCCAGTCTCACGGCATCCCAGACTTAAACATTTTATGATTCAACATTTTATGGATAACTAACCATTTGAGATTTCGGAATAGAGATAAAGGTTAGGATCATAATTTTCAGGAATATTACAGCACAATGAGTGTCTATTAGCACTGTTTGTTGTTTGTTTTTGGCATCTGATAGAGCTTTTGGACTTGGAAACAGTGGCGTCAGACTTAAGTGAACTGAAACACATGTTTTAAAATTAAGTGAAGATGGACATTTTTAATTAGTCAAAATTTGAATTTTTTACATGTATTTATTACTTGGAACATGTTTTTTCCATGCATTTTGTTGAGATGTCTTTTCTTGTGTAGCCTATTGTATACACATGGTTGATTATTCATGTTACTTATGTATTATACTATTATAATTTTTTTTGTGTATTCATTGATATTAATCTATTACTAGCTTTTTTTTCCAAGTGCATGGAAGTGTATTAAAATGGATCTAAAATATGTAATAAACAATTCTTATTTTGTATTTGGTTCAGTTTGTTTATTTTAATAGAAGTTAATGGTGGTAACCATAGTAACAACATGAAATTAATTTAATACAAATAAAATAAAATTGAAATTTGGTTCCTGGAGGCACCCACAATGGTTCCACACAGTGCCTTATATAAGAGTTCCTCAGGAAACCTGTGTGGTTCCTCAGAGAACCGCCCCTTTTTAAAGGGTGCCTAGAGGATCTACAGACGGTTCCGCCGGTGTGGCAAAGTGAAGAACCCCAAAAGGTTCCTCCAGGCACCTTTTATTTTTACAGTGTGGAGTTAGATGCGTACCTGAGGCCGGCGTTTCAGTGGAAGAAGTGCTCGTGGCGATAGGCGAACAGGTGGGATATGATAACGTTGTTTCGGCTTCACGGATGAATAAGGCCGTTGTGGTCTTTCTGAAGGAACGGAATTTAACCAGTCGGTTGGTTGGTTGAGAGCGGCATTTGGGTGAGTGGCGTTTATGTTGTCATTTCTCCGCTGGTGTCTCAATCGAGCCGTATAACAATCTCGAATTGTCCCCCTTTTATACCAAATCATGACATTGAAAAGGAACTGTTGAGATTTGGGAAAATAGCTAGTGGAATTAAAACGGTTCCACTAGGATGTAAAAACGAGTCACTGAAACATTTTAGACGACAAGTGTTTATGTTTTTAGATTCAACGGCTCTTGACATTTCCTTTCGAGTCATGTATGAAGGCAAGTCCTACATGCTTTATGCAACCGGGAGTTTAAAATGTTTTGAATGTGGTGAAATAGGACACAAAAAAAATGCGTGCCCTCGTAAAACGAACACTGAAAATAATGAGTCAGACAATGGAGAAGCTGGACCGAGTGGGTCAAATGATAAAGCTGGACCGAGTGGGTCAAATGATAAAGCTGGACCGAGTGGGTCAGATGATAAAGCAGGACCGAGTGGGTCAAATGATAAAGCTGGACCGAGTGGGTCAAAAGAAAAAGCAGGGCCGAGTGGGTCAAATGATAAAGCTGGACCGAGTGGGTCAAAAGAAAAAGCAGGGCCGAGTGGGTCAGATGATAAAGCTGGACCGAGTGGGTCAAATGATAAAGCTGGACCGAGTGGGTCAGATGATAAAGCTGGACCGAGTGGGTCAAATGATAAAGCTGGACCGAGTGGGTCAACTGAGAATGATGGTGAGAGGGATAGTGCAGTAAGGAGTTTAGATGAAACTGAAAAGGGAGATGTATTAGAAAAGAACAAAACACAGAATAATCAGGATGTAAGATGTGAAGAAACAATTAATCTTGGTATTTGTGGTGAGAGAGTGTAGGAAACTGAGGTGACTGTTTCTCAATGTGAAGATGAAACTGAGGTGAATGTTTCTCAATGTGAAGATGAAACTGGACACAGGAATGATCATGAAGGCACTGGCGAGGTTGGTGATAGGGATGATGAAATGGAGGAGATGGGAGATGACGATAGTCTTTCAGAAATGTCTGACTTCACTTCTCAGTGTGGTGATGATCAGTTATATACAGTGAAAGAAATTAATGATTTCTTGGATGAAACTTTTGGAAAGACTTTTGATGTCAAGAGTTTTTTTCCTGATGTTGGAAGATTTGTGAGATCGGCAGTTAAAATACAGAAGAGTGTAGGATTTGAAGAATTGAGTCGAAGGAAAAGATTTAGACTGAGAAAAATTGTGACAAAATTACGGAAAAAGTAAAGAATGCAGTAAAAAGAAATGTACGTAATGGTTAGGTCACAAAGGGTGTTTTTTTCTTTTTGCTTCCTTCTGATTGTTTGTCTTTCTTTTTTTTCTCTTTTCATGGAGAGCATAAAAATAGGGACAATTAATATTAATGGAGGAAGGAATAATAGTAAGAGAGCTGCTTTGTATGAATTGATTCAAAACAAACATATGGATATAATTTTTTTGCAAGAAACCCATAGCGATTTAGGGAATGAAGTAGAATGGAAAATGTGGTGGGAGGGTAAGATCTTTCTAAGTCATGGCTCTAATCTAAGTGGTGGTGTTGCAATTTTGTTTTCAAAGAAGCTTAATATGACAAATTTTTCTTCTTATGAAATAGATGAGGGCAGAATTTTGATTGTTCAGGTAGAACTAATGGGTTTTCCTTTTCTTTTCATAAATGTTTACTCCCAAAATAATGGAGCAGAAAGGGTAGAATTTTTTTAAAAACTATCTCGTGAATTGAAAAATTTTGATAATGCATGTATGGTTCTTGGTGGGGATTGGAATTGCACCTTAGATTTTACACTTGACCGAAATAGTGAAGAACCGTATCCTCAGTCTGCTGATTCATTAAACAGTATTATAAGGAAATATGACTTATCTGATGTTTGGAGGGAAAAACACCCAACAGTAAAACAATACACATGGGTTAAAGCCTCTCATGATAATATTAGTGCTGCGAGGCTGGATAGGTTTTATGTAAGTAAAAATAATTCTAATAGGGTTTTAAAAGCTAATATTTTTCCAAATGGTTTTACTGATCATCATTTGTGCATGATTGAAATGAGTTAAAAAAGTCACAGCGTTCTAGTTATTATTGGCATTTTAATTTGAAATTATTACATGACTCTTTATTTTGTGAAAAGTTTGGGTTATTTTGGTCTAAGTGGCGAGAGCAAAAAAGTGACTACGAAGATTTAGTGCAATGGTGGGAGATTGGAAAAGCACAAATAAGAATCTTTTGCCAGAACTATACAGCTCACTCAAACAGACTTGTAAAGGACACTATCAAAATACTTGAGAGAGAGATAACTAAAATCGAAGAAGGAATTATTGAAGAAAATTCAGAAGAGGTGGATTTATTAAGAGAAAAAAAGACTGTTTTGGCGTCCCTGTTTAATGAAAGAGCAAAAGGTGCTTTGATAAGAGCCCGTTTTTCCTCAATACGAGAAATAGATGCTCCGAGCTCTTTCTTTTTCAACTTGGAGCGGAAAGAAGGAGAAAGAAAACTCATGTTACATTTGAAACTACCAGATGGAACTTTAACAACCAATCCCAAAGAAATGAGAAATCATGCAAGTAACTTTTACACTGATTTATTCAAAGCAAGAGACTGTGACATTAACTGCATGGACGATCTATTAAGAAATTTGCCAAAGCTCACCGGTGATCAGAGACAATAGCTTGAGGCCGATATCCAACTGGACGAAATATCAGAGGCGGTAAAGAAACTTTCTAATGGCCGGTCCCCTGGCATTGATGGACTACCCTCTGAATTTTACAAACAATTCTGGGCTCTTTTAAAAGATGATATACTTGATGTTTTTAGATTTTCTCACAGGAAAAATGAACTGCCAACTAGTTGTAGAAGAGCGGTTTTATCTTTATTACCAAAGAAAGGTGACCTTGGACTGTTAAAGAACTGGAGACCAGTAGCTCTACTGTGTACTGACTACAAGATTCTAGCTAAGTGTCTTGCAAATAGGTTAAAACATTTTTTAGAGTATGTTATTAATGATTTTCAGACATATTGTGTGCCAAAAAGAACAATAATGGACAATCTGTTTCTTGTGCGTGATATAATGAGTTTAGCAAATGCTGGTAATGAGGATGTGGGTTTTCTGTCAATTGATCAAGAGAAGGCTTTTGATAAGGTGGATCATTTTTATTTATTTGAAACTCTTAAAGCTTTTGGTTTTGGTGAGAACTTTATCTCTTGGATCAAGCTGTTATACAGTGGAGCTTCTGCAATGTTAAAGGTTGGAGGTGGGCTAAGTTGTCCAGTCTTGGTTCAGAGAGGTATAAGACAAGGCTGTCCTTTGTCAGGACAGCTGTACTCTCTAGCAATTGAACCTCTGCTATGTAAACTCAGGGAGAAACTGCAAGGGTTTCTAGTTAAAGGTTGTGAAAACAGGCCAATCACTCTTTCGGCCTATGCTGATGACATCACTGTTTTTATTAGAAGTGAAACGGATGTAGGGAATTTGAAAAATGTTTTAAATGTTTACAAAAAGGCTTCATCAGCTAAAGTAAATTGGGAGAAGAGTGAAGGATATTTATTAGGAGATTGGCAGGGAAGGACCCCTCCTGTGCTTCCAGGGGGAGTTACATGGGGAAGACAGGGTTTGAAAATGTTGGGAGTATTTTTAGGAACAGATCAATATAGGCAGAAAAACTGGGAGGGTATGGTGGAGAAAATGTGTGACCGGTTGTCTCGATGGTCGTGGGTGCTGCCCCAGCTATCGTATAGGGGCAGGGTATTGGTCACGAACAATCTGGCTGCATCTGCATTATGGCACAAAATGAATGTTCTGGATCCCCCAGAAAGTGTGGTGGAAGAGTTACAAAGAAAGCTAATTGACTTTTTCTGGGATGGACAGCATTGGAAAAAATCTGCTGTACTTTTCCTACCTATCCAAGAGGGAGGACAAGGCCTAATGGACATTAACAGCAGAATAAAGACATTCCGACTTCAAGCAGCACAAAGATTGCTGTATGCGGAGCCATGCTGGGCTGATACGGCGTGTGCTGTGTTGAGGAAAATGAACATTTTCAAGTATGATGTGCAATTGTTTTTGATCAACTTGGCCAACATGGACTTGAGGAATGTTTCCCCTTTCTACAAGACAGTTTTAAGAACATGGACCTCAACGTTCATGGTCAAGAGGGTGCTCTCAAATATCGGACCCTGGACAGAGAACGAACCACTTTTTAATAACCCGCTGATACCAGCACCGGCACTGGAGCCCAGAAGCATCCAGAATGTAATGGCAAGAGCGGGGTGTACAAGAATTGCTGACCTAAAGACTGGTGAAAACTGGAAAAGTCCAGAGGAGATGTGCAATAAGACAGGTATCAAGTCCATAAGGGTAATGAAGAGAATAATGGATGGAACTGTCTCTGCATTGCCTTCTGTCTTCAGACAAAACCCAGAGGAAGACGAGGTTCCTGAACAGAACGGAGGGAGTCTCTTTCCCCAAGTGGAAGTCTCAGCAGCGGTAGATGAGGAGCCAGAGGAAGGTTCTCTTCTACATTTCAGGACTCCTGTGCTGGAAGGTTTCGAGACTGTCTCAAAAAAGGCCATGTACAATATTTGCGTGAAAGTGTCCCATTATAACGTGCTCAAGGATTGTAAGGAGACAAAGTGGTCAGATTTGTTCGGGCCGGACTCGTCCCCTAGAGGATGCTGGAGGTCCCTATACAAACCTCCTATAGAGAAACGCACGGCGGATCTCCAATGGAGGGTTGTTCACTGGGCGGTAGCTACAAACAGGCACGTGGCACACATTGACCCCACTGTAGGGAAAGAATGTCCTTTTTGTGGCACTGAGGAGTCAGTAGATCATTTGTTTTTAAATTGTTTAAGGTTAAGAGGATTGTTTCAGATCTTAGATGGGTGGGTCAGAGATTTTGGGGTAGGGTTCAATAATGAATTTTTTATTTTTGGACCAAAATATGTTGCATCAGACAGGAAAAAAATCTCGTTAATTAACTTTGTGGTTGGAGGAGCCAAGATGGCAATATGGTTAACACGGAAAAGGAAACTGAAAGGAGAGGGGGAAGTAGGTCCTGAGGTGGTTTTAAAGGCACTTATAGCAACTAGAATCAAGGCAGAGTTTGCTTATTTTAAACTAACGAATAATATGGACAGATTTGTTGAAATTTGGGCTTTGAATGATGTTTTGTGCTCTGTGGATTTTGAAAATGAGCTGGTGTTAAATTTATGAGTTTTTTGTAAAAAAAAATAAATAAATTGTATCCAATATTTTGTAGAGGTCGACCGATAGTGGATTTTACCGATAACGATAGCTAGGTTGGGCCATACTTGCCGATAACCGATTAATCAACCGATAGTTTTTAAAATTGATACTGGATAAAAACAAACATAACACTCCAAGTAAAACAGTGCTGAACTTTATTATAAAAATAATAAAACTGTATTGAACCATGAAAACATGCTAAATGAAATAAATATATAATATGAATAAATATTGAAGTCAATAAAAGACATTCATTCAAACTGAAACAAAAAGTAATACTCTAAATAACAAATAAAACCAGTTACACTATTAAACTGTTATTTTTCAAGCCAACTTGAATAAAACAGTAACAAAATTTGATCGGTATAATATTTGATCATTCATGTTAGTTTGATAGTGCATTAACTATTTGATCATGTTAGTTTGATAGTGCATTAACTATGGTTAACAAATAAAAACCTTAATTTAAAAATTTATTAGTACATGTTGATTAACAAATAATGAACAATCCTTATACAGAAGTTATTAACCTTAGTTAATGTTACATATGGAATTTTATCATGTTATCATTTCATATAAATCCAAACAGTCATGCTTAAATATCTACAATGCCAGAGCATTGAAATGACATAAATATTAAATGTATAGTCTCACACTTTTGCTTCTATTTTATAAACACTTGATGATTATCTAATCAAAATAACAAAACATGTATTAAAGTGATGACGAAAAAATTACCGAAATCGAATGCTTTTCTGATTTGTTTATATGTTTCTGTCGGCTGTATGAACATATCAGTTTGCTATCTTACGTCTCTAGCTTTAAATATGCAACTTCTTTGCATATTAAATGCATAAAAGTGACCAGCTGGATATAAACTAATGCAAATAGAGGTAACAATTGTGACATTAAACATTCGGGTCGGACTTACGTTTATTTTTGTCAGTGTTTTAACCGCTTGAGGTAGCCTACTAATGTTAGCGTCCTCTCAGCCTCGAAGGCAAACAAACATACTGTTGTGCTGTTCTTTCTCTACTAATGCAGCATTTAGTCAACAAATTAATCACTTTATAATGATATGACAAAATGTACTGTATACATAGGCTACCTTTTAGCTGTCGGTGCTTTAAACGCGCATCTGATGTCAGCGCTCTCCGCGCAGCATGTGCTCTCAGTGCAGCACGCAGCATCACGTGTCGAAACAAACAACACGAGGCATCAGCGATAGTTTTTATTACACCTCTAGAGGCCGCTCTTGTACTGCATGATGCCAGCAGACCCTTCTCAGCTCTCTCATGTGTAATGAATGACAGCGCGCGCTTCTCAGCCGCTCCAGCAACGGACGCAACCAGGAAAAACTATCGGTATGTATTTTTGCCGATAACGATAGTTCCACCAATCAACTATCGGTGCCAATTAATCGGCAAAACCGATGAATCGGTCGACCTCTAATATTTTGTAATGTTTATAAGAATGGTTGAGTTTTTGAGTGGGTATATATGTGTATTTATCAATGTACATCTGTGAAAAAGAGATGTTTATGAGGAATGTCTTGTGTAAGTAGAAATAAAGGTGTGTTAAAGGTCTCTCTCTCTCTCTCTCTCTCTCTCTCTCTCTCTCTAACGATTGTTCACCACTTATCCCGCGATTGTAATACAGTAGTAAAAACTGATTTGTCCTGCATCTTTGTGCACAGAACTGTTGATTTCACCTTAGCTTACCGCATCTAGGTTTCCTTCGGAGGAGCATTGCCGCTTCACACCAGAGCCTCTCACAGGTTAGATAGAAAAAACAAAGCCAATCAGTTTAGCGTGTGTTAGCAGCAGGCTATGGGATCAAATTCCCGCCAAATATATAGCGGTCATGAATAAAAAAATAATAAGCGTGAATAAAAAATTTAAAAACACATGTAAAAATATATTGCACAAACTGAAAAAAAAGAATGCAAAATGATCAGAATAGCAAACAACGTGGTCACGGATCAAAATATAATAAGCGTGAATCAAGAAATAACAAGCATGAATAAAAACTTTAAACACATTAAAAGTTATTTTGCAGAAAACTTAAACTTATGGTCATGCTTTCTTAAAAAGTATGTTTTCCTTGGTTTTATGTGTACTTTCTTGCATTTTCTGCTCATATTTTACTCTTTTGTACGCTTGTGCTGTTTTTCTCTTCGCTCTTCTTTCTATGTTCTGCGCTTGCTTTACCAAATGTTGCAGTTCGAGTTTCATGTAAATTAGGGCGGGCTTAAGCGTCACCATTGGTCCACTAGTTCTAGATTGACAGCTACTCCTCTAGCCAATCAATCGAAGAGGGGAGTTGACGTCACACCAATGCGACTCGTGGCTACTGATGCTTACTTGTTATACAGGGGAAGATGACCATCAACTCAGTTGGCAAAAAAAATTCCGTGGCAGGACACATTTAAACTGCATGTGTGCCTGCAACTCAACCTGTTGCCGGTATATACGTATACCTGGCAATATGGTATCGTTAAATTCGTCATCCTAACGATGACCTGTTACAGTTATGCCTGTCTGATTATCCATCATTCACCTCTAATGCACTGGACCTGGCACCGCGAGCGTCGATCTTCTCCGAGCAGTAACTTGCCACCACCTACTGGCCGTTTTACTTTCATATTTATCAATAACAAGGATGGGTAATGTCGGTCCTGGGTGCAGAGTTTAGCTCCTCCAACCCCAATCAAACACACCTGAACCAGCTAATCATCGTCTTTAGGATATTTAAGACAGGTGAGGTTTTTAATCGGAGTTGACGCTAAACTCTGCAGGACAGCGGCACTCTAGAAACAACGTTACCTATCGCTGATGGAGATGTTGCTGTATTCAAATTTTAAGCTATATTTAAAACATTAATCCTAAAGTAATATGCAATTATGTAGCTATGTAAGTAAACACAATAAGTTTGTAATAAATCACTGTATTAAATTCAACTGGTTTCTGTATATCTTCTCTGTAACAAAATCATTTTCAATAATCTTGTCAAATTTGGCGAGGTTAATAAAAAAAAGGTAGGCAATAGCGGTGACAGGTCAAAGTCCTAAAGTCTTCAGACAATGGCCGTTTTTAACTTAGTTTTTGCAACGAATTGTAGCGTTTATATAACTGCAGTTTATATAACTGCAGGATGTTTTACTTACAGCAGCCTTAGCATATTGACATCATGAGCCAAGTAATATTGTTTAACACCAATTACCAGTGTGCACATTAACATTCTCATGTATCTCAAAAAAGATTCATTTAATTATTTATGTCCAGAGTTCAGATAGCTTTACTGCTTGAAAGTCTTTGTAAAGTTAAATTGAACTGCCGTCTTCCCCTGTATAAGTAAGTGCAGCACTCCTGAAAAAGAGTAAGGATTAAAGAAAAATGAAATAAAAGAGAGCGCAGCAGTACGTGCTTCTTTGTTGTTATATTTACTCAGAATGAAGTGCATCACGGGCGCGCACCACCCACTGAAGTGTGCGGTGACGTAATCACGCTGGTATGCCAAGCGAAAATAATTAATTTAATAAATGCACATAACAAAGCACAAATAAAAAATTGAACAGTATATAAAAGTATTAGAAAAATAACATTTTAGTATATTATAATGGAATTGAAGAAATTGTACAAACATAAACAGCTTGTACTCCTACATAAGCATCAGTAGCCACGAGTCGCATTGGTGTGACGTCAACTCCCCTCTTCGATTGATTGGCTAGAGGAGTAGCTGTCAATCTAGAACTAGTGGACCAATGGTGACGCTTAAGCCCGCCCTAATTTACATGAAACTCGAACTGCAACATTTGGGAAAGCAAGCGCAGAACATAGAAAGAAGAGCGAAGAGAAAAACAGCACAAGCGTACAAAAGAGTAAAATATGAGCAGAAAATGCAAGAAAGTACACAGTAATAAAACCAAGGAAAACATACTTTTTAAGAAAGCATGACCATAAGTTTAAGTTTTCTGCAAAATAACTTTTAATGTGTTTAAAGTTTTTATTCATGCTTGTTATTTCTTGATTCACACTTATTATATTTTGATCCGTGACCACGTTGTTTGCTATTCTGATCATTTTGCATTCTTTTTTTCAGTTTGTGCAATATATTTTTACATGTGTTTTTAAATTTTTTATTCACGCTTATTATTTTTTTATACGTGACCGCTATATATTTGGCGGGAATTTGATCCCATAGCAGGCGGGACTCAGATATATTAACCGTTTGTGTACCGTGAATTGCGCATTTTTCTCAGAACGCTCTTGTAAGAGATTTTAATCTAAATAAGATGTTTCCTGATTAAATTAAATAAGTTTAGGCCTAATACATAAAAACCACAAGACACAACCGGACAACAGTGGTTATATAAATATATTTTAAGTTTTGATCGAAATTATTGATAGGGACATATCAGTGTCACTGGATATTGGTAGGGACACCAGACATCCCAAGTCTCCCGGAAGTTCCGGGAGTCTCCCGCATATTTATCGCGGCTCCCTGATGCCCGCAAATTAGTTAAAATCTCCCGGAATCTAGAGCGAGCGAGCAAGAGCGCGCATGCGAGACAGAGACTGTGCTGTTTCTCAATTCCAAGAACGCAAAGAACAGACTTGCGTTCTCTTTGAGACTGATCTTGCCAGGCGACCTTGAAAGAACGAACTCGGAAGGACGCGAGAACACAGAACGCATCTTTATGAGAATTGAGATGTGTTGCGATGCTGCTTAACTGACCATCTCGGCAAATACAACACAACATCACAAACATATGTCACAACCTTTTAAACATTTATTTCATATTATTATAGACATTGTTTTCATAGTTTGTATCTTTTTTATTTTACCATGTGTAGGCTATTTATGAGTAGCCTATGTGTTACCTATCTTTGTCAATGTTAAGATTCTTTTTAATATGCCAATAAAAATACTGCCGCTTTCTTAAGGTCTTTATCACTTTATTAAAATGAAGCAAAAGAGACCGACACATGTAAACTTTCACGAGCTGTCACGTATTTCGAGCTTGCAGCGGGAATCTCTTAAGTGAGAACGAGAAGTTTAAAGCTTACAGCCTTCCGTACGTCGACTGCCCGCAACGTCTTCTGGGATTTTTAGCAGTTCGATTCTCTCAAGTCTGCATTTGATGCATCCTCGATATCAAGGACACATCCGGGCACTTCATGCGTCCTCTGTACTTGCGTTCTTGGAATTGAACTTCGACGGTTGATGATGACGTAGTACGAGAACACAAGAGGCTTGTTCGACTTCATACAGCTCTGCGCAGACCGATCGGCGGTTGACTTGAAGCAGTGCATGCCGGTTAGAAATGTTGTCCGACTTGATACAGCGCCGACGCCACGTGACTGTGACATATGACATCAAAGTACCGCGAGAGCATTTCGAGAGTAGCCGGAGAACTCAGCCAGCGCAGCTTCTCAAGAGCGGCTGCACTGGGCTGCAGGAGCATAGACATGTATAGAAAGGCTAGATAGCTTACCGGCGCTGAGAGCCAATGGGACCCGACGACGTCACACGGCGGCCATCTTAGGACAGGACCGCTCGTCCAGTTATAACATTAAAGTCTATTGTGCATGTAGTGCTGAAATAACTATATTTTGCTCAATTTTCAACCGATTTTCAAACGGCTTGGTGTGTCATAAACGTCAGGGATGCGGCTATTTAACTGCATACTTGTGAAAAATTATAGCCACAAACGGCATCAGCACAAATCATAGCCACGTTAATAAGGTTTGTAATAAACCAAACCGTTTGTAAATCCGTCAAGAATTCAGCAAGTTACGAGCATTTTAGTTGGCGTATGTCACTCACCTTCCGTCCACAGCAGCAGGGAGCAGCAGCGCAGTCTCCTGACCTAAGATGACCGCCAAGTGACGACACAGCTGACTCCGCCTTGAGCCATCTAGCCTTTCTATACATGTCTATGTGCAGGAGGGCTGATGACGACACAGCTGTCCCACGATTGGCCGGATTCACCGCATGACAACGATTACGTGTGTTTCGTGTTTATTCGAACACCCTTTAGTTACTCTAAAGCTCACAAATCAGTTTTGTATAACAGTAAACACTCTTTTCATGTCGTATGTTATATTGTGTCATGTTTATCAAATTAAAACTGATTAAAAAACGTATAGACTCCACTTCATTAATAGTAGCCTAGCAATTATGTTGAACTGTATTCTTGTTCAAACAGACGCTGTATGAAGCAGTACATAAAGTAGGCCTATTGAATGAAAATGTCTCTGAAAATCTGTGTATTATTTGGCCAATATTACATTTATTTCACTTCAGCTGTGGTAAAGTACGCGAACACCACGTGAGCGGTCACTACGGGAACCAGAAAGTGTCCGACTTCACGTTTCCGTTTGCAGCTCCTCCCCGCCTGCACGCGGCTACTCTCGCCGATCGGTTACATCCAGCCGCAGCCGATGTCGAACACACCTAAAGACACAAGATCACTGAAGAACGCATATTGAGAAACATTGCCGCCTCACAACCAGAGCCTCTCACAAGTTAGATAGAAAAAACAAAGCCAATCAGTTTAGCGATGTGTGTTAGCAGGCGGGACTCAGATATATTAACCGTTTGTGTACCGTGAATTGCGCATTTTTCTCAGAACGCTCTTAGTTGTAAGAGATTTTAATCTAAATAAGATGTTTCCTGATTAAATTAAATAAGTCTAATACATAAAAACCACAAGACACAACCGGACAACAGTGGTTATATATAAATATATTTTAAGTTTTGAGCGAAATTATTGATAGGGACATATCAGTGTCACTGGATATAAATTCTACGCCCCTGCATGACTGAGAAGAGGAAATTGGTTTTAATATTAGTGAAAACATGTGGGATCATGTTCAGTTCAGGTCAAAACCTTATTAAATGTATCCCACGATTTATCCACTCTGTAATAATTGTAAAATGTCACCCTGTTTTATTCTTTATGGTCATGTAGTAAAATTCAGTCATTTTGGTAATGTATTTCAATTTCTTTCTGAAGCGCATTCTACTGATCTGGAGCCTCAGCCTTGCATTGGACTTTTAGGAGGAGAGAATGCTTTTTGTAGTAAGTATCAGACAAAGGCCATTTCACTGTGTGTGATGCTTGCAAAGATATTTAAAAGCTGTAAGTATCTATCTAAAAGTAGCATGTACAATGGTACCGCTTACGTTTGATGACTTATTTATCCTGTATACTATAGTTACTGTTTTGGTGGCATTGTGCGTGTGTGTTATTTGTGTTTTTACGCTGCTTGTTTGATCTGAAGAGAAACATTTTTATAGCACTTCCTCTTTTATTATTTTGTATGTCTGTCATAGACATTACATCATTTTCTGTTGATTTCTTCTTCAGGTGTGTCTGGTGTTGATACAGACAGCGTGTCAGTAATGGAGGAAGATTCAGTCACTATATACACTGGTGTTAAAACAAACCAACTAGAGAAGATTAAATGGTATTTTAATAAGACTTGCATCGCTGTAATCACTGGAAATCTCAGTTATATCTGTACAGATGTTCAGTGTAATGAAGGTAATGAAGTTAATAAAGTTACTGAGAGATTCAGAGGCAGACTGAAGCTGGATCATCAGACTGGATCTCTGACCATCATGAACATCAGAACCAGACACTCTGGAAATTATACACTAGTGATCATCAATGGCAGCGACAGTGAAAAGATCTTCAGTGTTTCTGTTCATGGTGAGTCTTCATGTTTAAAAACAAGTCTTGTACATTTAAATCACATCATTAAAGTGTTTAATACTTTTGCAGTGACATTCAGGGGTGTTATATTTAAATCATATCATCGTGTTTATTATATCAGTGACATTCAGAGGTTTTTCTCTTGATCTGCATCATTGAGCAGAACTGAATCACTTTCAACTGTTTAGTTTTTCCACTGACGATCCATTCGTTTTTAACAGTTAGTTTTGTTCTGTTCATTCCAGTTCTTTCCATCTGATTACATGCATTTATTATTTCATACTCGTTTTCATACTTGTTTTTAGTTCACAATAAAGTGCAAAGAAATTATAAATGTGTAAAAACTTGTAGTTTGTCAGTTTATCTCATATAATGATCAGAAGTGTTTGCAAATCATTATAAATACTTTAGAATTATAATGTGCTTATTTTGGAATAGTATAATGTAGAAATGTGTATTTCAATGTAGTAATGCATTGCATAAACATGTATGTGTGTAATATATGTGCGGATCTGTAAAAAAAGAAAAGAAAAACTCCAGCAGAGTTGACATATAAACAGTAAATCTATACGAATAAAAACATCCACGATTAACTTGATATTTAGCAATTTTGCAGTTAATTTTGTTTCTACCAAATTTGTCAAGATCCAGGAATTGAATACACACAACTATTTTCACACTTGTGGAGTTTTTTCCTCAAAAGATCCTCCAGCATCTGTTGGTTTGTGTTTCAGGTGTTCCTGCTGCTGAACGAGATCAAATGAGGAGAAAGACAGTGAAAGAGGGAGAATCTGTCACTTTAGATCCTGGTGTAAGAAACCCAGATGATTTGATGAAATGGTTTTTTAAAGACATTCCCATCGCTGAAGATCAGAGTCAGACCTGTACAGATGTTCAGTGTGAAGAGAGATTCAGAGGCAGACTGAAGCTGAATAATCAGACTGGATCTCTGACCATCACAAACATCAGAAACACAGACACTGGACATTATAAACTACTGATCAACATCTGCAGATTCAGGATCATTCGATGCTTCTGTGTTTCTGACATGGGTGAGTATCATTTAGTCATTAGAATTTTAGAATACATCATTTTAAGTGTTGTTTAACATGATATGAGTGACAATTTAAAGGTAACCTGTGTGAACAAAGACTCTCTTGTTTCAGATTCGTCTTCAGTTACTGGGGGAGCTTTAGAAAGGCAAGTATTACATACAGATATTATAGTGAGAGAAAAATATTGTCTTTATTATGCAAAGTGTGTGTGTGTGTGTGTGTGTGTGTGTGTGTGTGTGTGTGTGTGTGTGTGTGTGTGTGTGTGTGATTATTACATTATTTCATATAGACCAGGTGAAAAACAAGGATGAGGTAAAATACTTCACTGTAAAATCTTATGAGATTGTAAGGGTGGATTTCCTGCAGGGGTTCAAGCTGCAAGACTGCCGAATGACTAAAGAAACATTATTAGCAAGATGGTAGAAAACGGTACATTTATTATTACCACCCACTGTTACTAACGACGGAAATAAGCGCAGTTACAATAGCGTAATATGTAGGAGAGCGTTGCTGTAGAGAGTGACAATATTGTATTGCAAGGTAGCACTTCAAAGTCAATACCAACCCTTACGAAAAAGAAGTATAGCTCATTCAAGCTCATTTTATGAAGTATACTTAAGTAATGTTCAAGTATATTTTTAAGTATACTAATATCAATGTGTACTTGTAGTAAACTTGTAAGTATACTATTTCAATACTGCTTGGGACTAAATTGGCCCACTTTTAGTATATAAAAAGTATATGTTTAAGTGTACTATACGTGTAAGAGTAGTAAACTTTAAGTACACATCTAGGTTTATCATTTGTAATGCATCTGTACTACAAGTGAACTTATAAGTATATTAGTAGTTTACTATTTTAATACAAGTAGTACATTTTTTTGTTGATGAAAGTACACACTGATGTGTACTCTCAGTAAACTACTAGTTTAGTAGTTTATACTGCAAGTATAGTTTTCTTTAAGTGAACATAACATCATACCTATATTTACTATTTATATATTATTTTTGCACTTGCAGTATACTACTATGTTCAAGATGTTATTTTTATACTTGAAAAATACTTTTAAAAACATTTTATTAGCTTCATGCATCCTTTTTTATCAACACTTGAATGTTGGTAAGTTTCATAAAGAAAGGCAACATTTTTAAAAAGTTGAGAAAATCACATTTTTGTCAAAGACTACGCCTTGATCAGATTCAGAACGATGATCAAAATCATACTCGGTTACTATCGTAACCTCGGTTCCCTGAGAGTTAGGGAACGAGTATTGTGTAGCTGTACGCAGTTGGGAAATTCCTATTCCTCGAAAATTCTGAAGGCTAAAATGTTAAACGCATTTGCAGCTGCACAGCTAGCACAGTGAGTGTCTGGCTCACTCACTGGCTGTGCTGCGGCAACTGCACATCCAATGGCGCGGGCGCCTCTGACATGTGCGCCAATGAGCTAGCAGCGCGCCATCACACGTCAGAGCCCGCCAAGGGGGCGTGGCCTTAGCCTATATAGTCCCCGAAAACGCCATTATAGCAGGTTACATCGACTGAAGCAACATACTTGCCATGTTACTATAGTGCGGCCGGCTACGCAATACTCGTTCCCTAACTCTCAGGGAACCGAGGTTACGATAGTAACCGAGTACGTTCCCTTTCGAGAACGGTCACTTCGTATTGCGTAGCTATACGCAGTGGGGACGCTATGTAAAACACCGCACTAAGTAACTGGTTGTCTACTGCGGCTCGAGATCCCTGAGCTCACAGAAACAAGCCAGAACCCATTATATACTGAAAAAGGCCGGACACCGTCGGGCCTGATAATATATATGTATATACAGTATGTCCATACATCCATATCCAACCTAGTATACCAAAGACCAGACACTGTCGGACCTTTTATGTATAAGGGATATCATAACCAGCAATAGGCGGGTTTTATAATGAAATGAATGTGTGCTTATGACATTGACACGACATGTGGATAAGACCAGACACCTATCGAGTCTAAATCATACAGAAAGGACCTTTGCCTGCAGGGAAGGCACCTCCATATTATAAAATTTCACAAATGTAGAAGACGAGGACCAGCCGGCCAACCGCACAAATATCCTGAATAGGAAAACCAGAGGACCAGGCCCAAGACGAGGCCATGCCTCTAGTCGAATGGGCTCTAGTACCAATAGGGAAAACCTGACCCACTGAGGTATATGCCAGAGATATGGCATCCACTATCCATCTGGACAGCCTTTGCTTAGTGACTGGAGATCCCTTAGGCCTCGTTTACACTGCAGGTCTTGATGACCAATTCTGATTTGTTGCCTATATCCGATTTTTTTTTTACTGTTTACACGTTCTTTAAATTGTGACCCACATCCAATGCATGTGTTTACACTTGCCATAGGCTACTATCTGAAACATATCGCGCATGCTTTAAGGGTTAATTTCTCTTGCACAGATGGACGAACACAAAGTTTTTTTTTCTTTCTTTTTTTCTCGAGGGTGGTCTGGCTAACGCGAGACATGAGCCCTCATTTATTATTTCAGTGGAGCGTGTCTTATGACAGACTCGGACTGATTCGCGAAGACTCATATGACAGATAAGAGCTCTTATAGTACTTGGAATGGTGGCTTGTTCTCGCAGTGAGAGAGAACAGTTTCAGCGTGGTTGATTCCAGGCATGAAAACCGTGCTGTTGTGTCTGAATTACAGAGAAGGTTCTGCGTGATGAACAGAATGGAAGGGAGCGGTATCTCTCTTGTGTCGTAAAGAGAGATAGCCGCGTGCACATCTGGCCGCGCGCTTCTTCCGTCGCTGCTCAATGAGGGAAGGAAGTGGGCAAGCGCATGAGAGAGAACATTTTCAGAGAAAACGCGCTTCTGTGTGACGTGCAAAATGGAGGGCGGGGTAGCTCTCTTGTGTCGTAAAGAGAGCTAGCCGCGTGAACATCTACCCGCGCGCTTCTTCCGTCGAGGCTCGCGCTGGTAATCGTCACAGAGCGCAGCGGCAAAAGTTGAACTATTTCTTAATGGCTTGCGCCGCGCAAGGACGTTTTGTTGCTGCGTCAACCAAAGCGCAAGCGCAGCGGTGCGCATCATTGGCGTGCTCACGCTCACGCCGCGGTCAAAGTTCAAAATAGTTCAACTTTTCAACTAGTTCAATAGGCAAAAGTTGAACTATTTTGAACTTTGACCGCGGCGTGCGCGAAGGCGTTGCAGAGGACTCAGAGACGTGAAGTGTGTCGCTGAAGGAGATGAATCGGCTATAATGGCGGATTTGGGGACTATATAGGCTGAGGCCACGCCCCCTTGGCGGGCTCTGACGTGTGATGGCGCGCTGCTAGCTCATTGGCGCACATGTTAGAGGCGCCCGCGCCATTGGATGTGCAGTTGCCGCAGCACAGCCAATGAGTGAGCCAGACACTCACTGTGCTAGCTGTGCAGCTGCAAATGCGTTTTACATTTTAGGCTTCAGACTTTTCGAGGAAAAGGAGTTTCCCCACTGCGTATAGCTACGCAATACGAAGTGACCGTTCTCGAAAGGGAAACAGATGGAGTAGATCGAGTCCAACACCCCCAAAGCTTCACAGTAATTTTCTCTTCATGGGTTACACTTCATTTCATTTGGTAACATTAAGCAGTTTTGATTTACACACCGTTTAATGTTTGATGATCACGTTATTTTACATTTGAGTGAGTAATCTTCTATCACTTGTTTCAGCTTCTTCTCCTGTGTTTTGATCCGGATATTCTGTACTAGAAGATGTCATAGCGCCCCCTACCGTATAACAGTGAAAACCAACCGATTACAGGAAGCACATATAATTTAGGAAATTTAGATGAACTTGACTTACATTATCTGACAGTTTCAGCTTATAAACCTGGAATAGATTAACATTTATCATTTATCATGCTTATTATAATAAGTGCCTTGTTTCAGACGATGGATTAGGTGTTTGTTGAAGGTTGAGAAGGAGTTCAGTGTTTCTGAAGTGAAGATTCTGATAGAGACTCATTATAATGGAAACACTCAAATCAACATTTAACACTGTATTTGCACTACACATCTTGAACTGTCAGTTTTTACTTGACTTGTTATCAATGTACTGTATTTGCATAATACAATGTGCAAAGTGTATAAAAACGTATACACATTATTTTGCTTCAAAACAACGTTTGTGTTGTGATTCAGGCAGAGCTGGTTTATTTAGTTCATTACAACTCACAATCTGAAATGTCACTTTTGCTCTTTTGAAATGTCACTTTTGCATGTTTGTACTCCAGAATGTGAATAAATGCAACATTTTAAATAAACTATTTCATTGTTATGAATTATCATTATTTAAACAATTTATATTTTCAGTGAAAAGATTGTGCTAGTCTTGTTTTATATCATTAAATATTTAATTTTTTCTGTGTTCATTTTAATTTAAAGTTTTAGTCATTTTGATTTTCGTAATCTTTATATATACTTTTAAATATATGCCTAGTTTTATTAATTTTTATTTATACATGGATACAGTTTTAGTACTTCAACATAAACTAAACTAAATGTTGCCTTGACAACTAACTGATTAAAAATAAGTTTATTATTATTATATTTCAGTAAACACCTTCAACACGTCACGGAACTACACACACACTTAAAGCGTTTGGTAAGTTAATTTCAATAATTAAACGACACAATCACATGATCACAGTTCTCTGATGTCAGTTGATGGTCACATGACGTGCAAAACATCAAATATTTAATATTTATAAATTATTTTTGTATAGAGCTTTATATATATTCTCTGTGATTATAATGTAAAAAGTTACAAAGGACAATTTTACCATAAAATGATTTGATTATTGTAAGAATTATTTTATTTTTATTTTATTTACTTTGTCTTAAATTCTTAGAAATGTTCAAACCCTGAAGCTTTTCTTCACATTATTACTGTTTCATATTTGACACAGTGTGTGATTTAAGACTGTAAATATGAGAGACTTTAACAGTCACTTCTGGAACAATCTAGAAACGCACTTTAAAAACATATTCACATTGTGTCAACTTCAACTTTTCTGGATGATCTGAGAACTTGTAAAACTTTTATTGCTGAAATTATCTGCAAGTTTCAGGTATCAGAGTTTTATTTTGTTTTCTGTTTATTTATATTTATATTTACAATAATACAATATTATCTGATCATTTTATTTTTCTGAATTAATTTTTAAAGTAATTTTACCTCTCTGATCAGCTATTCTAAAAAAAATTAATAATTCATTATATATCAGTGTTGGTCTCTAGTTTGATCTGAGATGTTTAACATAAATTATTATTTCTCTGTCACTTTAATAGACTCTTTTTGGGTCTATAGATGATGGTCAAACAGCATCAGTGTTTAATGATGAATCTACAGTTCCTCAAACTCACCGCTAGAGGTCATCACACATCACAGATTACACCACAATATTTACTCTGACACTACTCAGATCAGACATCTAAATACCACTTATATGAAATATATAAACCATAATCAAGAGTATATAATGAGAATAATACAATTAAACAAAGTTCAATTTGAAGCAAACAATATTTGAATATCATATAAAAAGTACACTGTATACTTCAATATATTTCTTTCATCAAACAGTGATTTATTTTTCCATAAAAAAAAATCACAAATATATTTTTATAAACTTGATAATTCCATTTGCATCTGATTAAAACTCAGAGATATGTCACAATGTTTATGATATCAGTTTCTTGATCTTCTGGATCTGATGTCATAAAGCACAACAGCGACAGTAGCCACGCCCACCAGAGCAGAGAGGACCAATCGGATCACAGCTTCAGTAGGACCACAGCAATGAACATGGACTTCTGAGGGAGAAAAAAGCAATGACACAATAGGATTGTGATATTCAACAAGCTGGCTTTGTTCGGAAAATAAAAATACAGATTATGTCAATATGTCGAAAATAAAATCCATGACGTTGATGGAAAAAAATAAAATTAAAACAAGCATTATATGACCACAAATGTGGGAAATGAATGCAGTAAAAGTACAGATAGGCTACATCACTTACAATGTAGCCTACTCATGTAAAAGTAGGCTTACACGTAATTTAGTTTGCACGTATTTTGGTTGCACAAAATTTGTTTTGCACTAATGAGTTGTTCCACAAGGTGGCAACACTGGCCTGTTGTTTCACAGTATAAAAATGAAAGTAGAGACAGAACAACAACAAAATACCAGAGACGACAATAACATCAGACGCCCGCATGCTTGTGTGAGGAGGTTATGAGATCCACAACTTTAGCTTAAAAGAATACAAAGACATTTTTATCAGTCATAACTTTTGGAGAAAAATAGCGCAGAATCTGGGCAAAGATGAATCTTTCTAGAGCGTACGTGTCGTTCGCGCATGCTATCAAATGGAGTATAGTTTGAAAGGCTATGCGTTTGACTGTACACATACACTGTGTACACACACACACACACACACAAAAAAAAAAACTAAGTTTGGGCTTTAGCCTCAAAGACCGCTCTAAAGGACAATTAGGCCCTGTCCCAAATGGCACCCTAAGCCCTCGCAGTCTTCCTCTGAGTCCACACTTTCATAACGTAACGCCGCTTTGACTGTCGGGTAAGTTTGAAGTCTGTGGAGTTCACTTCAGTGCGACTCTGCAAAAGTGTGCATCAAGGGCGTATATCGGCCGCAAAGGGGGAACTCGCGGGCACCCTTCTGAAAACTAAACTGACAAATGGGACAATCTAGGGCAGGGATAGGCAACTTCGGTCCTGGAGGGCCACTGTCCTGCAGAGTTTAGCTTCAGCCCTGATAAAAACTCACCTGCCTGTATCTATCTAGTAATCCTGAAAACATTGATTGCCTTGTTCAGATGTTTAATTAGGGCTAAACTCTGCAGGACAGTGGCCCTCCAGGACCGGAGTCCCTGATCTAGGGTCTTGTGAGCACATAGTGACCATTGTAAGTCCACAAGACCGCAAGAACACATGTAGTGTGCTATTTGTGACAGGGCCTTAGAGAGTGTGGATTTAGCGTGTGTCAAGTGTACTGCACTTTGGCACTTTTCAGACCTGAGACAGTCTTAAACACTTATTTCATGTCGCATACATCCGCTGTCAAATGGCTAAAACCTCAAGTGTGGGTATTTGGACAGACCCCATTATCAGTTCAGCAACAAGTAAGTCAGATTGTAAACATGTCTGTTGGCAGAGGGATGTGTGGAGTAGCGTAACAAATGAGTAAACATATAAATCATTCAGTTTAAATGAGCTCATATGAATGTTGTTGGACGTGCTGTCCTTAAAACACTCTTGTGTGTAGGACTAATTTCTGACGCATCTAATCCCAAGCCTTTTTGCTGAGTCCAAAACGTCATTTTAGAAAGAGAGAGAGAGAGAGAGAGAGAGATTAAGCGTGTGTGAATTACCTGAGTCTGTGTGTCTGTCAACAGTGTTTGGCAGCGGCGTCTCTACTGTAAGTTTATCGGCTTCAAAAACAGCGCCGTTATTCCCTCGCTAATGAGAAAAGTCATGTAACTTTAAAGTTGTTCAACTATTTTACTGATAAAATCGTCAAAGCAGCGCTGACAACACGTTTCTGCACAGCAAAATCCCCAGTGTTAAATTAACACTCCTCAGTGTACATATGTGTCCACACTACAGGGTGTTAAAATTAACACTGAAGCAGTTTAAGTTAATGAGATAATTAAGTGATTAATTACACTGATTGTCACTGAGAGTATTTTGCTGTGTGTAAGTGTGTATCTGTACTGTGTGTTTGTGTGCGTGCGTTTGAGTGGGAGAAAGAGAGTATGTGCTGTCTGGACATAATAAAACATAATTTTGTCACAAAAAAAAACATTGAAATAATATGTTGTTTTTATCCTATTGTTTACTTTATTTTTTGCTTGTTTGGTGTCGCTGTGGGTTTTGGTTATTTTGCTGTTAAGGGTTGTAAGGACCTTTGAAAGAACTGAAATAATTTGGTGAAGTGATATGGAACGGTAATGCGGTCAAAACCTGCCTGGAACTACTTTAGCTGTTTCCCTGAAAATAACTGAAGCCTCAGAACGTTCGTCAACCAATCAGATTCAAGCATTCAACATCCTGTATAAATCCATGTGATTCTGACCTTTCTATGAGCCTGAGCCTGTCAATCAACATTAGATCGCCTCCCTCAGGCTGAATTATGCAAATACAATAGACATGACATCTACTACCAAAGTGTGTCTGCATGTTTATGTAAAACTAGCGGCCAATCATAAACTAGCGCTACGACACAGAATCTGTCTCACCTTAATGTATTAATAGAACCATTACTGTCAATAAATGTGAAGAACTTAAAATGATCTGTACTCACCATAGACAGAAACATTGAATGTTTTTGATGACAGTTCAGATGCGATTATCTTTACTTCATAGAGTCCAGCATGTTCAGTTGTGATGTTTGTGATGGTCAGAGATCCAGTTTGATGATCCAGCTTCAGTCTGTCTCTGAATCTCCCATCAGGAACATCATCATATGTGGAGAAGATTCCAGAATCTCTGTTTATTTTAGCTATCAGAGACTCTTCTGCTCCATATTTCCACAGTATGTCATCATGTGTGTGTATTTCAGTAACATCAGTGTGTAGAAGCACAGATTCTCCCTCCATGACTGACACTGACTGTGTTTCATTTGTTTCAACAGCAAACACACCTGAAGAACACGAACAAGAACAGATTGAGTCTATGTTAGTTTACAAAGCCTAACGTCAGTTAGGTGAAGTTTAAATGTGAACTGATACAAAAAGTGAAGAGAAATGCAAATTCATTACAGTCATTTCCATTATTCAGATCTCACAATAAGTTTAATTTGATTAATCTGTGAAGAACTGCAAATAAACAATAAATCCTAGCTTGTTACTGATATTAAGCCATAAAAATGTTTCATAACTTACAGATCATATGCCACCAACACAAACAGAACAAAACACGCATTTGAACAGTTTTCTTCAGTTGTTCAGTGAGAAGATCATCCACTGAAAACACTCAAGCTCTTCGTCTGATGTGTGAATCCTCCCACGACACACACACACACACACACACACACACACACACACACACACACACACACTTCCACTGAACATGTTATAAATGTAGTTAGGCGACATATAAATATTTTTCTGACTCTTATCATATGGACTTCAGCTTCTGAGAGGAACTGAAACCTGCGGTTTGGTTTCTTCAGAAAAGTTTTTTTAATCTGTTGGACAAACATCTTGTGCAGGAGACTGACTATTTATGTATGTCTTTTGTAGGTGAAGGTCTTCTTCCTGTCCTGCTATTTATGAACATCACAGTCTGACAGCGTAATCAACTACTGAATCATCAAAGCATGTTTGGCAAACAGTTAAATAAAAGTCAGAGGTCAAACTCTGAACAGAAATATATCCATGGATGCTTTATCGCAAGATACAAACTGCAAAAATGTTTCCATGTTCTGTTCGTGCATAACCCAAAAACAATGCTGTTTTATGATGAGCGATTAACTGATTACAAATGTGTCCAAGCGTGGGTTTGACTTATGATGTCATGTTAACTTAAATCTTGAAATAGTCTACTGAGACGGCGGCTGCTTTCCCTCGACTGTGAAGACTAGGTTGCTGATGACACAGCTTAATGCTCATTGGCTTAAACATTGAGTTTGATATGGGGCAAGAGAACCACGGTCAACATCAAGCACACAGTTTTCTTTGAGCCCAAATATAATTATTTCAGTTTTATTTTCGTTTAAATTTAGAAAATTACTTGAAAGCCAAAGCTTAGGTTCATATAAACAGGCCAACAGGAGTTGTAAATCATTTTTATCGTTATGTTTTAGGAAAATATCATCAGCGTATAGATGAAAGGATACTCCGTATTTATTAAAAATGGAAGCCAGAGGAAGTTGGTACAGGGTAAACAATACCGGCCCGAGGATTGATCCCTGTGGGACTCCACAGTTTAGAGGTACACTAGCTGTCTGGGAAACTTTCAGTTATTCGTGCATTAGGTACCCGATGTCACACAGAGACTCACAACAGCCGAGTTACGTGGATCTCACGAACACAGACTCGTCAGTTCTCATCTTTGAGTTGAACTGCTCCATGCTTGTCCATACAAAAAAGTGGTTTTCTTAGTCACTATGCTTCAACTTGCTAAGTCAGTGATAGACTGATATGACACATGATGTGCCAGATGCTCCTTTCATTGTGGGCCTTTAGTTTGATCTGTTCTGGACGCAGATTTGCGGACACCAGACTCAACTTAATCTATACTGGTCATGATGATTTCAGAAGAATACAGATTAAATCAAGTATAACATTTGAATTTTAAAGGTATAAATGAATGAAAAAGTTCATAAGGGCACTTTTTGTGCGCATGTCTTTAAACGTAACCACCGACGTTTTTTTCTGCAGCTCAGAGCATCTTTTCAAGTTGAATAAAGTTAAACTTTTCTGAAAAAAACGCCCTACATCAAACGCCTTTTTGACAGCTGACCAATGACAAAGCGAGTAGCGAGATCTGTCGTTTCCATTAAAACAAGAAAAAATGGTGAAGATCCTAGTAGATGGACTTATTTTACTAGTTTTGGAGCACAAGGAGTTAAAACAGCGCCCAGGACTTTTTTGAATATATGGTTTACTCCATAGGATATAATATAAAACAGACGCTAGCAGCTTAAAAAAAGACGTCAAGTGTGAACACGCCCTCAGAAGCCTGTTCAAAAATTATAATGCACTTGTGAATCACATTGTGGCCTCCTGTACATGGTTTTACTGCAGCTATATGGGAAATAGCAGTGTTTCATGTACGAGACAAAAAAAATCGACATATTCACACAAGTAACTTGAAATTAATTCCAGTTAGACACTTATTCTAAATTACACAAGACACGTGGTCTAGAATGTATAGCATCTACAACATTTAACCTAAATTTTAAGGTTAAAAACATTCTGTTGACTATAAGTAATCTTGTACCTACATACACTCACTGTATTTCATTTGTTTCATCACCAAACACACATGAAGAACATAAACAAGAACAGATAAAGGCTTTTCTTTTAGTTTACAAATAGCTAGAAATATGTAATAATAGACTCGATAACGTATCGAGCACGTAGGCTCTTCGTCAGACATCAGATATCTGCAGTGTTGGGAACGTTACTTTAAAAAAGTAATTAGTTATAGTTACTCACTACTTGTTCCAAAAAGTAACTGAGTTAGTAACTGAATTACTCTATAATAAAAGTAGTTACTGTAAAAAAAAAAAAAAAAAAAAAAAATTGCTATATGTCAAAGAATTTGGATTTTTTTTTGCAGTTTTCACAAGTCAGTTGAAATGAGTAGAACAGACAGGTGTTTGTACATAACTTTCGATATTTATTGCACGTCGACAGACAGCAAGAGGTTTATCCTGCACTTCAAGCATTATCTTTGTAAGAAAAGTAAATAGTTACACCATATAAAGTGCATTTAACTCTTTATATGGAGTTAAATATGCAAATTAAATCAAACTCTCTCAACCAGAGACAACTGGTCAAGTAAACAACCTGTACTTCCAAGTGTTTTGTTCACAACAAAAGTAAACTTTTAAACAACAAAAAAGTGTGTTTAGCTCTGTAGTCTTATTCTTAATGAAATAAATTCCAAATGTCAGACAACTGGTCTGGTAGACATTCTGTACCTCAAGTATTTTCTTCAAAACATGAGATGCTTCATTAAATTAGAGTTGCTTACAACGGATGTCGACAAAGTCTTCGCTCCTGGACATAATGTACACATTACATGCACGTTCTAGGGGTGGAACAGTACACAGAAGTCACGGTTCGGTTCATACCTCGGTTCAGACATCACGGTTCGGTACGAGTTCGGTACAATGGAGGGAAAAGCAAAACAAAAATGCAGAAGGCTTGTGCATGTCTCAGGCTGTTCCACCAAAAGAAAAAGAAATTACTTAAGCCTTGTATTTTTTAAATAAGTTTTATTAATAAAGTAAAGGCATAGAACCAGTTTATTTGTAGTGCACTGACAATAGTTTTATATAATTAGTTTATTAATTAAATTAATAAAAAGACAAAAAGACCTTGAGATATGTTTGGTTATTGTACCTGAATGAATTGAAAATTAATTTGCTACATTTCAGATTAATATATTTGTTTTCCTTTTTATGTTTCCACTGTTCGATCGCGCCCGCGCCTCACTCACACACACACACGCACACAAATGTAAACACTTTGCGACTTTTCGATTGCGCCCGCGCCTCTCTCTCTCTCTCTCTCTCTCTCTCTCTCTCTCACACACACACACACACACACACACACACACACACACACACACACACACACACACACACACACACACACACACACACACACACACACACACACACAAATGTAAACACTTTGCGACTTTTCGATTGCGCCCGCGCCTCTCTCTCTCTCTCTCTCTCTCTCTCACACACACACACACACACACACACACACACACACACACACACACACACACACACACACACACACACACACACTCACACACACACGCACACAAATGTAAACACTTTGCGACTTTTCGATTGCGCCCGCTCCTCTCTCTCTCTCTCTCTCTCTCTCACACACACACACACACACACACACACACACACACACACACACACACACACACACACTTAATTTAACATTTAAACTCAGTGTGTTGTTTAGGCTGGTCTCCAGTGTAGCCGAGCAATTATATTAAAAAGCGTTGTCACTGTCTTAAATAATTTTTAAAATATTATTTTGAATATTATAATGTTTTAATTTAAATAATGTGTTGAAAAATGTCACTAAATTATTTTTTCACTCCTTTGAAATTAGTCTTTTAGGTGTAGGTGTATAGTTGTATGAATACAAATAAATGCAATATCAATATGTGGGTTGTATATGGTGTATATTATGATGTACAATAAACATTGTGTAATCTATGTAGGTTTGTCTTGAGTGAATGTGTTGAGTGAATGTGTGAATCAGTTATTCACTTATGCAGTTTGTTTGATCTGTAGAAAAAACACTTTCCTGTTGTATATTGTTCTTCCACTTTCCCAGACATGATTTATCATTTTCTGTTCATTTCTTCAGGTGTGTCTGGTGTTGATCCAGTTGAAGTGTCAGTGAAGGAGGAAGATTCAGTCCCTCTATGCACTGGTGTTAAAACTAACCAACAAGAAAATATTAAATGGTATTTTAATAACACTCGCATCGCTCAAATCAATGGAAATCTCAGTTATATCTGTACAGATGTTCAGTGTAATATTAATAATAAAACTGAGAGATTCAGAGGCAGACTGAAGCTGGATCATCAGACTGGATCTCTGACCATCATGAACACCAGAACCGAAGACTCTGGAGAATATACACTAGTGATCATCAAGGACAGCGACACTAGAAAGATCTTCAATGTTACTGTTCATGGTGAGTCATTATGTTTGAAAGCAGGTTATGTTTAAATCATATCATCATGTTTATTATATCAGTGACATTCAGAGGTTTTTCTCTTGATCTGCGTCATTGAACAGAACAGAATCACTTTCAACTGTTTTGTTTTTCCACTGATGATCCATTAGTTTTTAACAGTTATGTTCTCTTCAACATCTACCAATAAGGATTTGATGTTTTGTTTTTAAAGTAGGCTATGTAAATATGTAAAGAACTTGTAATTGTTTGTATGGTATAATGATCATAAGGAAAGAGTTTACATTATTCAAAGAGTGTTTAAATATCCTATTATAATGTGGAAAGTTGTATTTTAATGTGATAATGCATTGTACTGTGTATATTATAGCCTACATATACATGTGTAATACGTGGTCAAAAAAAAAATTCCAGCAGAGTTGAGAATCTAAGTACTATGAATAAGGACATTTCTTTAACCACAATTTAGGCTTAATGTTTAGCTATTTTGAAATCGATACCGTTATAGTCTCTTTGTAAACTAAAAAAAATAATAAAAAAATACGTCAAATTGTGAATTATAAGGTTCTATCTGACATTTTTGTAAAAATTTAGTTATTCACATTTTCTTATTCGGTGACCACTTCTTTACATTATGTGATGTTGTTTTTTAAGTTGTGTACATTTTGGAACTTTTTATTTAGAAAATAAAAAGGTTCTTTCTACACAGTCGAATGGAATGCGAAAACTTTAAAGCTCAATATCTCAAAACCAGTCAGAATGCAGATAGAACCTTATAATTCCAAGGTGGCGAATTTGTATCATGCGCATGTGTCCTATTATGTGTTCAGTCTATAGGCACGTAGTGTTAGTGACATCGCCACCTACTGGCCTGACATGAATAATCATTTTTAGTCATTTTCTTCGATCCATGTGAACCGGGATCGTTTTGATAATGTTGTCTGTACGTGAAAAACGCAAAGCAAAAACTGTTAACTGGTAAATCATTGTCGTGTAAACATACCCCTAGTTTAAACTGAATCGGACTCATAGAGGCTGCATCCGAATCGCATACTTCACTAACGTAGCCTAGCCTATAGTAGGCGAAAAACAGGCTATGTGACTAAAGAGGTTTTGTTGTTCGTTATGGATCAGACTGACTACCTTTCAGTTGCTGTAATATTAGAAATATCAGCAGGTGTCGCTGTTCTTCTCCTGGCTGTAACAGCTGGTGTGCTTTACTATCGCCACAGGAGCTCTACAAGAGGCAAGTATCACATACAGATGTTATAGTGAGAGGAAAATGTTTCTTTATTGTGCAAATTAATGTTTAGTGTATGTGTGTTTATCTTATTTAGCAAACGCGTCTGTTGTCCAAGGATAAGGTAATTTACCGTACTAGTAGCCTATGTCTTTGTAGAAACCTTGAGATTCTCAGCTGTTTGATTTCACTGTGCAGACGTACAGTAGTAGTTAGGGGGCACATTTACCTTTATTCATCCGCTAATCTTTCCACTGACTGGATAGAGTTTCCATCAAAATGATCCCGATGGGAAATAAACATTTCAGACTGAATATTATTCACTGGTTGATGGCGGATTTGCTGATTTCATGAATTTCTGTGTCACTGCTGTTCATTTCTCTCTTTAACAATCTTCAAAATAAAAAGTTCATTGTTTTATCTATAATGCTGTTTCTGCACTGTTGAAGATGAGCAGATGGAGAGCATACTATTGTATCCATAGATTATCTATAACTATAATGTAAAAAGTTGTAAAAGACAATTGTACTGTAAAATAAATTAATTGTATTTATTCTGATATTTATGTCTTAAATTCTACATTCAAACCTTCAAGCTTTTATATGGGCAGAATAGCTACTGCTAAAATGCTGTTCTCTTTTATCTGTTTTTAAAACTCAGCTTAAATCATTAATGATTGGTGTTTGAGCCGGACCTGAATGAAATCATACAAAATAAAATGTTATTGCAACTGTGGTCCAGTTTGTTAATTGTAACCCCAGACTGAAAGTGTGGTCATAATCTTTTATTGCATTTGCAGAAAATAGATTGGCGCCATATTTGACTCATTTAATTTTTCAGTTTTATTTCACTTGCTGATCTAAGATCTCTTGATCTTAGATGTTTGACATACTATAATAATATTTCTCTCTGTCACTTTAGACTCTCTTTATGGTTAAATATATATATATATATATGTGTGTGTGTGTGTGTGTGTGTGTGTGTGTGTGTGTGTGTGTGTGTGTGTGTGTGTGTGTGTGTGTAGCATGTTCAGTCTATGATGGTCAAACAGCATCAGTGTTTAATGCTGAATCTACAGTTCCTCAAACTCACCGCTAGAGGACATCACACATCACAGATTACACCACAATATTTACTCTGACACTACTCAGATCAGACATCTAAATACAACTTATATAAAATAGGCTATATAAACCATAAACAAGAGTCTATATAAAATGAATGTGATTAAACCAAATACGATATAAAGCAAATTGTACATTCAGGAATATCACATAAAACGAGTGCAAAATCCCATGTTTTCGAGAGAACAAAATCTTCACATCCTTACATCATATTTATGATGCGTCTATCTGACTCCTCTTGTAGATCTGATGTCATAAAACAGAAAAGCCACAGTAGCCACGCCCACCAGAGCACAGAGAGCCAATCGGATAACAGCTTCAGTAGGACCACAACAGTGGTCATGGACTTCTAAAAAAATAAATAAAAATTGATAAAAAAGGATTTAATATAACAATACAATAATATATCATCAGTGCTGTGGTACCTGCACATGTGTGGCAGAGTGTGTTGATGTCCAGATGTGTGGTCTGGTTGCTGATGGGATTGTTCAGCACACAGCTGTAGGGGTTTTTATCCTGATATTCCACCTCCAGAGGTAGAGAGAGACTGATGCTGAGATCAGACACACTGATGCTGGACAATACACTGATTCCTTTGTACCAGGAGAGAGTCACATGACTCACATTCACCACTGATGAACACACCAATGAACATGATGATGATGATGATGATGATGATGATGATGAAGAACAGTCTCTGCTGATGACAGGAACAGGCAGACGAGCTGGAAAACGAGAGAATAAACAGAAATGTGGATTATAAAAATTAATAACAACAGATTGTCGTCTGTTTAATCTTTAAGTTACAAATAACCTCTCAACTCACCATAGACGGAAAC
The DNA here is from genome assembly GCA_021554675.1 of Leuciscus idus. Lineage (NCBI taxonomy): Eukaryota > Metazoa > Chordata > Actinopteri > Cypriniformes > Leuciscidae > Leuciscus > Leuciscus idus. Next base: position 10,586,540 of record CM038625.1, on the reverse strand, counting down.
ACTGAATGTTTTTGATAACAGTTTCACTCCCCTTATCACTAGTTGATAATCTCCAGTATGTTCAGTTGTGGTGTTTGTGATGGTCAGAGATCCAGTTTGATCGTCCAGCTTCAGTCTGTCTCTGAATCTCCCATCAAGAACATCATCATATGTGGGGAAGACTCCAGCAGCTCCACTGATTCGAGCTATCAGAACGTTTTCAGCTCCAAATTTCCACAGTATGTCATCGTTTTCACGTATTTTAGTAACATCTGTGTGTAAAGTGACTGAATCTCCCTCCATCACTGACACTGACTCACCAAACACACCTGGAGAACATGTTTGTCACATTAATGCTCTTGTTGGTTTACAAAGCCTAAAATTTTGATTTGTAATGTTTGTATGTGAACTGAAGAATTTCATGACGTTTGTTGTTGTTCATGATTATTGCAAATGTTTTATACAGATTTCCATTTGTACGTCATACCATCTGCTAAATAACTAAATAAATAAATGTTTCTGTAATAATCTTTAAAATTAAGATATTCTGAGAAAAATGCATCAATCTTAAAAAAACTTTAAAAATTAAGTTTGAGAAATTGAATTTCACTATAATAGTTTTCATTATATTCCTGTGAGACCATGCGCACTTAAACAAAGATATCAAACACAGACCTGGATCTGTAACATTACGACATTAAGCCATAAAAATGCTGTTCTAACTTACCAATCAGACGCCACCAGCACAAACACAACAAAACAAACGTGTGAAACATTTTCTTTAACGGTTTAGTGAACAGTCTGACCTAAAAACACTATCCGCTGATTTAAACAAACCCAGCAGAACTGTTCATCTGGTGTGAATCCTCCCCAGTTTGAAGACCCTCCTAGTTTACACACACACACACACACACACACACACACACACACACACTGAAAGTATGTGAAGAGTTCAGATGCAAAAGCCTCTAAGTGCCATCTGAAATTTTCTTCTAAAATGATACATTTTATCAAGCTCGTATATTTAAGTTCAGTAATTTCACTTAAATGGCAATGAAAATGACCTATTAATTGTCATTTAAGTGAAATTACTCAACTTAAATATACAAGCTTGATAAAAATGATCATTCTAGAAGAAAATTTCAGATGGCACTTAGAGGCTTTTGCATCTGAACTCTTCATGTATAGTTATCTACAATATGTTCTCCTGAGACTTTAACTGTTCTTAATGGGCAAAAAAACAAAAAAAAAAACAAACAAAAAAACATTATTTTTATCATTTAATATTGATTATGTTTGAAAGGAATTTTAAAAATGTAAAGTAGGAATGAAATATTGTATAAATCATCCTAAAATTGCATGGTACATTTTTATTTTATTTTAAATTTGTAATAATTCTCAGTTGTTCTAAATGGCAAAACGTACAAATAAAAGACAAGATTAAACTTCATACCATTTCTCATTGCCAGTCTTGTTGAGGTTAGACACCAGCAGCTCGTCACTCAGTCAAACTGAAACCTGCTGAGGTCGGTTTTCTACAGAAATGTGGTTTGATCTGACAAATAGTTTGTATGTGGCCATTGGGTCGATGTGTGTTTTAGTTTGTGGAGAGCTTCTTCCTGTCCTACTTTTATTAACCTCACACTCTGACTTCCTCTCTACACAAAACTGCTTGAAATAATATATTTTAAATAAGGTATCAACAGTTGATAATCTGTACACTCTGAACTGAACAGAAAATGACCATTTACCCTTTAATCTACAGCCATTAAACATTAATGAGAAACTTTGAAAAAAGCACATTGCTGCGAGGAGACAAGAATATCATCCAAAAAAAGGAATTTATGTGGGGGTGGAGTAAAAAAAAAAAAAAAAAATAGTAATAATAATAAAATGAAGTGGGATCATGGGCGTCGGAATCATTGTATATGGGTGGGACAAGACCCACCCACTTTTTAAGACCAATGATATTGGACCCACTTACTTTTACCGTCTCTAATTCAGCGCATTTGTCATGTTCGCTTTTCAGAGCCGCCGTCAGTCAAATCCAATTATTAGGGAATTCCCTAATTCCATTTCTAATTCCCTAAACTCCATTTCCGCTGAATCGCTACATTATATTTCTCAACGAGCCGCAACTGACGAAAGTAACTGCCCGTTGTACCTTTCCAGTCAAATATTGCGTTGCAAACATCAAAAACAGCTTTAAATTGTCATTGCTGGCAAATTACCATGGTATTAGCGGGATAATCCACGGATAGCTGTGCATTTAATGCACGATGTGGAGGCAAAGAACCGCCCGACGTGAAGTGGAGTTTAGTTTACTTGTTTTAATTAAAAGCACCAGAATACATGAAATGGTATTTACTCCAGTGACATTTTTCTGGGGAAGGACCCACCCACTTTTTTTTTTCTTCCGACGCCCATGAGTGGGATATCCTGCTTGTATGGTAGGTTGCATAATCTCGATGTGTTTGCCTATCAGTTTGAAGCCAATGGACTATCAGTGTGTGTCCTCAGTATCTTACTTTTACCTTTCCTTTACTGTCGGCCTGTAACTGTCTGATCTGGGGAGCCTCACTCTTTGAGCCTAATTTTGAATAGAAACTATTAGACATTAAATTTAATATTACACAGCATAAATGTCCTACACTATGCTAAGATACAACACATTTAGAATGTTTATTGTAAATTAGCCTACCTTTTAAAAATTATGTATAGGGTAAAACCGCAACAAACACAACGCCCCCCATGTGGAACTGAAGAGGGGGTTGGGAGGCAAACGCAAGGCATCTTGGGAGGTGGTCCGGCAGCAATTAAGGCCCGTTCACATCTAGAGCGATAACTAACGATAACTATATTTGCGTCCACATCAACGAACGATAACTTATGTTTATTCTAAGCTCGGTTTCAAAGCGTGTACAACATCATTGAACATGTTTTTGCTGTTCTTGCATTCAAACGCTTTAACCGGCAGATGTCCTCAGCAAATATGCTTTGAGTGAAGCTACTAGCTAGTGATCTAATAATCTAACAGTAGGCGTGTTTCCGACTTTTTTCTAAATGTCGATATGTACGACATATGAGGTGTTTCTGGGTGTTTCTCACTCATTCCTGCTTCAAGGTCTTGATTGTGGCATTTCTTTGAAGTTTAGAATCCATTATTCCTGTAATTATTTTGTCATTTATGAATTTAATAAAGAGCTCTGTCTCGTATTCTGTCTAAACACCCCGCGTCATCTACGTCAGGTGACCTGTAAATGCACCAAAACTGTTTCCATTGCAGATTTACTAAATATTTATTTTTCGAATTGCTTAAAAAAACCACCTCATGCGAGCGTAAAAAACTTTTTTGCGATAAATGGGAGTTTTCGCGAAATCAATTCGCAATTTCAGTTTGCGCAATTTGAAGGGTAATGGAAATGCGGCTAGTGAATTTAGCTGACGTATTAAATGTAGTGGAATAAAAACAACACCTGGTCTTTTTCAACGCAACCTCAAAGGAAGCAAGACAAAAATGAGGTATTGAGGTAATACTTCTCACCATTTATTCAGACAGTATGATTGTTTTTCATTTCCATTTTCTTGAAAAGGGGCCTGACTGTCAAACAGTGGATTTTTCTTGACCTAGGTGATTAACTTCTCTGCAATATGTCGATTGTCAATATGTACATATGTCGTCTGCCATTTTAAATGCGCGAGCCCTTAAATTAGAATAGATTCTGATTGGCTGTCAGTGTTTTATAGAACTATATCTTTGATCATCCTTGGTGAGAACGGGCCTTTAGCCTTGCCCTCTTCAAGCCTGACGCATCAGGACTGCTTTAGCTGTGGCCCAGGATCCAGCACTATCTTCAGGGAGACCTGGCAGTTAGGCCCTGTTTACACTAGTGCGTAACTTTTGGTACGACTGTCATTTACTCCGGCTTTTTCGACCCTCGAAAACTGAGACTTTTGGGACCACTCAAGACCCTGTTTTAGTTCAAAATCTCTGGGGTTGCATTTCAGTGTAAAAGGACCAAAACTGAGACTTTCGGAAACAATGGCATGGCTGCCCTCATTCCTGTGTCCTTGACGGCCGTGTAAACAAAAACATGGAGACTGAACTGCAAGCTTTGCTGGCTTTGTTGTCATTTTTAGCAGCCATTGTGCAGTTAAATTCAGTATTTTATAATAGTGCGTCTGCCTACATGCATAAGAGGCAAGCTGTGATTAGAGCAATCAGCAACAAAACTCGTTTCAAGCGGCGTAAGCCCTACATGTAACATGGTTTTGGGTTAGACCAGGAAGAACTAGTGCCTGGTGGGACATGTTTGTCAATAAAGTTGTTGTTCCTGAGGAATGGCGACATAACTTTTGGATGTCCAGATCGACTCTGGTCCATCTCAGCGAAATACTACGTCCGTTTCTGGAAAGAGAGACGACAAGACTGAGAGTGACCGTGAACGTACTCACAAAGGTAGCTTTACCTTGTGATACCTGAGTGATGAGGGAACGCTCTGAAAAACTGTGAATGCATTTGGACTATGTGCTGATATATGTTTACAGTCCTAACATGAAGGATGTTTAAAGGCTCCCTTTTGTTATTTTTGCTAAGCTACGTAAAATGCTCCCTTTTGTTATTATTGCTAAGCTACGTAATATGCTATAAGTTTCTGATGCAGAAAAGTTAGTTCATGCATTCATGACCTCGAGACTGGATTACTGTAATGCTTTACTAGCTGGTTGTCCTGCATCCTCAATAAACAAGCTACAGTTAGTCCAAAATGCCGCCGCTAGAGTTCTTACTAGATCAAGAAAATATGATCATATAACACCGATTTTATCATCACTGCATTGGTTACCTATAAAGTTCCGTATTAATTACAAGGTATTGCTACTGACCTATAAAGCCCTAAACGGCTTAGCTCCAGTCTATTTAACCGATCTTTTATCACCCTATAATCCATCGCGCTCTTTAAGATCACTAAATTCAAGGCTTTTGGTCATACCTAGGATATCCAGAACCACCAAAGGAGGGAGAGCATTCTCACATTTGGCTCCAAAACTCTGGAATAGTCTTCCTGATACTGTTCGTTGCTCAGACTCGCTCTCCCAGTTTAAAACTAGATTAAAGTCGCATCTCTTCAGCCAGGCATTCATATAATCCTACAGTTCAAACTACAATCCGGCCTCTAGCTCATAAATGCCAGAGGAGAACTGGCCCCCGACTGAGCCTGGGTTCTCCCAAGGTTTTTTTTTTCTCCATTAGGTCACCTGATGGAGTTTTAGGACACCATTAGGTCACTTGATGAAGTTTTTCGGTTCCTTGCCACTGTTGCCTTTGGCTTGCTCAGTTGGGGATATTTTGGGGATATTTAATTTAATTTTATCAATCAATAAATTCCTCTTGAAACAAACTTTGTTGTATTATTTTAATTTAATACTGTGAAGCTGCTTTGATACAATCTGTATTGTGAAAAGCGCTATACAAATAAACTTGACTTGACTTGACTTATTTATGCTTGTTTTGTACTTCATAACTATTGTGAAGCACTCCACAAACCTGTAAACGACAATACATACATGCTGCTCTACAGTACGAAAGGGACTTTCAGCCACCCACCCGTGTGGGCGAGAGAGCCGACAACAAAACCGAGGGGAAATGGGTTTCTTTACCCATAAGCCATTTGAGCAACCTGAATAAAAAAATAAATCAATAAAAAACATATCCCATATTGCTATAATGAGTGTTTGACTACTTGCATCTAAATTTATTTGAAGTGAGTTGCATTGAGTTTTATTAATTGCATACTAGTGCACATGCTATAGAAAATAGAATGATTAAAAAGTAATAAACACTATATGTTTTAAAAAAGAACACTCAGAAATATCAAGGTAGTCAAGTCTTTGATGTCTTTGAGTGTGTATGTGAAGTTTTAGCTCAAAATACCTCACAGATATTTTATATAGTATGTTAAAATTTTCGCTTTTTGAGGGTGAGCAAAAATGCAACGTTTTTGTGTCTGTTCCTTTAAATGCAAATGAGCTGCTGCTCCCAGCACAGAGGGCGGAGCTACAACAGCTTGGGTTCTTTTACCTCACACAGACATGCACTGAAAATTTCAAAAACTATTAGCCTTTTATGTTCAAACCGAAGTCAGAAAGATGGAGAGACTCAAGAAGAAGTGACAACATGTAGACAACATTTCTGAATGGTTAGTTGATGAATTTATGTAGCTTATGTGTAGTTATCTTCTAGTCATTGATTAGCATATTCTGTCTTGATAATCTATAAATCGTGTTCTGGGGGCGGGTTTATGTAAATTTTAGGGTTCATGATGTCACTAACCCTGGAGGAATGTCATGTAGTCCCTATACCAGCCGTTTGTTGTAGTCCTTAAAAGGTAATTTCATTAAAAGCAAATATCTCCCTTTGTTTTGAACTTTGAGCATCATAACTTTGCAGATGTTGTTTATGCTCAAACTGCAACATTACACACTAACTAAAGTTAGAAAAGTGAAATTATATTCAACCACCCCTTTAACAAATGTACATTAAGTATCACTACACACACAGATCACACCTGGAGCTATTTTAATGTGCAGATATAAATATGAGTAGCGCAACACAAAGGAAACCAACATTACAAATGTTCTTTTGTACGTTAGGCTACAAATGTGTGTAGTCACCATACAGTGAAGGTGAGGTGCTGTGTGCAGGTGGAATTTACTCCCCAAGAGGTCTTCTAGTGGGTGTGTGTGCATATGAATACTGGTTTTGGTGAGGACACGAATAGGTTTGGCATCCAAACCAGGCCTGACATCACGCAGGATTGAGGCCGACGTGAGCTAACTCGGACCCTCGACTCTGCTCTTCCTTCCACTGAGGCTCCTGAGAGGAAGACAATGAGGGAGCATGAGGAGCAGGATTGCTATCTTTAAAGAAAGTTTGTCTCAATGAGCATGGGCTCTGCATGATCGCGGCCCAAGTAAGGTTGGTCGGGTTCACACTGCGCGATTTATAATAGTCCTTTACTATTGTTGCTTGTCAGACTGTACGAACATGATCCTTGCTGTAAGCCAAGAAGCCATTGAAATGAGGGCTACAAAGAAACCTCTAATGTTAATTTTGGTCATGGCTTTTCTTGAAAAAAGAAGACAATTTGACGGTTGTCGTAGGAGAGTCACTGCAGGACTGAGAGTCAAATCTTCTGACACTGACAGAATTTCGTCTGAGGTAAAAAAAAGTATCGCAACGTCATTAATCGGCTGTCGGTGAACATGTCAAACTAACGTTCAAAGACTTCGGATTTTAGCCAGGGATCAGAGGAATATTTTAGGATTTGTTCAATTTGTCTCAGACGGACAAATCATGGCCAAAATCATACAGTTTGAACCCGGCTATAGGCGATGAACTCAAGGTGCTCATCTGAGGTGTGCAAGATTCCTTGTTGAAATATATGAATATGGTTTGTGAACAGCGATATACTGTTAGTGAACATATGATGCTGCCCACACTGAGAGCAAAGTTTGAATGAATATGTAAATATGTGCTGCACGCTTTCCTCTCTAAAACAAGATAACAGCAAGCATTTCTTAAAATAAAGCATATCATCTGATCATAATAGCAAAATGGATATTTTTGCACGAGCTCTGCAATTCGGCACTCTAGTAAAGTCGACACGTTTGTTTAGGCTAGTGCTTTATAAAATAGATTGCTTAAAATCAAGCAAAGTACAAAGCAGCTGTAAAGCAGTAGTGTGTTCATGTTCTCACTCGCAGACGTCTGACCTCCACAGACTGAAGAGGATCAGTTAACCTGAAAAGGAGTGATTGGCGATTTCAAAACACTGCCTGAAGCTTCAAAACCTTCACGAGTCATTTGTTTCGATTCAGTGGTTCTGAGTGTGTATAAAAGGCTTGTTCCACTTAAATTAGCTATTACATCGAAGTACCGCAAGAGTGATTAAAGAGCTGATAGCACACTCTGCTTTTGAATCTATTGCCTTGTCCAAAAACCCACACTTGTGGTCTTGGTCACTTGAGAGCACATGCACGTGACAGGAACTAAGTGCGAAAGACTGTCCCATGTCTTAAAAATACCAAAGTGCAGTGCCCTGAATTCACACTAAACCCACACTATCCCAAATACCGCTTCGGATCGGTCTAAGCGTATGCCATCATGCATTATGTTCGGGAACTCATGTGCCCTGAAATTGCAAGATATTTTAAATGAATTAGATACATATAATTTGGTAGTAAAAAACATAAGGTGTTGCATATTTTATTGGTGCAAAGATGAGTATGGTATGTGTAGGCCTACTGTTTTTTGTACAACATTTGCAACTGTTTTTATCACTTAAAGCTGCCGTCGGCAAATTTTTTTTGATCATATTCAGTGAAATTGACACTATAATCCGACAGAACAACATAAATAAGATGGTTTTAGAAAAAAACCCGAGCTTCTAACTCCACCTGGAGCGTGTTATTTGTTTTGCAAAAATCCACCGCTCCCGGATCATCGGGTCCAATCAGCGCAGGGGGGTGTGAGATCTGACTGTCAATCACAGGTCGTGCACACGCCACAGATCCCCCTCACTCGCGCACGTTAATATCACATGCACACGCCACGCCTGAAGTTCGCCTGGAGATTGCATGAAGCGTGATGGCGGAGAGAAAATCTACTAACAAGCTTCCAATTCCTCGGTTATTGCTATCTATGGATAGATTAGCCAGGGCAGCCTACCTCCGAGTCCATGGTGTTGATAGATGCTGAAGAGACGGACGCGTTCACAGAAAATCAGGTACACACGCACAGTGACGCACTGACGAGCACGACCTCGATGGGAGGGTGCTCGCTGGTAGTGGGGAGGGGCATGAGAGTTGTAAACATTCAAAATTTTGGCTAATGACCAGTCTATGCTAATGACCCAATCTGCCAGACTTGCCGACTGCAGCTTTAATTAGAAGCACCACAATTTTAAATTTGTGTCTTCTGGTAATAATATATAGCGACTACTGAGCAGACATGTAGAAGTTTATTTAAAAATGCAAAGTATTGAAAATATAATAAATAAAAGCTCTGTAAAGCTTACATTTTTTTGCAAGACTATAAGTGTGTCCCATCCAGTAATCCAAACTAGTGATGGGACGGTAGATAGAGGGGCTCTAAAGCGCCGACGCAGTTTTCAAAGCAGTGTCTGTGCCGATGCTTGCATAGATATTATATAAAGACTAGCAGGGACGTGGGAACTATATTGTGAGAGGGGGGGCGGGATTCTTGGGGGGGGGGGGGGGGGGGGGGGGGATGGAATCATTTCAGACAGTAGGCTACCGGACAGCCTCTGTCTCGTTCACTTCAAGTCTGTGGGCGTTACGCACAGCACGTGTGGCCGCTCCAATTTACCTTCAATGAAATCTATGTCAAAACGCGTCAAAAGAGGCAATGCATTTACGCAGAGCAGGGTCATAAACGCGCAGAAAACGTGGCCATGTGTGTCTGGAGTTCAGCGAGCTCCACGGACCACTCCTTCAGTCTATCCACGGAGCGCTCTAAAGTCAACAGCGCTGAATGAATGATGATCTGCTTTTATGTCATTTTTCCTTTTTTATTCAGAATATTCACAAATGTGTTAGCTATGGCATGAAATATCTGATATTCCGATTGTCAAATATATGCAAGTGGAAGTGTATTGTTGTTTAAACACCTTTATAACGATCGCGTTAGTTGAGCTGTATGCGCGATGGGCGCCGCCGTGTTAATTTGTGCCGCAGACGCAGTTCAGAGAATCGGATCTGTTGGATTTACAACACGTGTAAATTTCACATTCATCCACTTCTCCCGAAATACATAAAAGTAAGTGGCTGGTGAACTGGGAGAAGAATAGAGTAAACATTAAAGTTACTTACACAATGTGTATCTGATATGAATAAAACGTGTCGAATTATAATGGAAAGGATTATTATTACCTCCGAAAACAATACATTTAGAATTTGTAAAATACACACTGATGTCTATAGACATCAGTGTGTATTTTACAAATTCTAAATGTATTGTTTTTTTAGTAGCCTACTTAGGCTATGTGAATTTATATGTCTGAAACCTAAAATAAACAGTATGTGGTTGAAAACACTGAAAAGTTGTGATATATGACAGCTCTGAGCGCGCCTGTCTCTGGCTAAATTCAACATTTGAATTTAGCAGTTGATCATGTGATGCACTGACCGTTCTGATCACACCGGTGTGAAACGCTCCAGGGACCAGCCTAGACTGATCACAACGGTGTGACCGTACGTGCGAAAGGCTTAAAAACAAGAAATTTTATGACACAAAATGTTGAAATGTAGGCTTAAATCAAACACATTTAATTCAGATTCTGTATATAAAATGGAAACCAAAAACAACGAAAAAAACAGCTGGCTGACCCCTAGAGGGGTGGGGAAAAGGGGTGGTGGTGGGGGGGGGGGCGGCCGACCCCCCCGCCCCCCCTGTTCCAACGTCTATGAAGACTAGATGCCCTATTGGCCGCTGGGCACTGAGAAATGCGGCCGCCATCTTAAACCGATCGTACTCCTAGTTTCGTTGCGTGGCAGCAGTGAAGATGCTAGAGCACTGTGGAGTATTTTCCTGTTCTAATCGGCGGACCATCGCAAATAGGGCCTGGGGGATTACTTTTAACATTACCGTACTATTGGTTGTATTTTGTGAATAGAATATTACCAGATAATTGAGAAGGAGCAAGGATCTTTGATATTACTGTACTGATATCGTAGCCAGCTAACGTTAGCTAGGCAATGTTTACTGCACCAGCCGGTGTTCACCTGACATGGAGAGGTGGGGTAAAGTAATAATTACAAGAGCTTCTCGGTTATTTTAGTCCCGTCTGAATGTGCATCTCAGTAATCATTATGGAGACTTTTACCTTCTGTAAAAAGGTCCAGGAAAATTACCTCAGGTAACGTTAACGTTTATTATTATAAATATTAATAGACGTGCGAATAGACCCTATGTAAATCAAGTAATTTCGTGTTTAAAAATAGTTTCCTGTGGTTTTTCAAGTATTGAGACGCTTGAAAAGGCATTCAGCCCAGCTAGCAAAAAGTCGTCTATTAGACGTTGAATAGACGTAAATCTTCAACGTCTAATTACGGTCCGCTGAAGGTTGAAAATGAAAATTGAAAAGACGTCAAATTTGTCCGACTTTTCAACGTTGAAAACAGGTCAATCTTCAACGTCTAATTACGGTCCACTGAAGGTTGAAATTGAAAATTGAAAAGACGTCAAATTTGTCCAACTTTTCAACGTTGAAAACAGGTCATTCTTCAACGTCTAATTACGGTCCACTGAAGGTTGAAAATGAAAATTGAAAAGACGTCAAATTTGTCCGACTTTTCAACGTTGAAAACAGGTCAATCTTCAACGTCTAATTACGGTCCACTGAAGGTTGAAAATGAAAATTGAAAAGACGTCAAATTTGTCCGACTTTTCAACGTTGAAAACAGGTCAATCTTCAACGTCTAATTACGGTCCACTGAAGGTTGAAATTGAAAATTGAAAAGACGTCAAATTTGTCCAACTTTTCAACGTTGAAAACAGGTCATTCTTCAACGTCTAATTACGGTCCACTGAAGGTTGAAAATGAAAATTGAAAAGACGTCAAATTTGTCCGACTTTTCAACGTTGAAAACAGGTCAATCTTCAACGTCTAATTACGGTCCACTGAAGGTTGAAAATGAAAATTGAAAAGACGTCAAATTTGTCCGACTTTTCAACGTTGAAAACAGGTCAATCTTCAACGTCTAATTACGGTCCACTGAAGGTTGAAAATGAAAATTGAAAAGACGTCAAATTTGTCCGACTTTTCAACATTGAAAACAGGTCAATCTTCAACGTTTACTCGATGCCTATTAACAATTGTCAGTTCTAAAGTCCCAACACATTAACATGCCAAATAACATTTTAGATTAGCATATGAATAAAACAAAGCTTTAAAGAGAGAATAGCTTTATTATACTTAAAACAGCACATTTTAAATAAAATATAGTGCAACAAAACACAGATTTCACATTCCAAGAGTCAACACAAAACACAACTCAGAACATTTACATTACAAATGTTCACACTTTGCGACCTCCACCTCTCCCGGGAGCATGTTTAACTGTCTCAGCCATAGCAGCCCCGATTTCAAATTCTATGGCAGTTTACTCCATTTCATTACTGCAGCTGCAAAAGAAATATATTAGATGGTGCATGAATAAACCAAAGCTGAAATTAAATAATCTGGCTATCTACGATGTAACATAACTAAAAAATAAATCACAAACAGTTAAACCTTAATGGCTTATTAATATCCGCATTTTGGGAATTTCACACAGATAGCTAGCTAACAGTCCATCGGTGTGGTGTGTACACGTGGTAGCTAGCCCCATAATGTCTAGCTAGTACGTTTACAATCAAAAAGTCAGGTTTGGTTGAAATAAGGTAAACGTTTATAATGTTACACTTATTTTGCCATCATAGCTAATTATTTTGTCATAGCTACTTACTTTACACAGCTGCTTTCTGGTGTGAAGAGCTTTCTGGCGGTTGACTTGATGATGGGTGGAAAAATACAGAGCGCGCACTTCCTCTGCTGCATGCATGTTCGCGCGCGCGCCTCATTGCTTCTTCTTCTTTCGGTTTTATGGCGGTTGGCAACTAACTTTAATGGTGCATTACTGCCGCCAGCTGGGGTGTGGTAATTCTTTGTATGAATCCTCATTGCACGTACAGTTTCAATGTATTTTTTTATAACTTTGACGGAATATGTAAAACTCTTTAAATTTATTTGAGATAATAATGAACATGGTTTGGTAGTTTGTTTTCTCCGTTGTTTTAGCATGTATAACAGACCATCCTAGCTGTCTTAGATTATCAGTTGAAAACATGTCGTAGATGATCAGTTGAAAACACGTAGTCAAACAGTCCGGCCGAAACTACTTAGTTGAAATCACGTCGTTAACCAGTCCAAGGCGGACCGACTTATTTTCAACCATATTTCAACGTTGAAAGACGGTAATTGTTTACTGGGAGTTGCGTTCTAGACACTAGGAGAAGTCTCCCCCAAGTGTTTTCTCCCTCCCTCAACTCAAGTGTTTTCCACATACCATTCAGATCAGAAATAAGTTCGAAAGCACTTGTAAGAGGCAAGAAACGTTTGCGCACGTGATATCAGGAAGCAATGTAAATGTAAAACACACACGTTTCTTCAACTTATTAAAATATCTTAGTTTACTGCAACTATCTGTTTCTGCTTCTTTATCATATTTATAGTGTGTGATTTATAAAATAGCTTATATCCTACATCACATATTTTGATTTTGGACGTCTGGTCACTTTATATCTTATATCAGAATATTATATTACTGTTAGTGTTCAGCCTACTGTGAATATTAAAATACGCCGAACCATGTGTCCTGTATAATAGCTACATGAATGACCTTTGTAGCAAAAAAAAACGCGTAAAAATCTGTTCGGTATTCAGTGAGGTATGATTAATTAAATGCGCTGACAGCTCATTGCACCTGCCATACAGATTACACTGAGTGGAGCGGGTGACCGGTCTAAGATGGCGGCCCCACGGCTCGCCCGCGCTAGTAGGCAGTAGCGGTCGATAGGGCGTCTATCTATATGATGTCTATGCTATCGACCGCCACTGCCTACTGGCGCCATAGACAGTATAAGAAGACTGGCACGGGCGAGCCGTGGGGCCGCCATCTTAGACCGGTCACCCGCTCCACTCAGTGTAATCTGTATGGCAGGTGCAATGAGCTGTCAGCGCATTTAATTAATCATACCTCACTGAATACCGAACTGATTTTCACGCGGGTTTTTTTGCTGCAAAGGTCATTCATGTAGCTATTATACAGGACACATGGTTCGGCGTATTTTAATATTTATAGTAGGCTTAACAGTAATATAATATTCTGATATAAGATATAAAGTGACCAGACGTCCAAAATCAAAATATGTGATGTAGGATATAAGGTATTTTATAAATCACACACTATAAATATGATAAAGAAGCAGAAACAGATAGTTGCAATAAAGTAAGCTATTTTAATAAGTTGAAGAAACGTGTGTGTTTTGCATTTACATTGTTTCCTGATATCACGTGCGCAAACACAAATAACCTACAGTATATATTAGAGCCCGACCGATATATCGGCCGGCCGATATTAGGCATTTTCCAAACTATCGGTATCGGCATTTATAACGGCCGATAAATGAATATTTAAAAAATAAAATAAAAGCGGACGAAACACCCTGCAACCATGTTATGAGTGTTGGCACTGCATAGTTTGTCCACCAGAGCGCACTCTACAAGGAAGACTGCTAACATCAATGAGCTTGGAAATCACAACGAACTTATTCTGCCTAAATAAAGTAATGATTACTGTATTTATAACTAGGATATCTGTAGTTCCAGTCCCTGCATTGTAAAACGTAAGTTAGGCACGCGAGGAGTGAACATTTAGACAGAGAAAAAGTATCAAACATAGCAGCTAGCCTGTGCATAAAAGTTAGCTTTTCTTTTACACGTGTGTGAAATCCAAGTGTGCGTTACTGTAGGGGTAATTAACACATGGTTACCGAGTCGATCGTTCCCTGGGATGCGTTTTCATGAAAATCGAAGAGTTTTATCTCTAAAAACAGATGATCCCTACATGCAAACCGAAGCATTGAGAACTTTGTAAGTGTACAGACAGTTTAATAAGAAGATACTTTATAAAGACAGTACATTACGCATTTACAGCCATTCGTCATCTTGGAAAACAGTCTCGACTAATCGAGTGACGAACGCCGTGCTAAGTGAGCTGGTCCATAGGAATTACGTTTGTGAAATCTAACGTAGCACGGCGTTCGTGACTCGACTAGTCGAGACTGTTTTCCTAGATGATGCCTGTAAACGCGTAATGTACTGTCTTTATAAAGTATCTTCTTATTAAACTGTCTGTACACTTACAAAGTTCTCAATGCTTCGGTTTGCATGTAGGGACCCTCATTATGCTACCGTGTTAGTGTGAGGCTATTTTGAGCCTTGTTAGTGGTATTAACTAGCGATTTACTTTTACTTACTCTGTGCCCCATATACTAGCGTTATAAGATCATCTGTTTTTAGAGATAAAAGTCTTTACATTCGATTTTCATGAAAACGCATCCCAGGGAACGATCGACTCGGTAACCATGTGTTAATTACCTCACATAATGTATTTAGTACATCACTAAGTAGTAGATTTTAGAAGGCAGGCAGCAAATGATGATTGAAAATGGTTTGTTGTAACGTTAGCTTGATGGAATAGATGGATAGAATTAGGAGTGACCTTTGTCTTGTTTAATAATAATACAAATGATGAAGATAATAATAATATCATCATCATTGATTTTTTTTAAATGATTACTGTCAATATTAATAATAATAGTTGATTTTTTTTTGTTCAAAGGACTTTAAGTTTCATATCTTAAGTTTATATTTTTAATATACATTATATTTATCAGAACTTTAATATATTCTGTTCTGTTGTGACAATAAAGTTAATTAAAAAAAAAATTAAAAAAAATTTAAACTGCATTATATTATTTTAGTAAGGCTGAGGACTCTTAAATAACTACAAATAACTAATGTTAGGGAAAATCTGTTCATGTTTTGTTACACGTTTCTGGATTAAAAAAATATATATATATATCGGCCGATATATCGGAATATCGGATTTTTAAATCACCAATTATTTGTATCGGTATCGGCCTTAAAAATCCTTTATCGGTCGGGCTCTAATATATATATATATATATATATATATATATATATATATATATATATATATATATATATATATAAAAAACAGTTATGTCTGGTCGAAAAATGTATGAATTAACTTCAGATTGGATTGCGCTAAAAGTAAGTTTCGTGCCTCTAACAAGTGCTTTCGAACTTCTTTCTGATCTGAATGGTATGTGGAAAAGACTTGAGTTGAGGGAGGGAGAAAACACTTGGGGGAGACTTCTCCTAGTGTCTAGAGTGTCAGCAGTCACCCTCCTCTCCCGCAATTCCCTCAGCCCCGACGATGGTGTTTGCCTACAGTTTCGTCTGGACGGGAACCTCTTTAACCTCCGCCGCCTGCAAGCCATCACCAAGACCACCACAACCACAATTCACGAACTGCAATACGCTGATGGCTGTGCCCTCGTAGCCCACAGCCCTACTGCAATGCAGCACACACTGGATGTTGTATGTGCAGTCTACCAAGCTTGTGGCCTACAAGTCAACATCAAAAAGACTGAGATCATTGCACAGACCACGGTCCCCACCCTTACACCTCCTGAATTCTACATCCATGGCACACCAGTAAAGGTTGTTCAGCACTTCTGTTACCTCGGAAGTATCCTAACACTAGGGTTGGGTATTGGTTGGGTTTTATCCGGTACCAGTACCTACTCTGTATTTTTCAAACGGTTCCGGTGCTTAAACGGTTCTTAAACCGGTACTTAAGAAAACGAAACTGCACACACTTTATCAAAAAAATTATATCTGTGTGTGTTTTCTGAAAAAGATTTTCTGATTTCTGATTAAATTAAAAATTGTGCTGATGTAGCCGAAAACACTTAAGTTAAGATAAAAATGTTGTCTTCTAATATTATTTATATATATTATATATATATATTATATATCAATTATATTACATATTATATATTATATATTATAGACTTTTACAAAACAGAGAAATATCTGACACTGAGCAGAAATATTTAACACACAAAGTATAGCCTCATATAAATATACTTGATATAGGCTACTTCATACTTGATATGCAAGCTTTGCAGTTGGTATTAAAATACTAGACTTACCCGAAGAGGAACACTGCAGCTGAACTTGAACTTTAGTCAAGAATGTAAGAGGTTTTGGGTTCTAATCCGCATGCGTAGTTTTTTTTAAACCGATAATGCTCATCAGTGGTTGTATATCAAGCAGGGACACTTTGTGTGCATTATATGTTGTGATTTCACCAGAACGAATAGATATGAGGCGCCGTCTAGGGCTTAAATCGAACTTAATTCACGCACACATAAAACGCTTGCATACACATATACTAAGTCGTCACACATGCATGTATACTGCTGAATGCTCCAACTATATGAAATGCACAACGTCACATCTAAAGTCGCTCACGCACACACACACACAAACCGCGCACATACTCATCTGAGACGCGAGCACACACACACACACACACACACACACAAACCGCGCACATACTCATCTGAGACGCGAGGACACACACACACACACAAACTCGCGCACATACTCATCTGAGACGCGAGCACACACACACACATGCTCATCTGAGACGCGAGCACACACACACACACACACACACACACATAAACTCGCGCACATACTCATCTGAGACGCGAGCACTCCAAGCACATAACGTTACTCATATAGACGGCGCCTCATAAATAGATCGATCTCTGCAACGTATTGAAGCGCGCGTCCGAGACGAGTGCGGTGTGCGCGAGCCACAAGAGAAAATAATTTTCAGCGCTAGATCGTCTCTTATTTAACAAACGAACGAAATGAATGCTCTGCTGGTTAACTGGAGATGTTTTGTTATTGGATCATTCGTGCCGCGAGATGTTTTATAGGGGGCGGTGAAAAAAGTCAGGCACCGAAATCAGGCACCGAAAGTTGCGTTCTTATTCGGTCTGGTTACTACCGTTTACGCCGGAACCGGTTCCCTATTGGAACCGGGTTTCGGTACCCAACCCTACCTAACACCCACCTGCGTTATAGACAACGGGATCCAGGCACGCATAAACCTCGCCTACTCTGCCTTTGGTAGACTTCGATCTCGAGTCTTTGTTAATAAAGATCTCCGTACCTTCACCAAAGCGGCCGTCTACCAGGCAGTCTGCGTATCCACCCTGCTGTTTGGTGCAGAAGCTTGGACTCCCTACCGCAGGCATATTTGGTGTCTCGAGGGCTTTCACATCAGATGCCTCCAGCGCATACTAGGTGTCACATGGAAAGACAAAATCCCCCACACGGACATCCTACAGCGCACCAACTCCAGCAGCATGGAGGCAACCCTTGCTAGGCGGCAACTGCGATGGGTCGGACATGTTATCCGCATGCCCTCCCACCGCCTACCCCGGCAGGTCCTCTATGGGCAGATATACGCAGCCAACAGGAGACCTGGGGGTCAGAAGCGTCGCTACAAGGACCACCTCAAGTCGACCCCGAAAAGCTGCGGCATCAACCCTGGAGTCCTGGAAACAACAGCTGCCAACCGCCAGGCATGGAGCTCTGCATGTGGTCTGGGGGCCCAACAGATCGAATCACAGCGCGCCCAACACAGAACTGTGCTACGTCAGCGCAGACACCAACGCGTCCAGCCACACCCACACCCATCCTCAGATTCAGCACTCACATGTCCCGACTGCGGCAGGACATGTGGCTCCCGGATTGGGCTTCACAGCCACCTTCAATGGCACCGCCGACAGCAGCGGCTGCCTCAACACTCTAACAACGCATCCTAGAAGTGACGTCATCTTCGAAATCGATGGACTGCATAAGAAGAAGATTAATTAAATGCGCTGACAGCTCATTGCACCTGCCATACAGATTACACTGAGTGGAGCGGGTGACCGGTCTAAGATGGCGGCCCCACGGCTCGCCCGCGCTAGTAGGCAGTAGCGGTCGATAGGGCGTCTATCTATATGATGTCTATGCTATCGACCGCCACTGCCTACTGGCGCCATAGACAGTATAAGAAGACTGGCACGGGCGAGCCGTGGGGCCGCCATCTTAGACCGGTCACCCGCTCCACTCAGTGTAATCTGTATGGCAGGTGCAATGAGCTGTCAGCGCATTTAATTAATCATACCTCACTGAATACCGAACTGATTTTCACGCGGGTTTGTTTGCTGCAAAGGTCATTCATGTAGCTATTATACATGACACATGGTTCGGCGTATTTTAATATTTATAGTAGGCTTAACAGTAATATAATATTCTGATATAAGATATAAAGTGACCAGACGTCCAAAATCAAAATATGTGATGTAGGATATAAGGTATTTTATAAATCACACTATAAATATGATAAAGAAGCAGAAACAGATAGTTGCAATGAAGTAAGATATTTTAATAAGTTGAAGAAACGTGTGTGTTTTACATTTACATTGCTTCCTGATATCACGTGCGCAAACACAAATAACCTATATATATAATATATATATATATATATATATAAAACAGTTATGTCTGGTCGAAAAATGTATGAATTAACTTCAGATTGGATTGCGCTAAAAGTAAGTTTCGTGCCTCTAACAAGTGCTTTCGAACTTCTTTCTGATCTGAATGGTATGTGGAAAAGACTTGAGTTGAGGGAGGGAGAAAACACTTGGGGGAGACTTCTCCTAGTGTCTAGAACGCAACTGAATGCCTTTTCAAGCGTCTCAATACTTGAAAAACCACAGGAAACTACTTTTAAACACGAAATTACTTGATTTACAGAGGGTCTATTCGCACGTCTATTAATATAAACGTTACCTGAGGTAATTTTCCTGGACCTTTTTACAGAAGGTAAAAGTCGCCGTAATCTTTACTGACATTGTCCGTAACGTTAATGATTACTGAGATGCACATTCGGACGGGACTAAAAATAACCGAGAAGCTCTTGTAATTATTACTTTACCCCACCTCTCCATGTCAGGTGAACACCGGCTGGTGCAGTAAACAATGCCTAGCTAACGTTAGCTGGCTACGATTTCAGTACAGTAATATCAAAGATCCTTGCTCCTTCTCAATTATCTGGTAATATTCTATTCACAAAATACAACCAATAGTACGGTAATGTTAAAAGTAATCCCCCAGGCCCTATTTGCGATGGTCCGCCGATTAGAACAGGAAAATACTCCACAGTGCTCTAGCATCTTCACTGCTGCCACGCAACGAAACTAGGAGTACGACCGGTTTAAGATGGCGGCCGCATTTCTCAGTGCCCAGCGGCCAATAGGGCATCTAGTCTCTATATAATATCTATGGTCGATAGGGCGTCTATCTATATGATGTCTATGGATGCTTGTATCGAAATGACAATACCACGTGACTGATGACGTTTGAAGCTTCGAACGTCATGCAGTAAGGTCGGGACAGCTTTATAATGACGATAAAAATAAACCTCTAGAGTATGTTGTTAATTTCTTTATTCTATACGGAAAATTCTTCATTCATAAACAAAAATTTGCAAATAACATTCTGTCTTATCCTTATTTTGACTTTGAATTAAGCTCACTTCTTCGTTCTCTTCGTTATATAAATAATAAAAATCCCTACAATTTATACAATATTATGAAGAAATATTTAAAGTAAATACATGCACTTAAAAGCTTTCCTTGTATATGTATATTTTCTTGTCATTTCTCTCTGCCATGTCATCCTTGTATTATTATTATTTATTTAAGGTCGGGACAGCTGGTTTGGAAAAAAATTGGCGCCTCGCGAGAATCGCGACCTGATAGTGATGGGCAAACGAAGCTTTTGTGAAGCACTATCTGAACCAACCATGGAACCAACCACTTAGAATAATTGTTTTGAAAATGGGTTCATTACTCGAAGCTTCAGTAACAGCGACCTCGCCTGGTTAAGTGCCAATGGTGCATCTAAATTATCCCAGATAGTGGACAGGGAGCTTTTGAGACGAGTGAAATAAATCTATAATAATTTTATTTATAACACACTTTACATCAATTCAATGACCTCAAAGTGCTACAATGCAAAACAGAGTAAAAACAGAAACATTAAAATAACACTTTTAGCCATAAAAGGCTTTTCTAAAAATATGGGTTTTAA
The DNA here is from genome assembly GCA_021554675.1 of Leuciscus idus. Classification (NCBI taxonomy): domain Eukaryota; kingdom Metazoa; phylum Chordata; class Actinopteri; order Cypriniformes; family Leuciscidae; genus Leuciscus; species Leuciscus idus. The sequence goes on along the minus strand of CM038625.1, from coordinate 10,565,685 downwards.
GGCCTTTTTTAAAAGAGTCCACAGTCTGAGGGGCCCTTAGATGGACAGGGAGAGCATTCCACAGACCGGGTGCTACTGAACAAAAGGCGCGGTCACCTATAGTTCGAAGCCTTGTCCTCGGAGGCTGGTGCCTTTCCTAATCTAGTGGAATTGTTGATGGTTTGAAGCACGTATCAAAGCTTCAGTGTCAGACTGCCATCACTAATCTGATGCATAAAAACGGAATTAAGGCATTAATTATTTAACACTACACTTCCCTATACAATGAATTTTTTTTTTTTTTTTTTTTAAACAGAACACCCAAAATATATAAATATTTTTTTTCAGTTTCAATTGCTATAATTATGATCACATGTAGCATATTTTATATATGTTTGATCAATATGTGAATCCGTTGACTATAGGCTAGTCAAGTCAAGTCAAGTCAAGGTTTATTTATATAGCACAAGTTTAACACAACCGTAGTTGATCCAAAGTGCTTTACAGTATAATACAAAAGATAAAATAAAAACAAAATAAGAGAAAAGGTAGTAGTATAAAAAAGAGAGATAAAATCAAATATCAAAACCATTCAGTGTGTATACATACAGTACATACATAACGTAGAACACCGAGTTATTTAAAAAACATACACAATATTACTCAAATGCAAGAGTGTAAAAATGGGTCTTTAAGCTGGATTTAAAAGCAACCAGAGATGGAGAGGTCCTAATAGTTAAAGGTAAATTGTTCCAGAGCTTTGGGGCAACTACAGAAAAAGCTCGATCACCTTTTGATTTACATCGGGAGCGTGGGACAGATAAGAGTGACTGATCACAAGATCTTAGTGACCTAGAGGCTATAATACCTAGAGGCTAGGTTATAATACCTAGAGGCTACACATGACACGAGCTGTGGTCTCATTGGCACACATTAATGTCGATGAGATTAGATAGAACCATAGAACTGTATTGATCCCACACTTGTATGTCATGGACTTCCGAAGTTTTATTTGGTCACGTGCTTTTTCTGCTCTGCGGTGATTTGTTATGGAAAACAAGTCTGACCACCAGATGTGACTAAGGCCCATTTGCCAAATTTGATGAAAACCTCAAATGGTTCAGAAAGCCTCGGCTTTCCATCACTAATCAACACACTTGCAGTCTTTACGCCTACTTGAACACTTGGGCCAAATAGAGGAAATACGTCATGCAAGTATAGTGGTCAAGTGAAAAGACCGCAAGTGTGGGTATTTGGAGATTTCAGCATAGGACACACCTGTGCAGAGCCATAGCCTATCAATTTGATTGGTCCAGCACGCGGAAGAGGAGCGAACGGGGAGCGAAGAGGGAACGAGGAAGCGTTATGAATGAGATGATGGCACGTCACTCACCGGAGAAAATAATGGTGAAAAATAAGTTTTTGGTTTGTGTGCTCGCAGTGTTTGCATCCCTCGTGCACGGTAAGACGCTTTTTTTTTTATTATATTACATTTCGTCTTCATGTCAACAATGCAAACAAATGATGACTAGGCTAAGTCATTTTAGACACGTTTTACCAGCTGGAGAACCTGCTCAGTGAGACCAGTACTGTGCCGAATGAAAGTTGAAACGCAAATGTCAGAGAATTTGTTAAATAAAACCAGTATATAACACTGAATAAAAACTCGAAATGTATAATAGTCATAATTTGGTGGACAAAGGTAAAGTTAGCTAAGCTACTTTTCCAGTCCTGTGAATTTTCATCAGGGGGCGAAAACGTTATATCTTGAGTCATAAATTGAGATCTGACATGTTTTTCACAAATTCGTATTACTGAAGCAAATCTTTAGTCGATTTAGGATTCTTATCCTGACTGTCTTAATGTATCTTCTAGTTAGGAAATCTTAAATCGCTTAATCGAGTTGGGTAATCAGGTCTGTTACCAAGCAACCAACGAGTTCAGCCAGAAGTTTCTGTGAGGTAAAACAGTCTATGAGTAATACACCACCAGATCCAAATGGAGAAACAATAGACGTGTTTTAAATTAAGTGCGGCAGAAAGACAAGTTTTTATAAGCTTGGTAGAAAAGGTAAAATCATATCACTGCATTTCTTAGGAGTTTGAAGTAATTTATTAGCGTTTTGTCGTCGAAGTGCAGCACTATGAGGTGCCCCTAGGGACATTATTCAGAATTACCATGCACATGTACTTTTCCTCTCACATACACATATGAAACCAAATTCATTCACATAATATAATGAAATGCTCACACACATACAAGTGAAATGCTTTTACAAACACAACTGAAACGCTCTCATGCATACAACTGAAAATATTACGCTCACACACACAACTGAAACGCTCACACACACACAACTGAAATGCTCTCATACATACAACTGAAAATATTACGCTCACACACACACAACTGAAACACTCACACACACACACAACTGAAATGCTCACACACATACAAGTGAAATGCTTTTACAAACACAAGTGAAACGCTCTCATACATACAACTGAAAATATTACGCTCACACACACAACTGAAATGCTCTCACACACACAACTGAAATGCTCTCACACACACAACTGAAATGCTCTCACACACACAACTGAAATGCTCTCACACACACAAGTGAAATGCTCTCACACACACAACTGAAACGCTCACACACACACACAACTGAAATGCTCACACACATACAAGTGAAATGCTTTTACAAACACAACTGAAACGCTCTCACTTACACAACTGAAAAGCATTTCAGAATGATGTTGTATGCAAGCATTTCAGTTGTGTGTGTGAGAGCGTTTCACTTGTAGGTGTGTGAGCATTTCAGTGGTGTGTGTGAGAGCATTTCAGTGGTGTGTGTGAGAGCATTTCAGTTGAAACGGAAGGTGGTTAAAGTCTCCAGTCCAGTTGGTGGCAGTAGTGCACCTCAAGACGAAGAACTAGAAGCTGACTGTTGAAAGAAAGCATAGTAAACTAGCGCAAGTTGGCCATAAATTCACAGATTCGAACTTCCCGGGTCAATAACTCGTGAGCTAAATGTTGTTAATACACAAATAACACCTCGTTTTAATCGTAGTAATGTAGACAAGCAGCTGCAACCTAATTTTCCTCAAAACGAGCTTTCCCTCGCAGTGGACAAAACACATTGAACACTATGCGCAGGCGGCAGAGAGGCAGATCCGAAGGGACCGGTTATACTACAAAACTTATTTTGAATAAATATAATTTTATGATTATTATTTATGAAAAATATTCAATAACTGCACTGTAATTCACTTTATTGTTGACAAATTCAGTTCGCACATCACTGCTGTCCTGATGGTTATACTACAACACTAATTTTGAATAAATATATTTTATGATTATTATTTATGAAAAATATTCAATAACTGCACTGTAATTCACTGTATTGTTGCCAAATTCAGTTCGCACATCACTGCTGTCCTGATGGTTATACCACAACTTATTTAAAAAAAAAATATTTTTGATGATTTTTATTATGAAAAATATTCAATAACTTCACTGTAATTCACTGTATTGTTGCCAAATTCAGTTCACACATCACTGCTGTCCTGATGGTTATACTACAACTTATTTTTGAAAAAAAAAGTTTCTTTTTGATGATTTTTATTATGAAAAATATTCAATAACTGCACTGTAATTCACTTTATTGTTGACAAATTCAGTTCGCACATCACTGCTGTCCTGATGGTTATACTACAACACTAATTTTGAATAAATATATTTTTATGATTATTATTTATGAAAAATATTCAATAACTGCACTGTAATTCACTGTATTGTTGCCAAATTCAGTTCGCACATCACTGCTGTCCTGATGGTTATACCACAACTTATTTTAAAAAAATATATATTTTTGATGATTTTTATTATGAAAAATATTCAATAACTGCACTGTAATTCACTGTATTGTTGCCAAATTCAGTTCGCACATCACTGCTGTCCTGATGGTTATACTACAACTTATTTTGAAAAAAAAAAATTATTTTTGATGATTTTTATTATGAAAAATATTCAATAACTTCACTGTAATTCACTGTATTGTTGCCAAATTCAGTTCGCACATCACTGATGCCCTGATGGTTATACTACAACTTATTTTGAAAAAAAAAAAAATATTTTTGATGATTTTTATTATGAAAAATATTCAATAACTGCACTGTAATTCACTGTATTGTTGCCAAATTCAGTTCGCACATCACTGCTGTCCTGATGGTTATACTACAACTTATTTTGAAATTTTTTTTTTATTTTTGATGATTTTTATTATGAAAAATATTCAATAACTTCACTGTAATTCACTGTATTGTTGCCAAATTCAGTTCGCACATCACTGATGCCCTGATGGTTATACTACAACTTATTTTGAAAAAAAAATAAATATTTTTGATGATTTTTATTATGAAAAATATTCAATAACTTCACTGTAATTCACTGTATTGTTGCCAAATTCAGTTCGCACATCATTGATGCCCTGATGGTTATACTACAATTTATTTAAAAAAAAAAAAAGTTTCTTTTTGATAATTTTTATTATGAAAAATATTCAATAACTGCACTGTAATTCACTGTATTGTTGCCAAATTCAGTTCGCACATCACTGCTGTCCTGATGGTTATACTACAACTTATTTTGAAAAAAAAAAAAGTTTCTATTTGATGATTTTTATTATGAAAAATATTCAGTAACCACTGTAATTCACTGTATTGTTGCCAAATTCAGGTTATACATCACTGATGCCCTGATGGTTATACTACAACACTTATTTTGGGGAAAATATATTTATTTTAAATTGTATATACAATTGTAAATGTTTGTAACTTCACTCTAATTCAAAACTTCACTGTATACAATTAAATTTTTTTTTTTCAAAAATAAGTGTAGTATAACCATCAGGACAGCAGTGATGTGCGAACTGAATTTGGCAACAATACAGTGAATAACAGTGAAGTTATTGAATATTTTTCATAAATAATAATCATAAAAAATATTCAAAAATATATTTATTCAAAATAAATGTTGTAGTATAATCATCAGGGCATCAGTGATGTGTGAACTGAATTTGATGACACTATAGTGTGTAACAGAGAAATTATTGACTGTTTTCGTAGTAACGCTTTTCGGGTTTTGCACTTTGCAGACGGTCCCTTCGGATCTGCCTCTCTGCCGCCTTTACTCTTCACGTCACATTACTACGATTAAAACGAGGTGTTATTTGTGTATTAACAACACATAGCTCACGAGTTATTGACCCGCGGGAAGTTCGCATCTGTGAATTTATGGCCAACTTGCGCTAGTTTACTATGCTTTCTTTCAACAGTCAGCTTCTAGTTCTTCGTCTTGAGGTGCACTACTGCCACCAACTGGACTGGAGACTTTAACCACCTTCCGTTTCAACTGAAATGCTCTCACACACACACAACTGAAATGCTCACACACCTACAAGTGAAACGCTCTCACACACACAACTGAAATGCTCTCACACACACACAACTGAAATGCTTTTCAGTTGTGTGAGTGAGAGCATTTCAGTTGTGTTTGTAAAATCATTTCACTTGTTTGTGTGTGAGCATTTCAGTTGTGTGTGTGTGAGCGTTTCAGTTGTGTTTGTGAAAGCATTTCACTTGTATGTGTGTGAGCATTTCAGTTGTGTGTGTGAGAGTGTTTCAGTTGTGTTTGTGAAAGCATTTCACTTGTATGTGTGTGAGCATTTCAGTTGTGTGTGTGAGAGCATTTCAGTTGTGTTTGTGAGCATAATATTTTCAGTTGTATGTATGAGAGCGTTTCAGTTGTGTGTGTGTGAGCGTTTCAGTTGTGTGTGTGTGAGCGTTTCAGTTGTGTGTGTGTGTGAGCGTTTCAGTTGTGTGTGTGAGCATAATATTTTCAGTTGTATGTATGAGAGCGTTTCAGTTGTGTGTGTGTGAGCGTTTCAGTTGTGTGTGTGTGAGCGTTTCAGTTGTGTGTGTGAGCATAATATTTTCAGTTGTATGTATGAGAGCGTTTCAGTTGTGTGTGTGTGAGCGTTTCAGTTGTGTGTGTGTGAGCGTTTCAGTTGTGTGTGTGTGAGCGTTTCAGTTGTGTGTGTGTGAGCGTTTCAGTTGTGTGTGTGTGAGCGTTTCAGTTGTGTGTGTGAGCGTAATATTTTCAGTTGTATGCATGAGAGCGTTTCAGTTGTGTTTGTAAAAGCATTTCACTTGTATGTGTGTGAGCATTTCATTATATTATGTGAATGAATTTGGTTTCATATGTGTATGTGAGAGGAAAAGTACATGTATATGCATGGTAATTCTGAATAATGTCCCTAGGGGCACCTCATACAGCACATCTTTTGAGTCTGTTAAAGTATGCAATGAACACTATTACTTGGCTGTATAATGTAAGTGCAATATGTAATATACGAATCAGGGTGTGTGTGTGTGTGTGTGTGTGTGTGTGTGTGTGTGTGTGTGTGTGTGTGTATGCGGCGTATTATGTTAAACGAGATATTAAGTTTCCCCAACAGTCAGACGGGGTAAAACCAGCATGATGGGGCAAAAGACACACATTACTGATACAAATACTTCAGGTAAAAATAATATGGTGTTAATAATGTATTTAAGTTAATACTTGTTCAAAATAATCACTTTAGCAAAGTTTGTTCTATTTTATGTTTATTTTGATAAATAAAATTCATTTTTGTTAAATAAACTTACTGTCATTAAAATATGTTAATATTCAAAAATATCAAAAAAATAACAAAAGTATTGTAAAAGCATTGGATGAGATCCCGTATTAACTTAATATAAATTTACAGTAGTAACATTAAGTTCTATTTTATTATATGATATGATTAATTTCATATGTTTAAATATAATTGTTTCATTATAAATATGAAATTATTATATTAATATTATTTATAAATATATTAAATATCTTTAAGGTGGACATCCAGCTTAATATACGATATTTACCATCTGATTAGAACCATGTCATGAAAACAAATGGAAAAGTCAGCAAGCTTTTTATTATCATATATTTTACATTAATTATTGTGCCTTTTGCCCCAACAGCAGGAGCGCCTTTTACCCCCAAATATAATACTTTGACATATTCTTCCATTATTGAAAAACTGTTGCTTTGATTACCTTGAACAAAACTGAAAATCATTAAGACATTTATCTCAAAATATGGTAAATAATTTGAGCAATTCTTATTTGCTAATTAAATCTACAACATAAAACATAAAAACATACAACATTGATCTAAAATATTAGATCAGATTAGCACAGAATAAACTTTGCGTTTCTGCCCTGTGATCGCGTTAAGGATCAGACAAATTTCCACATGCAGAATGTTTGGAATGTTTTGGAAAGTGCTTTGGCAAGTATATGTGCCATCTAGTGTTTTAGAGGAAAATGAAATCAAGGGGTCCTTTAACCCCGGTCCGCCTTTAGCCCCGTACCCTACTCATGTATGTTTGTCTGAGGAGTAAATGTGTAAATCAATGATGTTCTTCTGCTGTTTTTGACATGTTAACGTTATGAATCCAGACATATTTCTCTACTCACAATGTAAAAAAATAAATAAAAAACATTTCCACAGAACATTCCTAGTCCTACTATCCAACAAGAGATTTATCATTAAGTTGTTTATCTCTTCTTCAGGTGACAGAGTGTCAGTGATGGAGGGAGATTCAGTCACTCTACATACTAATATTACCATAAAGCCAGCAGAAGAAATTAAGTGGTATTTTAATGGCACCCGCATCACTCAAATCCGTGGAGATCTCTGTTATATCTGTACAGATGTTCAGTGTAATAACGGCACTGAGAGATTCACAGGCAGACTGAAGCTGGATAATCAAACTGGATCTCTGACCATTATGAACATCACAACTGAAGACTCTGGAGAATATCAGCAATCTATGATCATCAACAGTGACAAATACTTCAATGTGTCTGTTCATGGTGAGTCATTTACGAATGTTTCAATTCAGGTTACATGCATTTAAATCACATTATTAATGTGTTATAATGACAGTGACATTCAGAGTTGCTTTTTCTATTTAATAGTACAAAAAAAGTACAGAATTATTTTAAACTGATTTGTCTGTCCATTGGTGAGCCGTTAGTATTATTTTTGTTCTGGTCATTTTCTCGTCGTAGCATTTCCGACCACCTTTTCTCATCATCTGTTTAAATTCCTCTGTTATTTCATACGCATTGTTTATTAGTTTGATTTTCACCACAAATGATTTTGTGGTGAAGTAAATACTACAAAAAAAACAAACAATGTAATTTACATGAAAAAGTTAGTTCAGGCAAGAATGACAGAAACTAAGTAAATTGTATATTAGTACTCCATTCAATCGTGTAGAAATGAAAGCGCAAAATCAGCAATATAAAATAAAGTAATATTACTCAACTTTTCTGTTACTGGTGTTCCCATCATGCACTGGGGCTTGAATAATTAATGAGGATGATTTTTCACTGTTTTCCAGCTGTATTTACACTGTTTTATCATTGCTTTTGTTGTTAGGATTTGTAACTTGCCATTCTGTGACATTTGGAGTTCAATTTCTACTCAAAATGACACATTCAAACACAAAAACGATCCATCAAATGTTACCGTCATTGTGTATTATCTACCAAGTATTGAGGTCTCTCGGTTCACGTGACACATGACTTCTGAAATGAAGATATGGTGTCTCAATCAATATCTATAGTAATAATTACTTAGATGTTTCTAAGTAAAGCATATACTTTAAAAGTGTGGTTTAATGGCGCTTTTCCACTGCATGGTACGTAGTGGTGTGAACCTACACTGGTCTCACGGTTCGATTACGATTATCATCGATTCAGTTCAATTCGATATCACAATGCATCGCGATGCACCGCATCCTCAATTTTCCAAAGGAAATCCTCAAAAGGAAAATCTGTCAAATACATTTTGTTTTAAAGAAATGTTCATTTAAAAGCAGCGCTCATTAATCAGTGTATTATGTTACCATAGAGATGCGCGCAGCAACCGTCGCCGAATCCGCTGTTGAAGGTGACGATCATCCATTTATAATCACGCGTAACAACACAGAATAATTGTAATTTGACAATCGGGTGCGGATACTTAAATCAGAGAAAGTTATTGGGGTGGGCGGATGATTTATTTTTGGCTGTGGATTCGAGTGACGTTGGAGCTCATCCGCGCATCTCTAAAGCAGTCAGACTCCGCCAGGCGTTATAACAGCTCGGGGTGAAAACAGCTAACGTGGTTTATGAAGTTAGTGGTATTACCTCCTGCATATTCTATTTGTCCGTGACATGAGCGCACACAGTGCGTGTTTTCTGCAGGTCGTGCTTACCAGGTTGTTCATAAAAGCCGAAATGTGCCCAGATGTAGGCTTTAAAAGTAGTTGGAGCAATTTTAATTTTCTCTCACTCGCGTCTCTCCTCCCTCTGCCACTGAATGCTACCGCGACAAAGCACGTACGCGACAAATGACGTCAGAAAAGCGTCAGTACATTATAATCGGTTATGGTCTATTACTGAACCGATACCGAATCGTCCTCGTCTGCATCGCGATGCATCGTAGAAACGGTAAATTTTGACACCCCTAATGGTACGGTACGGCTCGGTTCGGTACGGCACGCTTTGGCGCTTTTCCACTGCATGGTACGGTACGGCTCGGTTCGGTACGGCTCACTTATGACGCATTTCCACTGCATGGTACGGTACGGTACGGCTCGCTTCGGCTCGCTTTAAATGGTACCACCTCTGTTGAGGTTCCAAGCGTACCGTACCGATACTAAAATGTGACGTGAAAACACTGCAGATCACTGATTGGTCAGACAGAATCATCACTACCAGCGTCATTGTATTTACAACACGAGACACTAAACCCGCTAGATTTAAATAGCCAGTAGACAACAGCCAACACTGTAGCGCCTGTTTTAAAAGTATTTGCTTCAAAAAAAGAGAATAAACTTAAAACAAATAAATGGCTGAATCGTGGTCAGTGGACGAGGTGCAGACGTTCCTCTCGTTGGTTGCCGAGGAGTGGATGGGGAAACACGGAATGAAAAATTCGCATTTAATATGATGATGTCATGGCAGTAGAGACGGCAACTATAACGATCAGTCACACCCACTTTGAAGCGGTACTAACTGCAGTGGAAAAGCAACCGAGCTAAAGCGAACCGAACCGTGCCGTACCGAGCCGAGTCGTACCACGCAGTGGAAAAGCGAAGCGAGCCGAACCGTTCCGTGCCGAGTCGAACCGTACCGAGCCGAACCGAGCCGTACCATGCAGTGGAAAAGCGCCATAATTCAATGCTATGTTGTTCGAGTGAAATGTATCGCAAAGGAAACTTCAACTAAATAGATATTACTCAACCTTTCACTAGCCAAGTTAAAGTTACTTATTTTCTTTACTTTCAGTTAAGTAGAGTTTACTTAATTCCATATGTAAAATTTACTTTAAAAATATGCGTGTGAAATTTACTTAATTTTTCTTTGGCAAGTTTTTGCACAAATATTTTTTAAGTAAATTTTACTTGTTTTTTTCAGTGAAGGTTCAAAGGTGATGGGGATTTGATTTAAAATAAGTACATGCATTGTGTTTATTAGCACAAAATATGGATAAATGTTGCTTTCAGACTGACAGGCAAGAAAACATAAAATAATGTGTCAATTTGTGTCATATGATCACAATAAAATATTTTAGATTTTTTTTCCAATAAGTGTTTAGTGAAAAAATAGTATAGTCATTTATTTTTAATCCAACAATTCCAGTTGAAATTTCTAATTTAAAAAAAAAAGTCTTTATGAATAAAGAGACATTTCTTACAATTCACTTGACTATATTTTATTGTTTAATGTTATTTCTACAGATTTTTTTCAAGATCTAGGAAATTAACATGCACAATCATTTCATAGTTTGTTCTTGTTATAGAGTTTCTTCCCCAAAAAGCTCCTCCAGCATCTGTTGGTTTGTGTTTCAGGTGTTCCTGCTGCTGAACGAGATAAAATGAGGAGAAAGACCGTGAAAGACGGAGAATCTGTCACTTTAGATCCCGGTGAAATAAAATCGAATGATGTGATGATGTGGTATTTTAATGAAACTCTCATCGCTCACATCACTGGAGATCTCAGTTATATCTGTACAGATGTTCAGTGTAATAACAAAACTGAGAGATTCAGAGACCGACTGAAGCTGGATAATCAGACTGGATCTCTGACCATCATGAACACCACAGACACAGACTCTGGAGAATATACACTAATGATCAACAGAAGCAGATTCAGCATCTTTAGGAGCTTCAGTGTTGCTGTCACTGGTGAGTAATGTGGGCATTTGAAAGGATAACACTTACAGTAGGCCTATCATTATATATTTTTATTTTAATATCTTGACGACTTGGTCCTGAAGCATCTCTACTTCTGACATCACTGTGTGAAACGGTGATCTACTTTAAACTGAATGAGAGTCACATGTTCTCTCTCAGACCTTCTGATATCTCATTGTGTTTGTTTTAGGTCAATCTGACTGATTCACTGACCGTCTGTCTTTCGCTGATCTAGATTCTAGGTTTGTTGTAATAGTTATGGCTGTTGCTGTTCTGCTGTTAACTGCAGCTGCTGGTGTTGGTGTGATTTACTATCGTCACAGGAGCTCCAGAAAGGGTAAGCATCACCTACAGATACTGTAGTGAGAGGAAAACATTGCTTGTATTGTGCAAAAAATTGTGTTTATTGTGTTTGTAATTATTTTCCAGTCCAGGACTGAGTGAAGATACTGCACTAGTGTATCCTTGTAGAAAATTCTGACTTTTCCAACGAAAGTTTCTAACGGAGTCTTGTTCACGAATAGATGACGAATGTGCTGATTTATAACTTTTAAAAAACTCTGTTAATTTCTGTCTATATTTTCTGTGATTCATTGTTTCATCTTCATTCATTCATTCATCTTACAGAACAAGACAACGTTGTGATCTGAGAGGATCCCACACATCAGGCTTAATCTACCTCATCTATTTACAGTGGAAAAACCTCTAATGGGAACGTGAGCTTGTGTTTTTGAGCTGTAAAATTATTATGTAGGTAAAACATTATGTAGGGGGGGTCCTCCTCAGGGGGTGCCAGAGCATGCCAGGGGAGGCGCGGAGAGTGGTAAAAATTATAGCCTAATAATTAGTTTAAATTAAAGTTAATTTGTTATTATTCTGAACTGCACTTTTAAGCATTTTTCATGTTAACACAAACAATGATAAAAGTGAGGAGTTGTGTGTGTGTGTGTGTGTGTGTGTGTGTGTGTGTGTGTGTGTGTGTGTGTGTGTGTGTGTGTGTGTGTGTGTGTGTGTGTGTGTGTGTGTGTGTGTGTGTGTGTGTGTGTGTGTGTGTGTGTGTGTCAGTCAGTCAGTCAGTGGGGCATTGGTAAGTTCTGTCAAAAGGGAAGTCCACTGTCTTAGACTTTGAAAACCCCCTATTTAAACTAATTTCACAACTTTCACTTGCACAGATATAGCAAGATGGTTTCTTCTTGCTGTTTAAATGCACTTATGTACTTTATATTCTTCAATCTCTTTAATCTTGGGCAGAAGAGAGTTAAATCAAGCTCTCTTTCACAAGAAGTGAATCACATCTTCTGCACGTTTCGAGGCGTGTGATTGGCTGCTGGCTACCATCATTGTACGAGCCCATAGGCTAGAGTTAAATGTGTTGTGCTAATTTATGTTTCTTTAGCTGTTCTCATGTTAGCTGTATGAGACGATGTGAAGGTTACTAATGCACTACATGTATAAGTGCCATATGTATTCTCTAGAGTTGACAGCACTGGTCATTATAATGTTAAAATGTGATGGTGTATCAGTATCAGTGTTTTATATAAGCTCAGGTTCACTCTCTGTGGATGTATTCTTCTGTTCCAGTGATTTTCTGTGACTCTAAGAAAGAATATTGCCTTTTTTTGTCTTATGAGAGTAAACACACTCACCTGTTACTCTTATGATAGTTACATGAGAACGGTCTCAAAGATATTGTCCACATTTGTGTGAAGAACCAAACTCTATGTTCAGATACTGTTAATGTATCAGAACCTGTAGAAATGATGCCAGCTGATCATCCATGTGCCTATAAGAACTGTTTTCAACTGTGTCTGAAGTTATTTTGAGGATGGGTCTTACTTTATACTATTTTCTACTGGAAGTGTGGAGAACTGTCTTCAGTAAACTAAACTAAATGAACTTCAGACTTGACTTCTGGTCTTCATTGAACGGATCGGTTGTTCTTTACGGGGTCAAACTGGGTTCCTCTACATCATGTCACAATGATTAATGATAAGCACTTTCCTTTTTATGGAAAGCTATGGATTATTTAATCATCTGTTACTGAAAGCACAGAAAATAGTAATGTGATCATCTAAACATCCCAAATGATATGATTTAATTTGATAATTTAAGCGTATAAGGTCCTCCAGGTGGAGCTTATTTGCTATAGTACAAGACATTTTTTACTACTTGATTTGCATTTAAATCACATATAATCTACTGGTAACATTTAGTCTTCTTGCTAGAATTATGCGACCAATGCTTTGTGATAATCAGGAAGATGGAAACACTCGATTCATAAGACAAGCCGGAGCTCAGGTTATTAGTTGATGGTATGTGTGTTTCTGTTGAAGCGACTTTAACATCAGTAACAAAATGTTTTTAATTTACACATTCCCTAAGAATCCATATTGATGTTTGATTTATTATGTCAATCATCATAGACTACATAAACTTCATTTCCTTATAAAAGACAAAAATGTTTTATCACTACAATCGATTTTGATTCAGCTCACAATTAATATATATAACACAATATGTTTTGCTTTTAAATAAACTGTTTCAGTGCAATAAATGATCATCATTAATTTTTATGCAAATTTAATTTTAATTGAAAGGATTGCTTGGTAATCATGTGCCAGTGTTATTTTAGGATCATATATAGTAGGCCTATAGTATCACTGATTATTCTTATATATAGTATATATAGTGTCATTGATTATTCTTATGGAATATAACAAATAACATATACTATTAGAGTTGCTATTCATATTTTGAATTATTTTTAAATTATTTTTAGATTTTCCATCTTAAAGTTTTAATAAATTTGTTTTTTTGTCATTTTTCTTTTTTTCTTGTATGAATTTTTTTTATATATATATAGTTATGTTTATTTTATAATAATAATAATACAATATATTTCAAATTAAATGTATACATGTTGCATTTGCAACTACCTGGGAAAAAAATATTTATTATTGTTTTATTACAGTAAACATTCATTTTATTTCAAATAATAATGTTTTAGTTAGCAACAATAACCATGGCATGTATGTCATTTCAAAGTGAAAACATAAATGAAAAGGACATTCACTTTTTAAAATACAAAACATAGAGCCTTTAAATTACACTACAGTTGATGCAGACCCGAGGGCTGATCAATAAAACAAGATTATAACACAAGCCAGGCTTATCAGGCTTATTTATTATTATAGTCTTATTGTGACTTATTTATGTTAAAGTTGTATATATATATATATATATATATATACACACATACACATACACATACATATACATACACACAGTATATCCTACAGGTTTTCTTTTCTTACTGGCTGAATCTACAGTTCCTCAAACTCACCGCTAGAGGTCATCACACATCACAGATTACACCACAATATTTACTCAGACACTACTCAGATCAGATATCTAAATACAACTTATATTAAATAGGCTATATAAGCATTAAATATATATATATATATATATATATTTTTTTTTTTTTTTATATATATATATATATATATATATATATATATATTATAAACTTTATAAATCAATTTGCACCTAAATGTAAAACTGTTGTTGATTTTATTGATAACTATTTTCATTTAAATCCTTGTATATATCTTTTTAACTTTGCAGACTAAAACTCCACAATATTGCACAATATTTATGATGTGTCTATCTGACTCCTCTTGTAGATCAGGGGCCTGTACCATGAAGGTAGCTGAACAAACTCGGGGTTACAGGATTAGTTTTGAGTTGACAAAACCAAACCGATGCAATCAGGCTTTATTGGTACCATGATGCAGCTCATCAACTTTCTCTGTCAACTCAGGCTTTGATCCTAAAGCTATGATTACTCCACGCGCGCGTGCACATAAAAGAGTGACGTCGACACTGAACAACCAATCGCGGGTAGAGCGAGAGCAATATATTTTTCCGCGGAGGAGCAAGAGATAATCATTCATAATTACGATGAATTTAAATATGTATTTCAAGCTCGAAACGATACGGTCTCTGCTGCCAAAGCAAGAGAAGACTGTTGGAGAAAGATTGCTGATAGTTAATGCGTAAGTTAAACAAATACGTTCTATATTGATGTAAAATTATGTATGTATATATGTATGTATGTGTAGCTTATATGTGTAATATAGCCTATAGCCTATTTTTATAATATATTAAAAATGTGCATGTATGTACTAAGAAAGATTAATATTCATTGATTTTTAGATGCAACCCTACCTCTAAAAGTTCTTGGCAGCAGATAAAGACAAAACATAAAAAGATAATTCAAAGTGGTGAGTATTTACCACAACCTTTTATTACTTTTGTGAATATTTTATCACAAACACTTGTTTACAGCAAACAGAAATAAAGAGTTAAATTCAGAAAACCAGAATACACTGGCGGAGGAGTTGACTCTGAGTAGGCAATAAGGGACGGCCGATTATGGATGGGATTACAGGTGCTGTACAATCTGACCCTGGTGCTGGCTCCTCTAAGCAAGTAAGCAAGTGGGTACGTGTGCAATACATTACTACTTTTTTAAGTTTTAAATATGGCTGACTGTATGTTCTGCAGTCGAGGAAATACAGTGTCCCTGTTGAAGCCAGCACACATACACACAGTCTCCCACACAGAGGTCAGTATGCAGCAGACAGAACACCAAACATAACCTGCTTTACAACAGTTATGCTTTACATTGGCCTATTTTTATTTATTATGGTGGAGGAAATGATGAAGACACTCTGTCTGTGTGTTCTCAGACAGTTGCTGATGTGAATACACTGGGCTTTTTATTATGGCAAACATTTGAATGTGTGGCATAAAAAAGGGACTGGCCCTTACACATCTCTTTTATTGTAGGATTTTTCACAACCTGCCCCAGAAACTGAGGCCTCTACCTCAATGGGCTTCAGAAGAAATGTGTAAGGATTTAAACCCCTTGACATAAATTAGTCAGTCCTGTGTTTGTAGGAAGTCAAGGAACTTTTTGTGATTTGATGAGCCTCCAGAAAACTTGTAATGATCATGTTTGTGGTGGAATTATGTTTCAGGTGGAAACAGACTCAGTCAGGGCCCTGTACTAAAGGAGTCTTGAACTAGACTGCACACTAAAGGAGTCTCAAGCTAGACTGCACACTAAAGGAGACTTGAACTAGACTGCACACTAAAGGAGACTTGAACTAGACTGCACACTAAAGGAGTCTCAAACTAGACTGCACACTAAAGGAGACTTGAACTAGACTGCACACTAAAGGAGTCTTGAACTAGACTGCACACTAAAGGAGTCTCAAGCTAGACTGCACACTAAAGGAGACTTGAACTAGACTGCACACTAAAGGAGACTTGAACTAGACTGCACACTAAAGGAGACTTGAACTAGACTGCACACTAAAGGAGTCTCAAACTAGACTGTTCACTAAAGGAGTCTTGAACTAGACTGCACACTAAAGGAGTCTTGAACTAGACTGCTCACTAAAGGAGACTTGAAGTAGACTGCACACTAAAGGAGTCTTGAACTAGACTGCTCACTAAAGGAGACTTGAAGTAGACTGCACACTAAAAGAGTCTTGAACTAGACTGCACACTAAAAGAGTCTTGAACTAGACTGCACTCTAGAGGAGACTCGAACTAGACTGCTCACTAAAGGAGACTTGAAGTAGACTGCACACTAAAGGAGTCTTGAACTGGACTGCTCACTAAAGGAGACTTGAAGTAGACTGCACACTAAAAGAGTCTTGAACTAGACTGCACACTAAAAGAGTCTTGAACTAGACTGCACTCTAGAGGAGACTCGAACTAGACTGCACACTAAAGGAGTCTCAAACTAGACTGCACACTAAAGGAGTCTCAAACTAGACTGCACACTAAAGGAGTCTTGAACTCTTGAACTAGACTGCACACTAAAGGAGTCTCAAACTAGACTGCACACTAAAGGAGTCTCAAACTAGACTGCACACTAAAGGAGTCTTGAACTAGACTGCACACTAAAGGAGACTTGAACTAGACTGTTCACTAAAGGAGTCTTGAACTAGACTGCACACTAAAGGAGTCTCAAACTAGACTGCACACTAAAGGAGACTTGAACTAGACTGCACACTAAAGGAGTCTTGAACTAGACTGCACACTAAAGGAGTCTCGAACTAGACTGCACACTAAAGGAGTCTTGAACTCTTGAACTAGACTGCACACTAAAGGAGTCTCAAACTAGACTGCACACTAAAAGAGTCTCGAACTAGACTGCACACTAAAGGAGTCTCAAACTAGACTGCACACTAAAGGAGTCTCAAACTAGACTGCACACTAAAGGAGTCTTGAACTAGACTGCACACTAAAGGAGTCTCAAACTAGACTGCACACTAAAGGAGACTTGAACTAGACTGCACACTAAAGGAGTCTTGAACTAGACTGCACACTAAAGGAGTCTCAAACTAGACTGCACACTAAAGGAGTCTTGAACTCTTGAACTAGACTGCACACTAAAAGAGTCTCGAACTAGACTGCACACTAAAGGAGTCTCGAACTAGACTGCACACTAAAGGAGTCTTGAACTAGACTGCACACTAAAGGAGTCTTGAACTAGACTGCACACTAAAAGAGTCTCGAACTAGACTGCACACTAAAGGAGTCTCGAACTAGACTGCACACTAAAGGAGTCTTGAACTAGACTGCACACTAAAAGAGTCTTGAACTAGACTGCACACTAAAAGAGTCTCGAACTAGACTGCACACTAAAGGAGTCTCGAACTAGACTGCACACTAAAGGAGTCTCGAACTAGTCTGCACACTAAAGGAGTCTCGAACTAGTCTGCACACCAAAGGAGTCTCGAACTAGACTGCACACTAAAGGAGTCTCGAACTAGACTGCACTCTAAAGGAGTCTCGAACTAGACTGCACACTAAAGGAGTCTCGAACTAGACTGCACACTAAAGGAGTCTCGAACTAGACTGCACACTAAAGGAGTCTCGAACTAGACTGCACACTAAAGGAGTCTCGAACTAGACTGCACACTAAAGGAGTCTCGAACTAGACTGCACACTAAAGGAGTCTCGAACTAGACTGCACACTAAAGGAGTCTCGAACTAGACTGCACACTAAAGGAGTCTCGAACTAGACTGCACACTAAAAGAGTCTCGAACTAGACTGCACACTAAAGGAGTCTCGAACTAGACTGCACACTAAAGGAGTCTCGAACTAGTCTGCACACTAAAGGAGTCTCGAACTAGTCTGCACACTAAAGGAGTCTCGAACTAGACTGCACTCTAAAGGAGTCTCGAACTAGACTGCACACTAAAGGAGTCTCGAACTAGTCTGCACACTAAAGGAGTCTCGAACTAGACTGCACACTAAAGGAGCTGGACTGTGAGCTGAGGAGGCTCCAAAAAAAAAATTGGAGATCAAACAGCTGGATAAAACTGATCTCAGTATGTGAACTTATTTAACCAAGTAACACTTTAGTATGAATATTTATTAATGCAACTTTCTCTTGCTCTCTTTCTCCCTCCTATCCCACAAAACCAATAAAACAGTTTGAGACCTATCTGCAGTTTCAATGTGCTTTTATTAAGTGTAATATTGTATGGTGATTGCATCTACATCTGCACCAGCTGGGTGGTCAAGTGTGATCGGGTCAGTTTCATCGGGGAGAAGCTGGTTTTGTGGTGTTTCTCGCTCCTTTCTACTGGTGGCTATATTGTGCAGAATGGCACATGCAGCCACTATCTGTGATGACCGCTCTGGTGACTCTGAAGCGCCGAACACAGTTGAAACGTGCCTTTAGGAGGCCAAAGGTCATCTCTATCTTCACTCTGGTTTTACTGAGGGCCACATTGAAGCGCTGCTGTGGCCCTGTCTGAGGGTCATGATAGGGGGTTATTGTGTAGGTTTTTCTATCTCAGTTCAAATTAACAGTGTTTTGTACTGTACCAAATTTAACTTGCTTTCCTCAAAGCGCTGACACAACACAGACTCACGGAAAATGCATGAGTCATGCACTGGAGCCAGGCCATTTGGCATCCAAACTTGTGATCATACGTTCATGACCACAAGTCGTCTGCAGATGAAATGTTTAGTAGATCATTGTTATATCTGTTAATGTTACTATTAATTTAAAGATTCATCTCACAGAAAATAATCCTCTCACATATTCACATCATCTCTACCTGAACATTAAGGCTGTGATAGGACTTCCTATTAACATAATCTGCCTCATGTTCCCCTAGAGCAGTGGAGATTGGAGCAATAGACTGCATACATGTTGCAATGACTCTAGGGAATCCTATCATAAGTTTAACAGAATAATAATAAAGATTTAAAATAATTCTTAACATGTATTATATTGTATAGTACATTTGTGAAATTTGCTTTTTGAAAAAAAAAAAAAATGTGTTCATGTGATGTCACCCTATCAATATAACTTACTGGCAATTTTATAAAAGCCCTATTTTATGGAAATGGTCGATAAATGTCCGGGGAACACTATTAATGAAACTATTCATGTACTCCTGCAGAGAGAGGACCACCTTGCGAATGGTTCGACAAACCGTGTTTTCCCCTATAGCTTCTGTGCGTCACCCAGCGTGCAAGTAGGCTACCCCTTGCAAGAAAACGCAACGCAACGCAATATTTGCGGTACAGTAAGTGCATGAATTTGACGTGTTAAATTCTTTATGTGCGGCTCAAGAAGTTCGCAAAGATAAGACATTCCTTCCGCGGAAAATCTGTATCTTTCATACAAGTAACTATAAGGAAAGGCAAGGGGATTTTGTCTGGCTAAAAACTCTTTCTCTACGAAGTGCTCGTCTAACAATTTGCGCTGAGATGTCACAGGATTTGGAAGAAAAGGTGAAGTCATTGCAACAGACACTGGGAATAAGTTACGTCACCTATAGGCCTATGTTTCTTTGCTAAACTAAACTGAACTGAAACATAGCTGACTAGCCACCTAATGGCTAGCTTCATGGTATAGGGCCTGGCTAGCTTCATGGTATAGGGCCCAGATGTGACTAAGGCGCATTTGCAAAATTTGATGAAAACCTCAAATGGTTCAGAAAGCCTCGGCTTCCCATCACTAATCAAAACACTTGCAGTCTTTACGCCTACTTGAACACTTGGGCCAAATAGAGGAAATACGTCATGCAAGTAGACAGGTGCTCAAGTGAAAAGACAGCAAGTGTGGGTATTTGGAGATTTCATCATAGGATCAGAGAATGTCTAATAGGAAGAGAATTGGCACTCTCTGGTTACTTCCGGTTTCTGGACTGGCTGCAGTAACACGTCTCTGTCCATGCGGGGGCGCTCGCAGGACGAGTGCAGAATGAATGGAGGGCTATGGAGCTATACCCCTCAAAATACACTTTTCTCAGGATATAATTTTTTGTCTAGTAATTTGAATGTTGTATTCGAAAGGAGATGCAAAGAAATTACACACTGCTGGGTGTTAGATTTTTTTTAGAGTCACTTATTTGCTTTAAAAAGTCTTTTAAAGTGTCAGTGACGTCATACACATCGTACGACCAGAGATACTGCTTTACGGCAATCCTTCAGTCGCGTTGGTGCGTTCGCGCTCTGCACTTTCTTTTCTCTGGAGGCATCGACAACACAGCTGACACAGGTAAATACACGTGCTAGAAGAGTTTTTGTTTGTTTCTGGTCCCGCTTCGGATGCCACGATGCCATCAAGCGGCATCTCTGGTCGTAATCAGTCCTTCACTGACCAATCAGCGTTCATTAGCAGAATGCTAGCGTGTTATGGGCAACAACAACTCAACCTGTAAGAAATCGAAAGGACATAAGTACTCGTTCATTCAATTTTTGACCTAAAACCCATGTTGAACTTGCAAAACCTACAATAAAATCTGAGATTTCTCAACGGCAATCGGGTGAAAGAGACAAATTTAGCCGTCTAGCCCCATAGACTCCCATTAAGTCTGCACTCGCCCGCGATCACCTCCAGTTGAATTCTAATGGAACTGCAACCAAGATCGATACAATAGAGCTGGTAAGTCCTGCCTCTTCCGCTAACCCCACTGGACCTCTAGGTTGAAAAATCGTCAATGCAAGTGAATGGGAGAAAATAATTATTTTCTGGTCCCGTTTGAATTGTGCCATGAATGTGAACATTTGTTGTCTGTGAATTTTTTATATAATTTTTCGTGTAAAGAATTCTACAATTTAGCGGGTAGAAGTTTGATACGGTTAGACTTTGTGTGAGAGCACTTTGTGGACTACAACTCTTCGCTGCTTTCGACGCGTTTGAAACGTCACCACCAGGCATGCTTACTGGCCATCGGGACTACCGGGAGATTCCCGGTGGGCCGCGGTCTGTGTGGGCCGGTGCCGGTGCGTGATGTATTTTGTTTTTAAATAATTAAAATATCAATATATTCGTAAGTGTATTATTGTATAGGCCTCTCATTGGCCGCATGAAGCTGATGCGAGCTGCTAGACTGACAGGTAGGTTAAACGTGTGATGAGCACATGTGACATGTTCACTGAGCATTGGCCAATCAGAATCAAGTTATAGACTTGTGATGTGATGATGTGCAACGATAGTCAACAAAATCTCTAGACGTAAAGGTTGGGCCGATAAGTTGAGAGAAAAAAAACGGCAAGCACTTGAAGCAGAGGCCACCAAATGTGTGAAAATAAATGAATTATTTGGTGGAAGGCCGGCAAAAAAACTTCAGTGAAGATGTCAGCAGGGCGGGCCGACGGCTGAGGTGAGACGGACATTTAATGGTATTGCATTTCCAGCTGTAATAGGCCACCACTCACTGATCGACATGTACATAGATCAGTGCTGCTACTGTATAATCTCACTGCTATTAAAAATAACTCGATTAGTTTTCGTGCGCATGAAACAGTGTGTGAGTTATCGTTTGCATCTTCTTTGCGCCCGAATAGATACATTCACACACAATTGTAAAAATAACTTTCTTGGTGAGAGTGAATGTAATCAATCAAGAAAAAAATCCCTTAAAGTGACTGGCAGCGCCGCAGCAGCCTTATACCTGCCGCCTAAACGATTACCGAATTTTACTAGAATTGTAATGAGACGCGTTTGTAAACCAAAATCAATTTTGATTTTGTTCCGCCAAAATAAAAGCTCGATGCAGTTTCCATCAAAATAAAAGATAAATAAAAGATCAAAAAAAGCTAATCACTTTCAAGTATAGAAATTAGTACAAAACTAATTATGAAAGTTTCCTTTATTTCTCAGTGCATTTGTTTTACAATATATGGCTATTACTGCCATGGGATTAATATTATAACTATCATTAGTGTAATGTAGACAGACTAACTAAAAGAGGATTGAGTTTTTCTTTGTTCAGTTTGCACACTGCTGGGTTGGAGCTTTTAATTTTGAACTCTCAAAGTGCACCAGATTGATGAATTTAACATTAAAATGCACAAAATTTTCTTACGGGGGAGCATGCCCCCGAACCCCCCTAGAGGACCAGGGGCCTGTTTCAGAAAGGAGGTTCAACCAACTCTGAGTTAAAACTTGAACTCTGAGTTGACTTACCCTGAGATGGGAAACTCTGAGTTTTCGGTTACAGAACAGCTGAAATGAGTTAGTTCAATCAACTCTGAGTTGACCTACTCTGAGTTAAGCGCGTGCACCACAACTGTAAAAAGCCATTATCAATGGATCACAGATATTATGAGTCACCATGGCAACAGCGCCAGACAAAAAGAGGTCTTCATTTTTCTTCACATTTTAATTACTGTTATACAGTGATGGGTGTAATTAATTACCAAGTAATCTAAATACTGTAATTTAATTAAAGGGATTACTCTTAATTATTCTGTAATTTAAAGTTAAATCTGATGTAATTGTATTAGACTATAGAACAATTCTGTATAGGCTATTTAACATACATTTTTAAAAGTTATTTTTTTTTATTTAACCTTCTCCCTCTACACACTTTGGTCAATTCAATAATAATTCATGCAATTGTATATTGTTTATTTGAAAGCATTAAAAGTGCAGTTTCTTGTCTCTCCTTGTATTGTTCAAGTGTTTAAGGTTGACATGGGATTTAGTAATTAGTAATAAGTAGACCAATAATTTCTAAAGATATTCATTATTACATTAATCTAATTACACTGTTGAAGATGTCATTTGTAGTTAGTAATACAAGTAACTTGCCCAACTGTTATAATATCAGAGGTGAAACTGGAAGAACATTATGTTATTCAACCTAATTTTAATTTTCATGTAGGAGCAATCCTGCAGGCATTAAAAGAACATGGCAGCAGCTGAAAATGAAATATAAAAACATAATTCAGTCAAGTAAGGCTTGAGCATATCATGGGTGTAGGCTACCTGACTTTACAAACATTTGAGATATTAAATAACTAAAGCATCCAGTGTCTAGCAGTGCAGCAGCATTTACGGCTGAGGGAATTCCTGGACGGACTTCAGAGCCAGTCACTCCCCAAGATCCAAGGGCCTTCATAAAATGATGTTTACATATGTGTTATTTTTTATATAGGCTATTTTTGATATTTCCATTTATTTTACTTTGGGTTAGGATTTTTGTTGGTCCCAATAGATTCTGATGGTAATATCTGTCTATTGGAGCCTCCTGTCCCAACAGAACCCCAGGCAGTTGTAAGTCGCCTACTCAATACACCAGAAATTATGATAAATAGTCTTATAAAGTGTACTTGACCAAATGCTCATCACATGGGGATAAAGAGTTTCTGCTGCCACAGAGAGGCCTACAGAGGTAATGTTAATATTATGTGTCTACACAATCTACACATTCACATTTTTTCACATTTTTATGTGGAGTAGCCTATAGAATCTAAGTTTAAATCTAAGTATAAACGGGTATTCTTATCTCCTCCCCTCGCCCCCAGAGTGTGGAAGAACAGCAGGAGGACGGTCCATCAACTTCTGGTGCACAGATGAACAGTTCAGTGATTCTCAGTAAATGCCACAGTTTAATTCTGTAGAATTTGTTTAGAACTACATTATGTAACTCTAATCTACTACTGTATTTTCAGTTGCCAGTTAAGGAGTTATATAGACTTCATCTTATAAATTTTTTTTTTAAAAAGCAATATTTTATTTATTAATAAAAGATTAATTGTATTAATAAAAATGTACTGAAAGAATGAATGAGGTGTTTAAACACCACTTCCTCTTTAAAAAAGGGGAGGAGACCGAAAGAAACTCTGGGTTTACCGAAGAAAACCTGCTCCCGACCAGGTTAGTTCACAGAGTAAGTTACCATGGTAACTGACTCTGAGTATAAGTTACCTCTCTTTCTGAAACAGGCTTGACTTACTCTGCTTTCTCAGGTTTAACATACCTCCCATTCTGAAACAGAAAACCCAGAGTTTCCCTCATTTCAGGGTTAACATACTCAGAGTTTTCACTTAACCTCCTTTCTGAAACAGGCCCCAGAGGTATTGAGTGTTGTTGTTGTTGTTTTTATAGTCATTTTTTATTTAATTTTTTTACTCTCATCTCGTTCCTACTTACTCATTACATGGCATTAGTTGTTTTAAGGAAAAGGAGTTGGTTGGTATACATATTCAATGGCGTGCAAAGATGGGTGGTGTTTATGATCATATAGTGGGCCAGTATGGGCCAAAATGCCAGGGCCGAATTTTTGTCCCAGTCCAGCCCTGGTCACCACCACTCGCACACGGACACTAGCACACGGATCCCGCTAAACATGACTGTGTCTTTGGTGCACTTTACCGCCTTCTTTCAGGGAGAGGACAGAATCGTTGGGGTTGGCGAAAACCACGGGTACGGGGAGACGTCACATAGGTGACATGTAGTCTTTCTCGTTATGTCTTTTCCACAACTGCTAGCCGAAGAATCATACAATATACTGTCAAACTCGTAACATGAAAAATTATATAAAAAATTCACAGCCAACATATGTTCACATTCATGGCACAATTCAAACGGGACCAGAAAATTACAATTTTCTCACATTCACTTGCATTGACGATTTTTCAACCTAGAGGTCAACTTGGGGTTTTACGGATGGGCGGGACTTACCAGCTCTATGGGGCTAATAGGAAGTGCCAAGGCTCTCCGTAGACGGGCTCTGATAGGATACACCTGTGCAGAGCCATATCCAATTTGATTGGTCCACCACGCGGAAGAGGAGCGAAGAGGGAACGATGAGGGCACGTCATTCACCGGAGAAAATATGGTGAAAAATAAGTTTTTGGTTTGTGTGCTCGCAGTGTTTGCATCCCTCGTGCACGGTAAGACGCTTTTTTTTATTTTACATTTCATCTTCATGTCAACAATGCAAACAAATGATGACTAGGCTAAGTCATTTTAGACACGTTTTACCAGCTGGAGAACCTGCTCGTGAGAGCAGTCTGTGTCGAATGAAAGTTGAAACGCAAATGTGAGGGAATTTGTTAAATAAAACCAGTATATAACTCTGAATAAAAACTCGAAATGTATAATAGTCTTAATTTGGTGGACAAAGGTAAAGTTAGCTATAAGCTACTTTTCCAGTCCTGTGAATTTTCATCAGGGGGCGAAAACGTTATCTTGAGTCTTACCTGTTTTTTTTTTTTTACAAATTCGTATTACTGAAGCAAATCTTTAGTCGATTTAGGATTCTTATCCTGACTGTCTTAAAAATATCTTCTAGTTAGGAAATCTTAAATCGCTTCATCGAGTTCGGTAATCAGGTCTCAGGTCTGTTACCAAGCAACCAACGAGTTCAGCCAGAAGTTTCTGTGAGGTAAAACAGTCTATGAGTAATACACCACCAGATTCAAATGGAGAAACAATAGACGTGTTTTAAATTAAGTGCGGCAGAAAGAGAAGTTTTTATAAGCTTGGTAGAAAAGGTCAAATCATATCACTGCATTTATTAGGAGTTTGAAGTAATTTATTAGCGTTTTGTCGTCGAAGTGCAGCACATCATTTGAGTCTGTAAAAGTATGCAATGAACACCACTTACTTGGCTGTATAATGTAAGTGCAATATGTAATATACGAATCAGGGTGTGTGTGTGTGTGTGTGTGTGTGTGTGTGTGTATGCGGTGTATTATGTTAAACGAGATATTAAGTTTCCCCAACAGTCAGACGGGGTAAAACCAGCATGATGGGGCAAAAGACACACATTACTGATACAAATACTTCAGGTAAAAATAATATGGTGTTAATAATGTATTTAAGTTAATACTTGTTCAAAATAATCACTTTAGCAAAGTTTGTTCTATTTTATGTTTATTTTGATAAATAAAATTCATTTTTGTTAAATAAACTTACTGTCATTAAAATGTTAATATTCAAAAATATCTAAAAAATTACATTAAATAACAAAAGTATTGTAAAAGCATTGGATGAGATCCCATATTAATTTAAAATAAATTTACAGTAGTAACATTAAATTATATTTTATTATATGAAATGATTAATATCATATTTTTAATTATAAGTTTCATTATAAATATGAAATTATTATATTAATATTATTTATAAATATATTAAATGTCTTTAAGGTGGACATCCAGCTTATATATACGATATTTACCATATGAATCGAACCATGTCATGAAAACAAATGGAAAAGTCAGCAAGCTGTTTATTATCATATATTTTACATTAATTATTGTGCCTTTCACCCCAACAGCAGGAGCGCCTTTTACCCCAAATATCATACTTTGACATATTCTTCCGTTATTGAAAAACTGTTGCTTTGATTACCTTGAACAAAACTGAAAATCATTAAGACATTTATCTCAAAATATGGTAAATAATTTGAGCAATTCTTATTTGCTAATTAAATCTACAACATAAAAAAATAAAAATAAAAACATGAAATATCAGATCAAATTAGCGCAGAATAAACTTTAAAACTGCATTAAGGATCAGACAAATTTCCACATGCAGCTTGAAAAGCGAATGTTTTGGAAAGTGCTGTGGCAAGTATATGTGCCATCTAGTGTTTTAGAGGAAAATGAAATCAAAGGGTCCTTTAACCCCGGTCCGCCTTTAGCCCCGTACCCTACTCATGTCAAGTCAAGTCAAGTTTATTTGTATAGCGCTTTTCACAATACAGATTGTATCAAAGCAGCTTCACAGTATTAAATTTAAATAATACAACAAAGTTTGTTTCAAGAGGAATTTAAATATCCCCAAAATATCCCCAACTGAGCAAGCCAAAGGCAACAGTGGCAAGGAAACGAAAAACTCCATCAAGTGACCTAATGGTGTCCTAAAACTCCATCAGGTGACCTAATGGAGAAAAAAGAAAAAAAAAACCTTGGGAGAACCCAGGCTCAGTCGGGGGCCAGTTCTCCTCTGGCATTTATGAGCTAGAGGCCGGATTGTAGTTTGAACTGTGGGATTATAAGAATGCCTGGCTGAAGAGATGCGACTTTAATCTAGTTTTAAACTGGGAGAGCGAGTCTGAGCAACGAACAGTATCAGGAAGACTATTCCAGAGTTTTGGAGCCAAATGTGAAAATGCTCTCCCTCCTTTGGTGGTTCTGGATATCCTAGGTATGACCAAAAGCCTTGAATTTAGTGATCTTAAAGAGCGCGATGGATTATAGGGCGATAGAAGATCCGTTAAATAGACTGGAGCTAAGCCGTTTAGGGCTTTATAAGTCAGTAGCAATACCTTGTAATTAATACGGAACTTTATAGGTAACCAATGCAGTGATGATAAAATCGGTGTTATATGATCATATTTTCTTGATCTCGTAAGAACTCTAGCGGCGGCATTTTGGACTAACTGTAGCTTGTTTATTGAGGATGCAGGACAACCAGCTAATAAGGCATTACAGTAATCCAGTCTCGAGGTCATGAATGCATGAACTAACTTTTCTGCATCAGAAACTGATAGCATATTACGTAGCTTAGCAATGTTTCTAAGGTGGAAAAAGGCTGTTTTTGTAACATATGAAATATGATTTTCAAAAGACAGGTTGCAATCGAGTATAACACCCAGGTCTTTTACTGTAGAGGATAAAGTAACAGGACATCCTATGATGTTAAAGTTGTATTGTGCGAGGTTTTGTAGGCGGTTTTTTGAACCGATAAGTATTACCTCTGTCTTGTCTGGATTTAATAAAAGAAAATTACGCGTCATCCAATCTTTTATATCTTTAACACACTCTGTCAATTTGGAAAATTTAGCGTTTTCATCCGGCCGTGATGAAATATATATTTGAGTGTCATCAGCATAACAATGGAAACTAATTCCATGTTTCCTTATAATATTTCCAAGTGGCATCATATATATTGAAAATAACAGAGGGCCTAATACAGATCCCTGCGGCACTCCATAGTTTACTGGAGTTATGATCGATTTTTCTCCATTTAAATAGACAAAATGGTAGCGGTCAGATAGGTATGATTTGAACCAGCTTAGTGCTTGTCCTTGAACACCAGTATAATTTTGTAGTCGATCTAAGAGTAATGTGTGATCTATAGTATCGAACGCAGCACTAAGATCAAGTAAAACTAGTATTGAGATACAGCCTTGGTCAGAAGCTAAAAGTAAATCATTTGTGATTTTAACGAGCGCAGTTTCAGTGCTATGATGCGGTCTGAAATACTCATGTATGTTTGTCTGAGGAGTAAATGTGTAAATCAATGATGTTCTTCTGCTGATGTTAACGTTATGAATCCAGACATATTTCTCTACTCACAATGTAAAAAAAAAAACATTTTCACAGAACATTCCTAGTCGTACTATCCAACAAGAAATGTATAATTCGCCTAACTTGTTTAGCCTATCTCTTCTTCAGGTGCATATGATGGTGACAGACTGTCAGTGATGGAGGGAGATTCAGTCACTCTATATACTGGTATTACCATAAACCCACAAGACGGAATTATGTGGTATTTTAATGGCATTCGCATCGCTCAAATCAGTGGAGATCTCCGTTATATCTGTACAGATGTTCAGTGTGATGAAGGTAATGAGAGATTCAGAGACAGACTGAAGCTGGATAATCAAACTGGATCTCTGACCATCATGAACATCAGAAACACAGACTCTGGAGTTTATCAGCAATCTATGATCAACAGTGACAAATACTTCAATGTGCATGTTCATGGTGAGTCATTTACGAAGATTTCAATTCAGGTTACATGCATTTAAATCACAGCATTAACGTGTTTATTATGCAGAGGTGCTTTTTCTATTTAAAAGTACCTGCAAAAAAATAAAAGTACAGAATTATTTTAAACTGATTTGTCTGTCCATTAGTGAGCCATTAGTTTTATTTTTGTTCTGTTTAGTTCACCGAGGTTCAAAGGTGATGGGGATTTGATTTAAAATAAGTACATGCATTGTGTTTATTAGCACAAAATATGGCTAAATGTTGCTTTCAGACTGACAGTCAAGAAAATGTTAAATAATTTGTCAATTTGTGTCATATGATCACAAAATATTTTAGATTTTTTTTTCCAATAAGTGCTTAGTGAAAATATAATGCAGTAAATTATATATTTTTAATCCAACAATTCCAGTTGGAATTTCTAATAAAAAAAAGTCTTTATGAATAAAGACATTTCTTACAATTCATTTGACTATATTTTATTGTTTAATGTTATTTCTACAGATTTTCTTAAGATCTAGGAAATTTAAATTCACAATCATTTCATAGTTTGTTCTTGTTATAGAGTTTCTTCCCCAAAAAGCTCCTCCAGCATCTGTTGGTTTGTGTTTCAGGTGTTCCTGCTGCTGAACGAGAAGTGACGAGAAAGACCGTGAAAGAGGGAGAATCTGTCATTTTAGATCCTGGTGAAATAAAAACAAATGATGTGATGAGGTGGTATTTTAATGATGTTCTCATCGCTGAAATCATTGGAGATCAGAGTCAGACCTGTACAGATGTTCAGTGTAAAGAGAGATTCAGAGGCAGACTGGAGCTGGATCATCAGACTGGATCTCTGAGCATCACGAACATCAGAAACACAGACTCTGGAGAATATACACTGAAGATCAACAATAGATTCAGCATCTTTAGGAGCTTCAGTGTTTCTGTCATTGGTGAGTAATGTGGGCATTTGAAAGGATAACACTAACAGAGGAATGTAAAAAAGACGGTAGGCCTATCATTATATATATTTTTATTTTAGTATCTTGACGACTTGGTCCTGAAGCATCTCTACTTCTGACATCACTGTGTGAAACGGTGATCTGCTTTAAACTGAATGAGATTCACATGTACTCTCTCAGACCTTCTGATATGTCAGTGTTTATTATAGATCAATCTGACAGATTCACTGACGGTCTGTCTTTAGCTGATCCAGGTTCAGGCCTGTTTGCTGGTGTTGGAGCAGGAATGGCTGTTGCTGTTCTGCTGTTAACTGCAGCTGCTGCTGTTGCTGGTGTGATGTACTATCGCCGCAGGAGCTTTAAGAAATGGCAAGTATCACCTACAGATACTGTAGTGAGAGGAAAACATTGCTTGTATTGTGCAAAAATAGTGTTTGTGTTTGTAATTATTTTCCAAAGTAGTTGGAATAGTCTTGTTCACGAATAGATGACACACGTGCTGATTTCCTGAGTTTTTATAACTTTTAAATGACTGTCTGTTCATTTATCTGTCTTTATCTTCTCTGATTCATTGTTTTCTTACAGAACAAGACAATGTCATTTGATCTGAGAGGATCCCACACATCAGGCTTAATCTATCTCGACCATTTCCACTGGAAAAACCTCTAATGGGAAAGTGAGCTTGTGTTTTTGAGCTGTAAAACTATTATGTAGGTAAAACATACATTTTGCTATTTAAAATGTTATATTTTAAAATAGCAAACTATTTTAATAATATAGTAAATATTTTTAGGTGCTCTAAAACAATTGTTTTTGAGCTGTAAACCAATTATGTAGGTGTACAATCCAGTACTCTGTTATTATAAAATGAATAGGGAATCATAGTTTTTGTAAATAATATATACAACTTTTTTTTTTTTTTTACTATTTAAACTAACTTCACAACTTTCCCTTGCACAGTTATAGCAAGCTAGTTTCTTCTTGCTGTTTAAATGCACTTATATACTTTATATTCTTTAATCTCTTAATCTTGGGCAGAAGAGAGTTAAATCAAGCGGTCTCTCTCACGAGAAGAGAACGACATCTTCTGCACGTTTCGAGGCGTGTGATTGGCTGTTGGCTAACATCATTGTATGAGCCCATAGGCTAGAGTTTAATGTGTTGTGCTAATTTATTTTTATTTAGCTGTTCTCATGTTAGCTGTATGAGACAATGTGAAGGTACTAATGTACTACATTTCTAATTGCCATGTGTTTTCTCTAGAGTTGACAGCACTGGTCATTATAATGTTAAAATGTGATGGTGAATCATATCAGTATCTGTGTTTTTATAGACCAATTTTGAGCCTACGTCACAGCGTTAGCTGGTGGCAAAACAAAGGGAAAACTGGAGGCGGCCAGTACAAACCAGCACAGATTCGGCTACATAATAAGGAGCTTAAATTACTATTATTATTATTAAATTTCATCTTGTTGGTTTCTAGAATCGACGGAGTACAGGCTCCAATTTGAAATTTTATCGCATAATGTTTTCTAAATGATTGTGATTATTTGTGAATCATCTATGATTGTTGTTTTGATTGATTGTGACTAGACTTTTTGAAGAAACTGGTAAGAAAGTCTAATCAAATACATAGTTAAATGAATATGCTGTATCTGGAATTTTTATTTCTAGAAAATATTCACATCATTAAAATTGCACCGTAATGTCACTCTTTACATGGTCATCTTCTGTCTGGCCGTGGCGCTGGCTAGGCAGAACTGCGGATCGTAGGCTACCACACAAGTCTTGCACGTAACGTGACCATTTAGTACAGTTATAGGCATCTCTTTATTTGCCCTCAGTTTCTCTTTACCCTCGGTTTCTCTATCGGGTCGGTGTAGAAGTCAGGCCACTCAACCGGAGGTAGCGTTGACGTTAATCCTGTCAGATCATCCATCCATTTAAATGATGTTTTATTAACAAAGTTCGGGAGGAACACGTTCTAATGATCAAACAATCAAGTCATTCCAACCAGCTGTCATCAATCAGTAATCAACAGGTCCACTCAATCAGCATGATTAAAGGCCTATAAATACTCACAGTCGACTCACCCATTATCCTTGACAGTTTTCAGCATCCCTCCACCACCCCATCTCCTCACACTTACCTGGTTATCTTCCTAACCAAGAGATACGGGGGGAGTACTCTGGGTTCGGGCCCAATTTCCGAGCTCGGAGCCCTCCCCCCGGACAGCACGCCAAATACGCATAACTATTTATTCTCTGATCATTTGTAAGTGTGAACTCGTGAATGAGCGTGTATGCCGGGTCAGCCAATCTGGGATGTCCGTTAAAATTAACTTTTGCAAATAACAATCGCGGTCCTGGACAGTTGCACATTAAGATAAAATCGGATTTTCTCCAGTCATTATTAAAAAAACAAGTTAACAAAACTTGCAAACTAACGTTAGTAAAGCGGCCGGAGGGATCGTTCCGCCTCCACCTAAGCTCCGCCCACAAAAAAGTCACCATGTTTACCAACTGAAAAGGGGTCTATATGAGCTCAAGTTCACTCTGTGGATGTATTGTTCTGTTCCAGTGAATTTTTTTTTCTGTGACTAAGAAATAATATTGCCTTTTTTTATCTTATAGTGTGTAAACAACACCTGTTACTCTTATGATAGTTACATGAGAACTGATATTGAACTAAGATATTGTCCACATTTGTGTGAAGAACCAAACTCTATGTTCAGATATTGTACTGTTAATGTATCCGAACCTGTAGAAATGACACCAGCTGATCATCCATGTGCCTATAAGAACTGTTTTTACCCGTGTCTTAAGTTATTTTGAGGAGGGGTCTTACTTTATACCATTTTCTACTGGAAGTGTGGAGAACTGTCTTCAATAAACTCTAAATGAACTTCAGATTTGACTTCTGGTCGTTCTTTACGGGGTCAAACTGGGTTCCTCTACATCATGTCACCATGATTAATGATAAGCACTTTCCTTTTTATGGAAAGCTATGGATTATTTAATCATCTGTTACTGAAAGCACAGAAAACAGTAATGTGATCATCTAAACATCCCAAATGATGTGATTTAAGTATTTGATAGTTTAAGCGTATAAAGTCCTCCAGGTGGAGCTTATTTGCTATAGTACAAGACATTTTTTTTTACGACTTGAATTGCATTTAAATCACATATAATCTACTGGTAACATTTATTCTTCTTGCTAGAATTATGCGACCAATGCTTTGTGATAATCAGGAAGATGGAAACACTCGATTCATAAGACAAGCCGGAGCTC
The DNA here is from genome assembly GCA_021554675.1 of Leuciscus idus. Lineage (NCBI taxonomy): Eukaryota > Metazoa > Chordata > Actinopteri > Cypriniformes > Leuciscidae > Leuciscus > Leuciscus idus. The sequence continues at coordinate 10,532,066 of CM038625.1, read as the reverse complement.
AGGTTATTAGTTGATGGTATGTGTGTTTCTGTTGAAGCGACTTTAACATCAGTAATAAAATGTTTTTAATTTACACATTCCCTAAGAATCCATATTGATGTTTGATTTATTATGTCAATCATCATAGACTACATAAACTTCATTTCCTTATAAAAGACAAAAATGTTTTATCACCACAATCACTACACTATACAATTAATTAATATAACACAATATGTTTTGCTTTTAAATAAACTGTTTCAGTGCTATAAATGATCATAATTATTTTTTATGCAAATTGTATTTTGATTGAAAGGATTGCTTGGTAATCATGTGCCAGTGTTATTTTAGGATCATATAGTATCATTGATTATCATTATGGAATAGTACAAATAACATATACTATTAGAGTTGCTATTCATATTTTGAATAATTTGTTAATTATTTTTAGATTTTCCATCTTAAAGTTTTAATAAATTTGTGTTTTTGTAATTTTTCTTTTTTTCTTGTATGAAAAAATTGTTTTATATAGTTATATATGTTTATTTTATAATAATAATACAAAATATTTCAATTAAATGTATACACGTTGCATTGACAACTACCAGGGAAAAATATTTATTATAGTTTTATTACAGTAAACATTAAAATAAATAAACAAATAATAATGTTTTAGTTAACAACAATAACCCTGGCATGTATGTCATTTCAAAGTGAAAACATAAATGAAAAGGACATTCACTTTAAAAAACAAAAAACAAAAAAGCCTTTTAAATGACATTATTAATGCACCCGAGGGCTGATCCATAAAACAAGATTATAATACAAGCCAGGCTTATTTTGGTTAGTCAGACTTATTGTCGATTGATTCTGTTTCATAAAGCAAACTTAAAATAGTTCAAACTCAGTTACTCTGGCAACTTATGCTGGGAAACTGACCTGGTCCAGGGCAGGCTAACTGTCATAAGCCTGAGTTGTTACACCGTTCCTCTAACACTAACCACCAGGAACACAATGATATTACCACTGACACTCTCTCATATACCATTATTTTACTACTTTATTACTTTATTAATCACTATCAGTCCAAAAATAAATATACAGGAAATCTACTTAAACAAGGCTACAATGATGAATGAGACAATATAGACCTACAAACGTTTTTTATAGGTTTTCTTTTCTTACTGGCTGAATGTTTTGTGCCCAATGCAGAATCTACAGTTCCTGAAACTCACCGCTAGAGGTCATCACACATCACAGATTACACCACAATATTTACTCTGACACTACTCAGATCAGTATGGAAGCCCGTTTCCGCCACCCTGAGTAAAAAAAAATAAAGATTCTTTAAGTCATAATAATGAGAAACTTTCTCGTAATAATGACTTATTTTCTCGCACTTCTACGCATGCGCAAAGCAGCGGAGCAGAAGAGAGTGCCACACTAGCGACATCCGCTGGTCAAAGCCGTGTAAATGCATCACAGCAAACATGGCACGCTCTGCAGTGAATAACATTGATAAATGATCAGCATATGAGACGGGCTTCCATACTAGGTAGTCTTTTATTCATTTGTAATATTCATTTGTATTTGTATGTATGGACAAGTAGCAACACAGAAGGGTGATCCATGGATTTCAAATAGATGGAGGAATGATAAGACAGCACACCTTTCCAGATCTATTTAAGAACACTTATCTGGAAATCTGTGTAAGGGTCCGTTCATACAGAACGCGCTTTTCCATTGCTTTTCTAGGCATATATGCGCACTAGACGGACGTTGCGCTCGCTCTTCTGCAGCGTCTCGCGCATGACACGGCGTTCTAAAAACGCGGCGCTCAATTGAAAAGAAGTTCAGCTTTTAAAAACACGTCTCGACCTTGCGTTTTCCCCCATTCCACTGCCCAACTATGTGTAAATGTCCCCAAAGTCATAAACATCTTAAAGGTGATTTCTGTATTGATATCTTCCAGTTGAACCTGCACATCAAATATCCTAGAAGCATCTGCAAAATACGTGTTATTAACACACATACCCATATATTTTATGAAGATGTTACACTTAAACTTGACGAATAAATGTAATATTCCAACTTTAATCTGATAGTTTTGTAAATTCATGTAACAATTTCCATCGCTGTGCACAAGCAGGCGTCCTTCGTTACCATAGTAACCGTCCTGCTTCTGCATTCCACTTTCACACCTTATCGTGCGCATGGAAAAGTATGGAAGATATAGGCCTACTGATGATGTTATTTAATGATACTACAGATTGCACTTAGTAGATCACACTGACTTTAATGAAAACAACTGTTTTGCAGAGCGTGCCATGTTTGCTGTGATGCATTTACACAGCTTTGACCAGCGGATGTCGCTAGTGCGGCACGCCCTTCTGCTCCGCTGCTTAGCGCATGCGTAGAAGTGCGAGAAAATAAGAAAGTTTCTCATTATTATATGTTAAGTCATTATTACGAGAAAGTTTCTCATTATTACGAGATGTTAAGTCATTATTTCGAGAAAGTTTCTCATTATTACGAGATGTTAAGTCATTATTTCGAGAAAGTTTCTCATTATTATGACTTAAAGAATCTTTTTTTTTTTTTTACTCAACGTGGCGGAAACGGGCTTCCATACTGATCAGAAATCTAAATACAACTTATATAAAATAGGCTATGTAAGCATGCATATATATATATATATATATATATATATATACAGTATATATATTCAGGGTGCGATTTGCCGGGGGGGATGCGTGGGATTTCCCCCTTTCTGGTCAATGTATCCCTGCCTCTGCTTAATTATTTTTATCCCCGGTGGGGATAAATTTATCCCCCCCTCAAAGTGATCAGTGCTACTACACTAGTGGCGAGGCGGATCACAAAACTTATCACGGATCCGTGGTTTGATTAAAATCCTTTTTATTTTAAAATGCGCTACTTTGACTGGCTCCGCAGCCTCTCTGTAACCACCACTCTGCAGACTTGCTCAATGTCCCGCCCACGGCGCTATATGATTGGTTACACCTCACGAGTAATAGCCTATCAACACTTGCGAGACGGTTGCAGGTCTTTTTTTACGCTGCATATGCAGCATATTACTGAAGCGGGAATAAACATCACAATCTGATTATCTGTTTCTATGATGACAAGCAGAGTTAGTGCTGAGGTTGCACATACGGTGTTTTACTCAACTGAGGCTAAGCAAAGGTTTTTTGATTACTCACTCACTCTTGAGTGTCTGGCGTGAGTGATTTCAATGTTAAGTCAATGTAAAGACGCGTTTACGCGCGTCTAGAGGTCCTGCGGCGCGATGCGTGAAGCGCGGCGCGGTAGACGCGAAGCCCGAATGAGGCGAATTGACTTTGTCGGCCCGGCCCGACACATTAACTGTATGTTATGAGCCCGAGCCCAATTTAAACCCAGGGGTGGCGCCAGGGAAGTTGAGATGAAGCAAAGATGAAGTTGACGATCGCCATTTCCGTAGTGAATGCGCATATATGGAGAAATGCATGGATTACATCAGAGTGTTGCCTATTTCTTTTCGTTTTGAATTGTTTCGTTTAAAGACATTTCAAGCGTTCTTTAGATATATTTCTTAATATTCTCTTTGAGGCATACACTTAGTTTCGGTTAATTTATGATGAGATCCGCTCAAGTTATCGTGCAGTGCAAGTAACCGCGGCGGCGCCTCTGATTATAGCCTTTGTCTGCTATATTTGCTTCTTATTTATTAAATACACGCAATTCGTTGATGAAAAATGTATTAAAATTAAGATACAATTTATACAGAACGAAATTCACTTTAAAGAAAGGCTTTCTACAAAACAAAACTTAATGAAATAGTCAAAATCATGTCTAACCCACTCCAAGTCTCCCGATATATACTGCACATCCTATCTTACTCGTGCTGCTGTTCACTTTTCATAAATCAACATAGATGGAAAAAAATAACAATAATATTTTAACAAATATGAAACTAAATGAGCTTATTTAATGGCTACAACACATATAGTAGGCCTATACAGACACTCTATTTGTACAAATTGCTGCACATTCATTTACTGCTTCTGAATTTTGCACACTTAAGTTGAAAGGCATTTGTTTGTGCATAGTAAAACATATCTGCAACATTTATCAAGTTCACGGATATTGTGCGTGCATTTATTAATTATTATCATAATGAATAATGCAACAAGGACAAATCATGTAAACTGCCTTGTTTGTTTATTCAGAATGAAATGGATCGCAAATGGATCTGAAAGAAGAAACGTAAAAAATAAATAAAATAAAATAAAAATAAAACGTGAAAAATGATGAACACAGAAAATGAACTTTGGATGAACTTTGGATGGCCTAGGAGGAGTAGCCCTAGTAGGCTACAACTCTAATTTAATTCAACAAGGTTTTAGAATATAGAATATTTTTTAAACAAAATAAATATTTTTAAAGATTATTATCCCGGGCCGGTGTGATGCGTGCGAGTGGAGGAGCATGACACGTGACGTGTTGCATTTTGTAACACAAGTGCTGGATCAAGGGCCCGGGTCGGGTCGGGTCAAATTCGGGCTCGGGCAGAGAATCTAAACTCTGATTTATCTGATCCTGTCCATTAGCTTTGATCCATGTACGGCTTTTCAGAATGTCACCAAGTACAAATATTTGTAATAGTATGTAATTTTTCAGCACGAAAACTCTTGTTAGCTAGCTGGGAACAATGAAAAGGGTCCAGAGCAGCAAATGCAGTGAATGAAGTTCTTGTTCTCATGATTTATTTTTATGAATAAAAATGTTTCAAAACATCCCCCCCTCTGTTTTTTTCACAAATCGCACCCTGTATATATTAATAAACTTTGCACCTAAATATAAACCTCTTGTTGATTTTATTGATAACTATTTTCATTTAAATCCTTGCATATATCTGTTCAACTTTGCAGACTAAAACTTCACAATATTTAACCATATTTATTATGATGTGTCTATCAGTTTCTTGTCTCCTCTTGTAGATCTGATGTCATAAAGTAGAAAAGCCACTGTAGCCACGCCCACCAGAGCACAGAGAGCCAATCGGATAACAGCTTCAGTAGGACCACAACAGTCATTGTTGACTTCTAAATAAATTTAAAAAGAAAGAAATACAACAACAACAACAACAAAAAAACAATGATAAAATAGAATTTTCAACAAGATGAAAATGATCATAATTTTGCAAAACAGAAAATTCTGATGCTTATTTGGAGGCTGGCTGTGGGTCAATAATATCATCAGCACTTGCCGTACCTGCACATGTGTGACAGAGTGTGTTGATGTCCAGATGTGTGGTCTGGTATCTGATGGGATTGTTCAGCACACAGCTGTAGGGGTTTTTATCCTGATATTCCACCTCCAGAGGTAGAGAGAGACTGATGCTGAGATCAGACGCACTGATGCTGGACAATACACTGATTCCTTTGTACCAGGAGAGAGTCACATGACTCACATTCACCTCTGATGAACACAGCAATGAACAATTTGATGATGATGAAGAACAATTTGAAGAGTTACTGATGATGACAGGAACAGGCAGACGAGCTGGAAAACATGAGAGAATGAAGATACATATGGATGACAATGTCTGTCATATGTTTAATCATTTTAGAATGTAAGTTACATTTATACTACGGGGTTGTTGAATGCTTGAATCTGATTGGTTGGCGTGCAATTATTTTCTGGGAAATGAACAGCTAAAGTAGTTCCAGGCAGGTTTCGACCGCATTACAGTTCCATATCACATATTACAGATTTACTGAACTGCACTAAACCCCATTCTCTTAACCCAATTCTCAATAGTCTAAAACAATTTGTCGAATAAATGACTCTTTTTGTAAAACATTAAACAAGTTCAGGTAGTTAAAGGGATGGTGCGGAGTCATTTCAACCTAGGTCCTTTGCACCATGACCTCGAGCCAACAATCCTGCAAAGGACCCTAGGTTGAAATGACTCCGAACCATCCCTTTAAAACACTGTTTTCAAATCTCATGCACTCTTTTTTCAAAACTCTAAACACATTCTCACTCGCTAAAACACATTTTGCACTGTGACGCACTTATGTTTCAAAACACTAAACACAGGCAGGCAAAAGTTAAACACAACTACAACACAGTTGTCATCGTTTACACACAACGACTCAAAATTGTTCAGATATTTCTAATGTTGTGACCAAACCAACTAATACAAGTCAGGTCAGAGTCCCTGAATTTACTCAAAATGTTGCACTGAATGTTGAAACCAATAATGGATGGAAACAATATAAGAGGGAGAGGAGGAAGAGTATGTGGTGAACAAAGAAGAAGAGGATGAGGACGAGGAAGAGCAGGTGTGGAGAATGTTGTCAAGCCTGGATCTGCTTTTGGGATTTTTCCTTTTCCTGCAGAGATGACAGTGTCTGAGATGTGGAGAAACTCCTCCGGCCGGACCAGCATGAAGATATGATGCTGAAGCAGAATAAATCTCTCTCACTGACTGTGATTCTGCAGTTGCACAACTCTTCTGAGTGTACTCTACTGTAATATGCTTTTCATTTAGAGTTTTTTACTGTAACCTTCTTGGCTTTTGCAGTTGGTGCTGAATATACAGACATTCAATCGGCCGTTCAATACTACACTTCCAGTGGATACACTCTAAACAAAAATGGTGCTAAATAGCACTAAAAGTGGTTCATTGGCTTGTAATCATAGGGGAACCACTTTAAGTGCCATATAGCACCTACCTTTGTCAAATGGTGCTATGTAGAACCATAAGAGGTGCCATATAGCACCTTAACCACCCCAAAGAACCGCTAAAGAACCGCTGAAGAACCAAACTGGGCTTAACAGGTTCTTTATGGTAGTGGTGCTATATAGCACCTTAACCACCGCAAAGAACCCCTGAAGAACCATTTTTTTTTAGTGTGTACAGTATACAATTTATTCACCTTACTACTGTAAGTTGTCAATACTTTAAGTAATTGCAAAATTTGTTTACTTTGATACAATATACTTGTTTTCTGTAACTGCATGCTCTGGATTATGTGTTCTCCATTTTTTGATGTATTGTCTAACAAATGATCTGTAGTGTTTATAATATTGACTCGCTGGGCCCTATCTTGCGCAATTGACTTCCGGAAGAGTTAGAGATTCTCTGAATGTGGTTTGAAAATGTGGTTTTGTGTTTAAGGTTTTGAGAAATTGAGTGATGGTTTCAAGAAATGTGTTTAAGCAATTCAGAAAAACTGTAATTCAACGGACTGTCATCAGTTATTACATAACCTCATAACAATACTCACCATAGACTGAAACATTGAATGTTTTGGATGACAGTGTCATTCCCCTTATCTCTAGTTTATAAACTCCAGCATGTTCAGTTGTGATGTTTGTGATGATCAGAGATCCAGTTTGATCTTCCAGCTTCAGTCTGTCTCTGAATCTCCCATCAGGAACATCATCATATGTGGAGAAGATTTCATCAGCTCTACTGATTTCAGCTATCAGAGAGTCTTCAGCTCCAAATGTCCACAGTATCTCATCATCATCATCCTTCAGTTCAGTTAGATAAGTGTTTAGACTGACAGAATCTTGCTCCATCACTGATAATGATTCACCAAACACTCCTGATGGATGCACAGGGACAGATTTTACACAGATTAAGGTTTACAAATTCTGTTGCAATTTGTAACATTTAATTGTGAAGAACATCCAGAAAATGGATTTCCATGACTTTAATAGTTGTCCATGATTACTGCAAATTGCTTGTTCTTTCTTAATTTAAGAAAAAAGAAAAAAAAAAATGTTTTTACAGATCACTTAAGATGATTTTCATTTCATCTTTAAAATGAAGATGTTCATAACAGTGCAAAAAAAGAAAAAGCCAGAGAAATTGTAATTCACTTTAGTCATGTCCATTACTTTCCATGACTGTGGGACTAAGAGCACTTAAAAAAACAGACCTGAATCTGAAATAGTACTCGAATAACATATTTGATTTTTCTGTGAAGAACTGAAAGTGATCACAGCTTGTTATGACATTGAGCCATAATAATATATTTAACTTACCAGTCAGATGGCACCAGCACAAACAGAACAAAACAATAACAGCGAACATTTTCTTCAGCGGTTTATGGAAATCTGATCTATAAAGACTGTCTGCTGAAAAGAAAATCAAACTGTAGCGGAAATATCATTCTGGTGTGTGAATCCTCCCACAACATGAAGACCCTCCTAGTTCTCTCTCTCACACAACCACACACACACACAAACACACACACACAAACACACAGATAATGTCTTTTATGTTTTACTGGGTCTTATTGAAACTTTAATTGTTCCTATAGAAAACATTCTTAATTTGTATCATTAACATTTACAAGAGTGACTACATTAAATATGTAAAGTATAAGAGTCAGATAAATCTCCTTTTCATGGTAAAATAGAGATTTTTGATAAAAAAAAAAAACTGTAATAATTCAATTCTCAATTCAGTTGTTGTGAATGGCAAAACAAACAAACAAAAAGTTAAACAATCTCTCATCTCACATCTCTCTGGCTGAGGTGCGACACTGGCAGCTCATCTGAGTCAGACTGAAACGTCCTGTGGTCGCGTTTCTCCAGAAACATGTTTTGTTCTCTCGGTGGACAAATAGTTTGTGGGTGAGAGTGGCCAGGTCTTTTCTGTGTGAATAGAGTAAGAGCTTCTTCCTGCCCTGCTATTATGAACCCCACAGTCTGACTTCTTATCTAGATAAACCTGATTTACAGAGTAATAAAGTACTGAATCAGTCTATTATTTAAAAACAGTCAAAGAAGATTCAGAAGTCCAACAGGATTCTACCCCTCAAGAATCATTGATAATGCACAGTTTGACACCTGATCATCTCTCAACTATAGAATTTACAACACTCTGAACAGAAAAAATACCATTTACTCTTTAATACAGGCACATTAAACCATGATGAGAAACTGTGTTCTGACAGATGGAGGAAAAAAACACATTAACATCATAACCAGTGTCATGTCTTGTTTTGACTGACATGACATGTTTCATGTCAGTCATGTTTCACGTCTTGTCATGTGATTCCCTGGTCCTCATGTGGTGCTGCTATGTGCTTCCCTAGCATTTTGTGTCAAGTAATCATTGATTAATTCTCTATCACATTCGCAGGTGTGTCTTGTTTAGTCATTATTAGTCTGTATTTAAGCCCTCATGTTTTCCATGTGTCTTTGTCAAGTATTGATTTATGTAACCACTGTTGGTAAGTGCCATGTTCATGGTTATGTTTTTCAATGGAGTTTTATACCATTCCTTTGTTTTATGTTTGTTCTTGTTTTCGCCCTTTTCACAAGATGTAAAATAAGTCTCTGAATTCCCCAGAGTGTGTATGTGAAGTTTTAGTTCAAAATACACCACACATATTTTTGTATATCATGTTAAAGTTGTCACTTGTTGAGGGTGAGCAAAAACAAACCGTTTTGTGTCTGTTCCTTTAAATGCAAATGAGCTGCTGCTCCCGGCACAGGGGGCGGAGCTTCAGCAGCTTGTTTCCTTTTACCTCACACCGACATGCACTGAAAATGTATAAAACTTTTAGCCTTTTATGTTCAAACCAGAGTCAGAAAGATGGAGAGACTCGAGAAGAAGTGACAACATGTAGACAACATTTCTGAATGGTTAGTTGATGAATTTTTTGTTTATACTCAAACAGCAACATTACACACTAACTAAAGTTAGAAAAGTGAAATTATAATCAAACACCCCTTTAAACTGCACTTGGGTTCTTCAAACGTGCCTTCAGTGGATCCAGTGGCGGTTCTACATTGAATTACACCCTGGGCGAGACCCCCTTCGAGCGCCCCCCCCAATTATACCCACCAATTAATATTGCCCCTTCATTCATGACATGGATACCGTAATCATACAGAGAAAACATAGTTTGCATACCTTTATCTTTCGCTCGTTTCTAAATTGGGCACCTGATGGCTTTGACCTTTCTTGTCCATCTCTTATTTGGCACTCGACATCGACAATCAACAGATTTCCCCTGATCCCCCCCATACCAACTGTCACTCACGACGAGTCACGACCAGAAGTCAAGACTAAACCAATTCACCTTGGTGGTGGTGACCAAGTAATCGTTTTGTATTACCTATTTTTATTAGCCATTCAGACAATTCAGAAAAACAAAAATGTGCGGGAAATATAGAGGCCAGTATTTATAATATTATGAATGAAATGTGCGTTATTTGGAAGAAAGTCGAGGTGTGACTGACTTAGATAACTATATGGATCCCCCCGTCTCCCCCCCTTGTCCTTTCCATTTGGGAGAGACCCAGAGGTGAACTGTCATCCGCGCCCGCGCCTCTGCGCCCCCTCCCCTTTCCCCTTCTCAAATAAACAGCTTCTGTGCAGGGCATCTTCTCAGCAAGCAGGGGCGCCTGCAGCTGCAGGGGGCGCAAATTTGCCAATTCCCCACACAGTGAAATGATAGATAATAGAAAACCGCTTCGCGGCACAGATTTATTTATTTTATTTTATTTTTATTTTATTTTTTCTTCTGCTCGTGCCGGCGGCGCCGCCCCCCCAAAAATGCCGCCCCGGGCGATTGCCCGGTTCGCCCGTGCCAAAAACCGCTACTGAGTGGATCAATGTTACAACCAGAGCCTCAAGAATAAATAAAATAAAAAAATGGTGAAGATTATACTATGACTTGTATATAGGCATATGACTATTTACATATTTAATTAACCATATTTTAATTGGAGATTTGTCATAATAGCGACACTATGAATGCCCTTGGGACCTTCTGTGCCAATTCTGGGTGACTCATCTTACCCCAAGGCCGGGTCTAATTTTATCTTTTTTACTTAACTAGCCTATAACTTTTACTCTACAAATCCAAAAACATTGAGTCCACAAATCCCTCATTAACACATCGATACAAAAACGTTGTTCAACATAATACAATGTCATATAGATCACTATTTTCCAGAGACATAAAATTAGATCAATTGATCTCAAAGCTAAATCTCACAAATGTTGATATTCAGATGAAATGACAAAATTAAAAATAGCGGACCTGAGATGAGATTCTGTGTAATCTATGGTCAGGAGAAAAAAACGGGAAAGCGATTTATAGATTAGCATTACAGAATATGCTAATCAATGACTAGAAGATAACTACACCTAAGCTACATAAATTCATCAACTAACCATTCAGAAATGTCCTGTTGCTTCTACATGTTGTCACTTCTTCTTGAGTCTCTATATCATTGTCTGATTCCGGTTTGAACATAAAAGGCTAAAAGTTTTTGAAATTTTCAGGACACAAGCGGTTGAAGCTCCGCCCCCTGTGCCGGGAGCAGCAGCTCATTTGCATTTAAAGGGACACACACAAAAATGTTGCAATTTTTTAACATGCTATATAAAAATATCTGTGGGGTATTTTGAGCTAAAACTTCACATACACACTCTGAGGACATCAGAGACTTATTTTACATTTTATAAAAAGGGCATTTTACCACCCCTTCAACATGCTTTGTCCAGTTAGGGCACTTGACTGTTATGCCCAGTGGTGTAAAACTGATCAGCTGCTGGTGTGCTTTGGTTTACCCTGGCAGAGTTCCTCAGCATCCAAACAGAGAATAAGCAAATGGATTGTTGAGGCTATTTCTGCAGATTTTGAGGTGCACAACCTTCATTCAAAGGCCCATTCAACAAGAGGTATGGCTGCCTCTAAGGATATGTTGATAAACTACTGTACAATAATGAACGTTGGCTGTTTGAATAATGCTTTGTTCTTCTTCTGTAAGTCACTTTGGATAAGTGTCTGCTAAATGCATAAATGTAAATGTACATTTTATTTAAAAGCAATGGAAATGTTTTTTTATTTGTTTTTTTATGGTGTTAGTTTTAGTTAACTATAATAATCCTGATGTGAATGTATTTTCGTGGACTGAAATATATGGAGGGCAAAACATTTTATTGAACAATTTTTTATTGTTTTTATTTATATATATATATAATATTCTTAAGGTACATTTTAATAAATATGCTAACAATATATTTAAAAAAATGGTGTATATTTTGAAATGTGTAAATTCTTTAAAAAAAGAATGGCGAAGTCAAAAAGTTTGTTTGACCATCCATTGTGGCGCCTGTTACATTTACGCCCTCTAGTGTCACAAGCAAAAATTACAACTCGATATAATGGCTGCAACATTAAGGAAATGCAGTCACCCTGATGCCTTTTTGTTACACATATTTAGCCAATGTATTGAATATAATGCATTGCTTACAGTGTTGTTATTTATTTTTGTTTCTAGGAAATGCCTTATGGACAGAGGTGTACCGTAATTGTTAGTTATGCATTTGTGTGTGTGTGTGTGTGTGTGTGTGTGTGTGTGTGTGTGTGTGTGTGTGTGTGTGTGTGTGTGTGTGTGTGTGTCTACCCCCATGAGAAGGAGCAGAAGAAATCCAACCACAGGAATAGTATATTCCAGTAATATGTGTAAAAATGTCTAAAAGATTAACAACTAATATATCTATATATTCTGTAGATAACTGCCACCAAAATTGGGTTAACATGGCTATGGAAATAAGACCTTAGTAGTTATATGTTCTGATTCTTCGTCAGTATTAACATCATTACTCAAAGATCAACCAGAGAAGATCTGATTAATAAAAATATTCATGCTCTTGTATAGTATTCAAAGGAAAAAAGGGACAGTGGGATTCTGTTGGGTAGCAGCACATAAAGGGATTCATGGAAATTAAGCTATATATTTGTATGTACAATAAAAATGTATGTGGCAGAAACAGGAAGGAAGAGGTTGTAATAACTAGATTAAGGCTTACTCTACTTGAACTCTTCGTTGGCTTTAATAGGAATCATTAGAAATGATTTATGCATATTTGTAGAGAAAAAGAAACTGTAGAGCATGTCGTATTTGATTGGAGAGAGGGCTATAGGGCAGGCTATCAAAAAATAGATTTGTGTTGTAATGCATCAGTCTGGATCCAGAGGGACTCAGGGCAGAAGCAGGAGGAGCTGAACACGCAGTGCCAGAGGTTTTTTTTAATTAATTTTGTTATTTAGGCCTATATTTATTTTTAGTGATTACGAGAAAGGCATAGAATACGATGAATTAAATTAAAAAATTAAAAATTAAAATCAAAGAAAAAGAAAAAGATGATGATAATGATGATGAAGATGATGATGATTTCCACTTCTGGGAACTCAAGGCGTAGTATGTGAAATGGTTTCATGACAAATCTGGTTCTTCGGCGAAATCGGGTCTCCACCAGCTATCAGTTAATTGATAATACTAAGTACATAAGAACGATAATAATTTAAAATATGTAGGCTATAGCTTACTATATAGTGCATAATAAAACAAATTGTATGTCATTTATTTCACTTTATTAAACTGTTAATTAAATTAATAATAATAATGACCTATTAAGTGAATAATTGAACATTTAATTGTTCTTTTTATAACTGAAATATTTTGACATTTAATACTTACTTGAACTCGTAATCACATTAAAGATGATTGTGAAAAGGCCTACGTGTGTGCAACTGTGTGTAGCCTATAAACTAAGCTAACGGGCTAATCTGTATATGCATGCTATGCTAGTACATAAGCTAACTAATACAGACATGAATGGTCATTATACCATAGTTAAAACACGTTTTATCATAACCAATTTATTTTTTTTATTTTTTTTGTAGGTATTGTAATCAGGCGCTAATGAGAGTACCTGGATTTGAGGGAGGAGGACCCAATTTGTAACAACTGTCGCTACCGTAGACAGTATATAAACTGGACACAGCGACCCCATTGGATTCAACGGAGACAAGTGAAGTCAAATAGGAGCACTAACTTCCTGATGGTCGAGCGTACTGCGCAGACTCAAACTGAGCTTGACGACATAGATGTGACGTGAGCAACCCGTCTATCTACTAGTAGCTGTGCCGAGAGAAATCTGAATCATTCCCTTCCGAAACTTGCAGAGACGGAGAGTGTGAGTAGGAGGTGTCCATGAGCTAGAAGCAGGAGAAACTTTTGCCAAGTATTCTGATTAATTACTTTGTCATTTTGCCTCCACGTCCCCCCGATTGCGCGCGAACTTCTCCTCCTGTCCATACGGTAATCTCTCTACTGTGCGACAGAGAGTCGAGTGGTTATGACGCAATCGTTAGCCTATTTTTACAAAAACTGCTTCTACGGGGCCATAACGTAAGATACAAGGTAATGGAGCCTTTTATACATTTTCGTGTTTCTTTAGAAATAAATAATGGACAAATGGAGTCTTTAAACGCCTCAGATGTAAAGTTATTCGCTGTCAAAGTGACGCCAAAATGAATGGGAGTCAATGGGATGCTAACAGCAGGTGATGGTCCGCTAGCCAATGGCGGCGCCCGGGGCTACTTCAAAATAATATGAAACCCTGCCCCCCTGGTCGCTACTCGATCATACTCGATCCGTACCGGCAGAGAATGTATAATAGGCGGATCTTTTGTGACGTCATTGTTTATGTTTGTCGCGTTGCATCATGGGAATCGTGTGGCAGGAAACACCGCTAGATACCTCTAATTTGATTGTTTTGCACGTTTGGAGGAGGATTTAGAGAAGAGGATGGTTCACTCTTGCTGTGTGGTCGAGTACGGCTCGTTGGGGGCCTGATAAAAAGTTTTTTCGAATTCCCTCCGAAAAGGATCGCGAAAAACGAAAGAAATGGTTGCGTGCAATTAGGCGATTGAACCTGGACGCTCCGAAGAAAGCCTGGATTCCTGCAGCTAACGTTACTGATCGAGTTTGTGAGGCTCATTTTGTTCATGGTAGGCCTAAGTCTTAGTGACTATGTATTTATAGAAGATTGAATAAAAAAAAATAATAAAACTGAGTCAAATCAACCGAGTCATATGTTTTCGCGTTCTGATTCAGGTGTCCCAAACCGCGATCCACAGCACCCAGACTATGTTCCTCACATCAAAATGGGCTATTCTGGATCGCAAAACTTAAAAGCAAAAGAAAAGGCTGTTCTAACCTCTGCTTTTAGCACGATCACTGCTTTCTGTTTGGCAGAAAAGATCGGCCCAACTTTTTGAAAAAACAAAATAATCATAGGCCTCCAGACTTTTGAAAGCCTTTAATCTTTCATGAGTGAAGGGTCCAGGGGTTTCTATTAAATAAGAATAAATGTCTCCCCAGCAGATTGGTGGCCAAGACACGGGCAAGTCGGACCAACGTTTTTTGTCATCCCAGATCATGGGCTTTGAATAACTTCGATTTTGTCACCAATACAAATTTTGAGCTTCTCTCCAAACCTCCTCCGGTCTTCAGATGTTAAAGTGCTTATATATTGTGGATTTCGCCCGCTAACTCTCTTGAAAGTGCTCGTCGCGTCTTTACTGCCCGCAATACTGTTTGTTTTGTTGCCAGTCTTGCCACACAACCACTCGCGCATGCGTACAAAGATGTCAACAAAGATCCTCCTATAGGAAGAGAATTGGCACTCTCTGCTTACTTCCGGTTTCTGGACTGGCTGCAGTAACACGTCTCTGTCCATGCGGGGGCGCTCGCAGGCGAGTGCAGAATGAATGGAGGTCTATGGCGAAAAACCCTCAAAATCCACTTTTCTCAGGATATAATTTTTTGTCTAGTAATTTGAATGTTGTATTCGAAAGGAGATGCAAAGAAATTACACATTGCTGGGTGTTAGATTTTTTAGAGTCACTTATTTGGTTTAAAAAGTCTTTTAAAATGTCAATGACGTCAGAATGCTGACGTCATTACCAGAATGCTAGCGTGTTATGGGCAACAACAACTCAAACTGTAAGAAATCGAAAAGAAATAAGTACTTGTTCATTCAACTTTCGACCTATAACCCATGTTGAACTTGCAAAACCTACAATAAAATCTGAGATTTCTCAACGGCAATCGGGTGAAAGAGACACATTTAGCCGTCTAGCCCCATAGACTCCCATTCAGTCTGCACTCGCCCGCGATCACCTCCAGTGGAATTCTAATGGAACTGCAACCAAGATCGATACAATGGGGCTAATAGGAAGTGCCAAGGCTCTCCGTAGACGGGCTCTGGTACCGGTAACACGATCTGTACTGCGCATGTGCGAGAACAAAGTTTTTCTGCCACTTCCTGTCATAGTCAATGTTTTTACGACAACGTCACTATTCACTACTCGATCCGTACTTTACTGTCAAGATTTGTACTGTACTGTCCTGCATGTGCGAAAAAAACATGGATTTTTTTGCATTTTATGTGAAAGTTCAAGAATTTCTCTTAAAAGGAGAAATGCCTGACAATCACGAAGAGCGTCGGAAAGTGAGACGGTCGTCTGCGAATTTTATCATCAAAGGTAACTATGACAAGGCTTAGACTAATAAGACTAACGTTATATATCGTAATACAAAAATGCAACAATACGTATAGTTCACCCAAAATAAAAATTACTGTGTGAGGAATAAAATTGATGTTTTCAGAGTTTTTGTGTAAGTACTACATTAAACTACTATTGTAACGGTCACCAGCTGGAGTGCCCTTGAGAGCCACCAGAGGGCACTCCACACCGGACTATCTTATTTACTCAGACTACAATTCCCATCCTGCATCTACCTGGACTGATTACTTCATACACCTGCACTGCACTGATTACACACACCTGCACCTCATTCACACACACATAAAAGCCACTTCCACACTCCACTTCTCTGCGAAGTATTGCATTGCCCTGGCTTTCAATTCCGAGCGTTTATTCCTGTGTTTGCTGTTCTCATTTACTGACCTTGGACTGTGTATCTCGACTCCTGATTGTTCTCTGCCTGCCTTTACCCGGATTGTTAATTGGACTTTGCCTGTTGCTGCCTGCCCTGACTTCTGTCTGTGACCCTGATCTGCTCTGTGTTCTCTCCGTTGTTCTGTCTGCTGTTGTTTTACCCTGCCTGTCTGACCACTCTAAATAAAGCTGCAAATGGATCCCTCCTCGTGCGCTGCATCATTACAGAATACTTCGCCACTACAAGGATCCAGCGGCTTTCCCTGTGAATATCGGCCAGGTTTGGACAATTCACTAATGTTATTAACCCTTAAGCAGGGCTCTCGATCGCTTGAGGATTATATCCAAGAGTATTTAGATCTCGCCTACTGTTCTGATATGCCGGACTGTGTGCTCATAGATTTCTTTTGTGACGGCATTAATCAGCCGCTTAGATCACGTTTAATCCGTGAGGGTCCCCGTTCATCGCTCAGTCAGTTTATGTACTATGCCTTGTTGACTATTGGTTCAGCGTTCACCGTGGGGGGCGCGGAGGAATGCACCATTACTTCCGTGCCTATAATGGCAGCCGCACCAGAGTCTTGTCACGTCTCAGCAGATCTTCCAGAGCCCTGTCACTTCTCAGCAGATCTTCCAGAGCCTTGTCACTTCTCAGCAGATCGTCCAGAGCCCCGTCACGTCTCAGCAGATCGTCCAGAGCCCCGTCACGTCTCAGCAGATCGTCCAGAGCCCCGTCACGTCTCAGCAGATCGTCCAGAGCCCCGTCACGTCTCAGCAGATCGTCCAGAGCCCCGTCACGTCTCAGCAGACCGTCCTGAGCCTCGTTACGTCTTAGCAGAATTCCCCGAGCCCTCTACTGTTGAGGGGGCGTTTCCAGAGACCGTCCCCGTCACGCCAGCCATCAAGCTAGTCACCGGATCGGTCTATTATCGTCCAGGACTGGTCTCCAGTGTGGCCGATTCCCCGCTGAGGTCAGTACGTGTTGCCATAAGGGCCATCGTGCAGGAGTCTCGTCCCGCTGAGACTATCCTGCATAAATCATGTTTCACCGAGACCTTCCTGCCTGAGTATCTTCCTGCCGAGCCTGCACTTCACGCCAGTCCAGAGCTGTGTTCACCGCTGGTCCTGCCCAGCACAAAGCCTTCACCGCTGGTCCTGCCCAGCACAAAGCCTTCACCGCTGGTCCTGCCCAGCTCAGAGCCCTCTTCGCCGCTGGTCCTAACCAGTTCAGAGTCCTCTTTGCCGCTGGTCCTACCCAGTTCAAAGCCCTCGCTGCCGCTGGTCCCGTCAAGCTCAGAGCGCACTGATCCTGAGCCAGAGCTTCACGTCAGTCCTGCCGAGCCAGAGCCAGAGCTTCACGTCAGTCCTGCCGAGCCAGAGCCAGAGCTTCACGTCAGTCCTGCCGAGCCAGAGCCAGAGCTTCACGTCAGTCCTGCCGAGCCAGAGCCAGAGCTTCACGTCAGTCCTGCCGAGCCAGAGCTTCACGTCAGTCCTGCCGAGCCAGAGCCAGAGCTTCACGTCAGTCCTGCCGAGCCAGAGCCAGAGCTTCACGTCAGTCCTGCCGAGCCAGAGCTTCACGTCACGTCCGCCCGTCCAGAGTCTCGTCCCGCCGAGACTGAATCTGTTCCTGAGCCTGAGCCTGATACTGACCCTGAGCCTGAATCTGTTCCTCTTCCTCTTTCCACGCCTGTGTCTTCGGACAAGATGGCCGACTCCACGCCTGTGTCTTCGGACAAGATGGCCGACTCCACGCCTGTGTCTTCGGACAAGATGGCCGACTCCACGCCTGTGTCTTCGGACAAGATGGCCACCACCGAGCCTGTGTCTTCGGACAAGATGGCCACCACCGAGCCTGTGTCTCCGGACAAGATGGCCACCACCGAGCCTGTGTCTCAGGACAAGATGGTCTCCACCGAGCCAATGTCTCAGGACAAGATGGTCTCCAACGAGCCAGTGTCTCAGGACAAGATGGTCTCCGCCGAGCCAGTGTCTTCGGACAAGATGGCCGCCGCTGAGCCGGTGTCTGTTCCTGTTCCTGAACCAATGTCTGTTCCTGTGCCATGGTCACCTCCCTGGCCTCCTGAAGGGTCGTCGCCTCCCAAGTGGTCGTCTCCACCCTGGCCGCCCGAGGGGTCTTCACCGCCGTGGCTGCCCGAAGGGTCTTCGCCCTGGTCGCCTGCACAGCCTGCTCCGCCCTGGTCGCCTGCACAGCCTGCTCCGCCCTGGTCGCCTGCACAGCCTGCTCCGCCCTGGTCGCCTGCACAGCCTGCTCCGCCCTGGTCGCCTGCACAGCCTGCTCCGCCCTGGTCGCCTGCACAGCCTGCTCCGCTCTGGCTTTCCGTATTACCGCAGTCTCAAGGTCCTCTTCCGCTCCACGGACCTGGCCCTCCATCCCGCCCCCGGATCCGCCTCCGGGCCACCTCCCACCTGGACAGTTTTTGAGCGTCTGGAAGCCGCTCTTTGGGGAGGGGCTATGTAACGGTCACCAGCTGGAGTGCCCTTGAGAGCCACCAGAGGGCACTCCACACCGGACTATCATATTTACTCAGACTACAATTCCCATCCTGCATCTACCTGGACTGATTACTTCATACACCTGCACTGCACTGATTACACACACCTGCACCTCATTCACACACACATAAAAGCCACTTCCACACTCCACTTCTCTGCGAAGTATTGCATTGCCCTGGCTTTCAATTCCGAGCGTTTATTCCTGTGTTTGCTGTTCTCATTTACTGACCTTGGACTGTGTATCTCGACTCCTGATTGTTCTCTGCCTGCCTTTACCCGGATTGTTAATTGGACTTTGCCTGTTGCTGCCTGCCCTGACTTCTGCCTGTGACCCCGATCTGCTCTGTGTTCTCTCCGTTGTTCTGTCTGCTGTTGTTTTACCCTGCCTGTCTGACCACTCTAAATAAAGCTGCAAATGGATCCCTCCTCGTGCGCTGCATCATTACAACTATATAATGTTGATTATAATGTATAATAATGCAATGGGGAATATTTGTGGGTCCTGATAATGCCAAACGTCTTATGTTACCAGAATGTTAAAAATATTCGTCTAAAATAATTCAGTATTTTCAGCTTCAGAATCATAAATATTTTTATTCTGGTGGCACCATTGTCATTGGGTTACAAACACCAAGTCCAAGCCTATTCATTTAAACCCACAATTTAATATCAAAGTTAGCATTTTAATCAACAGTGCATTTTGTGTTAACCTTTTATAATATTTCTTGGGAGTATCGCAATAATATCGTATCGTGAGTTTAGTATCGTGATATGTATCGAATCGTGAAATGAGGGTATCGTTACACCCAACTTTTATAAACATGCCTTAGAAAAATAAACATTACTGGTGTGTATCTTGAGACAAAAAATGGCACTGACATATTTTAAGATGTATCAGTCACGGTGTTGCTTTCAGTTAAAACAGCTCAAATATGCATTTTACTCTCTGGGCCTTGTCTGTGTGAAACCAGGGGTATAAGAACCGGAAGATTGTATAATAAAAAATAGAGGAGAACTGACTGACCGGTACAACCTCATGTGCTAAATGGACAAATTTGTTTAAAATATCAAGTTATTTTAACTGTACTTTTTCAGCTCCCATATCTGGGTATTAATATGTGACTTTAATGTAGTTAAACCTGTCAGATATCAGATAGTAATATGATATTTTTCTATTTACTTTGAACTTCAACTCTTTCAGACGTTTTCTTTTTTCCTTTTAAAACAGACGACAGACTCTTCTACATCGGCCCCAGTATGCAGTATATGCGGCTAGTTGTCCTGTCAGAGGAAAAGAAGAGGTCTGTTCTCACGGAGTGCCACAATAACCCTGGGACTGGCAATCATAGTGGTGTCAGAGGCACTCAAAACCGGGTTATTACTGGCTACTATTGGTCTACAATTATCCAGGATGTGAAAGAATGGGTAATTTTACATACTTAATGGGTATCTTATATCTATTCTTAAGAATGTGTCTACTTTTGCCACCTTTGATTGTTAGATACCTCCTTGATTTAAAAGTTATATTTGAAGTGGATCAAAAAAGTTAATCAAAGTTGTCCTAAGACAAGAACGGGTATTGTTCAAAAGTTTGCTATCTTTTGCTAAATGTTTTGCTATCATATACTCGTCAACCAAGAAATAACTCTTTTGGGAACAGGCACAGAAGTTTATGATTATTAATTATTGAATAATATTTTGTTCCAAAACTATTAGGAAAACGTGAGGTCCAAGGATCTCATACTATTTCCAGCTTGGAGCAGCCAGCCGGATGAAGCGGATCACTATCTGCTCTGTGTTGAGTTTCTTTTCTATAATCTTTCTAGCTGTAACATTTTAAATTCAACAGGTAGGGTTAAGTGAGTTCTATTTTCATGGATATTAAAAAAATACCCATTGCAGGTTATGTTGGTAGCTAAAAGGGAGATACTTTTCCTTGATTCTCTTCGTCCTGATGGTTTTGGAGACTTACAGAACCATATTTAGGTTGAGAGAGACAAAAGATAATTCATTTACTAGCCTTGTTCCAGGCATGTTATTTGGTTACAATTTCGTTCACATAAAAGCCTCATTATCAGCATACATAACTGATAATTTAATTACATATTATGTATTTTGTGTTTTCTTTGGAATGCCAGGCACATTGCAAGCTCCATTGACCCAGGATCCTGGACTGAAAAAACATGAAGAGACCTTGGGGTATGTTTTAAAGGATGGAATTGTGTAAAACTAATTAAAGTATGCATGTATAACAAGCTAGCAGTTGTTTTTAAAATGACTTTGGATAGACTTTCCCTTTTACAGGTTTCTCTTCAACAGTGTTCAGAGAATTCCTGTGCTGTTTACATGCTGATGGTAAGAATAATTCATTTGTCAGAGCTGTTAGATAATAAAATCAAAGTCTTACAGTGTTATTTGTATTTCACAGTATGCTCTCAGTACCTGTACTTCCTGTCCATTAATATTCACAGAGGTAAGCTGGATTTTCACAAGTATCCCATCAAACTCATATGTATTAAATATTATTTTTTTTATTTTTGTGTGTGTTTTTAGGAGCAGGTGCAAAAATATAATTTTTTTTATTTTTGTGTGTGTTTTTAGGAGCAGGTGCAAATTGCCAGTGGTGGCGCGATGGATTGAGGGAGGGAGAGCGTGTGTGTGAGAGCGAGCGAGTGAGAGCGTGTGTGTGTGTGTGTGTGTGTGTGAGAGCGAGCGAGTGAGAGAGTGTGTGTGTGTGTGTGTGTGTGTGTGTGTGTGTGTGTGTGTGTGTGTGTGTGTGTCAGAGTGAGCGAGTGTAGGAGGGAGGAGGGATGGAGGAGAGATGGAGGAGAGGGAGGGATTGAGGAGGAAGAAAGGAGGGAGGAATTGATATAGAAGGAGGGAGGGAGGGATGGATATAGATGTAGGGATAGATGGATATAGATGTAGGGATAGATGGATAGATAGATAGATGGAGGGGTAGATGATGGATGGATAGATGGAGAGGTAGATAGATAGATGGAGAGATAGATGGATGGAGGGATGGATGATAGATAGATGGATGGAGGTAGGTATGGATGAATTCATTTATTAATAAATAAATAAATAATTTTATCCTGTGTTTTTTTGTGTTTTCTTGAGTGCAGACATTTGTTAAAGTATGCTGAAATAAGTAGAACAAACCTTTACCAAATGAAATATTACATGTAGTAATATTGTAAATATTACAATATATTACAGTATTACTTCTGCAGACACTCCAACCATTATAATGCCCACACTTAATGCACATCTGTATTTCCCATACATAAACGATTTAATTCTCCATTTATTTAATTGAATCAATTTAATGTAGCCTTGATGTTTATATATATATAGGCCTATATATTTATGTTAAGATAATCACTAGTAAATAACTATTTCCGATACGGATCGTTTTACAACAATAACTGGCTTATACAGAATTGACAAAAATATGAGTGTTAACAGGAAACGGAGCACGTAAAATAACACACAACTTTAGGGAGAAGAAAATAAATTAAAGTTAAAATAAAATAAAATAAACAATAAATAAAACGACAAAGGATAAATAAAAGTCAGTTAAGGTGCTTCAGTTACGATACGGATCGTGTAGTGTCGAACAACAACAGCCGTAAATGGTTTCGACATCAGACAGGAAGGAGGCGCGTTCTCGCACATGCGCAGTACAGATCGTGTTACCGGTACGGCTCGAGTAGCGACAACAACAACGGAAATCAGAGTCGGCTCCGTTCGATGCGGACATGCTTAAAAAGTTTATCTTTAGTTTGTTGGTTGCGTTTTTATTCCTCGTTCCCGGTAAGACACTTACTTGTTTCAATTCATATTCCTGTCAACGATAAATAAAAGATGATTAAATAGTTTTAGACACATTTACCTGGCGGTGAACCGGCTCACCAGCCTTTGCTGAATGAAACTTGAAATATAATTTCGAAAAGCTCTAAAATAGCTGTACATCTGTCAACTAGGGTGAACAAACGTCCTCTTTTCCCCGGTTTTTGGCTTAGTTTCCCCTATTGTTTTCATACTTGCTGAAGGTAAACTGAAAATCAGAGTAACTGCATTACTCATCACAGAAGTAGTTGAGTAAAGAGAACATACTCGTTCAAAAATGTAGTAAAGTAGAGAGTAAAAGTTGCTAATATCTCTGATCAGTCAAAAATATACTTTAGTACAGTAACTAATTACATTTACTCACACTTTACACCACTGGTTTTTATTACTGTGAACAAGAATTATAATGTTTGTTTGATGCTAATTCTAAATTAAAGAGAAGGATTGAACTAAACAAAGATAATGTGGCTGTATACGTTTATTTTTTTATAGCCATTTTTGTTTCCACATTGTTATATGGTGAGATGTATTCCTAAACAGATGTTAAACATATACTGTAGAAAACATCCCATTGCAAAAAGAAAAGAAAAACCTTTTTGAGTGTAGATAAATAAATCACTGAGAAATTTGAGAGAATAAATAAATCACAGGATATGATGTTTAAAATAAACATTGCTTCATTCATTCATATATATTGTGTGTGTGTGTGTCGGTAATCGATAATATATTGGAAATATATAGGCTATGCTGGTAATCTGTCACGCCTACTTGACTGGAGCCTCATCAATAGGGGGCACACATGTGCTGAAGCAAACCTCTGAAGTAAACTAACCTTTGAACATAACCAGAGAGTCGTCTTCTTTTTCTTCTTCTTGTTATTATTGGTGCTACACAAAGAGTACCTGTAGAAAAACCATCAACAGAAAAACACAAGCTTAAACATGTCTGGACATGTCCGGGAAGAAAGAGAACGTATGGTCACCCTATACTGACATTGGCAGGTCCTAAAAATACATTCAAAACTGAAGGCATTGATATTGTGGTTAAGTTCACCTGCTTCGTCTCCTAATCGATGTCGGCTAAGTTGGTCAACGTCTTGACCCCTACGAACACTAGCACTTGGGAATAAGGTCTCTAGTGTTCCACTAACATTAACTAGACAGACTCCAGACAATGCCTTTGAATATGCTTTAATCACGGCCGGACGATCTCAGACCAATTTCAGAGAGAATCCCACCAGCAAAAAGATACAGCAGTTTTTATAGAATAGGAGCATGTCAATGGTGAACTTCTTTTTTGTCTTTCGATCTAAAAAGAGATTTGATTAACTGTTCATTTCTTCTCCAGGTGCGTCTGATGGCACAGATGAAGTGTCAGTGAAGGAGGGAGATTCAGTCACTTTAAAAACTAATATTATAATAAACCAAGGAGTCAGAATTAAATGGTATTATGATGGCATTTTCATCGCTCGAATCAATGGAGATCAGAGTAAGACCTGTACAGATGTTCAGTGTAATGAAGATACTGAGAGATTCAGAGGCAGACTGAAGCTGGATCATCAGACTGGATCTCTGACCATCATGGACATCAGAACTGAACATAAAGGAGATTATCATCTAAAGTTCAGTAGCAGCAGCAGTGGAAAGATCTTCAGTGTTGTTGTTCATGGTGAGTCATTAGTGAATGTTTAAAAAGCAGGTTATATGTTTTTAAATCACATCATTAATGTATTCATCAACGCTGGGTTACAAAATGCAGAGAATTAGATGTAAAATAAACACAAAACATTTTTGTAAATGAGGATAAACATTGCTTTACAGACTTGACAGTCAAGAAAGCCTAAAATATTTGTCTGGTATTGTTGGTTTGTGTTTCAGGTGTTCCTGCTGCTGAACGAGATGAAGTGAAGAGAAAGATCGTGAAGGACGGAGAAGCTGTTAGTCTAGAGACTCCTGTAGAAAAAAAAACAAATAATTCATTGACGTGGTATTTTAATGACACACTCATCGTGAGTGGAGATCAGAGTCAGATCTGTACAGATGCTCAGTGTAAAGAGAGATTCAGAGACAGACTGAAGCTGGATCAGTTTGGATCTCTGACCATCACAAACACCAGATACACAGACTCTGGAGAATATAAACTACAGATCAACATCAGCACCAGCAGCTTCAGTATCAGGAGGAGCACGAGCTTCAGTGTTACTGTCACTGGTGAGCATCATTTAGGCATTTGGAAGGAAAAACACTCTTACAGTGTAATATAAATAAAGTTGGCATGGCATCGTTACTGCTTTTATTTTATTACTTTGATGACTTGGTACTGAATCAGTGGTACTTTTGGCATCCCTGAACAAAACTGTGATCTACTTTAAACTGAATGAGATTCACATGTGATTTCATTGTGTTTGTTATAGGTCAGTCTGACAGATTTACTCACACTAATGATCCAGGTACAGGTCTGTCTCCAGGAGCCATAGTAGGAATATGTGTTTTTCTTCTGCTGGTGATTATAGCTATTGCTGTTGGAATTTACTATCACCACAGGAACTCTAGAAGTGGTAAGAATCTCCTTCAGATATTATAAGTAGAGAAAACATCTTTATTGTGCAACATTTATATTAATTTGTGTGTGTGTGTGTGTGTGTGTGTGTGTGTGTGTCTGATTATTTTTCAAAGTGGACATGGTGAAAATCCTGCAAAATTTTTACAATCGAGTCAAAAAGGTAAGTTACTGCACTACGTAGTGTATCTTTGTAGAAATCTGACTTAACATAACATTCAGATCTGTTTTATTGCACTTTTACTGGAAAAAAAAGTCATTGCGATGGGACATAAACATTTCAAACGACAGATGTGCTGATTATTTTGTGTTTTTTGTTTCTGTGACTGACAAATGAACAGCGTTATTTACATTCTTTACCTTCTGTGATTTGTTGATTTCTTGCAGAAGGAGAAATCCCAAGACCCAGAGGATCAGTGTGAAGATGATGTGGCAAGAGAGCTCGTTCATGACAGCGACGATCAATCATGAAAACGATCGCCTGACTTAAAAAAATATATTTCTTTTTTTTATGATTGGTTATTGCGGCATTTTGGGTGGTTCCTGAGGTCTGGTTATAGCATTATCATCACGCCTTCCAGACCAGCGAAATAATGTGAAAATTCCTGGAATCACTGTGATCATGAAATATGTGCAGTGCCAATATTTCATAAAGTACATATAGGATTATAATGAGAACATGAACACTAGTGCTTTAGTTGCCCGTGTATCAGCACTGTTGTAAAGGGAAGAGGCAGAGCACATCCAGAGTTATGTTTATGTTCCTAGGATATCTGATTATTAATCTCATAGGATGTCAGAGAACGGGCTTCAGTTTACCTGAGATCATAAACTCTTCAGCTTTATCTCAACAGCTATTCCTTTTAGATGTTTCTTTTTCTACAACATTGATGCATCATAATCTAGCAGTCTTATTTTTTTCTAGTCGTTCATGTTTTCATGTCATTTTTATTTGTCATTAGGACTAATCTTCATAAGCCTTAAAATATTTTCATGACTGATTTTTAGAGGGGAGGGTGTATGGGCGGGTAAAGGTATTTTTTTATATTTTTTTATATATATCTTTTGATCTAATGGACAAAATCGTGCAATTTACATATGAACGATCAATTTACATATGATCAAAAACAACAAAACACACGGAGAGCATCAACTTTAGTTTCTGCTCTGACAGCTGAAAGACCAGCCGAACGCTGGGAGTGTGTGTTAGATATCAGGAATAGTGAGAGAACATTGTGCTCGGTACATTTTCATCTTCAAATCAAA
This sequence comes from Leuciscus idus, assembly GCA_021554675.1. Taxonomy (NCBI): domain Eukaryota; kingdom Metazoa; phylum Chordata; class Actinopteri; order Cypriniformes; family Leuciscidae; genus Leuciscus; species Leuciscus idus. The sequence goes on along the minus strand of CM038625.1, from coordinate 10,505,091 downwards.
CTTGGGTCTCCAGTAGACAGTTTAAATCCCGTCTGGCTAGCGCGATTCCCATAATGTTTACACATTAGGTCAGAAGATGTAGAGAAGATGTAGACTTTTGTGGCTGTTCGTCTACATAAAGCAATCCCGTTGAATGTGTTTTCGTCTACCTCTGGAAGTGGCTGAAAGTTGACAAGCTCAAAACGTTTTAGACCCTGTTTACACCTGTATCTAGCATCGTCCACTTGTGATCCGATCGACCAAAGCGCTTTGTGGTGGAGGTTTGCCTTCAGCTGTTTAATATTTCAGCAGATCTTCTGGAGGTTGAATGTTTCTAGAGTTAAGCTTTTGGAAAGCGACTTCCCAAAGAAACGTGTCTCAGAATGTAACCACTGGGTGCTGCTGTTTATCTTCAACTTCATTGCTGGATTTTTTTCCTACTTTATATTTAAGTCACAAATAATCTACTTGTAGCATTTAGCCTTCTTCCTCACTTTTTTTTCCCCCACAAAGTTTGTTTTAATACTATTTTCCGTTTTAAATTATCTGCACTTTGTTCAAGTTTTTGAAAGATTGTCTGCCACTTTTGCACTCTTTGGGGCGGTTTTCCCAGACAGAGATTAAGCCTGTAGTCCTCAACTAAATTGCCCTTTAAACTAGATTAACAGAAATCTCTCTGTCATGGCTTTAGTCCTAGATTTAGTTTAGTCCAGAGTTTAATAAGATGATTTCCTAGAGGAAGATTAAATTAAACCTACCAGGAGGCAGGTTTATATATATGTTATTTATACAGGAGGAGGTATATATATATATATACTTTTTTTATGCTGTTCACTTTAAACATTTCATTTTTTTTTCACACTATTGTATCGGGTTTCTAGTTCAAATGTGATTGATCCATGTTACTGAATTAAAATGGTCACTCTTTGACTTCTCTTGATGTTTTCATTTTGTAATATGTTTCAATCTCGTAACCCAGTCATACGGGACTTTCACTTCCCATCAGGTTTTGCACAGGGCTGAATTGGGTGAAATAAAGTGATATTTTATTTACCATTGTGTTGTTCATTCCATGATTTATAGGCAACCTCTGTCATGCTAATTCAGATTAGCACAGTTAGTTTTGAGTGAATATGGTTTATTTTAGTTCAGGACTCCATTCTCCAGGTGTAATAATCTGTACTTAATATGTGTTACAGAAAGCCATTTTTTATACACGATTAACTATTCTAGATTAAGGCGTACTCCTGGCTTAAATTAAACCCTGTCCAGGAAACATATTTTGTTTTGATTTATTTTATAATTTTTATTGACATGATTTGCTTTTGATAAAGGAATGTGAATAAATGTTACAGTCTGTGCTGATTCTGAATAAACTGTTAAAATGTTATCAATTCTTTTTTATATTTTCAGTGAAAATATTGCCTGGTGCCAGTGTTAGTTCAGTATCATTAATATAAAATTATAGTTATTGTTAACATTTTGATTTCGTTTTTAAAATTCTATTTTCTGTTTTAATGTTCATTTTAAACATTAAAATGTTTAATGTTTATAGAATCATACAATTTAATTTCTGTTTTATTTTTTGTATCGGGGGTCATCTCAGAAAATCTGCTCAAAAATAAATTGCAGTCAAGGGTAATATCCATGAACAATTTTGAAAAATTTAAATATCTTTATAATAAAAAGAGGATAAAAAAGTTTGTAAGGAAAAGTCAATAAATTATTCAAATCATAGTCGGGATTACAGATACTCCATTTAGATAGTGACACTACATTTATACGCAATTTAAATCAAAATTCTTAAAAATTGACTTTGCTTGTCTTAAAAGGGACTTTGTCCACAACGGGGCGCCAAATAACTAAGTTGTCATGACGACGACAAGTATGATTCATTTTAGCGAATCGCTTCGTTCGCGCGGCTCTCTATAAGAATCGATTCAAAGAACTGATTTATTTAAGTGAAGTACTAAGTTAAATACTGATGTCAGACATGTTTTTACTGGTCGTAGTTTGTCCACAACAAATACTTTATGATTACAATTCTTAAAGGGTTTTTGCTTGTTTTAAAGGGACTTTGTCCACAATGGGGTGCCAAATAACAAGCGGCGAAGTTGTCATGACGACGGGTTGACAAGAATGATTCATTTTAGCGAATCGCTTCGTTCGCGCGGCTCTCTTCAAAGGAACTGATTTTTTTTTAAGTGAAGTGTTCCGTCAAACACTGCTGTTTATCTCTACGTTTTTCGATCAAAATAGTGCGTTGATGATATGTGAAACTTAAACCGTTTCACGATTCACCAAATCATGAATTGAATCAATTCAAAAGATCGATTCGGATTTCGGACCGTTTACTAGTTTCAGCCAAAACACAAGAAAGATATCCTAAAAACTCTACGCTAGAGAAATAATATCTTTACTACATGTAATATATATATTATTAATGGGCATTTAGTCTCGTAATAGTTACGTAAATTACGTATAGTGCGCGAGATCTGTCCGCGCGCACACTTCCTCGTGCAGCCGCATCACGGGAGTGGAAACACCTTCAATACGTTAACACGCAACCAAACACAGTAGAGGAAGAGAGAGAGAGGGAGAGAGAAAGAAAGAGAGAGAGAGAGAGAGAGAGAGAGAGAGGGAGAAAGGGGGCGGTGAATCGTTTGCCACCCGCATACTTTCTTTCTAAACGTCCTCTTCTCTCCCGAATCTCTAGTTTTCCCTCTAACATGGCTGCGCTCTCAGCCTGGTTCTGGAACGAGCGCTTCTGGCTTCCGCACAATGTCACTTGGGCGGATCTGGCCGACCCCGCGCCCGGGGTGGAGTACCCGAAAGCCGGCCACTTGCTCTCCGCGCTGCCGCTGGCCTTGGGAATCTTCGCAGTGCGGCTCATATTCGAGAGGTATGGTTTTAGTTTGATGGCAAGCTTATTTAGTGTGTTTGGCATTCATTTGACCATCAGGGAAATATCCTAAACTCAACTGATATTTCAGTCAGTTAAACTCGCATCACGTGCTTCTTCCCACAGGTCTTATATTGTAAGCGGTAATGGATGCACGTGTCTTAACTTTTAAATGGAGATGTTTTGGTTGGTCCATTTGGGCTGGTTGAACATGAGAGACATGTCAAGCCCCCTGGTCATGAACTCCCAGCCAGATGCATCTGTCAGCTGACCAGCTTAAGGCCTAGAGACTCAGAAAAGAGGATTGTATTTATTGTTCATTGCTTTAACGTCTTTTCTATGTCTTATTTCACCACTACCTTCACAAACTCATTCTCTCTCATGCTTGTTAGGGGACTATACATACTATCAGGCAGTAGTGTCCGAAATTAATGATAAATGAACAACACACCTTTAGATGAGCCTGTGCTGTATGCATACTGTATGAATAAGTACAGGTTCGTGTCTTAAGTATGCTTTGAATTCAGGCGTGCTTGAATGGTAATGACATGTGTTTGTGTCTCACTGTGGGAAAGCTGGGTTTTAAAGGGATAGCGCACTCAAAAATGAACCATGTGAACTCAAATGAACTCATCATTTGCTCACCCACATGTTTCTAGCACACATTTTGATGCTTGTTATTCTTATGTGGGACACGACAGGAGAGCTTTGTTACAATGTTCACGCTGCTCTTTTCCATACAATGAAAGTGGATGGGGACTGGTGCTACCAAGCTAGAAAATGAGACAAAACACTAAAGTGACTCCTGTGATTTGCGAATAATTACGTAAATTTATTTTTTGCTTGTTAAACTATGCTATCATGTGGCTTATAGAAGAGTGCATTACTCATACGGACTACTTTATCAGCTTGAGTTTGAGTAATTGAGGACAAAATCCTAATTTTTGGGTGAACTACTCCTTTAATAGACACACTTACCATAAAAAAAGGCACTATGCAAGTTGCACCAAACTCCAGGCGTCATAATAACATGATTCTGTTATGTAAGATCCACCGTCGCTCTATCTTCTGTTGGGTTTCTGCTGGAAGCACATTTACCGTTTTTAACTAATATTTTGGATTTAGGACTAGAATAGGCTGTTGTTCTGAAGTGACTTGCCTGGTTAAATAAAGGTTAACTAAGAATAGGCTGCAGAAACATTCCAGAGTTCGATGGGTGGGATCTCGTTTGACGTCTAAAACCCAGTTTGCATGAGAAAAAGTGCATGGGTCTGATATGCTTACAAAGAAGCACTGTGGTGTTAGATGGAACTGTTTAGCATATTACTCAATATATATTCATGTTTCATGGTATTTGAATAGTGCTTAAGGGTATTATGTCCAAAGACAACTTATTTGTTAGTGTGGCTTAGGGTTCGTTGTCGTGAAGTATGATAAGAATGAAGATCTCGAGGAACCTGTTAGGAGAAGCTTCTTAAGACGTTCTCTTTCTTACCGATCCAGTTGAGGTGAGAGTATTTCGTGGCTGTGAAGTCTGGTCACACCGGTTCCGTTTAAACGGTTACAAATGTACATTTGACAAGTTTCGCTCCTGGTTTTGTGGGCGAATCACTAAAAATAGCAAGCGAAACTAATCCTCAGAATTAGATCAGACGCAAGACATCGGCCCAAGTGTGGTTGGTTTCTTCTTATAACTGTGATACTTTGAAATATCTATGTGCTTAAGGTTAATTTTGTTTGTTTTTAAGTTCAGAAGATAAGATTGAAGTAAATAAAGTAAATCATTTTTATGACATTTGTTTGGGTTCAGTTTTGCCTCGGTTGGATATCTTTGTGTTTATGGTTGTAAGGTTTTACCATGTAAGACACATTGTGATTTTAGAGACGCTATTATTGTTTTTATTACTATTTTGAATACATTTTTTAGGGGTGTAACGATTCATCAACTACATCGATGAATCGATTTATATTCCTACGATCCAACTGGATCGATCTGTGCTCGGCAAGTTGGCCTTCCGGACGACATATTTCGATCTAATATCGTTTTAAAAGGTAATGAATCGATTGTATCGATACTAGGAAATAGCGCATTGGATTTAAGCACGTTAGACTTTATATGGATGTTTTTTCTTTGCACATTTAATGATAAAGGCGTTAAACGTGACTCGATTCAGTCTGCCTATCTGTGTCATCGTCGCCATGCGTGACGCGCCAGCAGCAGCGCGACAACAGTCAAGCAGCGCAAACTCACCTCAGAAAAACGGACTTTCCTGTCCTCTCAGCGCGCACTCTTCAACTGCACGCGCAAATGCGGCGGAGCGCGCTGTATCACTTCACTAAAGTCATACGAGAATGCAACGTCGTAAATTAGTAAGTTAAGAAATAAAAGTAAAATACCAATAAATTACGTTATTGGTACGCCATGTGAGTTGCTATTTATCAGGAGCAGTTTCCATGTTTCTTTACCAGTTCTTCTAAGTATTGTGTATCACCATGGTAGCCTAATTGTTGTTTGTTTCCATAACAAAATGCAACTTACTGGTTATTTTGTATATTTTTATATGACTGTGGTGGCTCATACCAAGATTGTAAAAACTAGTTTGGGACTGCTATTTAATAGCTTAACCTCGCAGTGCCTACTGTCTATCAGTATTTGTCATATTCTTAATTTTTTTTTGTTAAGTAAAGGGGGACAGAACTTGTGTGTCAACAATTTTTGTGTAAACAAATGTATTATAATAGGCTTATATAATTCCTAAAAAGGTGGGTCGCGGCTTGATGACCATGGGCAAATGTGGGTCCCATGGCCAAACTATTCAAAACATCATTCAATGTTGTGATAATTGTAATTAATAATCACAATTACAATTTCAAGGGAATAATCAACAATTATCATTTTTGTCATAATCGTTCAGTCCTACCTATATTAAAATAAAATGTGAATGCATTTGACATTAATTTGTGTTTTACTTGTTTGTTTATATCCATAGTTAATTGATACCTGATTCACTTACAATAATTTTGGGCTAAAAAGTCACTGAATCGATTTCAAGTCACTGAATCGTTTCGGATCGTATCGTTCTAAATTAACCAATATCGTCCTTGAATCGTATCGACAACCATGAATCGTGAATCGAATCGAATCGTTGTTAAAACGAATCGTTACACCCCTAACATTTTTACTTTTCAATTTTCTGGTTTCATTGTCATTTTAAAGTTTTAGTGTTTAGCCTAATTGTGTTTTTGTCATTTTTATTATTTTTTTTATATAGTTTAAATTGATTTTATTTTAATGAATGAAATTTAGTTTTAATTTAGGCCTAGTTATTTTAATACATCAAGTTAAACTAAATGAAAAAGAGAAATGTTGCTTTGGCATTTAGATGAAGAAAATAGTTTTTATTATGGTTTCTTCGGATTGATTTCTTCGGGCGTTGTGATTGAATAAAATATGTAAGGGGGGGGGATTGTATATCAACGCTTTTGTGTTCTCCCGCAAATGTTTTGCGTTCCCTGACAAACTTTGCATTCGCTTGCAAAGAAAAGTTTTGTGAATGAATGCAAAATTTATCTGTGAACGCAAAGGTTTTGTGAGCGAACGCAAAGTTTCTCGGTTGAAATCCAAATGTAGAAACGAGCGAACGCAAAGTTTCTCGGTTGAAATCCAAAGGTTTTACGAGCAAACACAAAGTTTCTCGGGTGAAACGTAAGCTTTTGCGAACAAACAGAAAGTTCTCGGATGGAACGTAAAGGTTTTGTGAACAAATGGAAAGTGTCTTGGTTGGAACGCAAAGGTTTTACGAGTGAATGCAAAGTTTCTCGGATGGAACGTAAAGGTTTTGCGAACAAACGGAAAGTTTCTCGGATGGAACGTAAAGGTTTTGCGAACAAACGGAAAGTTTCTCGGACGGAACGTAAAGGTTTTGTGAACAAATGGAAAGTTTCTTGTTTGGAACGCAAAGGTTTTACGAGTGAACGCAAAGTTTTACGAGTGAACGCAAAGTTTCTCGGATGGAATGTAAAGGTTTTGCGAACAAACGGAAAGTTTCTCGGACGGAAGGTAAAGGTTTTGTGAACAAATGGAAAGTTTCTTGTTTGGAACGCAAAGGTTTTACGAGTGAACGCAAAGTTTCTCGGATGGAATGTAAAGGTTTTGCGAACAAACGGAAAGTTTCTCGGATGGAACATAAGGTTTTGTGAACAAATGGAAAGTTTCTCGGACGGAAGGTAAAGCTTTTGCGAACAAATGCAAAGTTTCTCGGATGGAACGTAAAGCTTTTGCGAACAAATGCAAAGTTTCTCGGGTGAAACGTAAAGGTTTTGCGAACAAACGGATAGTTTCTCGGATGGAAATGTAAAGCTTTTGCGAACAAATGCAAAGATTCTCGGACGGAGTGTAAAGCTTTTGCAAACAAATGGAAAGTTTCTCGGTTGGAACGTAAAGGTTTCGCAAGCAAACGCAAAACTTTTAAGTGAGAACGGAAAGCATTGAAAAGGTTTTTTTTTTTTTTTTACTTTTAACTTTTTTCCGTGGCTGTGGAGTCTGGTCACACCGGTTCCGTCTAAACGGTTAAAAATGTACATTTGACAAGTTTCGCTCATGGTGTTTTTTTTTTCTCCCATCCCACCCTTTCGTAGTTCAGTAGTTCGATTCACCTTCAGGGGGGACCTAAAGCTTCGTTTTGTGCAAGCCTTAAGACTCCGGCCGGACCTCATTCTTGTAGAGGAGCTTGTAAATATTCAGCATCGCCCCTCGAGGAACACTCAGTTGATGCATTGATGGTTTCTGAAGCAGATTGCCAATCATTCAGTGTCATGCATGAACATACTACATTGAATTGGACCTCCTTTGTTGTGCAGGCCAACTTGAGCGTTGTCAGGCACGCCCGCACCCCTGTCATGTTTCACGATGTCTTCATGTCTCGGGCCCGACCGAGCCCCCGAGGAGGCCAATTAGCATAGTTGGTCCAGAGGGGGTTGGTCTGGTTTCAGGAGGACGTTTGCATGCAGTCGGTCAGGATGACATCAGCAGTCTCTCTCTCTTCATTTATTCATCAGCGGTGACTGCAGCTCACAGATAGTGTTGATGTGCTTTAACATTGAGGAGGTGCAGTACACTTAGAGGGTGTTTAACATCTAAACCTGAGACCTTCATGATTTAGAGTTTTTTTCAGCGATGAGAATTTATGTCCTAGTGGTTGATTTTTATTACATGTTTATTACTCGGGTAGTGTTAAGTTATTTATAAAAATATCATTTATAAATGAATCCCCAAGATTTTTTTGTAAGTGTGCTTTTGGCTCGATTTGACATGCTTTTTGAGTTTCTTTATTCCCTGAGGACTCAGAACATTCATTCAACCTTCATTTGCTCCAGGGCAATTACTCACACACACACACACACACTCTCGCACAAGGTCTTATTCACACAGCACTTGTTTGGGCTCATTCTCTCAAAGGAATGTGTTGAACCGTCGTGCCGATAACATAAGATCATAATGACTCCTCAGGAGTGACTTTTGGCATTCAGAGACGGTTGCTCAAGAGGTTACGGCTCTGGAAATGTGTCATCAGCCGTTTCCAGGATCCTTTCCTCTAGAGTTCGGTCTGCCACTGAATAGTTAATGCTGTAGTTCTCCTTCAGACAACTGTTGTGCTGTGGGTCAATGGGTTTTTCCGGAGTTAAATAATGTCTTCATAATGTGTCAAGCTGTTTGATTACATCATTGCATGCAGCTAACAATCAGCATATCTCATTGCATTATATGTTTACATAGAAAATATGAATTATTTTTCTGCTATATTGATCTGCTATATATTTTTTTAAATTTGACAGTTTTCAATTCTGACCGTCACTCTACTGAGTTGTCAACGGGAATTTTTTTAAATAAATTTTTATCTCTATCTAAACCAAGGTATTTCCCTTTTTTTTTTCGTATGGATTTTTTTTTTATTTATTTTTTTTTATTTTTTTACAGCCACTGAAGTAAAGTTTTTTTTTTTTTTTTTTTTTTTTTTGGTCCAAATTTTGTCCATATTTAGTACTTAGTATAGGCCTATTTAGTCAATTGTACTTGAATAGAGTTGTGGCCAAATTTCTGATTCACTGATGCATCACATTATTTAGAAAATGAAATGAACTGTAGTTGATGCATGTAAATACCTCATGATTCTTGAACTGAATCGTAATCAAAAGTCTGATTCCATGATGCATCACATCATTTATTAAAAAACTGCACTTAAACTAAATCAACGTGATCAAATTTCAGTGCATTCACACTTTATCAAGTATTTGTACCCAAATTTAGTTTTCTGCTGCATTACATTTAGTAAAGAATTGTAATTAAATCTAATGGTTGTGAGTGAACATGTACACTTGTTTATCTTAAGTAGGCTATATACCAGTGAATGCTTGTGGATGTGATTATCAGGATTTTGTTACGTGTTTTATTAACGTTACCCTTGAGCTTTCGAGTAGTTTTATTGGCCATTGAGTTATCAAAAGTCTCTTTTTGTGGTGTCATGTCGCACACAGACCGAGTCTCCGCCCCCTCAGGACATAATCAGGTCATGTTTCATTTATCAGACACGCAAATCGAGTTAGTGAGAGAATGCCGAACGCTGTTAGCCCGGCGTCTGTCCCGGCGCGGAGAGAGTTTGCATGCGGTGCTGAAACACAACAGCCAAAAACTTGAACAATTCAGAAACCCTACAGTGACAGCATCAGCTAAATCTGTGCCAGAAATGATGTGTGTGTGTGACGGCAGTGATGTAATCTGCATGAATCAATTGAGCTGATACTGATCTCACACTTCTTCCTGTTTTACATCTGAATCAGAGTTTTAAAGCTGGTGTTTGTTGATAGTCGACGTTGGGTGGTCTTTATCTGTTTCAGAAAGTCTTCAAAACCAAATCTGATAGGAATAAACCGTAACCAGAATGGAAATACACTCTACTTCCCTTTCATAGTCTATTTAAAGAAGTACACACTTCCAAAAAGTGACTTTCTCTAAATATAGGACTACTTTAGTTAAGATGCATTTACTTGAGAAGAAAAATGACTTGTTGAGATTGTTTAAAACAAGAAAAAAATTAAAATCTACTTCATTCAAAAGGAAAACAAGATTATATTCCCACACTTACTGATATTTTTTCTTGGTTCAAGTATAAACTCAATTTTGATGAATTTCTCAGTAAACCAGACTTAATATCATGAGTCATTTTCCATCTCAAGTAAATTTGTATTGGTATTTGTAATGGTAAACAGGACAAATACTGAGGAAAACCTTTTTTTCAGAGTTTAAACTGATAGTTGTGTGCAAATATCCGGCTTTATATACCCAACAAAAGATCACGTGTGTGTGTGTGTGTGTGTGTGTGCGGCGACAAGGCTTTCTATTGTCTCACACTAGGAAAAGCCCTCGTCCCACGTGGAGTCTGATCTCTCGGACCTGATGGTTTGTGTCTTCAGACGTCCCACCAGTTGCAACCCGCTTTCCTGAAACAAAACACAGACGGACATGTGACTCGACAGGTCAAGTCCGGCTACTAACTTTAATGAATGAGATTTTTTTTTTTTTGCTGAGACTGGCAGCGCCGATGTCGGAGATTAACCCGAGATTGTACTGTTTAAATCTTTTGTGTTTGTCTGATGAACTGAGATTTAAGCAAAGCTCCAGTCAGCAAGCTAATATTTAGTTCAGGCCCATCTGTCACTTTGACCCTGTCGTCATAAAGAGGAAGATTGTGAATGTGTCAGACAGGGAATGACACTCTTTACGCAACGTGGTTTGCGTCTTAGACTTGTGAAAGCCAGAAATGCCAATTCTGAGACACTTAAAATGTCTTTCCTCCCTGTTTTAATTAAAACATATTGGTAAAGTTAGCTTTTTACGCTGAGTGTCAAATTCCACAGTTTAGTATGTCGTTTGTAACATGCCTGGAGACATAGTTCATCAGCATTTGCCAATTCTGGGTTAATAAACTGCTCAAATTTGTGTATTTATCAAGCTGCTGATATTATTGGTTGAGAGATGTTTTATATAAGTTTAAAAGTTTTATATTAAGGACTTTGACCGCATTAACTTTGTTGTCATGGACAGTTTTATTTATGCTTGAGGGACGATCTGTTTTTCAGCAAGTTTTTCCCCCCGGTATTTCAAACCCGTATTGAATCTGTACATTTTGTTTACAATAAATAGCAATTGAAATGGACCGAATGCATATTAGCAAACTATACGAGGCGAATCCAGTACTAAATCAAGGAGTTAATTATTGTTATGAATTTGAAAATGGATATGACCAGGTTGTTTATACGAGAAGTCGAATTGGTCACTCATTCATAATTATTGAAATGGAAAGAGAAACCGGTTTCTGATTAGTGTAAGAATTTCTTGTGTACATCATATTTTAATAGAATGTCCATTTTTAAATTATATTTGACAACATTTTATTAATGGACCTTTTTAAGAAGGTTTCTCCTGGATAATTATAGAATTTCTATCATATATTAAATTGAAATAATCTATGTAAGTTTTATCATTTCTGTTGCTGTTATTGATAAGTCTGTTTTTGTATATTGATTGTTTGTTTTTTTTTAAGACAAAATTGTTAAATTGTTGTAAACAATGTATTGAAGTGATACTGTAATCATAATTCTAATTTGTTTTGAAAGTGAAATACTGTTGATTATCATGAATATGGCCATTGCTGCTAATATGGCGTTAAATCGTAAATAAATACATTTGCCAGTATTTTATTTTTAGGAAAAATATTTTTGACCGACTAGCCATTGTAGATTCACAATTTTCAATGTAAAAAGTAAAATAAAAAATGATCAATTCATGTTTTTTCCACATTGTTTTTATTGAATGAACTACATTTCATTATTTTTTTATTATACAATACTACCGTACATTGTAAAACGACAACATTTCACATTATTAATTGTTAATTTCACCAAATGGTAGTAAACGGCAATACAATTTTACTAAAACGTACTAATGTTTCAGTGAACATTTTTGTCTGTGTTTAGAAATTCAGTCAATTAAATAATTAAATGTTTAATTCCGTTTAAAACCGATTTAAAGAACTGAATTGTAGAAACTCTATTGGTATTTTTGCTGTTAAAGTGTGTTATTTCTGTCACATTAGTTTTGCTGAAAAGTATCGCAAAATGTTTGTTTCGAACAGGTTTCCCGGCTTCTTCGGTCTGCCATTGCTCAGACAAACAGATCTTCCCGTCTAAAACTCACATCATTGGTTGAATCATTTTTAGACAGACAGACAGACAGACAGACAGATAGATAGATAGATAGATAGATAGATAGATAGATAGATAGATAGATCTAGCAGTTAGGGATGCTAAAACTGTGCAATGTTTTGAAAAAGTTTTCTAAGAAATCAAACTATAAATGGCTAAAACACACATGGTATTAGTTGCATCACCGACACGAAATGTCTTTTTTGTTTATCCAGGTTTCTTAGAAAATCATGTTCTTACTGAGTTCTTATCAAAAGCCCTTTTAAACAGACAAAAATGTGTTCATAGAGTGAGATAAAGCTCACCTGACAATGTAAGATGTTCAGGATCAAGCCATGCAAATGTGCTTCCAGTATCCAGTGACAGTTTTCATTTATTTACTTGTTTATAGATCTAAATGAATGTGAAAAGCCACAGTCATAAATGTTCCCGTCCTTCAGTTTTCTCAGCAGCTTCTGGCGTTCATTAATCAGTGAGTTAAAGTGATTTGTTTTGCATTCAGTGGAGTTTAAGCAACATAGCTGGATTTTGCATGAGTCAAATGAACGTCTTGTTCTACGGCTTCAGAAATGCTGCTGATAAAGACCATGTGTTTCAGACCCGACTCGCCAGATTTCTAACGTTTATGTTCTAGATCACAAATCTCAGCTGAGAATTCAGGGAGGAACCTGAGCCCTTTTTAACTATACGTTTTTGGAGGATTTTGTTGTGTGTTTTTCAAGCTAGCAAGTCAGTTATTAGCACCTCTACTTGACCGTTGGATTGTCAGTGTGAGAAATCTCTCATGTTTGTAACAGAAACAGAATAAGACGAGTTACACACTGGAGCTTAATCCTTCTTGTTAGAAGGTTATCAAATCACTAAAGTAAGTTTGAGCAATAATGACGGCAATAGTATCAGTATCGGCCGATATATGATGATTTATAATGTTATCGTTATCGGGCCGATATATTAAAGGTCATAAATGATGGATTGTTTCCTTCATCTGAGACACTTCAGATGCACACTGATGGTTTTGAATTGCTTGAAATATGATTGAAATCACTTCAAAAAAGGAAAATACAGTGAAGTGTGCAGCACAAGTCTGTCATATAGGCTACATCAAATTATAATGAGAACATTATAATTGTGTGCTTGAGACATGGCTTTTAATGCTGAGATTTTTGTTGTAATCTGGCTCTCAAAATGTATCTAAAAATTTGGATTTATCGGCCAATATATCAGTTATCGGCTTTCAAATATAAAGAATTATCGGTTATCGGTATTTGCAAAAACTTTTCAAATCAGTGCATCCCTACACGTAATTTATATAACCTGTACAAGTTTGTATTGGAACTGTTGTTAACACTTTACTTAAAGCCTTTATGTATAATGCATTATAAAAGTATTTTAATGCATTAATTATGCCTTGTATTGCATCTTATAATGCCTTGTATGGTCTCATGAATAATCGTAACCACTGTTATATACATTATAATACACCAGTAAAACTTGACAAACAAGTTGTCAGATGTAACAAGGAATCTGTATTTATTATGCTTTTTAACTTTTGTTACAATTACTTATGAAAAGATAATGCATTATGATGTATATTCCTTTATAATGCATTATAGATAAAGGTTTTAAGTAAAGTGTTACCGAACTACATGAAATCTACATGATCAAATCAAATGTAGTTTAATCATTATAATTTGCTTAAAACTAAATGTGGTTTCATCACAAGTAGATCAACGTAAAACACTTCACCCAAGTTAAGTCTCAATCTAGATTAGTAGCAACAGCATGTAAACGCATGAATTCTGTCCTGATGGATAAGATCCTGTTTTTCCTCTCGTCTCCCCGTGCAGGTGTATCGCAGGTCCATGTGCCTCCATCCTTCAGATCCAGACGGAGTCGAGTCGGAGAGCTCAGCCCAACGCCGTCCTGGAGAAAGTGTTTACATCTATCACAAAGGTATGCTTTAGCGTCATGGAAAGAAAGCGATAAGCCTTGAGAAGACACGGTGCGTTACTGTGATTGGCTCAAACCGAAGCAAACTCCTAAAACTTTTAAAATAAGACAATAGCAATATGTGACCCTGGACCACAAAACCAGTCACAAGGGTCAGCTTTTTGAAATTGAGATGTATACATCATCTGAAAGCTGAATAAATAAGCTTTCTGCTGATGTATGGTTTGTTAGGATAGGACAATATTCGGCTGAGATATCTGGAATCTGAGGGTGCAAAAAAATCTAAACATTGAGAAAATCACCTTTAAAGTTGTTCATTTATATTCATGATTGTGCTGCATTCACTCACAAAAATAATGTTTTTATATATTTATGGTAGGAAATTTACAAAATATCTTCATGGAACATGATCTTTACTTAATATCCTAATGATTTTTGACCCATGCAATGTATAGTTGGCTATTGCCACAGATATACCCGTGCGACCTGTGACTGGTTTTGTGATCCAGGCTCACATATGATCAAATGTGTTTTTAATCATAAACATTTATTCAGTGTCTTATCCCTGGTTTGGCTCTTTGATGAACCCGCTGCTCCTCTGCTGTGCCTGTGTTTTATGAGACCAACAAAACAATATCATCATGCAGGCCTTCAACTTTAGCCGAGAAACCGTGTATAGATGCAACTCGAACAGGTTTAGCATTACCTGACAGATGAATAGAGTACAGACTCTATTAGGGCGTAAAGTTGTAACTTTTATCTTTACAATAACCAATGACTTCAAAGACCCGTTCTGTCGAACTGCTGTAAATCATCTTTATCAGCGCTGAAGCTGAGGCGTTCTGTTATGAGTTTACGTCTTATCTGATAGTTTTAGTGTAGATAAAGCTGGAGTGTATGTGGCCTCATTTTGTATTTGTCGTTTTGCTGGTTATTCTGTAGGTCTTAAGATTTAGGAAGTTTGTATGTACTAACTCAAGGCAATTTGTCACAGGTTTTGATTTTTATTAAAACTAAAATGTATTTATTTACTTTTGTCCCAGACTTTAAAGTGTACAATGTAAAAATCCATAATAAATCGTTTATTTCAATTAAGAAATTAAGAAATTAAAGAAATGTTTGCAAAAAAAAAAAAAACTTTTCTTACTTAGATGCATTTACTAGATGAGTAAAATGACATAAGAAATTATGTCTTGTTTTCTGGGTTAATAAATCAAAATTAAGCGAGTTGTTGCTTTAAAAAAGCAAAATTATCTGCCAAAGGGGTAAGAAAAAATTATCTTAGTTCAAACAGAAACTAGATTATTTTTCCTACCCTATTGGCAGATAATTTTGCCTTTTTAAAGCAACAACTTAGCCTGGGAAAACCCAGACAACTTCCGGCAAATTTAGATTTGCTCTGCAAGTAGTCTGGCAAAGAGCTCATTCAAGCCCATTTCTAATCCGTTGAAATCGCGGCACCAATCAGAAACGTTGGGGCGGGCGATGATGATCGCTCTGATTGGTTTTAGGTCTATCCAATTGCGCCCACAGGCATTTGAGCGACGTCCGTTGGTGACGCCCCTTTGGAAATGAGTTATTAATGAAGCTTTGCCAGACCATAACTCAGTTACTACTGAGAATGGTCTGATTTTAACCAGGCTAGCAACAACTCGCTTAATTTTGATTTATTAACCCAGAAAAGAAGACATAATATCTTATGTCATTTTACTAGTTTAGTTAATGCATCTTGATTTAAGATTTTTTAGATATTTGGACAGGAAACAAGACAAAAATACTTAGCAAAGCCTTTTTGCGTTTGCATTTTTATTTTTTATTTTAAACATAAACATTTACACAAATTATGTTTGTTTAATTTCTTCGACAAAAAGTTTTTTTTAACCTCATAAAGTTTTATTAAAAGGTAGTATACTTGTTTACCAAGACTAGATATAATGCATGAACTTAATGTATAATGTAATTATAATATAATAATATAATGCATTGAGATATAATGCATGAAATGTGTAAAAAAAAAATTAAGATAAATATCTATTGAGAACAAAAGTTTTACTGCAAGTCATTTCCAGTCAAGTTGCAATTTTGTCAGTTAATTGCAAAAAGTGTAAGAATATTATTAAATTGTATGGATTTTGGGATAAATACAATTCTAGCAATGAAATTAAACTTGGCAATTCAAAAGCAGCCATTTTGTTCCAAATTTTTTTTTTTAAACATCATTACTGCCAGCATCACTTCCACAACAGAATGATGGAAATGACATTTACTCCCTTTTTCTTTGTGTCTTCTAGTCGCCGGACTCGCGGCATTTAGAAGGTCTGTCTAAACAGCTGGACTGGGACGTGCGGAAGGTCCAGCGATGGTTTCGGCAGCGGCGGAACCAGGACAAACCCAGCACAAGAACCAAGTTTTGCGAGAGCATGTAGGTTTTCAGTTTCTGCTAGTGCACATGCATGCTAGTTCATAAGCACATAGAATATAATGAAAGAAAATATGCCATCCAAAACTTCCGAACCGAAAGCAATGAGGAATTTACCAACAGTATTTGCTCTTCACCATACTTCAGGTTTCAAGTATAAGCTAGATTCCTACACAAGCTAATAATTCATCTTGGATCTGGGTGTGAGGAATTAGTGAGGAATCTAGATTGGCTGTACATTATGTGTGAATAATGTTGATGTTTGACAGTTTTTGTCCTTCACTTGGGGAAATTTGTACACGTTTGACACCATTGTGCGCACATGCTTATTTTGTACACTGAGTTGTATGATGTATTTTCTTATTTAGCAATATCAAATGCATTTGTTGGCAAACAAATATCCGCCCACATCCTCTGTGATTCACTAGTAAAATCACCACGTTTCTCCATCACACTTGATCAGATTCATTGGATTTTTTAATGTGCCTTTTTAAGGGATAGTTCACCCAAAAATGAAAATTAGCCCATGATTTACTCGCCCTGAAGCCATCCTTGGTGTATATGACAATCTTTTTTTTTTTTTATGTCTTAAATAAAAAAATGTCCTGGCTCTTCCAAGCTTTATAATGAATTTCCATAAAAGTGCATCTATCCATCATCTCTCCATGATAAAAGTGCATCTCTCCATCATCTCTCCATGATAAAAGTGCATCTCCCCATCATAAAAGTGCATTTGTCCATCATAAAAGTGCATTTGTCCATCATAAAAGTGCATTTGTCCATCATAAAAGTGCATCTATCCATCATAAAAGTGCATCTATCCATCATAAAAGTGCATCTATCCATCATAAAAGTGCATTTGTCCATCATAAAAGTGCATCTATCCATCATAAAAGTGCATCTGTCCATCATAAAAGTGCATCTGTCCATCATAAAAGTGCATCTGTCCATCATAAAAGTGCATCTATCCATCATTACAGTGCTCCACACGGCTCCAGGGGTTAATAAAGGCCTTCTGAAGCGAAGCCATGCGTTGGTGTAAGGAAAATATCCATATTTAAAACTTTATGGACTAAAATAACTAGCTTCCGGCAGACGGCGTACACAAGTCGACTTACGCCACAAGACTAACACTTGAAGATGTGTGACGTAGGATGTAGTAGTAGCGTAAGCTTTGACTCAAACAGGGCAGGGCAACCGCGTTCGCCATTACGTCTTGTGTCAAGTACTTGAACTTACAAGTTCTTGCAGAAGACAGAAGAGCTTGCAACTTTGTCACTCTTTCGTCGTAAATTGATGCATAGGCCTCTGGCCGGAAGCTAGTTATTTTAGTCAATACATTTTTAAATATGGACATTTTCCTTACACCAACACATGGCTTCACTTCAGAAGGCCTTTATTAACCCCTGGAGCCGTGTGGAGCACTTTAATGATGGAGAGATGAACTTTTATGATGGAGAGATGCACTTTTATGATGGATAGATGCACTTTTATGATGGAGAGATGCACTTTTATGATGGATAGATGCACTTTTATGATGGACAGATGCACTTTTATCATGGATAGATGCACTTTTATGATGGATAGATGCACTTTTATCATGGATAGATGCACTTTTATGATGGATAGATGCACTTTTATCATGGATAGATGCACTTTTATGATGGATAGATGCACTTTTATCATGGATAGATGCACTTTTATCATGGATAGATGCACTTTTATCATGGATAGATGCACTTTTATCATGGATAGATGCACTTTTTGATGGAGAGATGGGATAGATGCACTTTTATCATGGATAGATGCACTTTTATGATGGATAGATGCACTTTTATCATGGATAGATGCACTTTTATCATGGAGAGATGCACTTTTATCATGGAGAGATGCACTTTTATCATGGATAGATGCACTTTTTGATGGAGAGATGGGATAGATGCACTTTTATCATGGATAGATGCACTTTTATGATGGAGAGATGCACTTTTATCATGGATAGATGCACTTTTATGATGGAGAGATGCACTTTTATGATGGAGAGATGCACTTTTATCATGGATAGATGCACTTTTATCATGGATAGATGCACTTTTATCATGGATAGATGCACTTTTATGATGATGCACTTTTATGATGGACAGATGCACTTTTATGATGGACAGATGCACTTTTATGATGATGCACTTTTATGATGGACAGATGCACTTTTTTTGATGGACAGATGCACTTTTATGATGGACAGATGCACTTTTATGATGATGCACTTTTATGATGGACAGATGCACTTTTTTTGATGGACAGATGCACTTTTATGATGGACAGATGCACTTTTATGATGATGCACTTTTATGATGGACAGATGCACTTTTATGATGGAAAGATGCACTTTTATGATGATGCACTTTTATGATGGAGAGATGCACTTTTATCATGGATAGATGCACTTTTATCATGGATAGATGCACTTTTATGATGATGCACTTTTATGATGGACAGATGCACTTTTATGATGGACAGATGCACTTTTATGATGATGCACTTTTATGATGGACAGATGCACTTTTTTTGATGGACAGATGCACTTTTATGATGGACAGATGCACTTTTATGATGATGCACTTTTATGATGGACAGATGCACTTTTTTTGATGGACAGATGCACTTTTATGATGGACAGATGCACTTTTATGATGATGCACTTTTATGATGGACAGATGCACTTTTATGATGGAAAGATGCACTTTTATGATGATGCATTTTTATCATGGATAGATGCACTTTTATGATGATGCACTTTTATCATGGATAGATGCACTTTTATGATGATGCACTTTTATGATGGATAGATGCACTTTTATGATGGATAGATGCACTTTTATGATGGACAGATGCACTTTTTTTGATGGACAGATGCACTTTTATGATGGACAGATGCACTTTTATGATGATGCACTTTTATGATGGACAGATGCACTTTTATGATGGAAAGATGCACTTTTATGATGATGCATTTTTATCATGGATAGATGCACTTTTATGATGATGCACTTTTATCATGGATAGATGCACTTTTATGATGATGCACTTTTATGATGGATAGATGCACTTTTATCATGGATAGATGCACTTTTATGATGATGCACTTTTATCATGGATAGATGCACTTTTATGATGATACACTTTTATGATGGATAGATGCACTTTTATCATGGATAGATGCACTTTTATGGACTTCAAAAAAATGGTGCCCATTCATTCCCATTATAAAGCTTGGAAGAGCCAGGACATTTTTTAATATAACTGATTGTATTCGTCTGAAAGAAGAAAGTCATATACACCTATGATGACTTCTACATCATGGGGTAATTTATTTTTTATTTTTGGGTGAACTATGCCTTTAATGCTTCCTTTTTGAGTGCAAAACTCGTTTCCTTCTGTATGCGTGGATGTATTTGAGTATCTGTGATGTGTGTCCTGTACCCGCTTCATCTGACGCCGCTGTGATTTCTCTGCAGGTGGAGGTTTACATTCTATCTTTATATATTTACTTACGGGATCCATTTCCTGTGGCAGGTGAGTTTCAGCTCTACAGCTCACTTATGTGTTTTCTATCATTATCATTATTATTATTAACTGTGTGTGTGTGTGTGTGTTTTATAGTCTCCCTGGATGTGGGATACGAGACAATGCTGGTACAACTACCCCTATCAGGTAATGCTTCAAATGATGCCAGATTGGGTTCAATCAATCTTGACGGTGAATCTTTTGCCAGAAATGTTCAAATCATGTGAACCGTACGCAATATTAGAGCATATAAAAGAAACCTCACGAAACCCAAGAAGATTTGTTCAACAACAAACACAACATGTATTAGGTTTACATAAATAAAGTGTACTTTTAGGGTTGTTAAAATTGTTTGCATTGTGACATTATTTTCATGACAAGTACTTGTTCACCCCAATGTAATGATATATTATTTAAATTGTTTATATTTAAAAGTATTGGTGTCATGAAAATTTAAATGAAGTCATCTCAAAATGATATCATAATTAAGAATATAAATTATTGCATTACTGTATTATAATTATTAAATAGATGCCTTCATAACATTAATGAGAATCATAATGGAGAATGCAAAAAAAGTATTTGTAATAATGAGGAAATGGTAGTCAAGAAAAAAATTCTTATTGCCGAAAAATGATTATTTTTGAGGATTTAGGGAGTAAATGTGCTCGGTTGTCATGAAAGAAATCTCACATTGGCAAAAAAATGACTTTATTTTTATTTATTTTTTTATAATATTTAAAAAAATCCTAAAGATCCCAAAATGGCCTTTATTTTATTTTGTAATGAGGATTTGTGGAATAAATGTACTTTGTATTCATGATAAGTTTTATATTGCAAAAAAAAAAAAAACTGACATATTAACAGTGTCTTCGATGAAGTTTCTGCTCTATAATGTGTGTGTGTGTGTCTATAGGTGCTGTCCTCAGGCCTGTATCATTATTATGTAACAGAACTGTCCTTCTACTGGGCGCTCATGTTCTCCCAGTTCACAGACATCAAAAGAAAGGTCAGTGTTTGCGATTTAAAAAAGCAAACTATTGTGTTTTAATCCTATTATTTCATTTACTTCTCTCCCTCCAACTTCCTGCAACATCTGAAATATGATGTTGCTTGATAAGGTCAGCATACACGCGTAACGCCACAATCTCGCGTCAGCAGTTTGGTCATGTGATCTAGTTCAGACTGTGTATTGGAGAGGAAACTCAACAGCTGTCAGGCGCACATGGCTTTTGTTTGTCTGTGGTTGATCTGTCAGTCTCACCATTAACCACTTGTAAAGACAAACAATCCCTCGGTTTCACTCGGGTGACCGTCTTCAGGGTGTGCCTCGTCTATTTGTATAAGATAAAGCCCGCAGCAATACCATTCTGTGGCGAGAGATTTGTATAGTAAGATACAGAGAGCAATCATAACACAGATATAGCGTTCCTCTTTATTTAACAAATCTGGATAATGCCGGTCCTGTTTGTGTTTACACTGGGAACCTGTCAAGCTGAAAGAAGTTTCACTTTTTGTATTTATTTTGCATAATATTTTCATAATGTGCCGGCAGTGGTCGCGTTTAACATATGTCTTGTGTTACTTGCAGGATTTCCTCATTATGTTCATTCATCATCTGGCCACCATAAGCCTGATCAGCTTCTCGTATGTGAATAACATGTTGCGTGTGGGAAGTCTGGTCATGTGTGTTCACGACACCTCGGACTTCCTGTTAGAGGTAAGAGCACCTGCAGTTCTGTTTCACCAGAGTACTTGCCACAGATATTCTGTATTATGTTTATAAACCAGCATTTAACTGAGGGACTTCATGCAAAATTACCTGCTTAACTATTTTTTTTTTTTTTTGTGTGCTACATAAATAATTAACTTTTAACTACATTTTAATGTAAAATTGCACCTAAAGTTGCTAGTAGTTTTATTCAGCACTGCTGTGTGAGTAGCTTTATTAAAATGTATGATTATATATGTATATATTCGGGGGATAATGCATTATATTAATATTTTTGCATTAGAATTTAACATTTCAATGAGAGTTGATGACCAATGTAGTATTTATTAATATTTTTATTTTAGTGTTACATTTTTATTTTTTATTTTCATTTTGTTGTATGTTTTTGTTATTTCGTTTTCATAAATTTTTATTTTAGTTTTAGTAATTGTAGTACCTCAACTTAAAATAAATGAAAATTTGAAATTTTTATATAAACAAACTAAAATTAAATAAGTTGTTCTTGTTTAATTTTATTTCAGTTCATGTTTATTTCATTTCTAGATTTTAAATATTTTTTAGTTTTAGTTAACAATGTTTACTTTATGATCTGGATGAAAAAAAAAAAAAAATACTCCCACAATTACCAGTATTTTATTGTTTTTTTTTAGTTCCGCATAAAATTATATTTGAATGAGCATTGATGTATAATCTCAATGTGTGTTTTTTTTATTTTTTTTATTTTTTTTTTTTATGAATAATTGTGTGTTGTGTTTTCCCTTGTAGGCGGCAAAGCTGGCAAACTACGCCAAATACCAGCGGTTATGTGACTTCTTGTTTGTGGTGTTTGGGATAATCTTCTTTGGGACAAGATTGATTATTTTCCCCTTCTGGTCAGTATCACATCATCTCTGTGTGTGTGTGTGTGTGTGTGTGTGTAGAACTTTTCATAACCCGATGGGACACTTATAGTCTTGTGAAAAATGCAAGTGTTTAAAGAGCTTTTTTTTGTTATGAATACTTTGCATTTTAAAATAAACTTGTTCAGTAGTCGCTGTGTAACTAACAGAAGACACAGTTTTAAAATTGTGGCACTTTTAATGAAGTGATAAAATGCACATACCCTACTCATTTTTGCACCAATAAAATGTGCAACACTTTGTTTTACTATCAAATTATATGTAATATCTGATTAATTTAACTCAATATTTTGCGAGGTCCCAAGCCTAATGCATGATGGGATACACTTAGCCTTGAATACCTCTCCTAAGCAGTATTCAAGATATTCAAGATAAGGTTTAGTGCATTTTATTAGACATGGGACTTGGGATTTTTGTAGACATTTTTAAACATTTTGGCCTTGTTTTTTTTTTTTAGACATAAATCTTGCACACTTACTTTTTTTAGGGTTTTTTATTTTTATGAAAAATGCTGTGATGTGTGTAAGGTGATAGAAAATACAGTTTGTACAGTATAAAAACCATTAAGCCTATGGAGAGTCCCAGTAAACCACATATTCAAGAGTGTGCGTGTGTGTGTGTGTGTGTGTGCGTGTGTGTGTGTGCGTGTGTGTGTGTGCGTGTGTGTGTGTGCGTGCGTGTGCGTGCGTGTGTGTGCGTGCTCATTTAATAAGCCAATGAACTGTCTTTGAGCTGCGCTGACGGCCTCCTGCAGAGAGTTGAAACCCGAGCGGCTGGATTCAGTGTCTGGGTTCTGATGTCACGATGACTGAACCGACACTGTGATCCACATCCAGATCATGTGACCTCCACTGCAGACATGACACTGAATCAGAGGACATCACATCCTGCTGTCTGAGAAAACATCCAGAAATTACTGTTATATACTATTGTTGTCTTAAATGTAACTTTTCATAGTGTTGTAAATTACTTTATATAATACTACTTGCATATTAATAATCTCTAAAACAAATTACTTTATATAATACTACTTGCATATTAATACTTGATTAATAATCTTAATAGTAAACACAAGTCATCTATTAGGGGAAAAAACAAGAATCAACTTCCGTTTTCATTACTGATACTTTGGTCCAATTTTCCAAGAAGTGATGAATGATTTTGTTCTCTCGAACATATGGTATGGATATGATTTAGTATAAATATTATTAGTATACAAAATAGTGGAGCTGCACGATTAATCATTGAAAGATGGCAATCTCAAATCAAGCACCCACCCCAGACAGCAACATAGTGTCGGCCCAGATCCGGCCCAGATGTGGGCCGTGTGGAATCCAGGTGTACCGGATCTGGGCCGACACCATGTTCCTGTGTGGGACGTGATCTCATTCCTAAATGATTCCGCTGTCTATTAAATCTGACAAAATCACAGCACAATATTCAGATCTGTGTTCGCGCTGCTGCTGACCCTGAGAAAGTACTGGGATAAAAGTTTGTATATAAACACTGATTGTCTACAGTTGTGCTCAAAATAGAGCAAATCCTTCTGAAAGTAACTTGGCGTTTCAAATAACGATTGTATTAATTACATCGTTACACCGACAAGTTGGCGACAAATGACTTAAAATGTGTCATTGAATCATTCATTCAAGTGATTCGTTCAAAAACGCTGATTCATCCAGTAATGATTTGATTGAGTCATTGAATCATCCATTCAAGTGATTTGTTCAAAAACGCTGATTCATCCAGTAATGATTTGAGTGAGTCATTGAATCATCCATTCAAGTGATTTAAAAAAAAATGCTGATTCATCAAGTAATGATTTAATTGAATCATTCATTCAAGTGATTCATTCAAAAACGCTGATTCATCCAGTAATGAAACAAGTGAAGTATTTGAGTGAGTCATTGAATCATTCATTCAAGTGATTCTTTCAAAAACGCTGATTCATCCAGTAATGATTTGAGTGAGTCATTGAATCATCCATTCAAGTGATTTGTTCAAAAACGCTGATTCATCCAGTAATGATTTGAGTGAGTCATTGAATCATCCATTCATGTGATTTGTTCAAAAATGCTGATTCATCAAGTAATGATTTAAGTGAATCATTGAATCATTCATTCAAGTGATTCTTTCAAAAACGCTGATTCATCCAGTAATGAAACAAGTGAAGTATTTGAGTGAGTCATTGAATCATTCATTCAAGCGATTCTTTCAAAAATGCTGATTCATCCAGTAATGAAACAAAGTGAAGTATTTGAGTGATTTTTGAGTGAGATAAAAAAATATATATATATTTTTTAAGAATTAATTCAAATCAATTAAACAGTTTAAAAAGACTGCAGCAATTAACATTTTATCTTGTAGATAAAATACTTGTAGTAAATTGCATGTTATTTTGTTTAGATGTCTGTTCAGAATCATGGGAGAATCGTGATTCTATTTGAAACACACACACAAAAAAAAAAGTGATTCTCAGTTTATCCAGAATCGTGCAGCTCTACAAAATAGTAAGAGTTTATTATGGCTATTTTGTTGAATGGTTAAAATGATTACTGTGGAGAGTTTAATCTCATTTTGTATTGAGATAGAGCAGCTCTCATGCCATTCTTGTGGTGTCTCTGCTGTCGCAGGATCCTGAACACGACGCTGTTCGAGAGCTGGGACATCATCGGGCCGTACCCGTCCTGGTGGCTCTTCAACTTCTTGCTGCTGGTCCTGCAGGTTCTGCACATCCTCTGGTCATACCTCATCGCACGCATCGCCTTCAAAGCCGTCATGAGAGGAAAGGTGCGCAGAAATCACCTCGTTCTCAGACACTCTTTCAGGACATGATTCTGTGTAGTTACTCGCGTTTCCTCCTCTTATCTCTCTCTCCTGCAGAACTGGTTTGTCTTTTCCTTCTCTCACTGGCTGGAAGGCTGTTCCTGTCTTTCTGCTTCTGTCCTGATAGAAATCTTTCGTTCTTTCTGCTAAACTCACTTTAGAGTCTTTCGCTCTCTGTATCTTCTTCGGCTGTAAGTTTTGCTTCTTTACTTGTTTCCGGTAGTTGTCCCAGAATATGTGTTTAGCCCTTCCGGTCACACTCAACATATTATATTTAAGATCTATGCATTTGAATCACATATAAAATTATTGTGCAGTTTTAGCATAATCTAATAAATTTCATGTGGATATTTGCCAGTTATACGGTACATAAATGAAGCAGATAATATGAATGAGTTTTGAATGCACAATAACCAGAGCCGGACAGTAACGGAGTACATTTACTTGAGTACAGTACTTAAGTACAATTTTGAGGGATCTGTACTTTACTCGAGTATCATTTTTGGGGAGTACTCATGACTTTACTCAAGTACATTTGAGAGGCAAATATTGTACTCTTTACTCCATTACATTTCTATCCATAACTGTGAGTACCCGGTACTTCTTCTAAAAAAAAAAAAGGAAAAAAAGAAAAAAAGATACATCTCGGAAACCCTCAATTTGTTGTTTCCCTCTCAAATGTGATTGGATTGTGCAGACGCCACTGATTGGGACAGCCTATCAGCAATCACCTTCAGCTTTCCACCAAAGTCAACTCCATGGTCAGATTTAGATAAGAGACGAAACCATGGACGAAACAATGGATGAAGACGCAGCAGGTCCATCCCAGGATGGTAGGGGAAGACTCATGAATATTCATTAGGGAAGTCATCCCTGATTGGTCTTAACCCCAGTGACGGGTAGGTTTAGGGGCGGGGTTAGGGAGGTCATAAGACCCCCAGTGACGGGTAGGTTTAGGAGTGGGGTTAGGGGTAGGTCATCAGACCAATCAGGGATGACTTCCCTAATGAATATTCATGAGTCTTCCCCGTGGCCCCACCTCGCCAGACTATTTCAATTTTCTGAACAAGTTAAAGTTAATGATGAGTTTTCGCTTCAAGTGTTTGCTGTGTTTACCAATGTAAGCACTGTGGCAGTAGTAATGCAATATTTAGAAAATGTACTCTTGTACTCTTGATACTCAAGTACTTTTTAAAACAAGTACTTTAGTACTTTTACTTAAGTAGACATCTGACTGAAGTACTTTTACTTGTACTTGAGTAAAATTTAGCAAGGGGTATCTGTACTTTTACTCAAGTAATGAAGCTGTGTACTCTGTCCGCCTCTGACAATAACCAGGTTTGTACATTTATTATTATGAAAATCAATCTTTTATTTACGCTGATTCGAAGAATTATGAATATATGGTTATTTAAGTAAACTATGCCATCATTTCTAGCACAGCAATCTTACCTGGTTCATTTACGCATGACTGGCAAATATGCGTCACATGAAGTCTATCAGTTTGGTCAGTGTTAAAACCGTGTAATGGTATAAATGGGTGTACATTTTATATGCAATTACATAAATAAAAAAAATTAATTCCTAAATATTTTTTGAGTGCATTTTAGACATTTTGGTTTCACCCTAATGATATGAAACTTGGTGCCTTTTATGGCACTCACTATACACGACACACTTAATAAATCATGGACATCGTTAGAAAAGGCGAAATGGTCTTGAACAAAATAGCCACACTTAGTATCGCCATAGGAAATGAATGGAAAATTCATAGCAATTTTACTCAACCAATCAAAATGTAGTAGTCTTTTATTAAATCTGAAGAATACCAAATGGTTTAAGGATTGTTTTGGACTTATCTTCTTCAGTTAGACAAAAACATTCAGATTTGAGGACTTTCAAGGCTTTTGAAGCACCCAAGCGCCCTCTTGAGGAAGGCCACCGACAGTGTATTGAACCCATGTAATTGAAAACCGACCATTTGATTGGTCTATTCAAATGTATGAGATGATTAAACAATGTTTCTACATGCACACTACATCTAAACCCTTAAAAGAGCCACAGCTAATAACCCAAATGTGGTTCCAGGTGTCCAAAGACGACCGCAGCGACATCGAGACCAGTTCGGACGAAGACACTGACACACCCTCCAAAGAGCGACTCAAAACGGGCGCTCGCAGTCATTCGCCGAGAGGAGAAAACGGCACCAACGGCCATTTCGGCCCCAAATCCTGGAGCCAGAACCACAGCGACTGGTGACGCTCCCTCCATGTGGCCTTTGCACACAAAGTACTCGTGTCCCGGAAATATCACAACGGGACTGTTTCTCATCCCTGTACCTCACTCCAACAAAACATCCTGCTGTGGGACTTTGTGAGACTCGATGACGGAGTTTGGGACGTTATTCCAGTGATGAGGGGACACTAATGACAATATGGCCACTATAAGAAGCTTGTGAAAGAGAAAATGATTAAATTAGTCATATCTGCATTCCTTCGTTTCCACGTTTCGGGAGCTGGGAAGACGTTTCTTCTCCGCGCTTCGCGTTTTACTGAAGTCCGGGAAGAACGTTGTCTTCAGATTTTAATGGTCAGATGTACTTGAGTTTCCATATACTGTTGTTGTTGTTTTTTTCTTTTCTTTTTTTTTCGTTGTTTGTTTTGGTTACTGATGTGTTTGTAATTTGTCTCCTGTGCTGTTTTTCATTTGGCTTTTTTATTTTTGGAAACCAAATAAGGTTATTAAAATGAAAGATGGGTCTTGTAATCAGATGCTTCTTGATTGATAGGTGAGTGTTCACCTTCCGTTTTATGAACAGGGTAGATTGAATGAAATAAATCTGCAAATAAATATAATTTATAAAATGATCAGTCAAACTAGAAATGTTATATTAAAAGGGTGATTTGAGGCTTGAATTTAATTTTTTTAAGTACATTTCTAGTTCTCAACTGGGGAAAAACGGGTCTTGATCACAAAGAGCATGGAAAAAACAACAACGACCCTGAATACAAATTATAATTAATAATTAAATTGTTCAAATATGCAGGTTGTCTGAAATAATATCTATGTTCTGAACCAGTTGAGAACGACTGTTATGGTGAATATAACTGTTTGTATTTCTATATTTCCAGTTGTCATTTTAATTTTAGTAATTTTGTTGTGTGCTTTAGTCGTTTTTATTAGTTTTTTATATTTATATTTTGCATTCATTTATATTTATTTCCATTTTAGGTTTTGCGATTTGTTGTGTACTTTACCATTTTATTCATTTTTTAAAAATTTATATTTTGCTTTAATTTATATTTATTTCCATTTTAGCTTTAACTTTTAGTAATTTGTTGTGTACTTGTATCATATATATATATGTTTTTTTTTTATCTTATTTTATTAATTTCAACTTTCATTTTAGTACTTAAATAGTTTTAGGGTATGTTTACACGTTTTTCTGTTGTGTTAGACGACAACATTGTCAGTCAGATCCCTGTTCACACGGATCCGCGAAACGACTAAAAACGCTGTATTCATGCCAGGCCAGTAGATGGCGACGTCACTTTGTAAAGAAACTACGCGCCTTTAGACTGAACATGTAATACACATGCGCATGACGTCATCATTTTCACAAATTCATGTTTTTGTAGTTTACATGCAACACATTTTCAAAAGTTTGTGTTTTCAGGCCCCCAAAGTGCCATTGTGTAAATGAACAGCCAAAACGCAGAAAAAGTTGTACGTTTTTAGTTGAAAACGGTGTCGTGTAAAGTAGACATCCCATTGGTTAACAAAACAATGCTGGAATATCATCATTTCAATTTAGGTTCAGTTCGACAATGTCATGTGCAATCTTAAAAATCATTTTTACAAAAAAAAACAAAACAAGGTAAAATAATTTGTCAACAGGAGTGGGAATCATGCAAATTGATAGGACAAAACTCATGATAGTAGATTTCACAAGCAACATTTAATATATTACACCATAAATCACTGTTTCCATAATAGAGATCTCATTCAGAGCCACTGAACTAGACAAACGAACCCTTAGAGGCTCATGAACGCAGGTGTGTGTCTGTTAACACACTTCCACACACTGCTGAGTCCCGTCACGTCCCACCCGTGTGACATGATCAGTGTCCGGTTCAGGGATTGTGTTCAGTCTTTAATGCTCTCCGTAGCCGTGCTCTCGCTCTGTGCCGTCAGCTCGAGCTGTTTCTGCTTCTGCATGTAGCGTTGAGCCCGCATGACACACAGGTATCCACCGTACACCGTCAGCAGCATCATAGAGCCCGAGAACAGCTTATAACCTGCGTCTGCGATGCGCTTCACACCGAGCATGACGGATCTGGGGGAACATGACGTCAACTCAGGTGAGGTGAACTGGTAGCATCACAGCAAACACACAACGCTCCCATATGGTTATTTGGGGAACCAATTAAGAACGTTAGGAGAATGTTCTATGTAAAGAAAACTTTACTGGTTAACCCAAAAAACAAACCTTAAAATGCATGTTTTGGGAACCAAAAATCATTAGCTGGGATTCTCAATGTTGTCAAAGATGATCAACTGATATTTCATGAATAATATCAGGCCTTAAAAAATTTAAATACTGTCATTATTTACTCACACCCTCAAGTTGTTCTAAAAAAGAAGAGTTTCTTTCTTCTGTTGAACAGAAATGAGGATATTTTAAAGAGTGTGGGTGATCAAACAGTTGCTGGTCCCCATTTACTTTTATAGTAGGCTATAGAAAATAAATACTATGGAATTCAATGGGGACTGGAAGCTAGTTACCAACATTCTTCAAAATATCTTTATTTGCCAACATTCTTCAAAATATCTTTATTTGCCAACATTCTTCAAAATATCTTTATTTGTGTTCAACAAAACAAATGGACTCAAACAAGTTTAGAACAACTTGAGGGTGAGAAAATGTTGATAGAACTTTCACTTTTTGGTGAACTATCCCTTTAAGATACACCAGTTTTACTATAGAACTTTATTAGCCGGTATTGTGTAGATTTGTGGCAGTAGATTCAAAATAGGCTTAATAGGGTCTAAATCATTTTTTTTTTTAACTTATCTGTTACACTGAGTTACATTCATATAAATATAATAAAGAGAGGAGTAATTCATAGTTTCACCGTTGTTTAACTTACATGTAACATACTACACAGTTACATTGACCCTGCAAGTATTATAATAAATGATTAATATTTTCACATACCATTAGATTTATATGATCCTCTGAGATATGTCAAAGATATTACCATGTTACATAGCCAAAAACATGGCAATACCATGTACAATGTAGCACAATGGTAATACTAAACCTTATGTTAGTGAATACGAATTTTATTTCTCTTTAATTTTAAAACACATCAGTGTGAGTTAGCATCTTGGACATCTTTAGCTGCCAAAACAATCTCTGTTACTTTAAAATATCCTTGTATCTCTGTAAAGCCACTTTGGAACAATCTAAGTTACATTGTTAAAAGCGCTATAATGAAGATGACTTGACTTGACATCTAATCTACAACTAGATTTTTACTTCGTTTAACGTCATAACTAAGTTACTGCGGTTACATAAAATATCCCAAAGTGGAGTCTTACCTGTTTTATATCCAATTCAAAGTAAGAGAAAATGCAGCTCGTTCTCAATGTCAGAGGCAAATGTTGATGCGCATGCGCAGTTTCATTTCGTAACTCTACGGCAAAGCAGAAGGGTCAAATCTAAATGCGATTTTCTCTTGTAGATTTCGTCTGGGTTTATAAACGATATATTTTAATATTTGACAACACAGAACAAAATATATGTATCTCATTGCTGCATTCTTTTTTCTAACATAATAAATGTGTACACCGAATTAATTCGATTCAATATGAGGAACTAGCTTCTATGGCAGCGCGAGCCGTCAGGAATTATTTTGTTGTTGGACAGCGATGGAGACTCACGTTCCCCATGTGAGTTCAGAGGAAAATGAAGATCCAGGAGCCGCTCCTTATGGAAACTTCATCAACTATTACTCCTTCAACCCACCAGAGAATCGCCTGGGTTTGATACCAGAAGCGCTGCTTGAAAACATCGGGTTCGGTTCTGACAGAAGTGAACGTGTTTTAATTCTGGATGTGGGATGCAACTCAGGGGTAGGGAGCATTTACTTCATTTTAGGCTCGATATTATAGATGTTGAACTTAATTTTAACTTAACTTAACTTAATTAACTTAATTTAAAATTAAATTCATTCATTTTAAAAACCCTCTTATCCGTGTACCTTATTTAAATAAATTTGTTTATGTAAAAAAAAATTATAATACTAATAATCCAGATACGAAAGGTGATAAATATCCAATAATGAAAATTCTTTCATTGATTACTCACCCTCATGTCGTTCCAACACCGTAAGACTTTAGTTCATCTTCGGAACACAAATGAAGATATTTTTAATCTGAGAGATTTCTGTCCCTCCATTGACAGGCTACGCAACTACCACTTTCAAACCCCAGAAAGGCATTTCATTAAAAAAATCTTCATTTGTGTTCCGAAGATGAAAGAAAGTCTTACAGGTTTGGAATGACATGAGGGTGAGTAATTAATGACAGAATTTCCATTTTTGTAATAATAATAAAACATTTTATTTAGTAATGCACCTTTCTCAAACTCAAAGTTTTGTGAACTATCCCTATTAGTATGATATTTACCCTTCAGATTCAGATTTTGAAGTTCAC
Source organism: Leuciscus idus (assembly GCA_021554675.1). Taxonomy (NCBI): domain Eukaryota; kingdom Metazoa; phylum Chordata; class Actinopteri; order Cypriniformes; family Leuciscidae; genus Leuciscus; species Leuciscus idus. The sequence continues at coordinate 10,472,836 of CM038625.1, read as the reverse complement.
TAACTAATTATTTATTTGACAGATATTATTGAATCCTTCCTAGCCATCCATATGCATGCATTTGTAATTATTAAATGAGACCACAATAAATACATAGGAAATGAGGTGATTAATCAAGCAGTATCAGATTTCCAGACATGGAAACGTCATGGAAATTAATATCTTTAAAATGTCATTGTTAATCTAGTTTTGTTTTGTTTTGGATTATGCTCAGCAGTGAAATATTTTATTGTCTAAAAGTTGCTAAATTGCACTTTGAGACTTAAATTATAATTTTGTCATATATATATTAGTGTTACAGTACATTATCACCGGATTGATTTCGATACCTGTCATAATCAACTCATAAAAATGTGTAGTTTTAATCACCAGTATGTGTTTTATATGATTCCCTCTGTTTGTCAGGACTTGTCCGTTGCTCTGTACAAGCATTTACTGCACGAGGACGCCTCTGGAAGTGACTCTCCTAAAAGAGAACTGCATCTGCTTGGATTCGACCTGGACCAAGATCTAATCCTTCGGGCACAAAACTCCAACCCTTTCCCCCAGAATATCCAGTTCATCCCCCTGGATATCACGGATGCTCAAGAGAGCCGGGCAGCGCTAGAGGCGTATTTGGGCAGGTTTGTCTGCCCCCGCTTCCACCTGTGCACGTGTTTTGCGGTGACTATGTGGGTGCATCTGAATCACGGAGACGCTGCGTTTCTGTCTCTCCTCTCCAGACTGGCGTCTCTCAGCGAGTTTCTGCTGCTGGAGGCTCAGCCGTGGAAGTGTTACCGCTCTGCTGCGCGACGCTTACGCAAACTGGGCCGCAGTGACTTCGAACACTTCAAGGCCCTTGAGATTCGAGGGGACATGGCTGCGCATGCGAGAGAGCACTTGGAAAAGCAGTGCAGCATGGAGCTGGTGCAGAGTTTCGGTAATACAACCTGGGACAGAAGTCTTCTGCTCTTCAGAAGACGATAATAAAGAGAAACACAGTCAGATAGATATTTTAATCAATCAATCCACAGTCATCTGTGTGTATGTTGACTATGGACTGACTCTGTAACCCTTGTCTGGGACTCAGAGCCACTACAATTCTTTGTAATTCTAGTTACCAAACACAAGGGGGCGCTAGAGATGTTTGCTTTTGCCATGAGTTTGAGGATTTTATGTCTGTATATCTGATGTACGCTTGCAATTAAGACTTTTTTATTATGGATATGGATGTTTGTCCTCAGTAATGTCTTTAATTGTAAATCATTGCATATATAAAAGATTATTTTTTGACAACTTCAGTATTATTATTATCAGGTATTATAATTATAAGTTAGCTTAAAAAGTTATTTTAGCATAAACATTTTATTTTAATAAACGCTATACAACACAATATTTTTGTCTAGTGTATACGTTTTTCTCAGTTCGCTGCATAAATATTATTTCAGCTTTTCTACACAATATTTTAACTGCTCATTTTACAGGATAAAGTTAAAGTGCTTAAACACATTAAGTCGCCATAAGACGTGAGCTATAAGTATAACCCTAAAATGCATTATACTTACTTATAATTAATCCAATGATCGTTATTTATATTAATCCAAGAAATTGTCGCGCGCTTCCCGCCTCCAAGTCACAGAAATCTTCCCGCGCTCTCAGAATTCAAAAACTAACAGACGGACGTACCGGTCTGGTGGCTGTTTGCTTTTTATGTAATTATGTTATAATATATTGTTTTATTAATCAGGACACTTACATTTTAACAAACCAAGTGAAAGCAACAGAAGTACGTGAAACTGAGAAGTTCAGGACGACTAACGGAGAGGAGCAGAGTGTCTCTGTAAAATTGTGAATCTTCGCGGTAAGTAATGATACAGCTGATTTAATTTAGTGAAGTAAGTTAGGCCTATAGTCAGTGTTATACCGAATCGAGAGCTTCGGGGGATACAGCTATTTCGACTGGTGACGTCATTCACCATTTAATATAGGCTTACATGAGAACCACTAATGCGAAATCCCATGAATATTTGTGCAGATTCCCTCTTTTTAAGACATTAAGAATGAAACTGCACAAATGATAAATCGCCTCATTAAACTTCTCCCCGTGTCAGTATGAAACTGCGTGTTGATTGTAGGCCTAATGTTTTTAAATTGAGCAGCAGCCGATGGTCGTGGCCGCTGAGTGGAAGGAGACCTCCGGTTAAACAATAGCGATCTTGCTACTCAATGTTTTTCAAAGGTTGGCTATGTTACAAAGTCAGTGAAATATTAATGTATGGCCACGGCTCAGCCACTTACTCTTACTTTTTCGCTGACACACCAAAGCCTGCGTCCGTACCCGGTACACTGTACGTTTTGACAGCTAGTGAAGTGATATCAAAGAACCATAGCAAAGAACACAGTCTGAACGTAACAGAGAAATGGTACAGCCCAATGGGAAGTGAGGGTTTGAAAATCGTATTTCATTAGATTATTTCCTGAACTGTTGGAATGTGATGGTAATACTGCATTTAAATACATACAATTTTGGATTGGCTAACATTATATTTTATTTAAAAAAATGTCAATACCCCCAAACTATTATTTTCATCCCTTTTGGGAGAGTCCAAGTCTCATCTAGGGGGTCGGACCCCCGTAATTCTAAATATGCCTAATAGTGTAATGGAGGCCAGTTACTAAGAGCTGTGGTGGTAATCTAATTGTCAACTAGCCTATGAGGAGCAATTTAGGGAAGAACAGCAGGTGTATCGTGGCCTTCACACAGTGACATTCATCTTTGATGCTTTTCATCAACAGGATGTAATTTTGAGGAAATTTGGATTTTGTCTGATCAGAGATTATGTTAAACCCTCATTGACCATAATGTGCTGAAGACAGCTCCTCTCCTCCTCTAAAATAACTTTAATTGTTTGGATTACATTAGATATAGCCTAACTTAAGTTACAGTGTTGGTTTTATTTCTGCTATATTGCTCCAACACAATTTATTCCCACAGCTGTTGTTAGTGTATAGGCCTACCATGTCAGTTTCTGATGCCTCGAGTCATTGGGATCAGGGAACATGAAAGACAAATCATATCATGTTTTACTGTCACAGAGTGCACATTGCCTGTAGCCAAATTAAGCAAATTAGGCTATTGGTTACAAATGAGCAGGTTTTACAGGAAGAAATTACTCAAATTGCTCTGTGGAGAATATTTGGTGTTATTTTTCAGACCGTCTTGTTTCTTTCCTGATCAGGACTTTTTTTTTTCTGTATGATTTGTTGATTGATTTTTATTTTAGGTCTTTTAGGCTTTGTTCACACTGCACACACTGTTTTTTATATAACATTTTTTAGGACTGTCCAGTCCTAAAAAAAAAAATGCTCTGCTCTGATTTCACCATTTGAAAATGTTTGTTCATATGGTTATCTTTATGATATCACTATACTCCTATATCACTATGCAGGTATATCTACATGAAATACTGATTTTGCATTAAAAAAGTAAACAATCAGATCTACCAGTTCAAACAGATTAAAAAAATCAGATTTCCAATGTTTGTACCAGCTTGATTCTTGTTTTTTGCTGTTTAATAACCAATAAAATAACAATAAAATATAACTTCTGTTTATCTGAAGAAAGCCGTAAAGTTTATCGGATTGTATTGCAAGAGAAATTGACCACATTTACAGACTTTATCTCACAAGCATTTAATTACATAGAATAAATCATTCCATAATTTCACATTATATAATCATTTAATTTTTTTTTAATATATTGAATATATATGTTTATAATATATTTGAATCACACATAAGGTCTTTGTTATTTCAGAAAAATTCATTGCAGATTACTCTCATTGATTCACAGAAAGACGAAAGAAAACTACTTCTATGTTTAAGGTTAACTGTCTTCGGTATAGTATAGTGTATTTGATCATGGTGAACACTTCAGTGAGTGCTGAATCTGGTGCTGTTTCTGGTCTCAGTAGTCTTGATCAGGATTTTAGGTGATGGAGAGCTGTTCTGCTGAAAACCATTCGCCCCTTTGGAACCTGTCAAACAAAAATAATAATAATATTCAGCTTCCAGATTGTGTATATGAAGTATGAAGGTTTAAAGTGCTGGTAAAGAACATGTTAAAGTCGACATGACATTTTTGACCCATATTTCTTTCATTTTAATATTTTACTGTAATACGGTGTTGAATATCCTCCCTAAAAATCTTAGACAGGCTTGATTTTCTTCCTGGACAATTGATCGTATAGTGTAAAATGGGTGTTTCATACAGGAATGTGTCGGCAAACACTATTGAGGAGCCTTTTGTAGAAGTCAAATGTTGTATGTGTGCACTGTCGTCATTGTTGTAATGAATAATGTCACACTTGTCCACTCAGACTTACTGTAGTTGGGAACAGCCTGGATGTTCACAATGGACTGCTGCCCAATTCTGTGAAAGGTAAAAACAATGAGACGGTCAATATTTATTAATGCAAACACTCCAGTTTCACTCCTCTTAGGTAGAGAACGACACACTAAAATAGGACTTGACATGTTACCTGTCCTCCTCTCCTTCCAGAAGCTTCCTATAGGTGGCGATCTCGATGTCCAGCGCCAACTTGACATTCATGAGCTCCTGGTACTCGCGGAGCTGGCGGGCCATGTCCTGCTTGGCTCTCTGTAGCGCCTCCTCCAAATCCTTGAGACGACCTTTGGCCTCCTTCACACTCATCTCGCCACGATCCTCGGCCTCCGCTATCTGGTTCTCCAGGTTCGCACGCTAAAATGATAGTAGCCTCGTGAGTAAAGGTCCTTGCACACTGAGTCCGAAATTCTCATTCTGAAATTTTCGCACGTCAAGAAATAATTACGACCTCATGTTGTGTCAATCACGTTTACACACTCCCTCCGAAATTTTCGTACATCATAAAAAAATTTGGATCGGGTTAAATTTTCTTGTGTTTTTCGCAAGCATTTTGAGAGGTGTTTTGACAATTCACAGCCACCGAATGACGCATACGACAATTTCGGACTCATATTCGAAGTTTGTTTGTTTATTAATATTAATATTCAAATATTTATTAATAATATTTTGACGGAGATAGCATGGAGTCGATTCTGGACTGCCTCGCCCCCGATTCTTCCTCCTCCTCCTCCACCCCCTCCCCCTCCTCCTCCTCCTGACAGGATTAAACCTGTCAAAATTTCAATGAACCCAGGATAGCAAGGAAAAGTAACCACCTGTTACACAATAAATCACTGTAATAGTCCCAGAAAAATTCAGTTCACAAGGTATATATCCTCACCTGTGATTTAATAACCTCGATCTCGCTCTGCAGACGGCTGATCATGCGGTTGATGTCTGCGATCTCTCCTTTAGTGTTTCGCAGTTCGTCGTTGTACTGACTGGCCTGAGAGGACATCTGATCAAACTGACCAGAGCGAGATGGAAAAACTGATCAGTACACACATTACTGTAATGAAAGATGTTTTAACTAGACTAATTTCATTCCTACTAGGCGTTTATGGAGCTATGGAGAAAAACACCTAGGGTCAACATGTAAAGTTTACTTTCTTAATCCATCTTCCTGGTCACATTGTGAAGGATTACTCATTAAATTTATTGAATTGCCTCTAAAACTACTTTCCCTAGCTAATCGATTCCCAATGTATAAAATCAATTTTAGGCCAATGAGTTTGCTTTTTCAAGTTCAAGTTTCAAGATGTTAAGAGACAAATCTCTTGGAAGAAGTTTGTATTTCGTGTCTACCTTGGACTTGTACCAGGATTCGGCCTCTTCGCGGCTCCTGGCTGCGATATCCTCATATTGAGCCTTGACTTCGGCCACGATATGATCCATGTTGAGGTTTCGCGAGTTGTCCATCTGCACGACGACGGACGTGTCTTTAATGCTGGCCTGCAGCTCACGCAATTCCTGATCCGGAGAGACAAGGCAACGTTATGTGTGTTTGAGGGAGCTTTAGCTCTGTGGAAACTACATTGTTAGATGTGTATTTAAGCACTGTATAGACAAATTGGTTTTGGTATTTGGTTATCCTTATGTGTAGTTCAAGATTTAAAGACAAAAGATTAAAATAATGTTCTTTTGCATACTGTTTTTATCATCTGAAACATGCTGCAACTTATATTCTGAAGCGACTTCTTTACCTCTAGCATTGCAAACATGCACACTTTTGGATCAGTGCTGGATGAAAGGTTTGTGAGCTCAAGTTTATTTGTATAACGCATTTCCAACACTGGTTTTACAAATTTATTTAGGCTTGGCTTTTATAATAAATGTTGATTATAATGAATGCCACTATTAATTATTTTTCTGTTTTATACTTATATTTTTCCTTCATTTGTGTTTATCTTTTTTCTCTCAAAGCAATTTTGACCTGGTGCAACTTGGAGTCAGGTGCAAGTAGTTTTGTGTGTGTGTGTGTGTGTGTGTGTGTGTGTGTGTGTGTGTGTGTGTGTGTGTGTGTGTGTGTGTGTGTGTGTGTGTGTGTGTGAATCACCTCATCGTAGAGGGTCCTCAGGAAGTTGATCTCATCAGTCAGGGCACCAACTTTATCCTCCAAATCAGCTTTCACCAGATACGCAGAGTCAACATCCTGAGGGACACAGTACAGTTTTTTTTACCTCTTCTCGATTGCAACCTTGAATAAATTGTATGTCTTCCTTGGGCATTGAATTAGGCATATCGATATTCAATAGAGCTACATCTTGTAGATATTTAGTATGCAACTTTGACTTCTTGCTACTCTCTGTAGGCCATTGAAAACAGATCTCCTCTAGTGTATAAATAATGCCGCATCCCCACCCAGGCTTTTGTCAGTGGTGATTTGATCCCTCCAGTCTTAACTTTAGCTCTTTACCCCTCCCAAACATCTCATTGTTCCCTCGCCTGGGCTGCTTTTATTGAACGTGTTGTGAAAGTTTAACTTTCCCTGGTCCTAAAAGTTCAGCTTTTTACCTGGAAACCTGCTCTAACCCCGCATCACAATGAGGTCATACTTCTTGGATTGTGTTTCATAAAGTAAAAAAAAAGAAGACTTTTTTTTGGACTTCAGACGTCAAAAGTCATATAAGGATGCACGATATATCGGCCACCATATCGGTATCGGCCGATATATGATCATTTATAATGTTGGCCGATATATTAAAGCCGATAAATAATGGCTTGTTTCCTTCATCTGAGACACTTCAGATGCACTGTTTACCATGATGGTTTTGAATTGCTTGAAATGTGATTGAAATCACTTCAAAAAAGGAAAATAAAGTTCAGTGTGCGACGCAAGTCTGTCATATAGGCTACATCAAATTATAATGAGAACGTTATTTTGTGTTCTTGGGACATGGCTTTTAATGGTGAGATTTTTGGTGATGCCCTGAAAAAGTATAAAAAAAATTGGATTTATATTTATCGGCCAATATATCGGTTATCGGCTTTAAAATATAAAGAAGTATCGGTTATCGGATTTTCATATCGGTGCATCCCTATGGGTAACCAACCTTTTTCAGAATCACAAAGTCGTTCTCCAGGTTGTTCCTCTTGTTGATCTCATCTTCATATCTGAATAAAATACAAAGTGGAAGTGAAAGTTTCTGATGTCTGAGAAAGAAGACAAGTTTAGAAAAGTGTTGAAGAGATTTTGGAAAGATTTATTGTAAATAAGTGATATGTTGTTTTTGATGATAAATAATGAGCTGTGTTGGATCAGGTTGAGATCCATATTCGGTTTCTCAAAAGAAATACAAGAGAGGCTCTCGTCAGAGGTCAGCTATAACATTGGCGCTAGCGTAGATCTAAAGACTTTACTTATGTTTGAAGTCCTCCACCAGACCCTGCATGTTCCTCAGCTCTCCGTCCAGCTTGGTCCTGTCATTGTTGACCACGTCCATCTGTCTGCGCAGGTTGGCCATGTACGCCTCAAACATGGGCTCGACGTTGGACCGACCCGGGCTCTGGTTGTGCAGCAGCTCCCACTTGGTCTCCAGCATCTTGTTCTGCTGCTCCAGGAAGCGCACCTGTAGAGGTACAACAAAAATATATATTTTTTATTTGCATTTAATATTGAATTAATGGCTCCAGTATGGATGCTGAATCTCAGTATTCAATGTTATAAGAAACATTCTGGAATTTTATGCAGCAGAAACCGGCACTTATAATATCATTGTGATCAAAGTAAATGTGATCTTTGTAGACATTGTTCACTCTAAATGTAAATCTTCCTTGAGGAACATGATGAGGTAGGTCAAATAAAGTGGAGCTCTGTTACTAAAGTCCTTCTCTACAAGTTTTCCTGTCATGCTTCTGCAAGAACAGAGAGGGAAAAAGTCCACTTCACTGCAAAAAAATGCTTTTCTTCTTTAGTATTTTTGTCTTGTTTCCAGTCCAAATATCAAAAAATTCTTAAACCAAAATGAATTTACTAGATAAGTAAAATTACATAAGATATTATGTCTTGTTTTCTGGGTTAATAAATAAAAATTAAGCGAGTTTTTGCTTAAAAAAAAAGCTACATTTTCTGCCAATGGGGTAAGAAAAATTATCTTAATTCAAACAGAAACAAGATTATTTTTCTTACCCCATTGGCAGATAATTTTACTTTTTATAAGCAAAAACTCACTTAAGAATTTTTTTTCCCCCAGAAAACAAGACAATATTTGATGGCATTTTACTTCTTTAGTAAATGCATCTTGATTTAAGAATCTTTAGATATTTGGACTGGAAACGAGACAAAAATACTAAGTAAGAAAAACATTTTTTTGCAACTCCAGTAAGGTGGTGATACAACTGCACATATTGTTGGCAGATTAGAGGTAATATAAATATAGGAGTTGCATGCTTTTTAGGTCATTTGTGAAGTAAAATAGTTTTTCTTTTTTCTTTAAGTATTTTGTGGGGGGGTTCACGTTTTTTTAGGGAAGAGTGTTTTATGTTGAATGGATATTAATGTTGAATGATGGATGTTTTTGGGTGGGTTGATGTTGCAGCAGTTCTCTCATCCAAGACAAATTCCTCCTACGGGAGACAATAAACAGTACCTTGACCTTGATTTTAAGAGTTCTTCCTTGAAAGTTCTTCACTTCACTGCACATCCTGAAAGCTTGTCCGCTTTAATAGATGCCCACCTTGCCAGGATGGACTCATTAACAGAGTAACATGACTCCACATTAGCCGTACTGTAACACTCCGGAGAGTAGTGGCTGACCTAGATGGGTTTCTGCGTAAATCCTTAAATTCAAGCACTTTAAAAGCCGACCTGAGACCCGTGTTGGAAGACCCAGCCCTGCCCCGACCCACAACAGTGACTTGGTTGTACTTCAGTGCGATTGAAGTGTCGATTTCAGTCCGGCAGGCTCCTGGGATTCGGTTGCATTGTCCTCCGGCACACAAAAGCTTCCTTCATACTCACTGGGATAGTGCTGTCTTCAGTGGCTTGGTCAAATATGACCTGCTTTTTATCAGGTTTCAGGCTTCAGAGAAATGGGTCACGCTATAAACTATCGTTTATCATACCAAATCACCTTTCGTTTGGAGGTTTCTGCTGCAAGAGATGTTGATCGTATAAAAACTATATCAAAAACACTAATTTTAACCCCTACTTTTTAACTGAAACTATATCAATCTCAGGGAACAAGAAACCCAACTTTACCTTATCAATGAAGGTGGCGAAGCGGTTGTTCAGGGACTTGATCTGGTCCTTCTCTTTAGTGCGCACCATCTGGATGTTGGGGTCGATCTCCAGGTTGAGAGGCGCCAACAGGCTCTTGTTGACGGAGACACTGGCCATTGGAGGCCCCAAATATGCCGAGCTGGTGCTGAAACTTGGAGCGGATGCTCCCAATGAGATCCCACTTAAACTGCTGTAGCCGAAACCTCCCATCCTCACGGAGCTGCTGGAACTGATGCGTTTGTTTCTCAGACTCATCGTTGGGTAGTGGCGAGAGAAACTGAACTGATGTTTCAGATGAGAACAGGTGGGCAGACCTGAGCACGACAGGTGTCTCTCTCTGTGTGGAGAGGCTGGGCTTTTAAACTCCAACCAGGATGGGGTGGAGAGTTCCTATTGTGGGAAAACCTGTTTCAGATTGGACACACTGTCGGCTTTATCTGAGCTCCCGGATCGGCAGTGAACACACACACTCTCTCAGTTTCTCTTTCTTACTGTTTCACTGTTCTCATATAGCATCTAAATGTTTAATGTGGCCCATGTCAACAACATTCCCGAACTAACTGCATGCCCTAATAAACGCATTTAAAAAAAAAAAACAGTCCTAATATCATGTATTTCATGTATGCATTTTATTAAAACTGTTTTGTATTTTAGGGCCACATTAACCAGAAATCTTGAACTTGTGTGCATAAGTTTCAGAAAGATGACAACTATCAAGATAACAGTATGATTTTATGATTTGCTTAAACAAAATATGTTAATATAAAGCTAGAATCAAGCTTTTTGGTGCGTTTTAAATAGCAAAAGCAATGTATTTCTATGCGAGAAAAACCATGCTATTCTTCCCTCCAGCAGTCGTCTAGTTAAACTAAGATAGGTTGAGCGCTCCACCTACTGGAAAGACATTTTACCTGCTTTGTTGTCCATAATCTTATCCATCTTCATCTTCGCTCTCACCCTCATCAACTGGCAGATGTGTTTTATACCTTTTTTTAAGTGCTATAGAAAATGTGCCAATCATAATATGTGCAGATATAGTATGTGAATTACTATTGCATTCTAAGTGCATTACAAAATAATGCAAAAATACAAATATATTTAGATAATTCTAACTCTTTTCCTTGCAAAAATAATACATTTGTAATCCAACATGCCTGGAATGCCCTTACTATTGCACAATGTTGCCTTGAGGCAACACAGGTTTTTTATTTTATTTTATGCCCTCTCAAACATGTTATGTTATATAATGTGAAGTTCTTGAAAATACTTCTTTATTTAGTAGTGAAGGTGACTCGTATTTTTTATGTGGGTGATGAACTGGATGCAAAATAGTGAAAAATGCACTTTTCATCTGAGAAAATATGGAGCCATGTGCTGAAGCAGCCACAAAATGGACCCATGAAAGTCACTTGACCACTGTTTTTGCACTTTAATTGATTAGTATTTGAGTTTTCTCCCCTGAGATAGGTTTGACCAAAATGTTGGTGTCTCATTTTATTAAAAATAAACTAAAATAGACTATGTTGCCTGGAGGAAACACTGTACCACAGTGGGTTAAATTAAAGGCATGTTGAGTCTTTTTTTAGTTGTCGTAGTTTTTTCTCCTTTAAATAAAAAACCTATTAGCCTATTGCTTATCTCTGTAGTGCGCCTGCTGCTCATTTTAATTTAAATTAAATCAATCTTTAACAATGTCATTATTGTTAGTTCGATGCACCCCGCCGCCTATATCTCTTGACGCCTATTCTTGCGAGGAATCTAGCTAATTATAATGACTATAGGACTGATAACCCTCACATAGGTGTTGCGTATAAGGGAGGGACACTTTTCGTCTAAGTTCCCGCTGTCTGGCGTTTGACCAATGAGAAACCAGCATATTAAGACGGACAAGTAAAGTAGCCAATGAGAGCGCGGTTACTCTCTCAGCGGGACCGTGTCTTTCTGAGGGAGATTTATTTTTCTGCTGCTGAATTTCCTTTTGCGGTGAGTGCTTATGAGAATGGACCTAATAATCGTTAAGGTCGAGGATGTAGACGGTATCGAGGAGGAAAATGACGATACAGTTGAAAATGGGGAATCGTCCGGTAATAACGGGGAACACGACGAGACGATTGAATTGGGAGATTCTTCTGACGAAAGTGACGCTTCCACCGTGGATTCCAAAGAAGACTTGCTCGATAACCTGGATCTCGTGTTGGACCAGTAAGTTTACACACTTTTTAAATTTGAGAGTTTATATAAGTACTTTTTATATAATCTAATTTTATGAAGTTTTCAAATAATTTGATTGGAGATAATATGGCTTGAGAGGCAGAATATAAGAACATTTAACTCTTTAATGACCACCACCTATATAAATGTTTAAATTATTCCAAACCAGTGGTTGTCGAGATATATGTTTGAATTAGTAAAGGAGAAAAAAAAATATGATCAATTGAAATAAATGTGTTGCTAATTTGTATTAATTCATTTTATGGAACAGTAAGTTTACACAATATTTAAATTGGAGATTTTTTTATATATAAATACTTTATATATAATCGAATTTTTGTCAATTTTCTAATCATTTGATTGGAGCTAAATAATATGGCTTGAGGGACAGATTATAAGAACATTTAACTCTTTAATGACCACATATGTTTAAATTATTCCATACCAGTGATGGACGAGATATGTCTGAATTAGTGAAAGAAACAAAATAAGGATCAATTTAAATAATTAAAAAATAATTCACTTTATGTAGTGACTAGACATTTTAATGCCCTCATAGACTGCAGTTAATTCTTTCTATTGCATGTACATAAAGCATGATATTTACCTATGCTGTTAATGTAGTAGGCCTAACTTTAAGGTACATGTTAATTTGTATTAATTCACTTTATGTAGTGACTAGACTTTCTAATGTCCTCATTGCAGTGCTTTTTTTTTTTTTTTTGCATATACATAGAGCATGATATTTACCTAAGCTGTTAATGTAGTAACTTTAAGAAATACAGGTTTACGTTTGTACTCAAAGATAATTATTTTATGTATGTGCATATTAAAACGTGCCTGTAACTATATTACAGCTTTTTATTTTGTATTTCTTTAGGGATTTTTTATTAGAGCTGTGCTCACTGTGGCATAATAGAAATTGAATATGATCATTTAAACGCAGATGTAGTTAATGTTAAAGACTTTCTTTAGCAATATAGGTATAAAAATAAATACAAACATTTTGTATGAAAGTTTCATTTTATTTGGTAATTTTTCATTTGTAAATGTGGCATGTTGTATTCTTGCCTCATGCAACAGGTTTTCAGATCCCTCTGATGATGATGTTGATGATAATGTTGATGATGCTGACTGGAATCCAGAAGTCACTCCACGAAAGAAGAAGAGAACCGGTCTGTCTTCAGTCTCACCATCTCCAGCAAAGTCTAGCAGAACTGCTTCACCTGCTTCTGTACAAAGTAAGAAAGGGAAAGGTAGGAAAAGCAAAGTGAGTCGATCCCTACCTTTCTCCATCTCAGAAGACAAGTGGAAAAGTGCAGATGAGCCTGACATTGAGCCGACTCAGCCAATCTTCAGACCTAGACTAACGCCCGGCGTACAGTTGGTCTCCAATGCATCATGTAGTCCTCTACAGTATTTTGAGTTGTTCTTTTCAAAATCTGTCATGCGGACAATTCTAGAAAATTCTAATGCATACGGGGCCATGCGTCATGAAGAAAGGAAGAAGCCATGGCAGGACATTTCTGTAAAAGACTTCAAGAGATTTCTAGCAGTGGTGATTTACATGGGTTTGCTGAAATGCTTCCAAATGACGGACTATTGGAGGAGGTCAGACATCTACAGTCTTCCATATCCTCCAAAAATCATGACTCGTAAATACTTTGTTCGCATATGTGCGGCTCTCCATCTTAGTGACCCCAAAAAGGATGTAGAGAATGACGCAAAGAAGGGAACACCTGAATATGACCGTCTGTGTAGGATCAAACCGCTGTACCAGGACATTAGGGACGCATGCAGAGCCTCTTTTCATCCCTTTCAGAACATCTCCATTGATGAAAGAATGGTGGCATCAAAAGCTAGACATGGTCTCAAACAGTATATGAAAAACAAACCTACAAGATGGGGGTACAAACTCTTCGTACTGGCAGATTCCCTCTGTGGCTACACATGGGACTTCTTCATTTATGAGGGAAAAATGAATTTAGAGCAGAGCAAAGGCATTAGTTATGATTCTGTCATGATCTTGGCAAATGCAAGGTTGTTGGGTTCTGGCTACAAGCTGTTTGTTGACAACTTTTACACCAGTCCCAAGCTCTTCAGAGACTTGCTCGCTAAGAAGATCTGGGCTTGTGGCACTGTTCGAGCAAACCGCATTGGCCACTCAAAGAAACTGGCTCCTCGTGGCAATATTCGCTGGTTTCGGGAAGACGACCTGCTGTTTGTTGAGTGGAAGGACAAGAGGGATGTGCTGATGTGCTCCACCTTTCATAAAGCCTTTAATGGAAACACCATAAAGAGGAATGTGAAAGGAGCCGATGGAGTTTGGGCCATTCAAGATTTCCCAGTTCCAGCTGCCGTGTTGGACTACAACAAGTAAGTAGACTTTAATCAGTGTTAATTATGCCTTTTAAATGACATGTCTTTTAATACATTTTACTTTCCTTCCAGGCACATGGGAGGAGTGGATCTGTCTGATGCGCTTATTGGATATTACACAGTTCTACATAAAACAAGAAAGTGGTATCGGTCCTTTTTCTACCACTTTATGGACATCGCTGTAGTAAATGCCTTCATTTTGCACCAGCAGATTGCCAAGATAAAGAAGCAGAAGCCTTTGACCCAGAAGCTCTTCAGGGAGGCTCTTGTTAGAGAGCTCGCAGGAACGGGCCCTGAATATACCTCTGACCGAACAGGATCGGCTCGTTCTACTGGCTCCCACCTGCCCAAGTACCTCAGCGGAGACAGCACAGTCGGAAGACAGAGATGCAAAATATGTCATAGCAAAACTCCAGTCATGTGTGCGACTTGCGAGGTGCATTTGTGCTTTGTTCCGAAGCGCGACTGTTACAATAAATGGCATGAATCAGGTATATCTGATGAGTCTGACACAGAGTAAAACTTAAAGAGCAGTTCATGTGTAGACAAGTCCAAACTGCCAACCTAAACACATCAAGGTATAAAAGCATTATCAAACTTTGGAAATAGAAAGAAATGCAACATGAAACTAACAAGCCGTTGACAATGACTAATGGCATTTGAGGCTTGTAAATTCTGATAAACTGGAAATATCATAAAACATTAAACTTTTAGTAGAAATGGGTCACACTTAGGGTTGTTCAGGGACTTGATCTGGTCCTTCTCTTTAGTGCGCACCATCTGGATGTTGGGGTCGATCTTCAGGTTGAGGGGTGCCAGAAGTCTCTTGTTGACGGAGACACTGGCCATTGGAGGCCCCAAATATGCCGAGCTGGTGCTGAAACTTGGAGCGGATGCTCCCAATGAGATCCCACTTAAACTGCTGTAGCCGAAACCTCCCATCCTCACGGAGCTGCTGGAACTGATGCGTTTGTTTCTCAGACTCATCGTTGGGTAGTGGCGAGAGAAACTGAACTGATGTTTCAGATGAGAACAGGTGGGCAGACCTGAGCACGACAGGTGTCTCTCTCTGTGTGGAGAGGCTGGGCTTTTAAACTCCAACCAGGATGGGGTGGAGAGTTCCTATTGTGGGAAAACCTGTTTCAGATTGGACACACTGTCGGCTTTATCTGAGCTCCCGGATCGGCAGTGAACACACACACTCTCTCAGTTTCTCTTTCTTACTGTTTCACTGTTCTCATATAGCATCTAAATGTTTAATGTGGCCCATGTCAACAACATTCCCGAACTAACTGCATGCCCCAATAAACGCATTTAAAAAAAAAAAAACAGTCCTGATATCATGTATTTCATGTATGCATTTTATTAAAACTGTTTCATATTTTAGGGCCACATTAACCAGAAATCTTGAACTTGTGTGCATAAGTTTCAGAAAGATGACAACTATCAAGATAACAGCATGATTTTATGATTTGCTTAAACAAAATATGTTAATATAAAGCTAAAATCAAGCTTTTTGGTGCGTTTTAAATAGCAAAAGCAATGTATTTCTATGCGAGCAAAACCATGCTATTCTTCCCTCCAGCAGTCGTCTAGTTAAACTAAGATAGGTTGAGCGCTCCACCTACTGGAAAGACATTTTACCTGCTTTGTTGTCCATATAAATAGTTTGAAAACTGTGATAGATGTTGTGCTCTCCTTTTTGTTTTGACACAGATATTTGAATCTCATTGTCAAAACAATGTTGTTATATATGGCTTTAAATGCTGTAAATGATCATATTAACATTTAGCTGTCAAGTGTGCTTCTGTTATCAGATGCTATTGTATTTTGTTTCATTTTGCTAAGAAATTCCACCTAAAATACATATTTACTTTTTATAGAAAGGCATTTGGTAATTTTGCATTTAATATCTGTTTCCATTTTGTATTTATGTATATTATGCTAACAAAACCATGCTATTCTCTCCTCACACTGAGACATGTTGAGCGCGCCACCTACTGGTAAGCTTTTTGTTTGCTTTATTTGAAGTCTTTGCTCTCCACATTGTTTTGCCACAGATATTTGAGTGCAATTGTTAAAACAATGCAATGCTGAATGTTGTTATATATGGTTTTAAATGTTATACATCATCATATTAACATTTAACCGGTTATCCCTCTATGGTGCGTAGTATGATATCAATGAGGAAAAAAGGTATTTGTGGTGTTTTTCCTGCTTAAAATTGAACACTATAACAATATCAATAAACATTTTCATCATTTTTTTTATTTTTTTAAGTTTGTTGCCTCAATGCAACATTGTACCACAACGGACAATTTTAAAACATTTGACATTTTCATGTAGAAAAAATAAATATATTTATTGAAAACGTATATATTTCTTTAACAAGATACTTGAACAAACACATTTATCCAGTTTTTAGCGTATTACAAATTTCATATTTTATAAAAAATAACATTTCATATCCAGCTGTTGCTCTTAGGCAACATTGTACCATCGTAGACAAAAAAATATAACTATACTATCATATCATCAAGTTATCATATCAATCATCTTCATCTTCGCTCACCCTCATCAACTGGCAGTTGTATTTTATACCTTTTTTTAAGTGCTATAGAAAATGTGCAGATCATAATATGTGCAGATATAGTATGTGAATTACTATTCTTATAAGTGCATTACAAAATCATGCAAAAACACAAATATATTTAGATAATTCTAACTCTTTTCCTTGCAAAAATAATACATTTGTAATCCAACCTAGTATGCCTGGAATGCCCTTAATATTGCACAATGTTGCCCTGAGGCAACACTTTTTTTTTTATGCCTTCTCAAACATTTGATGATAGCCTATATAATGTAAAGTTCTTGAAAATACTTATTTACTTAGTAGTGAAGGTGACTCGTATTTTTTATGTGGGTGATGAACTGGATGCAAATTGGTGAAAAATGCACTTTTCATCTGAGAAAATATGGAGCCATGTGCTGAAGCAGCCACAAAATGGACCCCTGTAAGCCACGTGACCACTGTTTTTGCACTTTCATTGATTAGTATTGAGTTCTTCTCCCCTGAGATAGGTTTGACCAAAATGTGGGTCTCATTTTGTTAAAAATAAACGAAAATAGACTATGTTGGCTGGATGAAACACTATCATAGAGGGTTAAATTAAAAAAATGTTGAGTCTTTTTTTAGTTGTAGCTTTTTTTCTTTAAAAAAAAACTAAAAACTATTATTGCTTATCTCTGTAGTGCGCCTGCCGCTCAAATTTAAATTAAATCATCTTTAACAATGCCGTTATTGTTAGTTCGTTGCACCCCGCTGCCACTATCTCTTGACACCTATGCTTGCTAGGACCACCCACTGACTAGTTTTTAAGTTTAATCTAGCTAATTATAATGACTATAGGACTGATAACCCTCACATAGGTGTTGCGAATAAGGGAGGGACACTTTTCGTCTAAGTTCCCGCTGTCTGGCGTTTGACCAATGAGAAACCAGCATATTAAGACGGACAAGTAAAGTAGCCAATGAGAGCGCGGTTACTCTCTCAGCGGGACCGTGTCTTTCTGCAGGAGATTTATTTTTCTGCTGCTGAATTGCGTTTTGCGGTGAGTGCTTATGAGAATGGACATAACCCTTACGGTCGAGTGTGAAAACGGTATCGAGGAGGAAAATGACGATACAGTTGAAAATGGGGAGTCGTCCGGTAGTAACGGGGAACACGACGAGACGATTGAATTGGGAGATTCTGACGAAAGTGACGCTTCCACCGTGGATTCCAAAGAAGAGTTGCTCGATAACCTGGATCTCGTGTTGGACCAGTAAGTTTACACACTTTTTAAATTGGAGATTATTTTATATATAAATACTTTATTTAATTTCAAATCATTTGCAGATTATAAGAACATTTAACTCTTTAATGAACATCTATAAATGTTTAAATTATTCCAAACCAGTAATTGTCGAGATATGTCTGAATTAGTGAAGAAGAAGAAAAAAGAATAATCAATTTAAATAAATGTATTTTTAATTTGTATTAAATCACTTCATGTAGTGACTAGACATTTGAATGCCCTCATAGACTGCAGCTAATTATTTCTATTGCATACATAGAGCAAGATATTTACCTATGCTGTTAATGTAGTAACTTTAAGGTACATGTTTTACGTTTGTACTCAAATATAATCATTTTAAGTATGTGCATATTAAAACATATGCCTGTAACTATATTACAGCTCTTTATTTTGTATTTCTTTAGGGAATTTTATTAGAGCTGTGCTCAATGTGGCATAATGGAATGTAACATGATCATTTAAACACGAATATAGTTTATGTTAAATACTTTATTTAACAATATAAGAATAAAAATGAATAAAAAAATGTACTATCAAAGTTTAATTTTATTTGGTAATTTTTCATTTGTAAATGTGGCATGTTGTATTCTTGCCTCATGCAACAGGTTTTCAGATCTCTCTGATGATGATGTTGATGATAATGTTGATGATGCTGACTGGAATCCAGAAGTCACTCCACGAAAGAAGAAGAGAACCGGTCTGTCTTCAGTCTCACCATCTCCAGCAAAGTCTAGCAGAACTGCTTCACCTGCTTCTGTACAAAGTAAGAAAGGGAAAGGTAGGAAAAGCAAAGTGAGTCGATCCCTACCTTTTTCCATCTCAGAAGACAAGTGGAAAAGTGCAGATGAGCCTGACATTGAGCCGACTCAGCCAATCTTCAGACCTAGACTAACGCCCGGCGTACAGTTGGTCTCGAATGCATCATGCAGTCCTCTACAGTATTTTGAGTTGTTCTTTTCAAAATCTGTCATGCGGACAATTCTAGAAAACTCAAATGCATACGGGGCCATGCGTCATGAAGAAAGGAAGAAGCCATGGGAGGACATTTCTGTAAAAGACTTCAAGAAATATCTAGCACTGGTGATTTACATGGGTTTGCTGAAATGCTTCCAAATGACGGACTATTGGAGGAAGTCAGACATCTACAGTCTTCCATATCCTGCAAAAATCATGTCTGGTAGAACATTTCTTCGCATATGTGCGGCTCTCCATCTTAGTGACCCCAAAAAGGATGTAGAGAATGACGCAAAGAAGGGAACACCTGAATATGACCGTCTGTGTAGGATCAAACCGCTGTACCAGGACATTAGGGACGCATGCAGAGCCTCTTTTCATCCCTTTCAGAACATCTCCATTGATGAAAGAATGGTGGCATCAAAAGCTAGACATGGTCTCAAACAGTATATGAAAAACAAACCCACAAGATGGGGGTACAAACTCTTCGTACTGGCAGATTCCCTCTGTGGCTACACATGGGACTTCTTCATTTATGAGGGAAAAATGAATTTAGAGCAGAGCAAAGGCATTAGTTATGATGCTGTCATGATCTTAGCAAATGCAAGGTTGTTGGGTTCTGGCTACAAGCTGTTTGTTGACAACTTTTACACCAGTCCCAAGCTCTTCAGAGACTTGCTCGCTAAGAAGATCTGGGCTTGTGGCACTGTTCGAGCAAACCGCATTGGCCACTCAAAGAAACTGGCTCCTCGTGGCAATATTCGCTGGTTTCGGGAAGACGACCTGCTGTTTGTTGAGTGGAAGGACAAGAGAGATGTGCTGATGTGCTCCACCTTTCATAAAGCCTTTAATGGAGACACCATAAAGAGGAATGTGAAAGGAGCCGATGGAGTTTGGGCCATTCAAGATTTCCCAGTTCCAGCTGCCGTGTTGGACTACAACAAGTAAGTAGACTTAAATCAGTGTTAATTATGCCTTTTAAATGACATGTCTTTTAATAAATGTTACTTTCCTTCCAGGCACATGGGAGGAGTGGATCTGTCTGATGCGCTTATTGGATATTACACAGTTCTACATAAAACAAGAAAGTGGTATCGGTCCTTTTTCTTCCACTTTGTGGACATCGCTGTAGTAAATGCCTTCATTTTGCACCAGCAGATGGCCAAGATGAAGAACCAGAAGCCTTTGACCCAGAAGCTCTTCAGGGAGGCTCTTGTTAGAGAACTCGCAGGATCGGGCCCTGAATATACCTCTGACCGAACAGAACCGACTTCTTCTACTGACTCCCACCTGCCCACGTACATCAGAGGACACAGCACATTCGGAAGGCGGAAATGCAAAATGTGTCCCCACAAAACTCCAGTCATGTGTGAAACTTGCGAGGTGCATTTGTGCTTTGTTCCGAACCGCCACTGTTACAGTGAATGGCATAAATCGGGTCCCCGTGAAGAGTCTGACACAGAGTAAAACTTAAAGAGCCGTTCATGTGTAGACAAGTCCAAACTGCCAACCTAAACAAATCAAGGTATAAACGCATTATCAAACTCTGGAAATAGAAAGAAATGCAACATGAAACTAGCAAGCCGTTGACGATGACTAATGGCATTTGAGGCTTGTAAATTCTGATAAACTGGAAATATCATAGAAAAGAACATTAAACTTTTAGTAGTAGGTGTAGTAAGTAGATGTAATTGGAAATTGACACTTTCTTTTGCTCCCAGTTTTATTCAGTTGCACTGGAACTATTTTTAGGGCTTTTGCATCGTCCGTCCGATGTTTTACCATTGCAGAATTGTGCCATTTAGTACCGATCCAGATTTATTGACACAGTTATGGTTTCTTTGTTCATTGTGGTGCTGCAAAATCAGGATTAGAATGTATATGGGCAGTTGTGAGCGGATAAATCCAATCTACCATTGTGGTTCTCCTAAACACTGTTAGCTAACTTGCGTTTTGTAATTGTATCAAAATGTGTTCTCATGGAAATGCTATTGGTACCATTACCTGGTGTAGTCTGATCTCTTTGACCTGACTGTGGGAAAAGTGCTTAATATCAGTATTACAACTGTAGACATACATTTTATATCCTTGTGTATAATATTCTAAAGTAGTCTGGTTTGAGTGATATCTGTACTTTTTGTAAATTGTTGAATGTCATTAAACACATTTTTTATAAACTGCCCTTTGAGAATCACTTTTTTTGATTTGATATGTAAATAGGCATAGTTTGTTGAAAAATATTGTTACAAATTCAGAAATGATCCATCATTAAAATAAGCCTTTTTAAAAACTTTTTTTAAATGACTGAATTTGTTAAAGGTGCGGCAGCTATTATTATTATTTATTTATTTTTATAATGAATGATGTTACACATTTGCTGGGATCATAAATCTTTGGACTTTGTGAACAGGGATCAGCAGCATGTCTTTCACCATTGGCTTAAATTTTGATATTGCTCTGTGACCCAAATAAGTTCTTTTTAATCACACAATTATAATATACAGCGTTTGTACATATGGCTTATTCTGAATGCTATTTTTTTCCATAGTTGAGAGACTTTCCTACTAGTTTAGAGGTATAGGTTTTGCAATTCTTCGGTAGGCATGTTCATTCAAAAAGTCCTGAAGTGTATAAAAAACATGCCTTCGGGAAATAAAAAAATAATTGCGCTTTATTTCAAAATATCCAATCAGGACGACCAATCCCGGTGACGTCCAGTCAAGGTATACCTGTTGTTTCATCTGGAGGCAGCTGGCCAATAATATGATGATACAATCATGATAGACAAGAACAACAGCGAATAGAAGAGCGATCTCGGTGGTTAACGGGTTAATGTCATTATGTAGTAAATCACCGCATGGTGTTTGTGCTCCACTTGCTGTAGAGATTTGCCGTAGCCTATTATCTGCGACTTTCACTCAGAGAGATCTGCATTTAGAGATGGATGCATGCAATAAGGAGAAGGTTGACAGGGTTCTGGACAGCTCGGAGGAATGTGTTAACAGCGGTGAAGAACAAGACGAGACAGAGGAATCGGATTCTTCATCTGATAAAGAAAGTGTCGCTTCTTGCGTGGACTCTGCAGTAGAGGAGATATCCATCGATTGTTTAGATACCGTTCTGGACGAGTAAGTTAATGTATATTTCCACAAGATCGTCATTATTATACGAAAATAACCTGTGCTTTTGCATGCCAACATCACAAATGTATCAATGAATGAATGAGAAGTTAATTGAGCCGATTTATTTTAAAGTAGCCTAATGTACACTGTTTAGCCTGTTTTGCGTACAACATGTTATCCCCTGGGCTCTTACTGAGCAACAGATTTACTTGTCAATTGACCAAATAGTTTTCTTTTAATTCATATAATTTTAAAAGCAACATAAATTAAATTGGCTTAGCTTGACGATATGTTTTTAAAAGTGGACTCCAAGCTTTTTTTCCAGTTCATTTTAGTAGTGACAAGGTCTCAGCCACTTTAACTTGTGTTTTGTAACACTGTCCAATTTTGTTTAATAATAATAATATTGTTGATTACTGAATTGTATTATGCAATATTAATGTGGTGTTGTTTAATATTATTTTTCATTTTCACGCAGCATTACACTGCAGTTAAACCCGCGACTTTATTCACATAAAGTAGCCAATTTCCGCGTCTGTTTTGGGTGGTGTTTTTTCCCCCTTCTTGTTTTCCTTCTTTTTCTTAATAAATATATACCGTTTTGAAACGGTGTCAATGTCATACAGTAGATTTGCACGTGAATGTTGTGTGAACGTGTTGTTGTTTTTCCGCATCACGGAATCAGAAAAAGACAAGCGCGTTTGTGTGGATCGAGATTCACCGTGCTTTGTCCTGTCCCTGGTGCTGGACCCTCAACAACAAAGATTAATAGACCTTATTCACAGCAGCTCCATCTCTGATTTCCAATAGAAATGAAGGCGAGGCTGTGGGGGGTTACCAAACTCCATTTCAAGTCTGTTCATTAGGCGCCCATATTTGCAACGCCTCCGGGCAGCTATTTCGGGCATCCAAGACCAAGCCCTATTCGAATGGGGGAATCCAGAAATCTTAAAAACTGCTTGCCTAACTCAAAATTAAAAAACATATTTCAAATCAGCTACAAAATCTGACATAATCTGTCCCATAAATGTTGTTTTATGCTCAAATGAAAAAGAAAAAAAAAACATATATTTTTAAAATAAAAATTATAAAGAAATAATTATTAAATTATAAAAGAATATTTAAGCCATTGCGCATAAAATCCTAAACGCGACTGTCAGGTTACTATGGGAATCAGAGCTTCTAACGGCAGCTGCAGTGAAGCTGCGACTTTACCGATTAGCGATTGGCTCTATTACTTTGAAGGCTGGATGTATTCCGCCATTTTGCGCGTTGTAGTTTCTCCCATTTATAAATAATACGAGGGAACCGTCTTTATAGTCTTTGGTTGTACTGTTCTTTATTTTTTGGGATTGTTCTGCTGACAAAACACTGCACAAACATTTTTGATAGAAATTTCAGTAGACAATCTCCAGACAACATGAGCTGTGGAAAATTATCAATGATCTATGAGCTTTAAAGCTTTTTACAACAGATGCTATTAAACACAGTAAGTCTGTCCCTCACAGCCTCGCTGTCATATCTGTCATGGCACTGCTCTGAATGAGGTAGAGACAACCACACCTGAAATGGGCGTGTCAGAAATTCAAAATGTTTATTGTACTCACTCCAGTTCCAGGTTTTTTACAGCTTTTCAATTTTGAATGCATTGATGTATTCCTGAAGTAATTTATCATAACATGAGCCATGTCTCTTTGTTTGAAGGCAAATTATAAGTTAATTAAATATAGAAATATATAAACAACAAAAATCCCTTCAGTTTTTGTAGAACAATCTAGATATAAATACATTAACACAGTATTCATAAATGTAATGTAACTCATATTAAGTTGTAGAAAATAAGATTAATTCAGCATGAGTCTTTTTTTAGTGTTTCACATTTGCTCTTGGTTATTAGTGTAGTACGTTTGTAATATATATTTTTTCTTTTCTTCTTGAATCATGCAACAGGTTTTCAGATTATGATGCCTCTGATGCTGACTGGAATCCAGAGGTCACTCCACGAAAGAAGAAGAGATCCAGTTTGTTTTCCATATCACCATCTCCAGCAAAATCTAGCAGATCTGCTTCGCCTGCTTCTGTACAGAGTAAGAAAGGGAAAGATAGGAAAAGCAGTGTGAGTCGGTCCCTACCTTTTTCCTTAAGCATCTTAGAAGACAAGTGGAAAAGTGCAGATGAGCCTGACATTGAGCCGATTCAGCCACTCTTCAAACCTAGACTAACACCCGGCCCACAGTTGGTCTCCAATGCATCATGCAGTCCTCTACAGTATTTTGAGTTGTTCTTTTCAAAATCTGTCATGCGGACAATTCTAGCCAACTCAAATGCATACGGAGCCATGCGTCATGAAGGAACGAAGAAGCCATGGCAGGACATTTCTTTAAAAGATTTTAAGTCATTCCTAGCACTGGTGATTTACATGGGTTTGCTGAAATGCTTCACACTGACGGACTATTGGAGGAAGTCTCACATGTACAGTCTGCCGTATCCTGCACTAATCATGTCAAGTAGGAAATTTATGTCCATCTCTAAAGCTCTCCATCTTAGTGACCCCAAAGTGGATGCAGAGAATGACGCAAAGAAGGGAACACCTGAATATGACCGTCTGTGTAGGATCAAACCGCTGTACCAGGACATTAGGGACGCATGCAGAGCCGCTTTTCATCCCTTTCAGAACATCTCCATTGATGAAAGAATGGTGGCATCAAAGGCTAAAAATCGACTCAAACAG
The DNA here is from genome assembly GCA_021554675.1 of Leuciscus idus. Lineage (NCBI taxonomy): Eukaryota > Metazoa > Chordata > Actinopteri > Cypriniformes > Leuciscidae > Leuciscus > Leuciscus idus. The sequence goes on along the minus strand of CM038625.1, from coordinate 10,447,935 downwards.
TATATGAAAAACAAACCTACAAAATGGGGGTACAAACTCTTTGTACTGGCAGATTCCCTCTGTGGCTACACATGGGACTTCTTCATTTATGAGGGAAAAATGAATTTAGAGCAGAGCAAAGGCATAAGCTATGATGCTGTCATGATCTTAGCAAATGAAAGGTTGTTGGGTTCTGGCTACAAGCTGTTTGTTGACAACTTTTACACCAGTCCCAAGCTCTTCAGAGACTTGCTCGCTAAGAGGATCAGGGCTTGTGGCACTGTTCGAGCAAACCGCATTGGCCACTCAAAGAAACTGGCTCCTCGTGGCAATATTCGCTGGTTTCGGGAAGACAACCTGCTGTTTATTGAGTGGAAGGACAAGAGAGATGTGCTGATGTGCTCCACCTTTCATAAAGCCTTTAATGGAGACACCATAAAGAGGAATGTGAAAGGAGCCGATGGAGTTTGGGCCATTCAAGATTTCCCAGTTCCAGCTGCCGTGTTGGACTACAACAAGTAAGTAGACTTTAATCAGTGGTGTAAAGTTTGTGTGTGTGCCTTTTAAATGACAAATCTTATTCTTTTCATTCCAGGCACATGGGAGGAGTGGATCTGTCTGACGCGCTTATTTCATTTTACACGGTTCTACATAAAACAAGAAGATGGTATCGATCCTTTTTCTACCACTTTGTGGACATCGCTGTTGTAAATGCCTTCATTTTGCACCAGCAGATGGCCAAGATGAAGAACCAGAAACCTTTGACCCAGAAAGCCTTCCGGGAGGCTCTTGTTGCAGAACTCGCAGGAACCGGACCTCCATCTGCTCCTGCACAAATACGCCCGATTCCTACGACTGACTCCCACCTGCCCAAGTACATCAGCGGGGACAGCAGTATTGGAAGGCGAAAATGCAAAATATGTACCTTTAAAACTCCAGTCATGTGTGCGACTTGTGACGTGCCATTGTGCTTCGTTCCCAAGCGCGACTGTTTCACTAGCTGGCATGAACCAGGTAGTTGTAGCGAGAGTGAGGAAGAGTAAAGTTCTGGGATTTTGAGTGTAGTTTGGACTAAGGTCAATATGTTAAGTCCAATTCACTTTCCAAAACCGATAAATGAGAACAAAATCAAACACAAGAATAAACAATACTCAATAATAATAGAAGTGCAGCATAAAAGTTGCATAATAGTTTGAATCAAGTGTGTTGAGAGAGAAAAATGAGAAGAATAATACAAAGTCCTTCTAGTCGATCTTTCAATTGCATTGCACGCAGCAGCAAACTTACAGCGCAACCAATAAAATGGGATCTGTTACTGATTTTTCTGTCCTGAGACTTGAATCAGTGTAGTGACTCGGGTCCGGATTACACCTGGTATTAAGATGCGTTTTGGTAAATCAGATCAGAAGTAAACGAGGAAGACATATTCCCGTTTACACCTGGTGTTTTATTTAAACTTTTTTGTCCACTTTAAAAAATGTCTGTCTTGTTTCTTCAAAGGGACGATTGATGGGTGGGTAAATGTAGTTTTTTTTCAGAACTTTTGATCTAATGGATTAAAAAAAGCTTGCGCAATTTACATATGAACGCGAAGGGAGACGAAGGAAAAGATACAGAGAGCAGCAGCTTTATTTTCTACTCTGACAGACACAAGATCAGTGGAACGCTGTGAGTGAGTGTTAGAAATCAGGAATGGTGAGAGAACATTGTGCTTTAAACCAAACTTGTGTCTTCAGAGTTTAAATACTGTCTGGCTAGAGCTCTTCCCATAATGTTACGCATTAGGTCAGTTGGTGGAGAGGAGACGATCTTTAGTGGCTGTTCGAACGCATTCGACCACATGAGCTTCTACACTACGAAAGCAATCCGGTCGAAAGTGGACAAGCTCAAAACATTTTAGATCCCGTTTTACTTGTATTTAGCGTCGTCCACTTGTGAACTCATCGACCAAAACGCATCTTAATACCAGGTGTAAACCGGGCCTAAATGTTACTTTACATGGTAATTTGCTAAAAACATGCAAATATTTGGTACTAAACATGAAACAATAGTATTTTTTTGGTTAGTAGGTAGTATGAATCTTTCTTCGAGTAATAGAGGAATCAGTAATGGAATCACTAACAAAGCAATACCTTTAAATTAATCGTTAAGTTCTTTACTATTCCAATTGCTATACTAATTTTCTAAATGTTTTGAAATAGAAGTAACATTTAACACTTTTTTAAAAATCATCCCATTAATCGTAACACCTCTTTTTCACTCATAACATTTCTGCTTTATTCATGTAACATTACAACTTTAATCTTTTAATTGTACTAGATTCTCATTCCATTAATAGCTGTTGTAAATAGAGCTGACTCATGCCTTCATTTCTCCATTGCTGTTTATTTTAGAGTATATAAAATAGTAGGGGGATAGTAGGGGGGTAGTAGGGGGGGTTAGAAGAAAGGAAGGTTAGGGAAAGTTAGTGACAATTCAGAGGAGTTTATAAACAGCATTGATGAAGAAACAGATGTTCATCGATGGACTTGATCCCCTCCTAGATTGGTGAATTTATACACATTTTTACTAACCTTTATTGAGAGGCCCTGCTTCTGCATGCCAAATTAATGTTTACGTTCTCTTTTATGTTTCATCTCTCCTTGCATCTTCCTGATACTAAGCCGACTCAGCTGATCTTAAGACCTGTCTAAACAACTGGCTTGCCGTTTCTTACAGTTTTTTCAATTCCTGTTTTCAAAATGGACAACTGTAACATGCATATGGGGCCAGATGTCCGAATGGAAAGAAGCCATGCTGGATTTATGAAAGACTTTAAGCCTTTCCTGTCATTGGTGATGAACTATTGGAGGATGTCACACATCTACAGACTTCCTTTTGACCACCTATAATACGGTCTACAAAATGATGGTACCAAATGGATTCATTGTTACCAAAAAACATTTTTCTTGCCCATTTAATCTCATTTGTGAGTGCTTAGGAAGGTTGCTTGATTCCTTGCTGAGGGTAAGTGGATTGCAGTAATTGATCTTCATTTGGTAATGCTTAGCTTCACATTATGCTGAAGCTAATGTCACTAACTGATGTTTCCACAAGCCTTGTTAAAGGCTTAAAGTGTTAAAGATTTGTAAAGTTTTAATGTTTTCAATTTTTCAATTAGAGTTCGCTAGAGGTGCACGAGGCATGATTATTACACAATAACAATGGTCTGGTATTTGCTATCGCATGTTTGCCTGCCAATTCATGGCTTGAACGTGAGTTGTCTCTTTGTTAAAATAGTTTTGTTGCTAGCATTTTAAGTTGTTTTCCAGATGTGCAAACACATATTTACTAACACATTTATTTACGCTCTGGGCATGAAATTATAAGCTTTTGTTGGACAAAAAAAAATGACATTCAATAAAAAAGTTAACAATTTATTTCGAGAAACTTATGAGCATTAATTCTTGTGAACTACAAAAAAAAAATCAGTTCTTTTAAGCCCTGATTTTTCCTTATGAAGAGGTAGCATCTCTCCTTCGGGAGAGTGATGTTTCAGATCCCATACGGTGTGCAGTGGCATCCCATCATGCTTTTTATTTCTTTGTTTTGGTTTTGGAGGTCTTAGTTTTGGTTTTGGCGCTAGTCTTTGCCGCAGACTTCTTCTTCAGACTCACTTCCACGGGATAATGATCACTGATCTCCAGGGCCTGCCATAGATCAATCATATCAATATATTATTTACTTTATACCACATTAAAAAAATGTAAATGCATTGTGACGAATATACTCACCATTTCCTCTGAAAGTTTGTAGGCTTCCTGGAAGTTAAAAGGCTTCGCAGATTTTGGCACAACAGCTTGTAGCATGTCTTCTTTATACACCACAATTCTAGAAAAATACTTGCCATCAATATTTTCCAAAGCTTAACATGCAGATTGACCTCCCATTTTATGCATTTAGTATTCTAGTTACATCTAAGATATGATTTGCTCATCTTTTAATCATAAGTGATATAACAGTTTTAACACTTTTAATCATAAAGTGACATACTCTAAAGGTGCGGTCACATTTATCATTGTTCAGTGAGTGTTTGCAGGCGAAATCCAGTCATTTCAATTGGAATCCATTGGGAATTTGGTGTGCGGGCGATAGATTTCACCTCACAGATTTCTCTTATGTTCATGTTTGTCATGAATTAAATTTGCCGCACTGACCAACAGAAAGTTGATAGTGACTCCTGTGTGAACTGTGCTTTATGCATCACTATACTACCCAGCAACCACTAGCCGTCATTTCACCGTCTAGGTTAACTATAGGCCCAATATAGTCCGGCTATGAGTAACCCACTTCTAAAAAAATAACCTTGAATTTGGTTACATGTCGTTTTTGCAAAAAATAACTTGCGAGATGTATGATATTCCATCATGTACGCAAAGTAAACAGTGATTACAAGGTGTTTGTAGACAATTAATCAATGTTTGGTTAAACTAGAGTTTACATGTGTGTAATATTTAGACAAGGATTGCATTATTTCCACATCAGATACATTCCCTTGAGTTGTGTACATTCACATATTTGGCAGACGCTTTATCCCCCAAAAAAACTTGCAGGACATTCAACTATACATTTTATCAGTATATGCATTCCTTCTGGAATTTGTTATGGTTGCATAGTGTTAAACTCACATCCGTTTCCCTTTTGTCTTTGACGTGCAAAAACACATCATATAGTTCATCCAGTTCCTTCTGTGAGTCTTTGGGTTTTGTGTGAACAGGAATCAGCACTAAATCTTTCATTTCTTCACTCTTTTAATTTCTTTGTTATCTAATTGATGACTAGTCTATTCTTGGGCTATGGTTTAGACCTCTATTAAATTTTCAAAGACAGCCCAAATTTTGCCTTGTTTTAGCCTAGACGTCTGTGTTTGGATGGCTATTAGACGTCTTTTAAATGCAAAATACCTTGCTGGGTATTGACGGTAGACAGTGGATCTTTTCGCTGAAAATGTCTAAACTGGGAGCGATTATTGAAAATAATTCTGTATTTTCAGCTTCAGAATCATGAATATTGGGTTACCAGCACAAAGTCCAAGCCTATTCATTTCCATCCACAATGAAATGCCAATTTAGCATTTTAATCAACAGTGCATTTTTTGTTAACCTTTTACCATATGTCTTGGAGTATCGCAATAATATCGTATCGTGAGTTCAGTATTGTGATATGTTTCGAATCGTGACATGAGGGTATCGTACACCCCTACTGATTATAATTGGCTCTATTTGCTTTATCGCATTGCGATGCGCCACTAGCATCCAGTGTAGACAAGGTTTAAGGTGCATGGAGGTTATGAATTCTGTATTTTTAAACAGGCTAGCAGATGAAAGGTGAGTAAATGATTGATGTTTCTCCGCCTCACCTGTCGTAGGTGTGGTCGTTGGACTGTATTACTGTTGTGTCAACATCGTCCTCGATCAGCCAGTGGAAATCGGCATCACTGCGGATTCTGATGCCCTTCATCTTCTTCTTGGAGACGTAGGCGCCGTCTGCATTGAAGTCTCCAAGGATCATGACGTTCTGTAGGATGGAATGTGTGAGTTGTCTCTCAAACTCTAATCAATGTTTGGTTAAACTAGAGTTTACATGTATGTAATATTTAGACAAGGATTGCATTATTTCCACATCAGATACATTCCCTTGAGTTGTGTACATTCACACATTTGGCAGATGCTTTATCCCCCCAAAAAAACTTGGCAGGACATTCAACTATACATTTTATCAGTACATGCATTCCTTCTGGAATTTGTTATGGTTGCATAGTGTTAAACTCACATCCGTTTCCCACTTGTCTTTGACGTGCAAAAACACATCATATAGTTCATCCAGTTCCTTCTGTGAGTCTTTGGGTTTTGTGTGAACAGGAATCAGCACCAAATCTTTCAGCACTGGAAAAAACAAACAAAATAGACTTGGAATGGGAGTGCAGGTTGTTCATGTGATTCAACTCCTGAAACATTGGCAGTCATGTAGGAATGTGCATTATAACATTATATTGAATGGGTGAATAAAACTTAAATTTTGGTCTGTTTCTCAAATGAGTTGTATGGACCACTTTTATGGTGGTTTTACATTTGTTGTTGAAATTTGAAAGCGCCAGTTCCCATTCATTCCCACATGAGGGTGAGTAAATGATGCCGGAATGTCTATTTTGAGAGAATTTTTTATTTAAATTTCACTTGAAAATGCATGTAATCTTAGATTAAATCCATGTTCTCACGGGGGGCTTTTTAGTCTAGGCTCTAGAGTTGGTCCAGAAATTAAAGTGTATTTGTCCAAAGTTTAAAGGGTTAGTTTGGCCAAATTTTTTTAATTCTGTCATTCCAAATCCGTAAGACTTTTGTTCATCTTCGGAAAACAAATGAAGTATCTTAATGAAATCTGAGAGCTTTCTGTCCCTCCATTGACAGGCTACGCAACTACCACTTTGACGCTTCAAAGAGTTCATAAAGAAATCGTAAAACTAATCCATGTTAACTGAGCGGTTTAGTCCAAGTTTTCTGAGGAGGTCTGATCGCTTTATATGATAAAGTTTGAATTTAGGTGATAAACACCAATATTGTTGATCAATTCTGCCATTTGCTGGTTGTGAATCCAGCCTGTTTTGAAAAGTGGAATAAGAGACCCCAACTTATTTATATTAGAGTCCCCTGCTCACCCTACAAATATTATTTTATGGCAGATTGAGATGCACAGCTTACATTTATACCATATATCAAATGGCAAAATGAGAGGCCCCAACATATGCAAACATATTCCATGCAAGCACATCCCATTCTTCTTACAGGCCTACACAGACACACATACTCAGATGCATGATTATAATAGCCGAATAAAAATGGCTATGTTATACTTAAATCTTTATATTCTGATTAATAAAAGTCGTCCACAAAACGTGCTGCGTAACACGAGAATGAACCTCATTGGTGTATGTGGAAGAACATGCTTGAGCTTCTGTTTACCACAACTGATGTGTGCGTTGATGGATGTTTAGCCTATTTGTGAATAAAAGCCTAAAATAAATCTGTTTTATTTGGACTAAACCGCTCGATTCATATGGATTAGTTTTACAATCTCTTTATGAACTTTTTGAAGCGTGGTAGTTGCGTAGATGTCAATGGAGGGACAGAAATCTCTCAGATCTCATTAATAAGATCTGTTACAAAGATGAACAAAAGTCTTACGGGTTTGGAAAGACATGATGGTGAGCAATTAATGACAGAATTTTCCGTTTTTGGGTGAACTATCCCTTTAACAGAAGCTGATTACCTGTGTGTTTACAGTTGAAACGCAGAATGAAAGGCTCTCGAGAGAAAGCGTCCTCATCGCCCTCTTGATTGTCTTCATATTGGTACGTGTCGACCAGTTCGGCCTCGTCTTCTCTAATAGATATGAACGAAATAGTTTTGTTGGTGCCATATGAATGACTGTTCATAATTTTACCCCAGTTTTTATTCTGATAACATAATTCTGATACTTTTCCAAGCACTGTACCTGTAGAAACAGACAAACTGCTCCTTATAAAGAGTGCGTCCCAGCCTGGAGCTTCCCACCATAGTGAATGGACGTTTCTTATTAGCACTGTGGGAGAAACGGTGAGTTAAATTTGGGTTGAATTGAGATAGTGACGATGAAGTGAATCTCTGACTGTTCATACAGACCCGGTGCTGTTGAGCTCCTGCAGGAATTTGGCTATAGCTTTTCCCGATTTGTCGACCACCTCCAGCATAATGATTATACTGTACCGAGAGAAGATCTACAGGGAAACAGGGTTGAGGTCTATTTGCTTTTACTATGTAATCGTCTTGAACAGTCAGATCATAAACTCACCTTAATGAGATATTTCACAATGTTTTTGTCTGACAGCTTGCTGGAACCCATCCGTCTGATGTTAAAAGATGCGATCTTCATGGTGTCGACCTATAGAAGACCAGATAAACAAGTTACAGTGAAATGAGTTTTCATGACCACAAACTCTTCAAACTGGCTGCATGTTTTCAGGTCTGTTTGGTCCTTCGTGCCAACTCTTAATCATTTCTATACCGTTTTCCTGTCGTAAATCGTCAAAGGAAGTTTAACAGACAATTCAAGGATACATTGTACGCACACAGGAAAGACCTATAGTTTACAAAGAGCTGACATGGCAGTTAATGCAGGAACACAGCAAATGCGACAGAGACAGAAAGGGAAACCACAACGAGTTTCATTTTGAGAATTTGAAAACAAAATGCACTCCAAACAATGCAGGTTCATTTGATTGAATAAATTATAATCTAAGAATTCAAGTTAGCTCCAATGCACCGCAGTATTAAAATAAAAACACCATATTAACACATTCAAGGATCTTTTTGAATGTGATCACATTCTATAGCTTAACTTTAAAACTTTAAAACTTTTTTAAATCTGTTATAGATCTATATTAAATACAAGTAAAGTTTTATATACGTACATTTATTTTAATATAAACAAACAAACTTGATAATCAGCTCTTACCAAAGCTGCTTTGTTTACTATGAAGTCTCGGCTTGTCTTCCTGTGTTGGCTGTTAGACAGCTAGTGAATAATTAATGACCGCTCAGCTCATTTACAAACAGGCCATGCCTACTTCCTCTATACATCAGATAAAGTTTCTGTCGCACAGATGTCTCGTAAAATGGAGAATTTGTGGTGAGGCCTCACTAATTGTTTCCAGCATGTATAGAAACATGTAAATGTATAGCAGGCTTGACTGGAGGAACCCGGATAGGCTTTTGTTTTTGACAGGCAAGTCGAGCGCCTTTTTGAATGAATTTACATATCTGAAACCCCACCCATCAAGATAATGGTGCAGTCCAGGCTCAAACCGGCAGAATATGTTGTCTAACACTTGTTGAGAATATGTCTGATAACACTTTATTTTACAGTGTCTTTGTTACATGTAATTACTGTAGTAATAATTATAAATGATGAATAATTACATGCAATTAACCCTAAATCATACCACAATCCTAACCCTCTAGTAAGTACATGTAGTTAATTACTATTACTCAGTACTTAAAGGTGCTCTAAGCGATGTTGGGTGACGTCACTTCTTGTTGACGTTCAAAATATTGTCAAACAAAACGGAGGCTAGCTCGACCCTCCCTCCTCCTCATCCCGTCCCCTCCCCCTCCCTTCCATCCTTCCTGAATCAGTCATGAACTATTTAGAAAAAACAAACTGGATTTACCCTGTCCAGCAGAAACAGAGCCACCTGAATGTCGGATCGGGAGCCCTTCTGCCGCCTCCTTTTGAACGCTTTTCCGATGTAAATTCGGGACTTCACATTCCTTCTCCTTTTCCCTATTCTTTGTTATTTGTTCATCGGAACGTCGTCTCTTTGGTCGTGTGTCGGCCATATCAAAATTCTCAAGAATATACAATTTTAACGTTAGTCGTTGTTAGGACATCTCTCCTCTCGCTAACTCCCCTCTTCATGCTTCTCTCTCCTCCACCCCCCACACCCCCCTTCATGTGCACGCGCACTAACCCCCCAAACCCCACCCCCAAATCATTCTGGTCGGTTATTGGCTGGAACACTGTTTGTTATGTTTCGTGGTCCAGGCTGGGCCAGTTTGTTTTTCTTGCCGTTTGTGGAGCCTGTGGTGTCTACAGAGATTGCAGTTTTTTTACAGTGTGTTCAGGAGACAGGCAGCTAGCGGATAGTGAGGAGATGTTTGCTGAATTTGTTGGCCTAAAAAACGCTTAGAGCACCTTTAAATGTATAATTACACTGTAACATGGACACCTAAAAATAAAAAGTAACACTGTTGTTACATGTACTTACCTTATTAATAACAACAGTATATTATGCATAATTACATGCAACTATCCCTCAACCAAAACCTAATCCTACCCTAACCCTAAAGGAAGTACATAAAGTTAATTATCACTCAGTGCTTAAATATATAATTACACTGTAACAATGACACCTTAAAATATAGTGTAAACAAATAAAGTGTAACATGATGTAAAATGGTACTATCTATCTATCCGCAAACCTGAATAAACAACATTTCCCGCCATTTCCCTGTTGATTTAATTTTTTTACCGTAAACAGACATATCGAAAACCTGTTGTGGGGTAAATGTTGTTTTTGGCTCACCGATCTTCACTGTAGTTGCAATGAAGGAACTGACTGCATTCAAGCGGGAAAAACAACACAGCGCCTGGATTGTCTGGACATGAAATCCATCCCAACGACAGTTATGAACACAAAGAACCTGTCAAGTTGAATGTAACATCTACGGAATGTAGAGAAGTATTTCACTTCATGTTATCATTTAACCCAACATCCACTTTAACCAATGTCCCCATTATCTACGACCTTCAACTGCAGAATTTGTAATGCAGTTTCAAAAACAAGCAACTTCCTGCTACACCTGACTGACGGATACATCCTTCTTTGCTTTTTCTTTCTTAGTAGATTAACGACCATGCAATGATTTCTCCTCCTTCAAGTGTAATTTTAAGCCCTTTGTAACTCACCTGTACTCTTTAGCTTCCAGCTTCCGAGTGAATGTTTGCCCAGGGGGAGGAACTGTTTTGTTGTTTCGAGGGATGTCCAGGTTGGGGCTGCGCCAAATCACTCTACTGGTTCCTGCGACCAGCCAATCAGGTCACAGGTGTCCAATTTTAAGGTGTCCTGCTGTTTTTATGAATCGCCACAGTCCATTTCTTCAGTGCATCTTCGGACCTGTGCTTAAGTAAGTTGGGTTTTGTTCTTTGACTACTTTAAATCCTTAACTTATTTTGGTAACACTTTATTTTAAGGTGACGTTGTTACATGTTACTACATGTTCTTACTAAAGTAATAACAGTAAATTATGCACAATTACAACTAACCCTAGCTGCAAGCCTATATTAAGTACATGTAGTTAATTAATATTACACAGTACTTATTTAAGTACAATGTAACTGTCACCTTAAAATAAAATGTACATTTTTTTTATTTTTAATTGTTTAAAAGGTGTCTGGAGAATCTAATCTCAGCATCTCAGAATCAAGCAAGGCTCTTGCGTTTCAAAATTTGACTGTTTTTATGATCCTACTATGTTACTTAGAATTACATTTTTTGGAATGTAACATTTTTTTTTAAACAACACACATAAAAGGTTCTTGTTTTTCAAAATGTGACTTTTTATATTGCTAATATGTTGCTTAGAATTAAATCTTTCGAATTTTAAACTTTTTTTAAACAACACTCACAAAGGGTTCTTGTTTTCCAAATTTGACTGTTTTTATATTGCTAATATGTTGCTTGGAATTACATTTTTGAAATGTAAACTTTATTTTTTTTTTTTTTTTTTACAACACTCATAAAAGGTTCTTGTTTTTCAAAATTTGACTCTTTTTATATTCCTAATATGTTGCTTAAAATTAACATAGTTGGAATTTAAACTTTTTTTTTCTTTCAAAACAACACTCACAAATAGGAGTCATGTTAGTTAAGCCCCTAAACTTGTTTCGGCTTGTGCGGTGTTGGATGAGATGGAATGTGAAAATTTTTTTTTAAATGTTTCTTTTCTTCTAAATCCATGACTGGAATCTATACATCCGCCATCATCATTAATAAGGTTTTGGGTGGTGTTGTCATGTCCATGACAGATGGTCTCGCGAGTGCAGATTGAATTTAAAGGCGGTTTTTCTTCTTTGAAGTTCGGCTAAGCAATGTCTGAGAGCTGAAACTAATTTCTGCCCCATTCAGAGAGCCATTGAGAAACCCTCCGGGCACAAAAGAGCCCAGACACCAGCTCCCCCGACACCAAGACCCGGAAATAGTTTCACACAGATCTGCTCTTTCTTGTCCGGCAAACTGTGGTGATTTCATCCTGTTGCATTTGTGAATGAGATTCGCATTGAAAGTCCATTTCCTTCTCAACCTGATTAAATTTACGCCTTTTTTGATTTAGACAGGATTAAACACATTCTAAGTGTCGTTCGACCATTGAGATGAGATTATCTTGTCTGGTGATCTCTCTGTAAACTGCTTCTAAAACAGGTTCTTTCACTTGTCACTCATGTAAAAAGATTAAAGAGATCGCAAGAACTGAACAAACAGGATTTTTCACAATATTTCTTGACAACTGCATGATTAAGAGTCTAAAGGCCATGATTTCTCATTCATTTGTATTCAAGCGTCATTATAAATATAATTGCCTGATTATCCACTAATGTTGCAAATCTTTTATTTCATGTTTAACAGACATCATGAAGGTCGCTTCTTTCAACATCCAGAGATTTGGGAAATCAAAACTCTCTGATCCGGCCGTGCTGAAAACCCTGATCAAGGCAGTGTGATTTTACTATCATTCATTTGATACAATTTAAATGTTTCTTTTGTTTAAATGACAGATGATTTAGTTTTTAGTTATCGGTAATAACCCTGATCAAGGTGACGCCTGTCCACACCTACAGAAAATATAAAGAGTCACATATAAATATATCCCATTTGACAGCGAACTCCCTCTTGGATGAGTCTATAACATATCCTAAAGCCTAATAATCCTTCAAGGGAGGAGTGGCATGTATGAAATAATTACTTGTATTTTTGCAGATAGTGTCACGCTATGACGTTATCGTCATTCTTGAGGTGGTGGATTCTAGCGGAGCTGCAGTGGATAATTTTCTCAAAGAGCTGAATAAGTGAGTCAAACAGGTGTGTTTTTCATGAGGAAAAAAACACATTATTGCATGACAGTAGTAACCATGACTGACCGCTCTTCAACAGGTCCAAAAATGCAGATCCTTACAAGATGGAGATCAGCACACGCCTGGGAAGAGGCAATTACAAAGAACAGTTCATGTTTCTTCACAGGTAACGGTGTCATTTTGAAGTTACAATAGACCATTAGTCAGGGTAGAAAACACCTGAAAACAAACACCCAAAAACATTCCTATCTTGTTCCTATGGAAGCTTGTTTCCACCACAAAAGAAAAAAAGAAAAAAGGTAATTGCGAAAAAAAAGGTAATTATCTCACAATTCTGACTTTTTATCTCAGATAATATAAAGTCGCAATTGCGAGACATAAACTCGCAGTTCTGAGAAAAAGTCCGTCTTTTTTCCCCTCAGAATTGGACTTTATAACTCGCAAATTGCAAGTTTATATCTCACAATTGCGAGAAAAAAAGTTAGAATTGCGAGTTTATTTCTTGCAATTGTAAGTTTATATCTCACAATTTATTTATTTAGCAGTTTATTTAGCAGGGACGATGCAGTATAACATTGCTACAATTTCATGCAGCCGATGCTCTACATATAAGCTTCTAGCCAAAGGCTAATTTGCAGCCCCAGTCCCTGGTTAGGCTAAAAAAAATAAAAAAAAAATAAAAAAAGAAATAAAATAAAATAAAATAAGCAACCAAGACTATATACAACCATCAGTGTTCACATATCTGCTTTTGTTTGAACCACTTTTTCAGTTTTGTTTGAAAAATATTCAACTGTGTTTGCATTTTCAATTCAGCTGACAAGCTGTTCTATAACAATGTACCTTGAACTGTAAATGTAGATTGTGCAAATTTAGTTTTTCTCTGTGGTGCTATACAGTTCTGTGTAGTTGCACCTCTTGTAGCGATCCCCCTCTGTTTTGATATTAATTTGCATATAACTTTTGGCACAAGATTATTTAAACATTTAAAAAACATTTTAATAACAGATGAATTTATAAAATTTTCAAAACTAAGCAAACTATATTTTTGTAAAATGCTACAGTGATGCCATCTGGTTGGTTTCTTAGCCAGGACTTTTAATGTTTGTTTATATAAGGATCTAACAGGTTTAATAGTCAGTTGAGAAACCTGACTCCAGACAGTCACACGGTAAGATAAGTGTGAAAAAATCATTGCATGCATGTATAACTTGGCTGCTTTTAAGGATATATATGGTCTAATCATGTAAAAACAATTCAGATTTGTTTTGATTGTTCTACATAGCTTCTTAACATGCATATCAAATTTCAAATGAGAGTCTAAAATAACACCTAAATATGTAAAATTATTAACTGCACTCTCAGAAAAAAAAGGTACAAAAGCTGTCACTGTGGCGGGTACCTTTTCAAAAGGTACACCTTTGTACCTAAAGAGTGCATATTAGTCCCTCAAAAGTACATATTGAAACCAAACTTGTACATATTGGTACCAAACATGTACATATTAGTACCTAAATGGTACATATTAGAACCCTTTTGAAGGGTACTGTGACAGTGACAGCTTTTGTACCTTTTTTTCTGAGAGTGTGTTTCAATTTCCTTTTGATTGATCTTAATTATAAAACCACTCATTTCCTTCTTTCTGACTGAAAAACACATTGAGACAGTTTTTGTACAATTCAGGGTCAAACAACTGTTCTGTAACCACTGTGACACACCAATCATTTCATTTGTTAATATTTCTGCGGCTAAACTTGGAGTCTTTGCAGATACATAAATGACTGTGTCATCTGCATATAACTGACATTTTGTTTGCTTACAACAGTTTGGAAAATCATTAACATATAAGGAAAACAACAATGGGCCCAAAATTGACCCTTGAGGGAGACCCATATTATTATTTCGTAAAGCTGATCTTGAATTATTAATTTTAACACACTGATCTCGGGATTCTAAATATGATCTAAACCAATTCATTGCCTGCTGAGTGAAGTTAAATAACTTTAATTTGTGTAGGAGAATTTCATGATTCACAGTGTCAAATGCCTTTTTGAGATCTAAAAACACTGCACCTACTACATTACCTTTATCTAAAGATTCCTTAATAAATTCTGTGAGATAGCAGTTTGCCATTTCTGTTGAATACTTAGGCCTAAAACCAAACTGTTTAGAATAAAGTAAATCATGTTTTTCTAAATAATTGATAAGTTGTTCTGCTACCAATTTTTCCAGAAAAATTGCAGGAAGAATAGAAATTGGTCTATAATTCTGAACCTCATCAGCTGATCCTGCTTTGAAAATTGGAGTTACAATACTAGTTTTCCAATTCAAAGGGAATTTATTTTCTCTAACTGATAAATTTATCAGATTTACCAAGGGCTTTATCAAACAAGCACTATATGTTTTTACAAATGCAGTATCCATTCCAAATATATCTTTAGCCTTTGAGTTATTCAGTTGATTAATAATTTGAAGTATCTTATGTTCATCAACCTCAGAAATATGAAAGGATGAGGGTGTGCCATTTATTACATTTTGAGGTAGTTGTATAGTTTTAAAACGCATAGCAAGCTCTTCCACAGACTGAATAAAATATCTATTAAATTCATTGGCAATTTCAGTACTTAATCTACCATTTATGTTCAGCTCCACTAAAGGTTTTCTTTGTGTACCCTCTCTTTTAGAAAGTTTATTTATACACTTCCAAAGAGATGAGCTATTTCCTCCTGATTCTATAAGCAATTGCTCAAAATATGCAGTTTTTGCCTTCCTCATATCACTAATTACTTTATTTCTTAATGATTTAAAATGTATAATATCTGTCTGTGTTTTTGTAAGCAATGACTTTTTCAAAGCTATATCTCTCTTTTTCATTAGTTGATAGATATCTGGATTTAACCATGGTAGAGATGCATTTTGTCTACATTTTAGCGGTTGTGTGTATTTTTGAATATTTTTTTCAATAGTTCTCATCACAGTTTCACTGTTTTTGTCCAATTCACCAATTTGTAATACATCATCCCAATTTATGTTTTTCATATCATTTTCAAATTTTAACATTTTACTCTGAGGAATACCTACTTTTCCTGGTTTAAAGATTTGATGATAAATTATTCTGCAAACGTTTCTTTGTTAATTTCCTAACAACCAGGATCATGTTATGGTCAGACAAACCTGTCAAAAGATTATATGTTTTTATTACCCGTTCAGGTTTATTTGTAAATACCAAATCAATAAGAGTTTTACTTGTTTTTGTTATTCTTGTTGGTCCTTTTATTAACTGGTTAAATTTATGTTTTGCTATAATTGATTTCAGTTTTTGCTTACTATGTTTGTCTGACCAATTTATGTTAAAATCTCCAAATATAACAGTTTCAATACGCTCATTTAAAAATAACGCTCATTTAAATTGTGACTTTATAACACGTAATTGCATAAAGTTGCGTAATTGCGACTATATCGCGTGATTCTGACTTTAAAACTCACAATTGCGAGTTTATACCATGCAATTCTGAGAAATAAAGTCAGAATTGAGAGAAATAAACTCGCAATTGTGAGATAAAAAGCCGTAGGTATCTTTTAAAATGTTTTAAGAAATTTCTAGGAAGATTCTTTTAGGTTGGTTATTTTTGTAACCAAAAACTAACCTTTCCAGAACATTTCAGGGAGTTTTTTTTGTGACGTAAAGGGAAAGAACATTCCCCATTGGTTATTTGGAGGTATTTCTATAACCAAAAACTAAGATTCCCAGAAAGTTCTTGGTTTGCACTGCATAAAGGTCCTAGATCATATGATTTTCAACATTTTTGTCTACTGAAAGTTTTTTGGAAAGAATTGGCATGCTGTTAAACAACAGTACAATCCCTAGACACACTGTACTTATATCCCTCACAGTTTTCTTCCATGTCAAAAATTAAATATGGCGCTACCTTAAATAAGGTCTGTATGTCTGCTATGTCCCATGAATAAACACATTTGGACACTTGAACACATTACTTGCACTATTTACCTGTAAATGGCGCTTGTTTTGAATTTGGGGAAAATTGCTGTTTGTTTGTTTCTATTAAAACAAATGTAAGTATATAAAACTTTACTTGTATTTAATAGATCTATACAGATTTTAAAAAACAAAACTATGGCGTTGGCACGTTTACATAGCCTTAAAGGCACGGCAACCAAAAAATAGTCTGTTTAATTTTTTACAGATTAGAAGGTGATACAAGGTTAAAATATAGCAATATCCCCACTTAACTCAATGATCTGTTTTGATTATAAAGGATCAGCAATGGTGGATTTGGTTGGGTCTTACCAATACAATGACAAACAGCCTGGAGATGAAGATGCTTTTGCAAGAGAACCTTATGTTCTGCGATTCAAGTGTCATAAAACAGGTAAAGTACAACATATTATCTCAGTGTAACGTCATGAACGTGAATCTGTCAAGTTTAGAAATCCATTTTTCCTGTATTGTGTAATCTCTTAAATCCCATTTGACAATCCAAACAACTGAAACTGAAATGTCACAGGCTGAATTGCATTAATCTCTGGGACGGGCTTTGACAGAAGGCGTTTATGAGGATACAAATGACTGTAATTATTATTAACTGTGCTCGTGTCTCGGCAGTATTGGAGGATTTGGTGCTGATGCCGGTCCACACAAAGCCTGAGGATTCAGTGAAGGAACTTGATGAACTGTACGACGTGTTTCAGGATGTCAAGAAGAAATGGACGACTGATGTAAAACATAACCTATAATACCTTTATGACAATCAGCCATTGGCATTGACATTAGAGAGTCAATATACTGTATGTGACCCTGGATCACAAAACCAGTCACGGCAATAGCCAACCCATTGCATGGGTCAAAATTATAGATTTTTCTTTTATGGCAAAAATATTTGGGTATTAAGTAAAGATCATGTTTCATGAAGATTTTTTGTAAATTTCCTACCATAAATATATAAAACATTTATTTTTGTGAGTAAATGCAGCACAATCACGAACATAAATGGAGAACTTTAAAGGCGATTCCAGATGTTCAAATAGTTGTATCTCGGGCAAATATTGTCCTATCCTAACAAACCATACATCAAAGGAAAGCTTATTTATTCAGCTTCAAAAAACTTACCCATGTGACTAGTTTTGTGGTCCAAGGTCACATATTTTAGGCAATGAGAAGCCAAGCATTGTTGATTTTATAAAATGGTTACAACATAATACAAAGTTTGTAACATAAAAAAATATATATTTCAAACATGTGCTTATCTTTACAGAACATCATGATTTTGGGGGACTTCAATGCAGATGGTAGTTATGTGTCTGATAAAGAGATGAAAACAATCCGCATCCGCAGTGACAAAGACTTCCATTGGCTGATCACGGATGACGAGGACACCACAGCCAGCACACGCAACGACAACACTTATGACCGGTACATAATTACACTGTACAATACATATAAATTATGATATCATTGTTATTAATAGCACACGTTCATGCACAGGATTGTGGTTTATGGAGACGATATGCTGAACGCTGTTGTTCCAAATTCTGCGAAACCATTCAACTTCCAGAAGGCCTTCAAACTGAAAGATGAGGATGTAAGCATGAATTATTTATTTATTTATTTTTTTTAACTTACACCACAGCTTATCTAATCATACTTACCATAATACATGAATTATTAGCCTACTATATATTTAACTTGCATTATTTATTTTTTTCCGAGGACTGGTTTATAGTAAGTTACTAAAACAGATTTAATGTCTTCACAGACACTGAAAGTGAGTGACCACTATCCAGTAGAGGTGGAACTGAAGAATAAACGTAAGCAGCTTAAACGTAAACGTAAGACACACAAACAGCAGCAAAATGACTAAAACTACATAATGAAAAGAAACAATAACAAAAGATGTTTGTGTTTAGGTTAATCAAAGAGGATGGAACATTTGGAGACATGAAAAGTGTGACTGGAGAGCTCAATTTAAAGATGAATAAGCTTCAACAAACACTACAGCGATTGAGTTGTTTACATGAGAATTTAAACTTGAAATGTTTGGATATTGTATAATTGTGTTGTCATGAGCTTTGCGAATATGTTTCACAATCAAAGACATTAAACATCTTAACTTGAAATTTATACAAACTTTATTAACTTAATGTTTTATTTACAAGAGAAATATAAAGTGGCAACAAAACATTATAATAATTTTGACGTTGCCACTGTGGACCCAAATCATAAATTGTTTGAAAGGCAAGCAAATACACTAAATCACATTCATTTCTTCCCAGACTTCTTGATTCCCCCTCAAGCTATGGAAAGAAAACAAAGGAGAAATGTTTGTTGACAAAAGCTTTATAGAAAGATTTTCTACATTAGATGAATAACACGAATAACAGCATTTAAATGACATATTAAAGAATGATGGGTGGCTTTATGTGTCTCTTACTTAAAGGTCCTTCTTCTGAACAGCCTTGGCTTTCAATCGCTCCATTGCTTTCTGTTTCTCTTTCGGTCTCTGTTTGAAGGCTATGTCCTTCTGTAGTTTGTAAATAAAACAAGGAATGGGTGCAAGTCATTAAATGTGCAAACCATTAGAACAATCAAGCTTTGACTGGCAGGTAAACTTCTGATTACTCTAATTAATGTTTAATAAATAAAATGATCAATTCTGACCATACCATCTGGATGTTGCTGCAGAAATTGAGACTCCTCAGACAAAGTTTTCCCATCAGAAGCAACATTTTCCTCAGAAGAGGGAGCGTTTTCCCCATCTTTTATTGCATTATTTACCTGAGCCCGTCCGAATTTCTTACTGTAGCCCATTTGCTTCAAAGTTCTCCGTGTTGTGCGTTCAGAGATGCTCTTTTGCACACCTTGGTTGTAACGTGTGGTTATTTGAGTGACTGTTGCCTTTCTATCAGCTTGAACCAGTCTGGCCATTCTCCTCTGACCTCTGGGATCAACCAGGCATTTTCTCCCACAGAGCTGCCGCTCACTGGATATTTTCTCTTTTTCGGACCATTCTCTGTAAACCCTAGAGATGGTTGTGCGTGAGAATCCCAGTAAATCAGCAGTTTCTGACACACTCTGACCAGCACGTCTGGCACCGATAACCATACCACGTTCAAAGTTACTCAAATCCCCGTTTTTGCCCATTTTCTTCTGCTCACCGTGTTCGTGCACGAGCGGCTCCTCTATTGCGCGGACGCGCGCACACACTCACAGGCTCTGATTGGTTAAGAGGTAAGATCGACGTATCTACGTAATGCTAAGATCCTCAGCTATCATTGGTTCGTGCGTCGTCATGTTTTGCCGATCTTCACCGAGTTTTGCCGAACTTACTCACAGCGTTACTGGATTCATGAGGCAAATTTGGATTATTTACCAAGGGAAACTAACAGAATGGACTTCATTTTGAAGAAAACAGCCTAAGATGAAGGTCTATGTATCATCATGGCTATTTTTAGCTCAGAGATAAGGTAATCAGAGCTGAAACGCAATGTTTCTCCTAATTTGTTTCCAAAGATCAAATACTGTTATTTAGACTTTAGAGATTCATTCAGTAATAATTTGATCGGTTGTATTATGTCAACATAATAAACTACATAACCATAATCTTAAAGATTTTTTTTTTTTTTTTTTTAAGCTTGCTATGTTCATCAAACAAGAATGATATTAAACAATCTATTTATAGTCTAAATAGTAGGCTATACAATTTGAAAACGATGGATTTGTGTGTTAATACTACCATAATTGACTTTCAATGGCTAATCACTTTAGAATAGAAAAGGACGGTCTTTTTAATGATGTAATCCCGGACCCAGTACCAGGTTTACGAACTTAATCACACTTAAAGACATGAGTTATTACTGTGCATTTAAATGAACAGAACGTTTTTTAATTTTTCGAGGACTGGTTTAGTAAGTTACTAAAACAGATTTAATGTCTTCACAGGCACTGAAAGTGAGTGACCACTATCCAGTAGAGGTGGAACTGAAGAATAAACATAAGACACACAATTCATCAGCAAAATGACTAAAACTACATAATGAAAAGAAACAGTAACAAAAGACATTTGTGTTTCGGTTAATCAAAGAGGATGGAACATTTGGAGACATGAAAAGTGAGACTGTAGAGCTGAATATAAAGATGGATACGCTTCAACAAAAACTTTAGAAATGGAGTTGTTTACATGTGAATTTAAACTTGAAATGTTTGGATATTGTACTGAGCTTTGAATAGGTTTCAAAAATCAAAGACATTAAAATCTGAAATTTAAATTTACAGTCATCACAAACTTTATTCCTTTTAACATTTTCTTTACATGAGAAATATAAAGTAACTAAAAATAAATAAATAATTTGACATTGCTATTGTGGACCCAAATCATAAGTTGATGGTTTGAACAGCAAGCAAATAAACACTGAAACACATTCATTTCTTCCCGGACTTCTTGATGCCACCCCCAGCTGTGGAACGAAAAAACTTTGTTGAGAAAAGGAACAACTCAAAAACTTTAAAGAAATATTTTCTACATTACATTAATAAACAAAAAACTTAATTTAAATAGGAAAGAATTATGAGTGACTTTATGTGTCTCTTACTTAAAGGTCCTTTTCCGGCAGCCTTGGCTTTCAATTGTTCCATTGCTTTCTGATCCTCTTTCTGTTTCTGTTTGAAAGCCACGTCCTCCTGTAGTTTGTAAATAAAACATAGAATGAGTGTCAAGAAAATGTACAAACAATAATTTCAAAATGTTCTAACTTTGACTGGTAGATGCATTAATTTATGCATTTGGCAGACACTTTTATCCAAAGCGACTTGCATTGCATTTCAATGTACTTTACATTCTTACACATACATTTCTGTAGTCATTACTTTACTCTAAAGGCAGCTGATCTGTCCAGTTCACAAACCATAATCTCAGTGTTTATGTATAAACACTTCAACCACAACCTCAATGTACAAACTTACATCATCCACATCTTTCGACTGCTTTTTAGGAGCCTTGAGGGGTTTCTTTTTACCTCCTGCACAGAGAATAAATCATTTTGATATTAGATACCATAATAACATGATCAAAACTAAACTCAAATTTTGAAAAATATTTAATACACATTGTAATAAGAAATATAAATGGATTTTTTTTTTTTTAGTATAACAATAAAAGAAAGGACCAATATCAACTTTCTAATTATTAAAATGCAGTGAAATGTTGTAACACAGCTAACGCAGATAGCATCGTGTACAAATTTTATTTATTTTTTTAAATATATCGACATGTTTACAATCTAAAAGACCTAGCATGATCGGGAAATATCGTTTTTATTACCTACGGCGTTTTACACAATCAAACTGTCATGTTTAGGGTTTTTATGGAAACAGCAACAACAGTTTAGGGTTTTTAGGGAAACAGCATTTAAATGACATATTAAAGAATGACGGGCATAAAGCCATGTGTCTCTTACTTAAAGGTCCTTCT
Organism: Leuciscus idus; assembly: GCA_021554675.1. Classification (NCBI taxonomy): domain Eukaryota; kingdom Metazoa; phylum Chordata; class Actinopteri; order Cypriniformes; family Leuciscidae; genus Leuciscus; species Leuciscus idus. The sequence continues at coordinate 10,425,766 of CM038625.1, read as the reverse complement.
TCTGAACAGCCTTGGCTTTCAATCGCTCCATTGCTTTCTGTTTCTCTTTCGGTCTCTGTTTGAAGGCTATGTCCTTCTGTAGTTTGTAAATAAAACAAGGAATGGGTGCAAGTCAACAAGTCATCAAATGTGCAAACCATCAAGCTTTGACTGGCAGGTAAACTTCTGATTACTCTAATTAATGTTTAATAAATAAAATGATCAATTCTGACCATACAATCTGAATGTTGCTGCAGAAATTGAGACTCCTCAGACAAAGTTTTCCCCTCAGAAGCAACATTTTCCTCAGAAGAGGGAGCGTTTTCCCCATCTTTGATTGCACTATTTAGCTGAGCCCGTCCGAATTTCTTACTGTAGCCCATTTGCTTCAAAGTTCTCCGTGTTGTGCGTTCAGAGATGCTCTTTTGCACACCTTGGTTGTAACGTGTGGTTATTTGAGTGACTGTTGCCTTTCTATCAGCTTGAAACTTAGGTAAAGTTGGTTTTATATTCGCATATTCGCAGACTTCCGCGTTCAATAACTCGTGAACTAAACGTTGTTGCTACACAAAACACCTATCACATATAACTACAGATAAAACACCAGAAGCTTCAACATAATTTTCCTCAAAACGATCTTTCCTTCGCACTGGACAAAATACATTGATCTCTATGCGCAGGCTGCTAAGAAGGGACCATCTGCAAAGTGCAAACCCGAAGGAAAGCTCGTTTTGAGGAAGATTTAAATATTAAAACAATGTTATTTGTGTAGTAACAATATTCAGCTCACGAGATATTGAACGCGGAACTCCGCGAATATGCGAATATAAAACCAACTTTACCCAAGTTGCAGACTGGATCATGTAGGACCTTCAGTACCACATGTGGACAGCACCATGAACATATAGTCAAGTAAAAAATAAATTAAAAAAAGTTGCCAACCAGGGTAAAAAAAAGTTTCAGGTTTGGTATTTGCTGCATATTCACCTATACTGCTTTAGTGTACTTTTGTGTAGGCTACTGTACATACAGTATGCAAATATGTTTTATGTAAAATTTACAGTAATTCACCAAAGGGATTTTTTTCATGTTCCAAAGGCTGTAGTGCTTTCCTAGTGACCACACTGACTTACTACAGGTGACATTTTGACAATAACTCCCTTACTGTAAGTATTTTCATGTTCCAATGGTTATAGTATGTTCCTAGTGATCACTCTACTCAATTAACTTTGATAAATGTATTAGGTAAAAGTATGCATTAGAACTACTGTTCCTTGTACAACACAATTCTTTCATTGATTAAAAAAAATGCAGATATTTTAGGTTAATCATATTTTCAACGTTATAAATAAGCAACACCCTTATTGTAATGATTCAAGTTAAGTTTTTGTTATGAAGTCCTGAAGAAGTGGATTCTGGAACACACTGCTGCTTCAATGTATATCTAATGAGTGATTATAATCAAGGTATTAATCAATAGTTTTCCTTCTAAATATCAAATGAGTTGAATGACTTCTCTAGGCTTATGAGATTTTACTTTGCTATAGAAATTACCAGTGTGATTATCGAAAATGTTATTTCATGTATCCTTTAAATGTCTGTATTTGATATCTGAGGTGTAACGTAAGGGTCTGGCCCATGCCAGGAATGCAGTAACAGTGCTTGCTCATTTAGCCTGGCTTCCAGAGATGAAATACGGACTTCTTTAACAGGTGTCACTACATCCATCTGCTTTTCTAGCCTACCCTGATAGCAATGGTCTCAGGAGTCATTGAAACCTATAGTTGAGAAACCATTTCTTAGTTAAAGTCTTTACTTTACAGTTAGATTTAAAGTATCCTCTCCTTGAGAGAAAGAACATGTTATCTTAATGTTTTGAGAAGACTCTCCTCCTCACCAAATCCAATCTTGAAGAAACTGTGTCTGTGTGTGTTAGTATTCTTGGTTACAGGTTAAGGAACAAGTGGAAATATAGCTGCAAGCAGCGATACGGGGCCAAGCCCCTGAAGCAGCAGCAAGAGCAGGAATAGTAAAAACAGCAGAAATTGAAGAAAAAAGAGCTGGTTTAGAAGTATAGGTGAAAATGAACTCAAAATGAACAGAAGTTCAGATGAGAATGAACATAGAATGAACAAGACATACATTAATCCAAGAGGAAGAAAGATTAGTACAACGTTGAATAATAAAGGAATCGACATGACACAACATTACACACAATTTTTTTAAATCATGCCACGCAGGGCTCGAACCCATTATCTCTGGGTCAGATACCTGTCACTCATATCATTGCGCCACTGGGAAGTTGCGTTTTTGGCAAGATGAAGGTGGTCCAATAGTTCCAAAGGTCCAAAGTGAGAAGCAATTCAGAATGAATCATTTTTGTATAAATTTGCTGCATGTTGTATTTATCGAGTTCGTTCACATATAGGCACCATGTCTGGAACAGAAGCAACTTTTCCACCACTTAAGGCCACAATACCTCTTGCGATCTGGGAATGTGCCACACAGGATTCAAACCCACAACCGGAATGGTTCATGCTAACCAATTAGCATGCTAAGCTAACTACCATAAGGCAACAAACACAGGTCAAATTTGGAGAAAAATATATCGGGAACGGTAGCAAAAATCAAACATCTGTTCAGTCACTTCTGTGTGGCTCGGTCCAAAGATCATCTATGCCAATTTTCGTAAAAATTTAACAAAATTTGAATGAGTAGTAGCACAAAAAATTGAACACTGTACTTTTCAAAATGGCCACTACTGTAATGGGCAGAGTCTTATTGTAAGATATTGATTGTGATCACCATAATGAGTGGAATCAGGTGCACTAAGTTTCATTTTACATCTATTTACATTCACATCTAGATCAAAGGGTTCAAAAGCTATAACCCTTTTAATGTTGCATTTTTGAACTGGTGGTGGCGCTATAGAGTTGGTCCTACAGACTCAAAAATTGGTCCAATTACTATTCATTACAATCACTACAAGTGTGGAAGGTCACGACGTGCCTAAATTCAGGGTCCGAATGTCAGCCGCATAATTGATGGAGATATGCTTCAGTCTATCTATGTGTAGAAAATGTGTGATTATTTATTAGCCAATCAGAATCATTCAACCTGAAGCAATGACAAAGCTTAGACCTTGGTGAAGGGTATAATTGCTGTGATTTTAGTAAATGTAAGGGGAAGCGGCCTACTTTTGATCACTGGAGTAATCACTCCTTGTGATTCTTGAAGCTGACTTCTGCCTGATGAAACTGCAAACTATCTTCAGTAAAATTTCCATTAATTTATTATAATTCTGACTCTTGTCTTAAATTGACTGCACTTCTAACGCCTGGTCTTAATAAATCCTATCTGGTCCTTGGGTCTTTAACTGTAAGTCCCAAAATACAGATATACAGTGGTAATCCATATTGAAACAAGGACAATAAAGCAGAAGTTTCAGCAGATATTCTTTAATGATGTTATGTAGTTATGTGTGTTAACCAATTACATAATGCAATGAATAAATATTAAATAACATGTTCAATTGCTTAAATATTTTTGTTTACCCAAAGTAGTCCTGACTGAAAACATTTGAAAAAAATTGTATTCAAACACACACATTTGTTTTACTTAAACTTTTACGTCACTTCACTAAAAGAAAATATAGTAAAGTAAAAAGTACTTGACAAAACAATCAGTTAAAGGGTTTATGATAATAGAAGAACAACTTAAACCAAGAGAGGATCAACAACAGCAAAATTTTGAAGAAGTGAAATTGAAATATTACTCTAACCACGAGGAATTAATTACAACTTTTATGTATAATCCCAGTGGTATTCCATGAGCAATTAGAAAGATAATAGAAATAAAACAGTGCACTGTACAGTATCTTGAATGCCTCCATGATCTTGCTGTTCATTATCTGTCAGATTTGCTCCACCAATGCGTACAGGTTCAGTCACTACTGTTAATAATAATGTAGCCCCTATTAATGTACTACAACCGTAAAAAAAAAAAAAAAAAAAAAAAAACAGTATTATATTATTATGTAAAACAGTATTATTAGGCATTGTCAAAATTTCACCTGTAGTAAGTCAGTCTGGTCATTAGGAAAAGCACTACAGCCTTTGGAACATGCAAAAATACTTTAGGTGAATTACAGTAATTTTTTTATAAACATATTTGATTATTGTACGTACAGTAAAGGAGGTATTGGCAAAATTTCACCTGTAGTAAATCAGTCCTTTCACTAGGAAAGTACTACAACCTTTGGGATATATATATAAAAAAACACTATAGGTGATTTACAGTTTATTTCAAAAACATATGCAATAAACATATGTAATAATATACTCATTACATAAACATATTTGATAATTGTACAGTAAGGGAGGTATTGTCAAAATTTCACCTGTAGTAAGTCAGTCTGGTCACTAGGAACATGCTACAACCTTCGGATAGTAAAAGATCCCTTTGGTGAATTTTATTCTAAAAATATTTATGTACATTATGTACAGTGAGGCAGGTTTCCTAAATACAATCATTATAATGCACTTTTTATTGTTGCTAAAGTACAATCAATAGCATTAGAACACATAATGTGAGAGATATTTGCTGGTACATCTGTACTTTGCAAAAATGTAGTTGTCTGTTTGCACACAATGGAAGAAAAAATTTGAACTTTTTAGACGGTCTCTATCTTGTTTACCACACACATTGGACATTCTGTGAACATTCGCAACTTTGTATGCCATTAAAACAATATTTGCCCATTTTGATCGATTGTGGAGTGTTGTAGTTCACCATCTTTGTCCTAAAGATCATGTAGCTGCTTTTATTTCGCAAAAATGTCCTTTATTGCGCTTGTTATTGAGACAGTTTTTAAGCAAAAAAGAGCGAATGTGCGAATATAAACCCAACTTTACCTAAGTCAGCTGGAGCCAGTCTGGCCATTCTCCTCTGACGCTCACTGGATGTTTTCTCTTTTTCAGAACATTCTCTGTAAACCCTAGAGATGGTTGTGGGTGAGAATCCCAGTAATTTAGCAGTTTCTGACACACTCTTACCAGCCCGTCTGGCACCGACCACCATACCACGTTCAAAGTTACTCAAATCCCCGTTTTTGGCCATTTTCTTCTGCTCACCGTGTTCATTCATGGCTCGTGCGCGCGCGGCTCCTCTATTACGCGGGCGCGCGCACACACTCCCAGGCTCTGATTGGTTAATAGGTAAGATCGACGTATCTACGTAATGCTAAGATCCTCAGCTATCATTGGTTCGTGCATCGTCATGTTTTGACGATCTTCGCCGAGTTTTGCCGAACTTACTCACAGCGTTACTGGCTTCATGAGGCAAATTTGGATTATTTACCAAGGGAAACTAACAGAATGGACTCCTTTTTGAAGAAAACAGCCTAAGATGAAGGTCTATGTATCATCATGGCTATTTTTAGCTCAGAGATAAGGTAATCAGAGCTGAAACGCAATGTTTCTCCTTGTTTGTTTCCAAAGATCAAATATGTATTTAGAGATTCATTCGGTAATCATTTCGGTTGTATTATGCCAACATAATAAACTACATTAGGCTACCATAATCTTAAAAAGAATGATTTTTTTTTTGTTTAAAATATGGCTTGCTATGTTCATCAAACATGAACGATATTAAACATATTCTACTTACAATCTAAATAATATACAATTTGAAAACGATGGATTTGTGTGTGAAAAGTAGAGATAAGCTCTTTAATAATTGACTTTCAATGTTTCATTAGGACTTTCAAATATAAAAGGATGGTCTTCTTAATGATGTAATCCCGGACCCAGTACCAGGTTTACAAACTTAATCACACTTAAAGACATGAGTTATTACTGTGCATTTAAATGAACAGAACGTTTTTTAATTTTTCGAGGACTGGTTTAGTAAGTTACTAAAACAGATTTAATGTCTTCACTGAAAGTGAGTGACCACTATCCAGTAGAGGTGGAACTGAAGAATAAACATAAGACACACAATTCATCAGCAACATGACTAAAACTACATAATGAAAAGAAGCAATAACAAAAGACATTTGTGTTTCGGTTAATCAAAGATGTTCCATACATTTGGAGACATGAAAAGTGAGACTGTAGAGCTGAATATAAAGATGGATACGCTTCAACAAAAACTTTAGAAATGGAGTTGTTTACATGTGAATTTAAACTTGAAATGTTTGGATATTGTACTAAGCTTTGAATAGGTTTCAAATCAAAGACATTAAAATCTGAAATTTAAATTTACAGTCATCACAAACTTTATTCCTTTTAACATTTTCTTTACATGAGAAATATAAAGTAACTAAAAAAAAATATCATTTGACATTGCTATTGTGGACCCAAATCATAAGTTGATGGTTTGAACAGCAAGCAAATAAACACTGAAACACATTCATTTCTTCCCGGACTTCTTGATGCCACCCCCAGCTGTGGAACGAAATCAAAGGAGAAACTTTGTTGAGAAAAGGAACAACTCAAAAACTTTAAAGAAATATTTTCTACATTACATTAATAAACAAGAAACTTCATTTAAATAGGAAAGAATGATGAGTGGCTTTATGTGTCTCTTACTTAAAGGTCCTTTTCCGGCAGCCTTGGCTTTCAATTGTTCCATTGCTTTCTGATCCTCTTTCTGTTTCTGTTTGAAAGCCATGTCCTCCTGTAGTTTGTAAATAAAACATAGAATGAGTGTGTGCAATTCAACAAGTCAAGAAAATGTACAAACCATCATTTCAAAATTTTCTAACTTTGACTGGTAGATATTCATTTATGCATTTGGCAGACACTTTTATCCAAAGCGACTTGCATTGCATTTCAATGTACTTTACATTCTTACACATACATTTCTGTAGTCATTACTTTACTCTAAAGGCAGCTGATCTGTCCAGTTCACAAACCATAATCTCAGTGTTTATGTATAAACACTTCAACCAAAACCTCAATGTACAAACTTACATCATCCACATCTTTCGACTGCTTTTTTGGAGCCTTGAGGGGTTTCTTTTTACCTCCTGCACAGAGAATAAATCATTTTGATATTAGATACCATAATAACATGATCAAAACTAAACTCAAATTTTGACAAATATTTAATATACATTGTAATAAGAAATATAAATGGTTTTTTTTTTGTATAACAATAAAAGAAAGGACCAATATCAACTTTCTAATCATTAAAATGCAGTGAAATGTTGTAATACAGCTAACGCAGATAGCATCGTGTACAAAAAATATATATTTTAAAAATATAATCGATATGTTTACAATCTAAAAGACCTAGCATGATCGGGAAATAGCGTTTTTATTACCTACGACGTTTTACACAATCAAACTGTCAAGTTTAGGGTCTTTATTTAGATTAATATTACCTTCTCTTCCAGACATGTTGCTCAGATTAGTTAGCTAATGCTTTTTTCCGCGCTGTCAGGACCCCAGCTGTTACCCGGATGTAGTGCGCCCGTCTTGTGCCTGAGAGAGCTTCAATTCGGCGAATCGATTCGTTAGGTTGGTTCGTGTAACTGAACTGGTTCAAACCCTGGTTTGATTCGTTTGAGTCGTAGTATTCCCAAAATATCAGATTTCGCGTTGTTTATGATCCCAACCGATCCCAACATGTCAGCCAGCCTCACCGTTGTGTTGCCAAGCGAACGTCTTATAATGTTTATTTTTAAAAGGCTTGATAATGCAATCGAGTGACTTACAAATGCTTTGAGAATCGGTTCAACTGGATCATTAACAAATGAATCTGTTCAAAAGAACCCCAGCTACTGCCTGAAAGAAATGCGCTCATGCTACAAGATGACATTTCAGGAAATTTGACAGGTATTTTATGGACTATACTCTACAGTCTTTTGTAAACATGAGAAAATAGGGGCCCGAGAAGAAACGTGACGAACCGGAGAATCGCTGGTGCGTTTAATCCTGAAATGAATTCAGTTTGAACTGTAGACATTATTTACCGACACTATTCATTCATTAGCTCGGAAAAGTAAATATAATGTATTTAAATAGAACAGCGTCATTGTTACATTAGACATATTTTTGCTGTGTATTTAACTTTTGAATTACCAACATAGAAACTTTATTTTACATGTTGTGTTTATATGTTGTGTAACTGTCCTTAGGACTTTACATAGATAGAAGCTCTTTCAAAAATACAAATTGAAGCCCAAATCAAATTTATCGATAGTATTTCATCATTGTTAACCAGCCTGTATTATGTATTTGTTCCCAATATAGTGTGTTTTTGTTTTATCCATTCTAATAGCCTAGTGCAAATGCAAATTAAGTTCATTTTCGAGCTAGAAAACATCATTATCATTATTTTAGTCACACTGATTGCACCTTGTGGATCATTTCACAAAGCCAATGTATTTATTGTTGCAGGTTCTATATTTGACGTGTGTAATATCCCACATATGAGGCTCTTCGATGAGGTTCAGAGGGAAAACTGTATTTTCGAGCAGCCATGTCTCCACATGTCTCCACCGACACCAGATGCTGCCTGTCCCGGTCCAGTGGAACCTCCACAGAACTTATTGCACACAGCAACAAAGCCCGAAAGATGAGCCGAATAAAATGACGACTGTGAAAGAGCGCACAGTGTCTGCGTTAACGTTTGCTGGAGATCTGGGGAAACAATGGGGCCGAAATGTGGTGAAAAGCACTACAGTGACCGTCAACTACTGGTGGGAGCGCTATGAAGAGTTTGTCGGGCTTAATGAAGTCCGAGATGCTCAGTCCAATGTCACAGAGGTACACGTTTGATATTTGACCCAAAAAAGGTGCACTTTTCACTCTTGGATTCATTCTTATGTCAATATAATGTGAATTATGTATTGCTATCAGGCTGAAAAGGCCTTCATGATCGCCAGAGGAATCGTCAGAGAAGCTCACACCAGCCTGGAGGCTCTACAGGTCCGGCTGAAGGAAGTGAGGGACCGTTTGGACCGTGTGTCTCGTGAAGAGGCACATTATTTAGAGTTAGCCACACTCGAACACAAGCTACTGCAGGTGAGGAAGACCTAGTAATGCACAGTATTCATTTATTTTAAAAAAATGTGTTGAAAGAGGTCTCTACTGCTCACCAGGGCTGCATTTATTTGATCAAAAATACAGAAAAAACAGTAATATTGTGAAATATTAATCCAATTTAAAATAATGGTTTTCTATTTTAATATACTTTAAAATAGAGTTTATTGTTGTGATGCAAAGCTGTATTTTCATTATCATTACTCAGTCTTCAGTGTCACATGATCCTTAAGAAATCATTATAATATGCTGATTTATTATCAATGTTTGACAGTTGTGCTGCTTAATATTTTTTATAACCTCTGATACTTTTTTCAGGATTCTTTGATGAAGAAAAAGACAAACAAAAGAACAGCATTTATTTTAAATAGAATGATTTTGTAACAATATACAGTACTATTCAAAAGTTTGCGGTCAGTAATTAATACTTTTTTATTCAGCAAGGATGTGTTAAATTGAAAGAAAAGTGATATTTAAAGATTTACATTGTTAGAAAAGATTTCTATTTTGAATAAATGCTGTTCTTTTAAACTTTCTATTCATCAAAAAAAATCCTGAAAAAAGTATCACAGGTTCCAAAAAAATAGCATCAAATCCTCATCTTAGAAGGATCATGTGACACTGAAGACTAGAGTAATGATGCTGAAAATTCAGCTTTAATCACGGAAAAAAAATTCCATTTAAAAGTTTATTAAAATAGAAAACCATTATTTTAAATTGGAATAATATTTACAATATATATATATATTTTCTGTATTTTTAATCAAATAAATGTAGGCTTGATTAGCAGAAAAGATTTCTTTCAAAAACATAAAAAATAGTAATTTTTGACCGGTACTACATAGATAGATTGCACCTCTCACCTTCCCTTTAAATAACGTTTACAGGAAGAACGGCGCTTCAGAACGGCGTATGAGAACGCAGAAGGAGGCGAGCGAGAGAAGTTTGCGCTCTTCTCGGCTGCGGTGCGAGCAAGTCACGAGAAAGAAAGGACCAGGGCCGAACGTACCAAAAACTGGTCCGTGATTGGTTCAGTGTTGGGCGCCGTCATCGGGGTGATGGGCTCCACTTATATAAACCGGGTACGTTTGCAGGAACTCAAGAGCTTGTTGCTGGAGGCCCAGAAAGGACCGGTGAGTCTTCAGGAAGCGATTAAGGTCCAGGCCAGCATGCATAAAATGCAACAAGACGAACTCAGCAACCTCATCGACTCCCTCAGGGTGAATGTGAAAGGAGGCGTAGAAGATACGAAAACAGTCAAGCAAACATTCGTCCCGCCAGCGACTGCCATCGTCCCAACCTCCACGTCTAGTGCCTCAGAAGAAGCCATTCAAGAGATTCTCCAACACAGCAAAAGAGCCCAAGGGCTCATGGAGAGCCTGAAACCACAGCTGGAGCAGCTGGAGGAGGGCGTCGGGAAGGTCGGGACGGAGATACAAGCGGTGAAGACGACCCTGCAGTCTCGGCCCCTGGAGAGGCCGGTCATTCAAACACGAGACTCTCCACTTCTTGTTTGTGACACAGAGATGGTCGTTCAAGGCCTCGGTCAAACTGAGAAAAGACTGGAGGCGCACATCAACAAAACGAGTCTATATAATACAGTCCTGACCTGTGCGGCGTTTGCTGTGACTGTGCCAGTTCTGTACATTATGTTGAGAGGTACTTGAAAAGTGTGCAGGCAATGTGCAGGCACTTTAGGGGCCAATACACTATGATAATACACTTGAGAATAATGTAATTAAAGAGTACAATTATTGCTCTCGGTTGTGAAAGATTAAATATTGTCATACTAAGAATCAATGTTTTATGTTCATTCTTTGTTATCTTTCTTCATGCTAGAATACTATCCTTCAAAATGTGGAATAATTATGAAATAATATCACAAGTCCTATCTGCAAATAAACACCATTCACATTTTCTTTTTTAAACTGTAAAAATCTAGATCATTTTATTAGAAACTTGTAAAATATGGACTAAAATGTATAAACTGTGGACTTAAAAACCATATTAGGAGTCACAGAGGCTCTTGTGTGTCTCATCACTGTTGATCCAATTGCTTATTTTGAAGCAAAATGTGATCGTTCACTGTCACAATGTGCTTTGTCTGGTTTTATTTTTCTAAGACTCCTAACATGTCCGTCCCTTTTCACGCGTCCAACCAATGAGCGTTCAGATCAGAGTGACGCAGTTGCCAACGGACCAATCACAGTGCTCTGACTCTCTTCCTCAATTCATATTCATAGCGTTTCTCGCGCGCTTAGTGGTCACGTGGATAATTTCGCGCGAAAAGTTAGTCTTCCCGGGAAAAACTAGTGTTCAGTCGAGCTGCTGTTTAAGACGGACGTGAGAACATGGCGGTGAGTGTGTTTTGTATATAATCTATTTATATGTAAACAAATCATTTAAGCAATTGTTCAAATGTGTTTTAAAGTATTTGACGTTTGTACACGTGTCCGCGATTATGTGTGAAATATACATGGCACATACAAGTGTTTAGTCGTCGACAATGCAATGTAATCATCTAGATTTTACAATAAAGTAAATATAATGTACAAAGTACAACAAATGTGCGTTTACATTTGCACAAAAGTCATTTTAATTCGAGTTTTGTGTATTTTTTTGTTAAATTTGTAACTGTCAAATCATTTAACTTAGGCCTATTAAAAAACTAAAATTATACAAATACAAAAAACATTTCTTGTTTTTAACTGTAAAGTTCCTGAACTGACACGTCAAATATTTAGTTGAATATATTAAGCGATTGTGTTGTAAAGGGTTAAGCCAGTCTAAAAAAAAAAAGGGTCCCACGTGGTTTATACTAGATTCTTTGTGTAACTGTTGTGGTTTCAGAGCATCAGTTTTTTTAAGTGTTGTCCGATTGACAGGTCTGTTTTTCTGCAGTAATGATGTTGAGTTAGTTTCAGTATTAATACCTCAGCCTGATCTACTTGCACATGTGTGCATTTTCAGTCACTTTAAGTCAGTCGGTCCTTTGACATCCAATTCTAGTGGAAAGATTTTTGTTTTCTATAACAGTGACATTTTTTTGCTTCAAAACAGGATTCCTCAGAGTCGTTCCAGATGGCCACCAGCCCCACTCGTGGCTCCCGGCGGGGTGACCTGACCTCCAGCCCTGGCAGAGACCTGCCTCCGTTTGAGGACGAGTCCGAGGGGATTCTGGGAGAAAACATTCCCAATGAGGACGACGGAGATGGAGAGGAGCTGATCGGAGATGGGATGGAGAGGTGAGAGATGATGTGGCTGTCTTTGTGATGGTTTGCAGATAGAGTGATTGTTAGGGAGGAACCTTGTGAAACCTTTCAAAAACATGTCCAGGTCATGTTTCACCTCAAAATAATAATAAATATTGTGCTTAAAATAATTGTATATGCCGATATGAAAGTCTAAACAGTTCAATTACTATTTTATCAATAGTTATGTTTCTATTAACATATATGCATGTTTTCTGTTTAGTGTATCGCCACGTAGATAGCTTACATGGCATTAGAAAATAGTCAATATTTTTATGTAAATTTGGGGGTATTGCATAAAAAACATTAAAAGAACATCAAAAAAGAAAACTTGTGCATAACCTAAAATGAAGTAAATCTCATTGCACACAGTTTTAGTAATTCTGAAATGCCTGAGCCAGTGTCTGTCATTAAAATTAATTGGTATAATTATCTCCCAGAACTGTCTCGCGCAATTCCATTCTCAAACATTTGGCGTCAGAACACAAGATAGCACAACAGCATTTGTTATTGCGTTTTGCCTGCAAGCTCTGAGCTGCAAGTCATTTATTATACAGGAGCAGAAAATAAAAAGAGCCATAGTGGCTTCACTGGTTTCAGCAAACCATTTTTATTATTGATACTTTGTGCCAGTTTACTTGTAAATTATGATTTTATTCTCTTGAACAAACACGAATATTGGAATTGGCACGAATATTTATTGTGATACAATTTTTTTTGTTAAAATCGCAACTTTGCATTAAAACAAGTTCATTTTGAATGAAAGCATCTGCTAAATCAGTGTTACTCATTGCGCGGCTCGCCAAGCTTTAATTTGTGGCTCGCATGGCGGTAAATAATACGTTGATATGATAATGCATTCACTAGAGATATTTCATAAAAACATTAATAACAAGTAGGGCTTTAACATAACCCGTTAAAAACTCAAAGTGTCAGCTCTATTACAAATAATTTCGATCGGATTGAAAGGGGTGGTTTATCGAGAGAACGTGAAAAAACTTGATCGACTGAAACCGAAACTGAAAGGACGAAGTATGACGCGCTGAATGAGCTGTTCTCCTGATGAATAAAGTGTCATATAAATGAGTATCCTCTCATTCTATAATTCTCCTTTCACTCAGCATCTGTGAAGTGAAGCAGGACAACGGCTCACCAGTCCTTGTTTCAGATTATCATACAGACGACTGGTTTGGGGCATTTTTACTGCGTGATAAATACAAACAGCACGGCACAACGGTTCATATGTTCATATTCCGATTTTGAATCTTTTGACTTATAAACACGCACATCAACCCGATCATGTATCACATCACGATGTTTAGCGTTCATGTAAACTACAATACATTCAGATTCATCAATCGGAATGAATTCAGTCCGACTGAAACAAAAGTTGTGCATGTAAACATATCCAGTCTCTGCGGAGATGCCAGTTATGGCGGTCTTTCCAGCTCTTAACGCTGCATGTGCTCTTGGATGGTTAGATAGGCCTACAAGATGGGCTAATGTAGAAAAAAAAATAACTTAAGGTCATTCTGGGATGAATATTTTCTGGAAATCCCTAATTTTTATTTATTTTTTCATTAAAGGAAATCATCTTGTCTCAGTTACAAATTTGACTGATAAATCATAAATAATGGGGTTTTTTTCACCCTTTTGTATTTATTGCATTGCATATTGTATGTTCAGGGGTGACAGATTGATAGGCAGACATGGTATTTATGACTGGATGTAACTTTTTATACTTTGTCCTATCAGTGCGGCTCTCATGAAAAAAAATAGTGAAGACCAGTGTGCTAAATGAATGTAAATGTAGCTAACGAGGGTATTTTTCACAGAGACTATCGCGCCATCCCAGAACTGGACCGTTATGAAGTGGAAGGTCTGGATGAAGATGAAGATCTCAGTGAACTCTCACCCGGAGCTCGGGCGGAAGCAGAAGCGGCCATGAGACGGCGGGACAGAGAACAGGGCCTTGGCATGGGCCGCATCGGCCGCGGACTCCTCTACGGTGGGCGGTTTAGTCATTGCTAAATAACACTTAACTTTAGTGCAAACCACTGAAGATTAGTTAATGTGGGGCTGCACATTTAACTGAAATAAAACCAAAATCGGTATATGGCTTAGTGCGATTTATCAAATCATGAGTGAAGCTCGGCGATGTGTTCATTTACACGAGAGCGGCTCATGATCCGCAGGTGTTTCTCAGAGCGGCTCGATTCACAGTAAACGCTGCGCAACATGAACTCCATCTCTGTGTTTAAGTCTCTTTCTTGTGCATTTGAAAACACAACATGCACAAACCATCTTCTCAATCTTTCGATAAGGGCTTCCTGTGGTTTTAAGTAAAAATAAGAGTTTGTTTGAAAATGAAGACAGAATACTAAATTAGTATTGGAAGTTGTAATGTAAAATTAAAGTTATATTATGTTTCTTAATTACCCATTTTTTATTTTACAGTGAAATTAGTCATTTTTCAATGTAGTTTTATTTATATATATATATATATATATATATACACAACTCAACTCTTTTGATGTTTCTGTGATGTACAGACAGTGAAGACGAGGACGACAAGCGGCCCACGAAGAGGCAGCGTGTTCTTGCGGAGAGGGCAGCCGATGGCGTCGCGCTGGACGGCGAGGATGAAGAGATGATCGAGAGCATTGAGAACCTGGAGGACATGAAGGGCCACACGGTCCGGGAGTGGGTCTCAATGGCCGCCCCGCGGCTGGAGATCTACCACCGCTTCAAGAACTTCCTGCGCACGCATGTGGACGAGCACGGACACAACGTCTTCAAAGAGCGCATCAGCGACATGTGCAAAGGTGGGTGGAGGACGGGCATCTGGGAAAACCATAGACAACTAAATTTGGACGTAGTGTCCGTGACGTCACCTGTAGGTTTCTGAAGAGCGTTTTTGAAGCCCAAAGTGGGCGGAGCCAGCTGTCAGCATCTTTGTATCGCATCACTTGTATCGCATCACCACAGCGGATTAGCTGAGGTGACGTGACGCTAACAGACAGCAGACAAATGGCTAGTAGTGGCATCAGCGGCAATCCACCTGTCACTCAAGTGGCCACGCCCTTAATTATGCATAACTTTAAGGCTTAATATAATTTAAACGGATGAGTTATAAAAAAAATTCACCCCCTCACAGTTTTCATGAAGGGCAAATATAGACCAAAACCACTGTTTGTACCTGGCTGTTAACATATTTTTTTCTGCTGTGCAGTTGGGCATTATGGGATTGACTCTCTTTGCAGCCTGTCTCTAGAGGCCAGTCGATGAATTGCAGTTTAAGTCACTTATGTGTTGCCGCTTGGGGAAAACCCTATTCTATAATCCAGACGTTTGACATGACATTTTGCGATCTCTTCAGAAAATAAGGAGAGTTTGCTGGTGAACTATGAAGAGCTGGCGTCCAGGGAGCACGTGTTGGCGTACTTTCTGCCGGAGGCTCCCGCGGAGATGCTGAAGATCTTCGACGAAGCCGCGAAAGAGGTGGTGCTGGCCATGTACCCCAAATACGACCGGATCGCACACGAAATCCACGTCCGCATCGGCAACCTGCCGCTGGTGGAAGAACTGCGATCGCTCAGGTACGAGCAAATCCACAGTACTCTTGGTTCTTCAAGAAATAATATTTTATATATATAATTTACTAGCGGTGTAACGATACCCTCATGTCACGATTCGATACATATCACGATACTGAACTCACGATACGATATTATCGCGATACTCCAAGACACTTGATAAAAGGTTAACAAAAAATGGACTGTTGATTAAAATGCTAAATTCGGTATTACATTGTGTGTGTAAATGAATAGGCTTGGATTTGATGCTGGAAACCCAATGAACAGGAACATAAAGACACCAGAATAACAATAATCATGATTCTGAAACTGAAAATACATATTTATTTTGGACGATTATGCTTGCACTCTTTCACTGACTAGATATATTTAAAATAATGTACGCCACTTTTAACTGGTAGCATCAGACATTTGGCATTATCAGGATGAACAAATATTCCCCCATTGCATTATTATTCATTATATGCAGTAGTTTATTGTAGTACTGACACTAAAACTCTGAAAACTTAAATTTTTTCTCACAGTAATTTTCATTTTGGGTGAACTATACATAATACATGTCAGAATCCATGATACATACTGTTGCATTTTTGTATTGCGATATATTGTTACACCCCTAATAATTTCTATATTTTCTATATTTGTTTCCAGGCAGCTTCATCTGAACCAGCTGATCCGCACCAGTGGGGTCGTGACCTGCTGCACTGGAGTCCTGCCGCAGCTCGGGATGGTGAAGTACAACTGTAACAAGTGTAACTTCATCTTGGGTCCGTTCTTCCAGTCCCAGAACCAGGAGGTGAAGCCGGGCTCCTGTCCCGAGTGTCAGTCGCTCGGACCGTTCGATATCAACATGGAGCAGGTGTGTGAGGACGATCATGCTGTGACACATTTCCCGTAGAGATGAAGAGATTGATGTTATGAAACAAAATTATCTAGGTCATTTTCACCTCCAAATCAAAAGAAAAACTGTTCATGCAAAAGGAAAATTAAGTCTTTTTTTAAAGAGCATTAATATGTTTTGTTTTTGTTTTTTTGCTTTATTTTTATGGCACTTAAGCACATTTTCACAATTAAAATGATTACAGTTATGTCTGCCTTATAAATTAAAATGCATGCCACAATATACTATAAGATCAGTATAAATTCAGTACAATTACCACCGTAATGTGGCAACACTTTAGTTTAGGATTCACTTTTACCTGCGACTTTTGCCTCAAACTCATCATTTCTGCTTACTAATAGTTAGTAAGGTAGTTGTTAAATTCAGGTATTGGGTGATTAAGGGATGTAGAATATGGTCATGTGGAAATAAGGCATTAATATGTGCTTTAGAAGTACTAATAAACAGCCAATATCCTAGTAATATGCATGCTAATAAGCTACTAGTTAATAGTGAGAATTGGACCCTAAACTAAAGTCTTATCAAACATTATATATAAACCTGTATATAAATTATGTTTTAAATGTAATTTTTTTAATATATGTGTATATTACTAATACAAATTAGATGTAAATCATATATTATTACTATATAAGTATCTATTTATATTTCGATTTATATATAAAGAAAATAGTGCATATAGCATTTGTGTCTTTAGTTATTTGGTGACATAACATGTTCATGAGGTTCATCCATATTTATTTCACCTGATCCAAATTTAGAAGTAGGTTATTAATCAACTATAATTTATGTATAATATTTTGTGTTCTAAATTATGTAAAATATAAATAACAAGTTAATATATATTAGAAATGAAGTTCTTTGCCTAAGATCCTTGCTTCTGTCTTTATGTAAATGTGTTGATGAGACAAACCCTAATCTCAGTTTTGCCAGCTGTTGCCATGGCAGCAGGATGCAGCTGTTTCTCTATTCTTCTGATGTTAACTAGCGTTCTTGCCTTTATCAGACCGTGTATCAGAACTACCAGCGAATCACCATTCAGGAGAGCCCTGGGAAAGTGGCGGCGGGTCGCCTGCCTCGCTCCAAAGACGCCATCCTGCTGGCCGACCTGGTGGACCACTGCAAACCTGGAGACGAGATCGTGAGTCGACAGACCATAATTACTGCGATAGTTCTCAAATCATCTTTAATAAAACCAGCCGAACTCCAACAATCCCTCACCGCCACAGGACATGACAGATTAGTGGCATAAGATGAAGCTTTGGGTGAAGTTTGTAATTAAGTTTGGACTTTAAAACCTTTTTGACCATTGAACATCTTCATATAAATTACATAAAATCACGATATTGAACTATATTGACATAACTATGTAATAAAACATGTACACAAATATTAAAATTTTGACCTGTAAATATTTAAAACTAAGTTTTTGAAATTTGCTTTTTGTTTATATCACTATAACTATATCAAATAATGTTAAAGTAAAATATGCCCTTCTAAATGTATATATTTTTCACAACTTAACAAATAATATTTGAATATATATTTAATAGTAATAGTGCTAGATTTAAATAAAACATGAGGATATTCCCCCCTGTCATATGTAAAGCGCTTTGAGTACCCAGAAAAGCGCTATATAAATGTAACGAATTATTATTATTATTATTATTATACCCTCCAAATATGTATTTTGGCAGGAGCTCACAGGAATCTACCACAACAACTACGACGGCTCCCTCAACATGGCTAACGGCTTCCCCGTCTTCGCCACCGTAATCCTGGCCAATCACATTGCTCGTAAGGATCAGGGCGTGGCCGTGGCGGAGCTCACCGATGAAGACATCAAAGCCATCATGGCTCTGTCCAAAGACGAGCGCATCGGAGAACGGGTGCGTGATGCTCACACATTTCCAGACATTTTAATACGCATCTGAAAGTTTCTCCAGACTAAGCTTAATTTTCTTCGTACAGATTTTCGCAAGTATTGGTCCTTCCATCTATGGGCACGAGGACATTAAACGCGGCCTGGCTCTTGCTCTGTTTGGTGGCGAAGCCAAAAATCCAGGTATCTTCATCTTTCATATAAATATATAAATATTTTATGAATAAATAACTAAAATTTTCTTAAATGTATACATGCATGTGTGGGAATTTATATATATATACAAAATAATTATACACAGTACACACATATACATCTCTGGTACTATATTTTCTAGCAGATAAAAACTGGCTTGGTACAAGTAAGTCATTTGTGTCTCAACAGGCGGGAAGCACAAGGTGCGTGGCGATATCAACGTCCTCCTGTGTGGAGATCCAGGAACAGCCAAGTCCCAGTTCCTGAAGTACGTAGAGAAGATTGCGAGCCGAGCGGTGTTCACTACAGGACAGGGCGCCTCCGCCGTGGGTCTGACGGCTTACGTTCAGCGCCATCCCGTGACTCGAGAGTGGACGCTGGAGGCGGGAGCTCTGGTGTTGGCGGACCGAGGAGTGTGTCTCATCGACGAGTTTGATAAGGTGCGATAATGTTTGATAAACGATAACATTTTTATTTATTTATTTTTATTCATTTTATTCATCGGAATGGTACAAAACTTGGTAAATGTTTTGGCACTTGGTATGTGAACACAACAAAAAATAAATCATGGACATGATTCGAACAGGTTAAATGGTCATGTAAAAAATACACTTGCATTGTTCGTGGTCAAAAATGAGCGCAAATGAATGGGAAACAAATTTCACCTAGTGGAAACTTTTGGTACTGCAGCCAGACAAAATCTTACTGAAAGCTCTTTTTTTTTTTTTTAGATATCAAGCTCAAATTTTGAACACAACTTTAGATTTATGGCTTTGATTTTCTCATAGTTTTAGAGTAAAACATGTTTTTGAAATTTAATATTAATATTTAATTTAATATAATTTTCTTTTATAAAAATTAAAAATAGTATTTTCCCACATTTTTCATAACAATAAACGTAAAATTCTGTAACTTAAGTTCACTTTTTAAAACTTTTTTTCGCTTCAGCAATAATCTTCCAAGTGTCGTCTTTGAAAAGAGATCAAACTGAAGTGTGTGCTCTAAAGCATTCAAGATTTACGAGCTGCAAGTTGGACATTAAATTATCAGCTCTATGCTCAAAAAGTGAATAAATGGATTATAAATACAGCGTAAATATAATTTAGTGCCATAAAATCCACTACAAATACAAAATATTAAATAAAAATCATTATCGAACTAAAACGGTACATTATTTTCATTTATATAAAAAAAAAAATTCAGTCACTTGACACCGACACATGAAGAGCACCAGAGGTTTTTGATGCACTGTTCCACCAATTTTTGAGTCAATATTAAATGTTTTTTGGTGAATACCCCAGTGAACGTGTGAGTGTGTTCTCCAGATGAACGATCAGGACAGGACCAGCATCCATGAGGCCATGGAGCAGCAGAGCATCTCTATTTCTAAAGCTGGGATCGTCACATCGCTACAGGCTCGCTGCACCATCATCGCAGCCTCCAATCCTATCGGTGCGTTCTGGGACTGGTGACGGAACTGTTTAATGAAAGTCTAAATGAGGGTCATAACTTCAATTTTGCCATCGGCACTTTGAGATGCATGTTAATCTATAGCGCCAGTCAGGTTTTAAATTACTTCCTGCTGGGCTAAACGTAGCAGCTGCGTTTCTGACAGCATTCATTTTTCTTATGAAAGTTTTTTTCTTTTTAAAGGTGGGCGCTACGACCCGTCTCTCACGTTCTCTGATAACGTGGACCTGACGGAGCCCATCATCTCTCGATTTGACATTCTGTGCGTCGTAAGAGACACCGTCGACCCAGTGCAGGTGAGTCAATATCCTGTTAATACGCATGCTAATAAGCAAATAGTTAATACTAAGAACTGGACCCTAAACTAAAGTCTTATAAAAATTATATACCTGTTTATAAATTATTTTAAATGTGTATATTACTAATTCAAATTATATTTTATTACTATCTATGTGCGTGTATATACACTTAAAGTGTATGTGTATATATATATATATATATATAACACTTAAAGAAAATAGTGCATATAGCATTGTGTCTTTAGTTATTTGGTGACATAACATGTTCTTGACCGTTTTTATGATCTTCATCCATATTTGTTATTTTACCTGTTCCAAATTTAGAGGTTGTCTATTAATAAACTTTTTATTTTATGTATAATTTTAGTCCATTGACATTCAAACTGCTGACAAACACTCCAAACTTTGCCGATTGCATTACCCATAATGCAATTCTCTGCGTTTAGGATGAGATGCTGGCTCGCTTTGTGGTGGGCAGCCACATCAAACATCACCCAAGCAACAAAGAAGGGGGCGTGGCCAGTTTAGAGGAAGTGCTGCTCCCGAACACCTCTGATGCCCCCCCCATCCCGCAGGATCTGCTCAGGAAGTACATCTTGTACGCCAAAGAGCGCGTGCGACCCAAACTCAATCAGATGGACCAGGACAAGGTGGCCCGAATCTACAGCGACCTTCGAAGAGAGTCTATGGTGAGTCGCTTTTGAGGGTTTTACTAGGATTGCTCGATTGATCAAAATAAAACCGCAATTGCTATATAGCGTAGTGCGACTGTCACATCGCAAAGGCTGTGAATTACATAAATATATGCGCTGCATGCGGTACGGTGTTCTTAAACGCGAACAGCTTATGCGTTATTTTTAGTTTATAGTGAAATAATAAGATGGTGATATTTCTTTAGTTTGAGTCATTTTTAAATTTGTATTTAGTTTATATTAATATATAATCACAAAATGTTGGCTAAATTGTGCCGCCCGTAAAGCAAAAGCACAGCAAACGTGAATTATTTGATTTAAAGGACAATTCCGGTGAAAAATGAACCTAGGGGTAATTAACACATGGTTACCCAGTCGATCGTTCCCTGGGATGCATTTTCATGAAAATCGAATGTAAAGAGTTTTATCTCTAAAAACAGATTTAGCTTATCCTATCGACCAGCTCACTTAGCACGGCGTTCGTGAGTCGATTAGTCGAGACTGTTTTCCAAGATGACGAATGGCTGTAAACGCGTAATGTACTGTCTTTATAAAGTATCTTCTTATTAAACTGTCTGTACACTTACAAAGTTCTCAGTGCTTCGGTTTGCATGTAGGGACCCTCATTATGCTACCGTGTTAGTGTGAGGCTATTTTGAGCCTTGTTAATGGTATTAACTAGCGATTTACTTTTACTTACTCTGTGCCCCATATACTAGTGTTATGAGCTAATCTTTTTTTAGAGATAAAACTCTTAACATTCGATTTTCATGAAAACGCACCCCAGGGAACGATCGACTGGGTAACCATGTGTTAATTACCCCAGGTTCATTTTTCACCGGAATTGTCCTTTAAATTGCAATAGCAAATAATTTTTTTTGTTAGAAAAATTGCATCATTTTGAAATACCTCCGTTGTCACAGTCCACACTTCACAGCGAAAACTGCATTTTCTAATTTATCGACTTTGTGTCTCCAAAAAGCTCAAAAGCTTTTTTTTTTAATTTTTTTTATCGCAATATTGTTTTGGGGAAAAATTTTAAATTCTTTTTTTTTTTTTACAACTTGTGCGGCCATTCTTTTTAACACTTTTTAACATTTGGGAAAAATGTTTGCCAAAATCTGCACAGAAATTGTGTCCGTCTGGGCTTGTTACCACTGAAATGTTTGTTCTTCTCAGTGTAATAACACATGTTATTTGGCAGGCCACAGGAAGTATCCCGATCACCGTGCGCCACATCGAGTCCATGATCCGCATGGCCGAGGCTCACGCTCGCATGCACCTGCGGGACTACGTGCAGGAGGACGACGTGAACATGGCCATCAGAGTCATGCTGGAGAGCTTCATCGACACACAGAAGTTCAGCGTGATGAGGAGCATGCGGAAGGTGAGCTGATTGCACTGATCCGGGATCAGTTCTCCAAGTCTTGTGATTCTGTCTGGTTAAGTTGGTAACCGAAGTCGCATTTCCACAGACGTTCGCACGGTATCTGGCCTTCAGGCGAGACAACAACGAGCTGTTGCTCTTCATCTTGAAGCAGCTGGTTTCTGAACAGGTCTCGTATCAGCGCAACCGTTACGGAGCCCAGCAGGACAACATCGAGATTGCAGAGAAGGATCTGGTGGACAAGGTAACGTATAGATGCGTTTAAATAAATAAAAAGTCAGGCATGTTACACGTGTCATTTGTGAATTTGAGTTTTAACTCAAGTCTTTTTTTTGTCTCCAGGCCCGACAGATTAACATCCACAACCTGTCTGCGTTTTACGACAGCGACTTGTTCCGCTCGAACAAATTCTCCCACGACAGCAAGAAAAAGCTCATCGTTCAGCAGTTCTAGGCAGTCGTCCTGGATTTGTTTGCAAGGAGTGGCATAGAATCATCCGGACTTGTATATAATTCCATCCTGTGGTTATTGGACCAGTCGTTACATGGATTGAATATTGTTTTTGGTCCATTCGTGAACTTGTTACCGTAGTCATTACGGTTGTAGTGATCTGCTCAGCTCATGTGGTCTTGTTTGGCTGCATGCGACATCTTGAATTTTTCCCTGTTGTCAAATTATTTGAATGTAAAAATGGAAAAATAACTTTTGTACTTTTATTGAACAATAAAATAGAGTTGTGTATGTAATTGAGCGTTTGTTTAAATGATTATGCTTGTGAAATCTCTGCATCTTCTCAGGAAATGTAAAATTAGTAGTTTACTAAACTACAATGGGTCTTGTTTGAATGGAAGCTTATTTCCGCCACGGAAAAAAAAGGTAATCGTGACCTCACATTTCTGACTTTTCTCGCAGATTTGAGTTTATATCTTGCAATTTCAGACTTTGACTCGTAATGGTAAATTTTATTTTTAATGCGCTTTTCTCACACCCAAAGCGCTAAATTTCGAGTTTATATCTCAATTCTGAGGGGAAAAAAATCAGAAATAAACTAAATTCTGACTTTTTTTTCTTAATTGTGAGTTTATACCTCACAATTCTGACTTGATTTCTTGAAATTTTTAGGTTCTGTCTTGCAACTCATGTAAATCTCAGAATTGTGAGATATAAAACCGTTTTTACCTTGCAATTATGTCTTTATTTCTTGCAATTCTGATGTCTTGTAATTAAAAACTTGCAATTCTGGAAAAAAAAGAAAGGTAACACTTTACAATAAGATTTATTAGTTAACATGAAATAATAATGAACTGCACATACAGCATTTATTAACCTTTGTTAATGTTAATTTCAACATGTAGGCTACTAATACTTTTGATCTTGTTAACATGAATGCAATGTGAACTAACAATGAACAGCTGTATTTTTATTAACCAACGTAAACAAAGATTAACAAATACAGAAACAAATGTATTGCTCATTGTTAGTTCATAATGTTAACTAATGAATCTTATTGTAAAGTGTTACCGTTGATTATAATAAGAGCGTTCTGATTGGTCGACGACAGGATTCCATCGCTGGCCGTTTAAATCTAGTTTCGTACTGTCGCTAAAATAAATAAGCCCGGCGGTGTTTAGGACCCAGCATCCCTGCAGTCACTGCGCCAGGCAGGAATCAAACCCTCCAAAATCCTCAATATATCTCTGCTAATTCATTGACTGCAAGAGCCAGAGGAGCAGCAGACAAAACTACCGTCTAGCTTTCTTCGCATTTTTTGCACAGTGCATCACGCTTGTCCAGATAGAAAGGCAGATGAAGCGCGAGACTATCGACTGACCTTTTGTTTTTAATTGCGATGAGTATTTTGTGTTAGTGCGTCTCTTCTCGCGCACGTTGAGGTCAGTAAGTCACGTATGATGCACATATGAACGAACTGTAATACTGACGCGATCATTCCTCACTGCGATCATTTAAAGCTGCAGAGATGTCTTTTCAGTGCCTCATGTTTGGTAAGTTCAATGGGTTGTTTTTATTTATTTATTTATTTAAACAAAAATTGCGTGTGTGTGGAATGAATCAATGTTTGCATGTAGAAATAAAATATTTTATATTTGAAAAATATTTGAAAGTTTAAAATATGAATAGTTTTATTAATAAAATAATAATAATTATTGTTAATCTATTTTATATATGAATGTTTATATTTGTTTTTAAAAATGTCAACCTACTGATGATCATTTCATGATTTAATCATTGAAAAACCTAAAATGTCTGATAATGTGATAATCACAAGGTTTGATTTATAATGCTGTGTCTGAGACCAATTTGCATCATCACTAAGACTTTTCATTGTCACGGTGAGTGGAGAAAAGGGCATTGTTATTTTCTAAGATGATCAATTGTGAATTTTTTTATATATTTTTTTTTATGTGCTTGTCATCTCTAATATGTTGTATGAAAAGTCCAGGCACTCAAATGATTCAGATATTTGAGTTATTGATCTGTAGTGCAGATTACGGCACACACCCCTTTTCCTCTCCATCCAGAGACGAGCTGGTGTATTCAGGTCCAGTCAGGATTTTCAGCATGATTCATCATGTAACTGAGAAAAGAGCATTTTGCAGCTGTTGTGGACACTGATTGTTTTTGGCATGCTGTGAGTGTGTGTGAGTGGTGTGTGATGGCTTGTCATGCCCATGAGGCCACGTCTGACAGATTGTGCTGGTCAAAAGCCTCTCTGTGCTGCTGTCCACACAGACCGATGACCAGACACAACAAGGACAGGTCAGGTTTGTTTAGTCTAATGGGCAGCACAGACTCAGGCTTAATCCAAGTCCATGTTCAACATCACATTCCACACTGGCATTTGTTCATGTCCTGAATGTGCATTTGTGAGTCTTTGCTCTCCCTTTTCTAAACTGTTGTGATATCACCGTGTATTTTTTTAAACATACACGGTTAATATCTTTGTATTCTGAGAAGTGCATTGGAGAACCATGTAAATACCATGGTATAATTGTGTTTTATGGACATATGTGGTAGAGAGAGTAATCACAAGGTTTATATGATAATCTTTCATATATTTAATCGTATGGAAGTAATCAGGAGAGTAACTGTACTGGGATTACTTTGAAACAAGTTTAACTCAGAAACTGCTGGTAAATTTCACAATTACAAAGAAATGGCAAGTAACACATTGAATTAAATGTAAAACTGAAGTAGAAAGACTGAGATACTATAGTATTTTCTTGTAAAACACTCCAATAATCTTTCATTTACAACTTTTACAGTGTACCATGTAAATATCATGGTATATGGATTTCATTGCCATGATATATGGAATACTGTGGCATTTTTGGACATGCCACCATAGGGTTTTTTGCAGTTCCTTGGAGTATCATGTAAATACCATGGTATTTGTCAAAGTATTGCACATTTTTGTTGTATTACTGTTGTAATACAATTGCCTTTATTCTCTGAAATACCTTGGCGTACCATATAGTAAACATTTCATGTCATGGAATATGTCAAAATGCTGCATTGCCATTTAAATTAGGTTATAGTCGTGGTATCATGTTAATGCCATTGTGTTTTTTGCAATTCCTTGGAGTACTGTGTAAATACCACAGTAATCTCCCAATCCATGGTATATATCAGTTTATTTCCCTTTTTTGTGGTATTACGGTAATACACTGCTTTTTGAACTAATACCATGGTATTCTTTGAAGTACCTTGCCGTACCATATAGTAAACATTTGAAATCATAGTCAAAGTTCAGTATTGCCTAGGGATGCACGATACATCAGCCAACATATCGGTATCGGTATCGGTGTTCATTTTTAATGTTTTTGTTATCGGCCCGATAAGAAAATGTTGGCGATATATATCAAAGCCGATAAATAATGGATTATTTCCTTCAGCTGAGACACTTAAGATGCGAACTATTCAACATGATGGTTTTGAATTGCTTGAAATATGATTGAAATCACTTAAAAAAGGAAATACAGTTAAGTGCAACATGTGCAGGTCATGGAATTTAATGGTAAGACTTTAATTTTTGTAATCAGGCTCTCAAAAATTATATAAAAATTTGGATTTAGATTTATCAGCCAGTATATCGGTTTTCAAATATAAAGAATTATCGGTATCAGCCAAAATGTTCATATCAGTGCATCCCTAGTATTGCCATTTAATTTAAGTTGTAGTAACAGTATCATATTTATACCATGGATATATCATCTTTAATTGGACAGATACCAAACGGAGAGCAATTTAAATACCGTAGTATACAAATATGGTAATCATTCAGTACTATGGCACCACTCGAGCTCTCTTTAGCAGTAACAGCAACCGCAGACCTGCAGCTGCCAGTCTGACGACTATAAATCTGAGTCCTAATGCTCGATGCCACCTACACCCACAGGCTCTGCTGCAATGCAAGCTGGCACAGCCCAGAAACACATTCAGGTCAGGTGACATCAGCATTTATCTCCACTTCATATCCGAGAAGAGAAGAAAAGAAAAGGGACGGGGAGCTTTTAGAAAGACGTGGGGCTGAGAATTAATTGGCAACCGTATAAAATTCTCAGTGTGTTGCTGAAGTCCAGGTGCCTCATGCTTTAAATTGGGCCAAGATTTGGTGGGATTGAGGATTTATGAATCATCTTATCCTGTGTTCAGGTTTTCCTCGGCTCTTTCACAGAGTCTGAGACTGGCGCTGGCTGAACTGCCTGTATATTTAGTACAATAGCTGCTATGTGACGGATTTGTGTTCGTATCAAATGGCAAAGGATTCCGGCGTCTTGGTCTGAACGGATGAATGTGCACTATATTAAGACTTCTGAAATCAGTCAGACAAAAACAGGTGGGCACTGGACATGCTATCATATGAAACCACAGTGTCAAGAACATGTCCAAGGCACATTTCACATCTTTAGCGAGATATTTCCTCTTGTTTTGTTCTTCAAGCTAATGCACAAATGTGACCCTGGATCACAAAATCAGTCACAAGGGTCAATTTTTTGCAATTGAGATTTATACAGCATCTGAAAGCTGAATATCTAAGCTTTCCATTGATGTTTGTTAGGATAGGACAATATTTGGCTGAGATACAACTATTTGAAAAAATGGAATCTGAGGGTGCAAAAAAATCTAAATATTAAGAAAATCGCCTTTAAAGTTGTTCATTTATGTTCGTGCTTTTGATGCATTCACTCACAAAAATAAATGTTTTATACATTTACAGTAGGAAATTTACAAAATATCTCCATGGAACATGATCTTTACTTAATATCCTAATGATTTTTGGCATAAAAGAAAAATCGATAATTTTGACCCATTCAATAAATTGTTGGCTATTGCCACAAATATACCCATGCGACTTGTGACTGGTTTTGTGGTCCAGGTTCACAAATGTTTTATCTTCTTGAGTTGCATCCAGTTTATCCAACTCTCTCCCCAGTGTGAATATCCCAGACAGGGTTTATTGCCGCAGAGCCTCTATAAACGAGGTATTAGCTTTTATGATTAATGTACTATCTAACGCGTGTCCGAAATTTGAGAGCATCTCTGGGGTAGAAAGGCCAAGGAACCTTCCTCAGAGATAGACGTGCTTGGCTTTAGCCGTCAGCAAACTAACATTTTTCATTCACTGATGAAGCGAGGTCAGAAGTAGCCTTGCAGAAACCGGAGTCCACTGAGGAAAAATAAGATTGCGTCAACCATAATTAATGTGATCTAGTGGAGTGAGACATTGATGCTTTCTAAGGACATACACCACAGAGAAAAGGTGACTGTGTGTATGCGACTGCACCTTTGGGCTGGTGTAATGATTGGTAGTTGTTTAGTAGAATAGAAAGATGGAGGGAAATCCATTAGTTCCACCCCCACCCCCCAAAATGTAACAAATAATTCCTTCTTTAGTTCAACACAAGTATGGCTTTCTTTTTAATATGGAGCACAAAAGGAGAGCATCTTTTGCTTGACCGTCAAGCTCCAAAAAGGACAAAAAATTAACATGCAATGAAAGTAGTCCATATGGCTTGTGCATTCTGTTCTTTTTAAGTCATTTGATACATTTTATTATATATATATTTTTTTTTAGATCAGACACAAATTTAAGTCATTATTTACTGATAATCTTAGCTCTGAAATCTTAATTGGACTTGTCAAGAAAATTGGACTTGACACTCAAGGACCAAAGGCATTCAGCATCAAGTTTTCAGCTAATTTGAATGCAAATAAAATGGCATGGCAGCAAAGTGTTTGTCTAACAAGCATTTAGGGCTGTAGTCAAGACCACCTTTGTCGAGACCAAGACAAGTCCAAGACCAGGACTAGTCGAGTCCAAGACAAGACCAAGTCCAAAAAGGTACAAACACCAACCCACTAATATTACCACTGCTAGGTACTAGTACTGAGCATTTGAGCAACTAATGGCGCTTTTCCACTGCATGGTACGGCTCGGTACGGTTCGACTCGGCACGGAACGGTTCGGCTCGCTTCGCTTTTCCACTGCGTGGTTCGGCTCGGTACGGCACGGTTCGGTTCGCTTTAGCTCGGTTGCTTTTCCACTGCAGTTAGTACCGCTTCAAAGTGGGTGGGACTCAGACCTGCCAACCTTGCAAATTTTTTTTGCGTATCGACGACGACGGGAGGGGGAGGGGGGGGGGGGTATTGTATGGGCGGTTTGGACGACGACACATATGCGTTATATAATTGCATATAATGTGTGCTGGTCAACTAGTCTAAAATTAAGAAACCCCTAGAACACAGTAAAAAAAAAAAAAAGATAAAACATAGGAACATTGTGTACAATTAAGATAGGCTAATTAATTTATTTTCCAATATCCAAATATGATACTAAATACCACAGGAAAAAGGGCTTCTATTTGTGACGTGCTGTCTTTGCATTTGAACATTGCACATTTTAAACAGGACACGCATTAACAGAATAAATGTTAGCCAATACAAACATATTTATAGAAAACAGTTGGCAATGTATAGACAGGAGTCCAATAATAGCATAACGAATCACTTATTCTAAAAATAATATAAAGTAACGTTATAAGTTCCGAATCGGACATATAATAAGGGCTGTGTTAACAGTAAACGTCCGTCATTTAACGAATTTTAAAAGCAGGGATGGATAATACAAAATGCTTTTTGACAGAAAAAAAACAAACAAGAACAAAACTTTAATTTAGCCCGTCAATTTTTATTTTACACTGATCTTCTCTCTCTGTGTGCGCGCGCGCGTCCGTGTTTGTGAGAGAGCTCGCGCAGCACTGATACAACGGTACTTTTTAATCCATAAGTAACTAACGCGCTAGTTTTCATACAAAATAAATATGTAACATAATTAGGTAACGTTAGGCTACTTTAGATATAATTAAGACAATAACGTAACACATACGTTTCTCAACACTGAGAATGAATGAATAAATAAACGCCTGTTTCTCCAGACTCGCGCTTATCAGTAGGCTAACGTTAATCCACAAATCACAGCACTTTCATAATCACTTCGATTTCAAGGTTTCTAGTTCAGCATTACTTGAGCATTTTATTATTTGCATGACTGAATGATGTCTTCCTCTTTTCTGAGTGACCATGAATAACTTAACGGAGTATTTTAAGATAATCCATGCGATTTGTGTGATCATCGAATCCATAAGATTAAGTTAACTCAACAATCATCTTTCCACATCGACCCCAGGCCGTTTACCTTCAGGAGTCAGAAGTACCGTACTGTACTGTCCTCGCTTATGACATCAGTCAGACGGCGGCCGCGGGAGTGGAAGGGGGGTCGAGCGGGAATCTTTATTGGTGTCGATTTTCAGTCTCTTTTTAATGATAGGCCTTACGCATCTGTCAATCATCCCCGCTTGCTATTTGGGGAATGAACCCAGCGCTATGATTGGTCGAACTTTTCTTCTTTTGCTGTAGCTTGATTTGAGGACAGCGCGTGCACAGAGGCGTCACCAGGTTTTTGCGTAGTTTAGAGTGACAAATCGTACCAGCGTACTTTGAAGTCAAAATGCGTATCCGCTACGCAAAATGCGTACAGGTTGGCAGGTCTGGGGACTGATCGTTATAGTTGCCGTCTCTACTGCCATGACATCATCATATTAAATGCGAATTTTTCATTCCGGGTTTCCCCATCCGCTCCTCGGCAACCAACGAGAGGAACGTCTGCACCTCGTCCACTGACCACGATTCAGCCATTTCTTTTTTTTAAGTTTATAAATTTTTTTTGAAGCAAATACTTTTAAAACAGGCGCTACAGCGTTGGCTGTTGTCTACTGGCTATTTAAATCTAGCGGGTTTAGTGTCTCGTGTTGTAAATACAATGACGCTGGTAGTGATGATTCTGTCTGACCAATCAGTGATCTGCAGTGTTTGCACGTCACATTTTAGTATCGGTACGGTACGCTTGGAACCTCAACAGAGGTGGTACCATTTAAAGCGAGCCGAAGCGAGCCGTACCGTACCGTACCATGCAGTGGAAATGCGCCATAAGTGAGCCGTACCGAACCGAGCCGTACCGTACCATGCAGTGGAAAAGCGCCAAAGCGTGCCGTACCGAACCGAGCCGTACCGTACCATGCAGTGGAAAAGCGCCATAAATGACAATATAGCTTCACTCCAGATTTACAGTAGAGTAGAAAAGAAGTGACCAGTAGTACAGAGTGTACCCCTATGGTTGGTTTATGCCTTCCCTGAAAAAAATATTGTTCAGATGTCATTCAGCGAGATGTTCAGAAGAACGCAAGAGCTAAACTTCTACAAGCTCAATAACATCCACATAAAAAAAATAAAAAAGAAGGTAAGAAAAAAAGTCGAAAAACTTTGCCCATTAATTTGATGTGCAAGGCAAGCAGGCAAGTTTTCGGGTTGTTATGGACAAGTCAAAATGTGAATATTCACGTTGCACTAGCGGTGGACTTTCAGCGAGTTAAAACATTTATTTTTTAAAGAGCCGTTTATGAGTCAAAAGAGCCATCTCTTTTCAGTGAGCTGAGTCAAACGAGCCGGCTCACGAAAAAGAGCCGAAATGCCCGTCTAGTTATTAGGTGGCCAGTGTTTCACTTTCCCTCCAATATTATTATGTTCCCAGTAAGCACACATACATCACGGCGATCATAATAAAGACACCTGGACTCGGTCGAGACCAAAAAACATATTTGGCAAGACCAGTGGCCGAGACCGAGACAAGTCCGAGTCCGAGACAAGTCCGAGAGCATAGAAAAGTGGTCGAGTCCGGACTCGAGTACTACAGCCCTACTAGCATTTATTCTGAAAGTGTACGAGTATTCA
This sequence comes from Leuciscus idus, assembly GCA_021554675.1. Taxonomy (NCBI): domain Eukaryota; kingdom Metazoa; phylum Chordata; class Actinopteri; order Cypriniformes; family Leuciscidae; genus Leuciscus; species Leuciscus idus. Next base: position 10,393,755 of record CM038625.1, on the reverse strand, counting down.
AGTTGGACATTAAACTTCAAGTGGCATTCTGTTGCTCTTTTAGATGTAGGACAGTGGATATTCAGACTTTTCGAGTTGAATGGAATAAATGTAGTATGTTTTTGGACAAAGTCCTTGTTTGTACCTGGTATTAAGATGCGTTTTGGTTGATCGGATTACAAGTGGACGATACTAAATACAGGTGTAAACAGGGTCTAAAACGTTTTAAGCTTGTCAACTATTCGAAAACGCATTTGACCGGATTGCTTTCATAGTGTAAACGCTCATGTGGCCGAATTTGTTTGAACAGCCACAAAAGACTGTCTACTCTCCGCCTACTGACCTAATGTGTAAACATTATGGGAAGAGCTCTAGCCAGACGGGATTTAAACCTTGTCGACTGAAGACCCAAGTTTAGTTTGAAGATGAAAAACATACCAAGCACAATGTTCTCTCACCATTCCTGATTTCTAACACACACTCACAGCTGGTCTTGCGTCTGTCAGAGCAGAAATGAAGCTGATGCTCTCCGGATGTTTTTCCGTCGTCTTTGGTTGCGTTCATATGTATATTGTGTGAGCTTATTTTGTCCATTAGATTGAAAGATCTGAAAAAGCCCATACATTTACCCGCCCATAGACCCTCCCCTCGAAGAAATCAGGACAGAAGTGGTTAAAAGTGGACAAAAGAGACAAAATAAAACATCAGGTGTAAACGGGAATGTGTCTCCCTCGTCTACTTGCGATCCGATCGACCAAAACACATCTTAATACCAGGTGTAAACAGGGCCAAAGTGGTCTAAAGCATGTCTTTGGCTTATAATCAACCCATTTACTCAGTAAATGTCATTTGGTTGTTTGGGATTATGCTCTCCAACAGCCTTCTGGTTTGGAAGTTTCCCCAGCATTGCATGGCTCAAGTTTGCTGGACGTCCAGGGTCTTCAGAGTCTCTAAAAACCACTGGAACGTTTCCAGAAGTTGATCTATTCAATAAATTGGAGCAGGAAGTGCCCAGTTTTTCCACCCTGTTAATTACTGCACAATCACACACTTGCTAAATATAATACCAGATTCACATCAGCCTGCTGGTCTCCTTAATTAAACCAAGCCTCGCTAGAGAATATATTTCATTAAACAGCTCCATGAATAAAAACTAAAGCCGTGTCAGATTTAGAGAACTGTGTAATTGGCTTTGAAACTCCATCTTGGCTCCAACGGAAGAGTAGTTGCAGATTTCAGGCCAGTTGTCGCCTTTTTTAGCTGCCCAGTGTTAAAACCAGCGCTAATCCTGTGGTGACCTGGTAGGGCGAGGAAAGATAAGACTGGCTGGTTTTAGAGACAATGCTAAGCCTCCATGATACAAAGCCATCTGTGGTTGAAGCCCATTGAGGCCAGGACTCGAGATGTTTCCTGTCAGTGTTTGATGGGTATACACCCTTGAAACCATCACAGTTTGAGAAAGATTCATTTGTGGTGAAGTAGATTATTAAATAGTTGGTTTGGTTCTTTCATGTTTGTTTGTGTATTCACTCAGCCCAGGCCCATAAAGTGAGCTATTTTACCCTCTGGTGCTCTTTGTCATTTTTGACCGAAAATTTTTACATTTGTTTTTTTGTTGTTGTTTTTTCTTCATTGGAATGGTATGAAACTTCGTAAATGTTTTGGCACTCTTGCTATTTGAACACAAAAAATAAATAAAAAATCATGGACATGATTCGAACAGGTTAAATGGTCCTGTAAAAAATAGTCACACTTGTGCTCCTTGTGGTCAAAAATGAGCGCATTGGAAATTAATGGGAGACGAATTTCATCTAGTGGAAACTTTTGGTACTGCAGCTTAACAAAATCTTACTGAAAGCTAATTTTTTTAGATATCAGGCTCAAATTTTTTAACAACTTGATTAGATTTATGGCTTTGATTTTGATTTTCTGTTTTTGAAAATATATATTTAATATACAAATTAAATGGTATTTCTACACATTTTTCATAACAATAAACGTAAAATTCTGTAACTTTTTTTTAAGTTCACTTCTTAAAACTTTTTTCACTTCAGCAATAATCTGCCAAGTGTCATCTTTGAAAAGAGATCAAACTTAAGTGTGTGCTCTAAAGCATTCGAGATTTACGACAGTTTAAGTTGGAAATAAAATTTTCTGGTCTATGCTCAAAAAGTGAATAAATGGATTATAAATACAGCGTAAATATAATTTAGACATACAATTTAATTAAATTATAGTACTAAATTAATTTAGTACCATAAAATCCCCTACAAATACAAAATATTAAATAAAAAACATTATCGAACTAAAACTTAGTACATTAATTTCATTTAAATAAAACAATTAATTTCGGTCATTTTTGCCCGATAGGTGAAGAGCACCTGAGAAGTTAAATCTTTTTCTTTCATTCAGGTTCAGTATTCCTGGTTCTGGTGTGTGCCGAGGTTCTGAGTGCCGGTCCAGCGCTCCTCCCCAATCCTCTCCGCTCCCACGGGCCGGTTCTGGATGTTCCCGTAGGCTTTGAGGAGCATGAGGAGGTCTCGAGGGATCGTAAACCCGGATTCATGGAGAGTTCTCAGGAGAGCTCTGGGTTTGAAGACAGCGAGGATGGCAAGAACGCTCACGCCGAGACCAAAGACAGCGGTGCCATGAACGGTGAGTAGAAGCAGTTATTCGAAACACGATTCATAAGTGCACGTTACTCCAAATTAATCAAGTTTGTTTTTATAAACTTTCAAAGACTCAAAAGATATGACTTTCCTTTTTCATCTGACGTCATGAGTCTCATTTGTCAACTGAGGGTCTAAATATTCCCTCTAACAATGATTTGACTTGATTCTATTACTAATGAAATTTGGTCACATTATTACAATCAAAAATATGTCAAGTCCTCGTCATTTGTCAACTAGAGGTGTAAATATACACTCTTGACAAAAAATGAATGACATTTGGTTGCAATTTTACGACTGAAAATGAGTCGCGTGCTTGTCATGTCAACTCGGGGTCTAAATATTTGCTCTGACAATAATTCAGGTGAAAAAGACGTACTATTAAATGTATTAAAAATGTACTTAAGTATGTTTTTAGTACAATACAAATATACTATAATGCATTTTTAATACATTTAACAGTACATCTTTTTCGGCTTGATTCTATTCCGGATGAAATTTGGTTGCATATTTAGCTACATATTTAAAATTGGCAAAAATGTATATTTTGGATTAGAAAATAATCCTGGGTCTAGTATGTAATTTCTGCTGTACTAGCATCACCAAATGTAACTGCAGTCTTTTTGTTTGAGTGGCTTGATGTAACTAAATGATCATTCATCCAAACAATACCTTGCGTTTGTGGTGGATCTACCCGTTTCTAGTGTTTGAAACTTGTTTAACAAGTTTTTATTTTTGCAATTCCATTTTCTGCCACTAGTTGTGCAAAAAATGACATATTGCACCTGTAAATGGTGCAACAAAGGCACTTTTTTTTGTCTTTTTGTGATGATGGATTCATATTGTGTCAGTCTCTCGGTATGACTCAGTCTCTAGACAGTTATTTAGCTCACAAAAATGATTGTCAAAACGGCAGTTAGGAGTGTAAAGTGGTGCGAATAACAGCTTTTAGGACACATTATCGTGCGTCATTTCCTCGACACCTCCCCTCCCTCCTGATGTTTACCTTATTTTTGTTGATTAGTTTTTCTGGCATTAACAATTCCATTGATATTTCAGTTGTGGAAGTGCTTCACAGTAGTGAGTAGAGAAAATATATCCACTTTTTCCACAACGCCTGGGAATAAATGTGCCCGAAAACAGTCTTATTTTTAGTTCACCTGCTAGCTTGCTTCCACCGCAGTGGCCCGTTTCAGGTGTGTGTGTGTGTGTGTGTGTAAGACAGAGAGAAGGACAGAGTCGTCCAAAGATTTTCTGCCGTGAGGAGTGTGAAATTGAGATTTTCTCAGGTGGATATCAGCTGGGACACTCGCGCTGTACGCTAAGTTGATGATATCATCACTGTTATAAATGCTCATATTAGGGTTAGTGATTTGAACAAATCAAGTTTAAAACTTTGGCATGCAACTCATCCCATGCTACTGACACGAATGATTCCTCAAATCATGTGTTTTATTGTCAACCAGCCACAGCACCAGAGCATTGTGGCGGTGAGATTAGCTCAGGTGAACATGCTAGCGTTTAAGGCTAATATTTGCTCTCTGTATATGCACTGAATGGACCAATCAGAACTATCTGCTTAATAACTTGAGAGAAACTTTCTTTTTTAAATGTTTAGTAAACCGATTCAGTGTGTCCATATGGAAGATGACTAAATCTGTGCCTTCCGCAGTAAATCTGAGCGTGAACACAAGACTCCGTCACACTCAACCACTGCTGAACGCACACACACACACACACACAGTGTCACACTGCAGACAGGCTCGACTGATCCGCCATATGGAGAGACAGGTGGACAGAACCGTGACGGAGTGTGAGTGTGTGAAGACACTTGCAGGTGTGTTTCCTCACCTGGCTCTGTGCTCGCAGTGCAACTCCTCATCTGAGAAACTCAGCCGGTTATCTGTTTCGGATAGACAGACTATCTATCTGTCTGTCTATCTATCTATCTATCTATCTATCTATCTATCTATCTATCTATCTATCTATCTATCTATCTATCTATCTGTCTGTCTGTCTGTCTGTCTGTCTGTCTGTCTGTCTGTCTATCTATCTATCTATCACCAACTTTTCTGCTTGTCTATCTATCTATCTATCTATCTATCTATCTATCTATCTATCTATCTATCTATCTATCACCAACTTTTCTGCTTGTCTATCTATCTATGTATCTATGTATCTATCTATGTATCTATCTATCTATCTATCTATCTATCTATCTATCTATCTATCTATCTACAGTATCTATCTACAGTATCTATCTATCTATCTATCTATCTATCTATCTATCTATCTATCACCAACTTTTCTGCTTGTCTATCTATCTATCTATCTATCTATCTATCTATCTATCTATCTATCTATCTATCTATCTATCTATCTATCTATCTATCTATCACCAACTTTTCTGCTTGTCTATCTATCTGTCTGTGTGTCTGTTCCTGTGGTTTTGTGCTCTTTTTGTCTACACTCTCACAGGCGTTTCTCAGCCGTCTTGTCCGTTTTCACACATCCAGGTGTCTTTAATTAGTGTGAAGCCCTTCAGTCACCTGCTGCTTTTCATCCCAAGCCAATAGCAGTTCGGTACAGGGGGACTGACTTTGAGAAACTCTGAATCTGTTGTTGTTAAAAAGCATTCTTGTACGCTTTCAGAAGTTTTCAGTGGGTGTATCTCATTTATGTTTTGGCTTTCAGAGCGCTGTCTGATGCCCAGGAAGGTTGGACCATGTCGTGCGTCGTACCCTCGCTGGCACTTTAACCCCGTCACCATGAAGTGTGAAAACTTCGTATTCGGTGGCTGCAAAGAGAACCTCAATAACTTCTTGTCGCTGGAGGAGTGCGCCAAAGCTTGCCACACAGTCTCTGGTACACTGCTTTTTTATTACATCCAGTTATGATCATATCCCTGAAAAAGTCTAGATATATGGTCTCTCACCCGCTGACACTAGACAAAAGCTCTCCTCATTACAGTGTGTCTCAGTGTGTGTGTGTGTGTGTATGTGTCTCATGAATAATCAGGCTGCGATCAAGAGCTCTCGGGTCCCTGATGTGTGTGTTGTGCCAGACGCAGGTGCAGTGCTGCAGTGCAGCTGCTCAAATCTGCTGTTCTCCACAAACTAAAGATGAATAACTCCCATCAGATCTTACTACACCACATCCTGCTGTACTATACTGTGAAAACTACATTTTCTTAATCCTGGACTATACAATAAACCATCCTAAGCTGTTTATGCTGTGCAATACTAAAACATGCTTTTATATGCTATGATATAGCACACTTTATACAAATACAAGACTTTGGCATCTTTGACTATACCGTGTCCCGCTTGAGATGGACTGATATTTAGAGATGGTCCTCACTGCAGAACACGAGATCCGGGGAACGAGGTTGGGTCCAGATCCAACTCCTCCCACTTTTTATACTCAGCATATTTGTGAAGTTGCAGCCCGCAATTTTAAAAAGTTTTTAAAAGTTGCAACATTTGAGTGTGTTGTGTGCATGAAATTAGTGATTTATCGTTTAATTATATGTGTAAGTAAGTTCTAATTTTGAATGGTTTCCCTCTAATGTTGGTCTGTTATTCCGGCTAGACGATGTGCTTTTCCTTATGTTTCACGTTCAATAGTGTTCCTACTGTATTCAGTGTCTGTTTTACCTGTTTTTTTTTCTATTTCATTGTGCTGGTAATGCATTTTGCATGCATTTAAGTAAGTGAGATGCTCTTATTATGTTATGTAAATTAAGTCAGATGCCCTTGTGATGTCATTTCTAAGTATAAAATTACAGAAGACAACCTGACTGTGCTGCTATACTTAGTCTCATACAGTTTTATAATAATATGCATAATCAGTGGAGGGAAAAGCACATACATTTTCTACTTCAAGTAGAAAGAGAACTTGATTTTATATTACTCCAGTAAAAGTGCCTACTTATTAATATACTTAAGTATTTGAAGTCAAAGTGCATGTGGACTATTGAGAGGGGTAAAGGATCAGCCAATTAAAGAATAATCTTCTTTTTAAGAAAGATTTTATCTTACATGCAACAAGGAACTACAAAAAAAAAAAAAAAAAATGTATGTTATAATGTTTTGGAGTAAAAGTAAAAGTTTCTCCAAATGAAAATATTATAATAAAACACTTGCTTATTGCCCACCACTGTACGTACTTATAAGTGCACATTCACACAATGTACAAACTACAGTGTTTGTAACTAACCATTTAAAAGTTAACAAATAAATAAATAATTGTTTTCAGCAAGTTTGTTTTTCCATCAGAAGAATGCAAGAGCAACAACATGAGTAAGTGTGACATGTCTTGTTGCAAAACTCCAATCAAAATGCAGTGGGAGGAGATCCAATTTTGCCCCCTGGATCAAGATTTAACTCCGCCCCCTGGATCCAACGCCGCTCCCTGGGTCTGGATCCATCTCCGCCCCCTGGATCTAGATCCAACTCCGCCCCCTGGATCTAGATATAACTCCGCCCCCTGGATCTAGATCTAACTCCGCCCCCTGGATCTAGCTCTAACTCCACCCCCTTTGTCTGATCCAGCTCCGCCCCCTGGATCTAGATCTAACACCGCCCCCTGGATCTAGATCTAACACCGCCCCCTGGGTCTGGATCCAGCTCCGCCCCCTGGATCTAGATCTAACACCGCCCCCTGGGTCTGGATCCAGCTCCGCCCCCTGGATCTAGATCTAACACCGCCCCCTGGGTCTGGATCCAGCCCCGCCCCCTGGATATAGATCTAACTCCACCCCCTGGGTCTGATCTAGCTCCGCCCCCTGGATCTAGATCTAACTCCGCCTCCTGGATATCTTGTACTGCAGCAAGGAGCTACTGGATATTTTTACCGATATTCACACTTTTAAACTAATTGGTTTGTAATATCTATGGATAAACAGTGATTAATAAACAGCCTATAAATTCTTAAGTGAGAAATGTGTAGACAGACATAAGCAAAAACAAATATGAAAATAAATTTGCAACCATTTAAATCACAAAACAACATTGCATCAATATAATGGCATAATTATCAATAATGGAAATGTTTTATATTATTTATAAATAAAGCACTTACAATTTGCATTTTGATATTTAATATTATTATAATATGGGCTATCAGACACTAAAACATAAAATCTAAAAAAAGTCATAAAAAGCTATTTAATACTATGCTTACTATGCTTACTATACTTGCGTTATACTGTACTGTACAAAATTCCACTCTGCTTATACTACAACCAACTATTCTGTGGCATAACGTAATGTAATACTACACATACAGAGTATATACATGGCTCGGTGAAGTCAGAAATCACTTCTGTGGTGTGTTTTGATTTATGTTTCTGACACGTTTGCTCTCTTTCTATCAGATTACAGCCCTTCATCTCCAGAACCGCCATCTTCACCACTTTCTCTGAGCGAAAAGCCCAGTGAGACCAACTCCTCTTCTTTGCTCTTCCTCCCTACGGCTGAGCCTGTGGACCCGGAGCAATGGGAGAGTGATTCCGAATCTAGTGGTTTCCCCCTCCACCCCTCCCCCGGCCCATCAAGAGCAGGTGCTGAAGGCCACGCCCCCTCCACAGCCACGGCCACGCCCCCTTCCCTTGGACTGGCTCGTCAGAACCGAGAAGAGGCCACAGCCGGGCCTGACAAACGGCTGCCGTCCCAGGACCCGTTTGATGGCGAGAGGGGCCGTAAAGTCACGCAAGCACCCACCGCTCCAGAAATCGGGCCCCTGCCCAGCCGGGAGCCCCTGCAGCCTGACGTACTGCACCGGGACGATTCTGAGGAAGAGGAGGATGAGGAAGAGTTGGTGGTTTTCCCCACTGAACCGGACGAGGAGGAAGAGTCTGACTGGCGGTACCTCACGACCGGACCCTCGTCCTCCCCCGCTTCAGATCTGCCACCGTTGGTCTTCACTGAATCTGCCTGGCAGGGGGCGGAGCTTACCACGACGGCGGACGAGGAGGGGGCGGAGCTTCGGCACGCCGGCACCGAATATCTTGCCGAAACGGAGCTCCACGACTCAGAGCTGTCCCAGGAGGCCGAGCAGGTACTCAATGACAAGATACACATTAATTGAGCGCTAATTTAGTTCGAAGCAATTCAAAGAGTCATCGTCTTGTATAAAATATTCAAACACAATGTTTGAAGCAGAGAAAACAGCTCAAGACCTTCAGAATTCAGGTGTAGATACTCTGTTCAAAAATAAAAATATAATAATTTAAAAAATATTTGTAATGTATTTGTATGTGACTAAATAAAATATATTTTTTTAATAATAAATATATAAAACATAAATATACAGTATTAAATATAAATGTATTTTAATAATATATCTAATTAAAAATACATAAATAGTAAAAAAAATCTGATATTATCATTATAATACATAAATATAACATTGTTTCTTTGTTTTTGTAGAACGAAAGCAAAATCATAAACAGCATGACATTAAGAAAGGCCTCTTGTAAGGAGCAATGTTATAATTCTTAAGTTTGAATAATTTTGTGCTTTTTTAGTTATTTATATTTCTATTTAGCTTTATTTATTTGTATTTAAGTGTTAGTAATAGTAATTTTTTTAACTTTAACTCAAACTTAATTCATGTTTTTCTTTAATTTAATATTTATTTTATTTTATTTCAGCTTTATTTTAATTACCAAATTAACTTTTCATTTTAGTTAACAATAACAAGAAGTACCTCATTTTAATGTGTCTTTTTCCATTATAACTTTGTAAAAAAAAAAAAAAAAAACCTTGACAAAACAACAGGTGGTTCTTGGTATAAAATCCTCAGTTGTTTGTTTGGATGAATTATGTCATGTCTTGATGGAAATGATTTCACGATTGATTTATCTGAATGCTAGGAAGAGTAATGTGTTTATAGATTTGTTCTCCAGGCAGCATGCAGGTTGTCAGTGAGCGTTTCGACAAACCACAACAATTCAGTGAAATAAAGTGGCTGTTAGACCAAAACACCCTCTTGTCTCATTCTGTGCAGGTGATTTGTGTCGACTGGAGCAACCTCGCAGGAAAGGGCTACGTTATACTCAACATGACGGACAACTTTGACTGTGTAAGTAATTTTTTGTTACAAAAACCCAACATGACGGACAACTTTGACTGTGTGAGTCATATTTTGTTACAAAAACCCAACATGAACCCAACATGACGGACAACTTTGACTGTGTAAGTCATATTTTGTTACAAAAACCCAACATGACGGACAACTTTGACTGTTTAAGTCATATTTTGTTACAAAAACCCAACATGACGGACAACTTTGACTGTGTAAGTCATATTTTGTTACAAAAACCCAACATGACGGACAACTTTGACTGTGTAAGTCATATTTTGTTACAAAAACCCAACATGACGGACAACTTTGACTGTTTAAGTAATTTTTTGTTACAAAAACCCAACATGACGGACAACTTTGACTGTTTAAGTCATTTTTTGTTACAAAAACCCAACATGACGGACAACTTTGACTGTTTAAGTCATTTTTTGTTACAAAAACCCAACATGACGGACAACTTTGACTGTGTGAGTCATATTTTGTTACAAAAACCCAACATGAACCCAATATGGCGGACAACTTTGACTGTTTAAGTAATTTTTTGTTACAAAAACCCAACATGACGGACAACTTTGACCCAAAAACCCAACATGAACCCAACATGACGGACAACTTTGACTGTTTAAGTCATTTTTTGTTACAAAAACCCAACATGACGGACAACTTTGACTGTTTAAGTAATTTTTTGTTACAAAAACCCAACATGACGGACATCTTTGACTGTGTAAGTCATATTTTGTTACAAAAACCCAACATGATGGACAACTTTGACTGTTTAAGTCATTTTTTTTTTTTTTACAAAAACCCAACATGATGGACAACTTTGACTGTGCAAGTCATTTTTTGTTACAAAAATCCACCCAGAAAACACTTGCTAACCTTAACCCAATGCACCATGCATTGTTCTTGCATGAACAAAACAAGTCACCCTTTCTTCATAAAAATCCAGTCACGATTTGATGTAATCGCTCTTCATGAAGGTGTGTGTTCTGTTCAGACTCTCGCTTCACGTACTGCAGCAGAAATGCTCTCCGTCTCTGAAACATGCTGACTGCACACTAACCACGCTCAGCACAAACAATGACACACGCTGGGAGCTCAGAGCTCATTCGTTTTATCACAATCCTCACGCTCTCTGGCCTTTATAGTGGAGAACAAAGAAAAATGTGATTCTTAATCTTATGTACTAGTTAGCGGAGCTGCGAAACACACACAGAGGCAAACGCTCTTGCACTGGGTTAATCTTGAGCTTTTATAGTTGACATTTATGTTTCATTTAAAGGGATAGTTCGTCCAAAAATGAAGTCAGTCAGCAGAGCTACTAAAATGACAGAATGGCACGATAAAAGTGGTACTATTAATATTTGACATCCAAACTAGCGTAACGTGTTTTGGTCCATCATATCTGAATGTATGCAAGCAAAAATGAGATTTGAGAGTTCAGTTTGGTTCTGTTCATCATAAGATGATATCTAATGGCTTCAGTAGTTATATTGACAACATTTACGATGGTTTTCTGTAATTTTTGGAGCCTGACAGTCCCAGTTCCCATGCATTTTGTCTTGATAATTGGCATACGGTAATAGTAAAGAGCAGCTGTAAAGATCATAAGCGTATCATTTGGTTTCTTGAGAATTTGATGAGAAACTTTGTTCATTTTGAGATCTCTGACCAGTGTTATTCTAGTATCATTACTAAGTATTTATTAATATTTTTAATTCATTTTTATTTTTATATATTCTATTTTAAGTTTTAGTAATTCTGTTGTTTTAGACATTTGTATTCGTTTTTTTAATGCCTATTTAGTTTATATATTTTTTTTTTTAGTTTTAGTCATTTTCTGAATTAATTACCATGACTTATTAATTCGTAACCATTAGTAAATCGTGGCCGCGTTGTAATTCGTTATCTCGTTTTAGTAAATCGTTGTGCTAATTTGTTTCCTTGTTTGTGGCCGCCGCGTTGTGCTAATTCGTTATCTCGTTTTAGTAAATTGTGGCCATGTTGTACTAATTCGTTATCTCATTTTAGTAAATCGTTGTGCTAATTCGTTCCCTCGTTTTAGGAAATCGTGGCCATGTTGTACTAATTCGTTATCTCATTTTAGTAAATCATTGTGCTAATTCGTTTCCTCGTTTGTGGCCGCGTGTTGTGCTAATTCATTCCCCCGTTTTAGTAAATCGTGGCCGCGTTGTGCTAATGCGTTTCCTCGTTTTAATAAATCGTGGCCGCGTTGTGCTAATGCGTTTCCTCGTTTTAGTAAATCGTGGCCGCGTTGTGCTAATGCGTTTCCTCGTTTTAGTAAATCGTGGCCGCATTGTGCTAATGCGTTTCCTCGTTTTAGTAAAATGTGGCTGCGTTGTGCTAATGCGTTTCCTCGTTTTAATAAATCGTGGCCGCGTTGTGCTAATGCGTTTCCTCGTTTTAGTAAATCGTGGCCGCGTTGTGCTAATGCGTTTCCTCGTTTTAGTAAATCGTGGCCGCATTGTGCTAATGCGTTTCCTCGTTTTAGTAAAATGTGGCTGCGTTGTGCTAATGCGTTTCCTCGTTTTAATAAATCGTGGCCGCGTTGTGCTAATGCGTTTCCTCCTTTTAGTAAATCGTGGCCGCGTTGTGCTAATGCGTTTCCTCGTTTTAGTAAATCGTGGCCGCGTTGTGCTAATGCGTTTCCTCGTTTTAATAAATCGTGGCCGCGTTGTGCTAATGCGTTTCCTCGTTTTAGTAAATCGTGGCCGCGTTGTGCTAATGCGTTTCCTCGTTTTAGTAAATCGTGGCCGCGTTGTGCTAATGCGTTTCCTCGTTTTAGTAAATTGTGGCCGCGTTGTGCTAATGCGTTTCCTCGTTTTAATAAATCGTGGCCACGTTGTGCTAATGCGTTTCCTCGTTTTAGTAAATCGTGGCCGCGTTGTGCTAATGCGTTTCCTCGTTTTAGTAAATCGTGGCCGCGTTGTGCTAATGCGTTTCCTCGTTTTAGTAAATTGTGGCCGCGTTGTGCTAATGCGTTTCCTCGTTTTAGTCAATTGTGGCCGCGTTGTGCTAATGCGTTTCCTCGTTTTAATAAATCGTGGCCGCGTTGTGCTAATGCGTTTCCTCGTTTTAGTAAATTGTGGCCGCGTTGTGCTAATGCGTTTCCTCGTTTAAGTAAATCGTGGCTGCGTTGTGCTAATTCGTTATCTCATTTTAGTAAATCATTGTGCTAATTCGTTTCCTCGTTTGTGGCCGCGTGTTGTGCTAATTCATTCCCCCGTTTTAGTAAATTGTGGCCGCGTTGTGCTAATGCGTTTCCTCGTTTTAGTAAATTGTGGCCGCGTTGTGCTAATGCGTTTCCTCGTTTTAATAAATCGTGGCCGCGTTGTGCTAATGCGTTTCCTCGTTTTAGGAAATCGTGGCCATGTTGTACTAATTCGTTATCTCATTTTAGTAAATCATTGTGCTAATTCGTTTCCTCGTTTGTGGCCGCGTGTTGTGCTAATTCATTCCCCCGTTTTAGTAAATCGTGGCCGCGTTGTGCTAATGCGTTTCCTCGTTTTAGTAAATTGTGGCCGCGTTGTGCTAATGCGTTTCCTCGTTTTAATAAACCGTGGCCGCGTTGTGCTAATGCGTTTCCTCGTTTAAGTAAATCGTGGCTGCGTTGTGCTAATGCGTTTCCTCGTTTAAGTAAATCGTGGCTGCGTTGTGCTAATGCGTTTCCTCGTTTTATTAAATTGTGGCCGCGTTGTGCTTTAATCCTTTTGCTCTCCATTGTATCTTATTGCTGTCTAAAAAGATTGTGTGATGTTCCTTTCTTTTACATCTTTCTTAACACACACATCACTGGCACATACACAGTCTCGCCAGTGTAGAAGAGGCCAGTTGTCTGTTGCCACGGTAACGCTCTAGTGGCACGTAATTGCAGCATGATCGCAAAGAACTTTCCCCCCACTGGCTCCCTGACAGCTGTGTGCTAAACCCTCGACGTCTCCAGCGATGGAGTGTTTGAACCCGAGCAGCACTGCAGAGCCATTGATCAGAAACCAATACAGCCCACAGGGCGAGAGCACACGGAGTCTCTCTCCGTCTGAATGACTCAGCGCTTGCTGTGAATGGCCTGAAAAAAAAACCCTGATTCTGATTTCTGCAGCCTGTCTGATGTGTGTCTGTTTCTGACTGGAGGAAGTCTGTTACCGAGTCTCAGTAACAAAGCAAACCAGTTTTTTTTAGGTGGGTCACTGGTTATCTGTCTGTCTGGAAGCCCCTGATTCGGAGACTGGAGAAACAGAGCATGAGTCACTTTTCACTTCAATTATATCATCAATAAGTTTTTTTTTATTTTTTTTTTTACAAAAATACAATTTACTTTACAATTACTCTATTTTGTATTTATTGATCACACCATTTTATGATTTACTTAATCATTTAGTTTTTTTTACTTTGTCCACTATATTACATTTAGATATATTTCATTTACATACATTTTGTGTACATTTATGTGCCTTAGAACATTGTATAATGTCCTAAAGTATTTCATATATGAAAATATTAAAATATATATAAAATCGTATAATTTTATAATGAAAAAAATACATGAAAAATGTCAGAAAATACACCTTAAAATTGTAAAATAGCTGACAAAAAATAAAATGTATTTTATGTCAGCTATATTACATTTCAAGGTGTATTTTCTGTAAATCTGTAATTTAAATAAATACAATTCATGCCTGAGTTATGATAACATTATACTGTATTATTATTGATTTATTACACCATTTTATGATGTACCTCATTTAGTTGTTGTTTTTTGTATGTGTCCAATATATTATATTGATGTGTTTTATTTTAATGTATTTTTTATTTAAAATTTTGTGCACATTTATGCTCCCATTTTATTGAATTTATGTATTTTTGCAACATTTCATGTCTTAAAGTATTTCACATTTTAGATTTGTGATTAGTATTTCTTCATGCTATTTTTCCTCTTTTCTCTCCTCTCCTAGGGTATATGTTTTTGTAAGCATTTATTTAGAGAAAGCATGTATTTAGTAAAGGTGTTCTCACACTGAATGTTGAGTGAATATTCAGCATGAGATTGAATGAGATGAAATATTTTTAAGGTGAAAAAGTAAAGATTTTTACATCACTGTATGGCTCTGTTTTTCCATTGTATTCCTTGTGCGTCTCTCACAGGACGAGTTTCGTATGGAGAGTGGCGACAGACTTTTGGAGATGCTGGAAAACACTTTCTCCAGAAAGATGAACATCCCACAAGGATCCTGGCTCATTTTCCTCAGCAAACCCACACAACAGGACCACCAGCTTCTGATGGCTTTGGCCAGCGAGCAGGGTAGCACACACACACACACACACACACACACACACACACACACACACACACACACACACTCTTAGGGCCTCTGTGGTTACATATAATGTCATGTTTATGGTTTAGATGTGTTAATAATTTGTAAGCTTTTAATTTCATGCTCTATATAAAGGATAAAAATAGCATGTATTATCTCACACATCTCTGTTCAGAGCATTAATTAGATGTCATATCTTACAAAGCCTGACAAAGGTCGAATTACGTCACAAAATCAAAAGAATAACACGAGAGATTATATTTTGCACACAGACAACAAGGCCCGTTTAAGTACCATTAAGATGTTTTGCATTGTGACATTTTCAGCAGCTTTTTTTATAACAGTGAAGCACTCAATTGACATTTTGTATTAAAGAAAATTATTTCAATTTAGTATTTATATGACATGGTAGTGTTTGTTGTAATTTATGCTAAATTATAAAAAAAAAAATGGATTCAGACAGAATATCACATTACAATAATGGATAGCTATACGGAAAATGTGGGGGTAAATGTGCTTAATTGTCATGAAAGTATAATGTCACAGTGCAAAAACTCTTCAGGGTTCACTAAATTGTCTTTGTAAACTTTTACTTTATTTTCCTCTTTTGATTCAACAAATCTTCATTGATAAACAACATTCTATAATGTTTTTTGTCTCATTTTCTGTTCATTATGTGAAGCAATCATAGCCCCAAAAGACGTCCTGTCAATGCTGGGGGAAATCAGAAGAGGTCTATATGAGGTGGGACTGAAATGCAGCAAATAATAATAATATTCCATTTAATTAATACATTGAAAGCTGTGAACGATTTAAGTAGCATGAATAATATGCATAATAAATGACTCAAATTAATTTCCTCAGATTGGAATCCAGAATTATTCCACCGTAAACACGTGCCACTCGAGGCCCAGTCAGACCCGCAGCGACTACGGGAAGCTGTTTGTTGTTCTAGTGATCATCGGATCGGTGTGTGTGCTCATTATTGCATCTGGAATCATCTATATCTGCTGGCAGCGCCGTTTACCCAAACTCAAGAACATGGTAGGTCAAATCGACAATAGACCATTTTTCACATAGATATCATATAAAGGCTAGATGTCTTAAGGCGGAGTCACTTCCGGCATCACCGGCGGCCATCTTACCACAGGGAAGCTGTGAATTAAGGTGAGTGATCAGCACGCACACAAATCTTCTTATCTCGCTGAAATCTTGACGGATTTACAAACGGTTTGGTTTCTTACAAACGTTATTAACGTGGCTATAATTCCGAATGCTTGAACATGTATGTTATAATTATTCATATGTATGCAGTGTCATAGCTACATCTCTGACGTTTATAACAAACCAAACCGTTTGAAAATTGGTAGAAAATTGAGCAAGTTATGGTTATTTAAAAGTACATGCACTATGTTACGAGTGAGCGAGCACACTGTGGTAAGATGGCCGCCGTGTGCGGACGTCGACCTCCATTGGCTAGCAGCGCGCACGAGACATCTAGCCTTTATATGATATATATGATTTTTCACATTTCCGGGTTTCTCAAAAGTTAGATAGTTGGGTAAACTTTTATAGCTGTGAATGAGAGAATACATAAAAAAACAAAACAAATTGTGTTCCCATTTGCTCAAATAGCAAAAGAAAAAAGAGAAAAAATAGAGAGGTTGATAATGGCAGTCAGAAGAGAAAAAGATGTCAATTTTACCGTCACTCCCACAGCCGCTGTATTAGAAATACCCTCACAGCTGCTAGTTTGATGCAAAAGTAATATAATACAAAGTGTAGTGTTATAAATGTACATAATTAATTAATTAAAACAAATTAAAATATAAAAAACTTTGCAGGATTTATGATGTTGATGTTGTTCACGCGTCAAAATATTCTGTGGTAATCGAGATTATGGCACAAATACTGTCAATATTATGCTAATTATGCTAACATTTTACTGTATTATTATGGATTTACTACACCATTTTACGAACTACCTCGTTTAGTTTTTTTAGTTTTTTTCTACTATATTATATTGAGATGTGTTTAATTTAATATTTATTTTTATTTTACATTTTGTGCACTTTATTGATTTATTTATTTTTTGCAACATGTCATATCTTAAAATATTTCACATATTTATTTAATTGTGTCCTTCTATTTTATATATTGTTATATTTTACATGAGTTAATATGACCATGAATATTTATATTAATAGCGTTAACTAAAAACGTTGTAATTTGATGCAAATGTAGTATGTTACTAAGTGTTATAAATGTACATCATAATTTTTTTTAAAAGACAATTTAAAATACTTTTCAGGATTTACGATGTTGATGACCGTTAAAACGCGTCACCACACAGTCTGTGAAAAGGGTCCTTGAAAATGTTCTGTGGTAATCGAGATTATGGCACACACACTGTCAACATGGAGCTTGAGCGCAATTAATAATGGATCTCGAATGCTAATTACTAACCTCAACATTCTCTGAGTGACGGTTTGGGTTTACATTGATTGATTATTTATCTTGTTTTTATGTTTGTCTCCTCCGTGCCTCATCAAGTCGCGAGGCGAAGAGCTCCACTTTGTGGAGAACGGTTGCCATGACAACCCCACACTGGACGTGACCAGCGACAGCCAATCAGAGATGCAGGAGAAGAAACTCAGCGCCAATGGGGTGACGGCGGGCGCGGACGGCGGGAGCGGTTGGCAGGTGCTCGTCAACAAGCCCGGGAAAGATGAGGAAGAAAACCAAGAGGAAGATACTCACCTTTAATCCCGGGAAACAATCAGCAAAACGGCATGGGAAAGCAGCATCGCATTAAAGACTATGAAGGCACTAAACATTTTCAAGCTTTTTCGAAACATCTGCTGTATAAAATGTGATGTCTTTTGGCGTGTATGACGTTTTTCTTTATCTGCATTACTAAATTCAGACGGACTAAACTAACTAAAGTGCTTTAAAATGCAAGTTGTAAATGGGACAATTTCCAGTGCAGGAGCTAATCATTAGTATTTATTTAAATCGAATGTGTCAAACAATCAGTAGGATATTTTAGAGTTTAAAACGTTGTTTGAAAATTGTTTATTGCACTGTTGAAGCAATAGTTCACCCCAAAACATGAAATAGCCTATGTCGTTTAAATCTACCACATGTTATTCCAAACTGCACTGGTTTTCTGTGAGGAAAAGAAAAATAGAATTTAGAAGGAACTTCACAAGTTGATTTCCACACAACAACGGACGTCAAGTTCCAAAAAAAAAAAGTATAATATATTGGCTTGTGTGCTGTATTACAAGACATCTGAAGTAATTCTATTGAACTTCCGTTCTTTGCGTAGCTCTGTATATTTCTATGGCATTGCTGTCGAAGAGTAATAAGCTGGTGGAGTTAATGAAAGTTATCTTGAGCATTGTAATGTTTGAAGCAAATGTCTTAAATGTCAGTAGACCGGGAAAATGTAAAAATGAACTGTTCATTCATAAATTTGTAAGATCTTACCTTCATGCTGTGGAAATACAAACCGGGAGACCGAACAAGCGCAGTGCTCAAAGGGGGCGGGGCTACAGAAGGTCAATAGCTTTATACAAGTTTTTTTTTGTAAGGTACCCCGATGATGACCGATGGCGGCGCACCTGACGAGATCTCTAATAGTTGTACGGAAATAACTACATAAGGATTCTTCATAAGTTATTTCTTAGAAAAATGTAATACGGGTTTGAAACGACATGAAGGCGATTAAATGAATTTTCATTTTTGGGTGAATTACAGAAAAAACAAAAAAACACTAGTGTACTTGAAGACAGAGAAAGAGATTGTACCAAGAATTTTTGTTGTTTTCTTGATGTAAACAGTGTATATCTCATAATACACTATAATCAGTCATTCTCAATTTTACTTATTTTAATGCAAGTATCTACAGTTAAGCAGGCTGCATATTGTGTTTCTACATGCTGAATGCTGGATGGACGCCTACATGCCTTGCTCTTTTATTGTGCATCGATCGGAATGGCTGCTCCGCACCGGATTATTGTCGCTCTTTGTTAAGGTTTTTTTATATTGCACCTTTAACGTTGCTCAGCACCAACGGCATCCAAAGCAGAACAAGATTCTTCTAACAAAAGAGTCTTTCAAACAGAAATGTGTCAAAATGGCGCTAGACAACGATTTCTTTGTTTTCTACATGTTTTCAGTGTTTTTAAAGCCGTGAACCGTGATAAAAAAAAAAAAAGTGTTTAACTAGCTATCTTCATGGTGGTTATCTTGTTTATGGTACGGTCTGTTTGTCAAAGAACAATCTTATTTGTCACAATAGATAAAAGGCTATTCTTTACTCATTTTAAGTGCATGAAACATTGTAGTACATAATAGTCTATGCACATGTCAGGGGTCAAACTGATTGTACACAACTTAGCAAACATGAACAGGTCATGCTAAACAGATTTAAATGGTTAGTACTCCAGAACGCTCTATATATAACGTACATGCATTTTTGTTTCTTTAATAAGCCTTGACGTAGGAGAGTTTGACGCCACTGTAGAACGCTGTTGAACGCTTCAGTTTTGTACCGTGCTGTCCTGGTACGAGAGCTATTAGCAAATTTGCACTTTTTCCATTTTGATTTTGTACCTCAAACTGCTTAATGTACCTGATTGTAAGGAGATTGCGATCTCGTTGTTTTCTGGTAATTTTATGTTGTCCCACCTCTTAAAAGAGCAAAAAAAATAAATGTTTTGAGAAGGCTTGTCTGTTACTTTGTAAACGTACCATAAAGTTTGACCTGTCACTGCTGCCCCCTACTGAGTGGTGAATGACTTGCCATATGAAATTGACTTAAAACAAGAGTTTAAATCCATTTTATTTTCCCTTAAATTTACAAAGCAATACAACATTTTAACATTGCATTGGCATGCTTGTGAACCCTGTGAAAGATGACAAAGTTTGACTTTAAAACGATGGCACTAGAAGATGCATAGGCCCATATAATACGACTTCTGAATTGGATATAACTAATTCGATACATTCCATCATGATGATTCTAGAACACTTCACATCTACATCCAGAATCTACAATCAAGAGCAACATTAAAAGCATGAACTTTAAAACACAACTCGGCATTCCCAACATCAAGTTTTGGCAAACTGTATGAGAAAAGAAATAATAAAAAAATAAATGTTCTTGCCACAATGAATATGAAGAGTAATGACTTAAAACACTTAATCGAAGTAGTAATTTTGTAGGAAGATGCTGTCCAGGCCATTGAAGACGGGCTGATAGTTGTAAATTAGAGCTTTTTCCTCTTCACTTTGCGAAGAAAAACGATGATGGTTTTTCATTGCTGAAACAATAAGCACATCAATACATAAATTCAGTGGTCAGAAAGCAAACATTTCTGACTCTATGCTGCTTAAAATCTCTTGAATGTTGATTGTTTTCGAAACAAACCCAAGTTTTTAACACCAAGTTAAGTCAAATTGAAAAGTTAAAAGAAGACCAAGATGAAAGATTCCCAAATTAATATTGCAACTTCCATTTTTTTTTTTTTAGATGACCAACCTTCAGAAACAAAGAAGTGGGCAGTGTAGAAAGTGGCTTTGATGGCTGAGAGGGTGTGCACCATACCGGGTTTATCAATCCACTCGAACGGGCTTTTCTCTGGGTGCCACTGCACCGCGTAGAAGGGATATCGAGATGCTACAGGACATAAAGTATATAAATGTAATAAAATGATTCACTTGCTAAAAATGTGAACAAACCACAATATCTACATGTAGACTTCTAAATGTAAAACCAACCAGTTGGTGTTTAAGGGTGGAAATCAGCTTAATAAGAATCAGCTGACTGGGCTACATCACACACACACACACACACACACACACACACACACACACACACACACACACACACACACACACACACACACACACACACACACACACACACACACACACACACACACACGCACACGCACACGCACACGCACACGCACACACACACGCTCTGTGATGTACAGAGAGACATTCATACCCTCCATGGTGGAAATGAACTCTTTCTTGCCGTCTGTATTTGTGGTCAGGACCCTATAAAAACGCTTCAGCTTGGCATTGCCACTGTAATTCTGTAAGAGCAAACCATTTTATACAGTGAATATACAATGACTGATCAGTATGCAAAAAGCAGTATGGGAAATGCAGAAGTCACTGGTTATAATGGCAATGTTGGTTTTATTGTTCCATTTTATGCATCATGAAATTACTTCTGGCAAAAATTCTCATATGCTTTCAACAGCTGAATTGGTACCTGCATGGACAAGCTCCAGCTGTGGAAATTAGACGTGATGTTTTCTTCTGCCAGAGACTGAAGAACATCCTTTGGGAATTTTTTGAACAACCTGCTGTTTTGGGCTCCTGTAAATCAATCAAAATCATTGACCAACCATTAACTCACAATAATGAGCCAATGCATG
Organism: Leuciscus idus; assembly: GCA_021554675.1. Classification (NCBI taxonomy): domain Eukaryota; kingdom Metazoa; phylum Chordata; class Actinopteri; order Cypriniformes; family Leuciscidae; genus Leuciscus; species Leuciscus idus. Next base: position 10,372,224 of record CM038625.1, on the reverse strand, counting down.
AAATTGGTAAACCAGACAACACAAAATGTGGTTAGCAATTTCCATCATTTATATATTCTGCCATGTTTATACACAGAAGTATGCATTATTATATGTCTCCACCCATTAACTGTCACTTGTAATCATGCAGAATGTGATGTATTTGGTGGAAAACACACGGATACCAACCCGGGCTGAAGGTCAACGGCAGGGTGACTGCTTTGGTGTCGGTCAAGGTCAACAGGTTCTTGTTGCTGGTCAGAACCGTGAGCTGCTGGAAACCCTGACAGGTTCCCCAGATCGGAAAATAATCCGAAACATCATTCGCCTGTTGTTGATCATAAAGAAGACGACTCAAAGTACAATCAGATCAATTCAAAAGAATTTTCACGGTTTAATAATAATTACACGGACAAGTAATGCTGCACCTACATGTCTACTAACTCTCATTAGAGTATTAATAGAGTATTAGTAGACTGGTAGAGTTTGGGTTAGAATAAGTTGACATAGTTGTAAAGTTACTTATAGTCAGTAAAATGTCTGTTGTTGGAGGATCATCACAATTAAGTGTTACCATTTTCACATACAAGTTTTTTTAGTTTTTTTTTTAAACGTACCTTTATTGCAAGTTCATAGAAAATCTTCGACACTCTGGTAAACTGAGACTTTTCAATGTCCACATTTCCTCCAGGTAGCAGCAAACTAACCAGATAAACAAACAAAAAAAAAAACAGTTAACAATCAGCAGGATAAAGGTGAATAAAAAAATAAATAAATAAATAAAAAGCATCCCATTTGGAAAATCCAGTGGTTTTGGAACATGGTGTGTCTGTTCTCTAGTTGGACCAGTTTCCATGTTACAAACATCTTTATTTTTATTCATCCATTATTTAACCAAGAACGTCTCATTGAGATAACACACTCTTCTTCCGGAGAGTCCGGATTTAAGTCGGACGCACATAAGAGACAAGTACATGTTTTCCCTTTACCTTTAAAATTTGCTCAAAGGAGGAACTTTATTTATTTATATCAATTACATTTTGCAATTCGCTCTAGGTCAAGTGAACATAAAAAGAGGAAGAAAATTTGACCAAATGCTGAATGCACCCTATGAACTTTAAAGCACATTTGAGTTGTAGATCTAGTGCAATAGCAGTTTGTGTGATAAGATAAAAGATTAGAAAATATAAAAAGGTAATTTACCTAAAATAGTCATATAAATGCATGTAGAACAGATCACCATAATCCAACACGGATAGAAAAGTACTTTGCACTATTTTATTTCTCCACATGGAAAACACAGATAATGTCAAACTATTCAGAAACACTCACCCATTTATTGCGTTGAATAGTTTTTCATACTCCTCCTCTGTCCGATTTATGCTGCAAACAAACATATTTATTTGTGTGTATTCTTTATTTTTATTTTTTATTATTATTAATGTATAGCTTGTGTTTAACATACCGGATCGGTACAACCCTGGCACCAGCTGACTCCAAGTGTTTCACATATGATGCAGCTATATAAGAAGATCCTTGGGCATGAGGGTCGTCCTCCAAGTTTTCCTGGGCTAAAATTCCTGAAACACAAAAGACATGTTTATTAGAAGAAAGGGGATTTTAGCTACTGAAAACATCAGGCTATAGGGGTTTGCATGTCTTAGCAGGTTTAGCTTGTCAGTCAAGCTGGCGTTTAGCAGCCAATGTCACAACCACAACAAGAGAAACATCCAACCAGACTCATTTTACCAAGCTAGGAGACATTTAAGCATTTTCTTTTTCTGTTTCTGTCTGCAAGGTTAAGTGCTCGCCCAAGCATATGTTTAAACCCCCTTTACGTGTTGCCGTGTCATTGAAGAGTTAATAAATAATTTAGAAGAAACTAGAACGTTCCACCAACGGAGCTGCGGAGAAAAAGATGCTCCGATAAAAAAGGAAGAAAAAAAAGAAAGAATCGCATGACATAGCAAAAAAATATGAGATGTAGCCTAATATCATAACATCAACATACATCGTAGACTACTTTAAGCGGAATAGCACATAAAAAATTAAAAAAGTGAAATCTCTTAAATCTTAAGGTTGATGATTCGAAATATGAAATGTTATCCTTACCGATGATTGGTCTGTAATTTAAATTACGAGCGCATGATGCTGGAAACCCGCATTGAATAGCGGCGAAGACCGCGAGCACGAGCACCTGGCGATACATCCACCTCAGGTAACACACCAAAGGACGAAATAAATGAAAGCTTCTTGATGTTATCAATAAAGAAGACGATATGTCAGCTCCTCTGGTGATGTCAGGCTTTATAACGAAAGCTGAACCCGGATCCGCTAATCCACAGTCGTCAGGTTAAACAAACAACGTTTCGACACGCGCGTGAATTACTGAGGCGTGTATGTTCTTTCGCGAGGATCAGCTTTGAAGATTCACAATCCAATGAAAGCGAAAAGTCACGGCTGGCCCCGCCCACTTGATTCATCATCACAATCACATTACGTTACTTCATTTAAAATGTTCTAAACGTAAGTTAGGCTGCATTATTCTCACTTTTTTTTTTTTTTTTTTTTTTAATGACGCCTAATCATAAGTTTTGTTCTCCTCTATAGAAGATACTTAAAAAAAAATAGCATGACACTGTAAAAAATAATAATTAATTAAACACTTGAAGTCTTGCTCACATGCCGACAGCTTTATTAATCATATTTATGGACAGGGCACTCCCCAGCTATATTTTGCAAGCCTTTAATTGTGTTTAATGAATAGTCTACAGGAGAAATAATGACACGTGGCATGATCAAATTTAGACAAATATTTTGTATTTTGCATTTAATTTTCTTTAAGGTGCACTGACAATTACTTTTGCATTTAAAAAGGTGACACATAAAGAAAAGAATACTGTTAACCATGTTTAATAAGTGAAGTGACATGCAAGGCCAAGTATGGTAACCCATACTCAGAGAATTTGTCCTCTGCATTTAACCCATCCAAGTTAGTGCACACACATTAGGAGCATGGATGGTCCGAAATGGTTATTCAGACACAACTCAGAACTTTCTATTGGTTAAACTTTTTATATAAAATCAGTTTTCAAGTCTCAAGTCTCAAGTCTTATTTATTTATATAGCCCTTTATGCTACAATGTAGGCCAAAGGACTGAACATCCAAGAGATTTTAAAATAAAATAAAATAAAATAAAATAGATAAAAAATACATAAAATACATGACATACAATGACAAGGTCAAGAATTAAAAGCCACAGAGTAAAGATACGTCTTGAGACGAGATTTAAAAACCACAACTGAGGATGCAGACCTTACATCAGGAGGAAGTGCATTCCACAGTCTAGGACCAACAACTGAAAAAGCTCGATCCCCTTTTGTTTTTAAGCGAGTTCTCGGTACAAACAATTGAAGACAATTGGAGTACCTTTGTGCTCTGCAAGAGTTCATACGCACCAAGTCCTTAATATATTTCGGGGCCAAATCATGCACAGCTTTATAAACGTAAAACAAAACCTTGTACTGTATTCGCTGTTTCACAGGGAGCCAATGCAGTCTTTCCAGAACTGGAGTAATGTGCTCCCTTTTCCTGACACCAGTAAGGAGCCTTGCGGCAGCATTTTGTACCATCTGCAACTTCGAAATAAGAGATTGACTGATACCAACATAAAGAGCATTACAATAATCCAAACGAGAAGTAATGAATGCATGAATAACTTTTTCTAAGTCAGGAACAGACAGAAAAGACTTCATTTTCGCAATTGTCCTTAATTGGTAGAAGCAATTTTTTACCACATTTTTGACCTGATGATCGAACATAAGAGCACAATCAAAAATGACCCCTAAATTTCTTATTTTGGGTTGAACATATGTTTCCCAAGAGCCAAGAAGGCCCCCTAAGTCCCTGTCGTCATTGTTTGTCCCGAAAACCAAAACTTCCGATTTGCTGGCATTTAACTTCAGGCCGTTTTGCTCTAACCAGGCAATCACCTCCTGCAAACATAGTACCAAGGATTGATTAGTGCTAGGGACACCAGCACTGATCGGTAAATATACCTGAATGTCGTCTGCATATAAATGATATGAAATACCATGTTTCTTAAAAATGATGCCCAAGGGCAAAAGAAACAAAGAAAATAGAATAGGGCCCAATATTGAACCTTGTGGTACTCCACACTCCAAAACAATTGACTTAGAGGAAAAATCCCCAAACCCTAACAGAACATAAGCGTCCCTTTAGATATGAGGAGAACCATTTTAAAACCGTCCCTCTCAGCCCCACTACATGTTCCAACCGATCAATAAGAATAATGTGATCGATTAAATCAAAAGCTGCACTCAGATCTAACATAATTAAAGCTCCTCTAGTCCCTGAGTCTGCAATGAGTAGCATGTCATTTGAAACTCGCAGTAGAGCAGATTCAGTACTATGTCCTACTCTGAAACCAGACTGAAAAGCATCTAACAACTCATGATTGGCCAGATACGAACTTAACTGTGTTAAAACTACCTTTTCCAACACTTTGGAAATACAAGGCAGCTTAGAAATGGGCCGATAATTATTAAAATCCAAAGGATCAAGGTTAGGCTTTTTAAGAAGGGGCTGAATAACCGCCTGCTTAAAACTATGAGGAAAAATGCCTGTATAAAGACTGCAATTGACAATAGCAGTAATACAAGACCCAGTATAATCAAACGTCTCGGACAACAAGTCAGAAGGCAAAACATCCCAACTTGCAGCGGGTCGTTTCAATTTGTCAACGATCAGTTTAATATCCTCAGTAGTAACCATATCAAATTGATCAAAATTATTAACACTTTTAAAAATACCTCCTGTCAAGCCCTTCAAAGCACTAAAACTAGCTCTGATTGTATTAACTTTTTCTGAAAAAATATTCAAAAACTTTTCACAACATTCTGTAGATGATGGTAATGACGCAGTATGAGAGTTAATCAATTTATTGATTACTGAAGATATTTTAATAATAAATAACTTACCAACAAGACCCAACCAGTACAAACAGAACAAAACAAACGCATGGGCCATTTTCTAAGCTGTTCGCTAAACAGTCAATAACTCAAAATGAATGTCAACATTAAGAGTGACCAGGCGATGCATGTGAATCCTCCTCTAAAAAGATGTAAGTCTTGAGTCTACACACACTCGCTGAGGTCGCAGTGCTGAGGTTAGAGTTGCAAACATGTTTACTATGTATAGCATAAACTATTCTTGTTGGCAGACAGCCTCAGGTTATCTATTTATTTATTTGCTGTATCCTATATGGTTGAAGGTGAAATAAAATCAGAAAATAACATGCTGTGTAACTACATTTACTATATTATTTCGCTGTAAATGTTTGTTTGATGTGGAATTCAGCCTGTGATGTTCATGTTAATGAAAGGAAAGAAGCTCTTCACCCACAAACTCTCGTGCACACGTTGTCCTCCTAACAAATGAACCCGCTTTTTGTTCTAGATAAATAAATGAGGCCACAACAGGTTTCAGTTTGACTCACAAACTCCACAGATTGTCATGCATTCAGTGAATCACATATCATTTTCTTTCTGCTTTATAAAAACATACTGCCTGTGAGTCGATTCTAAAATGCTAAAAATTACATTTAAGTACTAAGAACGATTGTTGTGGGTAATATTACTATTAGCTGCAAAATTAGACCTTTGCTTTTTAGAGAATATGACAATGACATTTGTAAACTCAGACATTGATGGTTATTGCTCCAACCTGACTTTAATCATGCAAATGATTTGGCTTTTAAATGTGCTTTTTTGCATTTACAACACAGACAGAGAGAGAACAGTGTGCGAACAAGATGCACCAAGACCTTTTCAATATATAATAAGTATTTTTTATTTTTTTTAAGTGAAATTGAAGATGTTGGGGGTTTTCTACCTGCACTGCATCACTGCATATCATGCACAAACAACATGGCAAAAATAATACATCATTGCAATATAACAGTAATCAGGTGCAAAAATGGATTGAAAGAAAAAAAAAACAAATAAATAAAAATAAAAATAAAAAAAATTAATTAGGGTTTATTTTCAATTCCTAATCTTCTATTATAGCAAAACGTTGCATTTTAGCGTTTTTTGCATTTTTACTTTTCATAATTTTAAGGGCATTCGTATAGAAAAGAAACTCGTGAAATACAAAAATCTTTGTTGCAGCTGAATAACAAGTCCATTATGTCCCTTTGAGAGAAGACTCAGACAAGGAAACTTTTGAAAAAGCTAGTCATGAATATCAAGCCATGATAACTTGCGTCACAAAAGTGTGATAGATGGCGATATAGTCCATTTCTCTCTTATTGCGTGCGACCAAGCGTGTAACCCGCTCTGAGCTTTCATCTGAGGAAGTTTAAATCACTCTTTTTTTGTGTGGAAACAAACAACTGTTATCAAGATTAGACACCTGTGGATCTCAGTCAGTAGGCTAGCACTGGGTTAAGTGTCTTTAAAATAAAAAAAATTGTGCATTTTGTCGGTTCAGAAGTAAGTGGTGACGGGACGACCATTCGGATCGGCCCATTTCGATCACTTTTCATGTTTCTTCACTCAGATTTTTACTAAACTATACAGCGATATGAAGAGCAATTTTTTCATTTTTTCATTTTTATTAATTCACATAGAAGGTAAGTTAAACGCACTTTCGGTTTCAATCGTTTGAACCTGTACAGCTTTATTAAACTTTTTTTTAACAGCACTGCAGGTAGGCTATACATTACTACAAAAAAGATGTGTGAATTTTTTAATAAGCTAAGTGTTTTAATAAAAGAATAGTATGATATTGACCTTTATAAGAATTTGTGAAGTCAGGGCAAGCGGTCGTCACCATAAAGCGGTCGAGGGGCGGGACAAATAAAAAACTCTCTAAAACTATGTTTTGTAGTCGATCAGATCTATTAACAGTGTCGTAATCTGTAGCTCTTTTTTTCCACATTTCCTAGTATTTGTGGCTGTAGCAGAAACTACAGATAACATTTTCCTTCTTCTTAAGGTATTTGCATAAGTACCTTTTTGATGACATGGACTGAACCCCGTCAGTTTTAAACGAAGCAGCGTGTTATTTTCTGACAGCAACACAACTAACCTCTCTCCAGAGATTGTGTTAAATCTCCGCTCCTCAAACGCTACATATTTAGCCTACACGTTTAGCAGAAAACATTATCAGAACAATTTACACCGATCTTCCTGTCTAAAAGTTGAAATGCCTCTGACTCTAAGTGTTTCCTTCTTGAGGAATAGTGAATGTTTGCAGCTTGTATAGGCTACTAGCCTAGTTGTGTATGAGGGCGGTTTCTAGTGACGGTTGTACCTTGTACCTTTCACAGACAGGACTGTCCCACTCCTCCAGTGCACTTACATGTGTACTTAAAGGGATAGTTCACCCTAAAATTAAATTGGCTTTTAATATTTTTATTCTTCAGTAGAATTGTAAAGTTATTCATAGAATGCAAGTTGATGGCTACCTTGACTGAGAGTCAATAAAACATATACAGGTCAAACAAAATGAATATGGCTCCCGACGATTCTTTGAGGGGTTATGAAATTAAACACTTAGTCTGTGAAAGAATCTAAACATTATGTACAACATTATTACCTGTAGTATACACAGCCTTGGCAAACGGTCCTGAGCGCGTTCTCAATTTTCACATGGGGAAGTCAATCTTCCCGATCCTGATTTGTTCTTAGAACCTTTTCCAAACAATCTGTTTTGGTTATGGAAACGTTAAAATGTCCAGTTTTCTTAATGCTAAAGGGATGTTTTTTTAAAAGTTATAGGCCTAGTATGATGTTCCTGAAACATTCTTTCAACGTAATTTTTATCAACTACTTTCTAGGAATAAACAAAAGGGAACTGGAGCGCTGCTGAAATCCCTTGTATCCTCCGGTGCTCTTGGAAGGGTAATAATTGAAAAAAACGTAGGAAAAAAATCCAAGTCCAGGCACTCAGTGGATACAAAAAGTAATACAAAAGTCTTTATTAGAGGGCTAACATTTTTAAAAATACTTTCTAGGAATGTTCAGTTATTTTCATGAACATAAAAATGCCCAGTTCCCTAAATGTTTATAGAACGTAATTTAAAGATTTGCATGATGTTCCCGAAACATTCTTTCAAACATTTGAACACCTGCTGTTAACAAGCAGAATCTCTGAAGGAGAAACAACAAGAACAGAAAATTCAACTGACTTCCAGACACAGACTTACATAAAATCAATTGAAGATAAAAGCAGACATTAATAATCTGAAGATCTCAGCAGAGGAGGATTAAACAACTCCACAAACAGCATTACCAGCTTCACTTATTACTAACCAGACTTTATTTCTGCCAGATGCCTACAGAAGTTCTTATTGAAAATTAACAGAGGTTTAGATGTTGATGTTTGGTGGAAAATGTTTAGTTTTAAGTCATCATTATGATGATCGGTGTTCTATTTCAGCAATTGCACGTTTTCAGAAAATAAATTAATGATGAAAAGGCCGATCAGCATGTCTGTTTTAATGGCAGTCTAATGACTGCTTAAAAGTGGTTAAAACAACTGCTTTTTCTGTAGTTTCATGACTGACTCACAGGGATAGTTCACCCAAAAATTCTGTCATCATTTACTCATCCTCAAGTTGTTCCAAACCTGTACGAGTTTCTTTCTTCTGCTGAACACAAAACAAAGATATTTTGAAGAATGTTGGTAACCAAACAGTTGATGTACCCAATTGATTTCCATAGTACCACTCTGGTCCAAACAAAGGCTGCTTCCTTTCGTGTTTGGATTTCACAGTTACTGTGTTGTGGTGTTGTTATCAAATCTGAATAAACGTTTCTGTTTGTTCTTCAGGTGTGTTTGGTGATGCAGTGAAGGCAGTGCCAGTGACTGAGGGAGACTCGGTCACTCTACACACTGATGAAATACAGAGTGAAGATGTGACAGGGTGGACCTTTGGACCTGAAAATATTGTCATAGTAATGAACTATGAAATTAAGCAATTTAAAGACAGATTGCTGGTGGACCGACAGTCTGTATCTCTTACTATCAAGAACATCACAGCTAATTTCTCTGGAATATATACATTTAATATTTTCAGCAGGAGCTTGTACAAGACGTTTAATGTTACTGTCTATGGTGAGTAGCTCAAGTCTTTCAGTGGTATTATCTCTATCGAAACGTTTGATGTTCATAAATTAACATAAGTTTGCATTAAAATAAATATTACTTAATCTAAAATTTGTAAAGGAATAGGAATTTATTGAAGGTCTATGATGTTACTCGAGTCATTTGCCCATGAACTGTTGTAGACAAAGCCGACATACTGATTGTGTTTATTATTGTTATTCTGACTCCTCCCCCTACTTCTACCGAATGGAGCCTGTTGTTAAGCATGTTTTGATGAAACTCTGTACCAGCCTGTGTATTGTTGTCATGTGTAATGTCATGACCATGTAAACCTGGTAAATGTGTTATCTAAGAAAGTTCACCCAACTGAAACAATTCTTCAAAATCAAAAGGATGATCTTGACAACTCGAATAAGGTATAATTATCTGAATAATTTATATTGCTTCAACTTTTGCTGTAAATGCATTACTCCAAAAGGTAAAACACTTAATGAACTGAGTGACAAGTCAATTATTTTCTGCTATAGACAATATTGATGGAACTTAAAATGTTTTTTTTTAACCAGAGTTATTCCTTAAATTATTACCTAAATCAGTTTTAGAAGTTTTATACAAATGTTTTATAAAGTACCTACAACCTAGAGAAAAAAAAGAAAGATCTATATTAAATTAAACAAAATTGATTAAAAAAAGTGAGGCCAATAGATTTCCCACAACAAATGCCAATACATTTGTAAACATGTCAAACTACTGGTTTAAGTGTCATTCAGATCTCATTCAAATTATCTTCATCCTGATTATTCTCTCATGTTTTCCAGCTCATCTGCCTGTTCCTGTCATCAGCAGAGACTGTTCTTCGTCTTCCTCATCATCATCATGTTCATTGGTGTGTTCATCAGTGTTGAATGTGTGTGATGCGACTCTCTCCTGGTACAAAGGAATCAGTGTATTGTCCAGCATCAGTGCGTCTGATCTCAGCATCAGTCTCTCTCTACCTCTGGAGGTGGAATATCAGGATAAAAACACCTACAGCTGTGTGCTGAACAATCCCATCAGCAACCAGACCACACATCTGGACATCAACACACTCTGCCACACATGTGAAGGTATATCTATAACCAGGGCCCGGTTTTTCAAAAGGTTTAATCCGGATAAAATTGATCCGGATTTAGTAATACTTTTTTTTGCGATCCGTGATCACGTAATCCAGCTTACTTTTGAGCCAGTTTTTCAAAGCAACATCGGATTGGATCAATCTGATCCGGATAGGAACTTTTCAGGATCACCAAATCCTGTTTACTAGAGCCTTAAATGGAACCAACAGTGTCGCCTACTGGCTTAGCAAAGAACAACAGTTGACAAAATACCGGTGGCCACAAATAACCATTGTTTATTTTAATTTTAAGAAACAGAAACACTGTAATAAACAGAAACATTTTACTTTCCTTATTTTGTTATAATGTTAAATTGCAGATTTTGTTGTTTTACCATATCTCATTAGATGTGACATGCTTCATATATGCTTCAAATATGAAGAAATGTATATATCATCAGTAAACATTGATTTTGTGATCATTCACTTAAAAAAAAAACCTCTCTGGTTTTATTTGGTTCGAAAAATCACAACTGAATCCACCCTTCTGATGGGATCAGGATAATCCTGTTTTTTTGGATCAAATAGATCCCAAACCAAGTTCAAAGTTCTGAAAAACCCAAAGGGCAGGTTTGATCCAGATCAAATTTAAGATCGGATTACATGATCTGATCTTAGTTCAGAATCCCTCTTTTGCTTTTGAAAAACCCATTTCCAAGATTTGATCCAATCCGTGATCCGAAATCCCACTGGATTACTTTTGAAAAACTGGGCCCAGGCTAACATTATCATGTATACATACAATATTTGGATTTAAAAGTGAAAACAAAAAACAAGGTAGTGCAAAATAGTCTCACAGCTTCAACAGATCATGAACAGGTATTGTAAGATACATTAGATAGTTACTGGACCTATTCCTTCTCTGTTACAGCACAAGGACTGTCTGTTGGCACTATAGTGGGTATATATGTTGGTGTCCTGCTGGCAGCTGTGCTGGCTGCTGCTGCTGTTTACTATTACAAGAAATCTGCAAAAGAAACGGGTAAGTGTTACATACAGCTGATCCAATGAGAATAATGTGTAACCACAAAACCTTGTAACCAAAATAAAAAAATCTGCTAGATTGTGGTAGAAATTGATTGTTCTGCTACTTGCTTCACTGTATTAATTATTTTATTATTTTATAACAGAGCAGACTCCTGAGGAACAGGAACAAGCTATTCCTCTAAACAGTAGTAAGATAATACTTCATATATATTACTATATGTACTGATTGTTGTGTTTGCCAAGTTCTTTTAAAGACAGAAATGTCTTTAGACTGTTGATATTTTGAGATTTTTCTCAACATTGACTTCGCTGACTCTAGCGATTTCAAATTCATTTTGTTTTCATTAATTTTTTGTCTGATTCCAACAAATCATACATCATTTTGAAGATTTTTTTTTATAGACAAAGTGAAAAGAACAATAACTCATTTTTGAAAAATTGCTTATTGCGACTCATTTTGCCAGCACTGGTCACAAAAAAAGTAGGCAAAAAAACAGTATGTGACAAAAGAAGTATGTCCGAATTCACAGTACTTGTGAAAAAAGTAGGCAAAAAGTACCCGGATGACCTTCTACTTCTGGCGGGATTCTGAAGTGTGCATATGATGGACACTTTACAATCCCATGAAGCCACGGGAAAGGATTTATGAATGACAGTCATTGGCAGAACTGACAGAAATGACGTTGGTATGTCACATGATAATGACAACATGGTAAATGTAGTATGTCCGGATTACATTCAAACTACACACATATAGAACATACTATTTTAGCAGTCGTGAATTCATTACTTATTCAAAATAAGTACCTATTCAAGAGAGTATGTGATTTCAGACGCAGTCTCTGATTGATACAGCCAACAGTTTCTCTTTATGATTAGAAAGGTGGTTGGTCAAACAGTAACAGTAATAGTAACAGAAACAGTAAACCATAACAGTAAACAGTAAACCATAACAGTAAACAGTAACAGTAAACCATAACAGTATCAGTAAACAGTAACGGTAAACAGTAAAAGTAACAGTAAACCATAACAGTAAACAGTAACAGTAAACCATAACAGTATCAGTAAACAGTAACGGTAAACAGTAAACAATAACAGTAAACCATAACAGTAACAGTAAACAGTAAACCGTAAGAGTAAACAGAACAGTAACGTAAACAGTAACAATAAACAGTACATACAACACTGCAAAAAGTAATTTGTCACTGAAATGACATAAGATATCATGTCTTGTTTGTTGATAAATTGATCAAACTTTTCATGCAAGTTTATTTTTCGGACCCCATGGCAGATTTTTCTTTAAGTAAATGTATCTTGCTTGAAAAATGTTTAGATATAAAAAAAAGTAGCAGTGTCTCCGGAGGACAATATTAATAAAAAAACCACACAAAAAAACCACACACTACTCTGAAACCACAATCGAAAAGTTAACTTGCATCAATTATTGTTTAAACAGGTCCAGTTCTTGGAGATGATGTTGTTGACCATCCAAACAACGGTAAGATATTGAATTACTGTGTGCACCAACTGAATCTCTCTGTGTGTTTGAGTCCCTTCTTCGCTATTTCCAAAAGGGAAATGTAGTTATGGCTCTAACAATAAGCAGTAACTGTAAACAGTAACAGTAAGCAGTAACAGTAAACAGTAAACAGTAACATTTAACAGTAAACCGTAAGAGTAAACAGTAACGGTAAACACTAACTGTAAACAGTAACAGTAAGCACTAAACAGTAAACAGTAAACGGTAACAGTAACATTTAACAGAAAACCGTAATAGTAAACAGTTACAGTAAACTGTAAGAGTAAACAGTAACAGTAAACAGTAACAGTAAACCATAATAGTAAACAGTAACAGTAAACAGTTACAGTAACAGTAAACAGAAACAGTAACAGTAAACGTTACAGTAAACCGTAATAGTAAACCGTAATAGTAAACAGTAACGGTAAACCGTAATAGTTAACAGTAAACAGTATCAGTAACAGTAAACCGTAATAGTAAACAGTAACAGTAACAGTAAACCGTAATAGAAAACAGTAACAGTAAACCGTAATAGTAAACAGTAACAGTAAACAGTTACAGTTACAGTTACAGTAACAGTAAACAGAAACAGTAACAGTAACAGTAACAGTAAACCGTAATAGTAAACAGTAACAGTAAACGTAATAGTAAACAGTAACAGTAACAGTAAACCGTAATAGTAAACCGTAATAGTAAACAGTAACAGTAAACAGTAACAGTAAACCGTAATAGTAAACAGTAACAGTAACAGTAAACCGTAATAGTAAACCGTAATAGTAAACAGTAACAGTAAACCATAATAGTAAACAGTAACAGTAAACCATAGTAGTAAACAGTAACAGTAAACCATAATAGTAAACCGTAATAGTAAACAGTAAACCGTAACAGTAAACAGTAACAGTAAACAGTAATATTTAACAGTAACATTTAACAGTAAACCGTAAGAGTAAACAGTAACGTAAACAGTAACAGTAACAGTAAAACATAATAGTAAACAGTAACAGTAAACCGTAAACCGTAATAGTAAACAGTAACAGTAACAATAAACAGTAACAGTAAACCATAACAGTAACAGTAACAGTCAGTCATCCTCATTTATATAGCGCTTTTAACAATGTAGATTGTTTCAAAGCAGCTTTACAGAGATAAACGTTTAATTTAAGGTAGCGGTTCTTTAATAAAGTTATTTTCCAGCTAAAGTTAGTTTTGATTGATTCGCTTCAGTCGCAACGATCATTTGTTATTAAATTAGGGGCCGCTAAGATGACACCATTCTCTCTACATAGAATTTAAACGCGAACCTGTGATAAACGCTGATGGCGTTCACATGCGCATTAAGAATTGGTTCTATAGTTATGTGTGTTTCAATATATGTGCGCAGGTTTGGAATTCCCTAAAGACCAAGCCTAAATAAAGTACTGGTCTTTCCTTATAAATTTTGATACAGAATTTTATTTTGTCACTTCGGGGTAGGTACGCGAAACGAATTTTCCCGATAACACTTTATCTGTAGAGAAGTAAAGATATCCTCCATAGGGAGAGACTAGTTTGCACTTCAGCACTGCGTTGTCATCGGGTCCAGGCGAAGGTCCTTCGTCAGATCTGGATACAGCCTGGATCCGGCAGGCTGCTGGAAAACCTTGGGATAAACAAAGACACTAAAATTAGCGTAGATGCCATTCTTCTTATGATGTAACGAGTACATCAGGATTTATGGGAAGTGTTCACGGTTCCGGCTGACCTAATCTATGCAGCCTAACATTGAATTATAGAAGTCTATAATGTATTATGTGAATGCTAGGTCAAAAAGATGTGTCTTTAATCTGGCTTTGAACTGACAGAGTGTGTCTGCTTCCCGGACAATGTTAGGAAGAATTTTGGTGCTAAATAGGAAAAGGATCTACCGCCAGCAGTCGATTTTGATATTCTAGGTATTATCAACTGGCCAGAATTTTGAGATCGCAATAGACGTGAAGGACTACAATGCGTTAAGAGCTTGTTCAAGTACTGCGGAGCTAAACCATTTAGTGATTTGTAAATAATCAGCAATATTTAAAAATGTATGCGATGGTTAATGGGGAGCCAATGCAGTGTTGACAGAACCGGGCTAATATGGTCATACTTCCTGGTTCTGGTAAGAACTCGAGCTGCTGCGTTTTGGACCAGCTGTAGTTTGTTTATTAAGCATGCAGGGCAACCACCCAGTAGAGCATTACAATAATCTATTGTAACCTAGCCTTGAGGTCATGAACGCATGAACTAATTGTTCTGTATTTGTCAATTAGAGCATATGGCGTAATTTAGATATATTTTTAAGATGGAAAAATGCGGTTTTACAGAAACTAGACACGTGATTTTCAAACGAAAGATTGGTATCAAAGAGCACACCCAGGTTCCTAACCGAGTACAGTAACAGTAAACAGTAACAGTAAACAGTTACAGTTACAGTAACAGTAACAATAAACCGTTACAGTAACAGTAAACAGAAACAGTAACAGTAAACAGAAACAGTAAACCGTAATAGTAAACAGTAACAGTAACAGTAACAGTAAACAGTTATAGTAACAGTAAACAGAAACAGTAAACCGTAATAGTAAACAGTAACAGTAACAGTAAACAGTTATAGTAACAGTAAACAGAAACAGTAACAGTAAACAGAAACAGTAACAGTACCAGTACCAGTAAACCATAATAGTAAACAGTAACAATAACAGTAAACAGTAAACAGTAACAGTAAACCGTAACAGTAAAACAGTAAAACAGTAAAACAGTAACAGTAACAGTAGTAGTAAACAGTAACAGTAACAGTAAACAGTTATAGTAACAGTAAACAGTTACAGTAACAGTAAACAGAAACAGTAACAGTAAACAGAAACAGTAAACCGTAATAGTAAACAGTAACAGTAACAGTAAACAGTTATAGTAACAGTAAACAGAAACAGTAAACCGTAATAGTAAACAGTAACAGTAACAGTAAACAGTTATAGTAACAGTAAACAGAAACAGTAACAGTAAACAGTAACAGTAACAGTAACAGTACCAGTAAACCATAATAGTAAACAGTAACAATAACAGTAAACAGTAAACAGTAACAGTAACAGTAACAGTAAACCGTAACAGTAAAACAGTAAAACAGTAAAACAGTAACAGTTAACAGTAAACAGCAACAGTAACAGTAAACAGCAACAGCAACCGTAAACAGCAACAGTAACAGTAAACAGCAACAGTAACAGTAAACAGTAACAGTAAACAGCAACAGTAACAGTAAACAGCAACAGTAACAGTAACAGTAACAGTAAACAGTAAACAGTAACAGTAAACAGAAACAGTAAACAGCAACACTAACAGTAAACAGTAACAGTAAACGGTAACAGTACATAGTAACAGTAAACAGTTACAGTAAAACAGTAACAGTAAACAGCAACAGTAACAGTAACAGTAACAGTAAACAGTAACAGTAAACAGTAACAGTAAACAGCAACACTAACAGTAAACAGTAACAGTAAACGGTAACAGTAAATAGTAACAGTAAACAGTTACAGTAAAACAGTAATAGTAAACCGTAACAGTAAAACAGTAATAGTAAACAGTTACAGTAAAACAGTAATAGTAAACTGTAACAGTAAAACAGTAACAGTAAACAGCAACAGTAAACAGTAAACAGTAAACCGTAACAGTAAAACAGTAGCAGTAAACAGCAACAGTAAACAGTACCTACAACACAGTACCTCACTGAAATGACATAAGATATCATGTCTTGTTTTCTGATAAATTTAAATACTTTTTCAAGTAAATGTATCTTGATTTAAAAATGTTTAGATGTAAAAAAACAATTTTGAGCAGTTGACTAAATTAATTTCACTCCGGAGGACAATATAAATGGAGAAAAAACACACTAGTCTGAAACCACAATCGAAAAGTTAACTTGCATCAATTATTGTTTAAACAGATCCAGTTCTTGGAGATGATGTTGTTGACCCTCCAGATAACGGTAAGATATTGAATTACTGTGTGCACCAACTGAATCTCTCTGTGTGTTTGAGCCCCGTCTTCGCTATTTCCAAAAGGGTTTTGCACAAAGGATTTGATGGATTAATCTATAACTTGTCTTGTAAAGCTTTACTTTTTCTTTGTCTTGTTACATTATTAGAGAAATTTAAACTCATTTCTACAGTCAAAAGATTGTCTAGCACTAACAAACCTTCTTCCTTCTTCTTCAAAATTGTTACGCATATAACGCGTATTTAACTAGTCAAAGTCATGTGATACAGTACTAATAACACAAATTATACATTTATCAAAAAACACAATCACTCTTAATTTAAGGGAAAATATTACAAAATTATTAATGAAGTAATGGCTCCAAGTCCAAATCAGATTAAGATCTGTTGTCTTTAGCAGTTGGGGAAATGCCTAATCAGCCGAGAGATTTACCAAACAGTAAGTTACTTTAAAACAATATATGTTTTCATTGTCCATTACAATTAATCTAAAAAATAAAATAAAATAAAAAATCTGTGATTATTGTTGGAACAGGTCAGGAAGAATGTGATCCACTTCATGGTAAGATCCCTTTCTTGTGAGCAACTTTACCATATTGCTTGCGGTGTAAATCCACAAAGAAAATGTTATAATTTCCAATATCAGGAGGTAGGAGGTTTGTTTAACAAGATATTAGTTGCATACCACCTCTGCATGTTTAATTCATGTTTAACTTTTCTCCAGATATGTTTAACGCTGGGCAAGATCAAATGAAGAAAATAAAAGTGAAGCATGGAGAAACTGTCACTCTAAACTCTGGTGTTGCTGACTTACCGAGAGATGATCGGCTACGATGGAAATACGCTGATTCCAGAGTCTCTGATTCCACAACCTTATTTAAAGTCATTGCTGTGTGCCATAAAAGGAACGATAGGTTCTCAGTAAAGGATGGTCCTGGTGGGAAATTCAAAGACAGACTGACACTGGATCATAAAACTGGAAATCTCACTATCAAGAACATGAGAGTCAAAGACACCGGGCATTTTAAACTTGAGATCGCCAGCAACACAAATCCTATCATGAAAACAATCAAAGTCAATGTCCGTGGTGAGAAGCTTAAGCCAACTTCTATTTTCACTTGTTTTTTACATTTTTGAACCCAGTCAACTATTACACCATAGTAATAATAATAATAATAATAATAATAATAATAGTGTTTCTGTCCACACTTCACAATAGTAGTGTTTTTAATAGCTTATATTCTTAGTTTTTTCTCCACATAAATAGTAAAAGGGCCATATCTCTGCTTGTGTTACTGTGTGTAGAATTATAATTAGACACTGTAAAAAATTATATGATCAATAAGTTGTGACAACATTTTACATTGCTTTAACTCATCAAAATGAGTTAAGCAATTTTCAACTTTTTTTATAAGTCACACAAGATTCAACAATGTTTTAAGTTGAAATTACTTAAACATTCAAGTTGATTGTACTTAAAAATTTAAATCAGCAACTTTTTTACAGTGTATAATTGCGATCAGGTAAAGATAGTGTAAATCTGTGTTTGAAATCAATTGCATTTTTTTCTTTTGCCATCCATTTTAACATGAATATTTAATTTGCTATACAGTGCAATTTAACTCTACGGCTTTCTCTCTTTTTACCTTCTGTGTTTCTTTGTTTTCTACAGCTGCCACACAAATATGTGGGGATGATCTAAATGAGACAATGCTGTCGTTGATACCGGAAGAGGACCCCAACAACACTAGTACATATACTGTTGAGCCAACAGACACTTTATCCAGTGAGAATGAGGAGGAGTCAGGTGGGGAACGGTGACACAATTTCACATGACAATGCCAGTCGGCAGATTTAGTCTATACGGATTTACACACATGCATATCACTTTTTTTAATGGTTAAGAAGTGATTCATTAAGTGCAGGTAATGTGACCGTATGCAAAAACAGGTGCTTGTTATGTGTTGATAACTATATTTGATGAGAATATGTAGCTAAATATAGTGCTAAAGACATGCTTTTAATACACTAACATTTTCATTATGCTAATCTCTGGACCAAAATCACTCAACATGACAGTCCCAAAACAGTTATGAAACTTGTATTGTATACATAAACAGTATAAAGGTTTTTTGCATTTCATATAATACATTGAGAGTGAGATATTGCCTTTAACGTTGGTGTAAATATTTGTGAGCATATCGAGTTTTTAATATTCAGGCCAGTGTTTATTTACATACTGTGATATTTGAGATGCTCTTTGTAAATTTACTGTGAAAACATGCACTCCTTAATATGAAATATAAAATACATTTTATCGACTAATACAATTTTATTGTAAAAAATACCAATGTATTTTTTTTTGTTTAAAATGCTAATATTCTTGCTTGGGCTTAGTTAAAGGGTTAGTTCACCCAAAAATGAAAATTCTGTCAGTAATTACTCACCCTCATGTTGTTCCAACCCCGTAAGACTTTCGTTCATCTTCAGAACACAAATTAAGATATTTTGATGAAAATCTGGGTTGTACTGGGACGTCAGAACGTAGGCTCACTATGTGATGTGTGTGATGCGTGTGATGCTGGCCAATAGTGAGCCTACGTTCTGACGTTCAACCCAGAAGCGCTGCGCTGTTACACTACGTGAACTCACTCAGACCCACACAGAAGAAAATGAATAGTTGAATAAAGTCGTTATTTCTGGGAGTTTTTTGCACGCAAAAAGTATTCTCGTCGCTTGATGAACTTAAAGCTGCAGTCTGTAGCTTTTTTGGGTTAAAAATTATCCAAAATAAATTTTTGAGCAAGTACATAACCAGCCGGTGTTCAAAACGCTCTGCTTGCCTTAGTTCGATTCAAAATGGTAAGCTTGTAATAATGTTTTTAATTCCAGTGGTACTGGTGGATTTCCGCGGGAAATTCGAGCATGTCTTTGCATCATTACGTCACATAACAGAGATGGCGACAAAGAGGAAAAACTACGGACTGCAGCTTTAAGGTTGAGCCACTGTAGTCTCTTGGACTATTTTAACAATGTCTTAACTAACTTTTCTGGGCTGGCAGATATCGATTACATAGAAGACTATAGAGGAGTGATCCAGCTCTCAGATTTCATCAAAAATATCTTAATTTGTGTTCTGAAGATGAATGAAAGTCTTACGGGGTTGGAACAACATGAGGGTGGTGATTACTGACAGAATTTTCATTTTTGGGTGAACAAACCCTTTAAGAAAACATATTCTATTAAGTCTGCAAAAATATATAAAAAAAAATAAATAAAAAAAAACATACAATTATGGGTGATTTATAAATCCAGTCAACATTCAGAATGGCTAATGTTGACTGGACTAATAAACACAAATCCAGCCAATATTTGATCGTATCAAGACCACACTCACACACTAGATAACAGTCTTATCTAGTTATTAAAAGCATACATTTTCAAAAAGGAATATACAGAATTTACATTATAGAACAAAACGTCAAAGTATCGTCAAGTTATGTTTACCACTGACATTATTTTACTCATAAACTGAAAACCCCATTATAAAACCCTGGAAAATCTCCAGCGAAGCAGGGGTTGGGGCTCTGACATCATACCACATGGATCTACAAAAGTCCATTTATGGGTTTACACTTTTTCTTTTCAATTTTCAATAGGTCTAACGGTTACAGGGGCTTGTTTAGTCAATAAACATGTTTAAAATGTATTTTGCAGTTGTATTGCAAATGTAGTTTGTCAACTGGAGCACAGTATGATTGTTATGAAATAAAGGCTAATGTGTGTTTTCATTTGTGTGTTTTTTTATGTGATCGATAGACACCAGTTAATAATTTAGTGAACCTCAGTATAAAATGAATTATAATATAATAACTAATTTTGGAGCAATTTCTAGTTATGATTCCCAAATAAAAAAAATTGATTAAAACAATTTTGTGTTGAACACAAAAGAAGATATTTTGAAGAATGTTGGTAACCAGACTTCCCCCATTGACTTCAATAGTATTTTTTTCCCCCTACTATGGAAGTCAATGGGGTCCATCAACTGTCTGGTTATCAAAATGCTTAAAAATATCTTCTTTTGTGTTCAACAGAAGAAAGAAACTCATACAGGTTTGGAACAACCTGAGGGTGAGTAAATGATAAAAAAAAAAATAAAAAAAAATGGTGAACTGTCCCTTTAAGGATTTCTTTAAAAAACACATAAAATGTATTAAACCATATATGAGGGAAAAAAGGGGGAAAAAGAATTTCCCTTATAGGTATATCTATTCTTTATTATGAAGTTACACAGACATCAGTTGTGAGTTTTTTAGCTGAATGAGGACATCCCGTTTTCCAGATATAATTTACTTGGCACTTATTTGATCCATAACATGAGCTTGTTAACTGTTAAAAGAATGCTTGGTTATTTCTTGTAATTTGGCATCGTTTCATCTGTGGTTTAATTTTCACTGAAAGCTTTTTGAGTTTGAGTTATTGGTTGATTTATTTAGTTTGCTCATGAAAATGCTTGTTGTGAATTTAAGGTAAAATTGAACTTATTAAATGATCCGCAGCACATTCTTACATAATATTATCAAAGAAAATTAATAAATAAATATTACTCCCAAAGTCACCAGAACTGAATGCTTTGGTGTTTTTGCACAAAAAAAAAACAAACAAAAAAAAAAAACAGAGTGCCCGAGACATTTTAAGGTACTTTATTAAAATGTATGTGGGGCGCCAGTGATGATCAAACGCCCCTGACTCAAACAAAGGTGTGCAATGTGCACCAAAAGTTCAAAAGTTTAACACATCGAAGCTCAACTGAGAAAACTTTCTGAACACTGTGGGTAACAACATTAAAGAGGCAATGTCCTGACACTAAAGGGCAGGTTCTTCAGAAGTCACAAGTTTGCAAAACAAAAAACTTCCTGCCAACACTTACATGCTGACAGGCCACAGAAACAGGTCTGCTACCTACATTACCAGACCACAAAAACACAAGATGTTTAGTAAGCACAGCGTAGATGCAAGATCAGACCAATTTTTGGTAGAAACGGACGTTAAGTAAAAATATGAGAGTTTTAGAGAATTTTAAAACTCCCAATATTATGCTAAAATAAACACAAACATTATGTATTTCACTCTAGTTTTGTAAAAGTGTGTCAGAATAAAAAAAAAAAATGTATTCCTGATATTATTTTTTAATTTCGGTTATAGTTGGCTAAATCTGTTTGAGATTGATTTCTGAGCTCTTCTTTTCTGTTCAGCTCTTCTGGATGTGATGTCATAAACCAGAATAGCAATAGTAGCCACGCCCACCAGAGCAGAGAGGACCAATTGGATCACAGCTTTATTAGAATCACAACAGCAGACACATTCTGAAGGGAAAAAAAGAACAGAAAATATCAATATATAAAATTATTTGATAGTATTCTGCTGATGTTGAAGTGATGGTTTGATGCTACCTGAACATGTGTGACAGAGTGTGTTGATGTCCAGATGTGTGGTCTGGTTGCTGATGGGATTGTTCAGCACACAGCTGTAGTTGTTTTTATCCTGATATTCCACCTCCAGAGGTAGAGAGAGACTGAGGCTGAGATCAGACGCACTGATGCTGGACAATACACTGATTCCTTTGTACCAGGAGAGAGTCGCATGACTCACATTCAACACTGAACACAGCAGCAAACATTTGGACACCGATGATTCTGATGATGAAGAAGGATTTTGAGGACAGTAACTAGCGATGGCAGGAATAGGAAGACGAGCTGGAGAACATGGAAGAAATATTAATAAAGGGTCTGTGATGTCAATTTAATTTTTAGAGAACCTCTACCTATAAGTACTCACCAATGACAGTAACATTGAAAGTTTTCTTTGAAACTTTATGTCCAATCAACTGTACTTTATAAAACCCAGAGTCTGTGGTTCTGATGTTCATGATGGTCAGAGATCCAGTCTGATGATCCAGCTTCAGTCTGTCTCTGAATCTGTCATTATTTTCAGAGATGACTTGGGAGGATATGTTGAGTTTAGCGATGCAGTCGTCTCCGCACATCCACATTATCAGATCGTCCTCTCGTATTTTATTCACACCAGTCTGTAGGTTGAGAGAATCTCCCTCCATCACAGACACCGACTCGATTTCATCTGCCTCAACACCAAACACACCTGAAACATACAAGGGCACTTTCTCAATCACAGACTAAAGTACTGAAGTAACTTTCTGTTGGATCATTAGTTTCAGTTAAAATTGCTATACTATTATTAAAAGTAATTCTATTTTTATGGAAGCTTCTTTTAGCCACAGAATAAAACAAAAATAAAAAAGTTAATTGGGACTTTATGTTTTGCAATTATGACTTTATTTCTTGCAATTGTGAGTTTATATCTAGCAGTTCCGATGTAAAACTGCTCAAAACTCAGCCAAATGCAGTTTTATTTCAGGAAACAACAATCCAAGCACAAGGAGCAGAAACCAGGAATCCCAGGAGCAGAACTGAGGACACCAACGACACATCCGACAATGAACAAGATCTGACCAAGAACACAGGAAAAACTGGGGTTTATATACACAAGGGGTGATAAAACTACAAACTGACTACAAAATGGCACTAGAAACAGAAAACCGGAAAAAAGACAGGCAGAATACAACCTAAAAGTTCAAACAGAAACACAAGGTACACACAACATGTAACAGAGACCCCCTTTAAGGAGCAGATTCCAGATGCTCCATGACCAAACACAAAAACACAAGAGGGTGGTGGAGCGGGGGCAGACCAGGGGAAGGGATAGCAAGCCAGGCCCATGTGATGGAAATAGGCCTGGAGACTGAAGCAGAGCTAGCCAAGTGGAGAGTCAAGGAGGAGCTGGCAGTTCAGGGAACTTGGATGGAGCAGGTGACCAGGGTGGAATCGGCGGAGCTGAAGCCACGGCAGAGCCGGTGTAACAGAGAGAGAGAGCCCAGAGAGTTTAGTGATTGCCTCCTTGGCCATGACATGATGCAGCCGGCGAGAAGTGTGTGAAGGCCACACACACACAAGATGGTGGTAGCTATCAAAGGCAGTACAGGTGAGAGTGGTAGGACCTCCAGGACCACTGGACTTGGAAGCCTCAGACTTGTAAGCGCTGAGACCACTAGACTTGGAAGCGCTAAGACCACCGGACTTGTAAGCGCTGAGACCACTGGACTTGGAAGCGCTGAGACCACCGGACTTGGAAGCGCTGAGACCACTGGACTTGGAAGCGCTAAGACCACCGGACTTGGAAGCGCTGAGACCACTGGACTTGGAAGCGCTGAGACCACCGGACTTGGAAGCGCTGAGACCACCGGACTTGTAAGCGCTGAGACCACTGGACTTGGAAGCGCTAAGACCACCGGACTTGGAAGCGCTGAGACCACTGGACTTGGAAGCGCTGAGACCACTGGACTTGTAAGCGCTGAGACCACTGGACTTGGAAGTGCTGAGACCACTGGACTTGGAAGTGCTGAGACCACTGGACTTGGAAGTGCTGAGACCACTGGACTTGGAAGCGCTAAGACCACCGGACTTGGAAGCGCTAAGACCACCGGACTTGGAAGCGCTGAGACCACCGGACTTGTAAGCGCTGAGACCACTGGACTTGTAAGCGCTAAGACCACCGGACTTGGAAGCGCTAAGACCACCGGACTTGGAAGCGCTGAGACCACTGGACTTGGAAGCGCTGAGACCACTGGACTTGGAAGTGCTGAGACCACTGGACTTGGAAGTGCTGAGACCACTGGACTTGGAAGTGCTGAGACCACTGGACTTGGAAGTGCTGAGACCACCGGACTTGGAAGTGCTGAGACCACTGGACTTGGGACCGCAGGATTTGGAAGAGTTTTAGACTGTTGTACTTGGGACTTAGGCTGTCGAGCTTGGAAGTTTGCAGCTTCCTCCTGGAATAGTTGAATTTAGGGACTCACTTAGCCCAAAACAAATAACAAAAATATCTTGAAAGCAGTTTCCCACTCAGTTCATACAGATAGCCAGTGCACAAAACTGAACTGCATATTCCTCTATAGAGTCCTTACCTTGCCAGGGATACAGAAGTTTCTCTGCTGGATCCATTGTGATTTATTCAGAGAGTAGAATCCAAATGCAGTTTTGTTTAAGCAAACAACAATCCAAGCACAAGGAGCAGAAACCAGGAATCACAGGAGCAGAACAGAACTGAGCACACCAACGACACATCCAACAACAGACAAGATCCGACCAAGAACACAGGAAACACTGGGGTTTATACACTTGGGAACAGTTAACACTTGGGAACAGTCAGGGAACTAATAAACAAGAAAACTACAAACTGACTACAAAATGGCATTAGAAACAGAAAACAGGAAAGAACCAGTATACAACCTAAAATACGGAGAACAAATAATATCCGGGTTTATAACTTGCAATTTAGATCAGAATTCTGATAAATAAAGAATTGCCTATTTTTTTCCTGAGGCAGAAACGGCTTCCATGAATTTGACACTAATTTAAAAGATAAAAGATTTGAATTCAAGTCACTGGGATCTTACGGAAAGAGAAAATACAAAGCAGCATTACACAAAGGAAGCGAAATGGAACTGATGTTTTAAAGAGTGTAGTTATGGAAGATGTTATAAATGGAAAGTTTAATAAAAATATATTTATTTTCCCTGAAGGCAGTGCTTTAAGTGGGGAAAAAGGAGCTGGTACTCTCGCGTTGACTCTGATTGGCAAAGAAAAAGTAAAGGTACGCTAAAGATTAAAATCTAGAAGTGCTGGTACTGCGTACCGGTGTGTACCGGGCCACTTTGAGCACTGTCTCAAATCTCAAATGCAAATAAAGTCTCAAATACACACATACTGTAAACCACTGCACTGTTTTCAAACTGCCTCAGTAATACCACAGATTGATAGATTGTCATTTAGAACAAAGCTAGAACTATAACCAAAAGCAAGAGCATCTCTAAAAATAACTAAGGTGTTAATTTACATTCAGAAATAACATTTACATATCAATAACATTGATAACTTAAAGGGAATGTTTTTAGAGCATATTTTTGTTAGCTGTGACTATGACGTCGCTGAAGACCTTTAGACAAATGTTGTAAGGAAATATAAACCCTTTAGTAATTTTCGACAGTAGGCCTTTTACACCATTACAAAACTGCATGAAGTGAAAAGCTAAAAAACACATTTTAACTTACCATCGAGACGCCAGAAGCACAAACAATAGAAAACAAACATGTGAAGCATTTTTATCAGCAGTTGGCTGTCCGTTTTGAGGAAACTTCACTTGAGATGAAACCAAGTGTGAATCCCCCCCCCTCCCCCTTTACACTTTTCCACCTCCCTCCCCGTGCTCATGCACTGACTGTGATTGTGTTTGTCCTACTTTCATATGTTTAACTTATTCTAGTAGCCTACTTATTACAAATCTAGAAACGTGGTAGAAAATATAATTTTTATAAGTTATGACATGCAACCAGTGTATATGTAAAAATTGCTGATATTTCCTATTAAAAAAAGAAGTCACATTTACCAATAATACCATTACTAGCGTTTAAAGTGCAATTTCTCATAATGGTTACATTTGTTTGTATATTAAATATTAAATGATCATTGTTAAATGGTGCTGACAATTAATTTTAAATAGCCTATTATTGTTGATGAACTCCTTTGTTTAACAATCAACCTGTATTGAGTAACAGGAAAACAGTCTGTTATGGTAATGTTAGCAGGACAGGAAAAAGCCCTTTAACCACATGAGACATAAGCACATGCACAACTTATTTGTCCACTCAACAGAACTAGACCTACATATCTTTGTAGATCTTAAGAAATCAGACCACAGCAAGTTTCAGTTTGACTCAGAAATTGAGCTGGTGGTGACAGTGTATTGAAAAGGTCTTCTGTTGGTCTGCTGTAGCCAAATCAAATGTGTTGAAAATAAAAACTTAAACCAACTAATACCATCTTTGCTGTTAAACAAACCAACACCAACAAAAGTACACTTTTTTTTATAAGAACATATTAGTTTTTCATCAGAATTTCATGCCAGCCATCACGGACTCGGAGCAAGTCATATCCACCATTATCCTCAAGTGGTCATTAGGTTGAACTGCAGATTAAAACACACATAGATCACACACTCTCAGATAAAAAAGTACAAAAGCTGTCACTGGGACAGTACCCTTTAAAAGGGTTCTAATATGTACCATTTAGGTACTAATATGTACACGTTTGGTACCAATATGTACAATTTTGGTACCAATATGTACCTTTGAGGGACTTATATGCACTCTTTAGGTACAAAGGTGTACCTTTTGAAAAGGTACCGCCACAGTGACAGCTTTTGTACCTTTTTTTCTGAGAGTGCAGGATGAGCGCCGCCTGTCGGATGTAGCCTATATACTGCGAAGCTCATCCCTGCTTAGAATTCCATAAATTTACTTGAACAAGTTAGTAAATATTACAGGATGTGGAAAAGCGCCACCTTGCACGAGGACTCACTAATATTGTCTTTTACATGTTGTTATTGACTACAAGCTTACGTAGCCTACGTTTGGTTTTCCTCAGTTACGTTGACAGATAGGCCTACTTTTAGTAAAATACTTTAGTATTTTAAGTTCACGTGATTACACGCATTAACACGGACAAGAGAGAATTCGTTAAAACTAGCAACAATTAAAGTTCTTTTTTTTTTTTTTTTTTTTTTGAGTGAGAATAAATGCGTCACATTCGAGTTGTTGTCATGTGAGCCGACATATGGTCCATCCTTCATTCCGATCTGAGGAACTTCCTGACATTTACTTCCGAACTTTTCCTCGCAATTACGCAGATTTACTAGTTTACCAGCGATGATTAAGAATATGATTCACCAATGAAGTCTATCAGTTGTTGTTAGATATCGGCTAATTCGATAGAACATTATGTTAATCGTCGCTGTCAGCGTACGTTTAAGAAACGGAGCGCTACCTGAAGGATAAACACCGAGAACGCACCTGAGCCGATGACCAAATACACTAGGCCTACATCTTTATTTTAAACCACATTTCACTCTGATCTACATCGGTATGATGATGATGATCAGTGTTTTATTTATCTGCCTTTTACTCTTTAAAGGTGAGTACAGAATTTAAAAACCTCAGAGACTTTCGCTTTCATTTTGCTATATCGTTTTGTCCATTATTGAAATATACTTTTATTACTTTTTAATTTAACTACCGTAATTAAACTAAGTGGTTTAACTGTCCCCAGGCAACAAGTCTCATTAAAATACTAATGTTGGCATAACCATTATTATTGTTTCTTAGTTTGTTCTTCATTATTGTTTCTTTAAACCGGATTTTTTTTTTCTGTAAAGAATGAATAGCTGAAATAGAATAATTAGGCAAATAAAACTTAAAGGAATAGTTCACAAATTAATGAAAATTCTGTCATGATTTACTCACCCTAATGACCTTCCAATCACTGTAGCCTATATGACCATATCATTTTCTGTGGAAAACATACAAAGATGTTAGCAGAACATCCATGTTGTTCTTTTTCATTCGTGATGTAAGGGTGAGTAAATCATGGGATCATTTTCATTTTTTGGTGAACTATCCCTTAAAGTCTCATGAAATTGTTTAGACAGAAATGATCTCCATTTGAGATTCTGTTTGTTTGTTCTTCAGGTGCGTTTGGTGTTGATCCAGTGAAGTCAGTGTCAGTGTTGGAGGGAGACTCAGTCACTCTACATGCAGGTCCTACTGAAACACAGAGGATTGATCTGATACTGTGGGCGTTTGGATCTGACAGCACTCGTATAGCTCAGATCAACAAAATGATCAGTAAAGTATCATTATATAATGATGCTCTTGGTGGGATATTCAAAGACAGACTGGAGTTAGATGATCAGACTGGAGATCTCACAATCACAAACATCACAACTGAACATGCTGGACTTTATAAATTACAGATCATTGGCGAAAAAGAGGTCCTACCCAAAAAATTCAGTATTATGGTTTATTATGGTGAGTAGTTAAAATATAGTTTGCATTCGGTTTGACTTCATTGCAGTATTGTTCCATACTGGACATATTGTCAGTATGTCAAGTCAGCAGTAAAACTGAGAAGTTACCTTGGTAACTTTTACCACTGAGCCCATCATTCAATTATCCTAAATGCAATTTGAACCTACAGTATTTGGTTTCTATTGTAAAGGGTAAAATGAGACCCGAGTCACAGCCCCGGTATATGTTGGTTAATTTGAGACAAGCAACCTGAAGAGACAGAGATAGTGTAAATCACTTAAAACCATGGAAGCCAAAAAATATCTGCTTTGGGACATTAAAAAGTCATAATGATGTGGTTAAAAAGTCAAGTCAAAGTTAATAAAACGTTTTGTATTTCAGGTTAGGAATCAAATAAGTGAATTTTGGTTTAACTCACTGCATGCCAATAACTCCCTTAATTGCTACATTTATTCTTCTCATTGAATATCTTGTTTCAGTCAAAAATGCGTCACATGATTGGAGTTAAACGTGTTTGCCAATAATGTCAAATTTCACAGCCTTTACTCTTCCCTTAATTTCCCCTTTCTGCAGTAGTCTGATTATTAGAAAGTGTATTGTATTTTTATATATATATGTCAAATTTTTCTAAACTACAGTGGGGAGAACAAGTATTTGATACACGGCCGGTTTTGCATGTTTTCCCACTTACAAAGCATGTAGAAATCTGTTATTTTTTATCATAGGTACACTTCAACTGTGAGTGACGGAATCTAAAACCAAAATCCAGAAAATCACATTGTAAGATTTGTAAGAAATTAATTTGATTGCATGACATAAGTATTTGATACATCAGAAAAGCAGAACTTAATTTTTGGTATAGAAATTAGGGCTGGGCGATATATCGCATGACATTGTTATGCGCATCTCATCAGTAAAGCCGGTTCCTTGATTAGTAGTAAATCGCCATCACCTGCTTTCAGATGGAGCGGCATTTACTACACAGAGCCGTAGTTCACTGACAAGCTGAGGTAATTAATGACAACCTGCGATAATTAATGTGATATGGCTCAGCTTGTCAGTGAACTACGGCTCTGTGTTGTAAATGCCGCTCTATCTGAAAGCAGGAGATGGCGATTTACTACTAATCAAGGAACCGGCTTTACTGACGAGATGCGCATAACAATGTCATGCGATATATCGCCCAGCCCTAATAGAAACCTTTGTTTGCAGTTACAGAGATCACACGTTTCCTGTAGTTCTTGACCAGGTTTGCACACACTGCAGGGATTTTGGCCCACTCCTCCATACAGACCTTCTCCAGATCCTTCAGGCTTCGGGGCTGTCGCTGGGCAATACGCACTTTCAGCTCCCTCCAAAAATGTTCTATTGGGTTTAGGTCTGGAGACTGGCTAGGCCACTCCAGGACCTTGAGATGCTTCATATGGAGCCACTCCTTATTTGCCCTGGCTGTGTGCTTCAGGTCGTTGTCATGCTGGAAGACCCAGCCACGACCCATCTTCAATGCTCTTACTGAGGGAAGGAGGTTGTTGGCCAAGATCTTGCGATACATGGCCCCATCCATCCACCCCTCAATACGGTGCAGTCGTCCTGTCCCCTTTGCAGAAAAGCATCCCAAAGAATGATGTTTCCACCTCCATGCTTCACGGTTGGGATGGTGTTCTTGGGGTTGTACTCATCCTTCTTCCTCCAAACACGGCGAGTGGAGTTTAAACCAAAAAGCTCTATTTTTGTCTCATCAGACCACATGACCTTCTCCCATTCCTCCTCTGGATCATCCAGATGGTCATTGGCAAACTTCAGACGGGCCTGGACATGCGCTGGCTTGAGCAGGGGGACCTTCGTGCGCTGCAGGATTTTAGTCCATGACGGCATAGTGTTACTAATGGTTTTCTTTGAGAGTGTGGTCCCAGCTCTCTTCAGGTCATTGACCAGGTCCTGCCGTGTAGTTCTGGGCTGATCCCTCACCTTCCTCATGATCATTGATGCCCCACGAGGTGAGATCTTGCATGGTGCCCCAGGCCGAGGGAGATTGACCGTCATCTTGAACTTCTTCCATTTTCTAATAATTGCGCCAACAGTCGTTGCCTTCTCACCAAGCTGCTTGCCTATTGTCCTGTAGCCCATCCCAGCCTTGTGCAGGTCTACAGTTTTATCCCTGATGTCCTTACAGCTCACTGGTCTTGGCCATTGTGGAGAGGTTGGAGTCTGTTTGATTGAGTGTGTGGACAGGTGTATTTTATACAGGTAATGAGTTCAAACAGGTGCAGTTAATACAGGTAATGAGTGGAGAACAGGAGGGCTTCTTAAAGAAAAACTAACAGGTCTGTGAGAGCCGGAATTCTTACTGGTTGGTAGGTGATCAAATACTTATGTCATGCAATAAAATGCAAATTAATTATTTAAAAATCATACAATGTGATTTTCTGGATTTTTGTTTTAGATTCCGTCTCTCACAGTTGAAGAGTACCCATGATAAAAATTACAGACCTCTACATGCTTTGTAAGTGGGAAAACCTGCAAAATCGGCAGTGTATCAAATACTTGTTCTCCCCACTGTATTTCATTAAGGTGCCTCTATTTAGATAAATATTTATATAAAGGTTGATTCACCTGTATATGATCATTGTCTGTTTATTCTCTCATGTTTTCTAGCTCATCTGCCTGTTCCTGTTATCATCAGTAACTCTTCACACTGTTCTTCATCGTCATCATCATCATGTTCATTGGTGTGTTCATCAGTGTTGAATGTGAGTCATGTGACTCTTTCCTGGTACAAAGGAATCAGTGTATTGTCCAGCATCAGTGCGTCTGATCTCAGCATCAGTCTCTCTCTACCTCTGGAGGTGGAATATCAGGATAAAAGCACCTACAGCTGTGTGCTGAACAATCCCATCAGCAACCAGACCACACATCTGGACATCAACACACTCTGTCACACATGTGCAGGTATGTCAGCGCTGATTTGTTCTGCTCCACATTCTTAATACCTCTCAACTTTATTTACAGTTCTCAGGTTTCCCATAAATACAGCATCAGTATTTTTAGTAATCTGACCCATTTCAGATCTCAGTTATTGGATATACTCACAAGTTTTGTGTTAACTCTCTCTGATCTACCGTTTTACAGTGATCGAAACAGAAAGAGGTCATATAGTGCTGATCTGTGTTTTTGTTGGAGTAATTGTTTTAGCCGCGGCTGCTGTTGGAATATTCATCACCCGCAGGAAATGTAGAAATACTGATCATGAGGGTAAGTCTGATCTGCAGTTAGATAATAGAAAATGTGAGATTTATTGTGAAAAAAGAGTATATATCTAGGTCAGTTAAGTCATGGGTGATTTCGAAACACTGATTCATGAAGCTTCGAAACTTTTACAAATGTTTTGTTTTGAATCAATGTATTGGAGCATGTATCAAACTGTCAAAGTCACGTGATTTCAGTAAATGAGGCCTCGTTACATCATAACTTTTTCAAAATGTTTTGAAATTTCAATGATTCACCGCTGTGCAGGGCTGGACTGGGACAAAAAATTGGCCCTGGCATTTTGGCCCATACTGGCCCACTACATATGATCATTAACACCACCCATCTTTGCACGCCATTGAATATGTATACAACTCCTTTTCCTTAAAACCACCAATGCCATGTAATGAGTGAGGAACGAGCGAGAGTTAACAGATGAAATAACAAAAAAAAAATAATTTATTAAAACAATTGAACTATACTCCAGAGTGATGAATCCTAAAACAAGCTACAAGCTGCTCTGGCATAGCAATACCAGTGTTTCTCACATGATGTTTAGTAAAACTGTGGTGGGTGGACCTCGGGTCCTCTAGGGGGGTTGGGGGGCATGCCCGCCCGGAAGAAAGTTTTGTGCATTTTAATGTTAAATTCATCAATCTGGTGCACTTTGAGAGTTCAAAATTAAAAGCTACAACCTATATTCAGTGTGAAAATTGAAAAAAACAAAAACCTCAATCCTCTTTTAGATAGTGTCTGTCTACATTACACTAATAATAGTTATAATATTAATCCCATGGCAGTAATAGCCATATATTGTAAAACAATGCACTGAGAAATAAAGGAAACTTTCATAATTAGTTTTGTACTAATTTATATACTTGAAAGTGATAAGCACATGATCTTTTATTTTGATGGAAACTGTATCAAGCTTTTATTTTGGCCGGACAAAATCTAAATTGATTTTGGTTTACAAATGCGTCTCATTACAATTCTAGTAAAATTCGGTAATCATTTAGGTGGCAGGTAGGATAAGGCTGCTGCGGCGCTGCCTGTCACTTTAAGGGATTTTTTTCTCGATTGATCACATTCACTTATTCTCACCAAGAAAGTTATTTTGACTATTGTGTGTGAATTTATCTATTCGGGTGCAAAGAAGATGCAAAAGATAACTCGCGCACTGTTTCATGAGCATGAAAACTATATAATCAAGTTATTTTTAATAGCAGTGAGGGGCGTAGCAGACGGGGGGGACACGTCACCCGCACTTTTAGAAACAGCTGATTCTGTCCCCTGCATTTTTTTGTCACTTTGGATAAAAGCATCTGTTAAATGAGACATAACAGATTATTCCCAGCAGGCACACAACGTCATAAGACGTTGATATTTGGTTAAATTTAGGTTGCGACGTCGGGTGACCAAAATTCAATGTAAATTCAACATCTAATGTCAATGTTAAATTGATGTCCAATACCGACGTCAGCTGACGTTGAGATTTTGTTGTTTTTGCGTAACCATAATCCACGTTTAGTCAACGTCAACTTGACTTGACTTCAACCCGATTTTCATTTTCAACCAAAATGCAATGTCTGTCCGACGTCATGTCCAACGTCAACCTAACGTTATAGACGTCTGGTACCTGCTGGGTTGGGCTCTGCTGTCTTCTGTTGTCTATGTGCTGCTCGCATCCTTTCATCCTTTCACAATAAATCTAATTTGTTTTGTATAGGCCTACTCATTGAAAACTTTTTTTTTGTCCAACTGATAAGAAGTTAGATTAAAGTTAAAGTTATTGTTCAAGTGTAGTGTATCTGAAATATTGTAAATATTATAAATATCATAAATATCATAAACTATCTTTATTTTATAAAAATAAAGTATAAAAGTATAGATGTCCACAGTGGTCTGAAAGTCCCAGTCCTGCAGTATTTTTTTTTTTTTTTTGAGTATGATTTCACAAAAATAGGTTGCTGTAAGCTATCATGGCATGTTCCCAAAATTGCCACTATGGTGCTGTAAAATGCCTATTGCTATTCTATCTAGAATTTATTATTATGAACATCACCTTTGGGTCACATCACCATACACCATACATTCATGCGGCCAATGAGATAGACACATAAGCCCAGAATTGGACTATACAACAATATACTTACAAATATATTGACGATTAATAATGATTATAAAATACATCACGCACTGGCCCACACAGACCGCGGCCCACCGGGAATCTCCCGGTTGTCCTGATGACATGCCTGCCGCTGTGAGGTGTTTATCTCTGTGAAATCATGCAGATTCAATGAGATTGCCCGCTAGTGGCGAACCATTGAACATCTGATTTTTACCCGATCTCTGATCAGTTTTATACATGTGTAGATGTTTAATGGGACATTTTAAAGGAATAATAGTAGTTAAAAGTCTCTTATTGGCCTGTTTAGCTGAACCATCCATGGGACAAACAAAACAACCCACATTTGCAATGGGTTTGTAAAAAGCTGTTTGTATGCATGTTTAGCCTGAGTTTTTGTTGCATTTGCACTGTTCTGGCCAGCAGGCGTCACCAGCGCGTGTGGTGTTTTGAAAACTTCGGAATTCTAATCATTTTGCAAAGCAATTTGATGAATCGATTCGAAGCTTTGAAAAGCTTTGTTTCTCCCATCACTAGTTCAGTCACAAAACTCTAAAGGGTGCAGGCTTTACATTCAATCGCCAAGCATCACATCATTTCCACATGGCACAAGATGATTGGCCCCTGTGCTGAACCTGCAGCCAATGAGATTGCTTGCTCAACATTTAAATATATGGCTCAGTGTTTTCTGTAGGGTAGCCCTGCATTGGTTCCTCTGAAACCCTCCGCCTTCCCCAGCTCCACCTGCCTGGATCTGCTGTCTATTTATGCAGCAGCAGCATATCTTAGCAGTGTGTATCTGAGTCTATTCTGTTATTAAACACCACTACAACGTTTAATCTCTACCTCCATTCCCGTTTGTTCAGCAGATGAGGACGTTGCTGAGAAAGTTGAACTGAAGACCGTGTTAGTGACGGTGGGAAAGTCCGTCACTCTAAACACTGGCATCACTGAAATACAAAGCTGTGATGTGTTACAGTGGAGGTTTGGAGAATTAGACACAGAACGTACAAATCCATTTGAAGTCATCGCCAGACTGGATGAAATGAACAATAGCGGTTGTCACGATCATGATGATCGAGTTCACCTGGATCGCAAAACTGGATATCTCACAATCAGTGACATCAGACCTACAGATTTTGGCATTTATAAACTAAATATCACCAGGAATGGGAGAAGTATGATCTCCAAGACATTTCTTGCCCAAGGTGAGTAGCTCAAACCTGTCAGTGTAATAAAGTTATATCAAATAATACATTTTACTGGATTTATTGGTTAAATTTGGCCCTCTTGTATATTTGAAGCATATTTGAGTAGTTGTAATTGTAACATCAACACTTTTTGACACTATCTTATAGATTCCTTAGAAAAAGAAGATGTGCCAGAGGAGACAGACTCACTGTTGAAGGATGGACAGATCTCTGAAAGCTCTTCTCTATAGCGAGCCTTCAAGTCTATCACCCTGGAAAATGTGTTTGAAATGATTCTGCATGCCTGTGAAAAATGACAATAATGACAAAGGGTTTCTTCACTAACATTTGATTTTTGTTATTTTAAGGTTGATGGAATGTGTTCCCATTAACCGTGATCTTGTCTGTTATGCAGATATTAATGGCATGTATTTTTCATGTCTGTTTCATTATATAGTTACAGTTGAACTGTTTTGGTGTTTAACCAAAACTACAGTTTAACAAAACAGGTGTTTGAACGTTTTCTGTCCTCTAGTGGACAACCAAGGCCCTGTCCCAAATGGCACACTTCATGTGCACTTTCGGCCTTGTGGACTTACAATGGCTGCCGTGTGCGCGTGTCCATTAAGTCCATGAGACCGTAGGGTGTCCCATTTGTCATTTTAGGTTTGAGAATGGTATTCATGAGCACCCCCTTTGTGGTCGTTACATTACGAATATGCGGACTCGGAGGACGACCGCAAGGGTTTAGGGTGCCAATTGGGACGGGCCAATATGTTGGGATTGCGGGTTTCATTACAGTTTTATAATGTGAAAAAGAGACTGCAATTTTTTATCTGAAACTAATTTAAGCCTCATTAAATACCAAACATGGATTTGTTTTTATAACTTTTTTAATATTAATATTAATAATAATAAAAAAAAACCTGTCCTGAATAATGGTGTTAAGTCTCATTAATTGTCTTGGTAAGTATAATGTATATTTTCATACTTATAAAATTTGCAGTGAAATGACAAATTTTACGTCGTTAAAATGATAAGGCTGCATTTTTGTGTTGAAGACTTTAGAAAAGCATTAGTTTGACTTTGAGTTCCTTTCTTGAGGGAAGTGATATCTGCGAGGATTTCCAGTCCGGATTTGGACCGTACCATAGTACTGAGACGGCTCTCGTTGGAGTCACAAGTGATTTGCTCTTGTCATCCGATTGTGGTTGTATCTCTCTTTTGGTGTTACTCGATCTTAGTGCTGCATTTGACACCATTGACCACAACGTTCTTTTAAATAGATTAGAACATTGTGTTGGCATTGGGGGAAATGCACTGGCATGGTTTGAATCATACTTATCTGACCGTTATCAGTTTGTAGCAGTAAATGAAGAGATGTCTCATCGATCACAAGTTCAGTGTGGCGTGCCACAAGGCTCAGTACTAGGGCCGCTGCTGTTCGCTCTGTACATGCTGCCATTGGGGGTTATCATTGGGAAACATGGAATTGGCTTTCACTGTTGTGCTGACGATACTCAGCTGTATATTTCTTCGGAACCTAGCGAAACTTGTCAATTCATGGAATTGACGGAGTGCATGGCGGATATGGAAAGTTGGATGACTCATAGTTTCCTGCTTCTGGATTCTGAGAAAACAGAGTTTCTAATTGTTGGACAGAGAACTTCCTCACGTGATGGCCTAGAGTGCTGTCTAACACTCGATGGCTGCTCTGTTGGGTCTTCGTCGTCGGTTGGGAACCTGGGTGTGCTCTTTGATACCAATCTTTCATTTGAAAGTCACGTGTCTGGTATCTGTAGAACTGCATTTTTCCATCTTAAAAATATATCTAAATTACGCCATATGCTCTCATTGAAAAAATCCGGAACAATTAGTTTGTGCGTTCATGACCTCAAGGCTAGATTATTGTGGTGCTCTACTGGGTGGTTGCCCTGCACGCTTAATAAACAAACTACAGCTGGTTCAAAGCGCAGCAGCTCGAGTTGTTACCGGAACCAGGAGGTATGACCATATTAGCCCAGTTCTGTCAGGACTGCATTGGCTCCCTATTAAACATCGCATAGATTTTAAAGGGGTGATGAACTGAGAAATAACATTTTCCTTGAGCTTTTGACATATAAGAGATCATCATACTATAATAATTTCCTGTAAGTTTCAGAACTGAAAACTACCTTGTTAGTCCAATAAAAGCTTTTATAGACATCAGGCTCAGCAAACGACTCGTTTTTCAAAGTGGGGAACTATGACGTCAAAGAGGATAAAACACCGCCTCCACAAAAGAAGATCAACGCCTTCTTCATCACGGCCTGTTTAGCCCCGCCCACCGATTCGCCCAAACATGCTAAATAACATAGGACGACATGAGAATTGCTAAACCGGATCGAGCTACTTCCAAGCAATAAACATGCTGTTTGGGTCATTCCTGGTATGCGGTGACTTTCCTGTCCCAATGATTTATTTACTCATATTTTCTCTAAAATTAGTCACATATTTATAATAAATGGCTTAAATTGTAGATTTAAATATTCTTTACCATTTAAACAGAGATAATAGAC
The DNA here is from genome assembly GCA_021554675.1 of Leuciscus idus. Taxonomy (NCBI): domain Eukaryota; kingdom Metazoa; phylum Chordata; class Actinopteri; order Cypriniformes; family Leuciscidae; genus Leuciscus; species Leuciscus idus. The sequence continues at coordinate 10,334,329 of CM038625.1, read as the reverse complement.
ATTAAAAATACTATTTTGTATTTTACACAATTTTAATTGATGTATGCATTCAATTTTATCATGTCCTCAGTGCACAGTAATCAACTTCTGCAAGAAATATAAACCATGAAATGACAAAAACCTCAAAATATTTTTTAATTATGTTATTGACTAGGCTAAACTGCCTCTAATCATACATATAAATCATTTGAAAATATAGGTCTTTTTCTTTAAATTTTCTTCAATTACTGCGTCCCTGAAGTCATCTTCCACCCTGTTAGTATGTACTTTTCTGCCTTCCAAATCCGACTGCAATTTCATTGAGACCATTTTCAAGAAGTGACATCATTTCTTTTTCCCGCTGGAATTCAACTGTACAAACTGAGATAAGCTTCAACTCTCACTCCTAACTTTTTTTATAGTTTTTGAAATGTTATCCTGCTTGTCCCGCCCTTAAAGTTCCACCCTGTTAGGCTATGTTATTGAGAATGTTTGTCCTATCAAAAAAAATGTAAAAACAAATCTGACATAGTTATAAAAGTTCTGTTCATCTGTAGAAGGTTAGCTAGCTAAATGTTGATCACTCAAAGAGATATGACTAACTTAGCTCAGAATTTTCCACCCTGTTAGATTCCACCCTGTTAGGTCTATAAACCTAACAGGGTGGAATGTGAAACTAACAGGGTGGAAATTCTAATAGAATTTTGTATACGTTTCTTAATCTAGTTAATTCAAATGAATTATAGTATCTTTATTTTTAATCAAATATAAAATACATAAAAATTTAATTTATTATGTCTGTCTTCTCTAATTTGTAAATATTTCTAGCCATCTGAAGAGAGAATTGTTTTGCCACCATGATTGATTGTGATAAGGAACCACATATTTTTTGTGTCCCTCCCCCAAAGGAAATTTGAATTTTTTTTATTTTATTGTTTTGAAACAGTATTATATAGGTGCAGTTCCACACATTACTGATGGCAAACCATGCAGGACAATGACAAAAAGCTCATCCACTGAACCTTTTAACACTGGTGTTCCACCCTGTTATATTCCGTTCCACCCTGTTATGCTCCTTTCCACCCTGTTAGACAAGTCATTTTAAATAATAATTTGACAGCAACGTTAAATGTTTTGTATAATTTTGTCTTATTTTGTGAGGTGAGGAGCACGAACAGCATAGGCTATATGCCTATATGTTTTTGAGGCAATTTTTTTATTATTATTTATACTATTTGCAAAAATGGGCACAAAAAGTACCTGTTTTTAATAATCAAGACATACTATTCATCAAAAATTGTTTTGCTTGTTTCAAGAAGAAAAAAAAAATCTAAGATGGCATAAGGGACATATACTACCCAAGAAAAGTTCATTATTGTTTAACATTTACATTATTAACATGTTGTGATAACTATGTATATGTCCCTAACAGGGTGGAATATTTTCATGGACAGTGTCTGAACAATCTACCCAAAATAATTATTTTTTGAGTCCCTGAGCTTGACCAATATGTATTCCTTATAGTTAAACATGTCACTATTTTGGTAGAATGCTAAAAACATGAAAATCATGTACTTTTTTTCCCAACACTTATGAAGCCAAAATGTCACCGCATACCAGGAATGACCCGTTTACTAAATATTGTGCAGTGCCTGTTTGTGGAAGAAGACAGTCTGCATAAGCTTCCTTCGGATTCCAGCATGGTTAAACTTTATTAAATCAGTCACAATTTCCCGACATGGGTCTGCCAGCAACATGTAAGTAACCATGCGTATTCTAATGCCTGATCTGCGATCAGTGATTTCTGTGTAATTATTCAAGTTCAGATATTTCTCTTAAAATCGTTCAATACTGTTTATGCATCAGTGACTAAACGATCAACTTCACATAATTTCTCGTAGTATTATGAAAATAAATTTTTTTTAACTGTTATTAAATTATATACAGAAAGCGATCAAAGAACGATCCCTTTCCAATCGCCCAAGCTGTCAATCAAACAGCACAGCGCGAGCCGCGAGAGCTTATCTGGACACTTAACAAACTCGTGATTAAATAATGACACTGTTAAACTACACAACGAAGCTCTTACTGTGTATTCACATCGTGTTTGCATTGTGATTTGGTGTAAGCATTCGTGAGAGTGCAAAAATTGCGTTGCAATGATAAGATCTTTATTCACGCGATCAACAGACTATCTGCTCAGTCAGTGCTCATCATACTGCAACCTTTCATGTGATGGAATAGATTTAAATATGATGCTTTAAACGATACTTTCACGATTTGTTAATCTCGATTGCTGTAATAGTAAAAACGTAGTAAAAGTTTTCGATAGAGTTCATATAATTCTAGCTATTTCATATGCAAGCATGTCAGCCAATCACAGCAGTGGGCGTTTGCACTGCAGTCTCACAGCAGACACGCCCCTTAAAACAGCGTTCTAATCTGAAGCTGAAATCAGGCTTGAAAAAAATTGCTTTTATTTATAAATTATGACAATTTTTGATGTAAAAATCATACTAACATTATAAGGGCACCCCAGGCAACATTATAAAATAATAAAACAATCCAGTTCATGACCCCTTTAAGATATTGCTGATTACTTACAGAGCACTAAATGGTTTGGCTCCACAGTACTTGGGCGAGCTCTTGACGCATTATAGTCCTTCATGTCTATTGCAATCTCAAAATTCCGGCCAGTTGATAGTGCCTAGGGTGTCAGGGTCGACTGCTGGCGGTAGATCCTTTTCCTATTTAGCACCAAAACTCTGGGGCAGTCTTCCTACCATTGTCCGGGAAGCAGACACACTCTGTCAGTTCAAGGCTAGACTAAAAACACATCTCTTTGACCTAGCATTCACATAATACATTATGGACTTCTATAATTTAATGTTAGGCTGCATGGATTGGGTCGGCCAGAACCGGGAACACTTCCCATGAATCCTGATGTACTCGTTGCATCATGAGAGGAATGGCATCTACGCTAGTTTTGGTGTCTGTGTTTGTCCCGAGGTTTTCCTGCGGCCTGCCGGATCCGGGCCGTATCCAGGTCTGGCGAAGGACCTTCGCCTGGACCCGATGGCAACGCAGTGCTGAAGTGCCAACTGGTCTCTCCCTATGGAGGATCCCACTACCACTGTACAGATGAGGCGTTGTCGGGAGGTTTCGTTTCGCGTTCCAACCCCAAAGCGGCAAAATAAAATAGAATTCTTTGTCAAAATTTATAAGGAAAGACAAGTACTTTGTTTGGGTTTGGCTTGTAGGGAATTCCAAACCTGCGTATATTCAAACACACATAACTATAGAACCAATTCTAAATGCGCATGTGAACGCCATCAGCGTTTCTCACAGGTTCGCGTTTAAAGTCTGTGTAGAGAGAATGGTGTCGTCTTAGCGGCCCCCAATTTAATAACAAATGATCATTGCGACGGAAGCAAATCAATCAAAACTAACTTTAGATGGAAAATAACTTAACTCTGCTATAAAGCCAAAACAATCTCTGTTACCTTAAATTATACGCTTATCTCTGTAAAGCTGCTTTGAAACAATCTACATTGTTAAAAGCGCTATATAAATGAAGATGACTTGACTTGACTTTGAACTACACTTTCACACCCATTCACTGCGTAATTTTGACGAAACTCAGATTTATTATGTTTTCCCAGCAGTGAAATGATCAAGAACAGTCTTAGCATTAATAAAAGTCATTCTATTTTTATGGAAGCTTGTTTTAGCCACAGAATAAATACAAAATTAAAAGTTAATTGCTACTTTATATTATGACTATTCCTTGCTATTCCAAGTTTATATCTTGCAATTCCAATGTAAAACTGGTGAAACTCATCCAAATGCAGTTTTATTTAAGCAAACAAAAATCCAAGCACAAGGAGCAGAAACCAGGAATCCCACGAGCAGAACTGAGGACACCAACGACACATCCAACAATGAACAAGATCTGATCAAGAACACAGGAAACACAGGGGTTACACACACACAAGGGGTGATAGATTAACAAGACTCACTTGGGAACAATCAGGGAACAAATAAACAAGAAAACTACAAACTGATTACAAAATGACAAACAGAAAACGGGGAAAAAACGGGATACATCCTAAAAATCCAAGTAACAGAAACACATGGTACACAAAATGGAGAACATATAACATCCGGGTTTATAACTCCCAATTCTGACTTTTCCTCGTAATTCCAAGTTTAGATATAAAGTCAGAATTGAGTCAGAATTCTGACAAATAAAGAAATAATTGCCTATTTTTTTCCTGTGGAAGAAACAAGCTTCCATGAATTTGACACTAATGTAAAAGTTAAAAGATTTGAATTCAAGTCATTGGGATCTTACGGAAAGAGAAAATACAAAGCAGCATTACACAAAGGAAGCGAAATGTAACTAATGTTTTAAAGTGTGTAGTTATTGAAGATGTTATAAATGGAAAGTTTAATAAAAATATATTTATTTTCCCTGAAGGCAGTGCTTTAAGTGGGGAAAAAGTGCTGGTACTCTCGCTTTGACTCTGATTGGCAAAGAAAAAGTATTGGTACGCTAAAGATTAGACGTGCTGGTACTGCGTACTGGTGTGTACCGGCCCACTTTGAGCACTGTCTCAAACCTCAAATGCAAATGAAGTCTCAAATACACACATACTGTAAATCACTGCACTGTTTTCAAACTGGCTCAGTAATACCACAGATTGTTAGATTGTCATTTAGGACAGAGATAGAACTATAACCAAAAGCAAGGGCATCGCTAAAAATAACTAAGGTGTTAAAGGGATACTCCACTTTTTTTGGAAATAGACTCATTTTTCATCTCCCCAAGAGTTAAACAGTTGAGTTTTATCATTTTCGAATCCATTCAGCCGATCTCCGGGTCTGGCGGTACCACTTTTAGCATAGCTTAGCATACTGAACCGGACAAGACCATTAGCATCCCTCTTAAAAAAATGAACAAAGAGTTTCGATATTGTGATTGTGTTTGTTCTACTTGCATATGTTTAACTTATTCTAGTATTTATTAGGTATTTAGATGTCCTGATATTTTCATATTTTACATAATAAACTGTGACTAAAGTGCAAGTTCTCATAATGGTTACATGTGTTTGTAGCCTATAATAGTAAATGATCATTGGTAAATGGTGCTGATAATTTTATAAAAAGCCTATTATTGTTGATGGATTCACTACTTTAACAGTTAACCTGTATTGTGTAACAGGAAAACAGTCTGTGATGATAATGTAATCAGGACAGGAGGAAGCCCTTCAACCACACAGGACATTCAATAGACACACGCACAACATATTTGTCCACTCAACATAACAAAACCACATATCTCTTTGTTGATCAAAATAAATGAGACCACGGCAGGTTTCAATTTGACTCGCAGGTCACTAAAAACACACTTGACTTCTGTGAATCTTAATGTTAAACCAAAACTACAGATACTATTTGTGTTGTTATTATAGCTACCATCAACAAATTCCAAAATAAGACCTTATTTTTTATTGGAACATGTCAGTTTGATTTGGGGTCAATTTGATTTCATGGTGCCAGTATGCAAGAACAAGTCTTAGTAGCGCCACTGTTTCCCCAAGTGGTCACCAGGTGGAACTGCAGTACAGTAAAATAAATAAATAAATACATAAATCATATGCAAGGAGAGTCAAAACTCGGTCCTGGAGGGCCACTGTCTCCACCTTTCCTTAACACGCCTGCCTGGAAGTTTCAGGTGTGTTGAATTGGGGTTGGAGACAGTGCAGAACAGTGGTCCTCCAGGTGCAGCACTGGACACCCCCGTCCTATGCCTTTTGCTTTCTAAAGAACATTACAGCAGAAATGTTGTTCATCTACAATTTTTTTACTTTTTTACAATCAATTCAAATTTATATATATATAATATACATTATTTATGTAGCCATACAAAACATTTCTCTTTCAAAAAACATATCCTAAATATTTAACAGAGAAAGACAGTTTGTACGAAAGATCTCACAGCATACACACTCACACACTCATACATGAACACATGATCTTGATCTCCAGAGCTGCTCTGAGAGTAACTGCAGCATTTCACCATTTCATTTGAGAAAACTATCGTCAGACACACACAGAAACGCCAAGCTCTTCACCACAACCCGCCAAAATAAAAGTTCTGTTTAACTTGAACAAATTATGACAAATATATTTCTATTGTACAGTAGAATATACTTACCAAAGTAATAACAATAAAACAAATGAAAAGAAAAATTAAACAAGTTTTTAATTTTAAGTTTACCAATTTGAAAGAAGATATATATTAGATATAGCATATAAGATAACATATTACCACAGTTTTATCATCGTAAACGTCACTGTAATAAATTATGTCTGCAGAAAAGTGCAGTTTCCCACAGTGAATTGAACTGGGCAAAAACAGCCTAACACTTTACAAATAAAGTGAAGGTAAAAATTAAACGGCTTGATTTATTCATAAAGTGAGCTCCAATCAGCTTATTTCATTTACATTTATTCATTTAGCAGACGCTTTCATCCAAAGCGACTTACAAATGAGAACAACAGAAGCAGTTAAAGGTAGGGTAGGTAATCATTTTTCTAAAAAAAAAACATTCCAAATTTGTTTAAACTGTCTTTATATACCAATACATAATTAAAATGTAAGTACTCTGAAAAAGAAAATTTAAAAATCGAGTGACTGTAGACCTTTTAATCTGCAATAAACACAGCTCATTATTTCCATTCACTCCACCCCCTCCCTTCTGAGCTCCTTCCAAAGCCACGCCCCCAAAACACATGAACGCGCGACGCCAAACGCTCAGGCTGGAACAAGACGCATTTATTACCTGAGACGAGTGGAGAGGAAGGAGCGCAGTACATACAGTGACATCATGTCAGAATCACATGTAATAAAATACCTAACTTTATCACTATGAATATAAACAAATAAGATTTATTTTAGTACTCACTATCAAGCTAGCATATCGATAATGGTAAAGTTTCATTCGGTAACGAGCTATATTTATAAGGCAAAACTAAAAACAGGTTGCATTGATACACGTTTTTCCATTACCATCAGTTACACTGTGATGAAGATGAATTTCGTGTAAGATTCATAACATATACGGTGTTTTGCATGTAAGAGTTTCCATGATGAAAACATTGTTGACTCTAATGAAGACTAACGTACACTCCGAGTCCGGAGACAAGTACCGCATCGTCGGCTCGAGGACAGGTCCGGGGTTGAGGGCGAAGCAGAGGAGGTCGTTCAAGAGCGCGGGCAGGGTCCGAGGAAGTAGTTTTTGCCTTGTTTGCCTTCGCTGACTGCATATGCAGGTGCTTTGAGCTGAATATTTCCGGGAACGGTGACATGTGATGAGTGCACGCAGGGCAGCGCGCGCAGTGGGGCTCGGGGCGGGCACGAGACATGAAGGCATCTGATTGGTTCTTTACATTCGCACCGAATGGCAGTGATTGGTCAGAGTTTTTACTGTCCTGCAGCTGCTACAGAGGTCTGATTTTTTTCATTCCTTTTTCTAAACACATAATGTATTGACTACTATCAGGATGGAAGGACCATTTCACCCAGTATAAAAAAAGTGTTTCTGAACAGGTTTACCTACCCTACCTTTAAACTAACAATAGGACAACAATATGCTGGTGCTATGACCCTTTCCAGTTTCCAAAAGAGATTTTGTGCCTCTTTTGAGATGGCACCACAAGACAGCGTTCACTTGCAGAGCGCAAGTTTCTGGATGGCACGCAAGTATGTATACTTATACTGCACTAGAGCGCCATCTAGTGTTCATTACCAGGAATTAGCCTTTCCAAGATTGACTTCACTGTCCAATAATACACTCGATTTATGCATTTAGATAAACAGCCGTTATGAGTGAATCGGATCTGTTTAATGGCGTTTATTATTACACACACATAAAAAGATCCGTTTGGTGCAGATTTGCAAACCACTGATGCTTACCAACAATTTCCAATGGTTCATTACTCGAAAATGTTCAATAGGGTGTAGACCTACGATGTGTACAAAAAGAGACATTTCTTCATTTCCCCTACTTTATTCTCTACTGGTGTCTATTTTGTATTTTTGTCAGTTAAAGTTTTCTTTATGTCTTTATGGTTCTTAATTTTGGACTGTTTTAATTGTACGCAGCAATGCTGCAAATGCTTTGGTAATATAAATCTATAAATGTCTTGCCAATAAAGCATCTTAAGATGGAAACTGAATAGCATCTACTGAGTAGAGTTCAGTTCAGTTTATTTATATAAAGCACATTTAAAAACGGACACTGGCCGACCAGAGTGCTGTACCAATTTTTCACATTAATTTTCTCCATAAGGACTTCAGAAGAATCACAAAGAGTTGTAAACCAGTTCCTAGAAGAACCACAACATTGTTGAGATTCATCCGCTGATCCTCGATGACTGTGTGTGTCTAAATGTGTTATTGAAATACTTCATATTATCTGATTAATTACACTGTTAGATTTCACTGAATCAAAGAGTTACTATGATCAATAATGTGAAATTAATAACATCATCTACATAATCATAAAGATAACTGTAAAATGAATTCATATACATTACATGTTTATTACAATTTAAGCATGTTATTGTATAGTTTATAGTCAATATACCATATTTACTGTATCAGGTTAAACATGTTACTTCAGCTGATGTTTTTTTCATTAATGATAAACGATAAATGTGTCTTTATGTAAGAAATGTAATTGTTTACCACTGTATTTGTTTTGAAGTCGCCATAATGGTGATTAGTGTCCCATTAGCTTGGGATCTTAGATCTTGTATATTCATATTCAAATTTCAGAAAGTCATAAGTGTGACAAATGGAAACATTTGTTAAATTTATGAAAAGCTGCAATATGAAATAAGCCAATTAGTTGATTTTAAACTATTCTTAGCATGAATATGAATATTTTATTTTAGTATTATTGTTCGTTATTTCACAGTCATAAATGCTTGTAGATGAAACTTTCATAGTGAAGCAACTGCTGAGATTAATCTTTAAAAGATCTGACTAACCCAACATCACCTAATAATGCACAGACATACACAACACAACATTTGGGGGCGGGGTTTCAGAGAGAGGGCGTGTGTTTGGAGAAAGGGGGCGTGGCCTAATTCAGTCTGGAGGAAGTTAGCAAATAGTTCACACTTGTTCTCTACACATCTTCTCTGCAGACACTCACAGGTTTTTAGACTTGACTGAAACTATTTCAGACCACTGAACTATTGAAGATAATGTTTCTCACATTTGCTTTTTGCTGTCTGTGCTGTTTTTTTATAATTTCAAAACCCCTTCAAACCTCAGTTAAAGCTTCATTACAACAACTTAAAGTTGAATGTGTGACTGAGAGACTGTTTCTGTGTGTTCTTCAGGAGTGTGTGCTGACACAGATTCAGTGAAGTCAGTGTCAGTGATGGAGGGAGATTCAGTCACTCTAAACTATAGTCTCACTGAAATACAGACAGGTGATCTGATATTCTGGAGGTTTGGAACTAACGGGCCTCTTATAGCTATAACTGATGGAGTGAAGAATAGGATCCGTGATGTTCTTGATGGGAGATTCAGAGACAGACTGAAGCTGGACAAGAAGACTGGATCTCTGACCATCATGAACATCAGAACTGAAGATGCTGGAGTTTATGAAGTTAAGATCAGCGGCAGAAGCTCACCGTCTAGATACAGATTCACTGTTACTGTCTATGGTGAGTAGAGAAATACAGCTCACTCTATTATATATTACAGAAGTGCCATTTTATTGTTAGAATTCTTCTTAATACTACAAAATAAAAATAAATAATTTCTTTGTGATCTTTGAAATTTCCATTTTAAATATGAATCCATATAGGTTTCTAAAAACAGTGAAAACTGACCATGAGAAAAGCCTCTAACTTTTGTAGTGTGGATAATTTGTCTCTTTCACACCTGTCATACTGTCATAGTGTTTTAAAACTCATAAAGCTCACTCAGAAATGATGAATGTCATGCAAGCAATGGCCAGGAGCAAATATGATGAACTACTGTATCTCCACACAAAAGCTTGTTATTTTTGCACACTGAGGATACGTTACACATCAACAATGTAATAAAATCTTAATATTTTTTCCTCGCGTATATAGATATAGATGACACCATTATCAAAAATGTATACAACAATGTATTCTGCTGCCAGGCCAGTAGTTGGCAATGTTTGTAAAGAAAAACTAAACCTTCTAAAGACTGGACACATAATACACACATGCACATGATGTCACCGTTTTCACAAATTATTTTTTTTTTGGTAGTTTACACAGACACGAAAAAACTCATTTTATCACACTGATGTAAGTTCAAATGTTCATCTTTTAAATAAGTTTGGTTTTAGTTAGTTATTTGATGTTGATTTAAAACGGGGGTGTGACGTCATGATTGACAGCTTCAACGAGCGAAGTAGTCATTGAGGCACCAAAATACTTTTTTTGAGGATTTTTGGGAGGAGATTAGAGTTTAAACTTTAATTTAGTAAATAAATTTAATTTAAAACTTAAGTAGAGTAGAGCAATCACAACAGACTGAGCCATCTGACCAATCAGAGCAGAGTAGACCAATCACAACAGACTGAGCTATCTGACCAATCAGAGCAGAGTAGACCAATCACAACAGACTGGGCCATCTGACCAATCAGAGCAGAGTAGACCATTCACAGCAGACTGAGCCATCTGACCAATCAGAGCAGAGTAGACCAATCACAACAGACTGAGCTATCTGACCAATCAGAGCAGAGTAGACCATTCACAGCAGACTGAGCCATCTGACCAATCAGAGCAGAGTAGACCAATCACAACAGACTGAGCCATCTGACCAATCAGAGCAGAGTAGACTAATCACAACAGACTGAGCCATCTGACCAATCAGAGCAGAGTAGACCAATCACAACAGACTGAGTCATCTGACCAATCAGAGCAGAGTAGACCATTCACAGCAGACTGAGCCATCTGACCAATCAGAGCAGAGTAGACCAATCACAACAGACTGAGCCATCTGACCAATCAGAGCAGAGTAGACCAATCACAACAGACTGAGCCATCTGACCAATCAGAGCAGAGTAGACCAATCACAACAGACTGAGTCATCTGACCAATCAGAGCAGAGTAGACCATTCACAGCAGACTGAGCCATCTGACCAATCAGAGCAGAGTAGACCAATCACAACAGACTGAGCTATCTGACCAATCAGAGCAGAGTAGACCATTCACAGCAGACTGAGCCATCTGACCAATCAGAGCAGAGTAGACCAATCACAACAGACTGAGCCATCTGACCAATCAGAGCAGAGTAGACTAATCACAACAGACTGAGCCATCTGACCAATCAGAGCAGAGTAGACCAATCACAACAGACTGAGTCATCTGACCAATCAGAGCAGAGTAGACCATTCACAGCAGACTGAGCCATCTGACCAATCAGAGCAGAGTAGACCAATCACAACAGACTGAGCCATCTGACCAATCAGAGCAGAGTAGACCAATCACAACAGACTGAGCCATCTGACCAATCAGAGCAGAGTAGACCAATCACAACAGACTGAGTCATCTGACCAATCAGAGCAGAGTAGACCATTCACAGCAGACTGAGCCATCTGACCAATCAGAGCAGAGTAGACCAATCACAACAGACTGAGCCATCTGACCAATCAGAGCAGAGTAGACCAATCACAGCAGACTGAGCCATCTGACCAATCAGAGCAGAGTAGACCAATCACAACAGACTGAGTCATCTGACCAATCAGAGCAGAGTAGACCAATCACAACAGACTGAGCTATCTGACCAATCAGGTCATTTATTTTTTTTTTTTTTTTTTGACATTGGATGCATGTAAATCTATTGTTGCAGACTCCAAAACAAACCTATATAGAAACCTTTAAAATAGCATAATGGGGCACTTTACAAAATCTGCAGAATGACAGCACATTTAATTTCATGACATTTTTAATGTATTTTTACAGTATTGTATTCTACAGCTCAAACTACAGAAGGCCTCATTTTCAGACATGGAATATGAATGTAGTTTCATCTGTTGGTTAGAGAGTGTGTGCATGAGAATGTGTTTCATTACTGGACGTTTGTGGGTAATGTGCTTTTGTGTTTGCATGTCTTGAGGCGTGAATAGTGTGAGTGTGTGTTTCTGTGAATCGCGTGGGGTTGAAAGGACTTCCACAATTTAACTTCATCTTTTTGATAAACAGTTTTACTGTGAAAAAGTGCAGAATCAGTGTCTGACAAATAAAACTTACTGTATGTGAGATGTTAATATATTTCTATGTGTATGCGAAATATAAGATTGATGTTCAGCTGCATATGCATCTCTATATTTCCATGATTTGCATATTAATGCTGTGATCTTGCAGATAAGCAAGTTTCATTAGAAGTTATTTCCAGCTCTATTCTTATTATCACACATAGTTCCATGTATCTTTTTTGTAAAGAACATTTCTTGTTGGTCTGTCAATGTCAAGGACAAAAAAAAGAAGAAGTGAATAATTCTTCAAAATAAAGCATTGTAAATGTAATTGTACTGTCATCCAAATTTAGGGAGTTTCTAACTATAAGTATTTTTTTAAAATTCTAGCGTAATGCCTTTTTAAAAACAACAACAACAAAACAGTGATGCTTTTCCTGTAGCAAACTTCTTTCATCCCCTATAGTGTAGCATGACTAGCCTGGAAATCCAGACCTAAATCTAAAAGATTAATGGTCTGGCATCGACTAGTGAAAATCGGCCAGCTCGAGGGGCGGCACCAAGCATGCATTTGAAAATCTCACTGCACGCAGTTGGAAAACACTATGACCAATCATAACTATAAGCCCCATACGCTTAGCTACCAGTGGAGCTAACTGGTAGATTATAAACTGTGGTAGATTTTTAATAGATAAAATAGTAAACTGTTTATTAAACTAACCATGTTTTTAACTAACCGTGTTGTTTTTTGCTTTACCTGGTAACAGAAGGGTTTGTCTATGAAAACCAATCCAATTGTGGGGAAATTATGTAATGCAGCATGACATTTTTGCCATACCTCCTTATTCTGTAAAAACTGTTGTATTCGTGTAAGCTGGTGGGATTCTCAATGGAATATGTCTGAGATCCTCCAGCCTTGCTTCTTCTTGGGGGAGATTCTCTGAGAACTGCTCGAGAGATCCTCCGGCCGTGATTAAAGCATTTAAAGGACATTTGCTAAGGTCTGTTTGTCGATTATTCCTGCGAAGGAAGAAAGCTAGTTAGGGAAGCAAGTTAGTTAGGTAGACTTAGAATAGAAAGGCATCATCGATTGGAGACGGTCCGGGTATTTATTAAGCGTCGATTGGAGACGTTAGGGATCGTCGATTGGAGACAGCCCAGGGGGATCGTCGATTGGAGACGTTAGGGATTGTCGATTGGAGATGGCCCAGGTATTTATTAAGCGTTGATTGGAGACGTTAGGGATCGTCGATTGGAGACGGCCCAGGGAGATCGTCGATTGGAGACGGCCCCGGTAGACATAGGACTTAGTTAGGTTTAGGGAAAAATCTACGACAACTCTTACCGTATCCGGTCGGCGAAACAGCAAAAACGTCCTTCTTGCAAAGGAACGATTCGAGCGGCGTCTTCTTTTCCTGTTTTAGATAAAAAGCCAAGTCTAACTCGTTCATTGTAGCGGCCAAAGCCGTTCCAAACAACTGGTGTTCATCCATAGCCATCTTGCAATGTTTACCAATGACTTCGATGTCGCAGCGATGTCGTCATCTCGCCTCTGGCCCGCCTATATCAGATAACCCGATGTGATTGGTGCAGCTCAGATTGAGGGCCATATTTAATGAGCATCATTACTCGACACCAGAGTAACTCGCTGAGCAAATTCAACTTGTGCTCTCGCAAGAACTCTGGATTACCAGGGTATAACATGACAGTACCAGTGATGAATAGTGTAGCACGACAGTCTTCGTGTCATGTGACTGATCGCTCTATATTAGAATATCTCCCATTTTTAATTATCATCAATGGAATAAGATATTTTGCCTGCAAAATGATTTGAATACAACGAAGTATGTGAGCATGAGGAGCCTTTGATCTGGGGGGTGTCTGATCCAGTAATGTGTGTCTCTGCTGTTACGACCCGTGCAATTAGAACGGACTTGACATGAACTTTTGCAGTTGGTGAAAAGGAAACCCCAGCCGACAGATCACCAAAGACACAATACTAAGTTCCACAAAAACTATAATTTATTTAAGGTGAAAAAAGTAATTAAATTAAGGAGCAATGGCTTCAGGACGCCCCAAGGCCAAAACAATAAACTAAATAGACTTATAAATAAAACATGTATAAATGACCTAATCAGGGAATAAACAAAATTACAAAGAAACTTCCCTAACTCCCTATAAATAAACATCACAAACAAAGTCAAAATAAATGTCAGGACACCCCTACGCTGCTAAAACATAAGAAAGAACCTAATTAAATCATCAGAAACAAACGAACATGATCAACAGAAGGTTTTGGGATCTGGAATCCGGAGCTCCTCACGCCAGAATGAGCTCCACATCTTCAGTTAGCGCCTCAGTAGATCCGCCAATCAGGCTCCTCCGACAGCAGCCAATCCCTGCACACATATACAAAACAACAACCCACACAAAACAGATACCGAGGATCGTCTCAGCATACGCTCAAGTACACAGTAACGTCAAGGGCTTTAAAGCTACACTGTGTGATATTTTCCCCCATCTAGCGGTGAAATTGTATATGACTACCCAGTGAATATTAGTTTCTGTTCCTTTCAATTTTGAGGGCATTTTAACTCCTACGGTGGCCGTATTATTCCAAGATTAACATGGCTTCCAGTTCGACTTCGTCCAATTGCGCCTTTAAAACTCTCACCTGTGATCCGTCGCAGCACAGATTTATGTTACAAGGTAAACAATACTTTTTCACCATTGACGTATGGAAAAGTAACGCAAGTTATACTAGAGGTCATTCTGGCGTTATGCACAACCATGCTATGGTTAGACAAGCAACTATAAAACTTTGAATTTACACAAATAGGCTGAATTACCTGTCGAGAAGAAAGCAGGTAACTTTGGTGTCCGATTTAAAATCTTTGCTCCTCATGAGCTCTTTCCATCTGGGAAACGTTACTCCATTATTGGCTTTGGTCTTGCTGATTTGCCTGTCGTGTTGACGTTTTAATTCTCTCTTTCGCTTCCTTGGCGACATGTCCTCGAAAATAGGCGTGATCCTCTATCAGCAGTCTTTCAAATCTGCCGGCAGTCGCGAGTAATCTCCCCCTCGCATTCGTCTCTGTGTCACTGAGTGTAAAGCGCGAAAGGCGAAGCTTGAATTTACAGGTATGTCCCTCTTTGGCTAATGTAGTTTCAAGATGGAGGGGCAACATGGCGACCGGCATTCGAACCCCTCACCCGTATGTACTTTCAATGGCAGATTATAAACTTACGAGAATACTTTATTACTTGAAAGAAGTAAATATACATTAATGAGCACATACATTTTTTAATCAACTAAAAAAATTACACAGTGTAGCTTTAAAGCTAAAGGCTGCAGTTTCCTTCTGTGTGAAATCTGTTCTGGTTTAAATTTGGCATGAAACTCTCATGTTTTCCAGCTCGTCTGCCTGTTCCTGTCATCATCAGTAACTCTTCACACTGTTCTTCATCATCATCATCATGTTCATTGGTGTGTTCATCAGTGTTAAATGTGAGTGATGTGACTCTCTCCTGGTACAAAGGAATCAGTGTATTGTCCAGCATCAGTGCGTCTGATCTCAGCATCAGTCTCTCTCTACCTCTGGAGGTGGAATATCAGGATAAAAACAACTACAGCTGTGTGCTGAACAATCCCATCAGCAACCAGACCACACATCTGGACATCAACACACTCTGTCACACATGTGCAGGTACGCCAGCGCTGATGATATATGTGTGTGTTTACTGACCTGATCTCTGTCTTCTGTTGTAGATCAGACTGATGCATTCACTTCTTTCTTTATCATTACTGTACGTACACACCGCTGCCGACTTGAGCTGCAAAGAAGCTCTGGCCGCCCTGTCAAGGACGCTTGTCAAAAAGTACGGGGAAACTTGTTGACGCTTTGGCCGCTCTGACGTAGCAGCATACTATGTTCGATCAGAGAATGTCTAATAAGGGGAGAACTTCCACTCTCAGTAAACTTCCGGCTTCAGAACTGGTTGCAGTTCAACTCTGGTTCCATATGAGGGCGCTCACAGGATGAGTGCAGAATGAATGGAGGTCTATGGCGCTATACCCCTCAAAATCCACTCTTCTCAGGATATAATTTTTTGTCTAGTAATTTGAATGTTGTATTAGAAAGGAGATGCAAAGAAATTACACATTGCTGGGTGTTAGATTTTTTTAGAGTCACTTATTTGCTTTAAAAAGTCTTTTAAAATGTAAATGACGTCATACACATCGTATGACCAGAGATACTGCTTTACGGCAATCCTTCAGTCACTTTGGTGCTTTCGTGCTCTGCACTTTCTTTTCTCTCGAGGCATCGACAACACAGCTGACACAGGTAAATACACGTGCTAGAAGAGTTTTTGTTTTGTTTGTTTCTGGTCCCGCTTCGGATGCCACGATGCCATCAAGCGGCATCTCTGGTCGTAATCAGTCCTTCACTGACCAATCAGCGTTCATTAGCAGAATGCTAGCGTGTTATGGGCAACAACAACTCAACCTCTAAGAAATCGAAAGGACATAAGTACTCGTTCATTTAACTTTCGACCTATAACCCATGTTGAACTTGCAAAACCTACAATCAAATATGAGATTTCTCAATGGCAATCGGGTAAAAGAGACAAATTTAGCCGTCTAGCTCCATAGACTCCCATTCATTTTGCACTCATGCTCGATCGCCCCCAGTGGAACTCTGGTGGAACTACAACCAAAATTCGGTACAATAGGACTTAATAGGGAGTGGCCAGGTTCTCCGTAGACGGGCTCTGGTTCGATCATGGGAGAGGAGAAGTGTCACACCATGAAATGTAAACAGAAAAAAACAAGAAATACATTGACACTAGAAACCTTTTAAAATGACAGCATTTTTATTATCGTTTTGATCCATTTGGTCGGGAAAAAACGAATAATTAGCTATTATTATTATTATTATTATTATTATTAATAGTGAGTGCGCGCGCCGCCGGGGCTCTCTCTCTCTCTGCTCATTCTTATATATGCCCTGTAAAGCGCGCCCTGTTAAACTGACAGGACTTAAAAACACATGCAAATGATAAACTTTCACTCTATGATGGTAAAACTGTGCAATTAATCCGATAATGATAGGAAACCCAGCAACGGCGATGATCAGCTTCATTTTCTCGGAACTAATGTTTTGGTAGGAACGAAAGTTTACATCGTATGTTTCTCCGGAATCAGCCAGCGTGAAGGACATCTATATTCCGATTGGTTGGTGGCGTTTTGCCGCTGCTTGCCGCCAGGGGGCCAATGTTTCGGAAAAAATGTAAGCTTCCCCGGGCGCCGCCATTGATTAGCAGACCATCACCTGCTGTTAGCATTCCATTGACTCCCATTCATTTTGGCGTCACTTTGACAGCAAATAACTTTACATATGAGGCGTTTAAAGACTCCATTTGTCCATTGTTTATTTCTAAAGAAACATGACAATGTATAAAACGCTCCATTACCTTGAATCTTACGTTATGGCCCCGTAGAAGCAGTTTTTGTAAAAATAGGCTAACGATTGTATCATAACCACGCGACTCTCTGTCGCACAGTAGAGAGATTACCGTATGGACAGGAGAAGCTTGCGGGCAATCGGGGGGACGTGGAGGCAAAATGACAAAATAATTAAAATGCTCCTGCTCCTAGCTCGTGGACATCTCCTACTCACACTCTCCGTCTCTGCAAGTTTCGGAAGGGAATGACTCAGATTTCTCTCGGCACAGCTACTAGAAGACGGACGGGTTGCTCACGTCACATCTACGTCATCAAGCTCAGTTTGAGTCTGTGCAGTACGCTCAGCCATCAGGAAGTGAGAGCTTCTAATGGACTTCACTTTTCTCCGTTAAATCCAATGGGGTCGCTGTGTCCATTTATTTTACTGTCTATGCTTGCCGCTGAACCGTCATAGCTCATTGCCATAAAGTTGAGCTACTTTCAACTTTCTGAATGACGCTCTGGTCGCTCAAAATGCTCATAACGCGACGCCGATGGATTTGACGCTCCTTGCAGCTTTGAGAAGCCAGCTTCCATTGACAATGAATGACTTCCGGTAACTTTGGAAGCTCAAGTCGGTGGCGGTGTGAACGTACAGTTACAGAACTGGACGGTCAATTCATCACTTCACAACCAGACTCAACTCGGCCACACATATGCAGGTTCCACAGCACTGATATTATTCACATTCATTCACTAATGTGTTGATATTATCGAGACTTATAACTTAAGATGCCAGACATGATGAATGAGCTTCTGTCATCTCATGTTTTTAAAACTGTTTTTCATTTTTATTTCTTGTGTGAAGCAGAAAATTTGATATTTTTGAATTCATGAAAGACTAAAGTTGAAAATCTTAATTTAATTTATCATTTGTTTCATAAGTTTCCCCAGAAGGCCACGCCCCCTGTTGTGATTCAGTTGAAGCTGTGCTGCGATTGGTCGCCACTGCGCTGATGGGCGTGGCTTCTGCGCTTGCTGTTGTTCTTCTGATCAATGAAGTCAGAGCTTCAAGAGGTAAAACGAAGAAAACAGAAGAGATATAAAAACTGTGGCATATATTGTATTTTTAATCGTAAAGATGAAAATATGTGTGGTCTAATTGTTTAGTGATGGTAAAACAAAGCTTTGCTTTCCTATTCTCTCCATCTGAGTATTCTTGAATATTTCATTTTATTCTTTAATGCATCCCATTTCAATATTTTTTGTTTATTACATTGTTTTATTTTTTTCTTAATGTACGTTATGTTGCTATTTTAATTTTCTTTCTTAAATGTATGCAGCAACTCCATAAATACAAATGTAAAAATATTTGTCACACCAATAAATCACTGTAGAGTTTAAGAGAATATTACCGAACTGATGTACAGCTGTGATCATAAATATGTCTATATTATAACTGAAGGGGAGTCATAATAAGAATAAACTATGAATTCAGATTCAGATTGAGTGACGGTTGAATGAAAACACATTTAAAGCATTAAATAGTTGTTTTTTTTTTGTTTTTTTTTGTTTTTTTCTTCATAAGGATTTCACTCAAATAGTTATAAGCCATTAACCAAACCACCAACCATCAGTATGAATCACAGCAGTGCAGGTTTGGTCTAAAAGCAACACACACAAAAAAAAAAGAAGAAGAAAAAAAAGAACGTATTTGTAAGAATACTTGACTTAATTTTTCAATATTTACATAGTATAATATTAGTAAATGTATCTCTCTCACACGTGTCCCACATTGTCCTGCAAAATCACATCAACACTGGTAACAGAGCGATAACCAGCCGCTGTTCTTCTGGTCAATGATGATCAATAACAGCAGATAACACTGAATTTGTCCAGTTATTTTGAATCTGTTTTATTTTGTACTATAAGTCTATTAGTCTACTATAAGACTATTCTGGAAAGATTTAGAAATCTGCATTAATGATATTCATATTCATGATAGAAATGTGTACATTTGATGTGCTTTCTCTATTTGCTTCTCTCTCTTTCTGGCAGCTAATGTAAATAATGTGATTATGTTATCTTGTGGCATTGAATAAAATAAAAATAAACATCCATCAGATTTCATAAATATTGTGAGTTTTAATCTATAATAGTGATTTACATGTATTAATTTTAGATGTTTTTCTCATACTGTCTATGGTTTTTCTCCAAAGTGACTGTATTGTGTATGTTGGGTCCATCTGGTGGACAAAACTAGAATTTTCATCAATATTTCATTTAATTGCCATCCATTTTATATTTCTTTGCCAGTTACACAGTTTCTTATTTTACATTTCGTTGGTTTGTATATTGTAGCAATTCATTATGTAATAACTGCACATAATGTAATAAGTATTTATTATAATAAAACTGTAATTTTCTCAAAACGTAATAAAATCTTGAGCTGATAATGTAATAACAATTATTACTTTATGAGAAATTATTAAATAATAAACTTACCAAAAATATAGTAATCATTTTAATAGGCTTTTTAATCATTAAAACATTGGTTTTCCCTTACAGTATATTTCAATGCATCATGTCAAAACATTTTCCATTAGATGGATGAGATTGAAAGCTGGTAAATCCCACGGGAGGAAATTCAACTTCCGATCATTTAACATGTCTTTACTCGAAAGGCAGAAATACTGGATTCAGGGCATCAAAATGATTCCCAAAGAGAATATAATCCACTAATGATTCTTACTTAGTATAAAGTCTCTTTATTGTTGTTCAGTCGGTTAGATATAAAAATAATAATAGTAAGAAAACTATGTCGCAGTCAGATCGTAGACCTGTTGCTAAACGCAGCGCTGGATGCTAACGTTAGGCTAACCGTAAACAAATTCAAGAACGCAAAAAGTCTTTATTAAATCGCGTTTGACTCACATAAACAACAAAATGAAGATCGCTGGTTTATTTTTATGCTTTATATTGAAAGGTAAGTCTTTAGCTTTGAGACTTTCACTTCACTTTCACTTTCATAAGTATATTTTAATAGTAATTAAATTGTAGTAAAGCATAACTTTAAGTGTATTTAGTGTACTAAATTGGAACAACTTTAAGTATACTTAGTATACTTTAAGTATATACCTGTGTAGGGACTAATTACATGCTTACAGTGATATTAAAGTGTACTTTATTTGTGTTACAAGTACATTACAAATGTATTGAGTGTCTTCGAAACATACAAGCAATATACTATTAAAGGATTAGTTCACCTCAAAATAAAAATTTCCTGATAATTCAAATGGACTTCAAATGCAACCAAAATGTTGAAGTCCAAATCAATGCAGTTTCAAAGGACTTGACATAGGGCTTATTCACCGTCTTTCCTACATTTAGATAGGTGGGCAAACGCATTTTTGTCTCAGTGCATGCATTGTTTTAGTTAAGAAGCGCCACCGCTAGCTTAGCTTAGCATAATGAATGGAATCCTTTGTTGACAGCTAGCATGTCATGAGTAAAAGTAAAAAAATAAATTAAAAAAAACAACAACAAATTCTTGTTGCCTGCGTTTTCAAAACGAGTACAAATAGCAATGCAGATTAAGACTAGGCGATTTCCTAGGCAGATATTGACATCGGTCTATATTGGGGTGATGCACAGGTGAAGCACTGCTACTTGGGCGCAGAGATATCACACTCACCGTGTTGACTCATCCTCACGTCCTCAGGCTGTTGAGCGATCGCAACCTCCTCCTCCTGTCATTCTATTTCCAAAGCACGCAGCTCATCTTCTGAAAACTCTGGTTCATAGAGGTATGGTTCTGGATCTTGACTGTCTGAGAAGTCACCCTCCTCGTCTCTCACAAAATCCGCCATGTTCATCATCATTCACTATTTCTACTGTAGGAAAAATAGCCGGCTACTATTCACGCCGGTATGTTGACGGAAGTCGTGGAATTTCATGTGTTGTGAGATATCTCTGCGCCCAAGTAGCAGTGCTTCGCCTGTGCTTCCCCCTAATATAGTCCCAAGTCAATATCTGCCTAGGAAATCACCTCGTCTTAATCTGCATTGCTATTTGTACTCGTTGTGAATACGCAGGCCACAAGAAGACATTTTTTTTATTTTTTTTTATTTTTATCACTTTTACTCATAACATGCAAGCTGGCAACAAAGGATTCCATTCATTATGCTAAGCTAAGCTAGCGGCGGCGCTGCCAAACTAAAACAATGCATACACTGAGACAAAAATGCGTTTGCCCACCTATCTAAATGTAGGAAAGACAGTGAATAAGCCCTATTTCAAATAACGGTGGAGTGTTCCTTTAAACAAATTGTGCACACCACAGCATAGAGCGCCATCTATTGTCCGAAATAAAAGTCCATTCACCCTGAATCACCCTGAAGTGAAAATGAAGTCATATATTACTTACCCTGGTGTTCTTCTAATATGCACTTCTTTCTATTTATGGACCACAAAAGAGAAATGTAAAAAAAAATGTCCCGCTTGCACTCGTCCATGATGGCAGTGAATAGTGATCAGTATCAAGCTTTTTTTAAAGATGGACAACTATCACAGGATGATCTCATGCGACACATGCTGTATATCACAAGTGTTCTGGGGGAATAGGGTATAATTTGCTCAAATAATGACCATTAATAGCATTTAAACAGTTTATTTGCACACAGACAGTGTAAAGAATGGTCATATCACACAAACGTTCATTGAGGGAAAAGAGTGAAACAGTGACGGAGCAATTTTCCCCATTCATTTTCTCCATAAAAACTTAGTTTAAGGTGAGTTGTAAACCAGTTCCTAGAAGAACCACATCATTGTTGAGATCATCCGCTGATCCTATTTTTGTGCATATAGTGTTACTAAAATCCTTCATATTATCTGATGTTATCATTAATCTTTTTTTTCTTCTTTGTTTCATTATATGTATATGTATTTGTATGCAATTTCATGACAATGTTAAAAAATAAATAAATAAAAAGATCCACAGACATACACAACACAACATTTGAGACAGGGTTTGGAGAGAGTGTTGCAATAACATAGGGAGAGAAATGCATACAGTATTAGTCAAGTGTGGGGCATGATAAGAAGGATGGGAGGAATTAGGAGGGAGTATACATTGCCAGCTATTAAATATAATAACGAAATTATGATAACAAATAAAGATAAAGCTGAGGCTCTGGCAAAAACATTTGTAAAAGTTCATAGCTCTACAAATCTGACACCTGATGCAAGGAAAGGTAGAGATGAAGTAATGAGAGAATACTCTAACATCCTAATGGAAAAGGAGGACTTTAATGGAACACTAAATGTTTTCTTTATTTGAGTTGAAAATAGTGTTGGTAGGAGCCAGAGCAACGTCCCCTGGTAAGGATGAAATATGTTATAAAATGGTTGAAAACTTAAACCATCAAGCACAGTTGGTGATCCTGAAGCTATATAATAAGGTATGGGAGTTAGGGGTATTGCCGTCAGCATGGAAACATTCTGTTGTTATCCCAATTGGGAAACCAGGGAAAGATAAAGGCGAAACAACTAGCTATAGACCTATCGCACTAACATCTAATTTATGTAAAATAATGGAACGTATGGTCACAGACAGGTTAACTTACATATTAGAGAGTAGGAATTTGATAATATCACAACAGAGTGGTTTCCGTAGAGGAAGGTCAACTATGGATCCGGTGATATGTTTGGAGGATGAAGTTAGGAAGGCTCAGGCTAAAAAGGAACTGGTAGCTGCTGTCTTCTTTGATGTGGAGAAGGCCTATGATATGTTATGGAAAGAGGGTCTTCTTATTAAATTAGAATCCATGGGAATTGGTGGAAGAATGTTCAATTGGATTATGAATTTTCTGAAGGATAGGACTATAGAGGTAAGAATATCTTACTCCAATGTTTACTCTATAGAAAATGGGGTACCACAAGGAAGTGTATGTAGTCCTATTTTATTTAATATCATGATTAATGAGGTTTTTTCAGAGGTTGATGCTAGCCTTGGGAGATCTCTATATGCAGATGATGGGGCAATATGGGTTAGGGGTCGTAATGCAGCATTTGTTGGAAAGAAGCTACTGGCAGCAGTCAGCACTGTCGAGAACTGGGGAAACAGATGGGGTTTTTGGTTTTCTGTGGACAAGACACAGGTTATTTGTTTCTCTAAGAGGCGTAATAATCCTGCAATACAAGTTACTCTTTATGGGCAATCAGTCAAGCAGGTTCAAAATATAAGGTTTTTAGGTGTGTGGATGGACCATAAGCTGACATTTGGAGATCATATACAGAAAAATGTTACCAAATGTAAGAAGGCAGTCAATGTTATGAGATGCCTGGTAGGAAGTGGTTGGGGTGCTAGTATGAACTCTCTTAAACATATTTATATTGCCTTAATTAGATCAACATTGGATTATGCATGCATTGCATTTACCGTAAAACTTCAAATAATAGCCGAGTCCCAAATAGACGCCTGTCTCTTTTAAACGCCTGGTGTGACGACAGGTTTGGGTAAATAAAGGCCGGTCTCAAATAGAGGCCTGGTCTGTTTTTTAGTATCGGGTTATACATGATATTCTAAAACCAGTCAGATCGTCTGTTCTATGTTTTGATTAGATTTCACGTGACAGACGCAACCGTTCATGAACGACTCATCACTATTCGCGCGCACGCGCGCGTGTGTGTATGTGTGTGAGGGAGAAAGAGGAGATAATATATTTCATTAACTTCGGGATTTTATCCTTAGGTATGTGGCCTGACTAGCTTCAGCGAGGATCACCTTATCCATTGTTTCAAAGAGGGAGAGCCGTGCGCATCTGGGCGGGAGCTGTTAGTGCAAGCAAGGCAGGCAGAGTTAGCGGAGGCCGGAGAGGGAGAAGTGGAGGAGAGCGACGTGGAGGAGGAATTCGCCAATGAACTTGTAATTGAGGATCGCGGGGATGATGATAGTGATGAATAGAGTAATTTTCTATCACATGGTTGCAGTTGTTTTACAGGGTAGCCTTCATTCTTTCTTGTTGATGTGTTTCGGCAACAAGTTCATATGCTCGATGGATTTTAGTGGTAACTTGTGTTCTGCCCATTGCTGTCACATCGTTTCGTTTTTTATGGTTTTTTTTTTATGCTGCTAATAGCCAAAGACATTTCTTACCTTAAATTATTTGTTACACACATTCGAATTACTTATAAATAAAACATAATATAATGTGTTAATCTCCTACTGTCATGCTTGAATATCTCAACACTAAATTAAAGGCCTGTCTCTTATAGACGCCTGTCTCAAATACAAGCCGGTGCAGTTCGGCGATTTGGGTAAATAGAAGCCCGGGCTATTATTTGAAGTTTTACGGTAGTTCAGCTGCAAAATCTCATTTGCAAAAGCTTGAGCTGGTCCAAACACAAGCCCTCCACCTATTTAGTGGTGCATTCAAGACTTCTTCAATCCCAGCTCTCCAGGTGGAGGTTGGGGAGATGCCTTTATCTCTGAGACGTCTTCAGCTTGCCATGGTATATTGGGTAAATTTGCAGGGGCATAAGCAGGGTCATCCAACCAAACCAGTGTTGAATGCATGTTGGGAACATGGAAGGAAGCAATTTAACAGTTTTGGATGGGTGGGAAACAGTCAAGCTGAGAAACTGGGACTAGTTAAATTAAATAACAGCTGTAGGCTACAGTGTTATTCCTCCTTGGATATTTCCATTACCAGTTGTGGATCTTGAAATCGCAAAGATATTAAAACAATGCAAGGAATATGGTGGGATGAACGATGTGGTAAAACAATATCTAGGTCTCAAGTATAATAATAGTATTCAAATATTTACAGACGGCTCAAAAGACCCAAATACAGGAAAGATGGGAGCAGCAGTATATATACCACATTTTCAGAAATCAATACTAAAAAGAACTTCAGACCATTTAGCAGTTTACACTGTGGAGCTTTTAGCTATTTTACTAGCACTCACATGGATAGAGGAGGATGGGTCAAATCAATATATCATTTACATTTTACATTTAGCTGACGCTTTTATACAAAGCGACTTACAATTGCTATATATGTCAGAGGTCGCACGCCTCTGGAGCAACTAGGGGTTAAGTGTCTTGCTCAGGGACACATTGGTGTCTCACAGTGGATTCGAACCCGGGTCTCTCACACCAAAGGCATGTGTCTTATCCATTGCGCCACCACCACCCATTCATCTGTTCAGACTCAATGGCATCATTAATAAGCTTATTGCAAATCTGTTTGTAAGGCCTGATTTGATTTATAAAATCTTTCATAGTCTATATAGATTACAAAATCTTAATATTACAGTGTTTTATGTGGGTCCCATCTCACGTTGAAATAGAGGGTAATGAAGAAGCTGATCGTTTGGCTAAAAAGACTCTTAAGTCAGACATGCAATGGACAGTTCCACTGAGTAAAATGGAAATGAAAAGTGTCATTAAAACAGAAATCAATAGGTTATGGCAAGGACAATGGGAAAAGGAGACCAAAGGTCTTTTTTTATATAAAATACAGAAACAAGTGACAACAAGGAGGTAGGGTGGTTGGAAGCAAAGGGGAGAAACGGTGATCACAAGGCTAAGAATTGGACATACAGGTCTCAATCATAATCTCAGACGTTTAGGGAAACACACAACAGGACTATGCATTAACTGTGACAAGAGAGAAACTGTAGAGCATGTATTACTAGAGTGTGAAGCTCTAGTCAAAGAATTAGGTTATACATAATTATCAGTAGAGGGTTTACTTTCTTTTTCTACATCAAAACCATCAGCATGGCCAGCTCTCATGAGATATTTAAAAGAAACAGGTTTATTTGATTGAATTTAAGAACAACCAAGAATACATAAATGTTTTTAATTGTGTATATATATATATATATATATATATATATATATATATATATATATATATATATATATATATATGTTAGCCTATAAATCCGCATTGAAGCTCCACACCCCAAACAGTTGGTGGCGGTAATGCACCAAATTGGTATGCCAACCGCCAATAAATTTAAAGAAGAAGAAGAAGAAGAAGAGGGTGTGTGTTTGGAGAAAGGGGGCGTGGCCTAATTAAGTCTGGAGGAAGTAAGCAAATAGTTCACACTTGTTCTCTTCACATCTTCACTGCAGACGCTCACAAGTTCTCAGACTGTACTGATACTTTATCAGGCTGATGAAACTTTTGAAGAAAATGAACACATTTGAACAAATGAACACATTTGCTTTTTTCTGTGTGTGCTGTTGCTGTCTGGTTGGTAAGTTTATGTTGTTTTAACAGTTGCATGTTATTTGTGTGGAGCTCTAATGAACGTCAGTTGCATCATTAATAAATGAAGATTATTAACTTGTGTGACTGATAAACTGTTCCTATGTTTGTTCTTCAGGAGTGTTTGTTGATTCATATGCAGTGAAGATCGTTTCAGTGACGGAGGGAGATTCAGTCACTCTAGAATCTGCTGTTACTGAAATACAGAGAGAAGATACGATAACATGGAGGTTTGGACATCCAAAGACTGAAATAGCTAAAATCGATAAAGACATAGAAATGTTCTCCACATCTGATGGTCCTGATGGGAGATTCAGAGACAGACTGAAGCTGGATAATCAGACTGGATCTCTGACCATCACAAACACCAGAACCACAGACTCTGGAGAATATGAAGTGACCATCAGCAGCGGCAGAAAGATTACATACAGATTCACTGTTACTGTCTACGGTGAGTAGAGAATTACAGCTCACTCTGTTATATTATTAGGCATATTTTTTTTGTCATAATTATCCCTAATACTGTAAACTTGAAATAATTTGTAATACAATTATATTATATTATATTAATCCAAAGACATTGAAAACTGACCATGAGAAAAGCCTCTAACTTCTGTAGTGTCATGAATAATGTTGTCCCTGTCATATGAATATGTGAATATGTCATGCAAGCAATGGCCAGATGCAGATATGAAACATCTCCACGCAAAAGCTTTTTATTTTTGCACTGAGAGTACGTTTACATGACAATGATGTACTGAAGACGGAAAGGTTTTTGCAACTAAAACTGGTTCTCTACTGGTTCTCTACTGCCTCCACATTAGTATCACACTGCGCTTAACCCAGGTTATCTTCATTCTAAACCCCAGGTTTAGCACCGCATTGTACCCGGGGTTATGAAAGAGCCGCTGTTTACCCGGGTCCAAACGTGTGCAGCGTGTGGTGTTAGGATGTTACGGCTAGATACTCGCAAACGACAACCAATCACGTGCTTCATATTCACACGTTTTGGGCACTCATGGAAACACAGTGAGGTCAAGAGACGGTTTCATTCTTACCTTTATAGTCTGAAAAGTACATTCATTATAAATGATATTACAGTCAGCAATATATGAGGATGCACAACGCTAGAGCCTTTATGTAAACATATCATGTGCGGTGTACATATGGATAACATATGGGTAAGAATTAAACCCAATCCACCCAGTGTGATAAAACAATGTATGTGAAAGGAATGTTTAGTTGACAATCTTCACCCGATCTGCTGAGAGTCAGACCATCACAACTTTAAGAAATCAGCTGAAGACAAATGCCTTCCACTTGAGACTCAGTGGCTGTTCTCGTGTGTCTATTCCCCTTGTTGAGCTCAGGATCTTTCAGCCTCTTTGAGAAATGAGGTGATGTTCAATGTATATTATGAGAAAATTAAAGTGGTTTTGACATTGGATGCATGTAAATCTAAGTCAGAGACTCCAAAACTAAATTAGGAACCTTTAAAATAGCATAATAGTGGCACTTTAAGCAACAAAATCTGCAGAATGGCAGCACACATTTAATTTCATGACATTTTTAATGTATATTTACAGTATTGTATTCTACAGCTCAAACTGCAGAAGGCCTCATTTTCAGATCTAGAATATGAATGTAGTTTCATCTGTTGGTTAGAGAGCGTGTGCATGAGAATGTGTTTCATTACTGGGTGTTTGTGGGTAATGTGCTTTTGTGTCTTGAGGCGTGAATAGTGTGTGTGTGTGTGTGTGTGTGTGTGTGTGTGTGTGTGTGTGTGTGTGTGTTTCTGTGAATCGGGTGGGGTTGAAGGGACTTCCACAGTTTAACTTCATCTTTATGAGAAACAGTTTTACTGTGAAAAAGTACAGAATCAGTGAATGCTAATGTTTGACAAATAAAACTTACTGTATGTGAGATGTTAATATATGTGTATGTGAAATATAAGATTGATGTTCAGCTGCATATGCATCTCTCTATATTTCCATGATTTGTATATTAATGCTGTGATCTTGCAGATAAGCAAGTTTCAGTAGAAGTTATTTCCAGCTCTATTCTTATTATCACACATAGGTCCATGTATCTTTCTTGTAAAGAACATTTCTTGTTGGTCTGTCAATGTCAAGGAAAAAAACAAGTGAATACATTTTCAAATAAAAGCATTGTAAATGTAATACTGTCATCCAAATTTAGGGAATTTCTAACTATAAGTAAAAAAAAGGCGTAATGCCTTTTTAAAAACAACAACAACAGCAACAACAAAACAGTGATGCTTTTCCAGTAGCAAACTTCTTTCATCCCCTATAGTGTAACATGACTGTACCAGTGATGAATAGTGTAGCACGACAGTCTTTGTGTCATGTGACTGATCACTCTATAATAAAATATCTCCCCCTTTTTTTTACAGAGGGATCATTTTACAGGTACCACAGCACTGATGATATATGTGTGTGTTTACTGACCTGATCTCTGTCTTCTGTTGTAGATCAGACTGATGCATTCACTTCTTTC
Source organism: Leuciscus idus (assembly GCA_021554675.1). NCBI lineage: Eukaryota > Metazoa > Chordata > Actinopteri > Cypriniformes > Leuciscidae > Leuciscus > Leuciscus idus. The sequence continues at coordinate 10,304,846 of CM038625.1, read as the reverse complement.
TTTATCATTACTGAGCCTACTTCACCACCAGAGCTTACTTCACCACCAGACTCAACTCAACTCTGCCACTGTCACACATGTGCAGGTACGACAGCACTGCTGATATTATTCACATTCATTCACTAATGTGTTGATTTTATTGAGACTTATAACTTAAGATGCCAGACATGATGAATGAGCTTCTGTCATCTCATGTTTTTAAAACTGTTTTTAATTTTTTATTTCTTGTGTGAAGCAGAAAATTAGATATTTTTATATTCATGAAAGACTAAAGTCAACTTGTTGAAAATCTTAATTTAATTTATCATTTGTTTCATTACTATCTCCAGAAGGCCACGCCCCCTATTGTGATTCAGTTGAAGCTGTGCTGCGATTGGTCGTCACTGCGCTGATGGGCGTGGCTTCTGCACTTGCTGTTGTTCTTCTGGTCAATGACGTCAGAGCTTCAGGCAAAACGGAGAAAACACAAGAGATATAAAAACTGTGACATATATTGTATTTTTAATCGTAAAGATGAAAATATGTGTGGTCTAATTGTTTAGTGATGGTAAAACAAAGCTTTGCTTTCCTATTCTCTCCATCTGAGGCTAAAACTATGAATATTGTAATGAAGACTATATTATGTTCTGGTGGAGAATGAGCAGTCACAAGACGTCCGGTCAGAGACGTATCTCTTTAATGGTAATTTGCAGCCACATTCAAACAGTAGTGGTTCTAAATGAAATAGAAATAACAATATTTAAATTATAACATATTCAAGATAACATATTTCAGATATGGTTATATGCACAGAAGAACATAAACATTGTAATACTATGTTATCCAATCATTGTAACATCTAGAGTCATCAATTCCGGTTGATAGTACTCATAAACTACTTCTATTATGGATATTATGCATGCAATGACTCAATATTTCCCAAATATACAAAATATAATCAAGTAACATAAGGACCGAGTCAAATAACACAGATTAAATGGCGTTACGTTCCCAGACACGTGATCTCAATCAGAGCGATCGTTCAGAGATGATATAATCATCATATATACTTATTCTATCATAAATAATCCTATATACATACATACTCCACGATACTTATAAATTGAGATTAAATGATCACAGATAGATATTGAACTCTCTTTCACAAGTATTTACCTCAGATAATATACACGATGCTATAAACAAATGCGTGCGTCGTAACATCAAAAGATATCAAATTACAGATTTAACATCAACATAATAATACTTGAAATACAACTCGTAAGAGGTTATCAATAACTGAACAAAGATTACTCACTGGTATATGAACGCACTCTGTAGAATCGATCTAACAAGCAGCATAACTCCATCAAACTTCTTCTGTGTATGTGCAATAGACCACGCCCCGATAGCTAGACTGTTCCGTTAATGCACGTCTTCTATATCTTAACTTAATATGTATTTAGCCACAAGAGGGCATTAGTGTCTCTTTTATAACTATAATACAGATTGGAGAGCCTTTTTAACAGCCGCCCCCACATTTCTTCTGTAAATGTGTACCCTGGAAAAGGCAATCTCAGTTGGGGCATAGTTCTAAGGAGTAATCAGTCTGGCAGATGAGGGAGGCTGATCAGACGGGAAATTGGGCGAAGGTAGGTTTTGTTCTTTACTTCAACCTCAGCCACCCTGACTCTACCATCTTCTCCAGGGAGAACTTTCGTAACTTTTCCAACTGGCCACAGAGCCCGAGGGAGCTGTTGGTCAACAATCATGACAATAGTTCCAGGTGTTAAGTTTCCTGAATCTCTTTGCCATTTTTGGCGTGACTGAAGTCCTGGCAGGTAATTGCGGATAAAATGTTTCCAGAAATGATCCGCCATAATCTGACTATGCCTCCAGCGTCTTCTACTCAAAATCTCTGATTGTGGATACACCACTTGAGGTAGGGATGAGTCCAGCCGCCCCATAAGCAGCATATTAGGAGTGATTGGGTCTAAGTCCGCTACATCAGACGAAGTATAACCGAGGGGTTTAGAGTTGAGAATGCCCTCAATCTCAACAAGTACAGTTCGTAGAACTTCCTCGGTTACAATCTGATCCCCTATAGTAGCACAAAGGGCAGTTTTAAGGGATCGGATTTCCCTTTCCCAACAGCCTCCAAAGTGTGGAGCACCAGGGGGATTGAACTGGAATCTAATCTGTTGGCTGGCTAGCTGCTCTTTTAATGTTGGGTGAAGTGCTGCAAAAGCTTCTTGTAACTCTCGATCACCTCCCCGAAAATTCGTCCCCTGATCTGAGATGATTTCGAATGGCTTCCCCCTACGGGAGATAAATCGTCTCAAGGCCATTAAGAATGAGTCAGTGTCGATATTGCTGAGGATGTCTAAATACACTGCTCGGGTTGTCAGACACTTAAATATGAGCCCCCATCGTTTCTCATTCCTGCGTCCAATTTTAACAAGGTAGGGTCCAAAACAATCTACCCCTGTTGAGTAGTAGGCTGGTTGCAATAAGCGCAGTCTTGATGGGGGGAGGTCAGCCATCTTCTGCGTGCTTGGCTTACCTCTCCATGTTTTACAGCCTAAACAAGCTCTTTGATGTTGACGAATAACTTCCCTGCCCTTCAAGATCCAGTATCTGCGTCGCACTTCTGCAAATACACGTTCTGCTCCTGGATGGTGCAGTTTTGCATCAAAATCTTGAATGATCAACTTGCTCAGGGGATGTCTAGAGTCAAGAACTATGGGGTGAATTGCAAATTCATCTAGTTGTTCTGTCCTTCTGAGGCGCCCACCAACCCTAAGGAGCTGCGTAGTACTATCATATTCCGGAGCGAGGCACAGGAGACGGCTACTCGTGGGTAAAGGTTTACCTGACTTAAGATGGTTAACTTCCACAGGGAAACTTTGGCTCTGTGCCAGGCGGAGGAGAGCTAGTTCGGCTTCTTGATATTCATCTGCAGTCAGAACATCATTATCCGAGGCCGCCCCATGCAATACCTGGGCAGTAGCTTTGAGCAATTCGTCATAGGACTGGAATTGACCACCATCAGGCAACGCTGGATGTTTGTCTGGAACAGTAAACCCACAAAAAGTAGCTCGTTTCACCTCCTCGTCCTCACTCTGCAGGTGGAGAAGTGGACTCTTAGGCCACTGATCTGTGTGCAGAAGGAGAAATGGTGGACCCTGATTCCACCGGCTTGGATTGGACAACTCAGCCAGAGTTTTGCCACGTGTGATGTCGTCGGCTGGATTCGTTTTAGTATCTACATAATGCCAAGCCCCTGGGTCGGTCAATTCCTGTATCTCCGCTACTCTTGTTCCAACAAAAACCTTAAATCTACATGAGTCAGCTTGGATCCAGGTTAGCACAGTAGTTGAATCAGACCAGAGCGTGACATTCTGAATTGGAATGCTAAGCTCTGATATTAGAAGCTTAGCCAGCTGAGCTCCAGTTAAGGCAGCACACAGCTCCAAACGAGGGATTGACTGACGCTTTTTGGGGGAAACTCTTGAACGGGCAGTCAGGAAAGCTACTTCTATGTCTCCTTGGGGACTCTGTGTCCGTAGATAGGCTACAGAGCCGTAGGCTTGCTCCGAGGCATCGCAAAAGATATGGATCTCTCTCAGACATTGGGTCTTGTCTAACTCTGCAGTGACATAACACCTGGGGAGTGAGATGAGTTGGAGGTCTGGTAACTCCAATTCCCATGCCTGCCAGGCGTGGAGTAACTCACTTGGTAGTTGGGGATCATCCCATTCCCTCTTCTTGTCCCACAGGCGCTGAACTAATATTTTAGCTCGTGTAGTGTAAGGGACAATGTAACCCAATGGGTCATATTGGCTGGCCAAGACCTTGTAAATGTTGCGCATTGTGGGTACTGAGTAGTCAATGGGACGGTACTTGTATGACAGTGTGTCCGATATACAGTGCCAGTGTAGACCAAGCGTGGATTCTTGAGCATCTGGTTGACCTTGTGTCAGCCACAATGCAATGCTGGTGGACCTAGCATGAGATGGGACATGGCTCAGGACATTAGGGAAGTTACTAGCCCACTGTCTTAAATCAAACCCACCTGTTGCTAAGAGGTTTCGCAACTTTGTCACCATTGACTCTGCTTCTTCCTCGGAACTGAAACTTTGGAGGAAGTTGTCCACATAGAAGGATTTCTCAATGCTTTCACGGACATCTTCTCCTGGTTGACTATGATCCATGATGTGTTTCTGTAATGCAAATGTTGCACAACATGGACTGCATGTCGTCCCAAAGGGAAGGACTTGCCACTCATAGACTTGGGGAAGCTCTTCTCTCTTAAGATCTCTCCACAGGAAGCGTACCAGAGGGCGATCCTCTGGCAATAGACGCACCTGATGAAACATACCCCTGATGTCACTGCTCAAAGCCACGGTGTGCTCACGGAACCTTAGCAGAACGGACATCAGGGTAGGGCCTAATGTAGGACCTGGAAGTAGCAGTTGGTTCAGGTTCTTCCCTCTGTGCTGAAAGGAACAGTTGAAAACGACTCTGTTCTTTCCATTGTGCTGAGTCATATGGTGGGGGATATACCATGATTCAGTTGTCTGTTCCACCTGTTCTGGAGATATCACTGAAGCATATCCTTCCTCCTCCAACCTTTTCATCTCGGCCCTGTAAGATGCTGCTTGAGTTGGATCTTTAGCTAACCTTCTTTCTATTCCTCTGAGACAAGGCAGGGTACTCTCCTTCGGGGCTTGCAGTATGGGCATGTTCTTCACTCGAAGCAATGGAGTGGAGTATCGAGCAACTCCATCTACCATAACTCTAGTCGTCTTTGACTCGAGTAAAGCAATGGCCTCTTGATCTTGCTTGGATCGAGTAATGAGTTTCTCGCTGCGATACGGGAGCACATCTAATTGCCATAATCTCTCCACTTGATTATACAGGTCGGTAGGGGAAAAGGAAGTAGAAGTGAAGAGACACTGTTGTTCTGAGAGGCAGTGCTTAATTTCTTGAGTGGGACCCTGCAGTGTCCAACCCAGACGGGTCCTGATGGCAGCAGGTCCGTTTGGAGGGCCTAGACGAACTGGTTCAACTGGTGTAATGAGGTGTGGATAGTCAGAACCTATGAGGAGGAGTGGCTGTACGTGGTCAATCTGTTGCAGCGGTAATCCCTGTAGATGCCGATACTTGCTCTGTAACTCACTGACTGGATGTGTATGTTCAGCTAGTCCGAGTGGTTCAGCGGTAAAAGCCTTGTGTATCTTGAAGGAAATCTCAGGTTGGAAGGCAGGTGATACTGTAAAAGCCACAGCAGCTCCTTGTAGATTGTGGCGGTCTTGACGTACTGTACGTAACACCAGTTCTTCAGGCTGACCTGTCAACTTAAGTTGTTGAACGGCAGAGTGAAGGAGTATTGTACGTTCGGACCCATCATCTAGTATGGCGTAAGTTTCCAAGCAATGATTGCCATTCCTTAAGAGCACCTTACAAAGCTTTAACAAAACTTGACGACTGCCAGCGGGTCGATCTAAGTACAAGGTCTCTGTGGTGGTGTTCACTAGGCAGCTCTCAGAGGATCCAGGATCAGGAGAGTCCTTGGTCTTTGTGGTGGGCCGATTATTAACCTCATGGAGGACAAACAAGTGTCTGCCGTTACAGATCTTGCAAAGAGTTCTGAGATTACATTTTGCCGCTTGGTGCCCTCTCCCACAACGCCAACATCGATTGTTTGTTTGAATCCATTTCACTTTATTATCTCTGCTCAACTGACTGAAACTAGAACAGCCGTTCAAGTAGTGATCATGTCCATCACAATATGGACAGAAGATGTTTCTCTCCCTGGACTTAGACTCCGTATCCTTCACTGGCATGGCTCTTGAGACAGTGCATTTCTCTGTACCAAGGAATATACTTGTTGGGTTTGTTTGACGTTTCAAATCCTTACTTTGTCCCTTTCTGCTCATGGCTACTGGCTTATTCGTGGAAAAAGAGAACCTGGAATTATCTTCTTGGACCTGCAGCTCGAACTCTAGCCAGGCTGAGAAATCCAGTAATGTAGGGATAGATACTCTGTGGGGATAGATAAACCTTCTGAAGCTTGTCTGCAGATCATGTGGAAGTTTACACAATAACCTTGTTACGTGGGATCCGCACTCCAATTCAACATAACCCTTCTTGCCCAGCTGTTGAAGCATACTGACTAATGAGCGAACTCTTAATGCAAACATCCTGAAAGCTTTCACATCTCCACTGATGATGTTCGGTGCATCCATAAGTTCTGCTATTCTCTGAAGGGCCAGCTGGTGGGGTTGTCCATACTGCTGATTAAGTGCTTCCATAGTATCTGAGAAGGGATACAATGAATTGCTATAGGAATCTGCTATAAGCAGAGCTTCTTCCAATTTTAAGTGGTCGACAAGTATCTGAAACTTGAATCTCTCAGTGGCATCAGCTGGTAGAATATTCTCCAACGCGATTCGTAACCGAGAAAACTCTCTTGGGTCTGGCTTTACAAAGTTTGGGATGGTGGGAGCTGGTCCACGGTAAGTGCTCTCTTGGCTGGGAGGGATACGTTGCACTGTGTGACGATTGACACCTGTAATGTCATCTGTTCTGCTGTAGTGTGAGGGTCTCTGGGGGGAAGAATGTCGAGGTGAGATAGGACTGGAATAGGTCTGCTGTGAAGTCATCTCAAGCCTTTTAAGCCTCTGATCTAAGTCGGAAATGAAGTCATGTCTGACCTGATCATCTGCACCGTCACTCACTTTGTTAGGCAGCTTTGATCGAGGTAGAGGTACAGGCCTAGCTTCTTTGGCTCTTTGTGGGGGATGAAGACGAGGCTGTGGTATTGGTGAGGACATACCTGTTAAATGATGACTGGGCTGGTTACTTGCTACTAGCTGTTTCATCTGTGCTTCAAGAGCCTCATTCCTTTTTTCCAACAGTCTCATCTGTTCATTTGTAAAATTCCGCAGTTCATCATTCTCTTTTTTAAGCTGCTGAAACTCTGCTAAGACCACCGATGACAACTCAGAATGTGGAGAGGAGATTTTATGCCGCGGTTCATCTTCCCTGATAGAGCTCCATTCTAGTAGCTGCCCATGCTGAGGACTTGGTCTGTGTTCATGGTAGGTAGCAGCTATGTTGAGTGAAGCTGCTCCTGGTGGATCAGAATCTTCACTCAGTTCAGGAGAAGAAGTGTCTGCTCTGTCCTGTGACTGTAACCTTGGGTGGTATCTGGTGACCTCAAAGTCAGATAGATAACTAGGTAGACGCACTGATCGCCTGGGTCTGACAATGGGCTCAGGAGATTCAGGTCTGGTGTCAGGATCACGCTGATACATCTTACTTGTGACAGCTCCTCAATCCGGCTCGAAGGACCACTTGTAATGAAGACTATATTATGTTCTGGTGGAGAATGAGCAGTCACAAGACGTCCGGTCAGAGACGTATCTCTTTAATGGTAATTTGCAGCCACATTCAAACAGTAGTGGTTCTAAATGAAATAGAAATAACAATATTTAAATTATAACATATTCAAGATAACATATTTCAGATATGGTTATATGCACAGAAGAACATAAACATTGTAATACTATGTTATCCAATCATTGTAACATCTAGAGTCATCAATTCCGGTTGATAGTACTCATAAACTACTTCTATTATGGATATTATGCATGCAATGACTCAATATTTCCCAAATATACAAAATATAATCAAGTAACATAAGGACCGAGTCAAATAACACAGATTAAATGGCGTTACGTTCCCAGACACGTGATCTCAATCAGAGCGATCGTTCAGAGATGATATAATCATCATATATACTTATTCTATCATAAATAATCCTATATACATACATACTCCACGATACTTATAAATTGAGATTAAATGATCACAGATAGATATTGAACTCTCTTTCACAAGTATTTACCTCAGATAATATACACGATGCTATAAACAAATGCGTGCGTCGTAACATCAAAAGATATCAAATTACAGATTTAACATCAACATAATAATACTTGAAATACAACTCGTAAGAGGTTATCAATAACTGAACAAAGATTACTCACTGGTATATGAACGCACTCTGTAGAATCGATCTAACAAGCAGCATAACTCCATCAAACTTCTTCTGTGTATGTGCAATAGACCACGCCCCGATAGCTAGACTGTTCCGTTAATGCACGTCTTCTATATCTTAACTTAATATGTATTTAGCCACAAGAGGGCATTAGTGTCTCTTTTATAACTATAATACAGATTGGAGAGCCTTTTTAACAAATATACTTGAATATTTCATGTTATTCTTTAATGCATCCCATTTAAACATTTTTGTGTTAATTACATTGTTTTATTTTTTTTCTTAATGTATGTTATGTTGCTATTTTAATTTTCTTTCTTAAATGTATGCAGAAACTCCACAAATACAAATGTAAAAATATTTGTCACACCAATAAATCACTGTAGAGTTTAAGAGAATATTACCTACTGAACTGATGTACAGCTATGATCATAAATATGCTTATATTATTACTGAAGGGGAGTCATAGTAAAAATAAACTATGAATTCAGATTCAGATTGAATGACGGCTGAATGAAAACACATTTAAAGCATTAAGCAGTTTATTTATTTTTTTCTCACACAAAAAAGAAGAAGAAAAAAAAGAACATATTTGTAAAAATACTTGACATAATTTTTCAATATTTACATAGTATAATATTAGTAAATGTATCTCTCTCACACGTGTCCCACATTGTCCTGCACAATCACATCAACACTGGTAACAGAGCGATAACCAGCCGCTGTTCTTCTGGTCAATGATGATCAATAACAGCAGATTACACTGAATTTGTCCAGTTATTTTGAATCTGTTTTATTGTGTCTACTGTAAGTCTATTAGTCTACTATAAGACTATCCTGGAAAGATTTAGAAATCTGCATTAATGATATTCATATTCATGATAGAAATGTGTACATTTGATGAGCTTTATGTATTTTTCTCTCTCTTTCTGGCAGCTGATGTAAATAATGTGATCATGTTATCTTGTGGCATTGAATAAAACAAAACATCCATCAGATTTCATACATATTGTGAGTTTTAATCTATAATAGTGATTTACATGTATTCATTTTAGATGTTTTTCTCCAAAGTGACTGTATTGTGTATGTTGGGTGCATCTGGTGGACAAAACTAGAATTTTCATCAATATTTCATTTAATTTCCATCCATTTTATATTTCTTTGCCAGTTACACAGTTTCTTATTTTACTTTTGTTGGTTTGCACATTGTAACAATTCATAATGTAATAACTGCACATAATGTAGAATCTACACATAATGTAATAAGTATTACATTATTATTGTAATAAAATGCTCATATTGTAATAATTTTCTCAAAATGTAATAAAATCTTGAGCTCATAATGTAATAACAATTATTAGCTTTATGAGAAATGTATTACATTATAAGATTACCAAAAATATTGTCATATTGTCATAATTGTAAGGGGCGTTTCCCTTACAGTATATTTGGACTTATTCTTAAACTACCTACGAAATGCACCAGATTTAAATATTCATGCAATCATTACTATTATCATTATTATTATTATTGATGTTGATATTATTATTATCATGGTACATTACTTACATATATTTTTTTTAATTCGACACAAAAAGTGGACACTAACAACACTGTATACAAAGTATAGCTTATGTTGTAAAAAATAACTCAGTTTCAATATAGCAAAAAAAAATAAAAAATTTAAAAATGTAAAAAAAAAAAGTCCAAAACTTTAAAAAATAATGCTTATAAAATCACTAGATAAATAACACTGGAAAGTTAAAGCAGCCACATCTATGGTTTAAGACCTAGTAACTCAATGCATCATGTCAAATGTTTTCCATGAGGTGGATGAGATTGAAAGCTGGTAAATCCCACAGGAGGAAATTCAACTTCCGATCATTTAACTAATGTCTCGAAAGGTGGAAGTGAAACTGTATCAGCCTTTCACAACAAAGACAAAAAGACTGCCTGGCAAACCTGGGACATTTTCCCTGAGGCCTCTCTCATCTTCAGCAAACTAAGTCAATACCCTCCTGTTCTGACTGATAGTGACCTGGAGATCCTTGAGAAGTTTGTGGTCCTGCTGTATGATCGATCAAGCACAGCTGTTAGTGTAGATGAGGCTAGACTTGACATGTTTGCCTGAAAGCAGAGGCCATATGAAGCCATTCCTCCAACAAGAGCAGCTCTGCTTCAACACACTAAACGTGCTGCATATCAGGCGGGCTGCATATGGGCTCAAGCAACCCAGTGTCAGCCAGAAGCAGAGAGTCCTGCTGACTGGGGATGGAAAAAGCTTGGTGAACAATGGGGGGGTCTCCATACTGTATTTTTGAGTGGCACATATCTTTTCCAAAATAGTGGCACTTAGAGAGTATCTGTGCCAAATTTCATGCTTGTATACCAAAGTGAACGATTTTTTTTACTAATCTGCTGCACTATTATTCATAAAGAGAGTTCCAGACAGTTTATACTAGAGCGCCATCTAGTGTTCATTACCAGGAATTAGCCTTCCCAAGATTGACTTCACCATCCAATAATAATACTCTCGATTTATGCATTTTGATAAACAGCCGTTATGAGTGAATCGGATCTGTTTAATGGTGTTTATTATTACACGCACATAAAAATATATTTTTGGCGCAGATTTGCAAATCACTGATGCTTACCAACAATTTCCAATGATTCATTACTCGAACATTTTCAATAGGGTGTAGGCCTACGATGTGCACAAAAAGATTCATTTCCTAATTTTTTCCCCACTTTATTCTCTACTGGTGTCTATTTTGTATTTTTGTCAGTTAAAGTTTTCTTTATGTCTTTATGGTTCTTGATTTTGGACTGTTTTAATTGTACGCAGCAATGCTGCAAATGCTTTGGTAATATAAATCTATAAATGTCTTGCCAATAAAGCATATTAAGATGAAACTGAATAGCATCTACTGAATAGAGTTCAGTTCAGTTTATTTATATAAAGCACATTTAAAAACGGCCACTGGCCGACCAGAGTGTTGTACACATAGACAATGTACATCTATGAATTATATATATCATGGCTTTATGCCCAGGACAGAGGATCTACAGAGGCATACACTCAGGCAGAGTCTAAATCTCTAATTAAAATGAAATAAATCTTTCTTCTTTAAACAAACTGTGCACACCACAGCATAGAGCGCCATCTATTGTCCGGAATAAAAGTCCATTCACCCTGAATCATCCTGAAGTGAAAATGAAGTCATATATTACTCACCCTGGTGTTCTTCTAATGCTGTGTGCACTTCTTTCTATTTATGGACCACAAAAGAGAAATAAATAAATAATAATGTCCCGCTCGCACTCGTCCATGATGTCAGTGAATAGTGATCAGTATCAAGCTTTTTTTAAAGATGCACAAGTATCACAGAATGATCTCATGTGACACATGCTGTATATCACAAGTGTTCTGGGGGAATGATAGGGTATAATCTGCTCAAATAATGACCATTAATAGCATTTAAACAGTTTATTTGCACACAGACAGTGTAAAGAATGGTCATATCACACAAACGTTCATTGAGGGAAAAGAGTGAAACGGTGACAGAGCAATTTTTCACATTCATTTTCTCCATAAGAACTTCAGAAAAATCACAAAGAGTTGTAAACCCGTTCCTAGAAGAACCACAACATTGTTGAGATTCATCCGCTGATCCTCGATGACTGTGTGTGTCTAAATGTGTTATTGAAATACTTCATATTATCTGATTAATTACACATCTAATTACACTGTTAGATTTCACACTGTAGAATCAAAGAGTTACTATCAATAATGTGAAATTAATAACATCATCTATAAAGATAACTGTAAAATGAATTCATATACATTACATGTTTATTACAATTTAAGCATGTTATTGTATAGTTTATAGTCAATATACCATATTTACTGTATCAGGTTAAACATGTTACTTCAGCTGATGATTTTTTCATTAATGATAAACGATAAATGTGTCTTTATGTAAGAAATGTAATTGTTTACCGCTGTATTTGTTTTGAAGTCGCCATAATGGTGATTAGTGTCCCATTAGCTTGGGATCTTAGATCTTGTATATTCATATTCCAATTTCAGAAAGTCATAAGTGACAAATGGAAACATTTGTTAAATTTATGAAAAGCTGCAATATGAAATAAGCCAATTAGTTGATTTTAAACTATTCTTAGCATGAATATGAATATTTTATTTTAGTATTATTGTTAGTTATTTCACAGTCATAAATGCTTGTAGATAAAACTTTCATAATGAAGCAACTGCTGAGATTAATCTTTAACAGATCTGACAAAACCAACATCACCTAATAATGCACAGACATACACAACACAACATTTGGGGGCGGGGTTTCAGAGAGAGGGCGTGTGTTTGGAGGCAGGGGGCGTGGCCTAATTCAGCCTGGAGGAAGTTAGCAAATAGTTAAGATTGTCAACACTTGTTCTCTACACATCTTCATTGCAGACACTCACAGGTTTAGACTGTACTGGAACTATTTCAGACCACTGAACTATTGAAGAAAATGTTTCACACATTTGCTTTTTGCTGTCTGTGCTGTCGCTGTCTGGTTGGTAAGTTAGACAAGTTTATAATTTTTTACAGTTGCATATTGTTCATGTGGAGCTCTGATGAACTTCAGTTCCACCTCACTGTTGAATTTACTTGTGTATCTCTTAACACTAAAATAAAAATGTACAATATAAGAAGAGGTTCAGATAACTGTTCTCCACTGTTTCCATCTTTTTTAATTTCTATCTTTATGCCTTCTCACATTTTTTTATAATTTCAAAACTGGGTGGTGGTGGCGCAGTGGATAAGACATATGCCTTTGGTGTGAGAGACCCGGGTTCGAATCCACTGTGAGACACCAATGTGTCCCTGAGCAAGACACTTAACCCCTAGTTGCTCCAGAGGCGTGCGACCTCTGACATATATAGCAATTGTAAGTCGCTTTGTATAAAAGCGTCAGCTAAATGAATAAATGTAAATGTAAATGTAAAACCCCTTCAAACTTCAGTTAAAGCTTCATTAAAACAACTTAAAGTTGAATGTGTGACTGAGAGACTGTTTCTGTGTGTTCTTCAGGAGTGTGTGCTGACACAGATTCAGTGAAGTCAGTGTCAGTGATGGAGGGAGATTCAGTCACTCTAAACTCTGGTCTCACTGACATACAGAGAGGTGAAGAGATATTCTGGAGGTTTGGAACTAACGGGCCTCTTATAGCTAAAACTGATGGAGTGAAAAATACGATCCCTGATAATCTTGAAGGGAGATTCAGAGACAGACTGAAGCTGGACAATAAGACTGGATCTCTGACCATCATGAACATCAGAACTGAACATGCTGGAGTTTATGAAGTTAAGATCAGCCGCAGAAGCTCACCGTCTAGATACAGATTCACTGTTACTGTCTATGGTGAGTAGAGAAATACAGCTCACTCTATTATATATTACAGAAGTGCCATTTTATTGTTAGAATTCTTCTTAATACTACAAAATAAAAAATAATAATTTCTTTGTGATCTTTGAAATTTCCATTTTAAATATTAATCCATATAGGTTTCTAAAAACAGTGAAAACTGACCATGAGAAAAGCCTCTAACTTTTGTAGTGTGGATAATTTGTCTCCTTCACACCTGTCATACTGTCATAGTGTTTTAAAACTCATAAAGCTCACTCAGAAATGAAAGTCATGCAAGCAATGGCCAGGAGCAAATATGATGAACTACTGTATCTCCACACAAAAGCTTGTTATTTTTGCACACTGAGGATACGTTACACATCAACGATGTAATAAAATCTTAATATTTTCTCGCGTATATAGATATAGATGACACCATTATCAAACATGTATACAACAATGTATTCTGCTGCCAGGCCAGTAGTTGGAAATGTTTGTAAAGAAAAACTAAACCTTCTAAAGACTGGACACATAATACACACATGCACATGATGTCACCGTTTTCACTAATTAATGTTTTTGTAGTTTACACAGACACGGAAAAACTCATTTTATCACACTGATGTAAGTTCAAATGTTCATCTTTTAAATAAGTTTGGTTTTAGTTAGTTATTTGATGTTGATTTAAAACGGGGGTGTGACGTCATGATTGACAGCTTCAACGAGCGAAGTAGTCATTGAGGCACCAAAATACTTTTTTGAGGATTTTTGGGAGGAGATTAGAGTTTAAACTTTAATTTAGTAAATTAATTTAATTTTAAACTTAAGTAGAGTAGACCATTCACAGCAGACTGAGCCATCTGACCAATCAGAGCAGAGTAGACCAATCACAACAGACTGAGCCATCTGACCAATCAAAGCAGAGTAGACCAATCACAACAGACTGAGCCATCTGACCAATCAAAGCAGAGTAGACCAATCACAACAGACTGAGCCATCTGACCAATCAGAGCAGAGTAGACCAATCACAACAGACTGAGCCATCTGACCAATCAGAGCAGAGTAGACCAATCACAACAGACTGGGCCATCTGACCAATCAGAGCAGAGTGGGTTTAGAGAGAATGAATCTTTGAACAAAAAGTTTTCAGCCTCTTTGAGAAATTATGTTTTTTTTTTATTTATTTTTTTTATTACATTGGATGCATGTAAATCTATTGTTGCAGACTCCAAAACAAACCTATATAGAAACCTTTAAAATAGCATAATAGGGCACTTTACAAAATCTGCAGAATGACAGCACATTTAATTTCATGACATTTTTAATGTATTTTTACAGTATTGTATTCTACAGCTCAAACTACAGAAGGCCTCATTTTCAGATCTGGAATATGAATGTAGTTTCATCTGTTGGTTAGAGAGTGTGTGCATGAGAATGTGTTTCATTACTGGGTGTTTGTGGGTAATGTGCTTTTGTGTCTTGAGGTGTGAATAGTGTGTGTGTGTGTGTGTGTGTGTGTGTGTGTGTGTGTGTGTGTGTGTGTGTGTGTGTGTGTGTGTGTGTGTGTGTGTGTGTGTGTTTCTGTGAATCGGGTGGGGTTGAAGTGACTTCCACAGTTTAACTTCATCTTTATGAGAAACAGTTTTACTGTGAAAAAGTACAGAATCAGTGAATGCTAATGTTTGACAAAAAAACTCTCTGTGATATCTGTGAATGTGAAATATTAATATACTGTATATCATACAGTATACTATGTGTATGTGAAAAGAAAAGATTGATGTTCAGCTTCATATGCATCTCTATATTTCCATGATTTGCATATTAATGCTGTGAGCTTGCAGATAAGCAAGTTTCAGTAGAAGTTATTTCCAGCTCTAGCGACTGTTAGAAGTTATTTCTAAGAAGTTGAAAAACATATCATATGTTTGTCTGTCAATGACAAAAACAAGTGAATAATTAAGAATTGATGTATGCACAAGGTTTACAAGGTTTAATTAATAACATTTTCTATTAGCATAAGAGCTTAAACGACAAGTTCGGTATTTTACACTTAAAGCCCTGTTTACAGATCGTATCTGATGAAATAGAACGGTTAAGATTAAAATTTGGACACATGCTCCTGTCCCGAGAATTTTAGGTTTATTTCGCTTCACCCCCACCACCCCTACAATGGTTGTCTATATGCACTGGAAGATTCCGTCCTAAAAACACATTAAACTTTCGTTTACAAAGACGTGAAACTCACCGAGTGGTCAGGGGTGTTCACTGATATGTTCCATCAAAAATCGCTGAAAAAGATGCATTCCAACAGGTTTTATCGTAGTTTTTGTCCAACTCCATTGACTTAATAGGACGTGCTGTGAGACCGCAGCACCTTTACGGTATTACTCCGCCGCTTCTTCTTCTGCTTCTTCTGTGTATTCAATGAAATGCCCGTGGTTTGCTTGCAATTGGCAAAGGTGCATTATCGCCACCAACTGGGCTGGAGTGTCTATTATTCAAGCTCTCAACGGAAGATTCACGGGTGTGACGCGTTTGGCAAAATAGGTCCACAAAAGCGAAATAAACCTACAATTCTCGGGACAGGAGCATGTGTCCAAATTTTAATCTTAACCGTTCTATTTCATCAGATACGATCTGTAAACAGGGCTTTAAGTGTAAAATACCGAACTTGTCCTTTAAGCTTTGTTGCAACCGCTAGTGTGTATCATGACAAAAGCTAACCACCATCATCATGTCATGTGACTGATGCTCTATAATAAAACTTCCTTCAGCAGACTGTGAAAAACACATGATTATCTGACACTATTAAAAGCCTCCAAGAAACTTTACCGCTTTTATAAATCATTAATGGAAAGAGTTGCTTTTTGCCTGCAAAAGTTTATAATTACAGTATTTTTTAAGGCTATGCTAACCAGCTAAACCGTGAGCCTCTGTTGATATGGATGGTTCTTTGAGCCCTGCTCAGGGATTGATACAGTTGTGGTTAAAAGTGATGTCTGGAGGAGATGTTTGCACAATATTTGCTTTTAATAACACTTCAGGTTTGATTAAACTATCAAAATATAAGGAGTATGTGATTGTATTGGTTTTCCTGCTAAGACAGAACATGAGATCAAACACCCTGCAATAAAACAATAAAACTATAACTAA
Organism: Leuciscus idus; assembly: GCA_021554675.1. Taxonomy (NCBI): domain Eukaryota; kingdom Metazoa; phylum Chordata; class Actinopteri; order Cypriniformes; family Leuciscidae; genus Leuciscus; species Leuciscus idus. The sequence goes on along the minus strand of CM038625.1, from coordinate 10,288,239 downwards.
TCTGGAGAGAATATCTCAAAGAAAGAGCACATAGGACACAGACTTGCTCAAACTTCTCTTCTTCTTTATCTACTGTAGTCTAATAAACCAGGCATTGTGAACTGCAACGATTGTTGATGAATGCATTTGCTCCTCTTTTGTAATCCGCTTTGGATAAAAACATCTGCTAAAAGCATAAATGTAATGTAAGTGTTGGTGAAACAAAGCTTTGCTTACCAATGCTCTCTCTGAACTGGATCAGAAAAGGTTTATTAGATTAATCTGGTGTATTGCGCCATCTAGTGGCCACAACGATAATTCTTCATTTTATTCTTTGATAACATCCATTTGACATTTTTTGTTAATTACACTCTTTTCATTTTTTATTATTAATTTGTGTGATATTGCTATTCTATTTCGTTTCATAATTGTATGCAGCAACTAAATGCTGCAAATAAAAAAATATGTGTCATGTAATATATTTGTGAAGGAATGAACTACAATCCCATGATGCAACATTTGCCAAGATTCTTTGATATTTTTGTTTTTCTTCAAGAAAATCAATAATTGTATAGTAAAATAGTAAATGTATCTGTCTGGTCTGGAGGATAGTGCTAATATTGTCCTGCACAGTGTTAGGTAGCTCGTCTTAAAATAGCTGGTTTATCCAAATATTTAAAAATATGAAAAGTCACTTTCCAGAACCTTAACCTGCTCTGTTGAGCTGTGTATGAGCAAGGGTCTTCATCTGACACTTATTATAATAACTGCTCAGTATATGTGTGAAGCTCATCTGTTGATGTGGATAAACACATCTGCTAAATGACTAAATGTAAATGTGGAGTGAGTTTCACACAGTTAACATGAGGTTTATTGAATCATCAGAAAGAGTTTTATTGCCAGGTGTGTTTGAACACACAATGAATTGATCTTGGTATTGAAGCTTCCAGTCCACACATATAAATATAACAAGACACATAATAACATTTAAGAATAATAAATACAAAAAAAGCATAAAGACACAGATAGGTTTAGTCAGAATAAATAAACATATGTACAGTATTTTGAATAATAATATGAATAAATGGGACTAAATTTGATCTTAGTTGCAGATGTTTCAGTGCTCAGACTTCTCCTGAACTTCATCTGACCAACACAAATCTAACAAGAGTTATTATGCCAAAGCATTCGTTTTTATTAGTGTTTTCTATAAAGCATTTCATTTGAGTTAAAATCTCAAAAACAAATGATGAATTTTAGGATTTATTAATATTTAGGTCATGACTTTGTGAACTAAATCTGCTGTAAAAGCTGAGCTGTAAATGCTTGAATGTGGGCATGTTCATATCATCATCTCAAAGAGTTTAAGGAAAAACACACACAACATAACATTAAAATATTTTTCCACTTGGATTCTTCCCTTACATTACAAATGATATAAAACTATGTATGCATGTTCATTTTATGATGTTATGTATTTAGCCGTGTGACGTCTGTTTTATTGTTTGTTAACACACATTACATATATATGTATCTGCATCCATCACTACTGACTTTCATAATGATGTCAGACCCAGCAAACACTTGACTTGTGTACTTCATTATTTACATACAGCTCTTTTAAGCTTGGATTCAATACACGCCATTCTTCACATTCTTCAAGCTCTTGGAAACAGTGAATCATTTTGCAAAACAATTGGTTCAGTGGATTCAAAGTTTCAAAAAGCTTTGTTTCTCCCATCACTATAACAAGACTGCCCAAATGTATAAGTGACTTCTTAAAAAGACAAGCTCAAAGTCACCTATACTAAGTAGACTTCTATGTATGCATGTGTGTGAACAAATGTCTTTGCACACACACACTGTGTACCATTGTGAAATCCCACAATCCACATTTAGACACTGTCTCCTCAAGAACATCAGGACTGACAGCTTTGAATGACTGTGACTAATATTGCAAGAAAAAACGTTTTGATTTTTCTCATGTTTTAGCTGCTACTACTCCAACTACTACGCCTGATCCTGTCACCAGCAGAGACGCATCATCATCATCATCATCATCATCAGGATTGCCAAAATGTGAACATGTTAACATCACTGAACTCTGTCAGACATATGCAGGTACATCAATGGTCATATGAGCTTTTTTGCTTTAATATCAGGAATGCATTAAAGAAATATTAATCTAAAAATGAAACTAACTTACTCATGTCATTCTAAACAAAAGGTTTGAGTTTTTGCAGATATCTTTTGCTGATATCTGAGTTCATGACAGAGAATTAAAATCAGCTTGTTGAAAATCTCAACTCTGTTTTATCATTGCTCATTCGTTTCTCCAGAAGGCCACGCCCCCTCTTGTGATTCAGTTGAAGCTGTGCTGCGATTGGTCGTCACTGCGCTGATGGGCGTGGCTTCTGCAGCCGCTGCTGTTCTTCTGGTCAATGACGTCAGAGCTTCAAGAGGTAAAACGGAGAAAACAGAAGAGATATAAAAACTGTGACATATATTGTATTTTTAATGGTAAAGATGAAAATATGTGTGGTCTAATTGTTTAGTGATGGTAAAACAAAGCTTTGCTTTCCTATTCTCTCCATCTGAGGCTAAAACTGTGAATATTCTTGAATATTTCATGTTATTCTTTAATGCATCCCATTTAAAAAATTTTGTGTTAATTACATTGTTTTATTTTTTTCTTAATGTACGTTATGTTGCTATTTTAATTTCCTTTCTTAAAGGAACACTCCACCGTTTTTTGAAATAGGGCTTATTCACCTTCTTTCCTACATTTAGATAGGTGGGCAAATGCATTTTTGTCTCAGTGCATGCATTGTTTTAGTTTGACAGGGTCGGCGCTAGCTTAGCTTAGCATAATGAATGGAATCCTTTGTTGCCAGCTAGCATGTCCTGAGTAAAAGTGATAAAAATAAATAAAAAAACCCACCTAATTACTTCTTGTGGCCTGCGTATTCACAACAAGTACAAATAGCGATGCAGATTAACACTAGACGATTTCCTATGCAGATATTGACTTGGGACTATATTAGGGGGAAGCACAGGTGAAGCACTGCTACTTGGGCGCAGAGATATCACGCCCAAGTAGCAGTGCTTCGCCTGTGCTTCCCCCTAATATAGTCCTTAATATATAAGTCAATATCTGCCTAGGAAATCGCCTAGTGTTAATCTGCATCACTATTTGTACTTGTTGTGAATACGCAGGCCACAAGAAGTAATTAGGTAGGGTTTTTAAAAAATTGTATATCACTTTTACTCAGGACATGCTAGCTGGCAACAAAGGATTCCATTCATTGTGCTAAGCTAAGCTAGCGCCGACCCTGTCAAACTAAAACAATGCATGCACTGAGACAAAAATGCATTTGCCCACCTATCTAAATGTAGGAAAGAAAGTGAATAAGCCCTATTTCAAAAAACGGTGGAGTGTTCCTTTAAATGTATGCAGCAACTCCACAAATACAAATGTAAAAATATTTGTCACACCAATAAATCACTGTAGAGTTTAACAGAATATTACCGAACTGATGTACAGCTATGATCATAAATATGCTTATATTATTACTGAAGGGGAGTCATAATAAGAATAAACTATGAATTCAGATTCAGATTGAGTGACGGCTGAATGAAAACACATTTAAAGCATTAAGCAGTTTATTTATTTTAAATTTTTTTCTCCATAAGGATTTCACTAAAATAGTTATAAGCCATTAACCAAACCACCAACCATCATGAATCATAGCAGTGCAGGTTTGGTCTAAAAGCAACACACACACACACACACACACACACACACACACACACACACACACACACACACACACACACACACACACACACACACACACACACACACACAAAAAAGTATAATATTAGTAAATGTATCTCTCTCACACGTGTCCCACATTGTCCTGCAAAATCACATCAACACTGGTAACAGAGCGATAACCAGCCGCTGTTCTTCTGGTCAATGATGATCAATAACAGCAGATAACACTGAATTTGTCCAGTTATTTTGAATCTGTTTTATTTTGTCTACTGTAAGTCTATTAGTCTATTATAAGACTATCCTGGAAAGATTTAGAAATCTGCATTAATGATATTCATATTCATGATAGAAATGTGTGCATTTGATGAGCTTTATGTATTTTTCTCTCTCTTTCTGGCAGCTGATGTAAATAATATGATCATGTTATCTTGTGGCATTAAAAAAAAAAAAAAAAAAAACATCCATCAGATTTCATACATATTGTGAGTTTTAATCTATAATAGTGATTTACATGTATGAATTTTAGATGTTTTTCTCCAAAGTGACTGTATTGTGTATGTTGGGTCCATCTGGACAAAACTAGAATTTATGAATATTTCATTTAATTTCCATCCATTTTTATATTTCTTTGCCAGTTACACAGTTTCTTATTTTACATTTCATTGGTTTGCACATTGTAACAATTCATAATTTAATAACTGCACATAATGTAGAATCTACACATAGTGTAATAAGTATTACATTATTATTGTAATAAAATGCTCATATTGTAATAATTTTCTCAAAATGTAATAAAATCTTGAGCTCATAATGTAATAACAATTATTAGCTTCATGAGAAATGTATTACATTATAAACTTACCAAAAATATCGTCATATTGTCATAATTGTAAGGGGCGTTTTGATCATAAAAACATTGGTCTTCCCTACAGTGTATTTGGACTTATTCTTAAACTACCTACGAAATGCACCAGATTTAAATATTCATGCAATCATTACTATTATCATTATTATTATTATTGATGTTGATATTATTATTATCATGGTACATTACTTATATATATATTTTTTAATTCGACACAAAAAGTGTACACTAACAACACTGTATACAAAGTATAGCTTATGCTGTAAAAAATAACTCACAGTTTCAATATAGCAAAATAAAAAAAAAATCTTTAAAAAAAACAGTCCAAAACTTAAAAAAAATAATGCTTATAAAATCACTAAATAAATAACACTGGAACAGTTAAAGCAGCCACATCTGTGGTTTAAGACCCATAGTAACTCAATGCATCATGTCAAAACGTTTTCCATGAGGTGGATGAGATTGAAAGCTGGTAAATCCCACGGGAGGAAATTCAACTTCCGATCATTTAACTAATGTCTCGAAAGGTGGAAGTGAAACTGTATCAGCCTTTCACAACAAAGACAAAAAGACTGCCTGGCAAACCTGGGACATTTTCCCTGAGGCCTCTCTCATCTTCAGCAAACTAAATCAATACCCTCCTGTTCTGACTGATAGTGACCTGGAGATCCTTGAGAAGTTTGTGGTCCTGCTGTATGATCGATCAAGCACAGCTGTTAGTGTAGATGAGGCTAGACTTGACATGTTTGCCTGAAAGCAGAGGCCATATGAAGCCATTCCTCCAACAAGAGCAGCTCTGCTTCAACACACTAAACGTGCTGCATATCAGGCGGGCTGCATATGGGCTCAAGCAACCCAGTGTCAGCCAGAAGCAGAGAGTCCTGCTGACTGGGGATGGAAAAAGCTTGGTGAACAATGGGGGGTCTCCATACTGTATTTTTGAGTGGCACATATCTTTTCCAAAATAGTGGCCCTTAGAGAGTATCTGTGGCAAATTTCATGCTTGTATACAAAGTGAACGATTTCTTTTACTAATCTGCTGCACTATTATTCATAAAGTGAGTTCCAGACAGCTTATACTGCACTAGAGCGCCATCTAGTGTTCATTACCAGGAATTAGCCTTCCCAAGATTGACTTCACCATCCAATAATACACTCGATTTATGCATTTTGATAAACAGCCGTTATGAGTGAATCGGATCTGTTTAATGGTGTTTATTATTACACGCACATAAAAATATCTTTTTGGCGCAGCTTTGCAAACCACTGATGCTTACCAACAATTTCCAATGGTTCATTACTCGAACATTTCCAATAGGGTGTAGGCCTACGATGTGTACAAAAAGATTAATTTCTTAATTTTTTCCCCACTTTATTCTCTACTGGTGTCTATTTTGTAGTTTTGCCAGTTAAAGTTTTCTTTATGTCTTTATGGTTCTTGATTTTGCACTGTTTTAATTGTACGCAGCAATGCTGCAAATGCTTTGGTAATATAAATCTATAAATGTCTTGCCAATAAAACATCTTAAGATGAAACTGAATAGCATCTACTGAATAGAGTTCAGTTCAGATTATTTATATAAAGCACATTTAAAAACGGACACTGGCCGACCAGAGTGCTGTACACATAGACAATGTGCATCTATGAATTATATATATCATCGCTTTATGCCCAGGACAGAGGATCTACAGAGGCATACACTCAGACAGAGTCTAAATCTCTAATTAAAATTAAATAAATCGTTCTTCTTTAAACAAACTGTGCACACCACAGCATACCATATTTACTGTATCAGGTTAAACATGTTACTTCAGCTGATGTTTTTTTCATTAATGATAAACGATAAATGTGTCTTTATGTAAGAAATGTAATTGTTTACCACTGTATTTGTTTTGAAGTCGCCATAATGGTGATTAGTGTCCCATTAGCTTGGGATCTTAGATCTTGTATATTTATATTCAAATTTCAGAAAGTCATAAGTGTGACAAATGGAAACATTTGTTAAATTTATGAAAAGCTACAATATGAAATAAGCCAATTAGTTGATTTTAAACTATTCTTAGCATGAATATGAATATTTTATTTTAGTCTTAATGTTAGTTATTTCACAGTCATAAATGCTTGTAGATGAAACTTTCATGAAGCAACTGCTGAGATTAATCTTTAACAGATCTGACTAAACCAACATCACCTAATAATGCACAGACATACACAACACAACATTTGGGGGCGGGGTTTCAGAGAGAGGGCGTGTGTTTGGAGAAAGGGGGCGTGGCCTAATTCAGTCTGGAGGAAGTTAGCGAATAGTTCACACTTGTTCTCTACACATCTTCACTGCAGACACTCACAGGTTTAGACTGTACTGGAACTATTTCAGACCACTGAACTGTTGAAGAAAATGTTTCACACATTTGCTTTTTGCTGTCTGTGCTGTTGCTGTCTGGTTGGTAAGTTGGACAAGTTTATAATTTTTTTACAGTCACATATTGTTCATGTGGAGCTCTGATGAACTTCAGTTCCACCTCACTGTTGAATTTACTTGTGTAACTCTTAACACTAAAATAAAAATGTACAATATAAGAAGAGGTTCAGATAACTGTTCTCCACTGTTTCCATCTTTTTTCATTTCTATCTTTATGCCTTCTCACATTTTTTAATAATTTCAAAACCCCTTCAAACTTCAGTTAAAGCTTCTTAAAACAACTTAAAGTTGAATGTGTGACTGAGAGACTGTTTCTGTGTGTTCTTCAGGAGTGTGTGCTGACACAGATGCAGTGAAGTCAGTGTCAGTGCTGGAGGGAGATTCAGTCACTCTAAACTCTAGTCTTACTGAAATACAGAGAGGTGTTGTGATATTGTGGACATTTGGAACTAACGGGCCTCTTATAGCTAAAACTGATGGAGTGTACAACATAATCCCTGATAATCTTGATGAGAGATTCAGAGACAGACTGAAGCTGGACAAGAAGACTGGATCTCTGACCATCATGAACATCAGAACTGAAGATGCTGGAGTTTATGAAGTTAAGATCAGCGGCAGCAGATCAGAGACTAAACACAGATTCACTGTTACTGTCTATGGTGAGTAGAGAAATACAGCTCACTCTAATATATATTACAGAAGTGCCATTTTATTGTTATAATTCTTCTTAATACTACAAAATAAAAAATAATAATTTCTTTGTGATCTTTGAAATTTCCATTTTAAATATGAATCCATATAGGTTTCTAAAAACACTGAAAACTGACCATGAGAAAAGCCTCTAACTTTAGTAGTGTGGATAATTTGTCTCTTTCACACCTGTCATACTGTCATAGTGTTTTAAAACTCATAAAGCTCACTCAGAAATGAGTGTCATGCAAGCAATGGCCAGGAGCAAATATGATGAACTACTGTATCTCCACACAAAAGCTTTTTATTTTTGCACACTGAGGATACGTTACACATCAACAATGTAATAAAATCTTAATATTTTTTCCTCGCGTATATAGATATAGATGACACCATTATCAAACATGTATACAACAATGTATTCTGCTGCCAGGCCAGTAGTTGGCAATGTTTGTAAAGAAAAACTAAACCTTCTAAAGACTGGACACATAATACACATGCACATGATGTCACCGTTTTCACAAATTAAATTTTTTTTGGTAGTTTACACAGACACGAAAAAACTCATTTTATCACACTGATGTAAGTTCAAATGTTCATCTTTTAAATAAGTTTGGTTTTAGTTAGTTATTTGATGTTGATTTAAAACGGGGGTGTGACGTCATGATTGACAGCTTCAATGAGCGAAGTAGTCACTGAGGCACCAAAATACTTTTTTGAGGATTTTTGGGAGGAGATTAGAGTTTAAACTTTAATTTAGTAAATTAATTTAATTTTAAACTTAAGTAGAGTAGACCATTCACAGCAGACTGAGCCATCTGACCAATCAGAGCAGAGTAGACCGATCACAATAGACTGAGCCATCTGACCAATCAGAGCAGAGTAGACCAATCACAACAGACTGAGCCATCTGACCAATCAGAGCAGAGTAGACCAATCACAACAGACTGAGCCATCTGATCAATCAGAGCAGAGTAGACCAATCACAACAGACTGAGCCATCTGACCAATCAGAGCAGAGTAGACCAATCACAACTGACTGGGCCATCTGACCAATCAGAGCAGAGTAGACCAATCACAACTGACTGGGCCATCTGACCAATCAGAGCAGAGTAGACCAATCACAACAGACTGAGCCATCTGACCAATCAGAGCAGAGTAGACCAATCACAACTGACTGGGCCATCTGACCAATCAGAGCAGAGTAGACCAATCACAACAGACTGAGCCATCTGACCAATCAGAGCAGAGTAGACCAATCACAACAGACTGAGCCATCTGACCAATCAGGTCTTTTTTTTTTTTTACATTGGATGCATGTAAATCTATTGTTGCAGACGCCAGATCAAACCTATATAGAAACCTTTAAAATAGCATAATGGGGCACTTTACACAATCTGCAGAATGACAGCACATTTAATTTCATGACATTTTTAATGTATTTTTACAGTATTGTATTCTACAGCTCAAACTGCAGAAGGCCTCATTTTCAGATCTAGAATATGAATGTAGTTTCATCTGTTGGTTAGAGAGTGTGTGCATGAGAATGTGTTTTACCACCGGCCGTCTGTGGGTAATGTGCTTTTGTGTTTGCATGTCTTGAGGCGTGAATAGTGTGAGTGTGTGTTTCTGTGAATCGGGTGGGGTTGAAGGGACTTCCACAATTTAACTTCATCTTTTTGAGAAACAGTTTTACTGTGAAAAAGTACAGACTCAGTGAATGCTAATGTTTGACAAATAAAACGTATGTGAGATGTTAATATATGTGTATGTGAAATATAAGATTGATGTTCAGCTGCATATGCATCTGTATATTTCCATGATTTGCATATTAATGCTGTGATCTTGCAGATAAGCAAGTTTCAGTAGAAGTTATTTCCAGCTCTATTCTTATTATCACACATAGTTCCATGTATCTTTCTTGTAAAGAACATTTCTTGTTGGTCTGTCAATGTCAAGGAAAAACAAAACAAGTGAATAATTCTTCAAATAAAAGTATTGTAAATGTAATACTGTCATCCAAATTTAGGGAGTTTCTAACTAAAAGTAGCTATTAAAAAAAAACTAGTGTAATGCCTTTTTAAAAACAACAACAACAAAACAGAGATGCTTTTCCAGTAGTAAACTTCTTTCATCCCCTATAGTGTAGCATGACTGTACCAGTGATGAATAGTGTAGCACGACAGTCTTCGTGTCATGTGACTGATCGCTCTATATTAAAGTTTCTCCCATTTTTAAATATCATCAATGGAAAAAGTAGATTTTTGCCTGCAAAATGATTTAAATACAACGAAGCATGTGAGCATGAGGAGCCTCTGATCCAGTAATGTGTGTCTCAGCTGTTACGACCCGTGTAATAAGGACAAGCTTGACGTGAAACCCCAGCCGACAGATCACCAAAGACACAATACTAAGTTCCACAAAAACTATCATTTATTTAAGGTGAAAAAAGTCATTAAATTAAGGAGCAATAGCATCAGGACGACCCAAGGCCAAAATATTAAACTAAATAGACTTATAAATAAAATATGTATAAATTACCTAATCAGGGAATAAACAAAATTACTAAGAAACTTCCCTAACTCCCTATAAATAAACATCACAAACAAAGTCAAAATAAATGTCAGGACACCCCTACGCTCCTAAAACATAAGAAAGATCCTAATTAAATCATCACAAACAAACGAACATGATCAACAGAAGGTTTTGGGATCTGGAATCCGGAGCTCCTCACGCCAGAATGACCTCCACACAGTGGCGGCTGGTGAAAAATATCTTCGGTGGGGCTGTGTCATATTCAGTCGGTTTCAATAGTCTGGTAACCATGGGAGTCTTTTAGCATAGTGGCTTCGAGGTTGTGTAATGCTCTTCCTCAAGACATCTGTCAAACATCCACCCTTCTCTCCTTCAAAAATTTTTTTTTATCTGAATATTACTCTTCTGCTCACAGTCTGTAAATTCTACATTGTTATTGATATGCAATTTGTTTGAATCCCTCTTTGTTTGTGTCTTTAACCTAACTTTGTAAGTGACCTCTGTATATTAGGCCTACTTTCTGCCCTTGGTGTGTGTATTGTGCTTTGATGTTGATGTTTATTTTGTTCTATTCCTTAACCCAGTCCCAGTGGTTCTCAAACTTTTTAGAGTTGTACTCCATGAGGCTTTTAACATCCTTCTGCGTACCCACACTCTTCAGTCGCACCTTTTTAAGAAAGGGACAATATTTGCCCCCTTAAATCGATTTTTCCAGTGCATTTTTACCTTTACAAATACCTTTATAAAATAAATAATGCTTTAAATAATAAATGTTCATAATAAATGTTCAATAGAGAAATATGCAATGATGGTAAAAATGAAGTGATGCTTTTAAATATGAAATTAAAACCGCCAGTAGGTGATGAGTCATCGAGTCATTCATTCAGTAATGAAGCAAGTGGCTGTATTTATGAATTAATCATTGATTGACTCTCATGATTCGTTCAAAACCGCAGATTCGTTCACAGACACTGCTGTGCTGCAGTTCTGCGGTGGCTTTCGTTGGAGCTATTATTTTGTTGTAAAAAATACTGACAACTGTGTTGAAAATGAACAATACTTAATATTAATATTTCGTTTGTTGAACTGTTATAATCAATGTCACATTTGCAATCGTGTGGATAATGTGATCGTACATTGTCGAGAACGGCAGTATAGCGCGATTTGCCGAGGCAGAAATCTGCACGAGACCTGTCATATAGCCTACTACACGCTGCTTAAATGCAGAAAGTTTTGACCGCAAAAGATGAGGTAATTTGATCGGATGTCATGTATTTACAGCATTTTACCTGGTAGAAATGCATGCTCAGTTTAAATCTTATTTTAAGGAGAGGTAGTATTAAAGGAACGGCAAAATTCAGCATTTTGTTCCCGCACCCCCTTCTGTCACCTCAGGTACCCCAGTTTGAGAACCACTGCCTTTACATATATTTGTAAAGCGACCTTGGGCGTTGGAAAGGCGCTATATAAATAAAAATAATAATAATTATTATTATTATTAGCCACAAAAACACAATTTAACACAAACTGCATGATACCAGTGCTCCGTGAAAAAGTCAGTAATTATTTAATGTCATATTACAAGGCTGAGGCATTCTTACACAAAAACAAACAAATTGCACAAACTTTCTATTTGCATTTGAAATTGAACTCACTTCCCTCACTCCAGTAACTGTCCATGCCGGATCTGTCCCCGTTGTTTTAAAAAGTAATCACAGAAATCAAAACAAGGCATTAGCATGACGCATCCAGCTGGGCGTGCATGAGCGCGGGCGCGCGCAGCTTGGGGCGCTAACAGAATCGCCCATAGCTGACTAGATTTGAGCTCGCTGATTGGCTACAGTTTATGTCAAACATTTATATCTTAAATCAGCAATTGGCTAAGCTGCTCCACAGACCCGCCTCTCTGGGGCGATTGACTCCAGCGCCCCAGAGCTGATGAGACGTGCACACAGGTGGAGGAGATGTGTTGAAAAAGCAGACATTTTTCATTTCTATCATATTTTTCACATATACTGGGTGCATTTAATATCTCAAACACACAAATACTGACATGTATGATGTATGATTTATGTATATATTTACTTATTTATTTAATGAGTGTGGCTCATAAACTGTGGTCTGGCTCATGGGGGGGTGGCGCCCTAGCACCCTCTATTGGCCAGCCGCCCCTGGCTCCACATCTTCGGTTAGCGCCTCAGTAGATCCGCCAATCAGGCTCCTCCGACGGCAGCCAATCCCTGCACACATATACAAAACAACAACCCACACAAAACAGATACAGAGGATCGTCTCAGCATACGCTCAAGTACACAGGAACGTCAAGAGCTTTAAAGCTAAAGGCTGCAGTTTCCTTCTGTGTGAAATCTGTTCTGGTTTAAATTTGTATGAAACTCTCATGTTCCACCTCTGGAGGTGGAATATCAGGATAAAAACACCTACAGCTGTGTGCTGAACAATCCCATCAGCAACCAGACCACACATCTGGACATCAACACACTCTGTCACACATGTGCAGGTACAACAGCACTGATGATATATGTGTGTGTTTACTGACCTGATCTCTGTCTTCTGTTGTAGATCAGACTGATGTGTTCACTTCTTTCTTTATCATTACTGAGCCTACTTCACAACCAGAGCCTACTTCACAACCAGAGCCTACTTCACACCCACACTCAACTCAACTCTGCCACTGTCACACATGTACAGGTACGACAGCACTGATATTATTTACATTCATTCACTAATGTGTGGATTTTATCGAGACTTATAACTTAAGATGCCAGACATGATGAATGAGCTTCTGTCATCTCATGTTTTTAAAACTGTTTTTAATTTTTTATTTCTTGTGTGAAGCAGAAAATTTGATTTTTTTTTTTAATTCATGAAAGACTAAAGTCAACTTGTTGAAAATCTTAATTTAATTTATCATTTGCTTCATAGTTCCCGTTGAAGCTGTGCTGCGATTGGTCGTCACTGCACTGATGGGCGTGGCTTCTGCACTTGCTGTTGTTCTTCTGGTCAATGACGTCAGAGCTTCAAGAGGTAAAACGGAGAAAACAGAAGAGATATAAAAACTGTGGCATATATTGTATTTTTAATCGTAAAGATGAAAATATGTGTGGTCTAATTGTTTAGTGATGGTAAAACAAAGCTTTGCTTTCCTCTTCTCTCCATCTGAGGCCAAAACTGTGAATATTCTTGAATATTTCATGTTATTCTTTAATGCATCCCATTTAAAATTTTTTTTGTTAATTACATTGTTTTATTTTTTTCTTAATGTATGTTATGTTGCTATTTTAATTTTCTTTCTTAAATGTATGCAGCAACTCCACAAATACAAATGTAAAAATATTTGTCACACCAATAAATCACTGTAGAGTTTAACAGAATATTACCGAACTGATGTACAGCTATGATCATAAATATGCTTATATTATTACTGAAGGGGAGTCATAATAAGAATAAACTATGAATTCAGATTCAGATTGAGTGACGGCTGAATGAAAACACATTTAAAGCATTAAGCAGTTTATTTATTTTTAATTTTTTTCTCCATAAGGATTTCACTAAAATAGTTATAAGCCATTAACCAAACCACCATCCATCATGAATCATAGCAGTGCAGGTTTGGTCTAAAAGCAACACACACACACACACACACACACACACACACACACACACACACACACACACACACACACACACACACACACACACACACACACACACACACAAAAAAAAGTATAATATTAGTAAATGTATCTCTCTCACACGTGTCCCACATTGTCCTGCAAAATCACATCAACACTGGTAACAGAGCGATAACCAGCCGCTGTTCTTCTGGTCAATGATGATCAATAACAGCAGATAACACTGAATTTGTCCAGTTATTTTGAATCTGTTTTATTTTGTCTACTGTAAGTCTATTAGTCTATTATAAGACTATCCTGGAAAGATTTAGAAATCTACATTAATGATATTCATATTCATGATAGAAATGTGTGCATTTGATGAGCTTTATGTATTTTTCTCTCTCTTTCTGGCAGCTGATGTAAATAATGTGATTATGATATCTTGTGGCATTGAATAATAAAAAAACAAACATCCATCAGATTTCATACATATTGTGAGTTTTAATCTATAATAGTGATTTACATGTATGAATTTTAGATGCTTTTCTCCAAAGTGACTGTATTGTGTATGTTGGGTCCATCTGGACAAAACTAGAATTTATCAATATTTCATTTAATTTCCATCCATTTTATATTTCTTTGCCAGTTATACAGTTTCTTATTTTACATTTCATTGGTTTGCACATTGTAACAATTCATAATTTAATAACTGCACATAATGTAGAATCTACACATAATGTAATAAGTATTACATTATTATTGTAATAAAATGCTCATATTGTAATAATTTTCTCAAAATGTAATAAAATCTTGAGCTCATAATGTAATAACAATTATTAGCTTTATGAGAAATGTATTACATTATAAACTTACCAAAAATATTGTCATATTGTCATAATTGTAAGGGGCGTTTTAATCATAAAAACATTGGTCTTCCCTTACAGTATATTTGGACTTATTCTTAAACTACCTACGAAATGCACCAGATTTAAATATTCATGCAATCATTACTATTATCATTATTATTATTATTGATGTTGATATTATTATTATCATGGTACATTACTTATATATATATTTTTTAATTCGACACAAAAAGTGTACACTAACAACACTGTATACAAAGTATAGCTTATGCTGTAAAAAATAACTCACAGTTTCAATATAGCAAAATAAAAAAAAAATCTTTAAAAAAAACAGTCCAAAACTTAAAAAAAATAATGCTTATAAAATCACTAAATAAATAACACTGGAACAGTTAAAGCAGCCACATCTGTGGTTTAAGACCCATAGTAACTCAATGCATCATGTCAAAACGTTTTCCATGAGGTGGATGAGATTGAAAGCTGGTAAATCCCACGGGAGGAAATTCAACTTCCGATCATTTAACTAATGTCTCGAAAGGTGGAAGTGAAACTGTATCAGCCTTTCACAACAAAGACAAAAAGACTGCCTGGCAAACCTGGGACATTTTCCCTGAGGCCTCTCTCATCTTCAGCAAACTAAATCAATACCCTCCTGTTCTGACTGATAGTGACCTGGAGATCCTTGAGAAGTTTGTGGTCCTGCTGTATGATCGATCAAGCACAGCTGTTAGTGTAGATGAGGCTAGACTTGACATGTTTGCCTGAAAGCAGAGGCCATATGAAGCCATTCCTCCAACAAGAGCAGCTCTGCTTCAACACACTAAACGTGCTGCATATCAGGCGGGCTGCATATGGGCTCAAGCAACCCAGTGTCAGCCAGAAGCAGAGAGTCCTGCTGACTGGGGATGGAAAAAGCTTGGTGAACAATGGGGGGTCTCCATACTGTATTTTTGAGTGGCACATATCTTTTCCAAAATAGTGGCCCTTAGAGAGTATCTGTGGCAAATTTCATGCTTGTATACAAAGTGAACGATTTCTTTTACTAATCTGCTGCACTATTATTCATAAAGTGAGTTCCAGACAGCTTATACTGCACTAGAGCGCCATCTAGTGTTCATTACCAGGAATTAGCCTTCCCAAGATTGACTTCACCATCCAATAATACACTCGATTTATGCATTTTGATAAACAGCCGTTATGAGTGAATCGGATCTGTTTAATGGCGTTTATTATTACACACACATAAAAATATATTTTTGGTGCAGATTTGCAAACCAACAATTTCCAATGGTTCATTACTCGAACATTTTCAATAGGGTGTAGGCCTACGATGTGTACAAAAAGATT
Source organism: Leuciscus idus (assembly GCA_021554675.1). NCBI lineage: Eukaryota > Metazoa > Chordata > Actinopteri > Cypriniformes > Leuciscidae > Leuciscus > Leuciscus idus. The sequence goes on along the minus strand of CM038625.1, from coordinate 10,272,121 downwards.
AATTTCTTAATTTTTTCCCCACTTTATTCTCTACTGGTGTCTATTTTGTATTTTTGTCAGTTAAAGTTTTCTTTATGTCTTTATGGTTCTTGATTTTGGACTGTTTTAATTGTACGCAGCAATGCTGCAAATGCTTTGGTAATATACATCTATAAATGTCTTGCCAATAAAGCATCTTAAGATGGAAACTGAATAGCATCTACTGAATAGAGTTCAGTTCAGATTATTTATATAAAGCACATTTAAAAACGGCCACTGGCCGACCAGAGTGCTGTACACATAGAACATTTACATCTATGAATTATATATATCATGGCTTTATGCCCAGGACAGAGGATCTACAGAGGCATACACTCAGACAGAGTCTAAATCTCTAATTAAAATGAAATAAATCTTTCTTCTTTAAACAAACTGTGCACACCACAGCATAGAGCGCCATCTATTGTCCGGAATAAAAGTCCATTCACCCTGAATCATCCTGAAGTGAAAATGAAGTCATATATTACTTACCCTGGTGTTCTTCTAATGCGGTGTGCACTTCTTTCTTATGAACCACAAAAGAGAAAAAAAAAAAAAAAAAATTTCCCGCTTGCACTCGTCCGTGATGTCAGTGAATAGAGATCAGTATCAAGCTTTTTTTAAAGATGCACAAGTATCACAGGATGATCTCATGCGACACATGCTGTATATCACAAGTGTTCTGGGGGAATGATAGGGTATAATCTGCTCAAATAATGACCATTAATAGCATTTAAACAGTTTATTTGCACACAGACGGTGTAAAGAATGGTCATATCACACAAACGTTCATTGAGGGAAAAGAGTGAAACAGTGACAGAGCAATTTTTCACCTTCATTTTCTCCATAAGGACTTCATAAAGAAAAATCACAACATTGTTGAGATTCATCCGCTGATCCTTTTTTTGTGCACAATGTGTTACTAAAATCCTTCATATTATCTGATGTTATCATTAATCTTGTTTTTTTCTTTGTTTCATTATATGTATATGTATTTGTATGTAATTCAATGACAATGTTATTATGTTATTGAGCATAAAACAACCAACAACAACATATGAGACAGGGTTTGGAGAGAGGGCGTGTGTTTGGAGAAAGGGGGCGTGGCCTAATTCAGTCTGGAGGAAGTAAGCAAATAGTTCACACTTGTTCTCTAACGTTACACATCTTCACTGCAGACACTCACAAGTTCTCAGACTGTACTGATACTTTATCTGACCACTGAACTATTGAAGAAAATGTTTTACACATTTGCTTTTAGCTGTGTGTGCTGTTGCTGTCTGGTTGGTAAGTTTATGTTGTTTTAATAGTTGTGTGTTATTTGTGTGGAGCTCTAATGAACTTCAGTTGCATCATTAATAAATTAAGATTATTAACTTGTTTGACTGATAAACTGTTCCTATGTTTGTTCTTCAGGAGTGTTTGTTGATTCAGATGCAGTGAAGTCAGTGTCAGTGATGGAGGGAGATTCAGTCACTCTAGAATCTGGTGTTACTGAAATACAGAGAGATGATACGATAACATGGAAGTTTGGACAAGAGAATCCAAAGACTGAAATAGCTAAAATCGATAAAGACATAGAAGAGTTCTCCACATATGATGTTCCTGATGGGAGATTCAGAGGAAGACTGAAGCTGGATCATCAGACTGGATCTCTGACCATCACAAACACCACAACCACAGACTCTGGAGAATATGAAGTGACCATCAGGGGAAAGAGAGTGACCACAATCAGATTCACTGTTTCTGTCTACGGTGAGTAGAGAATTACAGCTCACTCTGTTATTTATTAGGCTTTTTTTGTCATAATTATCCCTAATACTGTAAACTTGAAATAATTTGTAATAAAATTATATTATATTAATCCAAAGACATTGAAAACTGACCATGAGAAAAGCCTCTAACTTCTGTAGTGTCATGAATAATTTGTCCCTGTCATATGAATATGTGAATATGTCATACAAGCAATGTCCAGGTGCAGATATGAAACATCTCCACGCAAAAGCTTTTTATTTTTGCATTCTGAGAGTACGTTTATATGACAATGATGTACTGAAGACGGAAAAGTTTTTGCAACAAAATCTGCTTCTCTACTGGTTCTCTACTGGTTCTCTACTGGTTCTCTACTGCCTCCACGTTAGTATTTTTCATGCTGCACTTAACCCAGGTTATCTTCATTCTAAACCCCAGGTTTAGCACCACATTGTACCCGGGGTTATGAAAGAGCCGCTGTTAACCCGGGTCCAAACGTGTGCAGTGTGTGTTAGGATGTTACGGCTAGATACTCAGCAAACGACAACCAATCACGTGCTTCATATTCACGAGTTTTGGGCACTCATGGAAACACAGCGAGGTCAAGAGACGGTTTCATTCTTACCTTTATAGTCTGAAAAGTACATTCATTATAAATTATATTACAGTCAGCAATATATGATGATGCACAACGCTAGAGCCTTTATGTAAACATGTCATGTGCGGTGTACATATGGATGACAATTAAACCTAATCCACCCAGTGTGATAAAATAAAATGTATGTGAAAGGAATGTTTAGTTGACAATCTTCACCCGATCTGCTGAGAGTGAGACCATCACAACTTTAAGAAATCAGCTGAAGACAAATGCCTTCACTTGAGACTCAGTGGCTGTTCTCGTGTGTCTATTCCCCTTGTTGAGCTCAGGATCTTTCAGCCTCTTTGAGAAATGATGTAATGTTCAATGCATATTATGAGAAAATTAAAGTGTTTTTGACATTGGATGCATATAAATCTAAGTCAGAGACTCCAAAACTAAATTAGGAACCTTTAAAATAGCATAATATGGGCACTTTAAGCAACAAGATCTGCAGAATGGCAGCACACATTTAATTTCATGAAATTTTTAATGTATTTTTACAGTATTGTATTCTACAGCTCAAACTGCAGAAGGCCTCATTTTCAGATCTGGAATATGAATGTAGTTTCATCTGTTGGTTAGAGAGTGTGTGCATGAGAATGTTTCATTACTGGGTGTTTGTGGGTAATGTGCTTTTGTGTCTTGAGGCGTGAATAGTGTGTGTGTGTGTGTGTGTGTGTGTGTGTGTGTGTGTGTGTGTGTGTGTGTGTGTGTGTGTGTGTTTCTGTGAATCGGGTGGGGCTGAAGGGACTTCCACAGTTTAACTTCATCTTTATGAGAAACAGTTTTACTGTGAAAAAGTACAGAATCAGTGAATGCTAATGTTTGACAAATAAAACTTACTGTATGTGAGATGTTAATATATGTGTATGTGAAATATAAGATTGATGTTCAGCTGCATATGCATCTCTATATTTCCATGATTTGCATATTAATGCTGTGATCTTGCGGATAAGCAAGTTTCAGTAGAAGTTATTTCCAGCTCTATTCTTATTATCACACATAGTTCCATGTATCTTCTTTTGTAAAGAACATTTCTTGTTGGTCTGTCAATGTCAAGGACAAAAACAAGTGAATACATTTTCAAATAAAAGCATTGTAAATGTAATACTGTCATCCAAATTTAGGGAATTTCTAACTATAAGTAAAAAATTCGTCTTAAAAAAATAATGCCTTTTTAAAAACAACAACAACAACAACAAAACAGTGATGCTTTTCCAGTAGCAAACTTCTTTCATCCCCTATAGTGTAGCATGACTGTACCAGTGATGAATAGTGTAGCACGACAGTCTTTGTGTCATGTGACTGATCGCTCTATAATAAAATATCTCCCTTTTTTTTTTTTTTTTTACCTTTATTTAACCAGGTTAATCGGTTGAGAACAGGTTCTCATTTGCAACCGCGACCTGGCCAAGATAAGGCGCAGGGTACAAGGCGACATGAAATTACACATGACATACCAACATTCAACTACACAGTCATAAATATAGAAGACATTCAGATTCAGTTAAAAAGTATTAAACATTGTATAAAAATAAAAATTGAAAAACTTGATAAAAAGTTGTAAAATGGCAGTGTAAGAGAAATGGCAGTAGGATAATAGTATAGTCCAACATGGATAAATTGATAATGTGCAAATAAATGCAATGACAGCCATTTAGCTGTATGTGCAAACATACATAAGTCTTTGTTCACAAAGAGCATCAACATGTACAGTGATACGTCAGTAAATTTGAGAGTAAAACTTTAAAAGTAGTGATCGAAACAGTGGATTCTAATTTAAGAGACTTTTGTAAAGTGTTCCAATCATTTGCAGCAGAAAATTTAAAAGAAGAGCGGCCGAAAGATGTGCGGGCTTTTGTAGGGTCTAGAGAGATATATTTACTCGAACGCAAGTTAAATACAGGCACTGATATGGTTATTAAAGTACTTGGGTAAGATGGTGTTTTGCCTAGTATGGGCTTGTAAATTAACTGATACCAGTGATTTAGGCGCCGGTTGTGTAACGAAGGCCATCCAACTAGTGAGTAAAGAGTGCAGTGGTGGGTGTTATATGGGGCTTTAGTAATAAAGCGAATAGCACTGTGGTAAACAACGTCCAATTTCTTGAGTAAAGAATTAGAAGCAGTTCTGTAGACAACATCACTAAAGTCAAGCATTGGGATGATGGTCATTTTCACAAGGGCCTGTTTTGCAGGAAGAGTAAATGAAGCTTTATTTCGAAATAGAAACCCGATCCTGGACTTGACCTTTGACTGGAGATGGTTTATGTGGGTTTGAAAGGAAAGCGAGGGGTCTAGCCAGACCCCTAGGTATTTATATTTCTCCACATATTCCAGCTTAGACCCATTCAAGGTGGTGATGTTTATTGGGCACGAAGATACAGAATGAGTCCGATTAAAAATCATGCATTTTGTTTTACTAGAGTTAAGAGACAATTGAAGATCACAGAAGGCTAATTGAATGTCTTCAAAACTCTTTTGAAGTTTTTCTAAAACGTTTTCCAATGTTGAGCCTGAAGTGTACAGAACGGTGTCGTCTGCGTAGAGATGAATACGAGAGTTGCCCGCAGCACGAGCGACATCATTAATATAAACAGAGAATAACATCGGGCCAAGAATCGAGCCTTGGGGCACCCCCATAGTTATAGCCAGAGGCTCAGACAGCCGGCCCTCAGACTTAACACACGGAAATCTGTCAGTGAAATAATTAGAAAACCAGGAAAGGCACGTGTTTGAGAGACCCAGGGCCTTGAGTTTTCCAATAAGAACACTGTGATTGACAGAATCGAAAGCTTTGGCCAAGTCAATAAAAACAGCAGCACAGTGTTGTTTTTGGTCGAGAGCTGTTATAACATCGTTTAGGACCTTTAGTGTTGCTGAGGTGCACCCATGACCAGCTCTGAAGCCAGATTGCATATCAGAGAGGAAATGATGTGACTCAAGATGACCTATTATCTGTTTGTTGACTTGACTCTCAAAAACTTTTGAAAGGCAGGGCAGGACGGAGATGGGTCGGTAACAGTTTGGGTCTGTAGTGTCCCCCCCCTTTGAATAGGGGGAGAACTGCAGCAACTTTCCAGTCTTTCGGTATCTCTGATGAAACACGTGAGAGATTAAAAAGGCTGGTAATGGGTGAGGCAATAATTGCAGCTGACATCTTCAAAAAGAAGGGGTCCAGATTGTCAAGTCCAGCTGATTTATATGGGTTGAGGTTTTGTAGCTCTCTCAAGACATCTTCAGTTTGAATTTCAGCAAAAGAGAATTGTGGGTGGTTAGAGCCAGGTGCTAACGTAGGTGCTGTATAGTTGGGCCGGGTAGATGCAGCCAGATGGAATGCATGGCCAGCCGTAGTGAAGTGCTTATTGAATCCCTCTATTATAGTGGACTTGTTGGTGGTGATGATGTCTCCTAGCTTTAAAGCCGTGGGCAGTTGGGCGGAGGTGTTCTTGTTCTCCATTAATTTGACTGTGTCCCAAAACTTTTTAGAATTGGTACTGCAAGAAGCAAATTTATGTTTATAGAAGCTAGCCTTAGCTTCCCTCACTGCCTGTGTGTACCAGTTTCTGATTTCCTTAAAAAAGCTGCATATCATGGGGATTAATTGAGGCAAGTGCAGTCCGCCATAAAATGTTTTTGTGCTTGCTGAGGGCGGTCAATTCCGGAGTAAACCAAGGACTATATCTGTTTTTAATTCTGAACTTTTTAAAAGGAGCATGCTTATTCAGGATAGAGAACCAGGAACGCAAAAGAACCAGGCATCTTCCACATATGGTATCAGGTCAGTGTCCTTCCAGGATACCTGGGCAAGATCTATTAAAAAGGCTTGTTCGCTGAAGTGCTTTAGAGAGCGTTTGATAGTGATGAGGGGAGGTCTTTTAACTGCAGACCCATTACGAACACATGCGATGAGACAGTGATCACTTAGATCCTGACTGAAGACCGCGGAGTATATTTTGAAGGCATATTAGTCAGAGCTATATCAATTAAAGTGCTTTTGTTTGCAGATTTTAAATTGTATCTAGTGGGTTCATTAATCATTTGTGTAAGGTTGAGTGCATCCAGCTTAGACTGTATATTTTTTGAGACGTTTAACATGTCCAAGTTTAAATCTCCTAATAGTAAGAACTCAGAAGATAAGTATGGGGCAATCAATTCGCATAATGTATCTATAGCACAACTGGGAGCTGAAGGAGGTCTATAACAAACAGCTACTGTAAGTGACTTATCTTTGGAAAAGTGGATTTTTAAAATTAAGATCTCAAACATTTTGGGGGCAGACCTAGATAGAACAATGGAGCATTGTAGATTATCTCTGCAATAGAATCCAACTCCGCCCCCTTTTGCAGATCTGTCTTGACGGAAGATATTGTAGTTTGGGATAGATATTTCGGAATTTTTTTTGTATTTCTTAAGCCAAGATTCAGACACAGCTAGAATGTCAGGATTAGCTGAGTGTGTCAGTGCAGTGATTAAGTCAATTTTAGGGAGGAGACTTCTAATGTTAATGTGCATGAAACCTAAGCTTTTACGATTACAGAAGTCATCAAATGAAAATATATGAGGCGTTAAACAGGGCCAGGATTTAACTGGACGTCACCTGAGGAAAATAGAAGGAGGAGGATAAGAGCCCGGCTGATGGCTATGAAAACTGGCCGTTTAGTGCATTTAGGAAAATAAAATAAAGGAATAGGATTATGAACATAGTACAATGAATACAGAGATTTGGGAACGAACAATGATATCACTGCCTGGATATGAAAAGGAGGTGAACCTAAACATTGTGTACCAATAAAGGCAATTGTATCTCTAGAAGAACCAGTTAAATCAGATGAGGTTATAGAGAAGAGGGGAATTGAAAGAACAGATGATCCTGGTACATGATGAATGGAAGATTTACAATGGAATAGTGCAATGGTAAAGATCAAAAGCAATAATGAACGAGACATACTGGTATTGTAGGCAGCAGAAAACAGTCAACCGAACCAGCGCGATCACCGGCCAAGCGTCGCGCATCTTTAAATATCATCAATGGAAAAAGTAGATTTTTTTGCCTGCAAAATGATTTAAATGCAACGAAGGGTGTGAGCATGAGGAGCCTCTGATCCAGTAATGTGTGTCTCAGCTGTTACGACCCGTGTAATAAGGACGAGCTTGACGTGAAACCCCACCCGACAGATCACCAATGACACAATACTAAGTTCCACAAAAACTATAATGTATTTAAGGTGGAAAAAGTAATTAAATTAAGGAGCAATGGCTTCAGGACGCCCCAAGGCCAAAATAATAGACTAAATAGACTTATAAATAAAACATGTATAAATTTACCAAAATTACTAAGAAACTTCCCTAACTCCCTATAAATAAACAAATCACAAAAAAAAGTCCAAATAAATGTCAGGACACCCCTACACTCCTAAAACATAAGAAAGATCCTAATTAAATCATCACAAACAAACGAACATGATCAACAGAAGGTTTTGGGATCTGGAATCCGGAGCTCCTCACGCCAGAATGAGCTCCACATCTTCAGTTAGCGACTCAGTAGATCCACCAATCAGGCTCCTCCGACCGACGGCAGCCAATCCCTGCACACATACAAAACAACAACCCACACGAAACCGAGGATCGTCTCAGCATACGGTCAAGTACACAGTAACGTCAAGGGCTTTAAAGCTAAAGGCTGCAGTTTCCTTCTGTGTGAAATCTGTTCTGGTTTAAATTTGTATGAAACTCTCATGTTCCACCTCTGGAGGTGGAATATCAGGATAAAAACCCCTACAGCTGTGTGCTGAACAATCCCATCAGCAACCAGACCACACATCTGGACATCAAATGTTTAAATGGGATGCATTAAAGAATAACATGAAATATCCAAGAATATTCACAGTTTTAGCCTCAGATGGAGAGAGACAGAGGGGAGTCACATTAATATGTGAACTCGTGAAACCGCACATATTAGATTAGATACCACACTGAGCAGAAAACAGAAAAAACAAATAGCATGTCTAGCCCAGAAATAGACAGGCTACATTTGTCAGAGTAGAAGTAGGCCTATACTAAATGTCTGGTCTGAATAGAACATTTGAATATGAGTATAACTATAAGTATATGATTTTAAACGATGCAATAGATAAAAAGCATAAATGTATCAATACAAGAATAATGTTTGAAAGGATTAATCATAGAAATAACCTTAAAGAATAATCATAATAATCATACGCATATTTTTTCCCCCTTTTTTTTATCCACCATGTTTAACAAGATTTAATTTTTAATATGAATGAGTATGAATGAATAATTTGTACTTTTTAGTTGCATATGTTTGGTTCTTTGTTCATCCTCAAACTTTTTATTATTATTTTATTTTCACAAGAGTTAACTGTAAACTGCAAACATTAAACGTGGCTGAAATTAATTGTCTTTAACTGGAAGTGTTCTGTTAACTCTGCTAAACTAACACTAAAGCTAAAACTGAAACTAAATATATAAAAAACTAAATAGAAATGTTTTCACAAAATAAAAAATAAAACTAACAAAACCATTAATGAACTTCAGTTGCAATAAATAAAAATGATTACCTTGTGTAACTGATAAACTGTTCCTATGTTTGTTCTTCAGGAGTGTTTGTTGATTCAGAAGCAGTGAAGTCAGTGTCAGTGATGGAGGGAGATTCAGTCACTCTAGAATCTGCTGTTACTGAAATACAGAGAGATGATACGATAACATGGAGGTTTGGACATCAAAAGACTGAAATAGCTAAAATCGATAAAGACATAGAAATGTTCTCCACATATGATGGTCCTGATGGGAGATTCAGAGACAGACTGAAGCTGGATCATCAGACTGGATCTCTGACCATCACAAACACCAGAACCACAGACTCTGGAGAATATGAAGTGAAGATCAGAGGAAAGAGAGTGACCACATACAGATTTACTGTCACTGTCTACGGTGAGTAGAGAATTACAGCTCACTCTATTATATATTACGCTTTTTTTTTTTTTGTCATAATTATCCCTAATACTGTAAACTTGAAATAATTTGTAATAAAATTATATTATATTAATCCAAAGACATTGAAAACTGACCATGAGAAAAGCCTCTAACTTCTGTAGTGTCATGAATAATGTTGTCCCTGTCATATGAATATGTGAATATGTCATGCAAGCAATGTCCAGATGCAGATATGAAACATCTCCACGCAAAAGCTTTTTATTTTTGCACTGAGAGTACGTTTATATGACAATGATGTACTGAAGACGAAAAAGTTTTTGCAACTAAATCTGGTTCTCTACTGGTTCTCTACTACCTCCACGTTAGTATTTTTCACGCTGCACTTAACCCAGGTTAACCCAGGTCTAAACCCCAGGTTTAGCACCGCATTGTACCCGGGGTTATGAAAGAGCCGCTGTTAACCCGGGTCCAAACGTGTGCAGTGTGTGTTAGGATGTTACGGCTAGATACTCGCAAACGACAACCAATCACGTGCTTCATATTCACGAGTTTTGGGCACTCATGGAAACACAGCGAGGACAAGAGACGGTTTCATTCTTACCTTTATAGTCTTACCCTAGCGCCCTCTATTGGCCAGCCGCCCCTGGCTCCCCTGGCTCCACATCTTCGGTTAGCGCCTCAGTAGATCCGCCAATCAGGCTCCTCCGACGGCAGCCAATCCCTGCACACATATACAAAACAACAACCCACACGAAACCGAGGATCGTCTCAGCATACGGTCAAGTACACAGTAACGTCAAGGGCTTTAAAGCTAAAGGCTGCAGTTTCCTTCTGTGTGAAATCTGTTCTGGTTTAAATTTGTATGAAACTCTCATGTTCCACCTCTGGAGGTGGAATATCAGGATAAAAACACCTACAGCTGTGTGCTGAACAATCCCATCAGCAACCAGACCACACATCTGGACATCAACACACTCCGTCACACATGTGCAGGTACCACAGCATTGATGATATATGTGTGTGTTTACTGACCTGATCTCTGTCTTCTGTTGTAGATCAGACTGATGCATTCACTTCTTTCTTTATCATTACTGAGCCTACTTCACACCAAGAGTCTACTTCACAACCAGAGTCTACTTCACACCCACACTCAACTCAACTCTGCCACTGTCACACATGTGCAGGTACGACAGCAATGCTGATATTATTCACATTCATTCACTAATGTGTTGATTTTATTGAGACTTATAACTTAAGATGCCAGACATGATGAATGAGCTTCTGTCATCTCATGTTTTTAAAACTGTTTTTAATTTTTTATTTCTTGTGTGAAGCAGAAAATTAGATATTTTTATATTCATGAAAGACTAAAGTCAACTTGTTGAAAATCTTAATTTAATTTATCATTTGTTTCATTACTATCTCCAGAAGGCCACGCCCCCTATTGTGATTCAGTTGAAGCTGTGCTGCGATTGGTCGTCACTGCGCTGATGGGCGTGGCTTCTGCACTTGCTGTTGTTCTTCTGGTCAATGACGTCAGAGCTTCAGGCAAAACGGAGAAAACACAAGAGATATAAAAACTGTGACATATATTGTATTTTTAATCGTAAAGATGAAAATATGTGTGGTCTAATTGTTTAGTGATGGTAAAACAAAGCTTTGCTTTCCTATTCTCTCCATCTGAGGCTAAAACTATGAATATACTTGAATATTTCATGTTATTCTTTAATGCATCCCATTTAAACATTTTTGTGTTAATTACATTGTTTTATTTTTTTTCTTAATGTATGTTATGTTGCTATTTTAATTTTCTTTCTTAAATGTATGCAGCAACTCCACAAATACAAATGTAAAAATATTTGTCACACCAATAAATCACTGTAGAGTTTAAGAGAATATTACCTACTGAACTGATGTACAGCTATGATCATAAATATGCTTATATTATTACTGAAGGGGAGTCATAATAAGAATAAACCATGAATTCAGATTCAGATTGAATGATGGTTGAATGAAAACACATTTAAAGCATTAAGCAGTTTATTTTTTTTATTTTTATTTTTCTCACACAAAAAAGAAGAAGAAAAAAAAGAACATATTTGTAAAAATACTTGACATAATTTTTCAATATTTACATAGTATAATATTAGTAAATGTATCTCTCTCACACGTGTCCCACATTGTCCTGCAAAATCACATCAACACTGGTAACAGAGCGATAACCAGCCGCTGTTCTTCTGGTCAATGATGATCAATAACAGCAGATAACACTGAATTTGTCCAGTTATTTTGAATCTGTTTTATTTTGTCTACTGTAAGTCTATTAGTCTACTATAAGACTATCCTGGAAAGATTTAGAAATCTACATTAATGATATTCATATTCATGATAGAAATGTGTGCATTTGATGAGCTTTATGTATTTTTCTCTCTCTTTCTGGCAGCTGATGTAAATAATGTGATTATGTTATCTTGTGGCATTGAATAAAAAAAAACATCCATCAGATTTCATACATATTGTGAGTTTTAATCTATAATAGTGATTTACATGTATCATTTTAGATGTTTTTCTCCAAAGTGACTGTATTGTGTATGTTGGGTCCATCTGGTGGACAAAACTAGAATTTATCAATATTTCATTTAATTTCCATCCATTTTTTATTTCTTTGTCAGTTACACAGTTTCTTATTTTACATTTCATTGGTTTGCACATTGTAACAATTCATAATGTAATAACTGCACATAATGTAGAATCTACACATAATGTAATAAGTATTACATTATTATTGTAATAAAATGCTCATATTGTAATAATTTTCTCAAAATGTAATAAAATCTTGAGCTCATAATGTAATAACAATGATTAGCTTTATGAGAAATGTATTACATTATAAACTTACCAAAAATATTGTCATATTGTCATAATTGTAAGGGGCGTTTTAATCATAAAAACATTGGTCTTCCCTATTTGGACTTATTCTTAAACTACCTACGAAATGCACCAGATTTAAATATTCATGCAATCATTATTATTATTATTGATGTTGATATTATTATTATCATGGTACATTACTTACATATATTTTTTTAATTCGACACAAAAAGTGGACACTAACAACACTGTTGTACAAAGTATGTTGTAAAAAAGAACTCAATTTCAATATAGAAAAAGAAAAAAAATCTTTAAAAAAATGTCCAAAACTTAAAAAAATAATGCTTATAAAATCACTAAATAAATAACACTGGAAAGTTAAAGCAGCCACATCTATGGTTTAAGACCCATAGTAACTCAATGCATCATGTCAAAACATTTTCCATGAGGTGGATGAGATTGAAAGCTGGTAAATCCCACGGGAGGAAATTCAACTTCCGATCATTTAACTAATGTCTCGAAAGGTGGAAGTCAAGTCAAGTCAAGTCAAGTTTATTTGTATAGCGCTTTTCACAATACAGATTGTATCAAAGCAGCTTCACAGGAAGTGTATCAGCCTTTCACAACAAAGGCAAAAAGACTGCCTGGCAAACCTGGGACATTTTCCCTGAGGCCTCTCTCATCTTCAGCAAACTAAATCAATACCCTCCTGTTCTGACTGATAGTGACCTGGAGATCCTTGAGAAGTTTGTGGTCCTGCTGTATGATCGATCAAGCACAGCTGTTAGTGTAGATGAGGCTAGACTTGACATGTTTGCCTGAAAGCAGAGGCCATATGAAGCCATTCCTCCAACAAGAGCAGCTCTGCTTCAACACACTAAACGTGCTGCATATCAGGCGGGCTGCATATGGGCTCAAGCAACCCAGTGTCAGCCAGAAGCAGAGAGTCCTGCTGACTGGGGATGGAAAAAGCTTGGTGAACAATGGGGGGGTCTCCATACTGTATTTTTGAGTGGCACATATCTTTTCCAAAATAGTGGCCCTTAGAGAGTATCTGTGCCAAATTTCATGCTTGTATACAAAGTGAACGATTTCTTTTACTAATCTGCTTCACTATTATTCATAAAGTGAGTTCCAGACAGCTTATACTGCACTAGAGCGCCATCTAGTGTCCATTACCAGGAATTACCCTTCCCAAGATTGACTTCACCATCCAATAATACACTCGATTTATGCATTTTGATAAACAGCCGTTTTGAGTGAATCGGATCTGTTTAATGGTGTTTATTATTATAGCACATAAAAATATCTTTTTGGCGCAGATTTGCAAATCACTGATGCTTACCAACAATTTCCAATGGTTCTTTACATGAAAATGTTCATTAGGGTGTAGGCCTACGATGTGTACAAAAATATTAATTTCTTCATTTTTTCCCCACTTTATTCTCTACTGGTGTCTATTTTGTAGTTTTGTCAGTTAAAGTTTTCTTTATGTCTTTATGGTTCTTAATTTTGGACTGTTTTAATTGTACGCAGCAATGCTGCAAATGCTTTGGTAATATAAATCTAAAAATGTCTTGCCAATAGTCAAGTCAAGTCAAGTCAAGTTTATTTGTATAGCGCTTTTCACAATACAGATTGTATCAAAGCAGCTTCACAGTATTAAATTAAAATAATACAACAAAGTTTGTTTCAAGAGGAATTTATTGATTGATCAAATTAAATTAAATATCCCCAAAATATCCCCAACTGAGCAAGCCAAAGGCAACAGTGGCAAGGAACCGAAAAACTCCATCAAGTGACCTAATGGTGTCCTAAAACTCCATCAGGTGACCTAATGGTGTCCTAAAACTCCATCAGGTGACCTAATGGAGAAAAAAAAAACCTTGGGAGAACCCAGGCTCAGTCGGGGGCCAGTTCTCCTCTGGCATTTATGAGCTAGAGGCCGGATTGTAGTTTGAACTGTAGGATTATATGAATGCCTGGCTGAAGAGATGCGACTTTAATCTAGTTTTAAACTGGGAGAGCGAGTCTGAGCAACGAACAGTATCAGGAAGACTATTCCAGAGTTTTGGAGCCAAATGTGAAAATGCTCTCCCTCCTTTGGTGGTTCTGGATATCCTAGGTATGACCAAAAGCCTTGAATTTAGTGATCTTAAAGAGCGCGATGGATTATAGGGCGATAGAAGATCCGTTAAATAGACTGGAGCTAAGCCGTTTGGGGCTTTATAAGTCAGTAGCAATACCTTGTAATTAATACGGAACTTTATAGGTAACCAATGCAGTGATGATAAAATCGGTGTTATATGATCATATTTTCTTGATCTCGTAAGAACTCTAGCGGCTGCATTTTGGACTAACTGTAGCTTGTTTATTGAGGATGCAGGACAACCAGCTAATAAAGCATTACAGTAATCCAGTCTCGAGGTCATGAATGCATGAACTAACTTTTCTGCATCAGAAACTGATAGCATATTACGTAGCTTAGCAATGTTTCTAAGGTGGAAAAAGGCTGTTTTTGTAACATATGAAATATGATTTTCAAAAGACAGGTTGCAATCGAGTATAACACCCAGGTCTTTTACTGTAGAGGATAAAGTAACAGGACATCCTATGATGTTAAAGTTGTATTGTGCGAGGTTTTGTGGGCGGTTTTTTGAACTGATAAGTATTACCTCTGTCTTGTCTGGATTTAATAAAAGAAAATTACGCGTCATCCAATCTTTTATATCTTTAACACACTCTGTCAATTTGGAAAATTTCGCGTTTTCATCCGGCCGTGATGAAATATATATTTGAGTGTCATCAGCATAACAATGGAAACTAATTCCATGTTTCCTTATAATATTTCCAAGTGGCATCATATATATTGAAAATAACAGAGGGCCTAATACAGATCCCTGCGGCACTCCATAGTTTACTGGAGTTATGATCGATTTTTCTCCATTTAAATAGACTAAATGGTAGCGGTCAGATAGGTATGATTTGAACCAGCTTAGTGCTTGTCCTTGAACACCAGTATAATTTTGTAGTCGATCTAAGAGTAATGTATGATCTATAGTATCGAACGCAGCACTAAGATCAAGTAAAACTAGTATTGAGATACAGCCTTGGTCAGAAGCTAAAAGTAAATCATTTGTGATTTTAACGAGCGCAGTTTCAGTGCTATGATGCGGTCTGAATCCAGACTGAAACTTTTCATAGATATCATTTTGTTGCATAAATGGAAGATTTGAAATGGGTCTATAATTTGCTAGATTATTATGATCTAATTGTGTTTTCTTAATGAGAGGTTTTATAACTGCCAGTTTAAATGTTCTTGGAACATGACCTAAAGATAAAGACGAGATAATAATATTGAGGAGAGGCTCTTCCACTACAGGTAACACTTCTTTCAGTAGTTTAGTTGGTATAGGATCTAATAAACATGTTATTGTTTTAGATGAAGTGATAAGTTTATTTAACTCTTTTTGTTCTATAGTTGTAAAGCACTGTAATTGTTCTTGCGGGGTGATAATTGAAGCTGAATTATAAGGCGCG
This sequence comes from Leuciscus idus, assembly GCA_021554675.1. Taxonomy (NCBI): domain Eukaryota; kingdom Metazoa; phylum Chordata; class Actinopteri; order Cypriniformes; family Leuciscidae; genus Leuciscus; species Leuciscus idus. Next base: position 10,256,344 of record CM038625.1, on the reverse strand, counting down.
ATTGAAGATTGAACGTTTACAATTGTGGTTCTGATGCTTTCTATTTTCTCAGTGAAGAAGTTCATGAAATCATTACTACTGAACTGTAACGGGATATTTTGTTCGGGTGACGTCTGTTTATTTGTTAGTCTAGCCACGGTGTTAAATAAAAACCTTGGATTGTTTTGGTTGTTTTCCATTAGTTTGCGGAGGTGCTCAGCCCTGGCTGCTTTTAGGGCCTTTTTATAACGTGACATACTGTCTTTCCACGCGATTCTAAAGACCTCTAAATTAGTTTGTTTCCATTTACGCTCTAAAATACGGGTTTCTCTCTTTAAAACATGCGTAGTATTGTTATACCATGGTGCTTTATTTTTCTCTCTGACCTTTTTTAATTTAATAGGTGCAACCACATCCAATGTTCTAGAGAGAATGGTGCTCATAGTGCTAGTTAGTTCTTCTAGTTCATCTGTTTGTTTGGGTTCAGGCGGCAGCTGAGACAGATTAGATAAGCAATTTGAGAAATTATCTATGGTGGATGGAAGGATTGTTCTGCCTGGTTGATAACGCGACGCCGCATGACATATTACAGCAGTACATAATATGCAAGTTACCATGTAGTGATCAGTGACTTCATCACTTTGTGGAATGATATCTATATCGGTTGGATCGGTTCCATGTGATATAATTAAATCGAGTGTATGATTAAGACGATGTGTTGGTCCGGTGACGTTTTGCTTGACCCCAAATTAATTTAATAAATCTGTAAACGCAACTCCTAACGCATCATTTGGATTATCTACGTGTATGTTAAAATCTCCAACAATTAATGCTTTATCGACATTGACTAATAGGTCTGAGAGAAAATCTGCAAACTCTTTTAGGAAATCAGCGTAAGGCCCTGGCGGTCTATATACGGTAGCCAAGGCTAGAGATAATAGGGATGTTTTTCTAACATCTAAGAGCGTAACATTTAGTACAAGTACTTCAAATGAAATAAACTTATAACCCGTTTTCTGAGTAACATTTAGAATATCTCTATAAATGGTTGCAACACCTCCGCCACGACCAATCAGACGGGGCTCATGCTTATAACAGTATCCAGGAGGAGTAGACTCATTAATACCGAAATAATAATTTGGTTTAAGCCAGGTTTCAGTAAGGCAAAGTACATCGAAGCTATTATCTGTGACTATTTCATTTACAATAACTGCCTTAGGTGTGAGTGATCTAATGTTTAGAAGACCTAGCTTTAGAAATAGTTTTTGTTTACTAATAGCAACATTATCTGTTTTAATAACAATTAGATTTTTCCTAGATCCTGCATTAGATTTATTATTCGATCTCACTAAACAAGGAATAGACACGGTTTCTATGCAATGTTCTACACTAGTATTTAGATCAGTTGAATTGGTGCAGCAGAGACTATGATTTGGACTTTTGGTTACTAGTCACTAGTTACTAGTTTTGGTTACTTTAGAGGGTAGGGCCAGCTTAGCGCGCCGTCCAGCGGAGGGCGGACATAAGTGGGCCGCTATCACCTCTTCGACCGGCGGCAGCGAAAGGTATCCCCTGTTCTTGGCATCGTCAACTGCAGAGAATGCCAAAGAAACAGCAGGACGCACTCTAGCTGAATAGGGGGCGTTCCAAGACTTAGCGACTTCTTCGTGTAGCTCAGGAAGAAAGGGCGCTGGTCTGGACGCAGGCGAAGCGCGCTCCCCAGGCAGGAAAAAGCCATCCAGCCGGTTGTGAGCGGGCTGCTCGGGCGAAGACCACTCGAGGCCGAGGCTCGCCGCTTGGGGACGCTCTCTTGCCTGACGATGTGCGGGCAGGGGGCGCGGGGTCCTCAGAGCCCGCCCAATCCTCACTGCCTGACGCCAGGATAGAGCAGGAATCATCCTCTCCCAGCAGGGCTTCCTCGTCAGCGATGTCGACGGAAGCGGCGGCAGACAGCGGCCGCTGTCCGTCAGGAAGAGAGGCTGACGAAGCCGGAGAAGCAAGCGGGCGAACCGGCGAGCTTTGGCGGCTGGGGGAAGGTTCCGGGGCCCGCTGGGCACGGCGCTTTTTACGGCGCGACACCGCGGCGGGCGGGGGAGCAGTCTCAGTGAAGAAGGCCAGGCGAGTCCTCAGAGTCGCCATAGTCATCAGCTCGCAGTGAGGGCAGCCGCCGTCAGCGAGCGCGAGAACTGCATGTTCCTCACCCAGGCAGGAAACGCAAACCACGTGGCGGTCCCCGTCGCTGAGTGTGGCTCTGCACGAGCCGCAGGAAGGCATCTTGAAAAAGACGCTAGCTCTTTTAGAATGTGTGTCGCGGCGGCGACACACACACACACACACACACAGAGAGTACAGAGTAGTGAAAAGGATATAAGCGCCGGAAAGCGCAGCAGGAAGGCAGGAAGGCGGCGCGGCCAGCGACTTCAGTGACTCGTCCCGCTGAAGGTGCTCTCTCTCAGACGGCGCGGCTTCTTCTCCAGCTCCAGCGATGCGTGTGCTTCGCTTGAAGGATGAAAAATCAGATAATAGCTGCCTGCGAGCGGTATTTATAGGCCTAGACCACGCCCGTTTCGGCGGGACGTGACGCAGCGGGCGCAAAGCACCCTGATTGGGTCTGGCATCACGCCAGGCCTCGCTCGATAGGCTGCTGCAGTTGCCGCAGAGCAGCCAATAGGTGCGCGAGCTGCCTCGCCTATGTCTGCATGCTGCCGCAACGCGTTTTGCATTATTACAAAATTAAGGATAATTTTTGGCTTCAATATCTCGCGGAAAAAGGATTTTCCCCTAGCGTAAGATATCTTACGCAGTACGAGAGACCTCTCGTAAGAGAACTCTTCATCATCATGTTCATTGGTGTGTTCAGTGGTGAATGTGAGTCATGTGACTCTCTCCTGGTTCAAAGGAATCAGTGTATTGTCCAGCATCAGTGCGTCTGATCTCAGCATCAGTCTCTCTCTACCTCTGGAGGTGGAATATCAGGATAAAAACACCTACAGCTGTGTGCTGAACAATCCCATCAGCAACCAGACCACACATCTGGACATCAACACACTCTGTCACACATGTGCAGGTACAACAGCACTGATGATATATGTGTGTGTTTACTGACCTGATCTCTGTCTTCTGTTGTAGATCAGACTGATGCATTCACTTCTTTCTTTATCATTACTGAGTCTACTTCACAACCAGAGCCTACTTCACAACCAGAGCCTACTTCACAACCAGAGCTTACTTCACTACCGGACTCAACTGAACTCTGCCACTGTCACACATATGCAGGTATGACAGCACTGCTCATATTATTCACATTCATTCACTAATGTGTGGATTTTATCGAGACTTATAACTTAAGATGCCAGACATGATGAATGAGCTTCTGTCATCTCATGTTTTTAAAATGGTTTTTAATTTTTATTTCTTGTGTGAAGCAGAAAATTAGATATTTTTAAATTCATAAAAGACTAAAGTCAACTTGTTGAAAATCTTAATTTAATTTATCATTTGCTTCATTAGTTTCGCCAGAAGGCCACGCCCCCTTTTGTGATTCATTTGAAGCTGTGCTGCGATTGGTCGTCACTGCGCTGATGGGCGTGGCTTCTGCAGCCGCTGCTGTTCTTCTGGTCAATGACATCAGAGCTTCAAGAGGTAAAACGGAGAAAACAGAAGAGATATAGAAAAATTGTGGCATATATTGTATTTTTAATGGTAAAGATGAAAATATGTGTGGTCTAATTGTTTAGTGATGGTAAAACAAAGCTTTGCTTTCCTATTCTCTCCATCTGAGGCTAAAACTGTGAATATTCTTGAATATTTCATGTTATTCTTTAATGCATCCCATTTAAACATTTTTGTGTTAATTACATTGTTTTATTTTTTTTCTTAATGTATGTTATGATGCTATTTTAATTTTCTTTCTTAAATGTATGCAGCAACTCCACAAATACAAATGTAAAAATATTCGTCACACCAATAAATCACTGTAGAGTTTAAGAGAATATTACCTACCGAACTGATATACAGCTATGATCATAAATATGTCTATATTATAACTGAAGGGGAGTCATAATAAGAATAAACTATGAATTCAGATTCAGATTGAACGACGGTTGAATGAAAACACATTTAAAGCATTAAGCAGTTTATCTATTTTTTTCTCCATAAGGATTTCACTAAAATAGTTATAAGCCATTAACCAAACCACCAACCATCATGAATCACAGCAGTGCAGGTTTGGTCTAAAAGCAACAAAAAAAAAAAAAAAAAAAAAAAATATATATATATATATATATATATATATATAATATTAGTAAATGTATCTCTCTCACACGTGTCCCACATTGTCCTGCAAAATCACATCAACACTGGTAACAGAGCGATAACCAGCCGCTGTTCTTCTGGTCAATGATGATCAATAACAGCAGATAACACTGAATTTGTCCAGTTATTTTGAATCTGTTTTATTTTGTCTACTGTAAGTCTATTAGTCTATTATAAGACTATCCTGGAAAGATTTAGAAATCTGCATTAATGATATTCATATTCATGATAGAAATGTGTACATTTGATGAGCTTTATGTATTTTTCTCTCTCTTTCTGGCAGCTGATGTAAATAATGTGATTATGTTATCTTGTGGCATTGAATAAAAATAAAAAAACATCCATCAGATTTCATACATATTGTGATTTTTAATCTATAATAGTGATTTACATGTATCATTTTAGATGCTTTTCTCCAAAGTGACTGTATTGTGTATGTTGGGTCCATCTGGTGGACAAAACTAGAATTTATCAATATTTCATTTAATTGCCATCCATTTTATATTTCTTTGCCAGTTACACAGTTTCTTATTTTACATTTCATTGGTTTGCACATTGTAACAATTCATAATGTAATAACTGCACATAATGTAGAATCTACACATAATGTAATAAGTATTACATTATTATTGTAATAAAATGCTCATATTGTAATAATTTTCTCAAAATGTAATAAAATCTTGAGCTCATAATGTAATAACAATTATTAGCTTTATGAGAAATGTATTACATTATAAACTTACCAAAAATATTGTCATATTGTCATAATTGTAAGGGGCGTTTTAATCATAAAAACATTGGTCTTCCCTTACAGTATATTTGGACTTATTCTTAAACTACCTACGAAATGCACCAGATTTAAATATTCATGCAATCATTACTATTATCATTATTATTATTATTGATGTTGATATTATTATTATCATGGTACATTACTTATATATATATTTTTTAATTCGACACAAAAAGTGTACACTAACAACACTGTATACAAAGTATAGCTTATGCTGTAAAAAATAACTCACAGTTTCAATATAGCAAAATAAAAAAAAAATCTTTAAAAAAAACAGTCCAAAACTTAAAAAAAATAATGCTTATAAAATCACTAAATAAATAACACTGGAACAGTTAAAGCAGCCACATCTGTGGTTTAAGACCCATAGTAACTCAATGCATCATGTCAAAACGTTTTCCATGAGGTGGATGAGATTGAAAGCTGGTAAATCCCACGGGAGGAAATTCAACTTCCGATCATTTAACTAATGTCTCGAAAGGTGGAAGTGAAACTGTATCAGCCTTTCACAACAAAGACAAAAAGACTGCCTGGCAAACCTGGGACATTTTCCCTGAGGCCTCTCTCATCTTCAGCAAACTAAATCAATACCCTCCTGTTCTGACTGATAGTGACCTGGAGATCCTTGAGAAGTTTGTGGTCCTGCTGTATGATCGATCAAGCACAGCTGTTAGTGTAGATGAGGCTAGACTTGACATGTTTGCCTGAAAGCAGAGGCCATATGAAGCCATTCCTCCAACAAGAGCAGCTCTGCTTCAACACACTAAACGTGCTGCATATCAGGCGGGCTGCATATGGGCTCAAGCAACCCAGTGTCAGCCAGAAGCAGAGAGTCCTGCTGACTGGGGATGGAAAAAGCTTGGTGAACAATGGAGGGTCTTCTGGACAGCAAATGCACCAGTTGCACAAAGTTGTGAACAACTAGCCAAGTGTGGCTGCAAATCAGAGTGCCGTGGAAGATGCAAATGTTTTAGATTTTAGGGCCGAGAGCCAGTTTCCTAATTCTGGACCGTGATGTATATGTACACCTTCCTGGATATGTTGCCCCCAATACAACACTTGCTGACTGCCAAGCAGGGAGACATTGGCTGCCATTTTTAACAGTCTTTATTATGACTCGGCAGGGCACAACCTCTCAATCTCAGGTTGGACACTCTAACCACAAGGCCTTTGAGCTGGTAAAAATGTGAATAGACCTTTTTTTTTAATGCGATTGCATTTTTCTAAAAGTGTGGCCGTTAGAGTATTTTTGCTAACATGCACGTGTGCATCAGTGTACATACTACAGAAATGACGGCCATCTTGGAAAAGGTCTCCATCTTGAATTTTTATTGGCCATCCAATTTTTCCAAAAAGTGGCCTTAACAGAGTATTTGTGGCATATTTTCTGTATCACTATTTTGTAAACAGTGGCAATGAACATAGGACAGGAATGGCAGCCATCTTGAAAAATGGTTTCCATCCTGAATTTTTACTGGCCACTTCCTTTTTCTAACAGTGGCCCTTCCTCTTTGTGGACTGCACCTTGCTGTGGTGGAGAGGCTTGTGTACTCCAGTGAACCTGAGAGCTATGCCGGCGGGGATTTTATATCCCTGGCAAGTTTAACTAAGCCGGACATACCTTTTTCCAAAATAGTGGCCCTTAGAGAGTATCTGTGGCAAATTTCATGCTTGTATACCAAAGTGAAAGATTTTTTTTCAATAATCTGCTGCACTATTATTCATAAAGAGAGTTCCCGACAGTTTATACTGCACTAGAGCGCCATCTAGTGTTCATTACCAGGAATTACCCTTCCCAAGATTGACTTAACCATCCAATAATACACTCGATTTATGCATTTTGATAAACAGCCGTTATGAGTGAATCGGATCTGTTTAATGGTGTTTATTATTACACGCACATAAAAATATATTTTTGGCTCAGATTTGCAAACCACTGATGCTTACCAACAATTTCCAATGGTTCATTACTCGAACATTTCCAATAGGGTGTAGGCCTACGATGTGTACAAAAAGATAAATTTCTTCATTTTTTCCCTCTTTATTCTCTACTGGTGTCTATTTTGTATTTTTGTCAGTTAAAGTTTTCTTTATGTCTTTATGGTTCTTAATTTTGCACTGTTTTAATTGTACGCAGCAATGCTGCAAATGCTTTGGTAATATACATCTAAAAATGTCTTGCCAATAAACCATATTAAGATGAAACTGAATAGCATCTACTGAATAGAGTTCAGTTCAGATTATTTATATAAAGCACATTTAAAAACGGACACTGGCCGACCAGAGTGCTGTACACATAGACAATGTACATCTATGAATTATATATATCATCGCTTTATGCCCAGGACAGAGGATCTACAGAGGCATACACTCAGACAGAGTCTAAATCTCTAATTAAAATGAAATAAATCTTTCTTCTTTAAACAAACTGTGCACACCACAGCATAGAGCGCCATCTATTGTCCGGAATAAAAGTCCAACCACCCTGAATCATCCTGAAGTGAAAGGCATTCGTCCATGTCGTATATCCCAAGTGTTCTGGGGGAATGATAGGGTAAAATTTGCTCAAATAATGACCATTAATAGCATTTAAACAGTTTATTTGCACACAGACGGTGTAAAGAATGGTCATATCACACAAACGTTCATTGAGGGAAAAGAGTGAAACAGTGACAGAGCAATTTTTCACATTCATTTTCTCCATAAGGACTTCAGAAAAATCACAAAGAGTTGTAAACCAGTTCCTAGAAGAACCACAACATTGTTGAGATTCATCCGCTGATCCTCGATGACTGTGTGCACAATGTGTTATTGAAATACTTCATATTATCTGATTAATTACACTGTTAGATTTCACTGAATCAAAGAGTTACTATGATCAATAATGTGAAATTAATAACATCATCTATATAATCATAAAGATAACTGTAAAATGAATTTTAGTTTAGGGAAATACTGTATGTCCAATAAAGCTAAGGAAATACATTTCAAAATTTTACATAAAATATATCCTGTCAACTATAATATTTCCAAATATCTGGACATTGACAGCTCATGTGCTTTTTAAAAACAAGCAGAGGAGACATTTGCTCATTTGTTTTATGATTTCCCGATATCCAAACAATTTTGGTCTGACCTTGGTTCTTACATATTTGATTCTTCCAATGTTACACTTTCTTTCAATTCAAAAGACATAATTGTTTTTATTATAATGATGATAAAAATAAACCCCTAGAGTAGCCTACGTTGTTAATTTCTTTATTATTCAAATTCTTCATTCATAAACAAAAGTCTGCAAATGGTATTCGATCCTATCCTTATCTCACCTCTTAAATTTCTTCATTACATAAATAATAAAAAATCCCTAGATTTATTAAATATTATGAAGAAATATTTAAAGAACATACACGTGCTTAAAAGCTTTCCTTGCATATTAATGTCACGTTTCTGTTCGTGTTTGGACTTTCTGTGTTCAGTTTCCCGCCACTTCTTGTTTCCATCATCACCGTCTCGTTAGTTCATTTGGTTCAGCTGTGTTGATCGTTCTGTTTGTTACTATGGTAACTGTTGTTGAGTTTATTTGCCCCAGCTGTGTCTCGTTTCCCTGATCAGGGGTGCGTTTCCCGAAAGCATCGTTAGCCAACTAGTCGCAAGTTCCGTCGTTATCAACATAGTTCAACGATTTGGTGTTTCACGAAACCATCGTTCCAACGAACGTTCGCAAACAGCATCGCAAACTTGTGTGGTTGGAACGACAGCTCTCGACCTGTGGTTAGAAGCAGAGTTTCTAGTTTACATCAGATGTAGACTGAATAAATCCTTATCTTTAGCAAAATAAGCAAGCTGACATTCAGTACAACCCGTGTTATTTATTTAGAATACATACAAATGTAATTTACGTCTTTTAGTTTGTCAAGAGATTTAAAGCACCGTTTTTGAAGACTGCGCATGTGCGAACGTGCTCTACTATGTAAGAACGAGCCAAATATTGAGTCTGGTAATAAAGCAAAATAACTGAGAAAAATTAGAAATGGTCTTCAGATGCCATGTCTGTAACTTATATGACAAAATCTAGCGTTAATTCGATCTCAAACAGATTAATTAAAATAAGTTATTAGTCCACCACGTGCGAGACGTCATAAACCAACATGGTTGAACGATACTTTGCGACATACGGTTTCGGGAAACAGTCGTGACTTGCTAGTTGATTTCTCCAACGATGCATCGTACTATGGTAGTTAAGCAGCGAGCTATATAGTTGTACGGGAAACGCACCCCTGTTCTCTGTGTATTAAGCCCTCTGTTTCTCCCTGCTCCTTGTCTTGCATTATATTTGAGTTATCTGTGATTGTATGTTTGCTGGTTTAAGTTCTGAGTTAAAGTCTCCTGTTGTATCTCCTCTGTTGTGCGCTTGATCTCGACCACCTCACCTGTAACAATTAATGTATGTTATTGTATCAATACAATTTTAGTGCTGTCTTGTCATATCTCTGTCATGTCATCTTTTGTTTTTCATTGTTTTTGTGTAATCTTTCCTTTGTTTTATTATATGTATATGTATTTGTATGTAACTCATTGACTATGTTATTGAGCAAAAAAACAAAACAAATGATGCACAGACATACACACCAACATTTGGGGTGGGGTTTTAGAGAGAGGGCGTGTGTTTGGAGAAAGGGGGCGTGGCCTAACTCAGTCTGGAGGAAGTAAGCAAATAGTTCACATTTGTTCTCTTCACATCTTCACTGCAGACACTCACAAGTTCTCAGACTTGACTGATACTTTATCAGACTTCTGAACTATTGAAGAAAATGTTTCACACATTTGCTTTTTTCTGTGTGTGCTGTTGCTGTCTGGTTGGTGAGTTTATGTTGTTTTAACAGTTGTGTGTTATTTGTGTGGAGCTCTAATGAACGTCAGTTGCATCATTAATAAATGAAGATTATTAACTTGTTTGACTGATAAACTGTTCCTATGTTTGTTCTTCAGGAGTGTTTGTTGATTCATATGCAGTGAAGATCGTTTCAGTGATGGAGGGAGATTCAGTCACTCTAGACTCTGCTGTTACTGAAATACAGAGAGAAGATCTGATAACATGGAGGTTTGGACATCCAAAGACTGAAATAGCTAAAATCGATAAAGACAGAGAAATGTTCTCCACATCTGATGGTCCTGATGGGAGATTCAGAGACAGACTGAAACTGGATCATCAGACTGGATCTCTGACCATCACACACACCAGAACCACACACTCTGGAGAATATGAAGTGACCATCAGCAGCGACAGAAAGATTACATACAGATTCACTGTTACTGTCTACGGTGAGTAGAGAATTACAGCTCACTCTGTTATATATTAGGCTTTTTTTTTTTTTTTTGTCATAATTATCCCTAAAACTGTAAACTTGAAATAATTTGTAATAAAATTATATTATATTAATCCAAAGACATTGAAAACTGACCATGAGAAAAGCCTCAAACTTCTGTAGTGTCATGAATAATGTTGTCCCTGTCATATGAATATGTGAATATGTCATACAAGCAATGGCCAGATGCAGATATGAAACATCTCCACGCAAAAGCTTTTTATTTTTGCACTGAGTGTACGTTTACATGACAACGATGTACTAAAGACGGAAAGGTTTTTGCAACTAAATCTGGTTCTCTACTGGTTCTCTACTGGTTCTCTACTGGTTCTCTACTGCCTCCACATTAGTATTTTTCACACTGTGCTTAACCCATGTTATCATCGTTCTAAACCCCAGGTTTAGCACCGCATTGTACCCGGGGTTATGAAAGAGCCGCTGTTAACCCGGGTCCAAACGTGTGCAGTGTGTGTTAGGATGTTACGGCTAGATACTCGCAAACGACAACCAATCACGTGCTTCATATTCACACGTTTTGGGCACTCATGAAAACACAGCGAGCTCAAGAGACGGTTTCATTCTTACCTTTATAAAAGTACATTTATTATACATTTGATATTACAGTCAGCAATATATGAGGATGCATGTAAACATATCATGTGCGGTGTACATATGGATAACATATGGATGACAATTAAACCTAATCCACCCAGTGTGATAAAACAAAATGTATGTGAAAGGAATGTTTAGTTGACAATCTTCACCCGATCTGCTGAGAGTGAGACCATCACAACTTTAAGAAATCAGCTGAAGACAAATGCCTTCACTTGAGACTCAGTGGCTGTTCTTGTGTGTCTATTCCCCTTGTTGAGCTCAGGATCTTTCAGCCTCTTTGAGAAATGAGGTGATGTTCAATGTATATTATGAGAAAATTAGTGGTTTTGACATTGGATGCATGTAAATCTAAGTCAGAGACTCCAAAACTAAATTAGGAATCTTTAAAATAGCATAATAGGGCACTTTAAGCAACAAAATCGGCAGAATGGCAGCACACATTTAATTTCATGACATTTTTAATGTATTTTTACAGTATTGTATTCTACAGCTCAAACTGCAGAAGGCCTCATTTTCAGATCTAGAATATGAATGTAGTTTCATCTGTTGGTTAGAGAGTGTGTGCATGAGAATGTGTTTCATTACTGGGTGTTTGTGTGTAATGTGCTTTTGTGACTTGGGGCGTGAATAGTGTGAGTGTGTGTGTGTGTGTGTGTTTCTGTGAATCGGGTGGGGTTGAAGGGACTTCCACAGTTTAACTTCATCTTTATGAGAAACAGTTTTACTGTGAAAAAGTACAGAATCAGTGAATGCTAATGTTTGACAAATAAAACTTACGGTATGTGAGATGTTAATATATGTGTATGTGAAATATAAGATTGATGTTCAGCTGCATATGCATCTCTATATTTCCATGATTTGCATATTAATGCTGTGATCTTGCGGATAAGCAAGTTTCAGTAGAAGTTATTTCCAGCTCTATTCTTATTATCACACATAGTTCCATGTATCTTTCTTGTAAAGAACATTTCTTGTTGGTCTGTCAATGTCAAGGACAAAAACAAGTGAATACATTTTCAAATAAAAGCATTGTAAATGTAATACTGTCATCCAAATTTAGGGAATTTCTAACTATAAGTAAAAAATTCGAGCGTAATGCCGTTTAAAAACAACAACAAAACAGTGATGCTTTTCCAGTAGCAAACTTCTTTCATCCCCTATAGTGTAGCATGACTGTACCAGTGATGAATAGTGTAGCACGACAGTCTTTGTGTCAGTTGACTGATCGCTCTATAATAAAATATCTGATCGCTGTATAAAAATAAAAATTGAAAAACTTGATAAAAAGTTGTAAAATGGCAGTGTAAGAGAAATGGCAGTAGGATAATAGTATAGTCCAACATGGATAAATTGATAATGTGCAAATAAATGCAATGACAGCCATTTAGCTGTATGTGCAAACATACATAAGTCTTTGTTCACAAAGAGCATCAACATGTACAGTGATACGTCAGTAAATTTGAGAGTAAAACTTTAAAAGTAGTGATCGAAACAGTGGATTCTAATTTAAGAGACTTTTGTAAAGTGTTCCAATCATTTGCAGCAGAAAATTTAAAAGAAGAGCGGCCGAAAGATGTGCGGGCTTTTGTAGGGTCTAGAGAGATATATTTACTCGAACGCAAGTTAAATACAGGCACTGATATGGTTATTAAAGTACTTGGGTAAGATGGTGTTTTGCCTAGTATGGGCTTGTAAATTAACTGATACCAGTGATTTAGGCGCCGGTTGTGTAACGAAGGCCATCCAACTAGTGAGTAAAGAGTGCAGTGGTGGGTGTTATATGGGGCTTTAGTAATAAAGCGAATAGCACTGTGGTAAACAACGTCCAATTTCTTGAGTAAAGAATTAGAAGCAGTTCTGTAGACAACATCACTAAAGTCAAGCATTGGGATGATGGTCATTTTCACAAGGGCCTGTTTTGCAGGAAGAGTAAATGAAGCTTTATTTCGAAATAGAAACCCGATCCTGGACTTGACCTTTGACTGGGGATGGTTTATGTGGGTTTGAAAGGAAAGCGAGGGGTCTAGCCAGACCCCTAGGTATTTATATTTCTCCACATATTCCAGCTTAGACCCATTCAAGGTGGTGATGTTTATTGGGCACGAAGATACAGAATGAGTCCGATTAAAAATCATGCATTTTGTTTTACTAGAGTTAAGAGACAATTGAAGATCACAGAAGGCTAATTGAATGTCTTCAAAACTCTTTTGAAGTTTTTCTAAAACGTTTTCCAATGTTGAGCCTGAAGTGTACAGAACGGTGTTGTCTGCGTAGAGATGAATAAGAGAGTTGCCCGCAGCACGAGCGACATCATTCATATAAACAGAGAATAACATCGGGCCAAGAATCGAGCCTTGGGGTACCCCCATAGTTACAGCCAGAGGCTCAGACAGCCGGCCCTCAGACTTAACACACTGAAATCTGTCAGTGAAATAATTAGAAAACCAGGAAAGGCACATGTTTGAGAGACCCAGGGCCTTGAGTTTTCCAATAAGAACACTGTGATTGACAGAATCGAAACCTTTGGCCAAGTCAATAAAAACAGCAGCACAGTGTTGTTTTTGGTCGAGAGCTGTTATAACATCGTTTAGGACCTTTAGTGTTGCTGAGGTGCACCCATGACCAGCTCTGAAGCCAGATTGCATATCAGAGAGGAAATGATGTGACTCAAGATGACCTATTATCTGTTTGTTGACTTGACTCTCAAAAACTTTTGAAAGGCAGGGCAGGACGGAGATGGGTCGGTAACAGTTTGGGTCTGTAGTGTCCCCCCTTTGAATAGGGGGAGAACTGCAGCAACTTTCCAGTCTTTCGGTATCTCTGATGAAACACGTGAGAGATTAAAAAGGCTGGTAATGGGTGAGGCAATAATTGCAGCTGACATCTTCAAAAAGAAGGGGTCCAGATTGTCAAGTCCAGCTGATTTATATGGGTTGAGGTTTTGTAGCTCTCTCAAGACATCTTCAGTTTGAATTTCAGCAAAAGAGAATTGTGGGTGGTTAGAGCCAGGTGCTAACGTAGGTGCTGTATAGTTGGGCCGGGTAGATGCAGCCAGATGGAATGCATGGCCAGCCGTAGTGAAGTGCTTATTGAATCCCTCTATTATAGTGGACTTGTTGGTGGTGATGATGTCTCCTAGCTTTAAAGCCGTGGGCAGTTGGGCGGAGGTGTTCTTGTTCTCCATTAATTTGACTGTGTCCCAAAACTTTTTAGAATTGGTACTGCAAGAAGCAAATTTATGTTTATAGAAGCTAGCCTTAGCTTCCCTCACTGCCTGTGTGTACCGGTTTCTGATTTCCTTAAAAAGCTGCATATCATGGGGATTAATTGAGGCAAGTGCAGTCCGCCATAAAATGTTTTTGTGCTTGCTGAGGGCGTCAATTCCGGAGTAAACCAAGGACTATATCTGTTTTTAATTCTGAACTTTTTAAAAGGAGCATGCTTATTCTAGCCTGGTTAAAACCAAAACCAGAGTGTAGGGTCTGGCGAAGCTATGTAGACAAATAATTTCCAAAGGGGCGTCACCAACCGACGTAGCTCAAATTCCTCTGGGCGCAATTGGATAGTCATAAAACCAATCAGATCGATGAAGGAGATGACGTATGCTTCGAGTGTTGTTCTTTGCTCCGGTTTTAACGAAAACGGTAAGTTTAAATCGCTCAAAACAGACGCGATAACTGATTCGTTTATATACTGTCTATGATTCGAACGAGTGATGTTCCACGATGGCATCCATCTTTGTAATGAAATCTCCTTCAGCGTCGCTGCGCTGTCGTCATCATGTAAATCCCTCCCCAAACGTTTCTGATTGGTGCCGCGATTTCGGCGGCACAGAAATGAGTTTGAATGGGCTCTTCTCCAGACTATCCTGGAGAGAGAATTAAAATTCGCCGGAAGTAGTCTGGGTTTTCCCAGGCTATGCTTATTCAGGATAGAGATAAAAGCATCCTTAAAAAAGAACCAGGCATCTTCCACATATGGTATCAGGTCAGTGTCCTTCCAGGATACCTGGGCAAGATCTATTAAAAAGGCTTGTTCGCTGAAGTGCTTTAGAGAGCGTTTGATAGTGATGAGGGGAGGTCTTTTAACTGCAGACCCATTACGAACACATGCGATGAGACAGTGATCACTTAGATCCTGACTGAAGACCGCTGGAGTATATTTTGAAGGCATATTAGTCAGAGCTATATCAATTAAAGTGCTTTTGTTTGCAGATTTTAAATTGTATCTAGTGGGTTCATTAATCATTTGTGTAAGGTTGAGTGCATCCAGCTTAGACTGTATATTTTTTGAGACGTTTAACATGTCCAAGTTTAAATCTCCTAATAGTAAGAACTCAGAAGATAAGTATGGGGCAATCAGTTCGCATAATGTATCTATAGCACAACTGGGAGCTGAAGGAGGTCTATAACAAACAGCTACTGTAAGTGACTTATCTTTGGAAAAGTGGATTTTTAAAATTAAGATCTCAAACATTTTGGGGGCAGACCTAGATAGAACAATGGAGCATTGTAGATTATCTCTGCAATAGAATCCAACTCCGCCCCCTTTTGCAGATCTGTCTTGACGGAAGATATTGTAGTTTGGGATAGATATTTCTGAATTTTTTGTGTATTTCTTAAGCCAAGATTCAGACACAGCTAGAATGTCAGGATTAGCTGAGTGTGTCAGTGCAGTGATTAAGTCAATTTTAGGGAGGAGGCTTCTAATGTTAATGTGCATGAAACCTAAGCTTTTACGATTACAGAAGTCATCAAATGAAAATATATGAGGCGTTAAGTTTTCAACAGAGGTTACAGGGCCAGGATTTAACTGGACGTCACCTGAGGAAAATAGAAGGAGGAGGATAAGAGCCCGGCTGATGGCTATGAAAACTGGCCGTTTAGTGCATTTAGGAAAATAAAATAAAGGAATAGGATTATGAACATAGTACAATGAATACAGAGATTTGGGAACGAACAATGATATCACTGCCTGGATATGAAAAGGAGGTGAACCTAAACATTGTGTAACAATAAAGGCAATTGTATCTCTAGAAGAACCAGTTAAATCAGATGAGGTTATAGAGAAGAGGGGAATTGAAAGAACAGATGATCCTGGTACATGATGAATGGAAGATTTACAATGGAATAGTGCAATGGTAAAGATCAAAAGCAATAATGAACGAGACATACTGGTATTGTAGGCAGCAGAAAACAGTCAACCGAACCAGCGCGATCACCGGCCAAGCGTTGCGCATCTTTAAATATCATCAATGGAAAAAGTTGATTTTTTTGCCTGCAAAATGATTTAAATACAATGAAGCATGTGAGCATGAGGAGCCTCTGATCCAGTAATGTGTGTCTCAGCTGTTACGACCCGTGTAATAAGGACGAGCTTGAAGTGAAACCCCAGCCGACAGATCACCAATGACACAATACTAAGTTCCACAAAAAGTATAATGTATTTAAGGTGGAAAAAGTAATTAAATTAAGGAGCAATGGCTTCAGGACGCCCCAAGGCCAAAATAATAGACTAAATAGACTTATAAATAAAACATGTATAAATTTACCAAAATTACAAAGAAACTTCCCTAACTCCCTATAAATAAACAAATCACAAAAAAAAGTCCAAATAAATGTCAGGACACCCCTACACTCCTAAAACATAAGAAAGATCCTAATTAAATCATCACAAACAAACGAACATGATCAACAGCAGGTTTTGGGATCTGGAATCCGGAGCTCCTCACGCCAGAATGAGCTCCACATCTTCAGTTAGCGACTCAGTAGATCCACCAATCAGGCTCCTCCGACAGCAGCCAATCCCTGCACACATATACAAAACAACAACCCACACGAAACCGAGGATCGTCTCAGCATACGGTCAAGTACACAGTAACGTCAAGGGCTTTAAAGCTAAAGGCTGCAGTTTCCTTCTGTGTGAAATCTGTTCTGGTTTAAATTTGTATGAAACTCTCATGTTCCACCTCTGGAGGTGGAATATCAGGATAAAAACCCCTACAGCTGTGTGCTGAACAATCCCATCAGCAACCAGACCACACATCTGGACATCAAATGTTTAAATGGGATGCATTAAAGAATAACATGAAATATCCAAGAATATTCACAGTTTTAGCCTCAGATGGAGAGAGACAGAGGGGAGTCACATTAATATGTGAACTCGTGAAACCGCACATATTAGATTAGATACCACACTGAGCAGAAAACAGAAAAAACAAATAGCATGTCTAGCCCAGAAATAGACAGGCTACATTTGTCAGAGTAGAAGTAGGCCTATACTAAATGTCTGGTCTGAATAGAACATTTGAATATGAGTATAACTATAAGTATATGATTTTAAACGATGCAATAGATAAAAAGCATAAATGTATCAATACAAGAATAATGTTTGAAAGGATTAATCATAGAAATAACCTTAAAGAATAATCATAATAATCATACGCATATTTTTTCCCCCTTTTCTTATCCACCATGTTTAACAAGATTTAATTTTTAATATGAATGAGTATGAATGAATAATTTGTACTTTTTAGTTGCATATGTTTGGTTCTTTGTTCATCCTCAAACTTTTTATTATTATTTTATTTTCACAAGAGTTAACTGTAAACTGCAAACATTAAACGTGGCTGAAATTAATTGTCTTTAACTGGAAGTGTTCTGTTAACTCTGCTAAACTAACACTAAAGCTAAAACTGAAACTAAATATATAAAAAACTAAATAGAAATGTTTTCACAAAATAAAAAATAAAACTAACAAAACCATTAATGAACTTCAGTTGCAATAAATAAAAATGATTACCTTGTGTGACTGATAAACTGTTCCTATGTTTGTTCTTCAGGAGTGTTTGTTGATTCAGAAGCAGTGAAGTCAGTGTCAGTGATGGAGGGAGATTCAGTCACTCTAGAATCTGCTGTTACTGAAATACAGAGAGATGATACGATAACATGGAGGTTTGGACATCAAAAGACTGAAATAGCTAAAATCGATAAAGACATAGAAATGTTCTCCACATATGATGGTCCTGATGGGAGATTCAGAGACAGACTGAAGCTGGATCATCAGACTGGATCTCTGACCATCACAAACACCAGAACCACAGACTCTGGAGAATATGAAGTGAAGATCAGAGGAAAGAGAGTGACCACAATCAGATTCACTGTCACTGTCTACGGTGAGTAGAGAATTACAGCTCACTCTATTATATATTACGCTTTTTTTTTTTTTGTCATAATTATCCCTAATACTGTAAACTTGAAATAATTTGTAATAAAATTATATTATATTAATCCAAAGACATTGAAAACTGACCATGAGAAAAGCCTCTAACTTCTGTAGTGTCATGAATAATGTTGTCCCTGTCATATGAATATGTGAATATGTCATGCAAGCAATGTTCAGATGCAGATATGAAACATCTCCACGCAAAAGCTTTTTATTTTTGCACTGACAGTACGTTTACATGACAACGATGTACTGAAGACGGAAACGTTTTTGCAACCTCTACTGGTTCTCTACTGGTTCTCTACTGCCTCCACGTTAGTATTTTTCACACAGCCACTTTTTTTCCTGTTAACCCGCATTGCTGGTCCAAACGTGTGCAGTGTGTGGTGTTAGGATGTTACGGCTAGATACTCGCAAACGACAACCAATCACGTGCTTCATATTCACACGTTGGGCACTCATGGAAACACAGCGAGGTCAAGAGACGGTTTCATTCTTACCTTTATAGTCTGAAAAGTACATTCATTATAAATTTAATATTACAGTCAGCAATATATGAGGATGCATGTAAACATATCATGTGCGGTGTTCATATGGATAACATATGGGTAAGAATTAAACCCAATCCACCCAGTGTGATAAAACAAAATGTATGTGAAAGGAATGTTTAGTTGACAATCTTCACCCGATCTGCTGAGAGTGAGACCATCACAACTTTAAGAAATCTGCTGAAGACAAATGCCTTCACTTGAGACTCAGTGGCTGTTCTTGTGTGTCTATTCCCCTTGTTGAGCTCCGGATCTTTCAGCCTCTTTGAGAAATGAGGTGATGTTCAATGTATATTATGAGAAAATTAAAGTGGTTTTGACATTGGATGCATGTAAATCTAAGTCAGAGACTCCAAAACTAAATTAGGAATCTTTAAAATAGCATAATAGGGCACTTTAAGCAACAAAATCGGCAGAATGGCAGCACACATTTAATTTCATGACATTTTTAATGTATTTTTACAGTATTGTATTCTACAGCTCAAACTGCAGAAGGCCTCATTTTCAGATCTAGAATATGAATGTAGTTTCATCTGTTGGTTAGAGAGTGTGTGCATGAGAATGTTTCATTACTGGGTGTTTGTGGGTAATGTGCTTTTGTGACTTGGGGCGTGAATAGTGTGTGTGTGTGTGTGTGTGTGTGTGTGTGTGTGTTTCTGTGAATCGGGTGGGGTTGAAGGGACTTCCACAGTTTAACTTCATCTTTATGAGAAACAGTTTTACTGTGAAAAAGTACAGACTCAGTGAATGCTAATGTTTGACAAATAAAACTTACTGTATGTGAGATGTTAATATATGTGTATGTGAAATATAAGATTGATGTTCAGCTGCATATGCATCTCTATATATTTCCATTATTTGCATATTAATGCTGTGATCTTGCAGATAAGCAAGTTTCAGTAGAAGTTATTTCCAGCTCTATTCTTATTATCACACATAGTTCCATGTATCTTTCTTGTAAAGAACATTTCTTGTTGGTCTGTCAATGTCAAGGACAAAAACAAGTGAATACATTTTCAAATAAAAGCATTGTAAATGTAATACTGTCATCCAAATTTAGGGAATTTCTAACTATAAGTAAAAAATTCGAGCGTAATGCCTTTTTAAAAACAACAACAACAACAAAACAGTGATGCTTTTCCAGTAGCAAACTTCTTTCATCCCCTATAGTGTAGCATGACTGTACCAGTGATGAATAGTGTAGCACGACAGTCTTTGTGTCATGTGACTGATCGCTCTATAATAAAATATCTCCCTTTTTTTTTTTTTTTTTTTTTTTACCTTTATTTAACCAGGTTAATCGGTTGAGAACAGGTTCTCATTTGCAACCGCGACCTGGCCAAGATAAGGCGCAGGGTACAAGGCGACATGAAATTACACATGACATACCAACATTCAACTACACAGTCATAAATATAGAAGACATTCAGATTCAGTTAAAAAGTATTAAACATTGTATAAAAATAAAAATTTAAAAACTTGATAAAAAGTTGTAAAATGGCAGTGTAAGAGAAATGCCAGTAGGATAATAGTATAGTCCAACATGGATAAATTGATAATGTGCAAATAAATGCAATGACAGCCATTTAGCTGTATGTGCAAAAATACATAAGTCTTTGTTCACAAAGAGCATCAACATGTACAGTGATACGTCAGTAAATTTGAAAGTAAAACTTTAAAAGTAGTGATCGAAACAGTGGATTCTAATTTAAGAGACTTTTGTAAAGTGTTCCAATCATTTGCAGCAGAAAATTTAAAAGAAGAGCGGCCGAAAGATGTGCGGGTTTTTGTAGGGTCTAGAGAGATATATTTACTCGAACGCAAGTTAAATACAGGCACTGATATGGTTATTAAAGTACTTAGGTAAGATGGTGTTTTGCCTAGTATGGGCTTGTAAATTAACTGATACCAGTGATTTAGGCGCCGGTTGTATAACGAAGGCCATCCAACTAGTGAGTAAAGAGTGCAGTGGTGGGTGTTATATGGGGCTTTAGTAATAAAGCGAATAGCACTGTGGTAAACAACGTCCAATTTCTTGAGTAAAGAATTAGAAGCAGTTCTGTAGACAACATCACTAAAGTCAAGCATTGGGATGATGGTCATTTTCACAAGGGCCTGTTTTGCAGGAAGAGTAAATGAAGCTTTATTTCGAAATAGAAACCCGATCCTGGACTTGACCTTTGACTGGAGATGGTTTATGTGGGTTTGAAAGGAAAGCGAGGGGTCTAGCTAGACCCCTAGGTATTTATATTTCTCCACATATTCCAGCTTAGACCCATTCAAGGTGGTGATGTTTATTGGGCACGAAGATACAGAATGAGTCCGATTAAAAATCATGCATTTTGTTTTACTAGAGTTAAGAGACAATTGAAGATCACAGAAGGCTAATTGAATGTCTTCAAAACTCTTTTGAAGTTTTTCTAAAACGTTTTCCAATGTTGAGCCTGAAGTGTACAGAACGGTGTCGTCTGCGTAGAGATGAATAAGAGAGTTGCCCGCAGCACGAGCGACATCATTAATATAAACAGAAAATAACATCGGGCCAAGAATCGAGCCTTGGGGCACCCCCATAGTTACAGCCAGAGGCTCAGACAGCCGGCCCTCAGACTTAACACACTGAAATCTGTCAGTGAAATAATTAGAAAACCAGGAAAGGCACGTGTTTGAGAGAGCCAGGGCCTTGAGTTTTCCAATAAGAACACTGTGATTGACAGAATCGAAAGCTTTGGCCAAGTCAAATAAAAACAGCAGCACAGTGTTGTTTTTGGTCGAGAGCTGTTATAACATCGTTTAGGACCTTTAGTGTTGCTGAGGTGCACCCATGACCAGCTCTGAAGCCAGATTGCATATCAGAGAGGAAATGATGTGACTCAAGATGACCTATTATCTGTTTGTTGACTTGACTCTCAAAAACTTTTGAAAGGCAGGGCAGGACGGAGATGGGTCGGTAACAGTTTGGGTCTGTAGTGTCCCCCCTTTGAATAGGGGGACAACTGCAGCAACTTTCCAGTCTTTCGGTATCTCTGATGAAACACGTGAGAGATTAAAAAGGCTGGTAATGGGTGAGGCAATAATTGCAGCTGACATCTTCAAAAAGAAGGGGTCCAGATTGTCAAGTCCAGCTGATTTATATGGGTTGAGGTTTTGTAGCTCTCTCAAGACATCTTCAGTTTAAATTTCAGCAAAAGAGAATTGTGGGTGGTTAGAGCCAGGTGCTAACGTTGGTGCTGTATAGTTGGGCCGGGTAGATGCAGCCAGATGGAATGCATGGCCAGCCGTAGTGAAGTGCTTATTGAATCCCTCTATTATAGTGGACTTGTTGGTGGTGATGATGTCTCCTAGCTTTAAAGCCGTGGGCAGTTGGGCGGAGG
The DNA here is from genome assembly GCA_021554675.1 of Leuciscus idus. NCBI lineage: Eukaryota > Metazoa > Chordata > Actinopteri > Cypriniformes > Leuciscidae > Leuciscus > Leuciscus idus. The sequence continues at coordinate 10,234,134 of CM038625.1, read as the reverse complement.
TGTTCTTGTTCTCCATTAATTTGACTGTGTCCCAAAACTTTTTAGAATTGGTACTGCAAGAAGCAAATTTATGTTTATAGAAGCTAGCCTTAGCTTCCCTCACTGCTTGTGTGTACCGGTTTCTGATTTCCTTAAAAAGCTGCATATCATGGGGATTAATTGAGGCAAGTGCAGTCCGCCATAAAATGTTTTTGTGCTTGCTGAGGGCGGTCAATTCCGGAGTAAACCAAGGACTATATCTGTTTTTAATTCTGAACTTTTTAAAAGGAGCATGCTTATTCAGGATAGAGATAAAAGCATCCTTAAAAAAGAACCAGGCATCTTCCACATATGGTATCAGGTCAGTGTCCTTCCAGGATACCTGGGCAAGATTTATTAAAAAGGCTTGTTCGCTGAAGTGCTTTAGAGAGCGTTTGATAGTGATGAGGGGAGGTCTTTTAACTGCAGACCCATTACGAACACATGCGATGAGACAGTGATCACTTAGATCCTGACTGAAGACCGCTGGAGTATATTTTGAAGGCATATTAGTCAGAGCTATATCAATTAAAGTGCTTTTGTTTGCAGATTTTAAATTGTATCTAGTGGGTTCATTAATCATTTGTGTAAGGTTGAGTGCATCCAGCTTAGACTGTATATTTTTTGAGACGTTTAACATGTCCAAGTTTAAATCTCCTAAGAGTAAGAACTCAGAAGATAAGTATGGGGCAATCAATTCGCATAATGTATCTATAGCACAACTGGGAGCTGAAGGAGGTCTATAACAAACAGCTACTGTAAGTGACTTATCTTTGGAAAAGTGGATTTTTAAAATTAAGATCTCAAACATTTTGGGGGCAGACCTAGATAGAACAATGGAGCATTGTAGATTATCTCTGCAATAGAATCCAACTCCGCCCCCTTTTGCAGATCTGTCTTGACGGAAGATATTGTAGTTTGGGATAGATATTTCTGAATTTTTTGTGTATTTCTTAAGCCAAGATTCAGACACAGCTAGAATGTCAGGATTAGCTGAGTGTGTCAGTGCAGTGATTAAGTCAATTTTAGGGAGGAGGCTTCTAATGTTAATGTGCATGAAACCTAAGCTTTTACGATTACAGAAGTCATCAAATGAAAATATATGAGGCGTTAAGTTTTCAACAGAGGTTACAGGGCCAGGATTTAACTGGACGTCACCTGAGGAAAATAGAAGGAGGAGGATAAGAGCCCGGCTGATGGCTATGAAAACTGGCCGTTTAGTGCATTTAGGAAAATAAAATAAAGGAATAGGATTATGAACATAGTACAATGAATACAGAGATTTGGGAACGAACAATGATATCACTGCCTGGATATGAAAAGGAGGTGAACCTAAACATTGTGTAACAATAAAGTCAATTGTATCTCTAGAAGAACCAGTTAAATCAGATGAGGTTATAGAGAAGAGGGGAATTGAAAGAACAGATGATCCTGGTACATGATGAATGGAAGATTTACAATGGAATAGTGCAATGGTAAAGATCAAAAGCAATAATGAACGAGACATACTGGTATTGTAAGCAGCAGAAAACAGTCAACCGAACCAGCGCGATCACCGGCCAAGCGTCGCGCATCTTTAAATATCATCAATGGAAAAAGTAGATTTTTTTGCCTGCAAAATGATTTAAATGCAACGAAGCATGTGAGCATGAGGAGCCTCTGATCCAGTAATGTGTGTCTCAGCTGTTACGACCCGTGTAATAAGGACGAGCTTGACGTGAAACCCCAGCCGACAGATCACCAATGACACAATACTAAGTTCCACAAAAAGTATAATGTATTTAAGGTGGAAAAAGTAATTAAATTAAGGAGCAATGGCTTCAGGACGCCCCAAGGCCAAAATAATAGACTAAATAGACTTATAAATAAAACATGTATAAATTTACCAAAATTACAAAGAAACTTCCCTAACTCCCTAAATAAACAAATCACAAAAAAAAGTCCAAATAAATGTCAGGACACCCCTACACTCCTAAAACATAAGAAAGATCCTAATTAAATCATCACAAACAAATGAACATGATCAACAGAAGGTTTTGGGATCTGGAATCCGGCGCTCCTCACGCCAGAATGAGCTCCACATCTTCGGTTAGCGCCTCAGTAGATCCGCCAATCAGGCTCCTCCGACAGCAGCCAATCCCTGCACACATATACAAAACAACAACCCACACAAAACAGATACCGAGGATCGTCTCAGCATACGGTCAAGTACACAGTAACGTCAAGGGCTTTAAAGGGGTCATATAATGGTACATACACTTTTACAAGTTGATTGTACTGAAATGTGTGTTGGCAGTGCCTGTACACAACCATCATATAATGATAAAAATCCATCCAGTGTTTTTTTTTATTTTTTTTTTTTTATCTCCTTATATGTTTTCCCCTGTCTCAAATCGAGCCGTCTGACCGTGTGACATTAACCAACCATTCAGAAACGTCCTGTTTGAGCCTTAATTGTCGAACTTCTTCGGGACCGTCATCTTGTTCCGGGTCCGACTCCGGTTCAAATTGATACGGTTACACAGTGTCCTCAGAGACTCCCGCTGCCATTCTTCAAAATATACCCTCAACTGTTGTCAAGGCAACACTCCACGTGTGTTGTGTCAAACGCCCACAGAACAGAGGGGCGGGGTGTGCAAAGCTCATTATCATTTAAAGACACATGCACTTAACCGGCGTGCTGAAAATAGAGCTGTTTTTCTTACAATACTAATGAGAATTTAAGTATATTAAAGTATATTACAAATTTTTCATTTAGACCCTAAAAAATCATATTAACTTGTACAAAAATGGCATTATATGACCCCTTTAAAGCTTGAAGCAGACTGCATTTCCATCTGTGTGAAATCTGTTCTGGTTTAAATTTGGCATGAAACTCTCATGTTTTCCAGCTCGTCTGCCTGTTCCTGTCATCAGTAACTCTTCATCAACATGTTCATTGGTGTGTTCATCAGTGGTGAATGTGAGTCATGCGACTCTCTCCTTGTACAAAGGAATCAGTGTATTGTCCAGCATCAGTGTGTGTGATCTCAGCATCAGTCTCTCTCTACCTCTGGAGGTGGAATATCAGGATAAAAACACCTACAGCTGTGTGCTGAACAATCCCATCAGCAACCAGACCACACATCTGGACATCAACACACTCTGTCACACATGTGCAGGTACGACAGCACTGATGATATATGTGTGTGTTTACTGACCTGATCTCTGTCTTCTGTTGTAGATCAGACTGATGCATTCACTTCTTTCTTTATCATTACAGAGTCTACTTCACACCCAGAGCCTACTTCACACCCACACTCAACTCAACTCTGCCACTGTCACACATGTGCAGGTACGACAGCAATGCTGATATTATTCACATTCATTCACTAATGTGTTGATTTTATCGAGACTTATAACTTAAGATGCCAGACATGATGAATGAGCTTCTGTCATCTCATGTTTTTAAAACGGTTTGTTTAATTTTTATTTCTTGTGTGAAGCAGAAAATTAGATATTTTTAAATTCATGAAAGACTAAAGTAAACTTGTTGAAAATCTTAATTGAATTTATCATTTGCTTCATAGTTCCAACAGACGTCCACGCCCCCTGTTGTGATTCAGTTGAAGCTGTGCTGCGATTGGTCGTCACTGCGCTGATGGGCGTGGCTTCTGCGGCCGCTGCTGTTCTTCTGGTCAATGACGTCAGAGCTTCAAGAGGTAAAACGGAGAAAACAGAAGAGATATAAAAACTGTGGCATATATTGTATTTTTAATCTTAAAGATGAAAATATGTGTGGTCTAATTGTTTAGTGATGGTAAAACGAAGCTTTGCTTTCATATTCTGTCCATCTGAGGCTAAAACTATGAGTATTATTTAACATTTCATTTTATTCTTTATGCATCCCATTCCACTTTTTTTGTCAATTACATTGTTTTAATTTTTTCTTAATGTATGTTATGTTGCTATTTTAATTTCCTTTCTTAAATGTATGCAGCAACTCCACAAATACAAATGTAAAAATATTTGTCACACCAATAAATCACTGTAGAGCTTAAGAGAATATTACCGAACTGATGTACAGCTATGATCATAAATATGTCTATATTATTACTGAAGGGGAGTCATAATAAGAATAAACCATGAATTCAGATTCAGATTGAATGACGGTTGAATGAAAACACATTTAAAGCATTACCTTCCCTAAGACAACTTTGTATTAATGGTATTAATTTTCAGAATTACAAATGTAACAACAAGTTCATAAGAAACTGTTTACTTAACTGCCAAACAAGCTCTCTCAAAAGAGATTATATTCTCAAAGATTTTGGGAAGGAGACAATAAGAAAGATTAGATGTAAATATTTAAAATTTCCTGTCCCGCCAAAGATGAAAGAAATGCAGTTTAAAATTATGAATAAAATTTATCCAACTAATGATTTCTTAAAACAGAGGTTTAAAATGGATGTAGGAAACTGTAGTTTCTGTGATAATGAACCCGAAGATTTGGATCATCTTTTTTGTTTGTGCGAAGTTGTACAAAGGTTTTGGCTGGACCTTATACAATTGCTTGTATCCAAAGGAATTCAGATAGTGAATCTAACAATTAATGATATAAAATTTGGTATTTTTCGCAATGATCATAATGATTTTGGCATTAACAATGTAATTCTGTTAAGTAAACATTTCATACATAAATGTAGTTTTTTTAAGATAAATCCTAACATTACTTATTGGAGGAATGAGTTGAAACTTTTTTATAAGTCTTTATTATTGATTAATAACAAGAATGCAGTGAAACTGGCTTCTTTTATAAACATTCTTATTGAATAATTGCCCTTTTGTTTTATTTTCTTTTGAATGTGGAATGTAAATATCTTGCCCCATGTTCTTCTGTTCTTTTATGTATGTATCTTCTAAGACATGCACTGTAGGTTCGTAGTAAGATTTTTCATTGTACCTGATTTGTTTGTATTTGTTGTGCTAATAATAATAAAAAAAAATAAAAAAAATAAAAAAAAAACATTTAAAGCATTAAGCAGTTTATCTATTTTTTTATTTATTTTTTTTCATAAGGATTTCACTAAAATAGTTATAAGCCATTAACCAAACCACCAACCATCAGTATGAATCACAGCAGTGCAGGTTTGGTCTAACTTGAATTATTTACATAGTATAATATTAGTAAATGTATCTCTCTCACACGTGTCCCACATTGTCCAGCAAAATCACATCAACTAACAGAGCGATAACCAGCCGCTGTTCTTCTGGTCAATGATGATCAATAACAGCAGATAACACTGAATTTGTCCAGTTATTTTGAATCTGTTTTATTTTGTCTACTGTAAGTCTATTAGTCTACTATAAGACTATCCTGGAATAATGATATTCATATTCATGATAGAAATGTGTGCATTTGATGAGCTTTATGTATTTTTCTCTCTCTTTCTGGCAGCTGATGTGAATAATGTGATCATGTTATCTTGTGGCATTGAATAAAAAAAAACATCCATCAGATTTCATACATATTGTGAGTTTTAATCTATAATAGTGATTTACATGTATTAATTTTAGATGTTTTTCTCCAAAGTGACTGTATTGTGTATGTTGGGTCCATCTGGTGGACAAAACTAGAATTTTCATCAATATTTCATTTAATTTCCATCCATTTTTATATTTCTTTGTCAGTTCGACAGTTTCTTATTTTACATTTCGTTGGTTTGCACATTGTAGCAATTCATAATGTAATAACTGCACATAATGTAATAAGTAGCCTATTTATTGTAATAAAATGTTCATAATGTAATTTTCTCAATACGTAATAAAATCTTGAGCTGATAATGTAATAACAATTATTACTTTATGAGAAATGTATTACATAATAAACTTACCAAAAATATAGTCATAATTTTAATTGTTTTTTTTAATCATAAAAACATTGGTTTTCCCATACAGTATATTTTAATGCATCATGTCAAAACGTTTTCCATAAGGTGGATGAGATTGAAAGCTGGTAAATCCCACGGGAGGAAATTCAACTTCCGATCATTTGACTAATGTCTCGAAAGGCGGAACTACTGGATTCAGGGAGTCAACATGATTCCGAAAAAGAATATAATCCACTAATGATTCTAACTTAGTATAAAGTCTCTTTATTGTTGTTAAGTCGGTTAGATATAAAAATAATAATAGTAAGAAAACTGTGTCGCGGCGATAATGCTCCTTAGGAGTTAATCGCCATTAAACAAGAAGAAGAAGAAGAAGAAACTGTGTCGCAGTCAGATCCTAGACCTGTTGCTAAACGGAGCGCTGGATGCTAACGTTATGCTAACCGTAAACAAATTCAAGAACGCAAGAAGTCTTTATTAAATCGCGTTTGACTCACATAAACAACAAAATGAAGATCGCTGGTTTATTTTTATGCTTTATACTGAAAGGTAAGTCTTTAGCTTCGAGACTTTCACTTTCACTTCTCTACGTCACTATTAAGTGTACCCATACACAAAAGAAATATATTTGAAATATATTTTCAGTATATATTTTGGAATATATGCAAATATTTGAAATTGGCCCAATAAATATATTTCACACTTAACATCATATATTTTTGTTATATTTCAGAATATATTTCAATGTATTTGGAATATATGCCACATATATTTTGACACTTTTGGGGACCCATACAGAAAAAAAATACATTGAAATATATTCTGAAATATAACAAAAATATATGATGTTAAGTGTGAAATATATTTATTGGGCCAATTTCAAATATTTGCATATACTCCAAAATATATACTGAAAATATATTTCAAATATATTTCTTTTGTGTATGGCGAATGAAATCACGATCAACTCTCAATAAATTAAGCTACTCATTACCTCATTTGGATTTGTTCAACGTTATGAAAATCTTAGAAACTGGTTATAATGTTTGCTCTCCAGGTGTGTTTGGTGATGATAAGTCAGTGTTGGAGGGAGATTCTGTCACGCTACACACTGATCTAACTAATATACAGAAATATGAACGTATACTGTGGACATTTGGAACCGACAGCACTCGAATAGCTCAAATCATCAACGCTGTCAATAAGTTCTCATTATATGATGAAGTTCTTGATGGAAGATTCAGAGGCAGACTGAAGCTGGATCATCAGACTGGATCTCTGACCATCACAAACACCACAACTGATCACTCTGGACTTTATCAGCTACAGATCATTGGTGGAAATGAGTTCCCACCAAAGAAATTCAGTATCATTGTTTCTGGTGAGTAGTTTTGTAGTTGCATTGCAGCACTGAACCATAATGAACGTATAATATTGTCCTAGTAACCTGAGACACAAATTTAGCCAAAGTCACAAGTTGAATGTAAAGTATCGGGTTTCTATTGTGAAGGGTAAAATGAGACCTGTGAGTCTATATCATTTGTGGCGAGCGACCCAAAGAGACAGTGTAAGTGGAACGTTTTCATTGCCATTTTACATGGGTGATCTTTAGGACTTTTACGATTACATTTTGGTCTTATTATCAATATTACAGTTACTTTTTGTGACTGAGATAATGACATTGATGGATATGTGTAATGTTAGCATACTGTGAATGTTTGCTTAAAGGGACACTATGCATTTTTCCATTTTTGTCAAACAGCGACCCCTAGAGTCAGTCTCTGCACTTACGGCCTGATCCCCTCCCCCCAAATTGCCGGGAAATTGCCAGAACGCTTTCTGTGTGAATGCAAACACGATCCGGGATTGATGCCGGCATCGATGCCGGGTTGGGGACCTAGTAACATTGCCGTGTTCAGTTCCGGAATGCTCGCGGTGTGAACAAAAGCCGTAATAATGCCGTGTCGTAGTGATGACGCTGAAGCCGAGATCGTTCGCCAGCTGTGAAACGGTATATAATGTGCAAGTTTATGATCGAATCAGAGAAAAAAATGCACAAGCGTGGTTTCTTGAGAGAAATCGCAGCTCATAAGCAAACTTTAGACGCTGCTGAGACATTACAAGTCACATCGATGTCACGTGTCTTTACGGGATTTTTACGGGTTGTGTGTGAACACACTCTTTGATTCCGGAAAATCACTGGCAGTGTGAATGAACCAAAATCAAACAATCCCGGGTCACTTTATCTGTGTATTTTCCGAAATCTCTGTGTGAAAGGGGCTTAGGACGGAAGCTGTAACGAGTGGAAATAAGGTGTGGCCCTTTCAGGTTAATTCGCCCTACTACGAGTTGTTTTACCATTTTAAATTATTTCGAAGCTGTTATATTAATGTACAATTCTTACATAGTTTGGCCTTTAACAGTCCAACCTCAAGTTTTAATGATATATAGATCCTTCAATGTAAGTCTATTTTGACTTCATCAAGGTGTCAATATTTTTTTTTTTTATTAAGGTTGATCTTTTGCCTGTTTATTCTCTCATGTTGTCCAGCTCCACTGCCCATTCCTGTCATCATCAGTAACTCTTCACAATGTTCTTCATCATCATCATCACCATCATATTGTTCATTGGTGTGTTCATCAGTGTTGAATGTGAGTCATGTGACTCTCTCCTGGTACAAAGGAATCAGTGTATTGTCCAGCATCAGTGCGTCTGATCTCAGCATCAGTCTCTCTCTACCTCTGGAGGTGGAATATCAGGATAAAAACCCCTACAGCTGTGTGCTGAACAATCCCATCAGCAACCAGACCACACATCTGGACATCAACACACTCTGTCACACATGTGCAGGTACAGCAATAGTAGTGTTAACTGATGTGTTCTGTTCTCTACTTGCAGGTCAAAGGTATTATGTGTTAACTCTCTGATCTACTGTTTCGTAGTGGATGCATCGAGTTTCAATGCAAAAGAGAGCTTACCCTTCAGTCATGTGGTGATGATCTTTGTTGGTATATTAGTTACTCTACTAGTCTTGGCTGTAGCTGGGATGTTAAGTATCTACTGGAAATATCGAAAAACACATCAAGTGGGTAAGTATTACTCACAGTTAGAGCAAGAGTATCTACATTGTGGAAAAGTGTAAAAAAGAATCTTGTTATTTAAGTCTGTGGTTTGTGTTTAAACAGGCCAGACTCCAAATCAGGAATACACTGAGCTGAGTAATGGTAAGATTCTCTAATATTAATGTCCAATATGTCATCAAACTCATAGGATCTGCTCTCGTTATCAGTATTAACCTGTTATCTGAGCACAGAGCTAAACTTAAATTTCACGAATGCTATGAAATACAGATTTTTTTAAAGAAGCCACTCAGCAGATCATTGCAGAAGTGAAAGAAATCAAGCGTAGCGTCAGTTCTGGCAAGTTACGTCAGTCAAGCTCGCCTCAGCTGACTCTCAACTGATTCACATATACCTATAGAGCTGGTAAGTCCCGCCCCTTCCGCTAACCCCACTGGAACCTCTAGGTTGAAAAATCATCAATGCAAGTGAATGTGAGAAAATAATTATTTTCTGGTCCCGTTTGAATTTTGCCATGAATGTGAACATATGTTGTCTGTGAATTTTTAATATAATTTTTCGTGTGAAGAATGCTACAATTTAGCGGGTAGAAGTTTGATACGGTTAGACTTTGTGTGAGAGCACTTTGTGAACTACAACCTAGTTTTTACATCAGACGGGAATCTGAAGAAAGAACAGCCCATTTAGTTTGAATGGTGACATTTGGGTACAAAACACACAGGCATCTCGATCTGTCTCCATAGATTATCGCAGCATTAGCACCGTGCTTTGACAAGTGGAGGGAAAATGTGTTATGGGGTGACGTCACATAGGCGACATGTAGTCTTTCTCGTTATGTCTTTTCCACAACTGCTAGCCAAAGAATCATACCATATACTGTCAAACTTGTAACATGAACAATTATATAAAAAATTCACAGGCAACATATGTTCACATTCATGGCACAATTCAAACGGGACCAGAAAATTATTATTTTCTCACATTCATTTGCATTGACGATTTTTCAACCTAGAGGTCCAGTTGGGGTTTTACGGATGGGCGGGACTTACCAGCTCTATAGGAATACCTATCACTGTATTCATATATAAGCTCTTTCAGTATTATCAGCAGCTAACGCGTTTCTCAGGAGCGAATTACCCTCCTCCCTCCCCAGCTCCTCCTCTCGTCAGTCAGGATTTGGCCTTCTGATTCCCCTTGAACCAGACTCATTTCTCAAATAATCTTGTACATTAAAATATTGACATGAATGATATCTGCAATACATTTATGTTGGTTCTGTTCTGTTTACCTTAAGGGGGGTTATCACTGCTCTCCCTGCTCTTATCCATGCTAGGCCAGAACAGAACCATACCGTCAAATCCTGTATGCTAAAAAACTGTATGCTAATTGCCAATCATCTGTGACGATAATGGGCCTGACAAATTCAATTAATGAAAGATTAAAAAACATTATATAAGTTTATGTTTACTGTCGAGCAAATATACTGAACTAAACTTTTATTTTATACAAAATATATTTTTACAAAATAATATGGTCTCCATTGCTATAAAATCAAAGCAATATGTCTAATCAAGTTGTGTTCCAAATTTGAAGTTGCTATCACAAAAAAAACTGTGAAGGATTTAAAGTACTTAAAACAATGTCCAATTTCAAAACGCCTTTCACCGGATAAATTACGAGAATTCTTGTGAAATTATCATGATTTCTAAAAAATAGTAAATAAAAAAGTGTGCCAAGTGTCCAGCTACTGTTATATCATGCTTATACTGAGTGTGTAATCTCTCTCTGTGTTCCTGTATGTTTTCCAGGTGAAGTTGTGGATAAAACAGACGTAATAAAGACCGTGTCAGCGACGGTGGGAGAGTCCGTCACTCTAAACACTGGCCTCACTGAAATACAACACTTCAATATGTTACAGTGGAGGTTTGGAGAATCAGGCACAGATCTCACAAATCCTTTTTTAGTCATCAACAGAGCGAATAAACCGAACAATAGCGGTTGTGATGATTATAATGAGAGATTCAAAGGCAGAATACAGCTGGATCAACAAACTGGATATCTCACAATCATTGACATCAGACCTACAGACTTTGGCATTTATAAACTAATTCTCGGAATTGGACAAAATATGATCTCCAAAACATTTATTGTCCTAAGTGAGTACCTCAAATCTGTCCAGTGTAATAAATATACATCCAGTGTGAACAAGTTAGACGCTCTGAAAGGAACCATTTATACGTTTTACTGGGTTGTTTGACTGAATTTTCCTATAATGCATTAAAATAAATATTATTTAATAATCAAGAGTAGGAGACAGTAATGCGGTTCAGTGTGTGTTGTTTATACTTCATTAATCATATCAGTATCTTATGGCATGTGAAAAGGTCAGATTTGGTTTACAAGAAAAGAAAAATCACATTACTGTGATTTTTAGAATCAACCAAATAAGAGCTAAATGTTTCAAACAAGAATCTTTCTCTGTTTTCTTTCAGATTCCTCTGAAAATGGAGAGACTGCATCCAAAGGAACAAAATCACCACTAATGAATGGAGATGTCTCTGAAACCACGTGTTAGCAACTTTTACATTATCCTTGTTCAAAATAAAAATATACTGCTTTTATGAGCCTTTACAACTGGAAACGTGTTTATAATGAATGTTGTTTACCTGTGAAAAGTAACATGACAAAGTGTTATGATGTCAATGTTATGTTTACTGCATGTCTGTTACATTTTATAGAGTCAGTTTTAACTTTTACAGTGTTTATGAATGGCATTGTGTATGTTTGAACGTTTTCTGCCCTCTAGTGGGCAATCTAAGTTAAAAGTGGTGCTGTTTCAAACAGTTGTATAATATGAATGAGAGATTGCAGACAGTTTGTCTGATAACTCAATTTTAGCCTCAATAACAACGAAATACAAAAGTATTTATTTATTTTTGTAACTTTTTAATAATAAAAAATGTGTCTCATGGAGTTAATTGTGTTGTATCTATGTCAAATACGAACTACTCAAAATGATAGAAACAGTCTTTGGGGGAAAATATATATTTGTAGTGTAATTTGATTTCATTGGATCAGATAGAGAGGGCGGGGTTTAAGGCTGTACTGCAGTCAGACACTGGGGCGATAGAAATGTTTTGTAATGATGAACAGAAAGTTTGACCTTGAATTATGACCTGTTGGTGGCAATCGCACTTTCTAACACCTATTTATCACTGTATCTAATGCAGATCGAATGTCAAAACAAGGAGTGATTCTTCCGGTATGAGTTTATGGAAAGTTATTCATTCAAGTTCTCATTGGGAAATTCTTTTACTGTCTATGGGAAATTCTAATGAACTTGCTTCCCCTTTTATACGGATTTACTGCGTTTAAAGATTTACCCAGCATTGAAATTAGGAAGAGTCACCAATGATTTTCACTCGGATAAACGTCTTAAGGTGGCTATTAATTCAAAACTAATTATCAAAGGAAACTGTGTTAATAATCCTCGCTGTCAGGATGTGAATTAGGTCATTTAGAAACGGGTGGAAGTCGAACGGAGTTTAATATCTATAATGGACAACTTTGTTCACCCACATTTTGCTCAGATGTACAGATATATGAAGATATTTGTTTTATTTTTCGTCCCGTTACTCGTGGATGATGGTGAGTAGATTTATGTTTTCGAGACTTAGGTTCTACTTTCACTTTGCTAACTTTCATGAAATATAAACTATAAGAAATGATTATGATAACGATGATGATTAGTCATATGTTTTAAATTGCAGCATTAATGTTCATTGAGATCTGTTTTTGGAGCTTAAAGTAAAAGACCATGTCTTGGTATAGTCTGGAGAAAGAAAAACGCCCAGATTAAACGTTTTTATTATTACAGGTGCTATAGTATTCAAAAATGTATGAAACCAACAAAAATGCAAAGATTGTATAGCCTATCTAATGACAAAGCATGTTTTATGTTTGAAGTGTATTTTTTTGTTGAGTGTTTTATTTACATTTGAGTTAAAATCTAACTAGTACTGGTATTACTAAAAAAAATTACTAGTAAGATTTTAAAAGAACTCAACTATGCTAATTATTGCATTCAAGGCTCACACATGGGCCACATGAAATTTGGCTCGTGCTTGGTGGAGTTATGGCACTACTTTGGTTTAGTTCTGGCAAAGAAGATGTGCACTAGCCCAGAAATCTAGACGCACCCTTATGGCGTCAAATGGTGGACAAAACAGCGCAAGCGCATAAACACAGCGCGCAAGTGAATTACAACAGTGTGAGCAACGTGACAAAGCTCGCACGTAAAATGTAAACACGCAGAACTCTCAACTCACAAACTGGAGGACAAAAAAATATGATTGTGCGCACAAATTAACAAGTCGCAAGCAGAAATAACAGCCGCGAGTCCTGACAGGTTCTACACGCTCGAGTTCTTTTCTACACGCGCGCGCAGATTTGAACACACGCTCGAGTTCTTTTCTACACGCGCGCAGCTGAAATCTTTACGCACACGAGTCAGTTTTAACACTTTAAGGGGCGGGGCTCAGACCTTCCTGTTAACAAATGCCATATCGCAGCTTCTCTGAAAATCTTTTGATTGGTTGCTATGCCGTGAATGATGTCCTCCTGTTGCGATTGGCTGTTGTTGGCTCTCTCCGAACGAAGACACTCATCCCATACACACTCGTCCCACAGACCCAGCCTCAAACTCTCTTAAAAATTAATAAAGGCTGGTTTCTAAAGTACTTCTTCCTGCCTCTATGTATTAATGCTCATGGGTAGCCTAAATGGGTTCCATACAGACCTTAACATTAAGTATTTTACTGTTATATGTCAACAAGATTCAAGATATTTTTGCCTAGCTATACACCCAATGTTTAGATCTGTTTTGGTATTTATGAAAATTAGCACATCTGTAATTAGATTATGCACTGTTTGTCCATGGTAACAAACAATTTCAAAAACTTGTAATACATTTTTTGTTTGTCTTGATGTAAGTAATCAACTCAACAATAATTTTCATGGTGATATCTAAAGGTTAACATTTTTACCCTATTCACGTAAGAAAAAGAAGTAGGCGTATGAATAGGCTATATTTGGGTCTTTTTCGAAACTTTCCCCTAATAGGATTCTTCGGGGCTTTTTTCTCTTACTCAGGACATATTGAGGATACAAAATCAGTTGAGTTTGCTTCTGTTGCAATTTGTTCAACCTTTTTTCATAAAATTACTGGACTATAAGGGAAGGAGCTGTGAGTGGGCCACATTTCTGATAAAATTATTGAAAATTTGGTTCCTGCAAATGCTGAGGTCATGTGACTCTTATATCGCTATTAAGCAAGAAGTAGCATGTTGTGAGAAAACAACTGACATAAAGGAAAATGTTCATATATTTAATACATTTATTAATTACTTACACGAAAAAAAAAATGTGTCTAGCTATTTTTAGTTTATAACATCAAGAGTTGTCTGTGTTACCTTACCTATATAAGTTACACAAGTCAATTATGTAAAAATGTCCTAAATATTTAAATCGCTTACAAACTTCGAATCAGGTCAAAAGAGATCCTTGTGTCAAAAACAAAAAACACATAAAAAAATCAAGCATTTGTAAATGAACAATTTTGTGTTAATTCTACCTAAACGATACATTTAACATATAAACACGTGTATAACTTTGAAAGAAAATGTAAAAAACTTTATTATGCTCTGTCATCCCGCTTTCTGTTTTTTTTTCTCACTTTATTTATAAATTTCTCCACATATTACAAAATTCCAACCATTCCAGAACACAGTTGTACAATTTAACATATGTAGAGAAAAAGTGTAAAAAAAAAAGGGTAAGATCAGAAGATAAGCAGGGGTCCAGGACAAACCTAATATAAAGGGAACAATTATTAACCCCAAATAAGAATGTTCAAAGAAACCCAATACATTATCAAATATGCAAAAATTACCCCTCAACCACCCCCACCCAAAAAAAAAAAAAAAACACCTGTGCCAACCCAGGTAAATATTTAAACAACACAATCAATTATAAGTATTAGTACAGGAGCACTAACACACTAGAAGAAAGTACAATTAACTATTTTCCAGTATGCAGGGAGTGTATGTTTCAATATATGCAAGGAGAGAACCCCACATTTTGTAAAAGTTCTTGAGAGAGCCCTTCAGTGAGTATCTGATTTTCTCCAGTTTAATACAGTGAAAAACGTATTTAATCCACAAAAAGTGAGTAGGCGGGACAGATGATTTCCAATGCAGTAAAATCTGATGTCTGGCCAGGAGGGTCACAAAGGCCACAAAATCTGCCTTGTACCGTGGACAGTGAACTGGGAAAGAAAGTGTACCAAAGAGTGCTGTTATAGCCGCAGGTTTAATTGTTGTCTCAACTACCTCTGACATTGTCTCAAATATATATCAGTCCAATATCCATGTAGGGTTGGGCAGAACCAAAACATATGTGCCAGGGTTGCAGGAGCATGACGACAACAGTCACATATAGGATCAATGTCAGAATAAATTTTAGAGAGTTTCCGCTTTCTGTTTTGAGTGTCTTCGTTCGGAGAGAGCCAACAACAGCCAATCGCAACAGGAGGACATCATTCACGGCATAGCAACCAATCAAAAGATTTTCAGAGAAGCTGCGATATGGCATTTGTTAACAGGAAGGTCTGAGCCCCGCCCCTTAAAGTGTTAAAACTGACTCGTGTGCGTAAAGATTTCAGCTGCGCGCGTGTGTTCAAATCTGCGCGCGCGTGTAGAAAAGAACTCGAGCGTGTGTTCAAATCTGCGCGCGCGTGTAGAAAAGAACTCGGGCGTGTAGAACCTGTCAGGACCCGCGGCTGTTATTTCTACTTGCGACTTGTTAATTTGTGCGCACAATCATATTTTTTGTCCTCCAGTTTGTGAGTTGAGAGTTATGCATGTTTACATTTTACGTGCTAGCTTTGTCACGTTGCTCACACTGTTGTAATTCACTTGCGCGCTGTGTTTATGCGCTTGCGCTGTTTTGTCCACCATTTGACGCCATACACCCTAGCGGCAGCAAAATGTATTTTGCAGCCAGGGTAGTCTAGCAACTCTCCATAGACTTTCGAGCTGCAAAAACCTAAATTGGGTCAGGCCAATCACGTCGTGTATAGAGTAGGCGGGGCGGGCTTAACATAATGACGACAGAGTTGCGACGGTTCCCTGCTACTTGAATACAAAGAATGACGGCGCTGCTGGAGAACATCTTTCGAATCGGCTTTGGCCGTGACTCTGGAGGACTTGGAGTTAAGTTTTTCTTTGAGAAAAGAGCAAAGAACGGCACTTAAGTCATTCTTTAAAAAAGGAATATGTGTTCGTAGTTTTGCCGGCCAGATATGGCAAAAGTTGAATCTATCAACTAGCTCCGCTGTTGGGAAAACGCTCTGGTTGGTTGAAGCGCTGTCCTATTGTGTGCAGAGGGAATTTGAAAGACAGTCGTTTATACCGCCCCTCGGAGTGAGCGTGTCTATGGTGAGTTGCCAGACCTAACATCTTGATGTAGGTCTGACTTGCCAGGCTAGATGTGGACCATATCTTTCTGGCAAACGCAATCTAATCTGTTAGCTCAGCTGTTTATCTGGGCCAAATCTGTGCCAAAGGAAATTTGCTGACTGGGCCTGAGTGGCCTTGGACCTGTAAAGACGGGAATTAGAAGAACAGATTATTGCACTTAAAGTTCACTCAAAAAATGAAAATGTAATCATCATTTACTCACTCTCATGTTGCTCCTACTCAAAAAGAGGATGTTAGACACAAAATCCACACCAAGCTTTTCCATAAATGAAGAGTGAATAGAATAGAAAACAGCAAGGTCAATGATAACATATTCAGTTTATATCTGCATTTAAGAAACTGTCTTGGGTTGTTCTTCAGGTGTGTTTGGTGACGATACAGTGAAGACATTATCCGTGATGGAGGGAGATTCTATTACTCTACAAGCTGATGTTACTGAAATACAGAAAGCTGAGCTGATACTGTGGACATTTGGACCTGACAGCACTCGTATAGTTCAGATCAACAGACTGGTCAATAAGGTCAAATTATATGATGATGTTCTTGGCGGGAGATTCAGAGACAGACTGAAGCTGGATCATCAAACTGGATCTCTGACCATCACAAACACCACAAATGATCACTCTGGACTTTTTCAGCTACAGATCATTGGTGGAAAAGAGGTCCCGCCAAAGAAATTCAGTATTATTGTTTCTGGTGAGTCATTCTATAGTTGCAAAATAATTAATTTCATTGCATTGCAGTATTGAACTATTTTGTATTTGCCACATTTATATATTTATGAACATATCAAACTGGTGCATTAAGAGTGTTGTTTGACACCTACATTCATTTTTTATAATATTCTCTCATGTTTTCCAGCTCCTCTGCCTATTCCTGTCATCAGCAGTAACTCGTCACACTGTTCTTCGTCATCATCATCATCATGTTCATTGGTGTGTTCATCAGTGTTGAATGTGAGTCATGTGACTCTCTCCTGGTACAAAGGAATCAGTGTATTGTCCAGCATCAGTGCGTCTGATCTCAGCATCAGTCTCTCTCTACCTCTGGAGGTGGAATATCAGGATAAAAACCCCTACAGCTGTGTGCTGAACAATCCCATCAGCAACCAGACCACACATCTGGACATCAACACACTCTGTCACACATGTGCAGGTATGGCAACGGTCCATTTATTCACAGAGATGTTCTAAGATTCTGTTACAATATTGACACTCTGTCTCTTTTTCCATTATAGCAGCAGGTAAAATTGCGCTGGTGTGTGTTTGTGTTCTGGCTGTGGTTGCGGCTGCAGTTTCGTGTGGTATTTACTGTTGCCATAAACACAAGACATCTAAACAAGCAGATCTACAGGGTATGTGTTACCATCAGCTAATTTCATAAAATAAACATTTGAGTTTTATTAAAAGGTTGAATTTACTTCTACTTCATTCTTTAAATTGAGACCTTTAAATTGGGTGGTGGTGGCGCAATGGATAAGACACATGCCTTTGGTGTGAGAGACCCGGGTTCGAATCCACTGTGAGACACCAATGTGTCCCTGAGCAAGACACTTAACCCCTAGTTGCTCCAGAGGCGTGCGACCTCTGACATATATAGCAATTGTAAGTCGCTTCGGATAAAAGCGTCAGCTAAATGAATAAATGTAAATGTAAATGTAAAATGAGTCATTGTTTTTATACAGGCCAAGCTAATGGAGCTGAACTTACTGCTGTTCTAACTAATGGTAAGATACAGTTTAAATAGTGATGCACCGGCATTTTGCCAGCCAAAAAGTTTTAGATTAAACAACAAAAAACAAATTTTTGGTTTCATCCAGAATGGTTTAAGAGGGCAGAAAAGATTGACAGAAACAGAGACATTAAATGAGCCATGGCTGGCCTAATTATTTTCAACCCTGATTCTAATTCTCTGCTTGAAATGGTCGGTAAGACTTTAGTTTAGGGTCCAATTCTCACTATTATAGTTGCTTATTAGCATGCATGTTGGGTCTTTATTAGTACTTATAAAGCACACATGCCTTATTCTGCATGACCATATTCTACATCCCTTAATCCTACTCAATACCTGAACATAACAACTACCATACTAACTATTAATAAGCAGTAATTAGGAGTTTACTGAGGCAAAAGTCGTAGTTCATAGTTAGTTAATAGAGAGAATTGGACCCTAAACTAAAGTCAGTTTTTAAAGCGGCTTCTTTAAGGCTTGCCAGTAAACGGACACAGTTATGATTGGCTATCTTAAGTCATTGCATAATAAATGGTATCAATGCCCACTCGCTATTGCATACGAGTAATTGTTTTACAAACATTATCCATATGAAACCATAATTTACATATAAAGGATTATGAAATCATTTACTTGTGGTTTGTGATGCAGCTGCTGTCAGATCCAATACAGTCAGAGCTTCATCTTTCAACAAAAACTTTTTTGTAAACTCTCCATTACACTGTGTCTTGTTTGCGAAACAAAATGCTCTTAACAAACATATAATCTTCCAACTTGATCCGGGCACCATTAAAATAAACAATCCACTTGTTTCAGATGCTGCCCAATCAGTAATATAGTGTCGGCCCAGATCCGGCCCACATCTTCTGGTACGTGTTGAATTCACAGATGTGGCCCGGATCTGGGCCGACACTATGTTGCTGTCTGGTCGGGATCTTCTGAAGTCTATATAGAGACGCAAACAGGCTGTTTAAACTGGGCGTGTCAAAACGAACATTCTTTTACTCTTTCATTTGTCCTGTTGTCGACAGACTCAAGCGTGTGGAGTTTGTCAGAAACTGAACTCACATCTGTATACTGTATCAGTCTAGACACCATCAGTTGTTATAATGGATTCTATTTGCTTTCACGATGCTTGCATGCAGTGTAGGCAAATATCTGCTGCTAAAAATTTAGCCCATGATTTACTCACCCTGAAGCCATCCTAGATGTATATGACATTCCTCTTTCAGACGAATACAATCAGAGTTATATTAAAAAATGCCCTGGCTCTTCTAGGGTCTTCCAAGTCCATAAAAGTGCATTTATCCATCATAAAAGTGCTCCACACGGCTCCAGGGGTTAATAAAGGCCTTCGGAAGTGAAGCCATGGGCCCTATCTTGCACCCAGCGCAACTGACTGTGCAACGACACATGTATAATTCCTATTTTGCACCCGACGCACAGCAGACTTTTCCCTCCACAGACACACGTCTGTAAATTAGGGAATGAACTTGCGCTCCCGGGGGCGGTTCAGCGAAAAGAGGAGGCGTGTTCCGGCGCAAACATTCCCTGGTGCTATTTTGCAGTTTCAGAAAACAATTCCGCCACTGACCAGGAAAAACCTAGTCTAAAGTCAGTGGCGCGTTCAGATGCTAATTTAAGGGCGCATGCTTGGCCATAATGTAGCGTGTGCACAATGCTCATACACTTTGCTTCTCTCATCTACACACAGACGCAGCAGTTGCCATTTTTGCAAACCATACATAATTACAAGGAAAAATATTACCACAGAGGGAAATCATTGTGGTGTCCATGAAGATGAGAAAAAATAGGCATAAATCTAGCTTACACATTTACCAAAATTATTATACGCCTGTTTAACCGAAGCTATTTTGGGTGGGTTTCTCCCTCCCCAATGTCACTTCTCTGTCTTTTACGGCCCTGACGAGAACGTCGGTCTCCTCGGCTGTGAACCGCTCCTGGCGTGCGCCTGGCAAAAAAAGCGCGCCTTCTCTTAAAGGGATACTTCAGGATTTAGCATTAAGCTTTGTATTAGTAGAAAACCTGTAGTATTTTCGAATTACCGTGCTTTCTACACTCATATCTCCCTGAGATGAGAGATTTATATATTTTTTGTCTGGGAAAAATCCTCCGATGACGCAAAAATCGTCATTTTGCGTCATCGGAGGATTTTTTTGGCCAGAGGCTAAAGACAGTAGTAGGAGCTGTCCCGCATGTGTTCAACCCGCCCATAGAAGGTGGGATCTCACTCACAGAATGTACACAGTATCAGCCGTCTTTCTTTGGAAGCTAAGCTAGCAGGCTCTTGTTCTGTGGAGAAAGCTGAGTAGTAGGGGTTACCATTCTCTTTTTCCCGGACATGTCCGGCCGTCGAGATCGTCCAAAATGTCCGGGATTCGACTTTTGGTTTCTGCAGTCGCCATTCATTGTTTACATGCACACCTTTTGTTTCAATCTAACTGAATTCATTCCGATTGGTGAATCTGAATGTAGTGTTTACATGAACGCTAAACAAGTGATCGGTCGATGTGCGTTTTAACATTGCTAAGAAAATTCCCGCTCCTCCGTGAGAGATACGAGATCGGCGCGTCTCAGTAATGACGCCACCGGCCTTGCGCCATTCTCCCGCGGCCGTCAGCCTCGTCCTGCTCGCCACAGTAAACATGATGAATGGCGACTGTAGAACGCAAAAGCCGAATCCCGGACATTTTGGGCGATCTCAAAATACCGGGCAAACTCGTCACGGAGTCTCACTAGTAGCCTAGCCGCCTTGTTTTCAACTGCGCTCTCTAACCGGTAGGCGTGGCCTCCTAGGGCAGCGAAGCAAGTGCATTCTGGGAGTTGTTGTCTTTCATCCACATAAGCCATTTTCTGGCTTTTCTCAGTCTAGAAAGCTCCAAATTCAAAAATAATTTCACATTTCTTCTACATAAATGACCTATTTTAAATACACATTCATCTTTCCAGAGGTGAAGTATCCCTTTAAAGGGAATGTGAGATGATGCTCTGATTGGTTTATTTGACGTTACGCCCAAACCATACCTATGAGTATGACCAGCCCATTTTAGATTTGCGTCGGGCGCAAGAGTCATTTATCCCGCCGGTATAATAGCAACACAAGATCCGCCCACAAAGTTACTTCCGTTTCGCGTTTTATACTTGCATTTTGGATCGTTAAAATAGGGCCCCATGTGTTCGTGTAAGAAAATGATCCATATTTAAAACTTTATCGAATAAAATAACGTACGCAAGTCGACTTACACCAAAGAACACTTGACGATGTATGACGTAGGATGTAGTAGTGGCGTAAGCTTAGACGTCTCTCGCGGTTAAAAAAACAGGGCTGGGCAACCAGGTGCGGCATTTCATTGTGCATCAAGTTCAAGTGTTACTCTTTTGGCGTAAGTCGACTTGCATACGGTCGTCTGCCGGAAGATAGTTATTTTAGTCAATAAAGTTTTATATATGGATATTTTTCTTACACAAACACATCGCTTCGCTTCAGAAGGCCTTTATTAACCCCTGGAGATGCGTGGAGCACTTTAATCATGAATAGATTTTAATATTTAATCACGCTTTGATGGACTTCCAAAAAAATATAAACACTGACTCCCATTATAAAGCTTGGAAGAGCCAGGACATTTTTTTATTTAACTCTGATTGTATTCGTCTGAAAGAAGAATGTCATATACACCTAGGATGGCTTAAGGGTGAGTAAATCATGGGGTAAACTTCATTTTTGGGTGAACTATCCCTTTAAGAGACTGAACGCCAATGGGCGGGGCCTATGGTGTGATGATGTATAACTATTCGTTGATGTCCTGCTCTGGAGGCGGGCATATGCAAATGTATCTGCTTGTGTTACATCACGGATCCCGCAATATCAAAATGAGCAGTTTTAGGGGTTTGATTAAATAAATGCTTTGTTTTTTAAATCTATAACTTCAGCATCATTAGTATCTGTACATTTAGTTGTAATGACTAATGGCATGAAGTCTCATGGTTTGCTGGACAAGATCTGTTACACACAGTGTCGCACAAGTTTGATCCCTGTCTGAGAAACTCTTTCTGTTTGTTCGCCAGGTCAATTTGTTGAGAAAGATGAAATCAAGACATTATTAGTGATGGTAGGACAACCTGTGACGCTACAAACTGATATCACTGAAATACAGGAACATCAGCTGATACGCTGGAAGTTTGCTGACTCCAAAGAATGCAGTTGCGCTGAATTTACCGTCATCGCTAAATGGGATAAAACACATGATGAGGAATACTTATATAACGAAGAAAGATTTATAGACTGTTTGAAACTGGATCACAAAACTGGATCTCTCACCATCACAAAACTTACACCTAAACTCTATGGACATTATAAACTCCACATCACCAGCGAGACACAGAAGATCTCAAAGACGTTCAATGTTGTTGCTCATGTGAGTTGGTTAAGTCTTTTAAAGTCATAATTGTCTTACTGAAGTCTGTAACTGATCAATTTTATGGCAAGTGAATGTGAAGAAGAAACCTACGGAGCCCATAAAGGGACACGGTGGTGGGAAAAACTTGGGATGGGAGAAACAAATATTTTTCAAATCTTTTGCGTTCCCTCGGACATACACTTGCTGTTTAATGTCCCGCTGGGAATGTTTCAAAGCTCTGTACGTTAACAATGGAGCGTTTCATAGTGTTTGAACTTGGACTCAAATATAAAGACATGCAGTCAGTGCTTAACTCAAGGAGTTCAGTGAAGTTGGCAATATTTTCCCGGATCAATAACTCGTGAGCTAAACGTTGTTTAAACACAAATGACACAGGTCTATTACAATCATTGTAACATAGACAACGAGTTACAACCCAATTTTCCTCAAAACGAGCTTTATAATAATCTCTATGAGTGGCTGAGAGACACGTCAGAATAAGGGACCATCTGCAAAGTGCAATATAACCCAAAAAACGTCATTAAAGTGTAAACTGCAGGTAAAATTTTTCACGAAGATAATGCAATGTGTTTATTAAACATAAAGATAAGAACCGCCCACCATTGTTTTTTATACCAAAATGCTGAATATAATATGGAAAGTTGGCACTTTTAACAGTGGTTTTAACCGCTCCCTTCCACTAGATGGGGCGTGACGTCATAAGAGGAACTCACTAGTAGAGTTACCGGCATAGTCAATAGTACGCTAGCAGCTAAATGTAATTACTCATGCATTAAGTATGGTACTCTTCAATGTTGTATTTCTTTGAAAGCTATAGATGCCTTACATAACTACAGAAAAGTTGGTTGTATGTTTTATTTGATAAAAAAAATTATGGATAAAATAACTCAACTGTAAACATACTCGTGTGTGCTGACTTCAAGGGGACCGTGATCCTGCCTGAAATGAGAATCAGCTATTCGCAAAACAAACGGGTTCAGGCACCGGGTTCAGGCACGTCAGATCAGCCGGTCGCAGGTCGAGCTGTTCCACTAAACTCCAAAACGCGTTCACCTCACGGCAGCACATACTCTCCACTGCTGATTCAATTGCCCACACAAACACAGTGATGGGGACATCGATCTCTCTTTTTCTTTTCTGACAATAAACATCGCTAATTAAATCGTGAGAAATAGCGTGGATTGAGGAAGGGTATTACATGACGTTTGAGGCGTCGATGAGACTAGCGATTGGTGCCTGTGCAGTGTGTGCATCTCTACAGCTCTGATTTGGACTGACACCATGTAAGTAAATAATGTCTTCAGTCGTTGTCCCTCCTTGCTATTCTACATGACGGCAAGATTTTGAAAAGACTGGCTTGTTCCCTTATATTATCCGGGTTAAGTTTGCACCAGGCTAGCCTAGACTAGCTCTAACGTAGCTACTCATCAGGACACCTGGCCAACCCTCCACTCATTCTCCTCACACCAAGCATTAATAACTCTTTGAGTGCCATGGGTCCTGGCAATTTCCTCCCCTCTCTCACGCCTGACCGGTTAAAAATTGTAGGGCTGTGGTCCATAAAGAATTTGATGGTTTCCCACATCCTCAGTCGTTCTCCAAATAGCCATAATACAGTAAGAATCTAGCAGAGTATGGGTTGCGAGTTCCTCTTATGACGTCATCACCAGTTACTGAAAAAACACGCTACCTTTGAAGAAACCCCAATAAATGTTATTTTAACGCATTTTAAGACAGAAATAATTAAATATATACATATAGAACACTTTAATTTACACATTAATTGGCTGTGGTGGTTAACCTGCAACTTACACTTTAACTTCAATGTTACACTGTAGTGTCACCAAATTCAGTTTACACATCAATGGTCTCCCACTGGTATTTTTTCTCCCATCCCAATTTTTTTTTCCACCACCATGTCCCTTTAGGGGCTCTGTAGAAACCATCTTTTTTAAACCAAGAGACACATGATGATTGATTAGATTAATGGGAATATCAATTCAAAACACTTTCCCTGTTTTTACCTTCAATGCTTCTTTGTTTCCTAACAGGTTCCAATAAAAAGAGAGCGCAAAACCCAGAGGAGACTAACCTGTCCTTAACAATGCAGGAGGACCATAAACACTGGATATCCACATTTGAATTCCAAGAAACATATTTCTATTTCTAAGTGACAAAATCAGTAAAGTTGAGCATGCAACAAAAGCTGACTTAAAGGAGCTGTATGTAAGAAATGTATTTCAATTAATCATAAAATGGCCCTGATATGTCACTAGACATTAAGAAATCATGTTAATTTCAAATACTTATATCACTGACAACAGTAGTCTGGCCAGGATATTGTAATTTAAAAGTGAAGTTGCAGCCCTCAACTGATGTTGATGTTGTCATCTTGTGTTTTGGCCTGAAGCTCCACCCTCCGGCTATCTACCAATCACGAAGTCAGTAGTGTTTCGGCATCCGGGTTGCCAGCTCTGCTCTAGTTACCACAGCTGCACACAGCCTACGTTCCTGCTGGATCCTGCAGCCTATCTGGCAACCTCGAGTCAGGGGGGAGGGGGAGGGGATACACCGCTCTACAGTAATTTGAAAGTGATTGCAGTACCAGTTTTGGCCACAATTTTACATACGGCTCCTTTAAGACAGTGTGACAATGTTTTGTCACACAACCCCTTAACTGTCACCCCCCTTTTTGAGAATGGATATTAAAATGCACTATTCAAACTTAAATGGTTGTAATTCAAGAATTCTTTGGAATATAGACCTAAGTTTGGTCTTGTTTTAAGTGAAAGAACTTCAATAAAATGAAGTATGAAAAAGATATGGAAGTTTAAATTTACAGTAAATCTAATATACTGTACTTAATATTTTTCTTTTATATAAAATATATGTTTTACAAAATATTTTTTACTATAAAATTACTATAAAATTATAAAGTTGTGTTCCAAATTTGAAGTTGATATCACAAAAAAATGAAGTTCCCATGAGATTTTATTTAGGTGTAATACCAAAAATAACCACCGGGTGACATACATTCCATTGAATTTAATTGTATGCATTCTGCCATAACAAATTAATAAAGTTCTGTCCAAATATCACTTCTGTCACAAAATATGAAACCTTGAGACTCAGACCTTTCTGACAATATGTGTTTTGTCAAGATTAGGAAAGGTTTTGATCATAAATTATGAAAGGGGATGAGCCTGATAAAATAATTTAGAGTACCGTTTCTATGGAAACGCAACATCCAATTTCAAAACGATTTTCACAGGATGAATTCTGAGTTCGTAAGCTTTCAAATGATACCTAATTTATTATAACAACTAAAATATGTGATGTAATAAAAAAGGCAATAAAAAAAGATAATATTACTTTTTAGAGGATAATATTATTTTATATTTTTTATTGGCAAATACTAGATTAATTGTTTTATTATGAACTTTTAGCATGAAAACCAAAGTTTAAATTATTAAAAGTGTGTGCATCGACTTTTTGTGACAAACGCCAGAACTCCTGTTATGATGTAGATTTTTTGAGGTGCACTCTTGTCATAAATTCATCTATTACTGTTCCTGCATAAATTGTAACAAAAAACAGTGCTGAAATATCTATTAAGGAGTCTTAGACATTTCCAACGATATATAGTTTGTCATGATTAAATTAGGATTTAATTGTAATATAGTGAAGTAAACTTAGGCGTCCCGTAACTGTCCCGTTTGACAGTTAAAGGTTAATGGTCAGGAGACAGTTTCTACAGTACTATAACCACAACAGTATTATAAACCACTGAACTCTTATCACACAAGTATGAAAAGGCAAGATGAAGTGCCTCCTTGAGTCTCTGCCATATTTGTTCTATACTGTAACAAAAAAAAAAGAACAAAAAAAAGGGATTCTCCATGATTAATAATTTATTATTTACATTTTATGCATTTTTTTCCATGCAAACTCAAGGTGCCCTGGAAAGGCAACATACAAAAAAGTATTTGCGTTTTTCACTATATAATTAGGAAATAGTTAGGCTGTTTAGTTTTTAGTAACTTTTTTTCTGATGAAATGCTCTTTATGATCATTGGTTTTCCATCAAAGTAAAAAAATAAAATAATCTGGGGGATGAAAATATTTTCATGCTACTTAAGATAGATTTCTAAAAATGTATCATTAAAACGTTTATTTTTACAAATTCACTTTTTTTTTTTCATTAAATATATTTTTTTAAGAAATATGATGGCTGTTTGTATGATAATACAGAGCCCCTAAATGGAAATGGTGATGGAAAAAGATTAGATGAGGAAAAATGATGTCAATGCTTTTGGTTTTCCCGCAAATGTTTTGTTCTCCCGAAAAAAACATTGCGCTCGGTCCGTGTACTTTTGCGTCCATTTGTTTTTCCTTTATCAACCTGTAATTGAAAAACGAAAAATTAACGATTGTTGTATTTTTAAAACACAAAGTTGAACACCAAAATTTTTATTTGAACTGTACACACCAAATGCTGCGAAAAAAATGTAAAATACTATTGACGTATTTTCTGATTTTTGTTTATGACTTTTTGCCTCTTTATTAAACATTTAAAATATTCACAAATTAATAATAAAACATTTCGATTTTACTGGTTTTCTAAGGCCAAATTAGAACCCGGAAATTATATTTTTCCCACAGCCTTGAATGAAAAGAGCCAAGTCTCTGGAACAGAGAGGTGATTTATATAGGCTAATGATAATAAATGTGTCTGAACAAATAACGAGGCTATATACTGTGTTATTAATGTAGAATTGATCTACTGTTCGCCAAGCATTATGCCAATTTACATATCCAAAAACAGATGACCAGAAAAAACGAGCTGGAGGGTAAACAATATTATTAAGTATATTCCTAATGTAGTTATTTGAGACTTTATTTGGTAAAATATTAAGAAATATTTTACCCATGATATCAGTGAAATTTAGATCTTCGTCCTGTGATGCATTCCTAAGAAGGATAAGTACTTTCCTGGGAATTGCATCCATTACAACTGCAAAGTCTTTAGGTCTAACTGGTATTTTAAATTTATTCAAAAATTCAATATATGTTAATAAATGTCCACCATTATTCATTTGTAAAGGACGTCTTTGTTGTTCCAAATATAATATCTCCTAGGTGAAAAGTTATGTTTGTAGGCCAGTGTCCATGCCATGAGAGCTTGTTTATGAAATTTTGCAAGCTTAAATGGTATTTTTTCAATTGAATAATTACACTTCAATAAAAATGAGAGGTCGCCCAATTGTTTAAATAGATAGTTAGGAAAGGATTTTTTTAAAGGAACACTCCACCGTTTTTTGAAATAGGGCTTATTCACCTTCTTTCCTACATTTAGATAGGTGGGCAAATGCATTTTTGTCTCAGTGCATGCATTGTTTTAGTTTGACAGGGTCGGCGCTAGCTTAGCTTAGCATAATGAATGGAATCCTTTGTTGCCAGCTAGCATGTCCTGAGTAAAAGTGATATAAAAAATTTCAAAAACCCACCTAATTACTTCTTGTGGCCTGCGTATTCACAACAAGTACAAATAGCGATGCAGATTAACACTAGACGATTTCCTATGCAGATATTGACTTGGGACTATATTAGGGGGAAGCACAGGTGAAGCACTGCTACTTGGGCGCAGAGATATCACGCCCAAGTAGCAGTGCTTCGCCTGTGCTTCCCCCTAATATAGTCCTTAATATATAAGTCAATATCTGCCTAGGAAATCGTCTAGTGTTAATCTGCATCACTATTTGTACTTGTTGTGAATACGCAGGCCACAAGAAGTAATTAGGTGTTTTTTTTCACTTTTACTCAGGACACTTTTAATTAGGTGTTTTTTATCACTTTTACTCAGGACATGCTAGCTGGCAACAAAGCATTCCATTCATTGTGCTAAGCTAAGCTAGCGCCGACCCTGTCAAACTAAAACAATGCATGCACTGAGACAAAAATGCATTTGCCCACCTATCTAAATGTTGGAAAGAAAGTGAATAAGCCCTATTTCAAAAAACGGTGGAGTGTTCCTTTAAGTACTGAATAAGCCGATTTATTTTAAAAACATTGTTCAAAGCATCATAACTCAACACCTCTAAACCACCATGATCTTTGGGATTGCATAAAATTCCTTTTCTCAAATAATGTGGCTTGTTTTTCCAAATAAAATCAAAAAGCATTTAATCCAATTGTTTGGTAACTTTTGGGGGAATATCCAATGATAATGACACATAGACTGATCTGGAGATTCCTACAGATCTCTTTGTAACTACGCATTAAACCTCTTACTAGTTTTGTTAATAATTGGATTGAAGTTTAAATTGTTACGCAGATTTTCATCTTTACATATAACAACTCCCAGATATGTTACTTGATTTGCAATTGGAATATTACAGAAATGAGTTCAACTACATTCTTTAAGAGGAAACAGAACAGATTTATTCATATTCATTCCTAGCCCTGATACATCTGAAAATTCAATTGCTTTAAATAAAAAGTGATGTTCTATGGTATCAAATGCCTTGTGAAAATCATTAAATAAGATAAAACTATCATCTAAAACATAATCATTGTAGTCTACCATATCAAGTATCAATCTAATATTATTACTAATGTGTCTTCCTTGAATAAATCCAGTCTGTTCCTCATCTATAATATCTTCTAATACTTTTTTCAGTCTTTTGGCAAAGATCAAATAAGCAAATAATCTGCCATCATTATTTAATAGACTAATGGGTCTCCAATTCTCTACACAAAGAATATTTTTGTGTGGCTTTGGAATTAATGTAATAACACCTTGTTTTAAAGAGGAGGGCAGTTCCCCTTTTTCAATAGTAAATACGGCCAGCAAAAAATGGAGCCAACTTATCTCGAAACACTTTATAAAACTCACTGACAAGTCCATCATTACCTGGAGAACGATTATCTTTAAGGTTGCCAATACACTCTTTAACTTCCTCCAACCTTAAATCACCATCACAAAACAATTTAAAATCATCCTCAATAACTCTGGCTTCATCTAAGACATTATCTAGAAAGTCATTCAGATCTGAAGACACAAAGTTGGGAGCGTACAGACCTTTGTAAAACTGAGTAACACACTGTGATATATTTTATTCATCTTCTGTGACTGTATTATTAATTAACAATTTGTTTATAGAGGTCAATTCACCATTTCCTTTTTTCCAAATTAAAAAAGTACTTCAAGTACAATGTATTCTTTTTGTCTTTTAACTGAAGCAAATATTTTTTCCAAATTAAAAAAGTACTTAGTATTTCTTTCCCCCTGTTCCAGTCTTGATCTGATAAATGCACCCTCTGCTTTTTCTTGATATATGTTATCCAGTTGTACTTGTAATAATGACAAATCCATTAGTTTCTGTGTGGAATATTGTCTTTACTTGATAGGCGCATTATTCCTTTGATAACAATGTATTCTTTTTGTCTTTTAACTGAAGCAATCGATTTCCCCATTGAAATAGCTAGGTTCCTAATTTTGTAATTCATTATGTCCCGATGTTCTCCATAAACATTTGTTATTTTAGCCTGAGACCAGTGCTTATCAATTAACTTTGATGCCATCAGTTTAAAATTGTGATCATCTAATAACTTTTTGTTCAATTTCCAATAACCCCTTTTAAATTTAGATTCATCTGGACCGTGAATATTTATCAAGAGTGATACACCCTTATGGTCAATTAAGACTGACGGCTCTATAGAAACCACCTGGACACACTGTTCCAGTTCATGTGATATTAGGAAAAAATCAATGCATGATTGTTTGGAATAATCTATGTTGCTCCATGTGTACATTCTTTTGCCTGGATTTTTGAGTCGCCAGATGTCAACTAAACCAACACGGGTACATGCATTTCTGATTTCACAACGAGTTTCATTGCTTCTTGATGGCCATTGATCCAAATCCTCATCAAATACACTGTTGAAATCACCTCCCCATAGCCTACTATTTTTGCTACTTATTTCAATTTAATTTCTATATTTTTGAAAAATGTTTCATTAAGCTGTCTATTATTGGTGGCATATGAATTCACAAGAGTGTAATGAGTTTGATCAATGTTAACATGCAGTATTATCATTCTTCCCAAACTATAGATTTCGTGGCTAAGAACCTGACCTCTGAATTTTCCTTTTAGTATAGCGCCCCCTGCAGATCTATTGCTGAAATGTGAGAACCATATGTAATTTCCCCATTGACTTCTCTAGAACTTTTCATCCTCCTTACAAGCATGAGTTTCTTGCACAAAATAAAAATCGACACCCTTTCCTTTACAATATGTTTTTTGAAAAATGAATTATTGAACTAGGGTCTTTTAAACTATTGTTTGTTGCATAAATATCTTCTATATCATGCTCTGCAATATACAGTACATAGAAAAAAATGAACAAAATATAAATACAAATTGTGTAGCCTACTTATAGTTGCATAACACTCTAAAAAATGCTGGGTTGTTTTAACCCAATTGTGGGTCAAATATGGACTAACCCAAAGTTGGGTTAAAAATGCAATTTAAAAATGGACTTTCTGCACGAGGGCGCCCTCTGTCTACGAGTATGAATGAAACAGACATTACGTTACATGTGTGTTCTCACTAATGCTCACAACACCCTATTTCGGGTAAAAATATGAAAGATAATAGGTCTCTCTTAAGAGAGAAGTTTTTCCATGAAACAAACGTTTTCTGTAAAATATAATGATGATAATAATAATCATTATTATTATTTATGTTATTAAATACTTACATTTATAGTGGAAATAGTGTTATTACAATAGGCAAATATTTCTTATTTTATTTCTTATTTTATAAAGTCATTTATTTTATAAAGTCATTCCACAGCTAGTGGAGTGAGTAAGATGATGACAAGAAAAAGAAATGTCCAGAACGGATGGATGTTGTTTGGATTGTGATTAGTGATATTGGACTGTAAACAAAACTGACTTAATGTTATAAGAAGTTCCTGCAGTCTGCCATTTCTTTAACAATTTATGGTGTGCATAAAGGGACATCCTGCATTGTTTAATTAGTTTGTACGTTTTACTCAGTGTCACGTTGAAAAAACATTTGAAAAAGTTTCGATGAAACAGGTCATTCAGGTTTACTTTAGGCTACACGAGATCCTCCCCCAGAAACTTCCTGAAATTCAACTTTACCAACTTTTCCTCGAGACGCAGATTTACTTTACCAGCAACCATTAGTATAGGGCCTAATTCAAAATATAGTCTCTATTGTTGTTAAGTCGGTTAGATATAATAATATTAGTTACATTGTTAATTAGATCAAATTATGTTAATCGTCGCTGTCAGTTCGTTTAAGAAACGGAGCGCTACCTGAAGGATAAACAACCGAGAACGCACCTGAGCCGATGTACAAATACAATACAACTTTGACACTACAACACTACAAGATTTCATTTTAATCAACATCAGCGTAATGCTCTGGGTTTTATTTATCTTCCTTTTACTCTTGAAAGGTGAGTACAGAATTTAAAAACCTCAGAGACTTTCGATTTCAATTCTCTAATAAACACGAAATAATTTGCTTTGATATTAAAATATAGATCGATATATTTTACATAAGTTAGCTACAGTAATTAATATAAAACATGTCTTGGTGGCTTAACTGTCCAAATGCAACGTCTCATTAAAATGCTGTTGGCATCCATTATTTCTTCTAAGTGCAATCATTTTTTAGTTAGAGCGGTTAAGCAAAGCATTGTTCTCTGGCAAGCTTCTTCTTCTTCTTCTTCTGGACAAGAAGAAGAATCCACATGAATGAGGAGGTGTCAAATCGAGCAATTTATTGAGGAGAGGTGCGCTATGACTTTTTTTTTAATCGATCGGGCGTACGTTGTTCGCTTATCGCTTATAAAAAAAGTCCCGTAGACTTAACATTGGCACGAATTTTGACAGCTCCGAGCGCAAATTTTGTAGAAACATGTGGGTTACCACGTTTAAATAGGCTGACAAGCTCTGTAAGAACATAAATTCTTACAGAATTGCCTCTGTAAGAATTTAGAGCTGCCTAGAAATGCCCCATACTACGGTGAAGGGACTGCTGATGAAACAGGTGCGCACACGTGTTTTTTCTACTATGGTAACTTGCATATTCATTTTTTATTGCACAAACTTTAAGGCTAACTAGATCACAATGTCATAGAGACATGAGGGTGGGCTTATTTTACTCAGGCAACCAAACAGTCTATCTGGATGACAGTGAAGCTATCAAGCCACGCCCTAACTACCATTTAAAGCACCCTAGCAACAAGCTCCATAGATTTCCATTCAAAGAGATAAAAAGGGATACAGAAGTGTCTAAAGCTATGTTCACACTGTCAGTCCAATTTGTATCCGTGTGTGTATCCGTTTGGAATCTGATCTAAAATGAATGACTGTTCACAGTTGTGTATCGCAACTGTTCAGATCCACTTTGTGTTTCCATGCTGCTGCTCTTTCGTTTTACGGAATATCTGTATTGGTTTCTATGGAAATGACGTTGAGTTGGTAGGAATACGCCAAAAACAACAACAACAACAACAACAACCACAACATGGATGGGGTTTGCAATACAGATGTTCTTATTTACAACATGACAGTGTGTAGCCGCCGCATTGAACTACTGCGTCTTCTAAAGCAGTGACAGAAACGTAGAAGGCTGTTCCTCCTAGCCTGGCAAGCCAGACCTACATCAAGATGATGTTAGGTCTGGCAACTCACCATAGACACGGCTCAATCTGAGGGGCGGGATAAACGGCTGTCTTTCAAATTCCCTCTGCACGCAATAGGACAGCGCTTCAACCAACCAGAGCGTTTTCCCAACAGCGGAGCTAACGTTAGTCGATAGATTCAACTTTTGAATCTGGCCGGCAAAACTACGAACACATCTTCCTTTTTTAAGAATGACTTAAGTGCCGTTCTTTGCTCTTTTCTCAAAGAAAAACTTAACTCCAAGTCCTCCAGAGTCGCGGCCAAAGCCGATTCGAAAGACTGTTCGCCAGCAGCAACCATTCTTTGTTTTCAAGTAGCAGGGAACCGTCGCAACTCTGTCATCATTATGTTAAGCCCGCCCCGCCTACTCTATACACGATGTGATTGGCCTGACCCAATTTAGATTTTTACAGCTCTGAAAGTCAACGGAGAGTTGCTAGACTACCCTGGCTGCAAAATACATTTTTGCTGCCGCTAGGGTGCGTCTAGATTTCTAGGCTATGTTCCTCCCGTACTTTGTTAATAAAACATAATTTGTCATTTTATGCACATCGGGCACTTTACAACAACACTGCTTTCCTAATACAGCGCAGGGCTCGACATAACAATTGTCCGGGGCAAGTGGATTTTTTAAAGGGGCAAGTGAAAATTTTTTTTACTTGCCCGGACAAGTAGCCAGATTAAAACTTCAATAACAACAAAATAACCAGGGAATCACTAAGACACGATAATTCTCATTTTATTACATTTAGTGTAAGTGGCAATTGATAGTTGTTAGTACATAAACTAGCCTATGTACTGACGGTAACAAGGTTTTCTGTTGAGGCTAAATGTGTTTATTGAATAACGTCATTTCACCCAACTGCAATCAACATCGTTTCAATGTTAGGTAAGCAAACCAATTGCGTCGATTTTCTATTAGTTTTGAATGGCGAGTCTGACGTCAGTTCAACATTACTTCCATGAGCAAATGCTGGATCGACGTCGGAGATCAACGTTGTTTCATTGCCACGAGAAACATAATTTCTACACTGATTCTGTCAGTTTGCTGCCTGGGTCGCACAGTCTCCTGAGGAGAAATCGAAAACAAATGAGAGCAGCACAAATAAACTGACTACGGTAAAAAGTTCAAAATGTGTAGTTTTTATGTTTATAACATATGACACAGTTAAGCAACATCACATTTCACGAGTTCACACACATACAATTTGAGGGGGTAAAGTTTAATGGGTATTTGGCGTGCTGTCCGGCGGGAGGGCTCCGAGCTCGGAGTTCGGCCCGAACCCAGAGTACTCCCCCCGTATGTAAGTGTTTAGGACTAGAAGCGTGGAGAAGGGGTTGTGGGGGGGATGCTGCAAAACTGTCAAGGGATTGAGGTGAGACTGCTGAATGTATATATACACCTCTTACCATTGATGAGTGCTCTCCACTTGTGTTAATTATCTGAGCGTGCTCCTCCCGAACTTTGTTAATAAAACATCATTAAGAGTGAATACCATCACGACTGAAAATGTGACACTGATTTCATAAAACAGTTCAATAAACAAGAAGTTAATATTAATTTCACACATTTAAGACACAATTATTGACTGTTTTGTTCTATTTCAGAAGCGAAAATAGTTCCAAACAAAGATCACAGCATTTTAAACTAATCGGTTAAGTCAAAGATTCAATGAACCATTCATAAAACAATTGCCCAATTCAGAGGCTGCATCCTTCGAAGGGCACATTCGAAGGCTGATTGCGTCACAGCAGCACAATGAAGGCTGTCCCAATCAAATTAATCTCAGCTTTTTGCCTAAAGCAAAAGCTACGACTGCTGCATTGATTCTTAAAAATATACTAGTCTGCACTACAATGTAAATGCATTAGCTCCGCGCTTTTCAGTGTGTCAAGCTGCTTTGTCACGCAGATTTTGAAAGTTGGCCAGCTAAATAAAACAGGCGGTGAGCCAAATAAGAAGACTAATGGGTTATGTGGGAGCAGATGCGAGGTACATTAATATATTTTTTTAAATAAACACCTAGGCTATAATAGTGTATTTCTCTGGCACGCGTAGTTATAGCAATGACCTATGTCTACACAAAAGAGAGTCCTGCCTAGGTTCTGCCCCGGTACAGTTTGGGTCAAGCCATTGGTTTGTCTGGTTGAGGAGAAAGAGTTTAAATGGTGTTGCAATAAACTAGTTTAGAATCGGTTCAACTGTAGCAGCGGATTACTATTATTCTGTTGAGTTGCGAAACTGGTGAACAACTGATGACGACACGGTTTTATGGTTGGTTGACCAATCAGTGGAAAGGGGCGTTTCATTCCTGCCCATGTAGAGATCGAGTATTTAAGCTGTTTATCCAGTTTGGTTTTATTGTGTATCCATTTGGTGAATTAGAACAAAATGTGATGAAAACGAAAATAAAAATATGAAGAAGAAAAACCCCACATAAGATTTGTTTTTTATGTTCATGAGAAGGGATGTATATTTTTTAGTAGTGTGGGATACAGCTGGACTCACTCGGAGAGATTTCATGTACCGTCCGACTAGACAGAACATCAATGTTGCTACTTTCCAACCCTTTAAATTTTATTAAGTTTCATGAAGTTGTTTAGACAGAAATGATCTCCATTTGAGAAACTGTTTGTTTGTTCCTCAGGTGTGTTTGGTGCTGAAGACGCAGTTAAGACAGTGTCGGTGATGGAGGGAGATTCTGTCACTCTAAACACTGATGTTACTGAAATACAGAAAGCTGAGCTGATACTGTGGACGTTTGGACCTGACAGCACTCGTATAGCTCAGATCAACAAAATGATCAATATGGTCTCATTATACAGTAATGCTCTTGATGGGATATTCAGAGACAGACTGCATCTGGATGATCAGACTGGAGATCTCACAATCAGAAACATCAAAACTGAACACTCTGGACTTTATGAGCTACAGATTCACGGAAATATGGTCACAGCCAAAAAGTTCAGTATTATTGTTTCTGGTGAGTAGTTAAAATATATGCATTCGGTTTGATTTCATTGCTTTGCAGTCAGCAGCAAAACTGATTAATATTACAGTTTCTTTATAGTTGGCTAATTGAGATGATGACATTGTTACATTCTGCTCAGTCGATAGGAGAAGTGACATTAAGTTAAATCTAACTAACTTTATAGTATATACAGTATATAATACAATAAATATAACTTTAGATCCAAAATTAAATGTCGCAAAATTAAGGTGCAACAAGATTTATTATTGGTATAACAAATTAAAGTCTAAAAGTTTTAGGAGTCAGCAAGGCCACACTTGTCAGGGTCCAAGCACAAATGGCTTGGGTAGACGATACAGTTATTCAATGGCCTTGTCTCTTTTCAAATATTAGTCGTTGAGAGTCTCAGAATGGAAGTATTATTCTATATACTATATTACAATAGATAATATTGTCTCTCCATTTTAATTGGACAGCAATACATTCAGTCATGTCTAGCAACTTGACACAGTATGAATACGATATGTAAAAATAAAAGTAATTTGGAGATCACAGATTTCTTTGCAAACTGATTAGACTTTAATTAAATTAGACATTAAACTGTATGAAACTTTATTACATGGCTTGGTTGAATTCTAATGTAGAATGCAGTGTGTTATTTCTTGATAACAGACGCTGCTAAGTATAACACACCGTTGCCATGAAAAACAGAGCGTTGCTATGGACGCAGGATTCTAACCGTAGAGACGGAACGGACTATTTTCTTTAGCGGAAGCAATGCAATCGTTTTTAAATCAATATTTTGTGTCAAATTATTGATTTATTTGGTAGGAAGCCATGTAATAAGCGGGATAATGGTTCTGATCAGCCTGTCGGGGTTGTATTCGCTATAACAACCGCCTCGCTCTACATTATCCCTTACATAATGCATTTTATGCATAGTCAGTCTTTTGAGCCATTTTACACAGATTTTGTGTGATATATATGGATGATATTTAAAAAAAACTCTGCATGTTTACTCAGAATGTCCTGTTATGAATTTGACAATGTGCATCAAGTTTCATTAAGTTTGGACATTGCGTTCAGCAGAAATAGATCGATTTGTGTAAATGGGCATTACCAGACCCATAATGAACTTATATCATTGCATTGCTTTGGAAAATCAAAATTCTTTTGATAACTATTTGTTCCCTGACTCTCTTTCTACTTAAAACTATAGGGAAGCCCATTTCTGCCACATAAGAAAAAAATAATAATGATTTCATAAATCATAATTATGGCATTAAAAAAAGTCATAATTAACTAAATGTATTACATTTCAAAAGGTAGGAATCAGGTTAGGAATCAATTTAGCAAGCACAACTATTGTAATTTTTTGTTGGACAATATCCCTGGCTTCATTGTTTCAGTGTGATGATATGTAACATTAACTATTT
Source organism: Leuciscus idus (assembly GCA_021554675.1). NCBI lineage: Eukaryota > Metazoa > Chordata > Actinopteri > Cypriniformes > Leuciscidae > Leuciscus > Leuciscus idus. The sequence goes on along the minus strand of CM038625.1, from coordinate 10,196,323 downwards.
ACAACTCATTAAATTCCTACATTATTCTTCTCATTGAATATCGTCTCACTCATAAATATGCCACATGATGGAAGTAAAATGTGTTTGCTTGTTGACTTTAAGAAGTTTGTTATTAAAATGAACCAATCAAGAGCCAATAATATACAATTTCACATTGATACTGTTGTGGCAGTTTAATTCACTAAACAATCATCTTTGGCGTAAGAGACAGTCTGGAATCAAATGATCATTAAAAAGTAATTTATTCTTGCAAGAAGGCCCAGTTGCCACACAGAAGTCACAAGTACAGTCTGTGGAACAAGTGCGACCAGGAGAGAGAGGCAGGCCAGTCTTTATACTGTTATCTTCAAGGTTCTCTAAACACTCCATAGATGGATAAGACACTCCACCAGTGATCCTATTATACACTGAACTTTAGTTTAGCTTAACTTACAGCCTGCAAGTCCTAAATTGGACACCCTTTGACCTTCAGGGGTCAGGGCCTCTGCGTCTCCCCCTCTTCTCCTGCCTCACAGAAGTTCCACATCAATCATTATATCACATGGTCAGCAGCACACATAGAAGTCAATCCTGTGTATGTTAATGAAAATCAAAGTAATGAAAATCAAAAATCTCCCATTACAACACTTACCCAGATTTGGTGCACTTTTATAGACTACATGTTAAACTTCTTCAAACTACTTCATCAAGATGGCTCTATTAAGATAAATATGTATATAAAGATTCACCTTTAATTGATCATTCTCTGTTTATTCTCTGATGTTTTCCAGCTCGTCAGCCTGTTCCTGTCATCAGCAGAGACTGTTCATCATCTTCATCATCTTCATCATGTTCATTGGTGTGTTCATCAGTGGTGAATGTGAGTCATGTGACTCTCTCCTGGTACAAAGGAATCAGTGTATTGTCCAGCATCAGTGCGTCTGATCTCAGCATCAGTCTCTCTCTACCTCTGGAGGTGGAATATCAGGATAAAAACCCCTACAGCTGTGTGCTGAACAATCCCATCAGCAACCAGACCACACATCTGGACATCAACACACTCTGTCACACATGTGCAGGTATGGCAGCGCTGATTTGTTCTGCTCCACATTATTGATACTGTAAAGCTCACCCATAAGCCCAATGAAGGAATCCAACGATGTGGGCGAAGGAATAATACGTGTGTGTCTTTTCAGCACTCCAGTGAAGTTCACTTAATTTATTGGAATTTAGATAAAATTTTACTTAAGCTCCACGCTTAATCTGACTCCAATTTCAAATGATAATCAAATTTAGATCGTGTTTCTGATTAGACAATAATCATAAATATTGATTATGATTTAATTTAGATTTTTGATTACTCTGGGTATCCCATATTTTTAATTATTCATTCATTAAGGACCCGGTATCACTTTGAGACGTCACATCGCGAATGTGCGCTCACGAACACAAACTAGTCAGTTCTGAAATAGTCAGAGGATGCAGTGCAACTATTTTACCCTAAGCGGCCGCTCACTGCTGACTCATAACAAAGGTGTACTTTTTGTAATAGTTGCGAGCTTGCAACGTGCTAAGTCAGTGATAGTCAGAGATCGGAAGGTCTCCTTAATGATGTGCCCCATGCTCCATTCATAGTGCCTTCGGTTTGATCTATCCTGGACAGAGATTTGAGGAAACACCAGACTACACATTAATCCATACTAGACAAATGATTTCAGAATAATGCAGAATAAATCAAATATAACATTTTATTTGTCAGGTAAAATTGTATCATGCCAATTACACAGGTAAATGATTAAAAGCCAATTCAGAAATAATAAATACATGATGACATCAATTACTCAAAGATGACAAGAGTAAGCAATGCACTCCTGACAGAGACACACAGTGTAAGACTTGAGAAGACTATGACTACGTTTACAAGCTGTCAAATATCGGGTTATGGTCGGGTTAGGGTCACTATTTGGGTTTCTGAAACATTCGGAATAGCCCGTTTACATGCGTGAGCAGAGAGAGTTACTCCTGTATACATGGAATTTGTAATCAATTGGCAATATCCCGATGTAAACGGCGACGCACGGTTAGCGTCTGGACGTACGGACAACCTTAAGATGCAATATGCGTCATTTCCGATTCTTCTTCCTGTATCCAAAGACAACAACAACAGCAGCAGCACGCGGATAATGAATAGTTCGGGGCAGATAGCGATCGCTTTTGTTTGCGCTTTCCTCCTCGCTCCAAAAGTCTGGTGCTGTGCTGCGTCTCGCCATGTTTACCTCTACTTCTTGTTTACTTCCGGTATACTGCACGCGGGTTTTTGTATGCGCCGTCTCTACTCAAAAGACCAAGATTCCTTGCGAATAGAACATGCGCAGAACACAAATCAATGTTCCTTTTGATGGGGATATGCCGATACGCATTTACATGACCAAATATTCGGGTTAGAAAAGGGGTACGCCAGGGATCATATCCGGGTTTTTAAAAACCGGGATATGAGCATATTCGGGTTTTTGCCGGTGTTTACATGGCCGTGCGCGACCGGGTTATTGCTAATATTCCGGTTTTGAACGGGTTATTGGCTGCATGTAAACGTAGTCACTGACACACACTGTATGGGGGATGTTCCTGGTTACAGATTCCCAAAGTATGCTCTGCCACTTCCCCTTAAATACCCAGACCAGAACAAAAGGGTTATACCAATATTTTTTTGAGTTGTTTTGGGTCAATTCATGTACCCCTGGGGGTAACACCTGGCTTCTCCTAAGTTTTCAATCTTTCTCATAATACCAATGACTGCAATTTAATTAAAGGGGTGGTTCGGGATTTTTGACATCGGACCTCATTTTTAAGTCAGCCTGGTTGTTATTCATCAGTGGAGACATTTTTTTTTAAAAAATTATCCAGTCCTTATATTTGGATAGTTAGCCGATGCTAGGCTAGCGCGAGTCAATGGTATATGTTAGCCAGCCATTAAAAAACGTTTTACCCACTCCACAGTGCACCAAACGCAAATCAATTATAACACTAGACTATCGATGCAAATGTCCGTTGAGAGAATAATGTTAGAAATCAAACTTACCTTTCATCTCAATGATCCCAAAGGAACTAGTTTCTCAGCAGCTGCGGAATTTTACTTTGCTCCGGTTAGTAATGCGGCAAAAAGTAAACACAGAACAGAAGCGCACTGTAATCAGTGTACCAGCGGCAGGTAAATACACTTGCGTCATGTGTGTACCGGCTCACTCGGTTGCCTAGGTAATCAATATCACTCCGCTGCTGCTGTAGACAAGGCTTATGATTACAGGGAACAAATTATAACTAATGCAATGTGATGAAAGGTAAGTTTGATTTCTAACATTATTCTCTCAACGGACATATGCATCGATAGTCTAGTGTTATAATTGATTTGTGTTTGGTGCACTGTGGAGTGGGTAAAACGGTTTTTAATGGCTGGCTAACATATACCATTGACTCGCGCTAGCCTAGCATCGGCTAACTATCCAAATATAAGGACTGGATAATTTTTTTTTTTAAATGTCTCCACTGATGAATAACAACCAGGCTGACTTAAAAATAAGGTCCGATGTCAAAAATCCCGAACCACCCCTTTAAAGGACAAGTTTGGTATTTTACACTTAAAGCCCTGTTTACAGATCGTATCTGATGAAATAGAACGGTTAAGATAAAAATTTGGACACATGCTCCTGTCCCGAGAATTTTAGGTTTATTTCGCTTTTGTGGACCTATTTTGCCAAACGCGTCACACCCGTGATTCTTCCGTTGAGAGCTTGAATAATAGACACTCCAGCCCAGTTGGTGGCGATAATGCACCTTTGCCAATTGCAAGCAAACCACGGGCATTTCATTGAATACACAGAAGAAGCAGAAGAAGAAGCGGCGGAGTAATACCGTAAAGGTGCTGCGGTCTCACAGCGCGTCCTATACAAGTCAATGGAGTTGGACAAAAACTACGATAAAACCTGTTGGAATGCATCTTTTTCAGCGATTTTTGATGGAACATATCAGTGAACACCCCCTGACCACTCAGTGAGTTTCACGTCTTTGTAAACGAAAGTTTAATGTGTTTTTAGGACGGAATCTTCCAGTGCATATAGACAACCATTGTGGGGGTGGGGGGGGAAGCGAAATAAACCTAAAATTCTCGGGACAGCAGCATGTGTCCAAATTTTTTTCTTAACCGTTCTATTTCATCAGATACGATCTGTAAACAGGGCTTTAAGTGTAAAATACCGAACTTGTCCTTTAAGACCATTTTACCAATCACACTGAGACATTTAAAATGATACCAAACATGAAAAGGAAAAACAATAGATTCACAAGATACATCATATGTGATATATAGACATTCTTAATGAACTTTTAGTGACTTGACTCAGGGAGGGAGGAGGGAGAGGGGGATGCATATATGAACAAGGAGATAAGTTTGGGCAAGACAATGTCCTGTGCTCAGAAGATCACACATTTCTTTGTGATCTTCTGTCCAGGGTGCGTTTTATTGCTTTATTGCAGGATGAGTTTTATATCAGCTTTTGTCTTAATAGGAAAATCAGTTCTTACAATACCTCTCAACTTTATTTCCAGTTCTCAAGTGTCCCATAATTACAATGTCAACATTTTTGTAATCTCAAAAGTTTTATACTCACAAGTTTTGCGTGTTAACTCTCTCTAATGCATTATATTACAGTGGACGGGTCAACAGAAGGAGGTTTATCATCCAGTCATATAGTGCTGATCTGTGTTTTTGTTGGAGTAATTGTTTTAGCTGTGGCTGCTGTTGGGATATTCATCATCCACAGGAAATATAGAAATACTGATCATGTGGGTAAGTTTCCTCTAGAGTTAAAAAATAGGAAAAAAAAAAATATATATATATATATATATATATATCATATTTTTTCTTACCTTGTTTAAACAGGCCGAACTTGTGTGAGATACTGTTGCTGAGTCTATTCTGTTATTAAACACCATTGCAATGTTTAATCTCTACCTCCATTCCCGTTTGTTCAGCAGGCGAGGTCGTTGCTGAGAAAGTTGTACTGAAGACTGTGTCAGTGACGGTGGGAGAGTCCGTCACTCTAAACACTGGCATCACTAAAATACAAAGCTTCGATGTGTTACAGTGGAGGTTTGGAGAATCAAGCACAGATCTCACAAATCCTTTTGAAGTCATCGCCAGACTGAATGAACTGAACAATAGCGGTTGTCACGATCATGATGATCGAGTTCACCTGGATCGCAAAACTGGATATCTCACAATTAATGACTTCAGACCTACAGATTTTGGCATTTATAAACTAAATATCACCAGGAATGGGAGAAGTATGATCTCCAAGACATTTATTGTCCAAGGTGAGTAGCTCAAACCTGTCAGTGTAATAAAGTTAGAACAAATAATACATTTTAATGGATTTTTTGGCTAAATTTGGCATTCAGTTCCCATATTGCATTAAAAATATTAATTAATCATCTAGTGCAGGAGACAAAAATGTAGTGCAATTTTTAAAAGCTTTATTAATCATATCAACATGTAATGGCAAGATCATATTTCAGAAACATAATTGCAGAATCAATTGCCAAATATGAGCTAAACATTTAGAGTGATAAATAAAGTTATTTTTGTTCTAGTCTCTCTTGAAGTACTTTTTTTGTTCTTTATTTCTCTCCTCTTGTATATTTTAGTCATATTTGAGTAGTTGTAGTTGTAACATCAACACTTTTTTGACACTATTTTACAGATTCCTCAGAAAGAGAAGACACGTCAGAGGAGACAGACTCACTGTTGAAGGATGGACAGATCTCTGAAAGTTCTTGTCTATAGCGACATAATCCCTGTATGCTTTTACAAGCCTTTAAAGGTGGGGTAAGCGAGATTTCAAAAACGCTGTTGGACATTGTTGATATTTGAAATCAACCCAATCAATCACACCCCTCTCTCCAATGCTCCTCCTCCCCCTCCAAGAGTTGATGTTTATTTATCATAGCAGAAGCGCTACAAAATAATGCTTCATGAAAAAAAAAATGCATCAAAGATGATGTACGAATGACAAAGCACAACATTTTGTATGTACAGTAGCCTACACAATAGTAATTACAAACAAGGGTTTGTTTATTAGTTGCCAACAGCACAGCAGCTCCAGACACACAATGACACTCAAACCCAGTGTTACTCACGAGTGGAGCGAATCAAAGCAACAACACGTCTGTTTTCAGGCCTTCCGCTTCGCTTTCTCCAGCGCTGGAAAGCTTTTCTTATATTAACATGGTTCCTAAAGCTCTTTCCTGATCATAACCCTTAATTTACCAGTGCTATTCATATGAGCTTTTCTCTTTTGTATTGTGTCTCATCTCTATTTCTGCAGTCTTTCTTCAAATCTCCCTCTTGCTCATTCTCTCCTTCACCGTCATACACCCCCTAATGCTGATTGGCTACACACGTTTGTTGTTGTGTGTTCATGTTTCGGTCCGACTAACTTCCAAACAGCGTTTTTCAAATATCACTTACCCCACCTTTAAGTCTATCAATCTGGAAAATGTGTTTGAAATGATTCTGCAAGCCTGTGAAAAGTATAACGACAAAGAGTTTCTTTTAACTTCACACTAACATTTATTTTTTGGTTATTTTAAAGTTGATGGAACATGTTCCCATTAACCGTGATCTTGTCTGTTATGCAGATATTAATGTCATGTATTTTTCACGTCTGTTACATTATATTGTCAGTTTCGCTGTTTTGATCAGTGTTAATATGAACAGAACAAAACAGGTGTTTGAGCGTTTTCTGTCCTCTAGTGGACAATCAGTATGTTACGGTTATATAATGTGAATGAGAAACTGCAGTTTTGGTCTGAAACTAAGCCTCATTTTAAACAAAACATGTTTTATTTTTAAATGTATTTTTAGGCTATACATTTTTAATATTATTAAAAAACTTTTTTAAGCAATGATGTGTCAACTGTCTAATTAATTGTCTTAGTAACAACATTTCCATACTCATAATTTGCAGTAGAATTACTCATATGATATAAATGTTGCAATTAACAGGGTTTTACTGTAGTCTATTTAATTATTTTCCGTTAAAATTATTAGCTTGCATTTTTTAAAGGGTTGAAGACATTCGTTTGACTTTGAACTTTGATTTATTGGTGGCGCTTACATTATCTAACACACCCATTTGGTGCGTTCCCTTCAACCGTAAGTGGACTGCGAAGTGGACTTCACAGGGTATTTCGCCATCTTAAGTGAGATTCCAATCCGAAGGGAACGAACTGCACTGCAAACAGCGTAGGTAATAAGGGAACATCGGATACATCACTTCACAGGAAGTGGAGAGCAAAAATCAACCAACTTTTTATTTTATTTTACTTTATTTACCTCAGGAATGTTTGCTATTGCTATGCAGCTGAGCTGCGGGTGGGAAAGAAAACGCACAATATGAGACCTCTACAAAAAATGTTTCATATTAAATGACCATTACAGTACAGCTTATGTTTAGTCATAAAGTAGTCTAATAAACTAATACAATGTTTTTATTTTTATTTATTAGATAGTCTACGTGTTATGTATATATAGGCCTGTTATATGATTTTAAATTTGAAAGTAAAGTAAATTACAATGTTTATTTAAGTTATAGCCTAATCTGCGCAACCACGTTGTTGCCTTTCTTTGATGACGTTGTAGGGCATCCCAAATGAGCGATTATTGTCAGCGAATCAGCTTCAACTGATGTACCGTGTTCAGGAAGTAGGGAGCCGTGAACACTGTGTAGGGACCCTGTCGAATGGAAAGCACCTACTGTATCAAATGTCAAAACTTTGATAGTTGGAGTAGGCCTAAGCTACTTCTGCTGTGAGGAATCCAATCTGATCCATTTAAATACCAATGAATGAACTTGCCTCCTCCTGGGATTTATTGTTTTCCCAGCAGGGAAATAATCAAAAACAGTCACAAATGATTTCTTCATTCGTGTAAACTCGTATAAAGGGGGTTGCACACCGGACGCGCAGTGCAGCGCCGCGCCGCGTCACGTCTAGTTTTGAGATTTCGCAATTTTTTTAAATAAAAAATCTTATAACAAAGCAGTTTTTATAACAACAGGTCCATGTAAGACAAATACATTTTTAATCATTTACTGCATTTTAAATGGTGATAATATTAATTATATAAATGTTATCTTGTGTGACAGAGAAAAAGCCATGTCACGCACTGTAAAAAGTGAACATGGGTCTAAGTTGGATTACTAGAACTATTTGAGTCTATTTACTTCGTATTTCTGCTTTCCTAATCGAAATTGATTATTGTACACTCATTCAACTTGAGCGCATAGAAATTCACTGACACTCAAATATCTCACTTTCACCCAAAGTATAATTTCCCTTTAAAAGGATCTCCGCGTCAGACGTTTTTTTCTGACGTTATGACGCACGAGCCTGATTTCAACTTCTGTTGCTCAACTGACAACCGCCATTTTTTCTCTTCGGACTAGGTTGGAAGTTTATTTTAATTAATATACTCGAAAATGCAACTTTTGGACGTGTGTTTTAGTTGTTTATGAGTTAATTAATGTTGTTTGTGAACATGAATACTAACGAAATCGTAATTAACCGAATTTTTGAACGTACGTTTGCGATATAGCGTTACTGAACATGTTCTATGTAGCTATACAATATGTTGCATTTAAAGTTACTCGTTTGTTTTATAAAAATGTGTTCAGTTTGGATCTTGGGAGTGTGTGTGTATACAATTATTTTTTAAATTGATGCCTCCATAACCGTCTGTGCCGCGCGTGATATTGGAAATGCTTTGGGCGGGAAGTGCTCGGGGAGCGGGATAAAATGCTCAAATTTGATTTCCTGCAGTAAAATATTGAGTAAGTTATGCTTTTAAAGTAATGTTTGTCTGTTCTTTTATTTGTCTTTGAAAACGTTAGCTCTGATTTATTCATCGATACATTTTTCCGCCCAGAAATATGATGATGAAAGTCATTGGGTGCGTCTCAATCAGCTCTCCCTAGTTAAGCAATCAGGGCACTGATTAGGGAGTCAGCCCATTGACTGATTCCCTGATCAGTGCCCTGACTACTGAACTAGGAAGCTGATTGAGACCATAGACTGTAAAAAATATGGACAAAGCGTCTGTGACGTCACCCATAGACTTCTGAAGAATGGTTTTGAGGCCGTTTATGGGGGGTATGGGCGGCGCCATATTTCAATACAAATGTTCAGAAAGGATAACTTACAGGTATGATGTGTTGTGTCAGATCATGGCCGAGACGTCAAATTTAAGGAATTCCACTCGGCGCAGCCTATGCTCGTTGTCAGCTGTCAATCAAGCTGTCAATCGCACCCTTATTTGTCATACATTTTATATCTAAATACGATCTAAACTAACGAGTTAGAAAAAAATTCATCCCCCTCACAGTTGTCAGGCACTCGGAACCTATCGAAAAATACAATAAAAGTCCATGGGACCAACCTGTAAAAACATGAATTTATGCTGTGAAAACGGACATTTTAACATGGGGGTGTATGGACATTTGCTCCCTTTTGGGACCTTCCCCTAGCGGATTTTCGATGTATTGCAGTTTTTCGCACTTCCGGGTAAGCTTCATTTTTCAGATCAGAATGTTGCCGCTTGATTGAGACGCACCCATTGTGCTTAACGCTAGCTTCATTTGCCTATAGCTCGCGGTGCTAGCTTCATCCAGGAAAAAATGTCAGGGTTTTCTTTAGTAGAAAATTATGATTTCTTTTTGTAGAAATAGTAGTATTTTCACAACAAATTAATTACTTGACCTGTAGCAAACCATTTTCTACCACTTAAATACTAACTTACAAAAAATTTCTCCCCTTAGAACCGAAAGCTTTTTTAATATTTGACGACTGAGGAGGACACTTTGCTGTAACGTTACATGGTAAGTAAATTCTATTAATTTAAGTAATTTAATCTATAATAGATAATATTAATTACTAATGTTGGATATGTTTGAGTAAATTCCATCTAATGTTATTGACTTGCATTTTATCCTCATTAAGAATTTTCCAAATAAAATTTGCATTAACTCACCCTTAGTTGACTTGTCAGGGATTTCAGGGCGAGGTGGCCTGCGCTTTTCAGACATTACGAGGTATTGAAAAAATAAGTTAAAGTTCTAGTTTTACTGGCTAAATACATTATTTGAGTTGATATAATACAATTTTGCATGTGCAGTTTGATTGTTGTTGACAGTTTTTTTTTTCTTTCTGATTTCAGATCAATGCAGAGTTCCATAGGCTTATGGCTGTTCCACTGGAAGACACGTTCTTTGCACAGTTAGATGTATACATGAGTCAACTAATCGGAGTAATCCGTTCCAAAGGAGGAGCAACCCGTGAGAAGACTGCTGCATTTTTTTTCACATTTTGGATCAGGTACGTCTGTGTTTTACATTAATATCAATTTTGGGTGAACTACTGTGTCCCTTTAATCAAGAATGATTAAATATATTAGGGTGTAAAGCTAATAAATTATTTATTGATGCATGTTTTATTTTCAGACTAAATTATAAATGCAACTAATGACTGATTCAGATGCATTTCTTAAAGGATTACTACACTTTAGAATTAATTTCTTGATAATTTACTCACCCCCATGTCATCGAATTTGTCTTTCGTCTTTGTTACTTCAGTTAAAAAGAACGTTTTTTTTAGGAAAACATTCCAGGATTTTTCTCCATATGGTGGACTTCACCGGGGCTCAACAGGTTGAAGGTCCAAATTGCAGTTTCAGTGCAGCTTCAAAGGGCTCTACACAATCCCAGTCAAGGAATAAGGGTCTTATCTAGTGAAACGATCTGTCTTAAAAAAAAAAAAGAAAGAAATGTATATACTTTTTAACCACAAAGGCCCGTCTTGCACTAGCTCTGCGATGCGCATTTATGCAATCACTTTGGAAAGATCACTCGTGACACGTAGGTGGAAGTATCGACCCAGCGGTAGGGCGAAAAATAAAATGTTCTCCTCCAGCTTCAAAATCGCCTGACATCGTTGTTTTACCTTTTTTGTGAAAGGGCGTTTGCACTTTTGCTTTGTAAACACTGGATCGGTACTTCCGCATGACCTTTCCAGTGTGATAACGTATTGCTTGAAGTCATAGATGCGCATCGCAGAGCTAGTGCAAGACGAGCCTTAGTGGTTACAACGTTTTTTTATATATATATATATATATATATATATATATATATATATATATATATATATATATATATATATATATAAAATTGTAAAAAAAATTGTAGAAAATGACCGATTGTTTCACTAGATAAGACCCTTATTCCTCGACTGAGATCGTGTCGAGCCCTTTGAAGCTGCACTGAAACTGCAATTTGGACCTTCAACCTGTTGGTAACCGTTGAAGTCACTATATGGAGAAAAATCCTGGAACGTTTTCCTCAAAAAACGTAATTTCTTTTCGACTGAAGAAAGAAAGACATGAATATCTTGGATGACATGGGGGTGAGTAAATTATCAGGACATTTTAATTCTGAAGTTCACCCAAAAATGAAATTTCTTTAATTTATTTACTCACCCTCATGTCTTTTCAAACCCGTAAGACCTTTGTTCATCTTTAGAACAAAAATTTTAATATTGGAATCTGAACCACACATAGGCAGCAACATCATTGCACTTTTCAAGGCCCAGAAAGAGTGGTTCAACCTTAATGTTATGAAGTGACGAGAATACTTTTTGTGCGCAAAAACAAAACAAAAATAATGACTTTGTTCAACAGTTTCTTTTCTCTCCTGTCTGTTCATGTAGTAAACTCAGCTCAGAGCTTCCGGATTCCACGCCAGAATGCTGGCTCAGTATTGGCAGACGCTGTACACGTGAGCAGCACGACGCATATGTATGATGCTGACGCAGGAGCTGGCCAATAATGAGCCAGCATTCTGACGTGGAATCCGGAAGCTCTGAGCTGAACCACTTTAGTCAATGCAATATAGTTATTTGAACCACACAGTTACTTTCAAAAGGTGATTTCTTCTATTTTGAACGGTAACATAGACATCAGCGTATAGACATCAGCGTTTGAATCTGAATAATGAACTTTTTTATACTTCTGTGATATATATATATATATATATATATATATATATATATATATATATACATACATGCATACGTTGGCCAGTCATTTAATACAAACTTTTATAGTTTTGTAAATGTTTATATTTTCTTGTCCTTTGCTATCCTTGGCGAAATCTGATTCTCTTACAGATTACTCCGAATTTTTTAAATAAGAAAAATAATTTTTTTATCGATTGCTTTATCACAGACTGAAAACATTCACGTGAAAAGAGTGTGTCCTGAAGGCCCTCATCGTTTTCCTGGGGGAAAATCCTCAAGATCTTATCAAGGAGTACCTTGTGAGTTGAAAGTCTGCATATTCTATTTTGATTTTATTTTTCAGAAAGTACAAATTTGTGTTTTGTAGTTATGAACGAAAAATGTAAAAAAATGAATAAAAATTTTTTTTATGTACACTACTTTAGGAGAACCAGCAAGATGATTGCGAGGGTGAGCTGGAGCAGCTCACCATGGCGGTGTATGTTATTCGGAAGGAGGGGGGAGAACATCACGAACCACCGGCTGACATAGGTGTCGTCATCGAGGGTGTTAAAGTTCTGAATGAGCTGCCTTCGTTCACATCAGCTTGTGCCTTGCTTCTCGGGAATGATATACATCATCAATCTGACTTATCCAAAACCACTTCGCTTTACATTCAAGGTATTCCAGAAAGTTCTCTTGCAGCTCGATCAGCACAAGATGTCACCAAAAGTTCAAAGTCTTTTCAGGAGACTACAGTGAACTTGCAGTAATGTTTGAATGTGCATATGTGTTTGAAAGAATGTCTCTGTTTTAGTTGGATGTTTCATGTGTTCTTATGTTTGTAAGACTATCCATTTGTTCAGTCATATGTCTAGTATGAATGTGTAGTTGTTTGAATCTGTAGTTGATTGGTTCCCTTTACATTGGTGAAAGGGTAATTACCTATAACTCTAAGCTGTTAAAAACATTTTCCATGATCTGTTTGATGTTTTTTTTTTTTATAAAAACATGGCTCAGTTTAGGGCATTACCTGTAAGCTGTTCTAAAGCACTTCTAAATACACTTATATGGTTCTATTTTAAGAATATATTAAAGGGATAGTTCACCCAAAAATGGTTCAAGTTGTTCCAAACCTGTATGAGTTTCTTTCTTCTGCTGAACACAAAAGAAGATGTGTTGAAAAATGTTGGTAACCAGACAGTTGACCGTACCTGTAGGGACGCAGATGGCTTAGTCTGTTTCTGACGCGTGCTTTAAACATTCATTGTCCATACCTTTTGAGTATTCGGATATGCCAAATCCATTTATTGTCCCTTTTTTGGCATCGCAAATAACAAATAAAACAAACACAAATTATACTCAATACTTTGACTTATTGCTAACAACTGTTTGGTATGAGCACAGTCACGGCACGGTCAAAAAAGTTTGTTTGACCTTCAATCCCACCACCTGTAACTCATCATCACTTTAAATATACTCGCATACTAATACGCCCTCTAGTGTCACAAACAAAAAATACAAATTAACATAATGGCTCCAACAGTACCCATTGTCTTTTTTTTTTTCCTGCTGGAAGTATGGTCAACTGTCTGGTTACCAACATTTTTCAACACATTTTCTTTTGTGTTCAGCAGAAGAAAGAAACTCATACAGGTTTGGAACAACTTGAACCATTTTTGAGTGAACTATCCCTTTAACTGTTTTTAGGTGGCTCATTTAAGGGCATAACCACTTTTTTATATTTCTTTTTATAAATATATGCAGTGCAAAGACAACTTTGCAAAAAGACTGTTATGGATGTAAAGTGTGTCAAATGAAATTTCATTGGCACAACAAATATGAACAGTTTGTAATGATTTCTCAAAGTTTGTAATATGGAAAACACTGTTAGCGTATAAATGAATTATAATGGTAATAAATATCTATATAGCAATTTGAGTCTTGTGTGATTGACCTAGTGAAATTAAGTTGAGAAAATATAATTTTTTAAGTTGAGGAAACATAATTTTTTTAGGTGTTACCAATTGAAGTATTTTTCTTAAGTTGATCCAACTGTAGTAAAAATTAATACATTTAAGTTGGAATGCAGTGAAATTAAGTTAGACTAATGTAAATAATAGGATTGAATGAACTCAAATAATATAAGTGTGATTAACCTAGTGAAATGAAGTTGATAAAACGTGATAATTTAAGTTGAGAAAACTTAATTTCTTTAGGTGTTACCAATTGAAGTAATTTTTTAAGTTGATCCAACTGTTCACTTTTTACAGTGCGTCAACAACCAAACTGCAGCACCATTAGGATCTATTAGTGGCTCAAAGTAGTCTCATAGTTTGCTGGACAAGATCTTAGTGTCGCACACGTTTGATCCCTGTCTGAGAAACTCTTTCTGTTTGTTCTCCAGGTCAATTTGTTGAGAAAGATGAAATCATGTCATTATTAGTGACGGTAGGACAACCTGTGACGCTACACACTGATATCACTGAAATACAGGAACATCAGCGGATACGCTGGAAGTTTGCTGACTCCAGAGAATGCAGTTGCGCTGAATTTACTGTCATCGCTAAATGGGATAAAACACATGATGAGGAATACTTATATAATGAAGAAAGATTCATAGACCGTTTGAAACTGGATCACAAAACTGGATCTCTCACCATCACTAACATCACACCTAAACTCTATGGACATTATAAACTCCACATCTCCAGCGAGGGACAGAAGATCTCAATCACGTTCAATGTTGTTGCTCATGTGAGTTGGTTGAGTCTTTTAAAGTCTTTCTGTAACTGATAAACTATTATTTATGGCAAGTGACTATGAAGATAAACCATCTTTGTGGATCTTTTTGATATTAAGAGGCACGTGATGATTGATGATTAGATTAATGAGAACATCAGTTCAAACACTTTCCCTGTTTTTACCTTCTTTGCTTCTTTGTTTTCTAACAGGTTCAAAAGAAAAGAGAGCTCCAAACCCAGAGGAGACTAACCTGTCCTTTATAATGCAGGAGGACCATAAACACTGGAATATTATCCACATTTGGATTTCAGGAAACATATTTATTTTCTTTTTTTTACAACCATCTAAAAACCTAATGACAAAATACGAAAGTAAGTTGAGCTTGCAACACAAGCCGGCTTAAGAAACAGTGTATGTTTTGTCACACTTATTTGTCAGAAGACGGTTGCTCCTATAACCACAACAGTATTTTATACCCTCTGAACTCTTATCACACTAGTATGAAAAGACAAGATGAAGGTCCTCCTTGAGTCACTGCCATATTTGTTCTACTGTGTGTGACAACAAAAAAGGGACGCTCCAATTCTCCATAATTTTTTTACATTTTATGCAAGGGCAACATTCAAAAAAGTATTTGTGCTTTTCACTATATAATTACAGTAGCAAATAGTAAGTGGTTTAGTTTTTATTTAAAAAAATGTTTTATAATAAGAATATTTTGGGATCGTAAATAAAATAATCTGGGGAAAGAAAATGTATTACCAGATGTAATATTTACAGGTTCGGGCAGGGAAAAAGGGAGAAACGGTTTTCTTACCGTTTTGTCTGCATGTAATTTATGGATAAAACTTGTGTTTAAATGTTTAAGGTAACACAAGATACATGTTTAACAAGTGTAATATCATAGTATACAGGAACAAACTGGATTTGTGTATATTTTTGTGTTTTAATTTTTTACTGATGTCTGTGACGATACCAGTGAAGTTAAACTAAGACTTTGCATCTACAAGATGGTTACAACTTGCTGCTGAAAAAAAGTCAAATGCAGTTTAATGTTTTCATCCTTTATATATATATATATATATGTGTGTGTATATATATACTGTATATATATGTATGTATATGTGTATATATATATATATATATATATATATATAAATTACAATATGTACATTTTAAACTTTTTTCTATTTGTATAAATTTGATATTAAATATAGCGATAAAACATTTATTTATACAAAGTGGTGAACATTTCTTTCTAATTTTTCATTAGCCTAAATATTTTTGTTTGGTCATTCCTATGTACAAAGAAATTTGTGCTGGTTGTTATATAATACGTAGTCCCTAAAATGGTGGTTGGAAAATTAAGTGTTGATGCTTTTGCGTTCTCTTGTGCGGTGACGCATTGCTGCCACATACATATTATTTTTTCCACTCAATTATGTCGTAATAACGAGATCTTATGTCGTTAAAACGACATATTTTCAAGTAATAACGAGATCTTATGTCGTTAAAACGACCTCTTTTTCTCGTAAAAACAAGATCTTAATATGTCGTAATAACGAGATGTTATGTCATTAAAACTACATATTTTCTCGAAATAGCGAGATCTTATGTCGTTTTAACGACATCTTTTCTCGTAATAACGAGATGTATCTTTTTCTCGCAATAACGAGATGCTATGTCGTTAAAACAACATATTTTCTTGGCCTTATAAGGACATGTGTAGTCGTACAAAATGCCTTTATCCACATAAAATTGATAGCCTATCACGCCTTTATCACACGTCTACCGTCATGATCATGCCATATAGTCCTTGTGTTTTTATTAGTCTTGAGGCAGGATCATGACAGACCCATGTTTCATGTGCAAACGCATGGCCTTTTGTTGGGCCATGTGCTTGTGTTGTCTCGTCATCTAGCCCCGCCCTCCTTGTTATCCTCGTTTAGTCATTATTGCTTCCCCATTATCACCTGTTTCCTTCATTAGTTTCTCTCTATTTAATCCTCTCGTGTTTGCTGTCCTGTGTTGGTTCATTGTCAAACTTTGTCAAGCACATTTGTGAGTATCCTGTCAAGAGTTGTCATCTTGTTGAGCTATTTCTTGTATCAGTTGTTTGTTTTCTTCTAGTTATCTGTCGAAGTCATAGTCTAGTTAGTCACCATTGTCCTGTCTTGTTTTGCCCCCTCGTGGGCTTTGCTTTCCCTATTATTTGTATATAATAAACCGTGTGCTGTGACTACTGGCTGCGATTGGGTTCATTCCCTTCATCACCCTTCCAACATGATAACATCTACGTTCAAAAAGCTTAAGCAAATAGTAGCAGCCCCCTATCAGAGGCAAACATACACTAAATGGGGGCCCCAGGCAAAATTAATCAGTGAGTCCCTTTTTTGAAATATATTTTATATAGGCCTATAAGTTTTTTCATATAATATATATATATACAATTTATTTTTGTTAATAGGTCATATCTTCATTACCTAGAAATATAATTAAACAAAAAGTAGTCAAAACACATCGTACTACGGAAGCCCTGAACCGCAAGGTGAAAAAAAAAGAAGAAAACTTATCTCGTTATTTTGAGATATTAAGTCGTTATTTCGACATAATATCTCGATATTTAACATCTTGTTATTTCGACATATTAAGTCGTTATATCGACATAATATCTTGTTATTTCGACATAATATCTCGATATTTCGACATAATATCTCGTTATTTCGACATAAGTCGTTATTTCGAGATATTAAGTCGTTATATCGACATAACTCGTTATTTTGACGTAAGTCGTTATTTCGACATAATATCTCGTTATCTCGACATAAGTCGTTATTTCGAGATATTAAGTCGCTATATCGACATAATATCTCGTTATTTCGACATTAAGTCGTTTTCAACAAGTCGTTATTTAACATATCTCGTTATTTCGACATGTCGTTATTTTGATATAACTCGTTATTTTGACATAAATAATATCTCGTTATTTCGATATAACTCGTTATTTCAACATAATATGGTTTTCTAGGAAGGGAAATGCTTAACGTGAAATTAAACGCGTTCATATTCTGGACTCATCTGATTTTTTGTAGTATACTTTATTATGATTTTAGTATCGTACTGATTAATAAATGCACGCACAATTATCCGTGAACTTGATAAATGTTGCAGATATGTTTTAGGCTACTATCCACAAACAAATTGCTTTCAACTTATGTGTGCAAAATTGTGTCTATTATTGCTGCACATTCGTTGAATTCTGAATTTTGCACACATAAGTAGAAATCAATTTGTTTGTGGATAGTAGCCTAAAACATATCTGCAAAATTTATCAAGTTCACGGATAATTGTGCGTGAATTTATTAATCATTATGATACTAAAATCATAATAAAGTATAGGCCTACTACAAAAAAGCAGATGAGTCCAGAATATGAACGCTTTTAATTTCAAGTTAAGCATTTTCCTCCCTATAGAAAACCATTATAAGAATGCTAAATGTGGCGCTTTTCCACTAAATGCATATTGGAATGTCCCCTTATTATGTCGAAATAACGAGATATATGTCGAAATAACGAGATATATGTCGAAATAACGAGATGTCGAAATAACGAGATGTCGAAATAATGACTTATTAAGTCGAATTTGTCGAAATAACGACTTATTATGTCGAAATAACAAGATATGTCGATACAACGCCTTAATACCGCGAAATAACGTCTTATCAAAGATGCAGTCTGATATAGCCTATACTTCCACGAGGACTAACATGTCTTTTACTGTTGTTATCCTTCAGACGCTTCTTACAATGGTGTGCATAAAGAGACACCCTGCGTTGTGTTTATTAGTTAGCATTTTACTCACACCACAGAACAACTTGAAACAGTTTCATTAAAACAGGTAATTCAAGTTTACCGGGTTACACTGGCATTCTCCATTAAATATCTTAACCGAGGAACTTCCTGATACACCAACTTTCCCGTGAAACGCAGATTTAGCCTAGGCTACTTACCAGCAAGGCAGAAAAACCATTAAGAGTATTTCAAAAATATAGTTAGGCTACAGATAAAATTAGATAAAATGATAATCGTCGCTGTCTGTCTGAAACGGAGCACTGAAGGATAAACACTCCGAGAACGCAACTGAACGATGAGCTACACTAGGTTTTAAACCACGTTTCACTCTGATCTACATCAGTATGATGACCTGTGTTTTATTTATCTGTGTTTTATTCTTTAATGGTGAGTAGCCAAGAGAATTTCGCTTTAATTTTATCTCGGGTTCAAGTGCACGTACAGTTGCAATTAAACGAAATATTTTAAAATGCTTTGATTATTGCATTACCCAATTTAACTACAGTAATTACTTATAAATGTATATAGACAGGGTCAATTTTCACAAAATCAGAACCCCGAAGGCATTTTGTGATTATTTATATTGTACAACATTTCTAGGGGTATTAAGAGGTGCTGAATCCAAATCTGCTGTATATGAAGCTAAAAAATTTCCCAAAATGCCTCAAAATTGAGAAATTCAAAATGGCCGCCACCACCAGGCTTAAATCTATTTTTCAGTATATCTTTTTGAGTAAACAAGGTTCAAACATGAAATAAATGTGCTTTTGTAAGTTTTCCTACTTGGGCAATTCAATGCCATATTCAGATTTGAGATGTAATGTGAAGAAACTGCTTAGATATTGCAAAAATAGTTGTTTTTAACTATGAACTATTATTAACTAATTAATAATTAAGTTATTATTATTAATATTATCAGGCTACTTTTACTTACCGGTAGTTTGTATTTTGTTTTGAGGTCAAATGTGCTGTAATGCACTCCCCCACCTTTGCCCTCCCCAATATCACCCCACCCCTCCCCGAGCTTAGCCTTTCTCACACTTCTCAGAACGGCTGATCGGAAACATAAGACAGCTAACAGGTAAAGTCATGTCCAGTGTATATTTTCATAATGTGACATGGTTTCATAAACATCCCAAGGGGATCAATAACGTTTCTATCTATCTATCTATCTATCTATCTATCTATCTATCTATGTAGTTTAAATAATTGCAGTATATATTTTAGCATTTTTGATCACTAAAAGAAGCCTATTAGTGCGATTAGCTAGATGACATCAAAGTCAGTAAACTTAACACACTTGCTTTTACACTGACTGATTGGAGGAAAAACTTTAAATTTATTTCATTTAAAGGTGCTCTAAGTGATGTTTGGGTGACGTCACTTCTTGTTGACGCTTAAAGTATAGGCCTTAATCGCAAACACCGGAAGTAGCTAACCGCGGCCATATTGTTGACATGACATCTGTCCTGCCCCTAGCCGCACGCAGATTTGAGTTGAGGGGAGCAGTAGCCTAATGGCTTCATCTCTTCGGTATCAAGAGAAGATAAGCTTGATTGGTGTGGACCCATATCAAATAGACCCACTAGTCTTAAGTAAAGAAAGATCCGTCCTTATTGCCAGCCGTAACTTATGCTGCCAACTCTCACGCATTCACCGTGAGACACACGCAATTGACACTTTTCACACGCTCTCACGCCCCACATAGATTTTCTCACGCACAGAAAAATCGCGAAGCAAAGAGGACACGGAGACTTATGATAATAAAAAAAATCTCAGCTCTCAGATTCTGTCACTTTTATTACGAAATTCAAACAATAAACACAGTTTTGGCGCTTGTAAATGTGACGCGACAGATCCCTAGCGGCCCCCGATCATCTCTAGCTAGTAAATAAACACGAATGAACACTGAAAGATTCAGTACAACTTACCGAAATGTATATTCCTCATTCATAATATCGACCAATCAATCAAACAAAGGGGTCAATAAAACAGTTGGAGAACAATTATGTCACATAACATTTACCTCAGGAAAGCCATTTGATGACCATAATATAGGCTATAGCACGTTAGTTGGCTAGAAAAAAAAGAGCTATAGAGAGTATTTAGCTAAGTATGTGTACTATATTACATATTTATTATATTTTTACTTATATCATTAAATAAAGTTGTTATTATAATAAAAAAAAACGCATTATATCTCTCTCTGTATGTTTACAGCATTAGGTGAGTTGTTTTTTTTCTTGAGAAAAATGAACGCCTATCTTATGTAGCCTACCTAATATTTATCCAAATGAGTCAATATTAAATCAAATCACAATAATTGAATTGAATTGAAATAATAAAAAAAGCGTAACGTTAGCTTACCAGAAATTGTACCATGTAAACATTGCAACATGTTGTCACTAAACCTAAAAAAATTCAGTTTAGTTACTAATGTTTTGACAATCACAATACACTTATTGTCATGCAATATTTTTTTTTTACATCCCCCCCAATCCCCCCTAACATGTGGTAAAATGATGGGAACAGACTTTGCTGTGGGGAGTTAGCTGAAAGTTTAGCCTATATTTATCCTAGCTAGCCACAAGTCTCTCCTGCGCTGGCTCAACTCCTCTGTTTCCTTCTCTTCACGTTTTCTGACAGTCAGTATCGCATAAAAACTAACTCCGGGGTTCTTATTGCTGTTGTTAGAACAGCCGTGTATTACATAACACACCATCGCGCTGTTTAAAAAAAAAAAATACAGCGATAATGCCATGGATAATACCGACGCTACCTCGCTTGTCAATTGACAGATTGACAGTTGCCGTGGTTTCTATGTCAACAACATGGCCGCCGCGAACATTGATGACGTAGATCGAATAAGAACTATTGTCAAACAAAACGGAGACTAGCTAGACCCTCCCTCCTCCTCATCCGCACACTAACTCCCCAAACCCCACCCCAAATCCTTCTTGTCGGTTATTGGCTGGAACAGTTTGTTATTTTTCATGGTGCGGGTGAGCCCAGTTTGTTTTTGTTGCCGTTTGTGGAGAAATTGAATTTCTTGTATGAGATGTAGTTTATTTTTCTGATCTTGTTGGCAAAAGATACACTGCTTCCAATCTATTGGAGGTATTTTGCTCCTTAGAGTAACATTTTGCAGAGTTGGGGTGGATGCAGATGAACTTCGTTTGGTATCTATTGGTAACTTGGGCCACGGAGGTATTGTAGGTGGGCCGTGGGAAGCCTTTCAATAGAAAAAAAATAAATAAATCATGAAGGATTACTAAAAGGGATTGAATGGTTCAAGTAGAACAATACCCAACGAGATTTACATTTAAATAAATTAAAGGTGCTCTAAGCGATGTCACGCGTTTTTTAGGCCAAAACATTTTTTGTCACATACAGCAAACATCTCCTCACTATCCGTAGCTACCTGTCCCCTGAACACACTGTAAAAAAAAGTGGTCTCTGCAGACACCACAGGCTCCACAAACAGCAACAAAAACAAACTGGGCTAACCCGCACCACGAAACACAACAAACTGTTCCAGCCAATAACTGACAAGAAGAATTTGAGGTGGGGTTTGGGGAGTTAGTGTGCGGATGAGGAGGAGGGAGGGTCTAGCTAGCCTCCGTTTTGTTTGACAATACTTTAAGCGTCAACAAGAAGTGACGTCACCCAAACATCACTTAGAGCACCTTTAAATGAAATAAATTTAAAGTTTTTCCTCCAATCAGTCAGTGTAAAAGCAAGTGTGTTAAGTTTACTGACTTTGATGTCATCTAGCTAATCGCACTAATAGGCTTCTTTTAGTGATCAAAAATGCTAAAATATATACTGCAATTATTTAAACTACATAGATAGATATATAGATAGAAACGTTATTGATCCCCTTGGGATGTTTATTAAAACATGTCACATTATGAAAATATACACTGGAAATGACTTTACCTGTTAGCTGTCTTATGTTTCCGATCAGCCGTTCTGAGAAGTGTGAGAAAGGCTAAGCTCGGGGAGGGGTGGGGTGATATTGGGGAGGGCAAAGGTGGGGGAGTGCATTACAGCACATTTGACACATTTTACCTCAAAACAAAATACAAACTAAGTAAAAGTAGCCTGATAATATTAATAATAATAACTTAATTATTAATTAGTTAATAATAGTTCATAGTTAAAAACAACTATTTTTGCAATATCTAAGCAGTTTCTTCACATTACATCTCAAATCTGAATATGGCATTGAATTGCCCATGTAGGAAAACTTACAAAAGCACATTTATTTCATGTTTGAACCTTGTTTACTCAAAAAGATATACTGAAAAATAGATTTAAGCCTGGTGGTGGCGGCCATTTTGAATTTCTCAATTTTGAGGCATTTTGGGACATTTTTGAGCTTCATATACAGCAGATTTGGATTCAGCACCCCTTAATACCCCTAGAAATGTTGTACAATATAAATAATCACAAAATGCCTCCAGCACTTTAAATAAGCACATTTTCAGAAATTCTGCCTAGTCTAATAGTTTAACTGCCCAAAGGTAAAGTCTCCTTAAAATGAGGATTTGGGCATTAGGGTTTTTATATTAACATTTAAAACAGTGCAACATTTATAATCTCAAGAGTCTCAATTCTTATCACCCGACGTCGATCTGGGATTTCATGTAGCCTACCGATTTGGACGGAACTATAAAACATATAAACAATAAACATATCCGTGTTTATTACAGAGATGTGCGTGCGTTTTTTTGTTTTTGTTTTTTAGAATGTTTTTTTTTTTTTTTTTTTGGATTTGGGCGTTACAGAAGGTCATCTGACAGAAGGCTTGACGTAGCACATTGCCTACGATTTGTTTTTATATAAATGAGGCTACTATATGACTTTCATTTATTATTAAAAACCACATTAAAACTTCACATTAGTGGCTGTTTATAATAAACCCACTTACGTGAGCAGAGAAGATAGTAGCCTATTGCCTGGCAATGCTGGCATTGATATTAAAATGGGCAATTTTTGCAGTTTGGCTCTATTTATTAATTTTATAATTTTATTTTTCGTCGGAGAGCTTACCATCCATACTCAAATGAAATGAAATGAAAGCGTGCGAAAGATTGGTGCTCAAACGGTAGCTCGGGTAGGTTAAAAAAATAAAAACAAAAACGCATGAGGAGAGTTAGGATAATGCATGCAAGCAATCGTTGCTATAACCCTTTGAATTTTATTATACAGAAATGACCTTAAACCTCTATTTGAGATTCTGTTTGTTTGTTCTTCAGGTGTGTTTGGTGTTGATCCAGTGAAGTCAGTGTCAGTGTTGGAGGGAGATTCAGTCACTCTACATGCAGGTCTTACTGAAACACAGAAAGCTGAGCTGATACTGTGGACGTTTGGACCTGACAGCACTCGTATAGCTCAGATCAACAAAATGATCAATAAGGTCTCATTATACGATGAAGTTCTTGATGGGAGATTCAGAGACAGACTGAAGTTAGATGATCAGACTGGAGATCTCACAATCATGAACATCAGAACTGAACACTCTGGACTTTATGAACTTTTACATATTGGCGATAAAGATTCCGAACCCAAAAAAATCAGTATTATTGTGTCTGGTGAGTAGTTAAAACATAGTTTCCATTCGGTTTGATTTCATTGCTTTGTAATACAAATATAAAATCAGCATTTATGTGTCTCAGTATGGTAGTATTATTCTATAGGCTATACTATTGCAATAGAGAAATTATATTGTCTTTTAATTTTAATTGGACAGCAACAGTTGACAAAAGGGTTTTACATAGGCTATCATTATGTAAATAGGTCATTTGGAGATCACAGATCGCTTTGCAAACTGAAATGACTTTAATTCGATTAGACATCTTTAAACTTTATGAAACTTTAATGCATTTTACCGGTATGCATAATCAATGCATTTTACACAGATTTTAAACTAGTGATATATATGGACACCCCGAGCATCAGAAATTCATGAAACTCTGCATGTTTGCTCAGAATGTCCCCTTGACTATGCATATCAAGTTTAGACATTGTGTTCAACTGAAATAGATCGGCCTACGAATTTTTTTTTAATTTTTTTTTTTTTTTACAATTTAGAATGGTGGAAAAAGCTTGAGCAAGGAGCAAGTTGAGTTTAACCATGAGAAAGGATTCAAATAAAAAAATAGAAATATAATCTCGATCGATATGGTATGTGTGGTGTCTGTGGTGTGAGATTTGTTACTATGTATGTTTTATATTTTATCTTTTATTCTTTTTTATTTTAATGTAAGGCACTTTCGGCAACCTCGGAACCTACATCAAGTTCATTTATATAAACAAAATTGGTCCCAAAATAGATCCTTGAGGAACACCTACCCGTACTATTAGAGGAGTAGAATAATAATATCTATTGACACACACTGAGTTCTTCCAGTCAAATAGTTTAAAAAACACTTCAACACTGTATTACTAAAACCTATGCATTTGAGCCTTTGCAAAAAAAAATATCATGAACCACAGAATCAAATACTTTGGATAAATCAATATAAAGTGCAGCACATGATTTTTTTCTCATCCAATGCAGTAATGGTGAATTTATCCTGATTTTCCGAATCTCCCATGTTGTGTGCTTCCTTGCAGCCTATGGTTGATTCACATGTAATTGCTCATTCTCTGTATATTCTCTGATGTTTTCCAGGTCCTCTGCCTGGTCCTGTCATCAGCAGTGACTCTTCACAATGTTCATCATCATCATCATCATGTTCATTGGTGTGTTCATCAGTGGTGAATGTGAGTCATGTGACTCTCTCCTGGTACGCAGGAATCAGTGTATTGTCCAGCATCAGTGCGTCTGATCTCAGCATCAGTCTCTCTCTACCTCTGGAGGTGGAATATCAGGATAAAAACACCTACAGCTGTGTGCTGAACAATCCCATCAGCAACCAGACCACACATCTGGACATCAACACACTCTGTCACACATGTGCAGGTACGGCAGCACTGATTTGTTCTGCTCCATATTATTAATACCTCTTATGTTCAGTTCTCAGGTTTCCCATAAATAAAAAGTTTTTTCCCATAAATTAGTAATTTGACCCATTTCAGATCTCAGTTATTGGATATACTCACAAGATTTGTGTGTTAACCCTCTCTGATCTACCGTTTTACAGTGGTCGAGTCGACGATCAAAACAGAAAGAGGTTTATCATCCAGTTATATAGTGCTGATCTGTGGAGTAATTGTTTTAGCCGTGGCTGCTGTTGGATTATTCATCATCCTCAGGAAATATAGAAATACAGATCACATGGGTAAGTATGACCTCCAGTGAGAAAGTAGAAAAAGTATGAGCTTATTGTGGATTTGACACGTTCATTTAATTAATTGCTTATGGAAAAAAAGAATGTGTTAAAATGATAAGACCTATGTAGTTCATCTTACATTTCTTACAGTTTTTGTCTCATATTTATGTCATATGATGTAGTTATGCAATATCACACGAGTGCTCTTTCTGTCCCGAATTGCACGAGAGCAAATGTGTTATTGATTTTATACAACAGTTCAATAAAAAAGGTTAATATTGTGTTATATTTTTGACACAATATTGTCTGTTTTTGCTCAATTTTGCCAACAAAAATATAAAGCCAGAGCAGAACTGTTGTGCGTCTCCGAGCAACACACAGCGGTGTTTCTTTTATGAATGAATCCATGTTTGAGCGAATCAGTCGGGTGAACCAATGATTCAATGGCCCATTCATAAAGAGAGCCATTAACTTTATTCCTGAATGAATCAGGAATCGAATGAATGATTCAATGACTTACTCATATAGACATTTACCGCCGCTAGTTTTAGTTTATTATTTAGAGGAACATGTCATTGAAAAAATGTCATATTTCCATATTCATTAAAAAACAATGAATACCTATTTAAAACCCATTAATTTAATAGCATTATTTATGCAATTGTTATTGCAGTGTTAATTCATTCATGCCACGTCTGAGTTGAGATAAATTGTCAGTAAATATATCTAAATAACAATTCAGATGTAGCTTCTGAAAAAAGTCATGGCCGCTGTAGCCTAAAGGTCTGTGTAACAAATTCTGTCAAATCGAATAAAATGAGATTTCAATCAATATTTGATTGATTTTATTAATCAAATCAATATTTTGCATTCTAAAAATCGAAATAAATCGTAATATATAATTATTCACTGTATTTTAAAGTGCTCACGATAACAATACCATGCATGTTCATTATCGCGATATATCGTATTACCGTATATATCGGCACATGTCTACAAGACCCTGAGCTAAGTACAGGAAAGATACTGTTTTACTGTGTCTATTTTGTCATCAAAAACCATTACAAAGTGATTAAACAATCTCTATTCCTGTTCAGCAGGCGAGGTCGTTGCTGAGAAAGTTGAACTAAAGACCGTGTCAGTGACGGTGGGAGAGTCCGTCACTCTAAACACTGGCATCACTAAAATACAAAGCTGTGATGTGTTACAGTGGAGGTTTGGAAAATCAGGCACAGATCAAACTAATCCTTTTAAAGTCATCGCCAGACTGGATGAAATGAACAATAGCGGTTCTCACGATCATGATGATCGAGTTCACCTGGATCGCAAAACTGGATATCTCACAATCAATGACATCAGACCTACAGACTTTGGCATTTATAAACTAAATATCACCAAGAAGGGGAGAAATATGACCTCCAAGATATTTGTTGTCCAAGGTGAGTAGCTCAAACCTGTCAGTGTAAAAGTCCCTATGAAATCAAAATTGAAGTTTTTTTGTCTTTTAGTATGAATATGTTAATTAGCAGTCACCATCGCACACCTGCAGGTAGGTGCGTGGGAAAAAAGAGACCAAATGAGGCAGGTAAAAAAAAAAAAGGGAACTCTCACACACTATCAATACTTGCAAATGAGTATCAAAATTTCATTAGCAAAGTTAGTGTGACGTGAACCACCGCAGCTCCGGTCCAAGACACGACAGCACAGAGCGGATCATGTGATCGAGTCGCCACAGACCAGAAAACATATCGAACCTATTTGAATTCTTCACAGAATGCTGTATTTTAAAGCAATATGGAGGAGAAACGGTTAGACAAACTCGGCATTAGAAACAGCACTGACGAGTAGAACAGATAACACCAAATAAACACCAACATAAATAACACACTTTTCAAACACATCCTCAGCATGATTATGATCACTGTTTTGCTTTAATAAGAGTTTCATATTAAATCTAAAAGGGGAATCTAGACTGTCATAAGCTGTCAAATGCAGCTTTACCTAGCTCAACAGCTCTGGCCGAGTCCTGATATAAACGACACGCTATTGGCTATTTAAAAAAAGGGGAGGAGCTGTCCGCCCTGTCTTCCTGTTTAATTGGGAATTACGTCAACACAATGAATAATGCTGCGCGTTTCAAGGCACTTCAGTGGGAATTAAAGTGCATATAGGCACTATGTGAACAAGTTTAAAAAAGTAATACATTTTTACTGGATTTATTGGTTAAATTTGGCATACCGTTCCCATATTGCATTCCATTTTTATTTAATAATCTAGTGCTGGAGACAACAATGCAATGCTTTTTTATTTTCATTAATCATTTCAATATCTATTGGCAGAATCAATTGCCAAATATTAGCTAAACATTTAAAAGCACCTGATGTAAATTATTGTTCTTTGTTCTAATCTCTTTTTGTTTTGTATTTCTCCCTTCTTGTATATATTTGGGTAACGGTCACATCCACACTAGATGGAGATGAAACCAGCACTTTAATTTAACTGACCTTTTCTATCCTATCTTACAGATTCCTTAGAAAGAGAAGATGTGCCAGAGGAGACAAACTCACTGTTGAAGGATGGACAGATCTCTGAAAGCTCTTGTCTATAGCGACATTATCCCTGAATGCTTTGGAAAATGTGTTTGAAATGATTCTGCAAGCCTGTGAAAAGTATAATGACAAAGGGTTTCTTTAAACTTCAAACTAACATTTCTTGTGTGTGGTTATTTTAAAGTCGGTGGAACATGTTCCCATTAACCGTGATCTTGTCTGTTATGCAGATATTAATGTCATGTATTTTTCATGTCTGTTACATTATATTGTCAGTTTCGCTGTTTTGATCAGTGTTGTGCAGTATGAACAGAACAAAACAGGTCTTTGAATGTTTTCTGTCCTCTAGTGGACAATCAGTATGTTACAGTTATATTATGTCAATGAGAAACTGCAGCTTTGGCCTGAAACTAAGCCTCATTTAAAACAAAACCTGTTTTATTTTTAAATGTATTTTTTAGGCTATAACTTTTTAATATTAATAAAAAACATGTCTTAAGTAATGATGTCAACTGTCTAATTAATTGTCTTGGTAACAACATATTCTTCATACTCATATAACTTCCATTAAAATTATTAGCTTGCATTTTTCAAGTGTTGAAGACATTAGTTTGAATTTGAACATTGATTTATTGGTGGAGCTTACATTTTCTAACACACCCATTCACTGCGTCAAATGTCAAAACGTTTGATAGTTGGTGTTGTGATCTACTTCCGGTGTGGGGAATAGAATCTGATCCATTAAATCCCAATGAATGATGAACTTGCTTCCTCATTTTTATGCAACACAGATTTATTGTTTTCCCTGCAGTGAAATAATCAAAAACAGTCACAAATTATTTTTTCATTAGTGTAAACTCGTATAAATCTATCGATCTGAAGTCGGTTAAATATAATAAACTCGCTTAGAAAAGTAGAATGATGTTAATCGTCGCTGTCAGCTCGTTTAAAAACGGCTCTATGACATCGAACAATCTGACACTCAATGGAAAACCTCCATAACTACAATGGACTTTGTTTACTAATTTTTTTACTCACACGTACAGTGACACAGGCCACTATCCCCTGGCACATGCCAATGAAGACCGGATGTGCCAATATGCATAGTGACGTGCCATTGGCTTCTGTGCGTCAGATGCCATGTCACTTAATGTTAATACTGCTACTGGGGTTTCCGCAACTTTCATGTTTACTATCGATACTTTGCGCCAGATTCCCAGGATGTGACGATTTTGTTCTCTCAAAAACATGGGATAGACACAGTGCTTTTTTGCGCACGTTTTATGTAGGAGCGCGGGGCACAACCTAACGCGGGGCTACTTGTAACACGCTTGTTTTAAATACTCCCGCACATGCTTGGATGACGAAACTTTGTGTATTTACTAGCTGCCATATCAACACTATATATATAAAAAAAAAAATCCGCCAAAATTTTTTTTTTTTTTTTGGAAGATATCCATAGACATTTATTAAACCATAGCAAAAGTAAATTTCTTACTTAAGTAAATTTTTCATCTCTATTTTTTGTGTTTATTTAAAATAAGACAAATCTGATATTATTTTAATCTCCAAGATGTTATTTAACAGTTGAGATAGTTATTTAATGCTTCGCTAACTAGCAGAAGACACTAGCAGCATGTTGTAACACTGCGTTACAATGTGCCCCTATTAGAAATATGCTATTATATTCTATACTTTTATTAATTTTATTGGGAAAACGTGAGAAAAAGGTGAATAAAGACTGAGAGTCAATGTTCAGAAATGACTAATTATTTATTTGTTTTGAACTATGTTGTATAGCTTTGTTTTCATGTGTTCGTAGTCAAAACTCAAAAATGTGTTTATATTTAATTATTAAAAATTGCCATTATTTTATATGAAAAAGTTTTTTAATTGTATTTTATTTAGAAAATATTTTTTATTAGATCAGATAACATTTTAAGCTGTCATATGTTATGTTACAATGTGCCCCACACATGTTACAATGTACCCCACCTATGGGGCATGTTGTCACATTTCACTTCCATTCTTTCGGGGTATGTCAAGAAAAAAGTATATACTGTATTAATAAAACAAAACCACATAATTGTACTAGACATGTGTTAAATTAATGTGGGAAAAAATAAAGACTCTGAACCATAAGTAGATTTACACAAACTGAGAAAGTCAAAAAGCGTTAGGTTGTGCCCCGCTCTCCCCTAATATTTGTTTTATATTGCTTTTTGTTTAATCACATTATTCTCATTATAGACTCTTGTGTATGGTTAATATAGCCTATTAACTTAAGTTGTATTTAGATGTCTGATCTGAGTAGTGTCAGAGTAAATATTGTGGTGTAATCTGTGATGTGTGATGACCTCTAGCGTTTGAGGAACTGTAAATTCATCATTAAACACTGATACTGTTTGACCATCATGTATATGTTATGTCTAAGTCCTTGTAATCATGAAGACAAGAAAGTTTCTTACTTCAAGGTTTATTCAAACACACAAGCAATACAACAGTGCCAGGCGTTTACATGATTAGGCAGCAGGTGCAACAACTTCCATTCTTACTCTACACCTTTTATAGGAAACATGTGGACTACAGCGCCATCTCCTGACAAGTACATCAACACAACACTCCCCCTTTACTCAAAACTGTAAATTCCACCCAAAATACATAGTTGGTGCAATAGGCAAAACCTCTACAATATTTACATCCAATTCAATTAGTTGAACAATATATTCTACATTCTGTAACCAGACATATTAGAACTAGAATTAATTTCTCATTTAGCACAAGGTAATCAATGTCTTTTGTATTTAGTGACATAATCATTCAACCAACGCGGAGGGCGTTTCACTCGTGATGAAGACCTTACAGGAACAGATGGAGAAGCAAGTTGATTAGGCAAGTTCACAAGTTCATTTTTAGGAAACACATTAGAGGAAGGAACAGACTAGAGGGGCAAGGACACCAGTTTACTCTCATTGACATTTTCCATAGGTGTACAAGCTGGAGAAAGATGAGACGCATGCCAATTTTTCCCATCTGATAACTGGTAAGTGCATGTACCAAGTTGATATGCAATTTTCAAAGGCTTTGAGAATCTAGGATGTCCTTTTGGAACCTGAACTGGAATTTTGATATGCACCCAATCTCCAGGTTTGAACTCAGGAGTACAGGCTCTTCGTTTGAGGTCTGTGTACGTTTTCATCTTCTTTTGAGACAATGACACTTTCTGACTCACAGCAGGATCCTTACAAGTAATAGGAAGAGGGAGAACATTAAGATGAGTACACATTTTTCTGCCACAGAGTAACTCAGAAGGAGACCGTCCAGTAACAGAATGGGGAGTAGCACGGTTAGTTTGAAGAAACTCTGTTACTGTTGATTTCCATGGCTTTCCAGACAGAATAGCAGATTGAACAGAACTCTTCAGGACTCGATGGAATCGCTCAATAGCTCCATTTGCAGCTGGATGATACACTGACGTATGTATGTGTTGAATGTCTCGATCTTTCAGAAATGCAGCAAACTCCACTGACTTCAATTGACATCCATTGTCAGATACAATGTAATGAGGATTTCCAAATCCGCTGAAAACTGATGTCAAGAAGTTGATCACATTTTTACTTGTGATTGAAGAAGTGAATGCTACTTCTGGCCACTTACTATGATAGTCAATCAATGTCATAATGTACCGACAATCCCAGTTAGCGGTTTCAAATGGGCCAACAATGTCAACAGCCACTTTTTCCCATGGCATAGATGGAAAAGGTACAGGTTGTAAAGGTGCAGCACGAACAGTTGGGACCTTATCAGAAGATAAGCAAACTTCACAATTCTTGATCTGTTCCTTAACCAAGCAGACAATACCAGGCCACCAGTAAAGTTCACGAATGCACTGTTTCGTACGCACTATTCCTTGATGACCTTCATGGGCCAGATTCACCAAGACACGTCGCAATGCAACAGGAACAACAAGACGTGACCCAGTCCTTTTGCACAGCAAGTTCATGACATACTTGAAAATATGGACGTAGAACAACCCCCACAGCAGCTGATGAAGAAGGCCATCCATGAACAATCTGAGCACGTAATGCAGTCATTTCTGAGCATGATGCAGAGGCAAAAGCAAATTCAGATGGAGACACAACAGACATTTCAGAAGACAAAAATGCTACAAACTCCGGTTCAGTATCAGAAAAATCCTCATCAGAAGCAGGCAAAGGTAGGCGTGAAAGATAATCAGCAACCTGGTTTTGAGAGCCAGGATAATAATTCACCTCATAGTTAAAACACAAGAGTCGCTCTGCCCAACGCGCGAAAAACATGTTTTTCTGCCAGCGCATCCCAGCACCTGCATTTACAGACTTTTGGGTACTTTTCCATTTGTGAGTATTTTCTGCTGGGCATTACAGCATTCAGACTTTAACATGAGGGAAATTCTTCAACAGTGGTTGTCAATGTTACTCAACTGCAGTGTACAATAGTCATTACATGTCTCACTGCTTTCCATACCTAGTTCCCTCTGTGTAATTGTTTGTATCATTTAATGGACCTTAAGTCAAAGCTGAGCATGATGATGCATCACTAGTTTTCATTAGTCTAGAATAGTGCACTGCACACAGCTGAGCAAAATAGTGCCGTTTTATTATATTGCATACATCTTACAGTAAACCCAGGCAATGCATAGGCCTAAATATGCGTATGAGTTTACGAAACGTAGGCTGGTCAGATTTGTAGCCTACTCCCAAGTTCACATGTTCGTCACAAAATTCCCCCAAACAGCTAAGACTAATCTAAACACGATCTAAACAGGCTATGAAATTGTGAACTTGGAATATAAATCTGAAGACACGCACATATAGCGCTTTTCTTAGGGGAGCGCGGGGCACAACGTAACATAGGCTAGTTGTAACACACTTGTTTTAAATACTTCCACACATGCTAGCATGACCAAATTTGGTGTATTTACTAGTTGCCATATCAACACTAGAGAAAAATTGCGCCAAAATATATGTATATATATATATATATTTATTTTTTGGGAAGATATCCATAGACATTTATTAAACCATAGCAAAAGTAAATTTCTTAGTTAAGTTAAATTTTCATCTCTATTTTTTGTGTTTATTTAAAATTAGACAAATCTGATATTATTTTAATCTCCAATATGTTATTTAACAGTTGAGATAGTTCTATAATGCTTCGCTAACTAGCAGAAGACACTAGCAGGGTTTAAATCCCAGTTGTGCAGGTGGGGCATGTTGTCACACTGCGTTACAATGTGCCCCTATTTGAACTATACTATTATATTCTATACTTTTATTAATTCTATTGAGAAAACATGAGAAAAAGGTGAATAAAGACTGAGAGTCAATGTTCAGAAATTACTAATTATTTATTTGTTTTGAACTATGTTGTATAGCTGTGTTTTCCTGTGTTTGTAGTCGAAACTTAAAAATGAGTTTATATTTAATTATTAAAAAATGCCTACCTTCCCCTACCATCCTGGGGAAAAAAATATCGCTCGCCGGTCCTCACTGCAGAACATGAATCCAGGGGGAGGAGTCGGATCCAGATCCAACTCCTCCCACCTTACATATACCTAAACCTACCCATCTCCACCCCTGATCCCTAAACCCACCCCTAAACCTACCAATCTCCACCCCTTATATCTGGATCCAACTCCGCCCCCTGGATCTCGTGTACTGCATTGAGGTGCTACTGGCCGGCGGCGGTGTGAACGTAAGGGAGTGTCCTAACTCTGTTTTTCAACGGTGCTGGTTGCCACTAATGCAGAGTAACAACCGATCACTTTTACTTCACTGAATCTGCGTTCATCTTTGAACAAAAATCGAAAATGAAGCATGTCTCTAGATATCTTTTCTTATTGTTGGTGTGCTTACGTCTGCATGGTAAGACAATCATACTAACTCTTTTCCCGGTAAAACGACCGACAAAGTTTCATAATATGTTCCATTAGCTTTATATTCGACGGATATTCATGTATTTTTTGTCTTCTACTCCATCAATGTAAGACGTGATCTCTTTTCTGGTCAACGATAAAAATGAACGATGAACGAATTTCGCGGCACAGCCCAGCTTCATTCAAAACATGGCCAAAAGATGTCCCTGTCAATGTGCAGTTGTAGTGACATGGTATAACAACCACTAAAAGTAACATGGCTTCATACCGTGAGTAAATGTTGATACATTTGCATAAACTGATCAAATGTGCATTGAATACTACATTCAATGCTGAGTAGCTTGAAAGTAAGTAGCTTTGGATGAATAAAAGTGTAAAAGAAAACATAATTTCATTTAAGTGTAAGATTGAAACAGTAAAAATCATAACAATTACAATAATAAACGTTCCATTGTACCTTAATGTTTTGGGAAAATGGCATTTTCAATTTTTTTAACGTATTTTTATGGGTAATACTCATAATGTTCATGTGTTGTAAGATAACATAAGTTGAACATAAGTTGTTCCATGAGCCTTGTGAATTTTTTCTTATGAGTGAAAGTGTTGTAGCAAATTAGCTCTATGAAATATTAACAATCAATAATAACTGGTTATAATTGATTATGAATATTTGGATCAGTTAATATAATTAACTAAATGTCGTAAATTAATATTACAATCAATTAGCCTGTTTGTCCCGTGAACACTCAGTGTTAATTGTTTATTAACTCTAAGAAATGTACATTTCCGGGGCATGGGAAATGTCTTTCTTAATTTACAGTACTACTAAGAGCAAAAATCTGTATGATGAGTGACTCCAGTTATGAGCTTGAGACACAGACAACTGTGTGACATGAACAAGATTTTATTAACTAGTCCAAACACTTAAACTACTCTAACATACACACACATACATGCATACAGTTTACCAAGGGAAAGAGAGCTGAAGCAGAATACAGGAAAGCAAGAAGTTATAGCATTGTTTGAAATTCAGCAGATCAACAGCCTTGAGCAAACCATCAGTTTAGTTCTAACTCGCCCTTCTTTAAAAGGGGTAAGGATACTTAATGTAGCAAATAATGAGACTAAGTTTGATACTTGCATGTCTCGCCCATTTGAATTAAACTGTCCTGATGCAATCTGTTGAGGCTCCAGTTGATCTTTGCTGATGTGGTCTGGATGAGAGAGAACCAGTGGGAGTCAGAGTATCTTTGGTGAATGGAAAGACAAGGCCGCAGCCTGGCACAAGCTTAGGGGTCCTTTGAAACTTCTAGTTCAGCATCATCTTCACATCAGGATTCCAGAAAAAGTAAGAGATAGAGCTGATCTTGTGATCAGTGACTTTTAAAGCGTGAAGATGTCACACCCTCTGGAGGTGTGTGAGCCAATAAGAAGTGTTTTCCTTTGGAGGGAAATTTCTTTACGACCCATTGTTCAAGCAGGCCTTTGAACATGTAATTTGATTGGATGTTTAACACAAGAATCTCTAAGATGCTTTTAATAAAGTTAGCAAAATGTAATGTAATTTAACAAATGGGGAATGAAGGTTGGGGTTTATAGTGACTAAACATGCCACACTTATGATTTTGGTTAACCATAGTATGCATAGTCCGAAACATTAATCCAAAAGTTGACAAGAATACAAAAGCCAAACCACATAAAACCAAAATCATTAGATGGAAAAATAAGATACATACACATTTATCAAGTGGTTATATACAAAATATAGGATTAACAGGGTTTATTTCTCTTCCTCAGAAAGAATTAAAGGGATAGTTCACTTTGAAATAAAATGTTGGTATGTTTTAGCTTACCTCAAGGGCATCCAAGATGTAGGTGTCTTTTTTTCCGCAGTAGTTTCAATTTTGATATTTTTAGGTCAAACCGTTCTTGTCTGTCAGTCATATAATGCAGGTCTATGGTCACCACCTCAAAGAGCATGCACAGAGTCCAAATTAAAACAATTCCCCATCGTAAGTACACATTGATGGCCTAAGACACGAAACGAGCGGTTTGTGTGAGAAAACGAACAGTATTTATATCGTTTTTACCTCTTGTACACAGCCACGTCCAAGTGATCTGAGAGCGCAGGTATAGATATATACACTAGATGTCGCCTTGGCTACTGCAGTTCATTGGAACGAAACCGTAGCCAAGGCGACTTCTAGTGTATATATCTATACCTGCCCGCGCTCTCAGATCACTTGGACGTGGCTGTGTACAAGAGGTAAAAACGATATAAATACTGTTCGTTTTCTCACACAAACCGCTCGTTTCGTAAAGTACTTACTGCGGAAAAAAAGACACCTACATCTTGGATGCCCTTGAGGTAAGCTAAAACATACCAACATTTTATTTCAAAGTGAACTATCCCTTTAATTGAGCGGCATAGCCCTCTGCAAATTCCTTTTTGGGGTCGTAAAAGGTCTTATCAATCTTAATGATCCTGTAACAGGACACCGGATTCTGCCAGTGTGTTAGCTTCATTTGGGATGTTAGTTTTGGGGGAAGTTTCATAGACCTTTGTTGGGAGAGTGAGTTTGCTGGATTATTCATTAAATATAATGAATAATTTGTATCTGATTGGTCCAGATGCTACAGTGTAAATCAATGATGTTCTTCTGTGTGACATTATGAATACAGACATCTAAACACTATTTTATGATGTGTAGAAAAACATTTTTACAGCACTATAATGCATTTATTTGGCTAATGTTAATTGTTTCTTCTTCAGGTGTGTCTGGTGCTGCTGATAAAGTTAGAGTGTCAGTGAAGGAGGGAGATTCAGTCACTTTATACACTGGTGTTCAAACAAACCAACATGAAAATATTGCTTGGTATATTGGCGTTCCCCTCGCTCAGATCAATGGAGATCTCAGTTCTATCTGTACAGATGTTCAGTGTAATGAATATACTGAGAGATTCAGAGGCAGACTGAAGCTGGATAATCAGACTGGATCTCTGACCATCATGGACATCACAGACACAGACTCTGGAGATTATACACTACAAATCATCAGTTACAGCAGCTTCAGTGAAAAGATCTTCAGTGTTTATGTTACTGGTGAGTCTTCATGTTTAAAAGCAAGTCTTGTACATTTATATCACATCATTAATGTGTTTAATACTTTTGCAGTGACCTTATTTATTGGTCCTTCGGATAATTTGTTTTCCTGTTTTTGTTTTAAATGGAAAAACAAAGAAATCGTTCATTTATCACATATTTGACCCTGCTCATGAACATAAAGAAAGAAATTGCAAATCTTTTTTTTTGTTTTTTTTTTTTTTTGTTTGTGTTTTCATCAAACATTGTTGTAATCCGCCAAATGGAAAGACAGTAAAACCAAACTGGATAACCGCGTTGTATTTTTCAATCTCTACACGAGCGGGAATAAAACGCCTCTTTCCGCTGATTGGTCAAGCAAAGATCAAGCCGTGATGTCATCAGTTGTTACTAGTGTGAGTCACTGTGGGTGAATAAAAGTGTAAATGAAAACATGTAATTTAAGTGTAAGATTTAAACGTAAAATAATAACGATAAAAAAAATTCCCATGTTAATGTTTTGGGAAATGGCACAATTTCCTGGAGTATCATAATATTCATGGTTGTATGATGTTCATGAAGTGAATGTTCATTGTGAATCCAGACATATCTCTCTACTCACAATCTTTATGACATGTAAAAAGAGCATTTTCAAAGCACTATTATGCATTTATTTGGATAATGTTAATTGTTTCTTCTCCAGGTGTGTCTGGTGTTAATAAAGTGTCAGTGATGGAGGGAGATTCAGTCATTCTAAACTCTGGTGTTCAAACAAACCAACAAGACAGAATGACATGGTATCTTAATGGCATTCGTATCGCTCTAATCAATAGAAATCAGAGTAAGATCTGTACAAATGTTCAGTGTAATAATACTGAGAGATTCAGAGACAGACTGAAGCTGGATCATCAGACTGGATCTCTGACCATCATGAACATCACGAACACAGACTCTGGAGAATATACACTACTGATCAACAACAGAAGCAGATTCAGTGAAAAGATCTTCAGTGTTTCTTTTCGTGGTGAGTCTTCATGTTTAAAAGTGTTGTGGCAGTTTAATTCACTAAACAATCATCTTTGGCGTAAGAGACAGTCTGGAATCAAATGATCATTAAAAAGTAATTTATTCTTGCAAGAAGGCCCAGTTGCCACACAGAAGTCACAAGTACAGTCTGTGGAACAAGTGCGACCAGGAGGGAGGGGCAGGCCAGTCTTTATACTGTTATCTTCAAGGTTCTCTAAACACTCCATAGATGGATAAGACACTCCAACAGTGATCCTATTATACACTGAACTTTAGTTTAGCTTAACTTACAGCCTGCAAGTCCTAAATTGGACACCCTTTGACCTTAGGGGTCAGGGCCTCGGCGTCTCCCCCTCTTCTCCTGCCTCACAGAAGTTCCACATCAATCCTTATATCACATGGTCAGCAGCACACATAGAAGTCAATCCTGTGTATGTTAATGAAAATCAAAGTAAGTAATGAAAATCAAAAATCTCCCATTACAAAAGCAAGTCTTGTCCATTTAAATCACATCATTAAAGTGTTTAATACTTTTTGCAGTGACATTCAGGGGTGTTTTCTATTTACCTGTATATTAATTCACACACAGCATATCGATCATTTCTTCAAAAACACATTTATAAGTGTAATTTATTCATGGTTGTATGATGTTCATGAAGTGAATGTTCACCGTGAATCCAGACATATCTCTCTACTCACAATCTTTAAGATATGTAGAAAAAACATTTTCAAAGCACTATTATGCATTTGTTTGGCTAATGTTAATGGTTTCTTCTCCAGGTGTGTCTGGTGTTGATACGAAAGTAATGATGGAGGGAGATCCATTCTTTCTAAACACTGGTGTTCAAACAAACCAACAATTACTGATTAGATGGTATTATAATGGCATTCTCATCGCTGAAATCAGTGGAGAAAATGAAATCATTAGAGATTCCAGTTTTATCTGTAGTGCAGATGTCCAGTGTAATGAAGATACTGAGAGATTCAGAGGCAGACTGAAGCTGTATCATCAGACTGGATCTCTGAGCATCAAGAACACCAGAAACACAGACTCTGGAGTTTATAAACTAATGATCATCAGCGACAGCAGAATCAGTGAAAAGATCTACAGTGTTTATGTTTATGGTGAGTCTTCATGTTTAAAAGCAAGTCTTGTCCATTTCAATCACATCATTAATGTGTTTAATACTTTTGCCGTGACACTCAGGGGTGTTTTCTATTTACCTGTATATTAATTCATACACAACATCTACACTTCCAGCCAAAAGTTTTTGGTCGGTAAGATTTGTAATGTTTTTGAAAGAAGTCTCTTCCGCTCACCAAGGCTGCATTTATTTGATAAATAAAAAATAAAATAAAAACTGTAATATTGTGAAATATTATTACAATGTAAAACAGCTGTTTTTGTTTCTATGTGTTTTTTATTTTAAATAAATGCTGTTCTTTTGAACTTTCTATTCATCAAAGAATCCTGAAATAAAAATGTAAATAACTTTTCAACATTGATAATAATAATGAATGTTTCATGAGCATCAACTCATCATATTAGAATGGTTTCTGAAGGATCATGTGACACTGAAGACTGGAGTAATGATGCTGAAAATTCAGATTCAGATCACAGGAATAAATTACATTTTAAAATAGAAAACCATTATTTTAAATTGTCATAACAATAATATATATTTTTTTTTAACCAAATAAATGCAGCCTTGGTGAGCAGAAGAGACTCATTTAAAAAATATTAAAAATCTTACCAAAACTATTGACTGGTAGTGTAGATAATTTCTCCAAAAACACATTTACTCTTAAAGTGTAATTTATAGCTTTACCTTCAAATTATGATTTAAAAACAAACTAGTTTTTCTATTGGTGATAGTTTAACTGTTTTGTTCTGGTCAATACCATCTCTTATCACCTTTTATTATCATTAAATTTTAAATATATCTTTTTATTTTTTAGTTCACCAAGAATCCAAAGTGCAGTGGATTTGAAGTTAACACAAAATACGTTCATAAAATGTTTAAATCAACCCAGTAAAGTTTGTTTGACAAAATACTTCTTCACATGCAAAAAAAAAAGTTATTAACTAATGTAATTAAGATGAAAAATGAATGTATAAATAGTCAGTGTTTCTGTGCTGGTGTTTCCAGTTGATCTCACAGTGCTTGATGCTGTTTTAGCTGCTAGTTCTTCAAAAACACACAAGATGGAGCCATTTACCACTTAAATCAATATCATACAACTGATGACCAAAGTAGAAACATGTATAAATAGATATCAGACAAAAATACTGTTGAAGTTGAATTATTAGTCACTTTGTAAATAACAATGACTGTCTGTCTTTAGCTCTTCCAGGTCCAGGTCCGACTCCATTCCGGCCAGGAATATATGCAGCCGTTACTGTTGCTGTTATTCTTCTGATTCTTGCTGTGATTTACTGTTACAAGCGCAGAGCAAGAAGGAACAGTGAGTGTAACATACAAATGATTTAATAAGATTGAAATATGAGATTTAAAAACATCTTTAAAAGATATTGTTTTACTCTAATCAAAGTAAAGTGTTTAATAGAGTTTGTTGTTTTTCCTCCAGAAGCGAACAGGACGAAGCGCGATAAACAGGTGAGAAACTACATCAACTGAATCTGTCTGACTGCAAAACAGATTCACATCTGTGCGCTGATTAAATGTTTGTGTGTGATTTACATTTTATAGTATTATATACTTAGAATAATTTATTTAAATAATATTTCAAGCATTTATTTGTGCAGGTTCTTTAGGAAAGATGAATTATTCTAATAAATGTGAAGAGAAACATCCTACATTTTAAGATATTTAGGTTTTTTTTGCAATTCCAAGCCTTTGTGTAACTCAAACATCAATCCGGTTTATTTCTTTTACCTTTTGTGAATCTGTGTTTTTTATATACAGGCAAGTGGAGCTGAAGACTCGTCCCCTGATCAGGATGCGCTTTTTTGATGAAGACTCTGTGAATCAAACCTTAATCAGACTGAGGCTGAGGCAGCCGAAGAGACACTTATTAACACCTACATAACACTTATTATTATACTTGAGTACCTCTCATTTGCGTTACCATCTTACAATTAATAACCTGTTTGTACCCCTTCAGTCAGGTTTTTGTAGATTCCACAGTACTGAAACGGCTTTGGTCAAAGTTACCAATGATTTGTTGATGGCTTCTGACTCTGGTGTAATTTCCATTCTCATCCTTCTTGATTTAAGAGCAGCTTTTGTTACTGCTGATCATAGTCTATAACTCACCCGCCTTGAACAAGATTTTGGTGTCGGGGACAGCTTTGAAGTGGTTTAAATCCTATTTCACTGACCGTTCTCAGTTCGTTTCCATGGGCAGTTTCAGGTCTGAGATTAGCTCTGTTCTCACTGGTGTTCCCCAGGGCTCAGTCTTGGGCCCTCTGCTCTTTAATATTTATCATTCACCACTTGGTCATTTGTTGCGATCGCTTGGCCTCTATTTTTGATACTAGTCTTTCATTTGATTCTTTTGTC
This sequence comes from Leuciscus idus, assembly GCA_021554675.1. NCBI lineage: Eukaryota > Metazoa > Chordata > Actinopteri > Cypriniformes > Leuciscidae > Leuciscus > Leuciscus idus. The sequence goes on along the minus strand of CM038625.1, from coordinate 10,154,270 downwards.
CAGAGTACAGTTAAATCATCCTTTTTTTCACCTCAGAAATATAGCAAGATTACATCCTATGCTAAATTTCTCAGTAGCTGAAAACCTGATGAATTCCTTTGTCGTCTCTAGGATAGATTATTGTAACGCCCTTTTAGCTGGAGTCTTAAAATCCACACTAAACAAACTGAAATATGTACAGAACTCGGATATTGACTGGGTCCAGGGTATGCAATCACATCACTCCAGTTTTGGAGTCCTTACACTGGTTTCCAGTCAGATTCTGAGTTGATTTTAAAATTATGATGCTGACATATAAAGCATTGCTTGGCTTGGCTCCTTATTATTGATCTGAATTGTTCATTTTTCCTATACCACAACTCGGAGACTGCACTCTTCACAATCCAACTTGTTGGTTGTTCCTCATACACGCTTACGATCTATGGGTGACAGGGCTTTTTCTTCATATGCTCCTGTGCTTTGGAATTCTCTTCCGCTTGATCTTAGGGAAGCTCAGAGCTATGACATTTTTTAAGGTAGACTTAAGACATTTTTTTTTTTAAATTAGCATTTAATTGTTGATGTTACATTTGTATTGCTTATTTTGTGTACAGCGCTTTGAGAAGTTGCTTTTAAGAAGGCGCTTTATAAAATAAAGTTTATTATTATTATTATTTTGATACTTTCATTAAAAGAGAACTTTAAAAGAAAATGGGAAGCATTTGAGATGGCATGCTGATCTTTTATTTTATTTTAACTGTCAAGTGTATTTTTTTTATTTAACGGTAATGATGTACTTATTCACATCATCTCTTTGTTTTAAATGTTTTCTCCTTTGCATGTCTCTTTTAGGTCTATTCTCGAAGAATGTTTTGCTGTGCTGTGATTGTCCACAGTTAATTATTTGTGTCATTTATGAGTTTATGATATTATCACGTGTGATGGAAATGTTTATCTGCAGGTCTGTGGACTTCCTGGTTATAAGGCCGGCAGGATTTAGAAGTGTTCATCATCGTGTCTGTTGTTATAAATGTTTTCAGAAAAGTCATTTCAGTGTCATAGCTAAAGTACTGTAATATGCCAAACTCCTCACAAAAGCCTGAACCACAACCTAGTAGAATATAGATTTTTCTCTTTTTATTTTATTATTTTTTTACCTTGCATCCGTCAAGGAAAACGTGCTTTGAAGCACATATAAACCATATTATTTTATGGAAAATAGAAAAGAAATAGAAAGATATGTGTATGTTTATGATAAGTGCAATTAAAACAGACCTGATTCACTTAAGTATAACGGCTGAAATCTTTTATTATAATCTTTTGGATTTTTAAAAACCTAATTTTATGATGCTGTTATGCAAAATTTAGGCAGTATGTTTGTAAAAATGGTAATGATTTAGATGTATACTTAAGAAAATCTTGCAGTGGATCAAAAATAACATTTTGATAAACATTAAAAAAAAATAGCAGTAGGCTAATTATTAGACAAAGAATGAGCTTAATGGTATAACTGGTTGCAAGGATAAAGCTGCAGTCCGTAACTTTTTTTGGGTTCAAAATGTATATAATGAGCGAGTAGTAGGCTATATCATGAATGCATTTTCCAAACCCCTTTTTTGTGACTGTCTTTTAAATAGAAAATACTCAGGAATGGTGTTGATGAATTTGCACATGGTTTGTCTTAAAGCATATTAAAAACACCACATAGACATAAACAACATTCAAAGCTTGATTTCTAACTCTTTCCCCTCCATTGTCGCTCATAGACACATGATAGAAAACGTGTTCGTATTTGGTGAAGGAAGGAGCATGTCATTTAAAAGAAAACTGTTTAACTTTATTAAGTATATCAAATCAAGATCTCCGTTTCGTGAGCAAATCTTTTGAACCGATTATTTTAAATCAACTGGTTCACAATAAATAACATTCATTTGTGAATTCGACTGATCTAGAAAACAACAACTCAGTGATTTTTGATAGTAGAAGCCTAATTCCTTCCGATGGATTTGGTAATACTTGAGTCATTACTAGTGGGTTACCATGATCTTCACTTTAGAATTAATTATGTATTATTCATGTTAATTATGAAACTGTATATAGTAGTTCTTAGTAGTCCCCTGGCAGCAATGGGAAATAAATAGTTATTAATTAGATAATAGTGAACTACCTCATTCAACTAAGCAATATTACTTACTAATTTGTTAATTATTTTCTCAACTGAACATGCTGGACTCTATGAAGTAAAGATAATCGCATCTGAACTGTCATCAAAAACATTCAATGTTTCTGTCTATGGTGAGTAGAGATCATTTCTATGTTCTTCACATTTATTGACAGTAGCGGCTCTATCCATACATTAAGGTGAGACAGATTCTGTGACGTAGTGCTAGTTTATGATTTGCGGCTAGTTTTACATAATCGCTGAACATGCAGACACACTTTGGTAGTAGATGTCTTGTGTATTTGCATCATTCAGCCTGAGGGTGGCGCTCTAATGTTGATTGACAGTCTCTATAAATACACAAATAGAATAGAATGTTCAGAATTACCTTGATGTATCATTTACTACATTTGAATTGATTTCAAGGTACAAGGACTTGTTGTACACGACAGGAAGTAAGTGTGTAAGACTGTCTCAGGTCTGAAAAGTGCATCCACACTCTTTAAGGCCCTGTCACAAATAGCACATTTCATGTGTACTTGCACTTGTGTACTACATGGTCACTGTGTGTGCATGTCCAATAAGTCCACAAGACCTTAGGGGTTCCAATATGTCCATTTAGGTTTCAGAAGGGTGCCCGCGAGCGCCCCCTTTTTCAGCCGATATACGTCCTCAATGCACACTTTTGCAGAGCCCGCACTGAAGTGAACTCCACAGCACTTCTACCCTTGCGTGCCCCGATTTTCAAGTCAAGTCAAGTCATCTTCATTTATATAGCGCTTTTAACAATGTAGATTGTTTCAAAGCAGCTTTACAGAGATAAACGTATCATTTAAGGTAAGATTGTTTTGGCTTTATAGCGGTTCTTTAATAAAGTTATTTTCCAGCTAAAGTTAGCTTTGATTGATTCGCTTCCGTCGCAACGATCATTTGTCATTAAATTAGGGGCCGCTAAGACGACACCATTCTCTCTACACAGACTTTAAACGCAAACCTGTGAGAAACGCTGATGGCGTTCACATGCGCATTAAGAATTGGTTCTATAGTTATGTGCGTTTGAATATATGTGCGCAGGTTTGTAATTCCCCACAGACCAAGCCTAAACAAAGTACTGGTGTTTCCTTATAATTTTGATACAGAATTTAATTTTATTTTCACATCATGTCTAGGTCCCAGGTGGAGCAGAGGGAGTGAGGAGCCACGTAGGAGCCAACTGGTTAACGGGCTATGGTGGTTGAGGGTTTTAGGAGGAGCTAGAGGGTCAACATTCCAGGGCAGAGATGGCGAACTGGAAGCCAAAGGCGGATCCAGGATGGTCAGTGAAGACAGCCTAGGAGGTTCAAGGTTCAAGGGTCTTTTATTGTCATTCCATACACATTTTCACACAAAGGAACAAAACTAAGTACTAAGGTCCCAGTCAAAACACAAGATACAAACATTAACCAATAAGGAGGAGCCGAAGGGTTGGAAACAGCCAGTGAAGACAGACGTACAACACAGACGCGCTGCGCAGTTAAACTACGTGAAAAAACTCGAGGCCCAGAGAGAAGGAAATTAAGTGGAATAAAGTCGTTATTTTTGTTGTTTTTTTTGCGCACAAAAAGTATTCTCGTCGCTTTATAAACTTAAGATTGAGCCACTGTAGTCACTTGGACTATATTAACGATGTCTTTAATACATTTTCTGGGCCAGCAAGTTATAATGTCTTAGAAGCCTATGGAGGAGTGAGCCAGCTCTCAGATTTAATCAAAAATAACTTAATTTGTGTTCTGAAGATGAACGAAGGTCTTACAGGGTTGGAACAACATGAGGGTGAGTAATTACTGGCAGAATTTTCATTTTTGGGTGAACTAACCCTTTAATGTCACCAGCCTGTGGTCAGCTGTGAAAGATGGAAAGCAGAACAAAAGTATTTTGGTGCAATAACTTTTAAGTGGCACTTAATTTCATGAGATCTATTTCAGGGAGGAAGCAGCTTGACCTAATACCATTTATATGCCAAAAATATAGCATATAGATAACAGGCCCCGTGTGCCCAGTTTAATTGTCAAGTACTTGCTTAGTCAGCTTGATTTTGATTGAAAATATATAATAGCATCTTGCTTCTCAATTATCAATTGTAGTGAAAATGACATCATAGGACTTCAGTGTCTTCACTGTAATATTGTTGCCAAAGGCGGAGGGTGAACCAACAACGGGGTAAGGCTAAGGAGACGTGCTTCCCCTTTAAAAATAAATATATATTAATAATTATTTATTTATTTATTTTTAGATTTCCTTGAAATAAATATGTGTCACAGCACAACCTACACATTTCAGCATTAATGGTCCAGATAAATGATTTGTTATTAAAGCGTCTATGCTCAAACACTCAGAATCTACTCACCGCTCAAAACGCCAGAGATTTGTTGAGGCTGCATTGCTCAACGCTGCAAAAATACTGTTAAATAGAAGCTTTTTATGTTCTCCAGAGTGCAAACACAGATAAGCACTGGATTGTCTGCCAAATATAGGCAGCTTTTCCCTCTAAAAGCAATCAGAAGGAGCAGCAGACAGTGGTTTGACTGAGAAAGTTCCTAGCAAGTCTCAAGTCCGTGACCAGGGGAAGGCTAAAGGTGATGATACACAGGGCAACTTTTTGAGCAATGTTGCTGGGCAATCTCGCCGATCGATTGTTGCTTGGGCATTTTCCCATTGAAAATTGGCAGTAAATTTCTGTCTGGATAATTTAGATCAGTCATGGACCCTGTGTCTCATCCGGTTGCCCGTTGACGGCAACATCGCCCAGCAAGATTGCTCAAAAAGTTGCCCTGTGTATCATCACCTTTAAGCCTTGTCCAGCCTTACACACACTCCGCCTACGAGTGTTGCAGTGTCTGTCTTGTTGATAGGCTGATTTATTAGTGAAAGTTTTAGATAATATACAGATAATAATAGCAACTCAAATCAATATTTATTATTTATTATTCACATTTAAGTGGGTAACAGCAGAGCCCGTCTACGGAGAGCCTGGCCACTCCCTATTAAGTCCTATTGTACCGAATTTTGGTTGTAGTTCCACCAGAGTTCCACTGGGGGCGATCGAGCATGAGGGCAAAATGAATGGGAGTCTATGAAGCTAGACGGCTAAATTTGTCTCTTTCATCCGATTGCCGTTGAGAAATTGCAGGTTTTGCAAAGTTGAATGAACGAGTACTTTTGTCCTTTCGATTTCTTACAGGTTGAGTTGTTGTTGCCCATAACACACTAGCCTTCTTGCTAAAGAACGCTGATTGGTCAGTGAAGGACTGATTACGACCAGAGATACCGCTTGATGGCATCGTGGCATCCGAAGCTGGACCAGAAACAAACAAAAACTCTTCTAGCACGTGTATTTACCTGTGTCAGCTGTGTTGTGTATTTACCTGTGTCAGCTGTGTTGTGTGTTTACCTGTGTTACCTGTGTCAGCTGTGTTGTGTGTTTACCTGTGTCAGCTGTGTTGTGTGTTTACCTGTGTCAGCTGTGTTGTGTCTTTACCTGTGTCAGCTGTGTTGTGTGTTTACCTGTGTCAGCTGTGTTGTGTGTTTACCTGTGTCAGCTGTGTTGTCGATGCCTCAAGAGAAAGGAAAGTGCAGAGCACGAAAGCACCAAAGTGACTGAAGGATTGCCATAAAGCAGTATCTCTGGTCGTACGATGTGTATGACGTCATTGACATTTTAAAAGACTTTTTAAAGCAAATAAGTGACTCTAAAAAATCTAACACCCAGCAATGTGTAATTTCTTTGCATCTCCTTTCGAATACAACATTCAAATTACTAGACAAAAATCATATCCTGAGAAAAGTGGATTTTGATGTGTATAGCTCCATAGCCCTCCATTCATTCTGCACTCGTCCTGTGAGCGCCCTCATATGGAATCAGAGTGGAACTGCAACCAGTTCAGAAGCCGGAAGTTTACTGAGAGTGGAAGTTCTCTCCTTATTAGTCATTCTCTGGTAACAGGAACAATACTGTACCCAAAAGAGGTGTCTGTTAGAGGTGCCACCTAGAAAGTACAGTCATCTCTGTATGTGTGAGTTTACGCTCACCTGTGAGAGTTGGCTCAGTGCCCATATTCCACCATCTGCGTAAAAAGAAATGTCAGAGATGAGATATTCAGTTCACTGCTTTTATCTGATAAGCTTACAGAAGATTCCCTGCAACTGCTGGGGGAAAAAAAGGATAATGTTAAAACATATAAGGCCAATCAAAAATGTAATTACTTTTTTAAAAATGTCTTTTTTTTTTCTTTCAGTCCAAAATACTAATATAAATATATCCAAACAAAATAAAATATTATGCCAACAATAAACATAAATGTCTCCTACAGATAGATAGATCCATATTGTGGTTAGAAAACTCATGATGATAAAACAAGTTTCTAGAAGACAAACATTTTATGATTTCTTTTAAAGTTCAATTTCCTATATAACTTCTGCAATCCAAAAGCAGAAAACGCTGCTATGTGTACAAGGTGATGACGAAGAGAAATATGATTGCCAGTAAGTCAAGTCAACTCCCCCTCCTCCACCCCCACCACCAACCACAGGAAGCTAGGTAGGGATTTTCTGGTATAAAATAATCGCGTCTGTACATCTCAGTGCAGAAGAGTCGACTGCAAGTCTGAGTGTTGTGGAGGGCTTTCCTGTGAGGCTGAAGGAGCTCCGTTCTGAATATCTTCAATGAGTCGCACATTTATTTATTTTTTTCATTCGTGTAAACTCGTATAAATCTATCGATCTGAAGTCAGATTTGAATAAACTCGCTTAGAAAAGTGGAATAATAATCGTTGCTCGTTTAAAAACGGCTCTATGACATCGAACAATCTGACACAATGGAAAACAATGGACTTGGTTTACTCAATTTTTACTCACACGTACAGAAATATGATGTTTATTTTATTCTTCGCCGGATTACTCGTGGACGGTGAGTACATTTAAAAGGTTTTGCACTTCACTTTACAAACTTTAAAGAAAATTTAGGGGGAATCAAAGTTAAAAAAAAAATCTTTGTGGTCTAGAGGTCTTGAAACTGTCTGGAGATTGTGAAAGAAAAATGTCTTATTCTACAGTGCAAGTAGCCTATTAAAAACCCTTACGAAAATAAACCATGGTTTTGCTACACTAATATAGTTTAACCATGGTATTTCTTTGCAGTAAAACTAATTTCTTATTCACCATTTTGTTGTTTCTGTATTCACAAAATATCCTGTGGGACTTGAAATCTGTCCTTGGATCTGTAAAGACTTGAACAGGATTGTAGGAGGAATAAGACTTAAAGGAATAGTTCACCAAAACATTAAATTCTGTCATAATTTACTCACCCTCATGTTGTTCCAAATCAATCCTACTTTATTTCTTCTGTGGAACACAAAACTGAACTCTCTGCCTGAGAAACTGTCTCTTTTCTTCAGGTGTGTTTGGTGTTACAGGTGAAGTAAAGTCAGTGTTCGTGATGGAGGGAGATTCTGTCACGCTACACACTGATCTTACTAATATACAGAAATATGAACGCATACTGTGGACATTTGGAACCGACAGCACTCGAATAGCTCAAATCATCAACGCTGTCAATAAGGTCTCATTATATGATGATGTTCTTGATGGGAGATTCAGAGATAGTCTTCATCTGGACAAGACTGGATCTCTGACCATCACAAACACCACAACTGATCATGCTGGGGTTTATGAACTACAGATCTTTGGTGGAAATGAGATCCCACCGAAGAAATTCAGCATTATTGTTTCTAGTGAGTCGTTCTCTTGATGCATTTGGTTTGATTTCATTGCATTTCTGTGTCAATCTATTGTAGAGTGAAATATGTTATTCTCTGATGTTTTCCAGCTCGTCTGCCTGTTCCTGTCATCAGCAGTAACTCTTCACACTGTTCTTCATCATCATCATGTTCACTGCTGTGTTCATCAGTGGTGAATGTGAGTCATGTGACTCTCTCCTGGTACGCAGGAATCAGTGTATTGTCCAGCATCAGTGCGTCTGATCTCAGCATCAGTCTCTCTCTACCTCTGGAGGTGGAATATCAGGATAAAAACACCTACAGCTGTGTGCTGAACAATCCCATCAGCAACCAGACCACACATCTGGACATCAACACACTCTGTCACACATGTTCAGGTACCACAGCGATGATATCTAATATCAGCGCTGAGCTAATCAATAAAGTTTTAGCAGTTCTAACACTGATATGGTTTCTCTCTTTCCATTATAGCAGCAGGTTTGTCTGCAGGGGAAATAGCGCTGGTGTGTGTTTGTGCTCTGGCTCTGGCTGGAGTTTTGTGTGGTATTTACTGGTACCATCAACACAAGCTTAAACGGGCAGATCAAGGTGGTACGTGTTACCTAGAGCTTATTTCACTAAAGAACGCTTAATTATGCAAAATATAGTTTTGTAAAAAAGGTTACATTTACTTATGTGTTCTTGTTTCATATACATTCACATTCAAGACATTATCTGTGTTTGTTTTTTTTCTCTTTCTCAGACGGGAAAACGTATAATAAGGACAGTTGTTCACAAAATGGTAAGTTACTGTACAACTGTGTGTAACTTGGTTGAAAGTTACTATGTCAAAAGGTGTTATTTAATGAAGTCTGTGATTTTGGTTTAAACAGGTGCAGTTCCTTTGTTAGCTGTGGAGACAGACGGTAAGATATCATGTGCTTATATTGCAGGATATTGTGTCTTTGTTCAACATATGGTTCATGTTGTCGTGAAGCACAATAGAAACTGGCAGCGTATATCCCAGCTAACAAAAGTGTGTTCAACATTTTTCTAACGTTCACATTAAGTTGGTTATGTTTTGTTGGTAATGCGAATGATAGAGAATTTCATTCTATTTTAGAATTTTGCAAACAGTCTTGGAATGTTATTTTTAAATTTTCTCTAAACCATGATACTAGGTAGCTATTTCTAAATGTTGAGAGAACCCTGCCAGAACGTTAGCTAAGCTTCTGAAAATGTTCACTGTTAGCTGGGTATATACCCAGTATTATAAGGTGAGGTTGAACAGAAAACTGGAGGAGCAGGTTTTCCTCAGGTGAGGGGTATGACTAAGAGGATGGCAGCGTGGGTTGTAGGAAAGCACATGGGAACTCCAAATAAGGATAATGTACATCCAGCCGGCTGTTATCGCAGTGTTATTCTGCATTTTCTGGGTTTAGACTGTTGGGTAAAGACGCTGGGTTCATTTAACCCAACTTGGATTGAAAGTCGTTCTTAATCTGTTAATTTGCTAAAAACAAAAACAAATGGTCATGTTAACTTGTGTTAAAGAGTTATTAGAACTCCTGTAATATAGCTCCATATTTTTTACTCAAATAGACTAGGCAATAAACTATAGATAGTTTTTTGTAAACAATTTAAGATTATGCATTTATAGTTATAAGTTTAAAGTTGAGTGAACTTAAATTTGGAAGTTTACTTGTTACCTTTGTTTGCTTGAATAAGTTGGTGCAATATTAAATTACTTAAAGTTGAAACCAATAAATAATTTTATGGTGTAGTGTTTTCGTTGGTGGCGGATAATTATATATATAAAAAAAAATGTAAATGCAAATTGTATTCATCTATGTTCATTAAAAACAATTAATTTAACTGTATAATCTGTGTAGCTGTTGATTTGCCATTCTTTTCTGCTTTTCTTCTCACAAGCACGTTGTTTCTTTTGACTATGTTAGCCCTTGTTCTCGGTTTTAATACATTTTCAACTTTTTGATAGTCATTCTGTGTGTGTAAAAGTGATTTTAGAATGTCCAACATTTCTGGCTTTAATTTTAAACCCATTTTGGTTTAATTTGAATCCATTAATGTAGTTATTAATCAATTTGCTGGGTCAAAACAACTATTACCTAGTACTACTACTTTAACTACTACAATGCTGGGTTAAAAACAACCCAATTTGGGTTATTTAGGCAACTTATTTTCCTGAAAATGCAGTAGTACAGCTGTGCATACTGAAGCTCTGTGTGCCTGTGTTTGTGCAAATCAACATTTACAATAGAGTAACATTTGTGTTTGTTTTCACCAGGCGGGGACACGTCTAATCAGGAGAGAGATTCACAAAATAGTAAGTTACTATATAACTGTGAGAGGATTCATTTGGCTGTTCCTTTCAGACATCAAACACCATTCAAGAACATTTATATCTACATTAATTCATATTGTTGACGCTCTTATCCAAAGCAACCTAAACATTTTATCCTAAGGAGAGAGTAACATGAAAAATGCTGCATTGCACAACTATCCAATTGCTCAGAAAAGTACAACCTAGTGAAGATACCTGAAGAGATTTATTTGCGAGCTTCAGGATGGAGTTTGATAGTGTTAAAGGCTGCATGGAAATGGATAAACAGGGCTTTGTTAGTGGATAGCGAGGTCATTCTATGAGAGAAAAAAGTGTTTAGTGTTGGATTTTAAAGGAACACGGCGACTTTTTGGGACTTCAGCTTATTCACGTGTCCCCCAGAGTTAGATAAGTCCATACACACCCTTTTCATCTCCATGCGTACCGTAACTCTGTCTGACGCACCCACTGCTAGCCCAGCTTGTGCAAAGACTGGAGGTAAACGGCTCCAGCTAGCATACTGCTCCCAATAAGTGACAAAATAATGCTAACATTTTCCTATTTACATGTTGTGATTTATATAGTCACAGCATATACAAATATAAGGTCACATGAGACACAAATCACTCCGCCCAAGTAGCAGTGCTTCGCCTTCTGAGAATATAGTTCCCAGTATGTATACGGTTAGAAGATGGCTATGTCTCATGTGACCTTGTTATTTGTACACGCTGTGACTATACAAATCACAACATGTAAATAGGAAAATGTTGGTGTTATTTGTCACTTATTGGGAGCAGTATTCTAGCTGGAGCTGTTTACCTCCAGTGTTTGTGCTAAGCTAGGCTAGCGGTGGGTGCGTCAGACAGAGTTACGGCACGTACAGAGATGAAAAGGGTATGTATGGACTTATCTAACTCTGTGGGAAACAGTGAATAACATAAAGTCCCAAAAAGTCGCCGTGTTCCTTTAAGCAGAGGGGTTATCATGTGTGCCCGTCCGCTACGCCACTGGTAGTGTATGTAAATCAACAATGTTTACTCGTTCTTATTGTTAGCTGGACTGATAAATTCACGTTTATTTGTGAGCAAATGTCCGCCTGACGACACTTATAGTGTTGTCATGATACTGGAATTTTCAAAAACCTTGAAAAATATCTGTGGCAAGCAGGACGAGGCCGAGGGTCGTGAGAGAACGGAGCGAGGCCTCGTATCTCACGGAGGAGAGGAAGCATAAAAGGAGGAGTGACGACAGTGAAGGATGAGACAGGACCAGGCCTGGATTTTACATTGTGTTTTGTTTATGCTTTATTATGTGTGTACGGCAGTCATCCGTTGACATCTGCCATTACTTTCGTTTTGAGTTTATTTATTTAAGTTGGCGATATGAGGCTGGTGCGCTGCGCAGGTGACACTCGATAGTAATTATTTAATTTGCACAATACTTAGCATGCATCAGTCCCAGACCATCATAACAATGACTTAGTTGTTTGAACTATCTAAACATGGGATAAAGTTGACTAGCTAATCTCAAAGTACCTAAAGTGAGTTACAGTAATCCAATCAGTAAAATCATTTTTTTTCGAATTTTTTTCTTGACGGAATAGGTTTTACTTTTACTAGTAGTCAAAGCTGAAAGAAGCATGTTTGACCACTGTATTTATGTGTTTGTCAAATTTCGTGAAAGAATTTCACATTTCAGTATTTCTTTCTTGTCTAGAGAGTCATTTCCAGGTCTATAGAGAAACTTTAGAGTCAGAATGAAGCTGAAATGATCGCCAGTGTGTGAAAGAGAAACTAAAACATGAGTAAATGAGGTGATGGTGAGCTGTTTTAAACTATCAATCGAGTGCTTGACTACACAATGACCCACAACTACAACACGGATTTGTAAAGGGAGTTGTCACACAGAGGAGAGATGTGTATTTTGCAGATATTACAAATAATCAAACCTGTTTGCTGGGATCTGTGGGGGAAAGGGTGTTGCTGTGTCCTTCGAGCAAATCCAGGTTTCAACCTTAGGATGATGAGCTTTATTGATTGGCATTTCCACAGTCCCAAACACAGAGAGCAACGAGGAGGTGTAAAGAAACTGCAGGCTTGTTGGATCATGTTGTACAGCACTTCTCTGTTCCTCTGTGAAATTTGTCCGCCCTTTAGAACTTTATAACAAAACTACTTCTTTAAACTCCTCCTAGGCTGTTGGTACAATTCAAATGATATATGCGTGATCTGGAGACCCTCATGACAAAAAAATTAGTTTTTTCGTTTGATTGTTTCCAATTTAAGCCAAAGATTTTGGGTGAGTTTAGCCTATGATGAATAATTGACTTGTATCTTCAATCTTCCAAGCAAAGGTTGAGCAAAGGTTTTGAGAGCGAATGAGAAGTTTCTCGGGGGAACGGAAACGTTTTGCAAGGGAACGCAAAGTTTCTCGGGGGAATGCAAAACATTTTGCGAGCGAATGCAAAGTTTCTCTGGGAAACGCAAACGTTTTGCAAGCGGGAGAAAAGTTTCTCGGGCGAACGTAAACGTTTTGTGAGAGAGCGCTAAGTTTCTCGGGGGAATGCAAACGTTTTGCAAGCGGAAGAAAAGTTTCTCGGGGGAATGCAAAGCATTTTGCAAGCGAAAGAATAGTTTCTTGGGTGAATGCAAACGTTTTGCGAGCGAAAGAAACGTTTCTCGGCCAAACGTAAACGTTTTGTGAGAGAGCGCCAAGTTTCTCAGGGGAAAGCTAAAGCATTGACTACTTATTTTTCCTCCCAACTCATATTTTTTCCCACCACCATGTCCCTTCAGGGGCTCTGTAGTTATACAGGCTGTAGGAAGTCACAAGGTTAGTTGTTTCCATCCAAAGTTGTGAATTAAATTAGAATGTCGCATAAAAACATTTGCTTAAAGCACCATTCCATATGTTTCCATAATCACTTCTCGGGAAACTGGCTCAGTGTCAGTTAATAAAAATTGCCTGCAATTTGCGAAGCCACCATGTTTTTTTTTTCATTAAAAAAAATAATTAAACATTCTGATGTCTTGTGTTTGGCAATACAACAATGGTTCATTCTCATATGAAAAACTGTTTCTGTTTGTTCTCCAGGTGTGTTTGTTAAGGAAGATAAAATCACATCAGTGTCAGTGATGGAAGGACAACCTGTCACGCTACACACTGATGATGCTGAAATACTGGGAATGGAGAAGATATGTTGGAAGTTTGCGGATTCCAAAAAACACAGTGCTAAATTTGTTGTCATAGCTACACTGGATAAAACGAACAATGCGGAACTTCTATATAAGAGAAAAATTCTCAAATTCAAAGACAGTTTAAAACTGAACCTCAAGACTGGATCTCTCACCATCACTAACATCACACCTAAACTCTGTGGACATTATAAACTCCACATCACCAGCAATGGACAGATGAGCATGCATACATTCATTGTTGCTCATGTGAGTAGGTCTTTCAAAGCTTTTAAATGCCTTACTAAGATCAAAACTATTAATAAAGAGTTATATGTTCTTTGCATCTTTTTTTTATAAACATAGAGATACATTATGTAGTTTTTCTGTCTTTGTCAGAGCTCCATATTTCATTGTGAATAGTTAAAAATCACTGTAGTGGGAAGACTAATTTAATTTGTAGATTGATGGGAACATTCAAATACTTTCCATATTTTTACCTTCTATGATTCTTTATTTTCTTACAGATTCCATTGAGTAGAGAGCGGATCCTAAGCCGGAGACAAACCTGCCCTTGATTACAGTATATAAACACTTGAATATCATCCACATATTTCAATTCCACTGACAAATATAAGAAACATTTTGCTATTTTTTTTTAACCATCTAACATCCCTAATGACAAAATGCCTTTATAAAGATAAGAGTTCTGTAAGGCTGACATAAAACGTATGTTTATTTTGTCACACTACACCTATTTGTCAGGAGAAAGGAGCTATTAAACACACAGCATTTAAAACTGCTGAACTATTATTATACTAGTATTTTTTTGTATTTTAGTATTAACTCTTTCCCTACCAGTGTTTTTTTTTTTTTTTTTTTTTGCCAGCCACCGTGAAATGAATCATTTATTCAACACTTGAATGTGGGTAAGTTTCATTTAAAAAAAAAAAGCAACATTTTGAGCAAAAAGCTGAGAAAACACTTCTCAGGGAAAGTGTTTTCTGGATATTTTACTGCTTTTAATTTTTTTAATATATAAAATATTTAATGAAGTCATGACATGTGAAATCAAATGTGCCTTGATCTTTTGACATGTAAGAGGTATTTGTACATCATGCAGGTTTATTATAGACGTTTATTTAATAAAGCAAAAAGTGATGAAAATCGAATAAACTGCACTTGGTAAATATTTTCATGCTACTTATATGAATCATTGTAAAACAATATATTTTTTAATATGTATAAATATACAACCTTTTATTTGTACAGCTGTGTAAATTGTTTATATATATATATATATATATATATATATATATAAAATGTACACATTTGTAAAGACATTTTTTTTTTATCAAAGCTATGTGTTTGGTCCTTATGTTCAAAATATCACACATTTAAATGTGCAGATGTGTTTGTAGATTTTGTGCTGAACTGCTGTTGAATCGAATCATTCATTATTTAAATATTACATTTCATGCATTGAAATTAGTAAAAAAATTTCATCGTAAACAAAACAAAAACGAAATTCAGACACTTTTGAAATCAACAAATCAATTTTCAAACACATTTATGACGGCGGCATCACATTCTTACAAGTTAAGGCAAATAGTGTTGGTTATAAAAAGACAAAAAAGTGTCCAGGATGCGCAAGAAGTTCAGTCAGATGTTTGGAGGTGCTCTTTGGGGTCGGGAATTCAAATAGGTGTAGAAAAAAGAAAATCCAAGGCACTCTTCTTCAAAATTATTTAAAAAGCCTTTATTTACTGGCTATTTCATAACAGAAAATTAAAAGACATGGGGAGAAGCAACCCACGCTTAGCGGCGCAAAAAGCCTTCTTCAGGGTGTGCTTTCCAAACAAACAATTTCCCCTTTGGGGGAAAGGCAGAAAACAGTCAAGGACAAAGACAACAACTGAGACAACAACCATGGATTCTCAGGGACCGGAACAAGAGCAGACGGTAATTAACCTATCCAAAACATCTCTAGCCCCTGACTGTGTTAGTGTGTTGTCTAAAGGACTTTCTTTTTCTCCCACTTATGACACTAATGAGTTTAATACCAAGGTGGATCTATTCAGATTCTACCGAAACCTCCACCTCTAAGTTTGGTATCATCAAAATAATCAGAGAAATGATAGTACAGTTCAAAGATCTCCCTTTAGACCTAAATCATACTTTATCAATCAAACTTTGGCTGCTTTTACAAAAAAAGGTGGACTTTGACATTGAGAGACTGTTCCTATCATCAAATCAAAGAATAGGGAGAACTTGACTAAATCCAAGAAACTAAGAATGAGTCTATAATCATAAAACCTGCAGACAAAGGGGGAGCTGTTGTGGTAATGGACAAAGACAAATATGTTGAAGAAGCCTTACGACAACTGTACAATCAAGACTACTATCAACAGCTGCTGTCCAATCCAATAGACAACACAAGAGAGAAATTAAAAGAACTGTTGCTCACAGCGAAGGAGACTGGGTGGATTTCAAAACAGGAGCATGATTTCCTCCTATGTCAGCATCCTAGAATACCCACCTTCTATATGCTTCCAAAGGTCCACAAGTCTCAAATCTCCTCCGGGCAGGCCTATCATATCGTCCAATGGTCCTCTCACAGAGCCAGCCTCGCAATTTATAGACTTTCACATCAAGCCACTGGCTCAACAACTTCCCTCCTATATACAGGACACTACTCATGTGTTGAAGGTCTTAAGTGACATGAGAGTTCCAGACAACTGCTTTTTAGTCACATTAGATGTGGAGTCCCTTTACACAAATATTGCTCATGATGATGGACTGAAAGCTTTACAACATTTTCTAATGAATAGGCCTGCAGACTCTTTGCCTCCCTCTGAATTCATTATTCAGCTTACTGAATGGACACTTAAAAATAATGTTTTCCTTTTCCAAGACCCACTATACATTCAGGTTCGGGGCACTGCAATGGGTGCATGCTTTACCCCTAACTATGCTAACCTTTTTTTAGGTTTGTGGGAGAGGGATTTTGTCTATTTAAACAGCTACAGTCAGTGCCAAGATAAAATGGTGGGGGATGTACATTGATGATATTCCTTTGATATGGTGTAGTTCTTATGAAGAACTGTTACAATTTTATGATCACTTAAACAACAATGATAGGAATGTAAAATTGTGCATGGAACATTCCAAAACGACTATTAACTTTTTAGATCTAATCATTTCTAATGGTAAAGATGGGAAGCTCCATACTACCGTGTCTCGTAAAACAACAGATAGGAACGCTATGTTAAAAGCAGATAGCTTCCATCCAAATTCACTCAAAAACAATATTCCTTTTTGCCAGTTCCTTTAGACGTATTTGTGATACCAATAATGAATATGAAGTGCAAGCTAAAGTCATGTCTAATCGATTTTCACAAAGGGGCTATCACACAGAAATTGTACATAACGCTTACAGGAAAGCCCAGTCTATTCCTAGATCAGAGCTACTCCAGAAAAACAAAAAAACAATCCTGTTTACAAAATCAGGCTTATTTTGTGACAGAATATAGCTCTTCGGCCAATCCTATAAAAAGGATTATACACTCAAATTGGGATCTTGTCAAGAGTGGCCCTGTGCTTAGACAAGTGTTTTCTGCACCTCTAAAAATAGCTTCAAGAGGGCTACCACATTACGCGATAGGCTAGTAACTAGTCATCTCCCTGCCAAAAACCAGATTACTTGGCTTTACAGACATTTAAAAGATATTTACAAATGTGGGTCTTGCAATCACTGTTCAAATATGTGACCCTGGATCACAAAACCAGGTTCTCATAAGTCGCATGGGTATATCTGTGGCAAAAGCCAACAATACATTGTATGGGTCAAACATATCGATTTTTCTTTTATGCCAAAAATTATTAGGATATTAAGTAAAGATCATGTTCCATGAAAATATTTTGTAAATTTCCTACTGTAAATATATAAAACATTTATTTTTGTGCGTGAATGCAGCATAATTGTGAACATAAATGGACAACTTTAAAGGAGATTTTCTCAATGTTTCGATTTTCTTGCACCCTCAGATTCCAGATGTTCAAAAAGTTGTATCTCGGACAAATATTGTCCTCCTAACAAACCATACATCAATGGAAAGCTTATTTATTCAGCTTTCAGATGATGTATACATCTCAATTTGAAAAAAATGACCCATGTGCCTGGTTTTGCGGTCCAGGGTCACATTAAAGAATGCAAACAATTCTGTAATTTCAAGACAAATAATATGTATAACATAAAAGCATTCATTAACTGCAATACCACTTTTGTGGTATACAGGTTATCATGTAAATGTGGATGCTTTTATGTAGGCTGGACCAAGAGACATCTCAAAGACAGAGTATCGGAGCAAAACAAATGCCATTAGAAAAGCTCATTTGGATTATCCTATGGCAAAACACTTCCAAAATGTGACCAACAGCAATGCAGAAGGCCTAATGGTTGAGGGTTTAGAAACGATCAAAAAGAATATTCGGGGTGGTGACCGATTAAAATTACTTTTACAGAGAGAAACATTCTACGATTTACAGGCCACAGTGTACCCTGGGTTGAATAGAGAAATAGATTTCAGTCCTTTTTTTGTGATTATTTTTTCTGAATATGCATTTGTTTTTGGATTTAACTTGCAATGTGGCCACCTAGTGGACTCTCTGTATATGTATGTATTATTTTAGCATGCTTCATGTGGTAACTTACCATGTCACTCAAGTGTTTCTAATTAGCACACACAAAAGGGGGAATTGTTTGCTTGGAAAGCACACCCTGAAGAAGGCTGTTTACGCCGCTACGCATAGGTTGCTTCTCCCCATGTCTTTTCATTTTCTATTATGAAATAGCCAGTAAAATAAAGGCTTTTTAAATAATTTTGAAGAAGAGTACCTTGGATTTTCTTTTTTCTACAACTAGTGTTGATTAGGGTAGCGGTTTGATTGGGTATATTAGATGCATGTTATTTACTTGATGTGTAGGCTACCCATTCAGTTTGCTTTAACTTGTCTGTGTATGTTTGTTTGGACTCAACCGCTGAAAAAACGTTATCGTTGGCCATAAATATACAGAAGTAATAGATCACTTTATCACTTACTTTAAAAACGTACGTTTTCAAATATGACCATAACTGCTTCAAAATTTGTTGCTGAGTCCCAATTCACATACTCTCCGTCCTAAATAGTATGCGAAACTAGAATTAGTACGTCCCAAATCGTAGTATGTTGAAATGAGTATTCCAGATACCCGGATGGTCTACTATTTCCGGTTAGAATTCGAAGTGCAGATCAATGCACACTCTAACGGCTAATATTGCCCACAACCCGGGAGGGAGGAGCTTTGTGGTGATGGTGGTGATGTAAAGGCAGTCGGATGCAGCAGCGGAGATGCGCCCTCAGTTTTTAAGTGTAAGAATTCAAATGTTTAATCCTAATTAATGTTATATTTTATTGTCTCGTAATATTAATGGGTTTATGTTGTGCCCAAAAAGTACCGTGTTTATCTTGTAGGGTCCGATGAAGATACTGAGCGCCTCATTGGGGTTATCAGGCTACAAAACAATAAATAAAAAGGCTCTAGTAACGTTACAGTGTCATGCAAGTGTCTTTTTTTATGCATTTATTTTGATGTTTCTGTCTTAGATTTATACCTTACTATAAAACCTTATGAAAATAAACACCTTTTACTACACTAACCATAGTTTAACCACACTGACTTATTTGTAGTAATACTGTGGCTGTACAATGTTAACTTTATCAGTCCAACCAAAGAAACATGGTTACTACACTTTTACTATAGTAAAAGCATGGTTCATTTTCATCGGGGTATTTTTGAGTATTATACATAAGTATAAAATTAAGTATAAAATACGTTAAACAATAGTTAAACTATAAACTTTAAATATATTTTAACTCAGAAAATAAGTAGCTTTCGTTACACACATTGCACATGAACGTCAGAACCAGCAGCCTCACAAACGACCTGCGTTTGGTTGATCTACGACGACGCCCTGCTTCACTCCTACATTTGGTAAAACACATTGTGGAAAAAAAGATGGGAATAGTAAATAAGATGATATTGGACATATAAGAATGAATGAAATGTAAAATGTTTTGTTAACAGTCGCGGTGTGCGTAACTAGGCAACCACGTTCTCGTTCACGTTGCATGACGTCATCGAAGTATGTCCCAGAACGTGCATACTCTTTTGCTACACACTCAAAAGTATGTACTTTTTCCTCACACAAAAAAGTACATACTTTAAGGTCGTAGTATAAGTAGGCGAATTGGGACTCAGCCATAGTCTGGGGGAGGCCTCTATGTATTTCCTACTGCACAAGAGGCGTGATTGGCCATAGTTCAAATGACTCTGTACGCAATTGGACAGTCCTTCAACCAATCAGACCAACGATCCAGGTGACGTAAGGTAAACTGTGTACAGTTGAGACATTACAGACGTTGAGAGACACCTTAAATAACTTGCGTTCGCAGCAAGCACAAGTTGTGATTTTTGCTGTGCACGTGCGTATTAGTGTCCTCTTTGATCGTGGGAAATTTGAACAATGGACGCATCTCCGATCCGAAGATATCGGGAATTTATTTTTTTCTAAAGTAGGACGTTCACTTCACCATGCACTCTCCACAATGAATAGCTTATCATCCCTATATGACTGTTAAACGTAACTGGTATCACCACAAACGTTATTCTGTGCCCTAAAAACTGGCATATTTCATGGTATTGTGTCATGCAAGGTAATTGCAAAATCTAGAGAAATGTGCGAGGTGGCCAGCGGGGGATAGTTGAGACACACGTGTATCAGCTGTACCCCCAATAGAGTTCTATTAGGAAACACACTGTTGTTCAGTGTTATGATAACAGGTTACACGTCGTAATTAGCCAGCATAGGACGCAAATGAAAATAAAAAATTGTGATATTTAAACGGTCTATTATTAATAAATATTGTTTAATATCTTGTTCCTGCTTTATAAATTATAACCAGGGCAAATTTAAATAAAAAGAATGAATATAAATGGATGAATTAACAAAAATGTTGCCCAATTGTTATTTTCTTTATTTTTTATATTTAAAATGAATGGTTACCGGTAGTTACCTTTACATCATTAGAAATGGGTGTCTCAACTGTACCATGCACTGTCTCAAATGTACCACATATGGGTAAAGTTGAGACAAAAAGCATTATTTTTATGAGCTAATTGTGGAAAATATAAACTACTTGTGGGTATTATTGATTGATAATATCTTAGTCTACAAGCTACTGAAATGTCATGTGGAAATTCACTTCTTTTCAGTATCTATTTTTGTGTGAAAAATCAAAACGCAAAAAGTGTCTCAACTGTACTCAGTCTACCCTACTTTGCAGCGAAAACTCCAGGCAGGAAACTGTACGAATCGCCCCCCCCCCAGCAAGCTGGAGGCGGAGCAACATTAACGACTTTCACTTTTACAGAGAATGCATTTTTTAAAATGAGTTGTAATCAGAAAAGAAGTATGTCGCTGTTATTTGCGGCTAATTCTGTGGATATCTCTCACACACACAACACGTACCGCGACGGTAAGACGGCTTTCTCAATTTAAACTGCACGATGTAGAGTTAAATATATAAGTCTATCATCATTCATTTTCAGTGTACTCGTGAGATTTGGAAGGGATTTTAGGCGTGTGATATTGTATTATTTTTTATTTAGTCAGAAATAATAAAGTGATATTTACCATGATTCAAAGCGCAATGTGTGATAGAATGATCCTTATATTTATACATGTGCAATAGATTTTTTTTTTTTTTTGTAAAGAAACAACTCTTCATAGGGACATTTTTGAATTTATTAATTTAAATTCTGTTTTTTTTTTTTTTTTGTTTGTTTTTTGGCTTGTTTCAATTCAACACTCATTGGCATACACAGACACATACAACTTAACGAACCATGTGCATAACGCCGTGAACTGTAAACACGTAGTAAATCATGCACTACGATTCATGTTTCATTCATTCCTTTGAACAAAATAGCTGTCAGTTAACTGACTTGGACCAATCAAATTTAGCCGATAGGCGGTATAGGCTTATTTATCACATTTGAAAGAGGATCGATGATTATTTATTTAATTTTTGGGGGATAATGATGGCTGAATATTTTGAATTACTTTTTTGTGGACTTGACATTGCTCAGCATAATTGTTATTTAAGTGTTCTTTCTTGATTTTCAGATGCTGTTTCGTCTATCTGTTGGTAGCCTACTGTTGATAGCTGTATCTATAGATACAGGTAAGAACAGAGCAAATACTGTACAGTAGTGATGGTCGATTTCGAAACACTGCTTCGTGAAGCTTAGAAACCTTTATTAATGTTTTATTTAGAATTAGTGGTTAGCCTAGGTATCTAACTGCCAAAGTCACGTGATTTCAGTAACTGTGTGGAGACAACGGCTCTGAAAATAATCTTTTTTTTTCTTTTTTTTTTTACAGTCTCTCTATGCTCTGAACGAGGGGCTTTGTTACATCTTAACGGTTTTGAATAATTAAATAATTGCATTTGATAGATTTTACTTAAAAAAAAAAAAAAACATTTGGAATGGGACAGTGAACCATTTTGTGAAGCAATTGGTTAAATTGATTTGAAGCTTTTCTCCCATCAGGGAACTAAGGTTGGAAACTACTAGTGAAATGTTTTACATTGCAGTTTTATGACTTAATACTTTTTTTTTTTTTGCTATTATATAGCAAATATATAACTAATATACTTTATTTGCAAAACATTTCCAGCATGATTTAAGAAGTTCCAGAGAACATTTTACATTTGAATTAAAGAAAATCTGAATGTACAAAGAGTCACTGATCAATGTACATTTTTAAGGAACACTTGATTTCGGACCTAGAAATTCAGAAATCATTTTAATAATATTATATATTTGAGAAAAAAAACAAAACTATGTGGTTTCAGATTTTTGGACCCCACTGTATAATAATAGTGAACAATTAAATGTATGTAAAATTTTAAAAAGTTGTGTTTTCTAGTCTCTCTGCACAGGTTTGTTGGAGGCGTTGAAGGAGGCTCTGTCGTTTTGCTGTGCAGTCACAGAAGAATTGTACTTGAAGAAAAACAACTGACAGTCTACTGGAGACACAACGACACCAGGAATGTATACGATATTATCCATGGAGAAGTTTCTGTTAAGGAACAAGACCCAGCGTACAAGAACAGAGCAGAAGTTTTACCTGAAGAGCTCAAGAACAGCCAGATCTTTCTCAAACTCACCGATCTTCAGCTCTCCGATAGAGGAACGTACATCTGTTTCGTTCCAGATGTGGGAGTTCATCACAGTACACAACTGGTGGTCAGAGGTGTGTTGTAATGCCTCCTAATTTAATACATTTGGAGTTTATAAGTGATTGGAATCTAAACAGAGTTGGTATAAATAGTCAAACATGTTGTACAATATTGCTTTTGCATGGCAGATACTACACATATTTTGGTCTAGCAAAATATCTAATAGTTTACAAAGAGTTTAATTTTATACCAAATTTTTGCCTCCACAGAACGGCCAGTAACAGGACACAGAGCAGTTCGAGTAAGAAGCCATGGCACAGAAACAAGCCTGGGAAGAACTCTGCAACTCCTACTTCTTTTATCTGGATTCTGTTCGTTGTATTGTTGAATTGATGTACAAATTTGACTTGTTTAAATGTTGTTTGTTTATAGATGATGTGCTCTACTACTGTTTTTTTTACACTACACAATGCAAATGAACAGTGCATTCAAAATGGCAACTAGAAATGAAAATGTTTTTTTTTTACATGGACTCAGGCATTTTTAAGCCGACAAAGTTTAAAACCATTTCTGGCTAGCGCGATTTGTAAATAAAATATTTTTGAATTAAAGCAATAATATGTGTTTGGTCTATATGTTCAAAATATCACACATTTAAATGTGCAGATGTGTTTGTAGATGATGTGCTGAACTGCAGTCGAATCGAATCATTCAGTATTTAAAAATCACATTTCATGCATTGAAATTAGTAAAAAATTCAGCTACGTAAGAAAAAAAACTTAATTCATAAACTTCATTGAGAAGAGCAAATCAACTTCCAAACACATTTACAATGGTGGCGTCACATTCTTACATTTAATTTCATGCAAATAGTGTTAATTATAGGTTTGATTGAGTGCATTAGGATGCATGTTATTTACTGGATGTATTCAGTTTGCTTTAACTTGTCTATGTATGTTTGTTTGGCCTCAAACACTGAAGAACCGATATCGTTGGCCATAAATATAGCAGTATAGACTTTATAGCACTTTATCACTTACTTTATGTTTTTAAATATGAACATAAACTGTTTTAAAATTACTCATACTCGAGGTAACCAGGGGGCGGGGCTTTGACATTGATTTAATCACTAAATCAATGTCAGTCATTTTTAAAGGCCAAGAGGTGTTGTCATGGTGAAACCTCCAAACATTGGTATCTCAAAAAAAAAAAAAAAAAAAGGGCCCTGAGTGTGTTCTTTTAATGTCCTCCCACAATGAACACCTGGGTCCCAGGAGGATATAATCACCACACCTCTCCTTAGCAAATGCACTTAACTTTATACAATCTATTACTGCCACCCTCTGGAATAAATATAACATCCTATATTACACTGAGCTTTACTGTTAAGATTTGGACCTTAGTCGTTGGTGGACTTGTGGACTCCTACGAGAGGCGGAAAAACAGTCCAGTCTTAACATCTTGCAGATTTACCCGCTGGTATTAATTTGAATCATCCTATAAACTATGTCCGAGAGTATCCCTGAGACACATC
This sequence comes from Leuciscus idus, assembly GCA_021554675.1. NCBI lineage: Eukaryota > Metazoa > Chordata > Actinopteri > Cypriniformes > Leuciscidae > Leuciscus > Leuciscus idus. The sequence continues at coordinate 10,130,038 of CM038625.1, read as the reverse complement.
TGACTACAACATGCACCGACGGTAAGACTTTCTCAATGTAAACTGCACGTTGTTGAGCTAAGTTTCAGTGTAGGCCTACAATAATGAGAATCGCAATGTGGTAGGCTATAGAATTTTGATTTATGATGTGTTTGCAACCAAAATACCATTTTTTCCCGTCATTAACGGGTAGGTAAAAAACCTAATGAAAACTGTGCATGACGCGAGACGTTTGAATGAGACTGCAAACAAGACAAGCCAGTGCACACTCATATCGAATGTCGTGCAAAAGTGCATAGAAAGTTTCACGTATACCGTGTCAGGACAGGAGCTGTCAGCGCCGAGAGCTCGGGTAGGGACCACTCAACAAACACATTTGCGTTGTGGCAACGTCTGTGACGCGTTGCATTTCTCCTATGGCAACGTCGCCATGTCTACGCGCTCACTATTGTAACAAAGTAGAATTGTTCATTCTCAATTGTTCATTGATTGTTCGTAATTTTTAATTAGTAAGATGTTAGATAATTATATACTTTTTTAATGTTGTTTATCCTTATTATTATTATTTATGGGCCTAACTATAAATTATTACAATTAACACTGCAATTGTACACCTAAAAATGACATAGAAGGTTAACCAATTCAACTTTATTAAAACTGCATATGGTAATCAAATTGGACTTCCAAAAGTCATATAGACTACATGTGCAAATATATATATAATATATATATAGTATAACAAAGATTCATAACAGTCTTCATTCATTTGATTGAACAAAATAGCTGTCAGTAACTAACATGCTCGGACCAGTCAAGTTTACCCTCAACTGTAGACTACAGCCACCAAGATAGGCGGTACTTATTTAAAATAAAATATAAAATGATGCACTTTTGAAAAAGGATATCATTGATTATTTTTTTATTGATTTTTTTTATTTTATGAATACTAATGGAGGAATATTTTGAATTACTTTTTGGACTTGACATAATTGTTATTATAATGTTCTCTCTTGATTTTCAGATGCAGTTTCATCTATCTGTTGGTAGGCTACTGTTGATAGATACAAGTAAGAACAGAGCAAATACTGTACAGAAATGAACTTCTTAGAAACCTTTATGAATCTTTTGTTTCAAATCAGTTTGGGCGCATGTTTCAAACTGCCAAAGTCACGTGATTTCAGTAGAGCAGTTGGCCAGAGCCATTGTGGATTAGAGATACAGTTTTAATGGTTAATAGTTGGGGGCCTTAAGCACATAAATAGGTAATTTCGCGCAAATTCATCTAAAAGCGCCAAATTTGGCACAGATGTAGCTCAGGTCATACCGAAATGATTTAGCTAGGGCGCCGGAGCCAGCGACCCTCGGGGCCAAGATGGCGGCCAAATCCAGTATGGCCGCCGCCCGAAAAGGGTCCCGGCTTTAACTTTTGAACCACATGAGTTACAAATACAAACTTGATATGTTTTTCAGCTTAATTGATCATGAGAAACACATAGGAATGTTTATATTTATGACCCAGTATATCTGGACCCCTCGATCCTCCAATTCCAATATGGCCGCTGTCCAAAAAAGCAGTTTGGGCTGTAGTATGGGGCCTTACACACCATTGTTCGCGCAAATTCATCTACAAGCACCAAATTTGGCACAGATGTAGCTGAGGGGATACTGAAATGATTTAGCCAGGGCGCCCGAGCCAATGGTCCCTGAGACCAAGATGGCGGCCAAATCCAATATGGCCGCCGCCTGAAAGGGTTTCGGCTATAGCTTTTGAGCCAGATGAGATACAAATACAAACTTGATGTCTATTTTACCTTCTTTGACCATGGGAAACCCATAGGAATACTTACATTTATGATTGGGTATATCAGGACCCCCCAAATTCCATAAATTCAATATGGCTGCTGTCCAAAAAACGGTTTTGACTACAAATTTTGAACCAAATGCGCTACAAATGAGGATGTGGTGTCTATGTTATGTTTATTGACCACAGGAAGTCCATTGGCATATTTATATTTATGCTTGTGTAAGTCTGGAACCTGTATTCTTTTCAAGACTGTGGTTGAAAATCCTTTTTTTTTTTTACCACAACTTTGAAGGTTATTCTCAATGTTGATTAATTTCCTTATAGAAGTGAAATGGTTTTCAGTTTACCACAGGTGAATACATTTCAAAGTGTAATCATATAAGAAAAAATAAGACACAATTAATATTGCAAGGCAATATTTATATTATGTCAAATTGTTAAAATAATAATATAGTCAATTTTTCCAAAACTCTTAAAGGTTTGCTTAGCATAACAAAAAAACAGCAATAACATAAAAAACAACAGTGAATTCTCATGGTCTCTCACATGAATTATCATTATCACTCACAATCACCGGATCTCTCATTGTCTTCACCATCATTGTTTGTACAAGCACCCTCACATGCACATATAGAAGTGCAACGAACTCCGGCTTTACAGCACTTACAGTGCCCTCTACATGCTGTCTTGCAGCCACAGTGGAGGAGAATGGTGCAGGCTTTACTGGCGTCTCTGAGATTAGTCCAGTAAGGTTCCCAAGTCTTGCTCGTAGAGTCCCGAAACCATCCCCATGCATTAAACTCTGGGATATCTTGCTGGACAGCGGTTGCCTGATTCCAGTAGAAGCTGGCCTGCAGAAGTGCTCTTTTGATGTGCTGAATCAATGCAGCTTGGGTGGGTGGCAGGTTCTCGAGAGACTTGGTACCATTCGAGAAAAGGTGATGTCTAGCTTCATCTACACGGCTGGAACCACAGCTCTTGCTGTACATGATGAGCTCATGTGACAGATTCATAGCTCATGGTCCAAATGGTCCGGCCAACTACTGAAAAAACATTCCATGACTACGTTAACACCAATATTGCTGGGTTTGTGAGGTCACACATGAGCTATGAATCTGTCACGTGATTGGATATTGTGTTTGATACATAGCCAGAGGAGAACCTCAAAACACAAACTCACCAACGCAGAGGAACCAGATCAAGAACTAAAGTAGATGGGAGAACTCCAATTCCAAAACGTAACTGGATATATCTATTATATATATACTGGATATATTGTTATATATCTAATTATTTGGATATATCAGTGAAGAGATAACCAAGCATGGCATGTCAGGTAAACTCCTCCTTTCCACCAAGAAAGATGCTCTACTCTCCAACAGACCAGGGTATGACATATCTGCCCTTCAGCCTTGTAATCATCCAGAAGCAGATACAAGAATAATCCTGCATCTTGCACATGCTGGGGCCAATGGCCATAAAAAGGCATTTGTCCGGACTGTCGACAGCGATGTTGTCATCCTTGCCATCCGCTTCTTCAACACACTCGGCCTCACAGAGCTCTGGATCGGCTTTGCAGGTGGAAAAAACTATAGGGACATTCCTGCTCATGAAATCAGCAAGGATCTTGGTCCCCAGAAGTCACTAGCCTTACCACTCTTCCACGCTTTAACAGGCTGTGACACAACCTCAGCCTTCCTGTGCCATGGGAAAAAGAGTGCATGGGCAGCTTGGGAGGCAACACCAGATCTCACAGAATCTCTGGTTACCCTCACCTTGGAGCCTGAACAGATCAACAATGACGTCCATGTCCAAAGACTGGAGCGTATGGTCGTCATCATGTACAGCAAGAGCTGTGGTGCCAGCCGTGTAGATGAAGCTAGACATCACCTTTTCTCGAATGGTACCAAGTCTCTCGAGAACCTGCCACCCACCCAAGCTGCATTGATTCAGCACATCAAAAGAGCACTGCTGCAGGCCAGCTTCTACTGGAATCAGGCAACCGCTGTCCAGCAAGATATCCCAGAGTTTAATGCATGGGGATGGTTTCGGGACTCTACGAGCAAGACTTGGGAACCTTACTGGACTAATCTCGGAGACGCCAGTAAAGCCTGCACCATTCTCCTCCACTGTGGCTGCAAGACAGCATGTAGAGGGCACTGTAAGTGCTGTAAAGCCGGAGTTCGTTGCACTTCTATATGTGCATGTGAGGGTGCTTGTACAAACAATGATGGTGAAGACAATGAGAGATCCGGTGATTGTGAGTGATAATGATAATTCATGTGAGAGACCATAAGAATTCACTGTTGTTTTTTATGTTATTGCTGTTTTTTTGTTATGCTAAGTAGGGATGGGACGGTATGAAAATTTCATATCACGATTATAGTGACCAAAATTATCATGATTATCAATATTATCACAGTTTTGTTAAAACGAGATGAAAGTGTTCAAAAAGAACTGATGCTCACACTGAAAACAGTTTAATATTTGAAAATCAACAAACAACAAATAAAACAAGCAGCTCTATGTACTTTTTTAAGCAAGATTATATTCTATGGCATTTCCTTCCTTATAATGACTGTCGTCAATAGCAACGCATTATAACACAGCACACATTCATGTATCACAACGGAGGCGCTCTCGTTTCATTCAAATACAACTTGCCGTCTTACGTCTCCGTTTTTGAACAATTGTTTTGTACGTTGTACAAAATGGACATTAATCTCAATTCAGTATGTCCCTGTAATTATGTGATTAAGTTTAGGTTTAGTTGAACAATCCATGGAACAAACAAAACAAAGCCCTGGAAATTGATAAAAGAACACGTATTACACAGACACTTGATAATTCATCTTATTAGATGATTAGTCAATAGCATTGGATAGATTTTACTTTCAATAAAACATTTGGAATGGGTTTGTAAAAGGTGTTTTATGCATGTTTTGGCCTGAGTATATGTTGCAAGTACACCGTTGTGACCAGCAGGGGTCGCCCGTGTGTGGTGTTTTGAACACTTCGAAACAGTGAATCATTTTGTGATGCAATTGGTTCAATTTTTTCAAAGCTTTGTTTCTCCCATCACTATACTGTACAGTAGGGTACTAAGGTTTGAAACCAGTAGTGAAACGTTTTACTTTGCAGTTTAATTATTTAATACTTTTTTGTTTTTTTATTTTTTATTGCTTGCCTTTACAATTTATTTGCAAAACATTTCCAGCATGATTTAAGAAGTTCCAAAGAACATTTTACATTTGAATGAAAGAAAATCTGACTGTACAAAGTTACTGATCAATGTAATTTTTTAAGCTATACTTGATAAGAAATAAAAAAACCCAGATTTTTAATGTGGTTTCAGACTGTTGGACCCCACTGTATAATAATAGTGAACAATTAAATTTATGTAAAACTAAAAAAAGTTTTGTCTAGTCTCTCTGCACAGGTTTGTTGGAGGCGTTGAAGGAGGCTCTGTCGTTTTGCTGTGCAGTCACAGAAGAATTGTACTTGAAGAAAACCAACTGACAGTCTACTGGAGACACAACGACACCAGGAATGTATACGATATTATCCGTGGAAAAGTTTCTGTAAGAGACCAAGACCCAGCGTACAAGAACAGAGCAGTAGTTTTACCTGAAGAGCTCAAGAACAGCCAGATCTTTCTCAAACTCACCGATCTTCAGCTCTCCGATAGAGGAACGTACATCTGTTTCGTTCCAGATGTGGGAGTTCATCACAGTACACAACTGGTGGTCAGAGGTGTGTTGTAATGCCTCCTAATTTAATACATTTGGAGTTTATAAGTGATTGAAATCTAAACAGAGTCGGTATAAATAGTCAAACATGTTGTACAATATTGTTTTGCATGCCAAATATTTTCCTTTATTCGCAAAATATCGAATAGTTTTCAAAGCGTAATTTTTGCCTCCACAGAACGGCCAGTAACAGGACACAGAGCAGTTCGAGTAAGAAGCCATGGCACAGACACAAGCCTGGGAAGAACTCTGCAACTCCTACTTCTTTTATCTGGATTCCGTTCGTTGTATTGTTCCATTGATGTACAAATTTGACTTGTTTAAATGTTGTTTGTTTATAGATGTGCTGTACTACTTTTTTTTACACTACACAATGCAAATGAACAGTGCATTCAAAATGGCAACTAGAAATGAAAATGTTTTTTTTTACATGGACTCAGGCATTTTTAAGCCGACAAAGTTTAAAACCATTTCTGGCTAGCGCGATTTGTAAATAAAATATTTTTGAATTAAAGCTATAATATGTGTTTGGTCTATATGTTCAAAATATCACACATTTAAATGTGCAGATGTGTTTGTAGATTGTGCTGAACTGCAGTCGAATCGAATCATTCAGTATTTAAAAATCACATTTCATGCATTGAAATTAGTAAAAAAAAATTAGGGTACGTAAGAAAAAAATAAAACTAAATTCATAAACTTCATTGAGAAGAGCAAATCAACTTTCAAACACATTTACAATGGTGGCGTCACATTCTTACATTTTATTTAATGCAAATAGTGTTAATTATAGGTTTGATTGAGTGCATTAGGATGCATGTTATTTACTGGATGTATTCAGTTTGCTTTAACTTGTCTATGTATGTTTGTTTGGCCTCAAACACTGAAGAACCGATATCGTTGGCCATAAATATAGCAGTATAGACTTTATAGCACTTTATCACTTACTTTACATTTTTTAAATATGAACATAACTGCTTTAAAATTACTCATACACCGACTCGAGGTAACCAGGGGGCGGGGCTTTGACATCATCCATGCATCTTCGAATCACCTCCTTTGAATCTTTTTTATTCGATCAAACATAGTGTTTGAGAGTAAAACTAATTATTTTGTAATTAAAAAAAATTAAAAGATTGCAAAAAAAAAAGTCTTCTTAAGGCTCAAAAATAAAGAAGTTGATAAAATTATTTGCAGAGCGTGTAAATCTTTGAAAACCTTTATTTTTCTTTGTGCATTTCGAACACTTCACAATCTTGCTCTCTTTTCTGCTGTCTTTTTTGCGGGTCTAAATCTTTTGCTTGCAAGTTGAAAAGTGTTGTTTGCAATGAAACTGTGTCTCAGTGGGCGGTCTCAACCAGGATGGAAGACCCTTTTCTATTGGTCACCCTGGATCGAAGTGACAGGTTGACCACGCCCACTATGTTTTTCTCGCTGCTGCAGCGCAGTGTCTGAGAGAAGAGAGCGAACTTGCAACATGGCGAGCAACAGGTCATTTACTGGGTAAGATAACTGATGTAATATCACTGTGGCGAGCAGGACGAGGCCGGTGGCGTGATTATTGATGAGCGACACCTGCGCGACGCACCGGTCTCATATAGGGCTTTATTGGTACCATGATGCTGCTCATCAACTTTCTCTGTCAACTCAGGCTTTGATCCTCAAGCTATGATTACTCCAAGCGCGCGTGCACATAAAAGAGTGACGTCGACACTGAACAACCAATCGCGGGTAGAGCGAGAGCGATATATTTTTCTGTGGAGGATCAAGAGATAATCATTCAGAATTACGATGAATTTAAATATGTATTTCAAGCTCGAAACAATACGTTCTCTGCTGCCAAAGCAAGAGAAGACTGTTGGAGAAAGATTGCTGATTGTTAATGTGTAAGTTAAACAAATACGTTCTATATTTATGTAAAATTATGTATGTATGTATGTGTAGCCTATATGTGTAATATAGCCTATAGCCTATTTTTATAATATATAAAAAATGTGCATGTATGTACTAAGAGAGATTAATATTCATTGATTTTTAGATGCAACCCCAACTCCAAATGTTCTTGGCAGCAGATAAAGACAAAATATAAAAATATAATTCAAAGTGGTGAGTATTTACCACAACCTTTTATTACTTTTGTGAACATTTTATCACAAACACTTGTTTACAGCAAACAGAAATAAAGAGTTAAATTCAGAAATCCAGAATACACTGGCGGAGGAGTTGGCTCTGAGTAGGCAATAAGGGACGGCCGATTATGGATGTGATACAGGTGCTGTACAATCTGACCCTGGTGCTGGCTCCTCTAAGCAAGTAAGCAAGTGGGTACGTGTGCAATACATTACTACTTTTTTAAGTTTTAAATATGGCTGACTGTATGTTCTGCAGTCGAGGGAAATACAGTGTCCCTGTTGAAGCCAGCACACACAGTCTCCCACACAGAGGTCAGTATGCAGCAGACAGAACACCAAACATAACCTGCTTTACAACAGTTATGCTTTACATTAGCCAGTTTTATTTATTATGGTGGAGGAAATGAAGACACTGGGTGCTTCTCATTTCTTATTTGTGCATCCTCGTTTCCTTTCCTCGCTTCCTTTCCTCGCGTCTCAGCTCCACCTCCTGTAGGATGCGAGGGAAGGCTGCAAGGAAAAGACGCGAGGACGGAGGAATCGAATGTAAAATTTTTTTATACATTGGAATACTTGATCACTCAAGCGTCACTTCATCGCGTCATCAGCAGCGCTCAAAGGATCTGCCCTTATGTTGTTCAAGTTTGTTTATTTAAGAAATTCCTAATAGCCTAAATAATAATAAAGCAAGATACCCTGTTGAAATATGTGAGATGTGTGGTTTATATAAACTGCAAAGGTAAAGTATAAATTAAAATGATTGTGACCGATGTGAAGGGGGAGGAGAATTTAGACATGCGTCACGTTTAAGTCGATAAAACTCTTCCGCATAGGATACACCTGTGCATCCTCGCTCATGACTCCACAGGAAGCCTCCTCACTCCTCGATCCTCGACTCCTCGCGGTGCAATTAGAGAATTGAGATGTCCTTCAAGATGGCTGAGCTCGATCGGTTTCCGGGTCATAGGATGGAGGACGGAGGAGAGAGGAGACGAGGAGGGATATTGAGAAGCACCCTCTGTCTGTGTGTTCTCAGACAGTTGCTGATGTGAATGCACTGGGCTTTTTTATTATGGCAAACATTTGAATGTGTGGCATAAAAAAAGGGACTGGCCCTTACACATCTCTTTTATTGTAGGATTTTACACAACCTGCCCCAGAAACTGAGGCCTCTACCTCAATGGGCTTCAGAAGAAATGTGAACAAGGTAAGGATTTAAACCCCTTGACATAAATTACAGTCAGTCCTGTGTTTGTAGGAAGTCAAGGAACTTTTTGTGATTTGATGAGCCTCCAGAAAACTTGTAATGATCATGTTTGTGGTGGAATTATGTTTCAGACTCAGTCAGGGCCCTGTACTAAAGGAGTCTTGAACTAGACTGCACACTAAAGGAGTCTTGAACTAGACTGCACACTAAGGAGACTTGAACTAGACTGCACACTAAAGGAGACTTGAACTAGACTGCACACTAAAGGAGACTTGAACTAGACTGCACACTAAAGGAGACTTGAACTAGACTGTTCACTAAAGGAGACTTGAACTAGACTGCACACTGAAGGAGACTTGAACTAGACTGCACACTAAAGGAGACTTGAACTAGACTGCACACTAAAGGAGACTTGAACTAGACTGCACACTAAAGGAGACTTGAACTAGACTGCACACTAAAGGAGACTTGAACTAGACTGCACACTAAAGGAGCTGGACTGTAATCTGAGGAGGCTCCAAAAAAAAAAAAAAAAAAAAATTGGAGATCAAATAGCTGGATAAAACTTATTTAACCAAGTAATACTTTAGTATGAATATTTATTAATGCAACTTTCTCTTGCTCTCTTTCTCCCTCCCATCCCACAAAACCAATAAAACAGTTTGAGACCTATCTGCAGTTTCAATGTGCTTTTATTAAGTGTAATATTGTATGGTGATTGCATCTACATCTGCACCAGCTGAGTGGTCAAGTGTGATCGGGTCAGTTTCATCGAGTAGAAGCTGGTTTTGTGGTGGTTCTCGCTCCTTTCTACTGGTGGCTATATTGTGCAGAATGGCACATGCAGCCACTATCTGTGATGCCCGCTCTGGTGACTCATAAGTGCCGAACACAGTTGAAACGTGCCTTTAGGAGGCCAAAGGTCATCTCTATCTTCACTCTGGTTTTACTGAGGGCCATATTGAAGCGGTGCTGTGGCCCTGTCTGAGGGTTATGATGGGGGTTATTGTGTAGGTTTTTCTATCTCAGTTCAAATTAAGTGTTTTGTACTTTACCAAATTTAACTTGCTTTCCTCAAAGCGCTGACACAACACAGACTCATGGAAAATGTGTGAGTCAAGCACTTGAGCCAGGCCATTTGGCATCCAAACTTGATCATACGTTCATGACCACAAGTCGTCAGCAGATGAAATGTTTAAAAGATCATTGTTATATCTGTTAATGTTACAATTAATTTAAAGATTCATATCACAGAAAATAAGATTAACAGAATAATAATAAAAAAAGATTCAAAATAATTCTTAACATGTATTGTATAGTACATTTGTGAAATTTGCTTTTTTTTTTTATGTGTTCATGTGATGTCACTCTATCAATATATCTTACCGGCAATTAATATAAAAGCCCTCTTTTATGGACATGGTCGATAAATGTCCGGGGAACACTATTAATGAAACTATTCATGTACTCCTGCAGAGCGAGGACCACCTTACGAATGGTTCGACAAACCGTGTTTTCCCCTAGCTTCTGTGCGTCACCCACCGTGCAGGAATGTACCACTTGCAAAAAAACGCAACGCAATACCATTTGCGTTACAGTAAGTGCATGAATTCGACGTGTTAATTTCTTTATGTGCGGCTCAAGAAGTTCCCAAAGATAAGACATTACTTCCGCGGAAAATCTGTATCTTTCATACAAGTAACTATCAGGAAAGGCAAGGGGATTTTGTCTGGCTAAAAACTCTCTCTACGAAGTGCTCGTCAAACAATTTGCGCTGAGATGTCCACCGGATTTGGAAGAAAAGGTGAAGTCATTGCAACAGACACTGGGAATAAGTTACGTCACCTATATGTTTCTTTGCTCTCAGCTGATTGGTCAAACTTCAGTCTGAGATCTTGAATCCAGAACATAACCTGCCCCGGAGCAGGTTAGCCGTGCAGCGTAAGATACCATGGCGACGAACACCGATTAAAGCCAAGCTACTTTCATAGTACCTAAAACCCAGGGTTGGCGGAAACTAAACTGAAACATAGCTGGCTAGCCACCTAAACCGGCTTCATGGTACAGGCCCCTGGTAGAAGGAAAATCTAATTAACCTACAACAATAAACACAAATAAACAACAGAACTCTTACCTTACTTCCTAGCTAACAAAGAAACAGGAGAAAATGGGAATAAAAGAAAATGAATAGCAGACAAACAACTCAAAGCTGTCACTACAGCCACAACACATTTAAGTTTGAGCTTGTTTCTAAGCTTAACACATCAAGCTGCTGTCACTACAGCCATAACACCACATTTAAGCTTAACACACCAACAAGAGCAACACTCTGGGACTGGCAACATCAACAGTCTCAAGCTCTTGGGAGAAGAAAATCTCCCCATCTCTTCTTCTGTTTTTTATTTAATTTTTTTAATGGCGGTTGGCAAACAACTTTTAAGTGTGCATTACCGCCACCCTCTGATATGGAGTGTGGATCACAATAGCCTTTACTCACTACTCAATCAATCAATCAATCCATCCATCCATCCATCCATAAAACCAATAAATAACTACATAAATATCTAATAACATTATTAATATTAATACATTATCATTCACATCATTATTAAATACAACTTTCTAAGACAACTAAACTCATATCCTTCTAATAAGCTGTTTTATTCAAAAACACAAATATTGCTCTATACATGCCCTGAATTCATTTGTAATATTTCCTTCATTTCAAATCTAATTTTGTCCTTACTTAACCAGTCTTTCAGCCTCCTCCTTTCCTCCTTGTACCTATGACAATTAATAATTACATGTTCTACTGTTTCATTAATATTACAGACCTCACACATCCCAGTTTCATGTTTCCCTATATTATTTTAAGCGTACTATTTAATCCAATATGCCCAAATCTCTCTCCCCATCTCTCTCTCCGGCTCTGCTTAAATACTGGATCCTCTTGCCACTGATGAGGAGCAGCTGGTAGGTCCCATCACCTAAATAAGGACAGGGAGGAGCACAGGAAATTGGACACAGGACAGAACATACAATAAAAACTACAACTCCCAGCAGGCCGTTGGGTTCACGGCAGCACACAGTGTACGTCAATAAATGACACTTACACATCATTGTAAAACACAAATACATACGTCCTGGGACATAATAACTTGATGAACCACTGATACGATTTTGGAAACATTATTTTAAGGTAAAAAAAAAAAGTTATTTAGTGTTGCTCTAAAGCCCAAAAGTTGTTGTCATGGTGAAACCTCCAAACATTTGGTATCTCTAAAAATAATGAAAATTTTTTTTTTTTTTTTAAAAGCCCAGAATGTTCTTTTCAGGACATGGTGTTTGGTGTCAGACAAATTCACTAAAATATATTGTCCATTACAGTGAACACAAGTCTATTCCTGGGTCCCAGGAGGATATAATCACCACACCTCTCCTTAGCAAATGCACTTATATTACACTGAGCTTTACTGGTAAGGTTTGGACTTTAGTCGTTGAAGAACCCATGTGGAGTTGTGGACTCCTCCTTCGAGAGGTGGAGGAACAGTCTTAACGTAGCCTATTGCAGATTTGCCCGCTGGTATTTGAATCCCCTTGTATTTCCAAACAGCTGCTCTAGAGTCCGAGAGTATCCCTCACACACATCTGACTACAACATGCACCGACGGTAAGAATTTCTCTATGTAAACTGCACGTTGTTGAGTTTAATAACAGTCTTAGTGGGCTTTTAAACCTGTGACATTGAGTTAATGTGTGATTTAGATAGCATGTAGGCTAACCATATTGGAATTGAGAAAATTATCCATGGTTTTTACTACAAAAAAAACAAACAAAAAAAACATATTTATTGTAGTTAAACCATGGAAACCCCAAATTAACCATGGTTTTGCTACAGTAATAGTTTAACCATATTTGACGTGGCATATAGCCAATGGTCTGTTGTCTGACAGAAAATATGTAAATGAGAACAGATTTTTTTGGACATTCGGCTGTATAAAATATTAAAATACAGTGTGTGAGCACGGATTATGAAAAAAAACAAACATTATGCAGAATGCAAGTAGGCTACGACGTGAATATAGTATAAAGCATGAAGAAAAATATGAAGGTAAAAGAGTAGCAAAACTCGAGAGCATGTAGATGTGAATTTGACAACTTGTACAATGAATATTGGTATGTGTACACTAAAATTTACACTCACAGCTCTAATAAAAATCTGAAGTTGAATGCTTGACGTTGAAGTCAAACACTTTGCGGCAGGGCCACCCTCCCGCGCCTTTCTCTCTCGCCCTCCCGCGCCTTTCTCTCTCGCCCTCCCGCACTTTCTCTCCTGCTCTCCCGCGCCTTTCTCTCTTTATTTCCTTTTCTATTTGTGACCAGAGTTGAATGTTTATTTGTAGTTTTTCCTCACCCAGTCCCCATGTATGCGGATGAGTGTAACGTTTAAGTCATTTTATTAAACCCAGGGAAATTACGCCATCTCTCATCTCTCGTACTTTTCCTCCGACACCACATATTGTTTTCTCTCTCTCTCTGGGCAACAACATCTCAACTTTACGTCCCTGTCTGCGAGTGCAAATCTCAACATTCAACTTCAGAATTTTAGGTTTTCACATCGGAGCTGTGAATGTAAATTGTAGTGTAGGCCTACACGTAGAAATATTCATTGTACAAGTTCTCAAATTCACATCTACATGCCATCAAGTTTTGCTACTCTTTTACCTTCACAGAAAAATAAGTTGTAAAGTCTGACTGTTAGTCTTTTGTTTTTGATTCCTACAACTATGCTAAATTGACGCATTACGTCATCTAGCAACTTTTTGGGCAGGCTTTAGCTACTTTCCTTTGAAAATAGTTGGCAACACTGCATTTCACCCATCCACACACACACACACACACACACACACACACACACACACACACACACACACACACACACACACACACACACACACACACACACACACACACACAGAGAGAGAGAGAGTGAATATTGAACTGTCAAAAGAGCTGTCAAAGCATGATCAGGTGTTCAGGGTGGTCATTCAAGTTTATTGTGCAGGGATGACACGTTATTGGAAAACAAATTTTGCATTTTTTTGACATGGAAAAATATTTTAGACTCACTTTATGGATTTAATACCAGCATGTTCTACTCATGGTTTGCAGATGCTGTTCCATCTGTGTGTTGATGTTGTTAATAGATACAGGTAAGAACACCCTGGTAAAAAAAAAAAAAAAAAAAAAGTTAAGTATACTTGCAGCCAGACTAATTCAGGATACTTCAAGACTTGAAGTTCAAGTGTGTTAATGATTAGTTAACTTGAAGTGTGCTATTTTGAAACAACTCAATTTGTACTAAGTATATTTTAGTTGTATTTAAAGTGTAGTAAAGCATAACCTTTAGTGTACTTTTGTGTGCTAAATTGGAACAACTACAAATATACTTGGTATACTTTAAGTATATGCTTCTGTAGTGACTAATTACATGCTTGATTAGTGATATGAAAGTGTACTTTATTTGTGTTAGGTACATTACAAATTCATTACGAGCAGCTTCGAAATACACAAGCCAAAGGCTATATCATATATTATATTATATTTGAGGAAAAAGTATATGCTCAGTAATATCTTTGGCTTATTCCAAATACTACAAATTGCACACTTTGTCTTTAATAACAAATGCACATTAATAAACAAATATTACTAGGCTAACCTTATTTTTATAAAAAAAAATAAAAAAAAATCAATGCATTTATCATATGCTTTAATACTTTCTGAAAGCAATTTGTGTCCAGGTAAGGAAGAGAATTCCAAGCATGAGGAAGTAAACTTAAAAATTACTGTGAAATTTAACTTAAAATATACTACAACTTCAGGATATATAATAATGTATTTTGAAAGTATACTTTCAATGCATTGTTACAATGATCAGTTTCAGCACATAGTTAAAAATATACCTAAAATATATTTTTAAGTGCAAATAAATACACTTTTAAAAAATAAACAATTTTATATTTTTCTAAAATATACTAAAGTACAATTATTTTAAAGTGTGTTAAAAGTTGTATTGTGAAAACAGGTAAAATCATGATGCTAAAATAATTTTTATATATTTAAAGATAGTAAAAAATAATTGTTAGTATATTTGCAATTTACTATTGAAAAAAGGGATCTATTTCAAATACAATAAAGTATAGGTTTTTTCATCGGTCAGTACAAACAGGCTAGTGTCACTGGGGTCCAAAAGTTGGTGACCACTAATAAAAATGATTTACTTTGCATTTTTATGATGTAACACGTATTTCATTACATACTGTATTTTCTGCAAAAACAATTTGAGTTAAAAGTTAGCCTGTATAAACTACATTAATCTTTCCTCTTGCCTCAGTGACAGCAGCACTGGAGCTACATGAATAAAACATGATGATTATGTTCGGAATGATTTGAGATGTCACATGATCAATGACACTCACTTCGATTTTTTTTTCGAAGTAAAAAGTTTGCCTCTAACTTTTTCAACAGCACTGATTAATGATCAGAAATGAAAGATATAACATACTGTTTTAGCCTCTCAGCACAGGTTGGTTGGAGGCGTTGAAGGAGGCTCTGCCGTTTTGCTGTGCAGTCACAGAAGAATTGTACTTGAAGACAAACAACTGACAGTCTACTGGAGACACAACGACACCAGGAATGTATACGATATTATCCATGGAAAAGTTTATGTAAGAGACCAAGACCCAGCGTACAAGAACAGAGCAGAAGTTTTACCTGAACATCTCAAGAACAGCCAGATCTTTCTCAAACTCACCGATCTTCAGCTCTCCGATGGAGGAACGTACATCTGTTTCGTTCCAGATGTGGGAGTTCATCACAGTACACAACTGGTGGTCAGAGGTGTGATGTGATATTTGTTCATCAGTTTTAATTTCCATGCGTTTATAATCAAAGTAATCTAAGCTGTGCACTTATTTTGCTCAAATCTAACTTGTTTTATAGTAGCCCTACTGTTAGTTTTTACTCCTAATACTGCTTTGTTTTTGCTTGTTGGTTTGCCTCACAGAAAGATCATTCACAATATGCACAACGGCTCAAATAAGAAGCGATGGAACAAAAGCAAGGCTGGGGAGGACTCTGCTCCTCCTAATGTCATCTGGATTCCTCCTGCACTTTATTTAAATATTAATTTTATAGTTGAAACCTGTGTATTCTGCTGTTTCCTTGTATAATGTGCTGCTCTAATCTTGTTTACTACACAGTACACACCGTTTAAATGAGAACTGAAAATTAATAACATTAATTACATAATATAACATTTACTTAAGTATTTCTTAATAAAACATCTTTATATGAATTCTATAAAGAAGGATTGGTTCAGCCTATTAATGAGGTTCTGACGACTACATAATAAGTAGCCTATATAATGGGCGATTATCTTATTTAATTAATACTTCATTTCACATCGATTTAAAACGCGCTGCCTTTTGGCCATTTCTAACTTCCGAAACGGTTTACTGAGTGTAATATTCAATAGACCATGAATAAAGGAAAGTGTCAACAAAGGATTCCTGTGCTGGCGTCTTGTTATTTCCAAGTGGAGCGGCATCATATCAAATCACCACACATCTCTTTAGCAAATGCACTTAACTTTATACAGTCTGTTACTGCCACCTGCTGGACTAGGCTAAATCACATCCTCCTCATTACACTGAGCTTTACTGTTAAGGTCTATATGGGGACACGGGAGACTGCAGACCTGGAGCCGGCAGATATACGGCCCAGGCAGTTTTACGCCCCTGTTGTTCCTGGTGTGTCCAGTAGGGGGATATACCGGCGAAATAACATAATTAAATTGACGCTCAAAACTTACACATTAATAACCGTCCCGTCCATAGACTTTGACTAATTAAGTGTTTTTTGTTCATTTAAATATAAACGTTACACTGTAGACAGTGGAATGATCTGCACTACAGAATAAAATATCTGTCGATATTCAGTTGGGCTTCACTCTCTTCACTCAGTCTACATTAGACTATTTCTTTTTGTGAATTGAAAAATTAAAAATACACACAGTTGGATCAAATGGACAAAGTAATGATATATGACCTACTGTAGAATAGTTATATTCACCGTAGGTTTTTAAATGGAGACTGAGTGATATATGTATAAATGTGAATTTATATAAAGTTACATTTAGATATTAACCATATTAAGCCCATTAGACATACTGTGTAATCATATGGAATATCTATTGTACTATTCACTATTGGTCACCATTGGCACTATACAGCTAGAGAACACTGTCCTACATATGAAGACAGACACAATTGATACATTTTCTAAAATTCCAAGGGCCATTTAGAAGAAAGAGACAATATTGTTGTTCACAAAAAAGTTATTTATTAACACCATTTATGAATTAGGATGACTCCCGTTGATGACTCCCCTATGGCTTGCCACTCTTCTTTAACTATTTTTCTATCTCCTTGTCAAAATGCTCTCGCTCACTGATAAAAAAAGAAGCAAAAGTTGGATAGTAGTAGAAAAAATGGTTATCTGTAAATAATGGCATCCTTTATCGGATCCTTACAGTACCTTATGTCGATGACAGGTCCTCTCCACAGGGACTTTCTCCTCAGCCTCCAAGAGGGACAGATGTCCCACAAAAGCCAGGGCACAGATGATGGACCACCAGAGAAAGAATTCAGATTGATCACACCCCAAATAAGCCAAGCATCATTTTGCATGTTAAGGTTTTTACAACAAAATCAAAAGTGCCTTTTCTATATTAACCACAAAAACTATTATTTTTAGAGCAATGATGTCACATTATGGATAAACTATTTGACACTAAAAACGTGACACGTAAAAATGTGAATCTGACGATGCAGAGCGCAGCTAACACACGAGACCTACCTCTGGGAAAAGGACATCCATAGTGAACTTGATCTTGTCACTGTGTGTGTGTGTGTGTGTGTGTGTGTTGTCCAGAATTGATGTGGTGAGTGTGGATTGCATCAATTTGCTCCTGATCTTGAATGTACAACGGCACAAGCACCGTCTTGGTGGAACAAAAAAGTGTCAAGCCACTTTGATTTCTTTTGGCCACTGATGATGGACTGTGCAGAGAAAATTGAAAATGACATTAAAAACATGTCCATGTAGCTATTGGTTTGGAAAGCAGTTAAAAAAAGAGATGGGTGTTTATAGTTTATACAAGTCTAGAGAGAGAGAGAGATTATCATGGTTAAAGCAAACACACACCTTTATGAGAGATGTGCGATCAGAGTACGATAAAACTCACATTAAAAAATGTATATTAAGATATAAATTAGATAATTAGATCATCTCATTTATAAGAAACAACTCAAACCAAAATCTACAGTACATTTAAACCATATGTGACCAACGTTTTTAATGTGGGTTTTATCATATGCCGTCGGAAATAATAAAAAAATATGTGAGTGAGTGTGCAGTTCAACTCTTTACTTAGAGAGAGACATACAAATTGTACATACATATATGCCCATTATAAATGTGTCTTTTGTGTGTTCACACCAAAAACACAAGTTCCAATATCTACTATAATGTTGCTCCAGAAACCATGTGGAATATGTTTTAATGCAAAGAGCAAACAGGGTCTAAATAAATTATAGACCCATCTATTGACATATAGATATGAATGGATATCTACAATTAGCTTATCGTTTATAAAAAAATAAATGTTGCATCATTGCTAAACAACAAGTTAATTATTCCTCAATTGTCACTTGTACAGCCTCCCCCTACTGGACGCATCAGGAACAACAAGGGCCTAAAACTGCCTGGGGCGTATGTATATCTATGCGTATATCTACCGGCTCCAGGTCTGCAGCCTCCACATACTTGTTAAGGTTTGAGGCTTGTTCGACTTCATGCAGCTCTGCGCAGACCGGTCAGCGGCTGACTTGAAGCAGTGCATGCCGGTTAGAAATGTTGTCCGACTTGATACAGCGCCGACGCCACGTGACTGTGACGTATGCCATGATCATCAAAGTACCGCGAGAGCGATTTGAGAGTAGCCGGAGAACCATAAACAGTAAAATAAATGGACACAGCGACCCCATTGAATTCAATGGAGAAAAGTGAAGTCAATTAGAAGCTCTCACTTCCTGATGGTCGAGCGTACTGCGCAGACTCAAACTGAGCTTGATGACGTAGATGTGACGTGAGCAACCCGTCTGTCTTCTAGTAGCTGTGCCAAGAGAAATCTGAATCATTCCCTTCCGAAACTTGCAGAGACGGAGAGCGTGAGTAGGAGGTGTCCATGAGCTAGAAGCAGGAGAAACTTTTGCTAAGTATTCTGATTCATTACTTTGTCATTTTGCCTCCACGTCCCCCCGATTGCCCGCAAGCTTCTCCTCCTGTCCATACGGTAATCTCTCTACTGTGCGACAGAGAGTCACGTGATTATGACGCAATCGTTAGCCTATTTTTACAAAAACTGCTTCTACGGGGCCATAACGTAAGATACAAGGTAATGGAGCCTTTTATACATTTTCGTGTTTCTTTAGAAATAAACAATGGACAAAGGGAGTCTTTAAACGCCTCAGATGTAAAGTTATTCGCTGTCAAAGTGACGCCAAAATGAATGGGAGTCAATGGAATGCTAACAGCAGGTGATGGTCCGCTAGCCAATGGCGGCGCCCGGGGAAGCTTCAATTTTTTCCGAAACATTGGCCCCTTACGGAGAACTCAGCCAGCGCAGCTTCTCAAGAGCGGCTGCACGAGCTCTGATGACGACACAGCTGGATTCACCGTATGACAACGATCACGTGTGTTTTGTGTTTATTCGAACACCTTTAGTTCCTCTAAAGCTCACAAATCAGTTTTTTATAACAGTAAACACTCTTTTCATGTAGTTGCGATGTTATATTGTGTCATGTTTATCAAATTAAAACTGATTAAAAAACGTAGACTCCAGAGAACTTTTTTTTTGTTCAAACAGACGCTGTATGAAGCAGTAGCTACATAAAGTATTGAATGAAAATGTCTCTGAAACATCTGTGTATTATTTGGCAAATATTGCATTTATTTCACTTATGCTGTGGTAAAGTATCCAAACACCACGTGAGCGGTAACTATGGGAACCAGAAAGTGTCCGACTTCACGTCTCCGTTATCCACCTGCACGGGGGGATGAGTTGGTCCGAGAGTAACCCTCACACACACATCTGACTACAACAACATGCACCGACGGTAAGACTTTCTCAAGTTAAACTGCACGTTGTTGAGCTAAGTTTCAGTGTACAGTAATGAGAATCATTATTATGTGGTATAGCGTTTTGATTTATGATGTCTTTGCAACACAAAGACCATTCTTTCACCATTAAAAAAAAAACAAAAACAAAAAAAAAACAACAACAAACAAACAAAAACCTAATGAAAACTGTGCATGACGCGAGACGTTTAAATGAGACTGCAAACAAGACAAGCCATTGCACACTTATATCGAATGTCGTGCAAAAGTGCATAGAAAGTTTCACGTATACCGTGTCAACTGGTAGGGACTACCCAACACATTTGCGTTGTGGCAACGTCTGTGACGCGTTGCATTTCTCCTAGGCAACGTCGCCATGTCTACGCGCTCGCAACATTGTATCAAAGTAGAATTGTTCATCGATTGTTAATTATTTATAATCAACACCTGTAAGAGTAAAAATGACATGATAGAGGAGACTGTAAACAAGATGTAGTAAATGCTGCACAAAGATTAATAACAGTCTTCATTCATTTCATTGAACAAAATAGCTGTCAGTAACTAACATGCTCGGACCAGTCAAGTTTACCCTCAGCTGTAGACTGCAGCCACCAAGATAGGCGGTACTTATTTAAAATAAAATATAAAATGATGCACATTTGAAAGAGGATGAAAACTGTGTTGATGATTTTTTTTTTTTTTATGGATAATGATGGCGGAAATGTTTTGAATTACTTTTTATGCACTTGACATTGCTCAGCATAATTGAAATGTTCTCTCTTGATTTCCAGATGCAGTTTCATCTACCTGTCGGTACTGTTGATAGATACAGGTATAAGAACAGAGCAAATACTGTACAGAAATGAACTGCTTAGAAACCTTTATGAATCTTTTGTTTCGAATCAGTGTTTGGGAGAATGTTTCAAACTGCCAAAGTCACGTAATTTAAAGGAGAACTTGGTAACTTTTTTAACTTAATAAAACTGTCTAGAATTCATTTGGATGGTTAAACAACCTAGTCTGGTGATATTGGTGACTTTCCCCGCTCCCCCCAGCGTTCCCAGGCGGAAAACCAACCTTGCAACTTGGGGACTACCGTCCCGGCAGTGAGAAGCGAGAACGAGAACGAGCGCGAAACACGAATTGCTTTACGGCAATTCGACATAAACACACACGCATGTATGATGTATTACCAGATGACCCACCTCGGTAGACATAGCTCCACACGATACAGTTGGCTTGCTCCGATCAAAACAAACGCACATGAGCAGCGGTAGAGAGGGGGAGGAGGCCGCCGCAAGTGAGTTT
Source organism: Leuciscus idus (assembly GCA_021554675.1). Lineage (NCBI taxonomy): Eukaryota > Metazoa > Chordata > Actinopteri > Cypriniformes > Leuciscidae > Leuciscus > Leuciscus idus. The sequence continues at coordinate 10,108,618 of CM038625.1, read as the reverse complement.
TTTACGACCGTGTTGTGAAATATACGCCCCCCTAGAGATGGGGAGTCGACTCCAAAAGAGTCGATTCCTCGACTCTCACTAGCCCTAGTGTCGGAATCGACTCCAGGTCAGGAATCGACTCCCAGTGTCGAGTGTTTTTTTCAAGTTCAACACAGCAACAGTTCATTATAACGAAAAGATTATAATGAATGTAAAGATACGGAAATTAAAATAAAAAGATAAAGAAATGAGAGGGAAAAAAAAGTAATGCCAGGAAAACAAAGAACAATAATGTATAGATACCTTATACGCTGAGTTTTGGTTCATTTATGAGACGCGCTTCAGTTCACTCGCCGGCGCCTACGTGTCGTGATTATCTATTTTCTACTATATTTACTTATTTATTAAATCCTGGATGAAACATTGCTTAAAATTAAGATACAATTAATACAAAACGAAATTCACTTTAAAAAAAAGGCTTTGTGCTTTCTGTTTGAGGTCTCAGTGAAAGTTTTAAAGTCGCTTTCAGAGCGGTCATGTCCGTAACAGAGAACTGTCACGTCTTTTGTTTTTTCCTCATAAATGGGAACACGAAAAATAAAATAAAATCAATATTTTATGTTCTGTGGAGAGCCAACCCTTCTTCATCCGGTGGGTATTACTTTTGGTTTGCGCAGTGTAATTCACAGAATTAGGTACAAAAAAATATTTTGCTACCTAAAAGTGAAAGATTTTTTGTGTCCCGTAACGCATGTGTAGCCTAGGCTATTTCCCATTAAATATAAAACGCATACTGATATTTTTCAATATGTATTAAATGCATTTTCTGAGAATTTATATTTCAAGTTTTTACTGCAAATGTCCCGTTTACAACGATGGAATTGCCCAATATTAAATAATTTACCCTCAACTAGTTTTGTGGTGTAGGTCTACGTATTGTAGGCTATAATGTTAACTTCAAAAAAGGTCTGTGTCGCGATTCTGCCTTCTCACACCGCGACACAGGTTCGTAGATCTGAGTGTAGCGATTTCGGATTCATATTGCATATTGTTACAGCCCTAATTATTAGAATATAGACATTAAGAGAATAAATTGTTATGCAAGTACTTTTACTTTTAATACTTAAAGTACATTTAAAATCAGGTAGGCAACTTTTTACTTAAGTAGGGTTTTCATTGTGCATTGTGGTACTTCTACTTTTACTAAAGTAAATATGTCTCTGGTTATTTGTACTTTTACTTAAGTACTGAGATTCAGTAGGCCTACTTCCTCCACCACTGGTAATAATAAAACTAATATTTTTCAATGTTAAACAAAAAAAGTTAAAAAATAAAGTTAAACATGCTTAAGTTAAAGTTCATAGCTTCACTACATTAAAATTATATAAAATAATATACAAAATAAATAGATAAATACACTGTCTAAAACAAGTCTGCTTTTACAAGTTTAATGATTAATACTAACATATTGCACACTTAAATATGATTTGAAGAAGCTGCGATGTGAAAAGGAGGGGGATTTATAAGGTTTAGTTGATTAAACATTTTAGTATAGGAAACATTTGTATCCTCGCTCTTGACTCCTCAGGAAGCCTCCTCGTTCCTCGCCCTCCTCCCGGTGGAATTAAATAATTTAGATGTCCTACATGAGAGCGGAGCTCGATCGGTTTCAGGGTCGTAGGACATACGAGCGAGAAACGAGGAAGCATATTGAGACGCACCTTCTGAATCCTGACCCTATTTTAATTCAAAGTAAATGGAGTCGAGGAGTCGATTCCACCGACTCCAAAATTAGGAGTCGGGAGTCGGAGTCGACTCCAAAAAAACCGGAACCGAACACCCCTACGCCCCCCCAGAGCTGTAGGGGGAGCTCGTGGGGAAAACATGCGACAACAAAAGGAAAAATCAGCGAAGAAGTGACTAGAGTTCGCTAGAGTTGCCGAGTTCTCCTTTAAGTAGAGCCGTTGCCCAGAGCCATTGTGGATCAGAGATACAATTTTAATGGTTAATGAATCATGCAGATTCAGTGAGATCATTGAACAAATATCTATTTTTTATTTTATTTTTATTATACCAGATCTCTAATCAGTTTTATACATTTGCGGACGTTTTAATGAGACATTAGTATAATTGAAAGGAATAATAGTAGCTTATAGTCTCTCATTGGTTTGTTTAGTTGAGCAATCCAGTGAACAAACAAAAGCCCTGGAAATTGATAAAAGAACACATATTACACAGACACTTGATAATTAATCTTATTAGATGATTAGATAATTGCATTTGATAGATTTTACTCAAACTTTTGGAATGGGTTTGTAAAAGGTGTTTTATGCATGTTTGGCCTGAGTCTCTGTTGCAAATACACCGTTGTGACCAGCAGAGGTCGCCAGAGTGTGGTGTTTTGAACAATTGGTTAAATCGATTCGAAGCTTCTCTCCCATCGCTATACTTTACTGTAGGGTTTGAAACCATTAGTGAAACGTTTTACTTTGCAGTTTTATGACTTTTTTTGCCATTACAATTTATTTGCACAACATTTCCAGCATGATTTAAGAAGTTCCAAAGAACATTTTACATTTGAATTAAAGAAAATCTGAATGTACAAAGAGTCACTGATCAATGTACATTTTTAAGCAACACTTGATTTCAGAGCTTAAATTCAGAAATAAATTGTAATATTATTAAATATCTGAAAAAACAAACAAAAAAAACAAACAGGTTTTTAATGTGGTTTCAGACTTTTGGACCCACTGTATAATAATAGTGAATGATAAAATTTATGTTAAACTAAAAAAAATAAAAAATGTTTTCTAGCTTCTCTACATCCGGTATTTGAAGGCGTTGAAGGAGGCTCTGTCACTTTGCCGTGCAGTGACAGTGACATAAGCATTGCACTTGAAGACAAACAACTGACAGTCTACTGGAGACACAACGACACCAGGAATGTATACGATATTATCCATGGAAAAGTTTCTGTTAAGGAACAAGACCCAGCGTACAAGAACAGAGCAGTAGTTTTACCTGAAGAGCTCAAGAACAGCCAGATCTTTCTCAAACTCACCGATCTTCAGCTCTCCGATGGAGGAACGTACATCTGTTTCGTTCCAGATGTGGGAGTTCATCACAGTACACAACTGGTGGTCAGAGGTGTGTTGTAATGCCTCCTAATTTAATACATTTGGAGTTTATAAGTGATTGAAATCTAAACAGAGTTAGTTTAAATAGTAAATTTTTTACAATATTGCTTTTGCATGGCAGACAGCACACAAAGTGACCGTTTTCTCCTAATTTTTGCCTCCACAGAACGGCCAGTAACAGAACGGCCAGTAACAGAACACAGAACAGTTCAAGTAAGAAGCCATTGCACAGAAACAAGCCCGGGAAGAACTCTGCAACTCCTACTTTTACCTGGATTCATTCTGCAATTTATTTGATTCTGCCTGTTCTTTTGTTCTATTTATATTCATTCAATTTCATATATTCATTTTTGTGTTGTCTGTTTATAGATGATGTGCTTTACTACTTTTACACTCCATTAAAAATGAACACATTTACTCAGGTATTTTTAATGAAACACTGCAGCTTTAAATAATGAATGAATGATTTTTGTGTTCGTTAATTTGAGGTTCTGTGAATTCATTGAAAGGTGATAATTAGGAATATCGATTATGAAGAACAGGCAGAGAATGATGCAGAAGAAACAAAAAATTTTAGAATATTGTGCAAAAGTTAATAAGTCAGTAATTCAACTTAAAAGTTGAAACTAATATATAGACTCATTACACGCAAAGTGAGATATTTCAAGCCTTTATTTGTTCTAATTTTGATGATTATGGCTTACAGCTTATGAAAATGATGATTTTTTTTTAAAAGCTGTAAGCCATAATCATCAAAATTATAACAAATAAAAGCTTGAAATATCTCACTTTGCATGTAATGAGTCTATATAATATATTAGTTTCACCTTTTAAGTTGAATTACTGAAAAAAAAAAACTTTTGCACGATATTCACATTTTTCGAGTTTCACCTGTACATGGTCAGTGATACCTCGAGTGAAAATGAAGCCACAAAGAATTATGGGTAAGACACATGAAAAGCACACAAGTTTGCGGCCAGTACAAATTGTATTGTAAGAAAATAATTAGTTTCATTTCTCCAATAAATGCGAAAAACATCACTGAGGACTGAAAAACAGCGACACTATTAGGCACATACGGCCCACGTGATGCAAAACAATTGACATCATAGACATCCAGCCGGCATTCGTTCCATACTTTTCAAACATGACAACATTCAACAGCAGACGTACGCTTGACTTTAGTATTAAACATAATGGCTTGGCCACTAAATGTATTTAGTCCTACACAAAGCTATTCTGAATAGACATCCACGCAGATCCAAAGTGTCATATCGCTTATCAGAATTTAAAAAAAGAGTTCGAGTTATTATGGGAAATTGCATTCGGTTATGGCATTCTGGTCCAAGAGGAAAGTGGCTAGTGCTGCATCTTTCCCCCTCTAGTCAAAACTTGTCCATTGAGTGTTTGTGCAGAACTTTAGGGAGGATCTACAGCTTAAAAGTCTTTTAAGATGAACCAAACATCAAGGTGATATTCCTCATGGTTGAATTTATTTTTCCTGTTTGTTAAGGACACAAAAAGGTGTAGGACTGTTTTTTTTCTTGATGCTAAAAAGTAAAATAAAAAAAATCAAGCAACAAACATTGACATGTCAACGTCTGTATGCAGCAAAAATCAGAGTCTTAAAAAAAAGTCTCTTAAAATCCAATATATTATTAGTATGGAAAAGTGCTAGGTGAGACAATTCTCTTTATCAGTCACTATGACCGTGGCAAAGCAGTCGCTGTCAATGGCGACAACCAAACGAAACGCTCTTTCGAGAGCAGGCAAGCTTTGCAACTCAAACCGTGTCGTTTACGAAAGCAAGGTCCGGGTCGGAGAATCGTCGGGAGGAGGTCGGGAGCTCCGGTGTGCTGGAGGTGTTTGAGGACTCGGCTGAGGACGGGAAGAGGAGATCTGCTCCTGCTGTGATGTAGAGGGACTGGATGCTGTCTTTGCGACGGCCGGGATGCTCGCGCCGCTGGACGAGGGTGAGCGACAGGGATTTTCGGGGAGGGAGGGACCGGACAGCCGGGTGGCACAGGACTCCTGGGGGAAGTTTGACCGTTCCCGGGATGATAGGGAGGCGACGCTGGAGCTGAAGCCTGGGAGAAGACAGTGAAGGAAGAGAGGAGCCGTCAGCCCGTGTGCTGCTTCCCTGGGCCAGGACGACAGACTTAGGAAGGCAAGCTGGTTTGGATAATCTTGGCACTACCATTGGTTGTCCTACAATAAGGAGACAGAACCAATCAACCCCCAAAGCAGGAGAAAACCCAATGCAGAACCCAAGACATGCCACCAACAGTCATTAAAGGAAGACAACATGCAGTGTCTTATTCAACATACACCCTTTCTAAATGTTATAATCATTTGTTAACAAACAAGTATTCATTATTTCAATGAGCTCATTGTTTCTGCATTAAATTATTACATTGTTTGAATTAATACCTTTTTCGCTAACTGCGATTTTGTATATGTACATTTCTGAAACACTTAACTCAGACAGTTACCTCTGATAACAGATCACTCAAAAGCCTGGAACACATCAAGCAGACGCCGACAAACTAGCGCTGATGAAAGCCGACTGTTGTCGCCTCGCGTCGGGGTGAAAAGCTGCACTTGAACACACTTGAGAGAACTACTGCCGACTGTTAGCTAGAATGCGCGTTCTGCGCATGTGTGTAAATGAGACAACTGTCTATTTCTACAGATATATTAGTCTATATTCGTCATTCAAAAAGGGAAACCGACGCTTACCGTTTTGAATATCAATCCTGCTCAACACTTTCTTTATTCCTCTCCTCTCGTGTTAATATTGAAATATTCGCCAAGGAACACTCAGGTAAGATTTCGTAACATTAGAACAGCCTTCTATCTGTACTGTTTTGACTTCTTTGCTATTATTCTCGTGCACTGACTCGTTCACTAACCTGAACAGTCAATCAGAGTTCCCTCTTTCACCGACGCCGATTCAACATTTTGAATCGGCCGAAAAAAAGCCGGCGAGGACCAATTTCAGCCGAGGGTGCGGACGCACAAAAACTGCCCGACGGCCGACCGTCGGCTTGGTGTGTTCCAGGCTTAAATTGTAATTTGGACTCATGCATTTTCTGTAAAGCTGCTTTGAAATGATGTGTATTGTGAAAAGCGCTATACAAATAAATATGAAGTGAATTGAATTCCGTCACCGCAAACATGCACATAACACCGAAACACTTGGGTTAGAAGAGATCACAACCTGCTACAGAGTGGACGGCACCGCCACCCTCTTTAAATGCGCCAGGAGCATCCCGTCCAGACCTGCGCTACACACAACAGGGACAGGACCCACACATGGGTGACTACTGCAGAGGAGAGAAAAGGAGATTGGTCCGAAACGGAGGGAGTCTGTACCTTAATACTGACCTTCCGTGTCCGAACAAACTGCTCGCTCGTCCAGTAGACTCTCAGAGCTGACTGACGCCTCCGAATCAACGTTCTCCTGGTCAGAACCGGGCTGGTCTAGTTCAGGAAGCCTGCAGGCGAGGTCCTCTCTGGAAGACAAACACCATTCAAGAGTCATGCTATCTGTCTCGAATGATCCAAGTGGTCTTGTGAGATTTCTTCAACATACTTTTCTTGCTTGATGGACTTGATTCGTTCCATCAGGCTTCGCTCAGCTTCCGTGTCTGAATCCAGGGGCTCGTTCTCAGGAACAACACGAAGGTCGGAAGCTGGCTTCTCCCGAACCTAGAGTCCAAATAGTTAGCAAATTTAACTCAAGATAGTGAGATTGACATTAAAGATTCATCCCTCATTGCCACAAAAAGGGAAACACAGAAAGGAGGTTCTTCAGTGAAGGCCCTGTTTACACCTTGTATTAAGATGCGTTTTGGAGGATCGGATCACAAGTAGACGAGGCAGACGTACCCTTTTACACCTGGTGTTTTAAGTCTTTTTTTTCCCACTTTCAACCACTTCTCTCCTGATTTCTTCGAGGGGAGGGTCTATGGGCGGGTAAATGTATGGGCTTTTTCAGATCTTTTGATCTAATGGACAAAATGAGCTCGCAAAATGTACATATGAACGTGAAAGGAGTTACTGGAAAACATACAGAGAGCAGCAACTTTTGTTTCTGCTTTGAGAGCCGCAACATAACGTTGAATGTGGCTGTTCGAATGCATTTAGCCACATGAGCCTTTACACTGCGAAAGCAGTCTGATCTAATGCGCTTTTTGACTACCTCTGGAAGTGGTGGAAAGTGGACAAGCTCAAAATGTTTTCGACCCCGTTTACACCTGTATACACCTGTACACCCGCTTACACCTGTCCACTTGTGATCGAATTGACGAAATTGCTTTAAGTTTTTAAGTGTGGCACAACCATCCCTTTCGAAGTGGAAATGAAGAGTGCTAGAGATGTTTCATAAAAGTAAGTCTGGAAGAAGGAAAGGTTCAACCATTTGGATGGATGTTAAATTGTATTGAGGAACTAAATACAATTCAAGTCTGGAAGTTTCCATGGCATGAGATTCAAAGGTTTGTAGGAATCAAAAACAAAAGACTAACAGTCAGACTTTACAACTTATTTGTCTTCATGCTTTATACTATTAATGTTCAAGAAACACCAATTTAAAAAACAAAATGCCTGTTGCTTAATATACAAACAGCATGCATATTGCTTAATATTCAGCACAACTGATTTCGCATAACTTTGAAATTCATGCCATTCACTGCAATGACCACCCAAAACCAGCACAACATCTACACCGACACCCTCTTGAATGTCTACAGGTCTAAAGTGACACTAACACATGCAGTGGGTTTAGTTAGTATTAGTAGGGTATGACTTTTGCACTGCATGCACACTGGATGCATGAACATGCCACACTACTGGGGTTCACAATACCACAGGGGCATACGTACCGCCACTTCTTTGTAAGGAGTGATAAATCTGAGAGGTAAATGCCAGCACTAGAGACATTAAAAAAAAAAAGAGAAGCAAAAAAAGTGTTGCGACAGTTACTCTCTGTTGGTGCCTTGTGGAAGGTTGCGGACTGTTGGGAAAAGTAGTTGTTCAGGGGGAAAATATGGGCATTTTTCACAGGCATCTAGAAACAAAACACTTCCAAATAATGCAGAAATGCATTCTGATAAACGGCAGGTAAGGCAAGGTAAGTCAAGTTTACCGTGTTTTGTCTTTTTAGCTTGAGCTGATTGACAGCCAATGCCTCAGCGTATTCCAGATGCTCGATCTCCTCCATTTTTTCGTTGTATCTCCGGATCTGTTCGTGAAGTATCATCTCCACACAACTGAGGATAGTAAAGATTCAGTCTTGAGACATGACTTTAAAACAACAGATTCTTATTAAGGACACACTATAACATGCAGTGTTCTTACGTGGTGGTTTTGGCAACGTCCTTCATGCTCATGAGCGGGTCGGCGCTGTCCGGACAGCGGAGAATGCAGGGGGCAAAAACAATGGCCAGAGAGTTTGGCGTCATCCGATTGCTCTTCTCCTCCTTCGCAACCCTGAAATGAAACCATAGCATTAACACCTGACTGCTGCACAGTTTTCTACACACAGCGTTTGTTGTGTACGGAATAAACTCATCTGTACCTGACAAGGTGGAAAATGAGTCTCTCTAAAGTGTTGAAGTTTGCTGTTGGAAGCTGTTCCAAAACTTTATAAATGGCTTGCAATTGCTCTTGCTTCTCAGGCAGTTCTATGAAAGACAACAAAAGTGTTATAGCAAGCCTGAGGGATACCATAAGGGCAAGAGAAAGGTGTCATGGGGACCAACCTATGGCACGGAGGAAGTCATTGTAGTGCGTGAAGGTCATGAGAGGTTCGGGCAACTCCCTTAGCCACTGTTTGACCAAGCCAGTGACCGCATGGATGGGGTAATCCTCCAGACAAACATTCTCTGGGCCTTCACAAGTCATTAAACAAAGTTATCAAAGTGGGCAGAGTAAGCTACTAGACCTCATGCCAACAGTCAAAAGTCTGGCTATGTGAGACTACAAAGAGGTCGCCTTCCCAATGTGCCATTGAGTTCTAGTAATATCCATGATGGCTCACCTGCTTCCAACAGCTGGTGTAGCTCCTTCATGCGATTGGCTGAGCCGGACTTCCTATAAATGCCCTCTGTGTACAGGCCGTTCATTTCCACGTGTTCCATCATTATCTCCAGAACCACAGGCACAGGGGTCTTGTTATTGACCAGGTGGCACACGCGCACACCAAAGTGTTGTGATCCAGGCTCATCATCACACTAGACCCAGAGCACACAAAGATCAACAAGATGTTAACATGACTGCTTCTCCAAAATGCTTAGGATTGGATTCTTACCTTCTTGGAGCAGAATGTAGAGCAGTCTATGACTATTTTACTAATGCACTTCTTATGGCAAACCATTTTGCAATCTGAAACAAAAATTGTTCGTCATCAATGTCGTCAGCCCGATTGAAGGTGAATCAATAGGGTACATATCAGAGATACTCACAACTGCACATGTAGGCCTTCTCCATACCCCAGATGTATGAGGTGCACTGATCACAAGACTGAATGATATTGACTTGGTAGTTTGAAAACACATGGTCCAATGGATTCTCCAACTAATTCCAGACAAAACGTTTACATTTATTCACATTGCAGAGTAAGTCTGAGAGAATGGATGGTTGGCTAGAAATACTTACGCTTTTAGCCTTCTTCCTTCTCATCTTACGACCTTTGGGGGGCTAAGACAGATTTTTCCCAAGGCAAGTTAAAAAGTTAGCATGTATTTAAGTTATCATTAATAACTGTTATTTAAATCAGATAATGGGGGATGCATGAACTTTCACCTTGGCTGGTTCAGCCTCTTCTTTTTTGATCTCCGCTCTGATGAAGCCATCCAGAACTGACTGGAAGAGATTGACCACCAGCGGTACCTCACCCTTCTGCTTTTCTCCAGCCAGACTGATCACCTTATTCTGGTAGCAATTCATCAAAGCCTTATACCCTATTTGTGATTTCTGTAGATGCGTGAAGGAAGAAGAAATCAATAACTAGATGTTTAAGTATTTTGGATACAAGTTGTTTGCCCACGCAAAGCTTGGATGATGTAGGCAATTTCCAGGGCTTTGCTTTCTAGTTGCTAAGATGCTTTTGTACACATGGCTGTGCAGTTGTTAGCATAATGTGAGCAGTTACTTGCAAGCCCAAGTCAAAAGATCTCAAGTCCCTCTATCACTGAAAATATCATTAAGACATACAATAAGATTAAGACATATCTTTAATGTCCATTGTACAAATGGTTTGTTATTTTCCTAAGTTTAAAACTCAATGTTAATGATTTGAGCAAACTTGTAATAAGCCATAATAATGATTGACCAAGCAAATCGATTGATAGGATGTGGAGTATGTGGTCTACTGCAGATTTGGGATGTGTTGGTTGTATTAGCTCTACTCACAGAGATTGAGTACATCCCCTTGATGTTTTCTCTAAACTGCACAGTGGCTGTAATGAAGATGTGCTCTGTTCCTGAAAGCTGTTTTCCTCGTGAGCGCAGGTCATTCACCTACACCCCAAGAGGGAAAGAACAAGTCTGAGTGGATGCAAAGTCTGTCAGAAATTGTATATATTATAAACAGTTTTTTTCTTTTTTGCACTCTTCAATCACTACAATAACCATTCCATTAACAATCAAACATCTTGCAGTCATATCCATTCTTCATACCTGATTGCCCAGAAACTCATCGAGGTTGCGTAGCTCATTTGTGTTGGTGATCACGCGGTTTAGTGAGGCGTTCCACTGCTCAGAGGCCCGAGTCGTCGAGTGACTGATCATGATGCTGGGCGTCCGACCTAGTCGTCCCGGATGAGACTTTGAATTGTGTGAGCGTGATGGAGAAGTGGCTATGAAAAAGAACAACAGAATGATAGAAGGAAGAATACATTGATCTAAATGAATCACTGTGTTATCTTTGCAGTATGCACCTTCTCTTTGATCCAAAACGGAAGCCATGCTCGGGTCTCCATCTTCAGGGGTCTGAGCTTCTTTATGTGGACGCTTCTTCAGGATCTTCCTGAAAAACCCTGTTGTCCTATGGAACAAAAAAATGACCATTTCATAAAGTTAGCTGTTATAAGGCTTTGGATATTTATTAATAAACACCCTAGCAAAACATGCTGGGAGGTCCCGTTAGGAAGGGATTTGACACAAAACACTCAAGAAATCACACACCTCTGCACAACGGAATTTTAGGAATCTCCCTCTCTCATAGCAGATGCCTTGCATCCATATAAAGGAGTATGTAACCTATGCCAGGAGTCAGACAAATGACTACCACTGATTTGAGCCAGTGGCCTTGTTTTCCCATGAGTCCAAATGAGTCAGATTTCCTGTGTGACCATGTTCTACTACTGATAAGAGTATACATTTGGGTTGGATGGTTGGATGAGTCAATTAGCTTCTTTTTTTTTTTGTCGTGCAAATAAAGCAACAGCCTGACACATAGTCAATGCAAATATGTGAAAAAAGTTTCTAGCTATGCTCAGTAAGTTTCACACATTGTGAAATGTGTCAAAATGAAGGTCATAACACAATGCAAAAACGAGTTACATTATCAAGGGATGCTCTAGAGGACTCTAGAATAAACTGTCCTCTTCTACAGTCTGATCTGTCTTGGTGAAGCAACAGTTTGAAAAAGAATAAAAAGGTAGTTCATACTGGTAGGTAGGACAGTACCTCTCTGGGGTTGATGGCTGGAGAGGCGATACTTCTTGCAGGCTGTGGCTGTCGTGAACTTTTTCCTTCAACGTGTTGGCCTTTGTTCTATCAGGGCCACCACCAGTGCTGGACTGTGTCTACACCAAAAGTAATGAGCACAGTAAATGTATTAGTTTAATACAGCACAGTCTAGTGTACAGTAACAACCATTTTTGCTGATTAGATAACAATGGCATAATGGGCAGTCTATAAAGTTTCCTTCTTCCTGTGTAGATAACACCCTAAAAGGAAGTTAAAGTGTAAATGCATCCCTTTATTTATCCCAAACCTAGTAATTACAAAGTGATTAATTACTTAAAAATAGAATCAAGAATGGAGCTTTGAAAGACAAACAATATGGAAAGATAGAAGAAATAATAAAGTAAATCAAAGTCAAAATGTTCTGCCATTACCAGTTGAGGTTTTAGTCTGTTATCCCATAAGCCCAGTTGCAAAACCCATTGAGCTGTCAGAATAAAAACTGCAGTGCAAATTTTTTTTTTTTCAATCAGAGCAAGCTCTACTGTGTTGGCAGTTTGACAATAGGTCGCTCATTTAAATCTGACAGTACAGCATTTGAAATGCTGTGTCCTAAAAAAACCTCTGCCTATTTGGATAACAGACTAAAGGTCGTCAGGATCATTTATTTTCCCTCAGTGTAGCAAAAGTTCAAGATATCTGCAATCCCTCCCCATGATTCCAAGCGCTTAATCCACCAGCAACCCGCACACCACAGCTCCCTGGACGGCATCTAATATCAGGCTGCAATACAACACCTCAAATGGACTCATAGGGGGCAAAGGAAGAGCCCAGTACTCTGCATCCTCCATTTCAACACTTTTAATAGGCAAACATATACGTGCAAGGGCGAGCCGCGGCCTGCGTCTCAGACGAGCTTTTCCCTAAATCAGCCAGAGAAGCATAATCACTTAAATTTAAGTGATTGTTTCATTTATAATCCTAAATTACCAATGCAACCAGAACAGCAGATTTTTCGGTTGCATTCAGAGGCAACTTAGCCTCTGTGGGAAGCTTGCAGTGAAACTTAATTTCAAGGCACAGAATCAATATAACCCTTCACGTTTAGCATTGTATTAACCAGCTGAAACAAGTAAACGTTACCTGTGATGAGCCACCTGAACCTATTTTGGATACATCATCTAGTGACACAGAGATCCCGCGATTCCTGGTAAAGTTTGGAAAACCACATGAAAAAATATTGTTAGACTCAGAGGAGATGAAGAAAGGTAGAAAGGTAGAACAACATAGGAAGTCATACTGGAGAGATTTGATGTTCCTCTCCTCCAGACTGCGGGGTCCTGCCATGAGGTTTTCTGGCTGAGTGTTGCTTCTCGATGGTTCCTTTCTCCTGTTGGCCTCTTCTTTGGCAAGAGCAGGTTGAGCAGCGATGGCCGGGTCGCTGTAGCCATTTCTTCCAGGTCCAGAAGTAGGGATATCTAAGGGTAAGGTGGAGGGTCGAACAAGTTCGGGTGGGACATCTTTAGCATCCCTTTTGCTCTTGTCCCCTTTCCAAGCCACAAAGGTGTACTGATCCAACTCTTTGCTGTCAGACCGCTCCTTCAATTTGCCCTCTGCTTTTCCTGGACTCTCTAGAGTTTTGCTCTTGAAAGGAGTATCGTCTTTCCAGGCCGAAGCCGCCCGCTCACTTTCTCTCTGGCTGTGCTCTAGGCCACGTTGTCTCCTCAACTCCCGTTTTTCCTGACTTCTGGATACTGGTAGTTTGGAAAGCGGAGGAGCTCTGTTTTGGCTCTGTCCACTCTGGGTTTCAGGAGACATGGGTTTACCTTGTGTCCTTTCATCTCTGGGAAGTGTGGATGATTCTTTCTCAGTTTGCTTCTGTTCCTCCTTGACCTCAAGGGGAGGACCAGCCTCCACTTGAGGGATCTTCTCAGAATGATTTTGCTTTTTTGGGACAGAAACATCATCAACATGGGCCCTGCCCTTACCTTCAATCTCAACATCCACAGGAGCCTTATTGTGCTCCAGCACTAGTGTCTTCTCATCACCAGGCTGCTTGCCTGATGTTGGAACTGTTGGTTGTTGTAGTGGCGTCTTCTCCTGCCGCTCGGCCTCCAAAGCAAACCGAGCTTCCCTTTCCTCTTGCTCTTTCTGTCTTCTAGCTGCCTCCTCTTTCTCTCTGGCTTTCCTGGCAGTCTCTTCTTCCTCTTTGAGTCGCCTGGCTGCCTCCTCCACTTCTTTAGCTCGCCTAGCGGCCTCTTCGGCTTCCTTGGCTCGTCGAGCTGCTTCCTCCTCCTCTTTTCTCCTCCGAGCTTCCTCTTCCTCTTGCTTCAGGAAGCAGTACCTAACCAGATCAAATCCAAAACTTACTGAATCATGTTCAATAATCTAAAAATCTGTATTAAGAGGTAATTTCATGTTGACTTGTGTGAGGTCTATACCGTTTGCGAGCAGATTGCCCCCTTGCAAGTGCCTGTATCTTTGTGATGGAGGCTCGTGTTTTTCGGTATTCAGCTCTTTGTTTGAAACCGCGCCATGCTGTCTGGATCAGAACCACGGCTTGGTAGAACTTCTCTTTGCGGAACCTACGCCATGAGCGCTGTAGAAAAGCAAATATTAGACGTGACTAGATTGCCAAACAAGACAACTGCAAGAATACTACCCAAACACAAGTTTTTGATATACCTGGATCACGATGGCTGCCCCTCTCATTCTAATAAAGTCCATCCTCTCAATTTTGCCTCTAAACCAGCGCTGCAAGAAAATAATTTTTTGCATGACATCCTTGTGCAGGATGTCCTGAAGCTTTTGCCTTTCAAGCTCTTTGAGATACACCTGTAGAAGTGGAACAATACCAGACATAACTGTTAAGAGTCAATAACTAGAGACATTGTCACTTAAAACCTTTTAGGGAACCCAGAAAACAATGTAACCTTGGTTTTTCCAATCTGGCAGGTAGTGTGGTCAAAGCCAAGCTTGTGCAACAGAGATGATATTTCCTCAAGGGACGTAGCGTTCTTTGGCAGCAATACACGAAATTGCTCAGTAAACTCCTGTAATGCAGAAAAGGAGCTTTGCTTATTCAGACAAACTATGTTACACATTTAGTTTAATTTGCTTCTTCTTTCCAACCACTAGGTCAGATCTATGCGTTACCTGAAAGGTGTATTTGGCTCCATAACCCGACCGTCTGATGCGCACTGTTTCCAACATGCCTGTGTACCGCAGTTGCTGCACAATGAGCGCCTCATCAAAACACATTTCCCTCTGAATGTGAAACATAAAATAACAGACAAAATAACTTTAGTTCAAAGACAGATCTCATATAAAATTATTTCTAAAGACTAATGTGCATTGATGAACAGTTTAAATTAAGACCAGGAATGTGTATTGTCAAATTGACTTTAATTAGTGAACAAGGATGTGTTATTTGCACCTTCTCAGCATTGGAGCGGAGGCATCGAATGAAGAATGGTTCCGCCTTCCCCAGCGTTTCCAGGAGCTTACTTAGAGATGTCTACAAGATAAAGAGGAAGACCAGAAGAGAATCACACATGATGCCTTCAGACTATTACATCCATTGGAGAATAATATTATAAGCATTCATTGATGCTAGCATTTGAAATGTAAGAGCTAGAGTTTAAAGCTGTTCCAAAACATAGTGAGATTTCTGTTATTCTTTTGTCTACTACCCTACAACTGTTTTTTTAATTTTTTTTATTCTGTCACACCAATAGCACGTGACATGTTTGTGTAACAGCATGTTACACTAAGCATTAAAATACATTGAAAAATATTATTTTAATCAATATTTGTTTGCTATGTAGCTTGAACAGTTGTACGGATCATTTTTCAGCACTGAATGACATATATGTTTACGCACAAGCACCATTTGGAACAGCTTGGTGCTTATAATGCCTTTCAATGCTACCTCCACTAGGTTTTGGAACAGAGCATTTGTTTTTAGGCTGAACCACCAAACTTGGCATGAACAGCCAGGCTAATCTAATATAGTTTTTTACTTGAAACTGGGCGCTGATGCTGGGAGGACGTTTCTTCTTGTGTAGATGAAGCAAAGACTTGGTGGTGCGGTCATGGAGGCCAACTATGAACTTCAGCGAACGAGAGTCCAACAGACTCTGCCCAAACACAAAAACAGAAAGTGAATTTCTCACACACAGAGACTTTCTTTTGCCACATGAGTGCCATGGGAACATGACGGCATGGAAACTCTCATTCCAGACAGAGCCTAAGCGGTAGAGTCTTCAAAACATTTACCCTGCACAGCACATGTAACGGAAAGTCATAAACAATCAAATGGTGATGGAAATGAGAATGTACCAGCTGTGCTGCAAATGCTCACAGGTTAAAGGTTTTGAATGGCCACACACAAATTGTCTATGCAGGACAAAAGCATTATCAAAGGAGCTCTCTGTCTTGTATATAAAGCACAGTTTGCGGAGTAGACTATGTTTTTCTGCTTGCATACCGATGTTTTTGTTACATTGACGTTACTCTAAGTATGGTTGAAGTTATCAAACCAGCAGAAATCACTTGCAAGCACCTTGAATGTCAAACAAACACCTAGACTCTGTTATTTTAAATCTGCACAGCTTGATCAATTCAGAAAGCGAGAGGTATACCTTGGGAATGAGTTGCTTGGTCTTGGTGTTCTTGCTTTTCCTGTAAGGAGGAAGAGGAAGGTTGATGGGTTTGTTGAGATAAGAAGTGAATGGATACAACGTGTTAGTAGAGTGAGTCATGCATTTGCTTGTGAGACATGAGTAACACACTTGAGAAGCTCTGATGGAACGTTTGACGAAGAAGAATGTGTAAAATATGTTTACGCAATGCTGTGGAATATGCCGGGTCTACATTTGAGCCCAATCAGTTGTCTAACATCCCCATTGAAATGAAAGGATTCACAGTGTTCTTGGATGATAAATCTGGCATGTAGACAGAGAGGAAGATTCAAGATTTGTTGCAATGGTGTCGGTCCACATTCCAGCACTTGAGTTTGTCAACCATCTCCACTGAAATCCATGGATTTGCGGTGTTCTCTAAGGTTAAATCTAGCATGTAGATGGCATAGCAGCAAAGATGGTTTCAACAGAGATCTCCTATGGGAGAGGGAATGTTGTCTCTTGATACACCTAATCTACAGGAAAGGTATTCCTACTTCAGGGTGGACGACAGCTAGGATGTAAAAGGTTTAGAATTCAAGTGGAGTCGATGTCTGTGGTCTTCGCAAGCAGTGATTCTGCAGCTTTCCACACCTCATAAAACATAACAGACTTAATGGGTGGGTCTCGAGAACCAATAAGCTCATGCAGCATGTTAGCATGTGGATACCATTCCGAACTAGCGTTAATGAAGATCACACTGCTTTCAGCTCATAAACTCTGCATTCCTCTTACATACACCGCTAGAGAGCTATCTAAAAAATAATTGAAATACTTAGTTAGATGGGTATTAATAGAGCAGGGTTAAAGGGTGGTTTGAGTTACGCAGTAAATCACAAGGTTAGCTGACAAGTAATGCTGCAGATTTGGGAAAGTTTGGGAGCAGGGGCTGTTTTGCGAAGATTTCTCACAACTAAGCTTAGCAGAGAGCCAAAAGCATTGGCTTCAATGCCAAGGCATGAAGGGTCAGCAAGGTGGACCCATCAATTCCATGCCAGAGAGGAGTCAGTGGTCAAACTCACTGGAGGACGTGACGCGGGAACCGTAGGCGACCCCAGGACTGAAGCAGCTTACGTGGATCTTCCCCATCTAACTGCAAGTCCTTAATGGAGTTGATGATTTGGGCATGCATGTCCCTGATTCAGCCCGGTGGAAAGGTGGGAGAGTGAGGGGAGGAGACAGAGGGAGTAGGTAAGATTGGCGGGGAAGGGTAAGTACAGGAACCCAACACCAATGTTGTTAACAGACTTCAGGGAAAGCAAACGCCCTCCACCACACACACAAAAAAAAAGGAATCCATAATGTGGACATGAACATATGCAGGCAAGTGTGTTAAATTTGAAATTAAAAGACCCTTAATTTGGTGAACTATCCCTTTAAGCTTCAGTGGTGAATCCATGCTGTTGTTACTCTGGTTTTGACCTGACGGGTGTTAAATGGGGGTCGGCACCCCATTCAGCGAAGGCCTGGATTCATGCACTGGCTCACTTACCACACGGATCAGAACAGGAGGTCAAACAGGTAGGATTGGCACTGGGGGCTGGGGACGCACTTCTAATAGCTCTTCCACAAACCAGGATGTGAACCCGCTTCTTTAAAGGACATTTTATTGTTTCCTTCCCACTTGGGAGCACTTAGAGGTAATAAACCTCACAAGGTCCCAACAGGGATTTATGAGAGTATGCTGTGGATTGCGCACTGCTTTGAACAAACCAGGTTAAATACAAACTCTAGCTTGGCCTTTGCTCACATAAAGAAAGAACAGCTTGCATAGTTAGTTTCTGCATTCTGCGAATGTGGTATTTGAGTTTGCTCACAATACCGGAAACCCAGCCTTCCCAAGCCGCCAAACTCTCCGTCTGACCTCAATGTTCTGCTTAAGTCCACTTACTTCTTACTCTCATAACTAGAAAAGATGTCCTCAAAAGCCTCTAGAGGACGCTCCTCTGAATGATCAAAGGAGAAATCAAGCATAGGAGCATGGCTGTAGAAAATAAACACCACACACACAGTCACTCGAGGGCCGACGCCACCAGCAGGTGCCGATCTATGACCAGCTTTATTGCCCATACGGGTTAAACTTTAGTGAAACTGATCACAGGTCAGTAACTGAGGGGAAACCCTTGAAAAACACCAGAGGAATAGAAGAGGGACATTGCAGGGATATACTTGATAATTCTCACAAAATATCTGTTAAGAACATGTTATATTTCACCCAAAAATAAAAAGAAAGAAAGTAAGGGATTGCATTTTGCATAAATTATACAGATGTGATCACCATTATTGTGATCATGACATTTTAATGGTAAACACATCCCACCCAACTTTCATTGGCGTAAAGTGGGTAAAATAATGTTAAATTGTCTGTAATTTATGGTGATTAGCATGAAATAATTTATTCAGTGGTATTTACATATATAAAAGCGTAGATTGTGTGTTTTCTTTTGGTAAAATTCAAAGCTTTAATATTATTTCTTCATGCAAAATATAATTTCCTATTTTTGTTCTTTTGATTTTGAGATGAAATATGACCTGGACGTGTTTTTGTGACATTCACGCAATATATACTGTGTTATATTGTGTAGTTGCATTAACACTCAAGACCGAAAAATAGGACGAAGTGTATGAGATTACTGTGAGAATCGGCCTGCAATGTGCCTTTGTGGAGAGACCGTGGTCACATGATCACCTGCCACACAAAGGCTACGAAAGGACATGATGAGATCAAGTTCCTCACAATACTTCCCCTCTCTTTCTCTCTCTCTTTCTCTCTCTCACTCTTTTAGTCACACCAGCCTGAGTCCAAAGCTTACCGATACATCCTCTCAATGGGCACGTTGGATCTCTGCAGCTCTCCTAGAGGAACTCTGGAGTTTGGTCTGACCACACCTGTACACATTCACACACACACACAGACACAAACAGAGTTGACGGCGTTATTTCAACATGCAACGAGACACCCCACCCAAAATGTCTTGCAAACAACCTTACTCACTTATTTGTATTATCCCTTCCTAGTTTAATCTTTCCGAAATCCTTCTAAATATGACTGTTTGCGTCACCAGCCAGCTTTCTCACGTGCAGGTTTTAAATGACCTTCTTAGACCCTGAGAATCCACAGTTTTGGGCTAATCTGAAACTAATCCATAATGCTTTGTGAGTTACCCGCAGTTTTGGCTGCCCAGCGGCGACCGGCCTCGTTGAAGGCGGCTAATGCGCGGACGCTGGCACGGAGGATCCCCCATCGGAACATGGCCACCGGATCCATCCCGATCAGCTGCCGGACATAAGCTCGGTCACTGCTCCGCAAGAGAACCACGATATCCGGACGCATGTGATCCGTGTTCTTCTCACGGAAATCCTGTCGCATCCAATGTACATGATGAACGTCAGCAGAGTCATTCAACGAAACAGGTGTCTTTTGCAATGCATTAATATTAATTGGTTAAAATATGAATAGATTAGATAATAAAAACTTTAATTTTTATTAGCATTTATACATTTTTTAATGAATCATTTTACTAGGTGTCATTATGATAACACATTTTATAAACATCAACAATTTTATTTTGGTGCCAGAAAAATGTAATATCAATTAAAATATTAATATGAATAAATATTAATATGAATAAACTAACTAACTTTAACAGTTAATAATTGTACTGTGTGTCATTAAAGGCATTTTGTAAACATAAAAAATATTTGTATTATTTGGCCTGACCAAAAAAGAATATAATATATAACGTATACACAAAATACAGCTTAAAAAAAAAAAAAAAATTACTATGTGTCATTAAAGACATTTAAAAAATAAACATCAACAAAATTAAAAAATAATAATATTAATATATAATTGTTAAAGTCATAATAACAAGTATTTTATTGTATTTATTCATATTAATATTAAACATATTAATGATTTTTAATACTGTTTGTTAATACTTAGTATATTAATATTTATTATTATATAGTAAAATTAAATTACTATATTTTACTATATTTAAATATAGTAAAATCATAACTTGTTAAACCTGTAAACAATTTTTATTGTGTATGTTAAAATTTAGTATATTAATTTATCAAAATAATGAAAATAAATTTTTTTTTATGTTTACAAAATGCCTTTAACGACACAGTAAAATTATTAATTGTTAAAGGCAGTTTGTACATTTGATTTTCATTTAAAATTCATTTCATGCACGTCTTATACTCAGTTGCCGTTACCTTAATCTGGTATTTGACCTTTCCAGCAAAATGGAGGATGACGAAAGCGGGTTCCATCACCGGAGTTGCCACAAAGTACTGATTCTGTTGGTGCTGCTGTTTGAACTTGGCCAGCAAGGTTTTATCAGTGGCGTGAGGAAAGCTACAAAGAAAGTGTGTTATAAATACACTTTTGGCAATGCTGAGCAATGAACCAGAGAGAGACGAACGGTCTTACTTGCTCTCCTCGTCCAGTAAATAGAGGAGTCCAGTGGGCTTCTTGCTGATGAGGTGAATACATCCCACATTATCGGTGTAGTCGATGTTGTGCCAGGTGATGCCCTCGGACTGATACTCCTCCTGCCGGGGGAGCAAACACACTTCACACTCAAGCCGCCATTGGAAAAAGAGGTTGCGAAACCCGCACTAACCTGTTCAAGTTTAAAGATGTGCTGGTTGAAGTAATACTGAAGCTGCTCGTTGGCGTAGTTGATGCAGAATTGTTCAAAGCTGTTGGTCTCAAAGTCTTCGAAGCCGAAGATATCAAGCACACCGATAGACAAACACTGAAATATAACGCAGGAAC
The DNA here is from genome assembly GCA_021554675.1 of Leuciscus idus. Taxonomy (NCBI): domain Eukaryota; kingdom Metazoa; phylum Chordata; class Actinopteri; order Cypriniformes; family Leuciscidae; genus Leuciscus; species Leuciscus idus. The sequence continues at coordinate 10,087,337 of CM038625.1, read as the reverse complement.
AACATGAGACTTTGAGCATCCTTGAATTCAACACTGGCTATGTTTACATGCAACCAAATAATCCGTTAGTAATGGGATTGGCGGCTCAATCTGACTGAAAAGCCTTTATGTAAACGCCTTGATCAGATTGAGCTCGATCTGAATGACATTTCGATCCGATTGAAAGGGGCGGTTTATTCCTTTTCTAATCCGATCCAGAGAACATGTAAACACTTGATCGGATTGAAAACCAAAACCGAAAGGACTGCGCATGTGCAATGACGTAGAAATAGCGTAATGACGTATGACAATCAATTCAGTCCGACTGAAACAAAAGGTGTGCATGTAAACGTAGCCACTGACTGCGGCTGTCCCCATCTCACCGAAACAGACTCCTCCATGTCTTTCTTATTGAGCAGCGCGTGATTGATCCGCAGGACGATCCAGTCGAACAGGGCGCTGTACAGGGACTTGGCCATGGAGTCCCGCGCCGTGATCGCCTGAAGGAACGACACTCGTTTAGCTAGTAAACATCTGGTAGATGTATGAGGGCGTTTGTTTCTGGCATACCTCGCTGTGGCTGTAGGGCAGAATCAGCTTGTCGTTTACAGTCACCGTTTTCCTCTTGGTAAGAGCCTCCACCAGCAGCTCCTCCTTCACCTGCAGAGAAACACACGAGAACGCTTGAGGAACGACACACTTCAGAGAGTATGAAACACACGAGCATGAAACACACGCCAACGCTTGAGGAACGACACACTTCAGAGAGCATGAAACACACGAGAAAGCTTGAGGAACGACACACTTCAGAGAGCATGAAACACACGAGAACACTTGAGGAACGACACACTTCAGAGAGCATGAAACACACGAGAAGGCTTGAGGAACGACACTTCGGAGAGCATGAAACACACGACAACGCTTGAGGAACGACACACTTCAGAGAGCAGGAAACACACGAGAAGGCTTGAGGAACGACACACTTCAGAGAGCATGAAACACACGAGAAGGCTTGAGGAACGACACTTCGGAGAGCATGAAAAACACGACAACGCTTGAGGAACGACACACTTCAGAGAACACTTGAGGAACGACACACTTCAGAGAGCATGAAACACACGAGAACGCTTGAGGAACGACACACTTCAGAGAGCATGAAACACGACAACGCTTGAGGAACGACACACTTCAGAGAACACTTGAGGAACGACACACTTCAGAGAGCATGAAACACACGAGAACGCTTGAGGAACGACACACTTCAGAGAGCATGAAACACACGAGAACGCTTGAGGAACGACACACTTCAGAGAGCATGAAACACACGAGAACGCTTGAGGAACGACACACTTCAGAGAGCATGAAACACACGAGAAAGCTTGAGGAACGACACACTTCAGAGAGCATGAAACACACGAGAACGCTTGAGGAACGACACACTTCAGAGAGCATGAAACACGAGAACGCTTGAGGAACGACACACTTCAGAGAGCATGAAACACACGAGAATGCTTGAGGAACGACACACTTCAGAGAACATGAAACACACAAGAACGCTTGAGGAACGACACACTTCAGAGAGCATGAAACACGAGAACGCTTGAGGAACGACACACTTCAGAGAGCATGAAACACACGAGAACGCTTGAGGAACGACACACTTCAGAGAGCATGAAACACACGAGAACGCTTGAGGAACGACACACTTCAGAGAGCATGAAACACACGACAAAGCTTGAGGAACGACACACTTCAGAGAGCATGAAACACACGAGAACGCTTGAGGAACGACACACTTCAGAGAGCATGAAACACGAGAACGCTTGAGGAACGACACACTTCAGAGAGCATGAAACACACGAGAATGCTTGAGGAACGACACACTTCAGAGAACATGAAACACACAAGAACGCTTGAGGAACGACACACTTCAGAGAGCATGAAACACGAGAACGCTTGAGGAACGACACACTTCAGAGAGCATGAAACACGAGAACGCTTGAGGAACGACACACTTCAGAGAGCATGAAACACACGAGAACGCTCGAGGAACGACACACTTCAGAGAGCATGAAACACACGAGAACGCTTGAGGAACGACACACTTCAGAGAACACTTGAGGAACGACACACTTCAGAGAACACTTGAGGAACGACACACTTCAGAGAGCATGAAACACACGAGAACGCTTGAGGAACGACACACTTCAGAGAGCATGAAACACGAGAACGCTTGAGGAACGACACACTTCAGAGAGCATGAAACACACGAGAACGCTCGAGGAACGACACACTTCAGAGAGCATGAAACACGAGAACGCTTGAGGAACGACACACTTCAGAGAGCATGAAACACACGAGAATGCTTGAGGAACGACACACTTCAGAGAACATGAAACACACAAGAACGCTTGAGGAACGACACACTTCAGAGAGCATGAAACACGAGAACGCTTGAGGAACGACACACTTCAGAGAGCATAAAACACGAGAACGCTTGAGGAACGACACACTTCAGAGAGCATGAAACACACGAGAACGCTCGAGGAACGACACACTTCAGAGAGCATGAAACACACGAGAACGCTTGAGGAACGACACACTTCAGAGAACACTTGAGGAACGACACACTTCAGAGAACACTTGAGGAACGACACACTTCAGAGAGCATGAAACACACGAGAACGCTTGAGGAACGACACACTTCAGAGAGCATGAAACACGAGAACGCTTGAGGAACGACACACTTCAGAGAGCATGAAACACACGAGAACGCTCGAGGAACGACACACTTCAGAGAGCATGAAACACACGAGAACGCTTGAGGAACGACACACTTCAGAGAGCATGAAACACACGACAACGCTTAAGGAACGACACACTTCAGAGAGCATGAAACACACGAGAACGCTTGAGGAACGACACACTTCAGAGAGCATGAAACACACGAGAACGCTTGAGGAACGACACACTTCAGAGAACACTTGAGGAACGACACACTTCAGAGAACACTTGAGGAACGACACACTTCAGAGAGCATGAAACACACGAGAACGCTTGAGGAACGACACACTTCAGAGAGCATGAAACACACGAGAACGCTTGAGGAACGACACACTTCAGAGAGCATGAAACACTCGAGAACGCTTGAGGATTGACACACTTCAGAGAGCATGAAACACACGACAACGCTTGAGGAACGACACACTTCAGAGAGCATGAAACACACGAGAACGCTTGAGGAACGACACACTTCAGAGAACACTTGAGGAACGACACACTTCAGAGAGCATGAAACACACGACAACGCTTGAGGAACGACACACTTCAGAGAGCATGAAACACGACAACGCTTGAGGAACGACACACTTCAGAGAGCATGAAACACACGACAACGCTTGAGGAACGACACACTTCAGAGAGCATGAAACACACGACAACGCTTGAGGAACGACACACTTCAGAGAGCATGAAACGTGTGTCCAGCTAACCACAGATATTAAGGAAAAAATATTTCATAATAATAATTATAATAGAAAGAAAATATTTATGACATTATGTATAAAATAATAATACAAAATATTATAAAATAATACAAACAAATATTTTATTTAATTTAAATTATAAAATAAACAAAAAAAGGAATATATTAGTATATATTACTATAGCAATAATGCTATTGTAATGTACAAAATAATAATAATAATAATAATAACCATTATTCCAACAATAATAATATAAAATAATAATAATAATAATTATTATTATTATTCAAACTGTTTTTAAGATTTTATTTTATTCTTTGAAATATACAAATTTAAATAAATTAAGAAATATATGAATACTGTAATGATACTATTGTACTGTATAATAATAGAAAACATTATAAAATTATGTATAAAATAAAAATAGAAAATATTTATAAAATATATAAAATATTTACAATAATAATATAATTTGAAATGTTATTGTTTACATTACAAAAAAGAAATAAAAAAGGAATGTGTAAGTATATTACTATTGCAATAATATTATCCGTACAATAACTATATAAAATAATAATAATACTTCATATTTGTTGTTAATATTTAATTTATTTTATTATTTGAATTATAAAAATGAAAATCGATTAAGAAAGATTAATTTCACAATAATTTTATTGTACTGTAAAAAAATGATATATATATATATATATATATATATATATATATATATATATATATATATATATATATATATATATATATATATATAGTGTATTTGGTATTTACACCTTTTATTTGGTGTAAAACTGCGAGGAGACCGTAAAGCGTCCCTTTTGTTGGCAACAAATTTATAAACAATTCTCATGACAAATTTGGGAAGGAATCCAAGCATTAAATACATGTATATTCAATGCATTTGAAAACACAGCAAAAATGTTTTTGTCCCTGGATTTAAGCAATTCACTTTGGTCATACTTCCGGTCAAAAAAAAAAAAAAATCTGCATACTAAGGAGAAAAAAGAAAAAAGTTTTCTTGTAAAGAAAGAAAGAAAGAAAGAAAGAAAGAAAGATTGAATCCCTGATGTACAGTTTGAAAAGCACACTCACCTTGAGCAGGTCTGAGAGTGTGGAGAGCACCTCCGGAGGCCCGACTTCGAGCCCTTCCTCTCTGCCCGACGACTTCTGACTGTACGTCACGTTACCCAGGTACAAGATGGCCGACAGCACCGAGAATATCCTACAAGGAACGCAACAACCAAACAGATCTCAGATACGAGTCTACAAAGACATTCTGTGTTTTTTTTTAGTGCTTAATTTCTGTGTATTTTTATTACGATTGTTGAACAGCACTTTGATCTTTTTAAATGTGCTCAAGAAATAAAGCAACTTAAACTTGAACTTGTAAGGTTTGACAGGACACTCACTGTCTTTTGGTGGCGGGCAGGAATCCCACCATCTCCATGGCCTGCTGCAGTCGCTCGAAGTCGTGCCGGAGGTCATCCGCATCTTCTATCGCGAAGTTTTGCTGCAGGCGAAGAGCAAAAGACCGTTGCAGTTCTAGGCTAAGTGGATGTTGCGGTCCTGAAGGACTTTAAATGAGCTTCACCTGTTTGAGGTAGAAGTATTCTTCAGGCTGCAGGAGTCTGAACTCTCGCCGCTCGTCCTCCGACGCGCCCACCAGCAGATAGTAAAACACGTGGTAGTTCCTGCGCGAAGTGGAAACGCCAATAAACAACAGTCAATCCGGGGCCTGTATCACGATGGTAGCTGAACAAACTCAGGGTTGCAGGATTAGTTTCGAGTTGACAAAACCAAACCAATCCAAGCAGGCTTTCTTGGTACC